>CM060608.1:11436717-12742967 GCA_030578255.1 Tiaroga cobitis
CACTGCAAAACAGCCATGACTTTGAGCTGCAAAAGTTAATGCTGTACACAAATCCATGTGCCCGTGAAGAGGGCAGGGCGAACACCCACAGCTCCAACGCTCTCCTCCATTAAGATCTGACCATACAGATATTCCCCCATCCCCATCCCTCAATCTATGAGTCTATCTAGCAAACCCACGAGGGCTCTGTTCACAAGGGCTGTTTGGAAGGCCAGCATGTGGCAGATATATAGACCCGCTGGTGTGTCGATGGACCTTCTGCTGTGTAGTGATGGTGCCTGAACCATATGAAGTGTGCCAACGCTCAGCCAGGAGCACTGACAGCACAATAAACGATTGTGGACAGCTCACGTGCAGAGGGTTGCATTGGGAAATGATGAAACGCACACACACAAACACTACGCCTCCCCTTCTGTTTACGCACATGGTGGTTGACAGTTTTACTTTTTACCAGACAAAGAGTCTAAAGCTCTGGCCAACAGTATTGTCAGTGACATAAATTTTGTGTTTTGCAAAGTTTGCTGCTTGCTTCAGTATTTGTATAATTTTTCCACATGTTTCAGTGGTATACTGGAAAACAATGACAAGCATTTCATAAATTTTAAAGGCTTTTATTGGCAAAAACATTCAATATATGAGAGTCAATATTTACAGTGTTAACCCTTGTTCTTCATAACCTCTGCCGTTCGCTCTAGCATGCTGGATATCAGCTATGGGTCAAATCCTGACTGATGGTTAAAGGATTTTGCTTGTCCACTCGTCTTTTGAGGATTGACCACAGGTTCTCTATGGGATTAAGATCCAGGGAGTTGCCTGGCCGTGGATCCAAAATTTCAGGAGCCATTTACACAACACCAGTTTCAACTAAAATCTGAAAACTTTTTATCCACTTTGGTCGTTCATTTACATGACAACGGCGTTTTGGTGGCCGGGGAGTGAAAACATTTTGAATTTGAAGATCAAGGTATTTGAAGGTAAATTGTATTTAATTTGTCTTCCAGGAAACATGTAACTTCTGCTACTTCCGAAGGGAAGTACTAAATAAATTTTTTTTATGTACAAAATAAGAACATTTAGGATATCTTCATCCTGTTCAAAGGTTTTCTTAATGCATCGTGTTTCCTTCTGGACAATCAGTGAATGTTTGAACCTTTTTAAATAGTTTTTTTTTTTTAAATACTGTAGTGTTTGAGTCCCTCAATTGACTTCAGTGTGAAAAGATGGATCTCAAAATCCTATAGTCACTACTGGAAAGGGTTCAAATATGCAAAAGATGAAAAACTGAAGAATCTTCAGGACCTGAAGGATTTTTCTGAAGAACATTGGGCAGTTTAACTGCTCAGGACAAACAAGGGACTCAAGAACAACCATCACAAAAAAACAAACAAAAAAACAGTTGTGGATCACCCAGGTAACGACACACAGTATTAAGAATCAAGGGTATGCAAACTTTTGAACACCCCGTTCAAAAGTTTACATACCCTTGATTCTTGATTTCATTTTTATAAATTCAGCTTTTTTTGTCTTGTGGACTATCTGCAATCATCTTTTATGTAAAATATTTTATTCAGGACCGTACTAAATAAAAAATAACATGCATTTTGTATGATCCCTCGTATTTTGTTCAAATAATTAACATTTTGCAGATTCTCTAAACTTTTGAGCACGACTGTAATCAAATATTTTCTGATTGGCTGTAATTTGTGTGGACTGGAGATTACTTGAAATTGGAAACTTAATTGATGTTAGTTTGACATAAGTTTACTTAAGTCTACATTATATTAAATTGTATTTATATACAGTACATATATAAATTAATATCATACATATATAAATACATACATTTTATATAGTGCATTGCTACAACTCAAAGTCACTTTACAAAATGAAATAGATATAACGGATGGATGGTATTATAGTTACAAATTGCATCACATCTGGTTTGGACAGTGCTGTGCTGCATGCCTGGAGAGGATTTGTAGGTTATGTCAGTATGTCTATAACACAGATAAACTTATTTAGAGGCTTATATAGATGTGTGTCTTTAACTGATGGCAAACGGGTTGAGACATTAATTCATGCTTGTCATGGTTTATGGTACCTAGGAGACATTTGTAATAAATTTAGTGCAGCAACAAATTCAGAAAGAGCCTAACTGCATAAAGGAAATGATTTCTTGCTGTCATTTATCGGCTCACAGCAGAAATATGGAGAGCCCATTTTTCAGAAGCCAACTCTTGTTTGCTCTCTCGCTCAAATGCAGCCCCACAAAAGTCAAAATTGGAATGATAAATCAGGTGAAATGATAATCGGAGTATTCCTGACCACACAGGCTGACGGAAGAGGATGGAACAATGGAGATATACTCAAGAAGGCAGGGTGCCAAAATGAGATCTGCTGAACACACTGTAAGCAAGCCAAGCTTTTATTTTACAGGTGCACATAGTGTGCCTCAAGAACAGGGTGTGAATTATGGAGGGATTTGGGGGTATGACCCTCTAAGTAGGGCTTAAACTACTTGGTATTCTCAAATATATCAATACGAATCGTATATACATATCCAACACTGACTGAAACATTTTGCCAACTAGGTAACATTAGTTAATGCATTAACTAACAATGAGCAAAATATTTGCTACAGTATTCAATAATATAAGTTAACATGAGTAAATAAATATAAATCCGTTCCTTGTTAGCTCATATTAGGTCAGGTCCATTAAATAATATTAACAGATAATTTTAACTTTAATAGTTTTTTATTAAATGTTGGAATTAACATTAACTACGATCAATACATGCTTTACACGTATTTTTCATTGTCAGTTCGTGTTAACTAACTTAATTAACTAATGTTAACAAATGGAACCTTACTGTAAACTGTTACCCATTTCTAATTTCGCCTTATAACTGATATGGGACCAACATAGATTTAATCTACCCGTCTGTCAAACACTGTATCCCAATCAATACAGCTCTCGTACTTAATCCCGAATGTGTGTATGTTTTTGTGCATAACACTAGGCCAAAAGTGTAAAACACAGCCATAGGTTGTGAATCAAATACTAGTGTCACATTCCCTCAGCCAATCACAGGAAAAGACCATTAAGAGGATGAAACGAGAAAGGAAAGTAAAAGAAAGCAGTGCCAAAACTAGTAGAAAGAGAAAAATGAATGAGCTGAGCAGAAAATGGATGTGCAGTGGAATAGTTTACAACATGACCACGACAGACTGTGGTCTGCTCCATGAGTAAGGTCAGAGAAAAGCCCTCACCTCAAGGTACGGGACAGGAGGGATGGCAGGAAGTGGGTATTCTTTCAGTGTGCGCTGCTCATCCAGGAACTTTCCAGCTTTGCCGTTGTACGCAGGCTGGAAGAGTCCGTAATTTAACACATCTTTCAGGCTCTGGTTGAGTGTGCAGAGGATTTGTTGTTTAGACAACCAGATAGGTGACTCCAGGTTAAATTTCATGCATTTCTGTGGAGAAAAACGCAAAGACAGAGGTAAAAAGTCATTAAGAAATCCCATTATGCAACAACATATTCCCTAAAAAATACTCTTTGTTTAAAAGCATGGGGTTTGTATGTTAAGTTTTTGAAAAAAAACTATCTTAGGCTCACCAAAGCTGCATTTATTTAATCAAAAATACAGTAAAAGCAGCAATATTGTGAAATAAAAATTTTTTTAGTAGATATTACTCTAGTCTTCAGTGTCACATGACCCTTCAGAAGTCATTCTAATATGCTTATTTGGAGCTCAAGAAACATTTCTATTTATCATTATCAATTTTGAAAACAGCTACTTATTTTTCTTTTCTTTTTTTTGAACAGTGATGTTTTTTTTTTAATTCTGAGATAAATAGTAAGTTTAAAAAGAACAGCATTATTTGAAATTTCTCTTGACTTATTGCTTTGTTCTTTTTTATATAGTAGTAAATATAGTAACAATAGTAGCTTTTATTTTTGTGGAAACTAAGTTTTCCGTGGTAACTTTTTGACACCTTGTTGATTTATTTTAAATATGATTTATATTGGAACAATATTTGTTGAATATGAATATAATAATAACTTATCTGTACAAAAAAAAAAAAAATGTGATGATATCAATGTCGAGGTACTTCCGCATGTGGCACTATCAACATTTTCTCATCTCTCCAGAAATCTTTCTTTTTAGTCTCTTCCTTTCTTTGTCCTCTCCCAAGATTACTGTGTTGTTACTTTGTCGAGCTTTTGCCCCAAAATCAACAACGAAGATTTACACCGTGTCTAAACCATGCGATAAGATTCCAGCGACAAGCAATTTGCCTGTCCACACCAGATGCGACCCGACTACGAGATGTGTCAAATCAATCAAAACCCAAAACCAATCAGAACAGCGTGTGGGCGGGCCCTCACGGCAAGTGCACAGCACCAGAGAGTGACCTTGAAGGTACTTGCGAGAAAATGGATAAGTACATTTACAAGTACAATTCACGAATATTACACCATTTAAACATTATTAAAAGTACATACTTTCATCTGTTTAATCTGCCCCTTTTGTCTCAAAATGTATTGTGCCCCTCTCTGATAATAGTAAATAATAGTAATAATTATTATGATTATACATATTATAATAAATAATACATGTATACACCATTGCCACTAACAATAATAATACAAAAATATGATTTAAATATTTTTTTGGTGGAAGCATTTGGTGGAGGTGTAGGGGTAGGCGGAGTTTCCTTTGCAGCGCTACGCAGCAGTTAGCCGCGCTAATATTTTTCTTACACAAACTCATCGTTTTGCTTCAGAAGGCATTATTAACCCCCTGGAGCCATTTGGAGTTTGTTTATGACGGATGGATGCATGTTTTTGAGCTTCAATCTGTTGGTTGCAATCCACTGCCATTATAAAACTTGGAAGAGCCAGGATATTTTTTTAATATAACTATGATTGTATTTGTCTGAAAGAAGAAAGTCATATACACCTAGGATGGCTTGAGGGTGAGTAAATCATGGGCTAATTTTCATTTGAAAGTGAACTCCTCCTTTAACTGGTGGGTCGCAAGACCGTTATGAGTGGGTCGTGGAGTGTACACTCAAAGAAACACTTTTTTTCTGAATCAAGACTTTTATTTTGAAAGACATGCCTGAGAATAATGCGTTGTCGTGATTCAGTATCTGCAGTCAGATGAGATGTTTTAAGGATATATGTCAATGTCATTATTCTAATGTTATTTTCATAATTTGTAACTGAATAAAAAGTCTCTCACCTCAGAAAAACTAACTTTCCTGTCCTGTCAGATGTTAAACTGTGCTAGTAGCGTGCACTCTTCAATTCTATTCATTCATTCTATTCATCAGGATCAGTGTCCCTGTTTCATTAGTTCATGTTAGTATTGTGTATTTACCATGGTAAATGCTGTTTCCGTAACCCCAAAATACCACTAAATTTTCACTGTTATTTTGTATATTTTTAAATGACTGGTGGCTCATACCAACTTATTAACTTTATTGTATTAACAAAAAAAAAGCCTTACCTTATAACTTTTATGCATCATTTAGTATTAGTCATATTCTTACAATGTATGTGTATAATAAGGAAAGTGAGATGGTACTTGTGTGTCTGTGTGTCTTTGTGAAGTAAATGTGCTTGATTTTTAAAAACAATTTTATAATATGTGACCTGATCCAGCAAAATGAGTCACAATGACCCAAATTTCAAAATTGAGATTTTGGTATTAATGGAAAGAGGGGACCATAAGCTTTCAAATGATATCCTAGTAAAAGTCATACCTTGAATGGTTGTGAAGATATACACATTTGAATTATGGTCGTCTGCCCTCTTTTTCCAATTGAAAACCTGAGAAAATCGCTTTTAAAGTTTTTTGCCCTTTTTTGTTCATATCTTTCAAAATCCATTGCATTTAAAGGGATAAACTATTTATTTTACAGCTTAATTTGACCAAAGACATTAATATATATATACATGCTATTAAACCAGGCTGAAGCTCAAATTATTTTTAAGTTTTTATTTGAATAAATAATTTAAAAGTACCTTTTACAAAGATTTACTAAAATCAGAAAGATTGAACAGAGGTGCTAAATTTTTGCTTGAGAGAGAGGGTGTGTGTGTCTGTTTGTGTGTGTGTGTGTGTGTGTGTGTGTGTGCGTGTGTGTGTGTGTGTGTGTGTGTGTGTGTAAGAGAAAGTGAGAGAGGCAGAGAGACAAGGAAACAGAGATCAAATAATGCTAGTCTATGCAATCATATCTTTGTGTAGGCTAGTTGACAATAACAGTGTAACAAATTCATAATGGAGATACCAACAGTTAAATTTTGGGTTAATCAAACACATTGTAATGGATTCTCCTTGCAGATAAATATACTCACTCACATTTGCACTCACTCACATCCATACACAGTAAATACACTCACTCAGGTTCAAATTTGACATTAAATTCACCTTTCAGCTCTTTTCTTCTAAGCTGGGCAGGGAGAGGGACAACTTACTTTCTCAACTGGCGGTTTTGGGCAAATCTCACTGATATTTTTGTACAGATAAAGGCCATTGCACACTGTGTCTGAAATTCGCATCCGAAATTTTCGCACGTAAAAAAAAAAAAAAATCGACCTCACGTTATGTCAATCACGCTTGCACACTGTCTACGAAACTATATATATATATATATATATATATATATATATATATATATATATATATATATATATATATATATATATATATATATATATATATATATATATTTAAAAAAAAACGTAAGTTTTTTGCATCCGTAGCAAGGTGTTTGAATGGTGTTTTGACAATTCGGAGCCACCGAATCAATACGAAAAAACGCATATGAAAAAAACGCGGACTCAGTGTGCAATGGCCAGGGGGCTTGATGACGCTTTGGCAACTTTGCTCTCTTTTGACAGCGATATTTTTCAAATTAATAATATTTAATCTTTCTGAGGAGATCTGCTAGCTTGTTTATTACACAGAGCGCTCGCTGCGAGTCTGACAGGAGGGTGGCTGGACCAAGCGCGTGCCGGTCAGTCGAAACGGCTTCCCATCGACAAATGATCAGCATTTGTGTATATTTCTAAGCTTTTTGGTTGGTTCTATACAACGTGTAACACCATTTGGAGAGCAGAGATAGTGACGTTTCAGGGGATACCCGGGAAATGCTCAGAGGTGAGATAGGAGTTGAGAAAAGCAATGTTCATTTCCAGCGAATTTAATAAAACTTTGTACACTTTAATAGTAATTTAAATACCTTTACTCAATTATCTGGACTACGAAACTTTGGGAGATTATTTTTGAATGTCTGTTCTTTGAAATTAGCAAAAAAAAAAAACTATTATTTCATTGTTTTTCCACATAATCGGCCCATATCTTAAAATGGAACGTTGCGACTTCCGACTCATTTCGCCAGATCGGGTCACACACATATATATATATATATATATATATATATATATATATATATATATATATATATATATATATATATATATATATATATATATATATATATATATATATATATATATATGTGTGTGTGTGTGTGTGTGTTTATTAGGTATAATTAGGAATAGAGATGCACCGATTGATCGGCTGGCGACCGGCCGGTCAGTCTGACATATGCCGATTTTATGCCGGTCAAATGCACTGGGGCACCGCATGATTAACATCACGCAACATCAGCATCACACGTGCACACGGAACGCACATGTAGGAAACCTCGTGAATTACGGCCGTTTCACACCGCAAACGTGAGCAGCGCGTATTATTTCCGGCGTGCATGTTATTCAATGAGTGCATTCAGACCGAGAAGCACCTGGCTGCAGCCTGCAGATTTGGGCGGGGGTGCACCTGGGGTGGGGCTGCACGTGCAGCCCCGCCCACAATGCTTCTCATTGGTTAGTGGCAAAGTGATGACGTCGATCGAGGTGGGGCCGCGCCCGTGAACTCATGACGTCGATTTCTAGCATGTTTTCATTCCCGCTGTCCATCGCTGCGAGCAAGGTGAGTACAGGCAAGCTACTCTTCTTCTTCTTCCTCTAATTTTATTTACAATTTTTAATTCTGAAGTGGCGTTTAGTGTGATGATAAAATGAAGTGGTGTAAAAATAAGATTGTGTAACTTTACTCACCATATCACAATAACTATAGGGCAGGGTTTCCCAAAAGCATCATAGGCCTGTGTGTGTGTGTGTGTGTGTGTGTATATAGTGTAGTTTTGGTGGGATTAGGATATAGTGTTAAAACAAGGCCCTTAAAAAGAAATACAGTGGCAAAACTGAACCAGGAGAAGAAAAATGGGATTTAAGAGTTAATAGTAACAATATACAAAGTTATATTGTAGGACTTTTTTTCTATAAATAAATTGGTTAAATGTAAACTATTTTGATATTATTGTTATTAATAAGTATACATTTATTTAATTGAACATAAAAACATTGGCATTGTCATCCCCATTTATATACCCTGGGTACCACTTTTGCTATTTTACTTTATATATATATATTTTTGTTTTGCTGTGTTAATTATTCTCTAACTCTTACTCTAGTCCTCCATCTCTCTCACCTATTTTTTGTTGTTGTTTACTTTATAACTCAAAGGCTCTTTTAAGGGGCATTCCCCCCTGCAAAAATGCACACACCTGTGTTAAGCCAGGGGGAGTGTGAGCAGTATTTAAAAGACTGCATTACTAGGTGCCCATTCTGCCAGTACACCAGCACGCCACAGCTGATGTATTACCACATCAAAAATCATTTTCTATCCTATCCTAATCTATCTATCCTTCTATCTCTGTCTGCCTATCTGTCATGTCCATCCGTCTGTCTGTGCCTGATAAACTACTACCTTCAAAACTTTTAGGATAGGCTTTCTCAAGCCAAATTAAAGGTTGTATTGACAAACTTTAACTAGTTTATATTGTTCATAAACAAAGTAGGTCTCTTGGGTACTTTACAGACAAAGCCAATAACACTGAAGTATATCTTGTCTAACATTTTCTTATAATATGTTTAAAATGTATAAAAAATAAATTCCTTGTATGACTCTGTACTGTTAATGCCTTTCTTCAAAATAATTCAATATTGTTTGTTCTGTATTTTATCTAAATTAGGTGTTGTGAACTGGAGTGCATTTTCCAGACAATATAAGCAAGAGTTCCGCGTGCCGTACTCGTTGACTCTGTGCTTGCACTGCGCTGAAACACACAAGGACTGCCCACCTGTGTGTGTGTGTGTGTGTGTGTGTGTGTGTGTGTGTGTGTGTGATGGCAGTGCTTTTTCTTCCGAGAAGGGGGTTGAGGGCTATTGCTCGGTTGTGTGTGTGTGTGTGTGTGTGTGTGTGTGTGTGTGTGTGAGTGAGTGTACGTGAGTGTGCACGTGTGTGTGTGTGTGTGCGGGTGCACGTGTGTGTGTGTAGGTGATTATCTGTATGTGTGCATATCTCTTTACACAATTATAATAAAAGTTATCACTGGTATGAGTTTGTTTTTTTGAGTTGGCATTGGCATGCACAATATGGGATACAGAGATTGACAATGTACTGTATGTAGTAACTTCAAACTACTTTATTGGCATAAATGTTTTATAATAACCTATATAATGCACACAAATAAACAAGAACTATTACAGAGGAATTAAAATAAGAAATATATAAGGTGCCATTAATGTTTACAGTAATTTTGTAATTCACATGGTGAAGTGCAACAGAATGTGAAAAAACTTTTAAAATACTACACAGATATTATTACAAAATACTCTGTAGCCTAATTCCTTATAAGTTTACCTTAGATCAGGCATAGTTAAAACTATGGATATGCGCTCTACTCCTTTTTGCTGCTTTCATTATTACTTTAGAGTCTTTTTAATACTTTATCATTTTATTATCAAGTATTATTTCAAATTTGCGCGTGCGTTTTGAAGACGCGTCATTACTGTACCACTTAACGAAAATATGATGCACGCGCTTTCAGCGCGATATTTTTTCATTTTATTTATTTATTATCAAATTAAGTATTTTATTTATTTATTGAAGTGTAAAACTTACAAAAATGTCTGGCTTAGTCAGATTTCACAAGAATATAAGTACTGACAGGAAACGGAGCACGTAAAATTACAAACAACTTTAGGAAAAGAAGAGTAAATTAAAGTAAAATAACACAAATTTAAATAAACAAATAAAAAGACAGAAGATAAAGAAACAGTTATGAAACTATAGTTAAGGGCAGGGATGTAGTGGAGGCTAAACGCACGTAAACGCCGTTTACGCACCTCCCAATATTCGGAAATAGCGTTTACCCACCTCCAAAGTGCGTTTATCCACCTCTAAATAGCGTTTATCCACCTTTAAATAGCCCGTATAGTTCCGAAGACATTTTAAATTAAGCTTATGTCGTTTTAGTTTCATATTGTTCATTATTAGTTTCATAGGTTGTTAAAACTAAGACGAACTCTTTCATATTGCGCTGCATTACTGTCAGTGTAGTCTCGCGTAGCCAGACCTTCAGACTGACGGCTGAAGGTCTGGAATTCATAGCAGTTCCCTTTCGAGGGAACTCTCGATGCGTCACTTGACGCCTTGGGAACGCCCCCAGCGTGAATGCGTCTGAGCATCAATGTCAACTAGTCCAATGGAAAAAATGAGCGTCACGGGCGGGTGACGTCATGACCAGGAAGGGATAAAGGCTCACCCGGTGAAACGCGGCATTAGCTTCTGTGTCTCAGCAAGCGATCTGTGTCATTTTGTCTCTGTCTATTTACTGTTGTCTGTTGCGGAAAAGGATGGAAACTAAACAAGTGTACAAACAGTGTGCTTCTCCCTGCCCGCGTTATTTAACGGGTGGGGACACACACGAGCTTTGTGTCGTTTGTTTGGGAGTGGAGCATGCGGTCTCAGCCTTCGAGGGGGCTGAGTGCCAGCATTGTGAGATGTTACCGCTTCGCATGCTCCGCTCTCGCCTGTCACTCTTTGATAAAGAGAGTGGGCAGGCTCGCGATCCGCAGGGATCAGGACCCGCGTCTGCTGAGGCAGCGCGGAGATTGCATTCCTGGGGATCGCAAAAGGATCTTTCGGAGGGGTTGGAGACGGGTCCGAGGGCTCTTTCTCCTTCCTTACCCGAGAGATCCAGCGCTCTCCCCCCGGTGTCGGAAGCACACTCTGCGGTTTCTTCCGCCCGGGGAGAGAGCCCTCCATTACTTCATTGCTCTTCCTCCGAGGAGGTTGATGCGATGAGTTTGGAGAGTGAAAGCACACACATGGGGGAAAGAGATTCACAATTTATTTCCCCAGCATATGATGAGCTGGTGGATGTTATGTCGCGGGCTGTAGAGAAATTAAATATTGAATGGCCATCTGAGAAGAAGGGCGCTCGTCCTAAAAGCAAATTAGATGAGCGCTTTTTATCTTCCACCACATTATCTCCACCACGAGGGCTTCCATTTTTTCCCGATTTGCACAATGAAATATCTAAATCGTGGAATAAACCTTACTCATCTCGTCTTTTCAGCCCTCAAGTTAACACTTATTCGAGAATAAGGGGGCTGAAAGAGTATGGTTATGAGGCGATGCCCCAGGCGGAAGAGAATTTAGCCAGTTATCTTTACCCTGGTCCCGCATCGTCTCTGAAAGCCTCGGCTTTGCCCACTAGACCGCTTAAAGCCACTTCGGTGTTAGTGGGCAAAGCTTATACGGCAGCAGGTCAAGCTGGAGCATGTCTGCATACTATGGCAGTGCTCCAGGCTTATCAAGCTGACCTGCTGGGGGATCTGGATAGTAGTGAGGGAGTCAGTCATGACGATATTCGTGAACTTCGTCGGGCTACCGATCTTTCTCTCAGGGCTACTAAGGAGACCGCCAGAGCAATTGGGCGGTCTATGGCAGCCTTGGTAGCTACTGAGAGACATTTATGGTTAAATCTGTCTGAAATTAAAGAAAAAGATCGATCTTTTTTATTAGATGCTCCGCTTGAACCTTCTGGTCTCTTCGGCGACGCAGTCCACGCGGTCGTCGAGAGATTTCAGGAGTCAAAGAAACAAGCTGACGTTTTTAAAAAGTTTCTCCCTCGCCGGGTCCAGCCCCCTGGGGCTGCTGGGCGTGAGCAGCCCCAGCCGTCGAGCTCATCATATCGTGTGCATCAGAAAGAGAGTGTTGCGTCTCGTGCACCTCCACGTAGAGACTGGAGACAGACGCAACCCTCTCAACCGAAGTCTTCTAAGTCGAAGCCGGATCTGAGGACCGTTCTTCAGGCGAAGAAGGCTTCGGTTCAAAAGAAAAAAAAAAGGTCCTGATGTTCATGCATCAGGCCTGTGAGGACAGCCCCGACCGAAGTGGTGTACACCTCATTATACGGTGCCCGTTCCGTTTCGGGGTCCTCACGAGACCGTTCTGCCAACCCTGCCACCCCCGGTGCTTCAGGGCGCAGCGGTCTCCAGCGAGTCGCTGATGCTATGCTGCGGCACAGCATTGGTTTCGCGCCCTCTGAGGGGGGCCTTAGAGCGGCCAGTTCAGGTAGTTCCTGCCATTATGTTTCAGGCTCCGGAATTAGCCGTCTCAATAACACCAGAGACCAGCCTCGAGAGGCTGGTTCCCTTAGTAAATTTTCTGGCAGCGTGGAAGCTTCTGCCGAATATTTCTCGTTGGGTCCTGCAGATTGTAGAGAAAGGATACAGAATCCAGTTTGGTTCTCGTCCTCCTCGTTACAACGGGGTGCTGCCCACAGTGGTGCATCCCGAGCAGGCTCTGGTAATGGAGCAAGAGGTAAAGGCCCTGTTAGCAAAGGAAGCTATAGAACAGGTGTACTCACCCGACAGAGAGTCGGGTTTTTACAGCCGTTATTTCATTGTTCCAAAAAAGGATGGAGGGTTGCGTCCCATTTTAGATCTTCGTCTGTTAAATCGTTCAGTACAGAAACTCAAGTTCAAGATGCTGACACTCAAGCAGATCGTGACTCAAATCAGATCCGAGGACTGGTTTGTCACGATAGATCTGAAGGACGCTTACTTCCATGTCTCCATCCTCCCTCAGCACAGGAAGTTCCTAAGGTTCTCTTTCGGGGGCAAAGAATACCAATATCGGGTTCTTCCTTTCGGTCTAGCTTTATCACCCCGCACGTTCACGAAATGCGTGGATGCAGCTCTAGCCCCTCTCAGGCTTCAGGGCATACGTATTCTGAACTACATCGACGACTGGCTGATTCTAGCGGAATCAGAGCAGTTGGCGGTTCGGCACCGAGGTGTCGTTCTCGCTCATATGCAGATGTTGGGGTTGAGGCTCAATGCCAAGAAAAGTGTGCTTTCTCCAGTACAGAGAACCACTTTCCTTGGTGTGGTATGGGATTCAGTGATGATGCGGGCTACTCTATCGCCCGTTCGTGTAGCTGCTATCCTGACAGCCACCAAAGAGCTAAAGCTAGGCCAGTCACGCACTGTGAAACAGTTCGAGAGACTGTTGGGTCTTCTGGCAGCAGCGTCCAACGTGATTCCTTTTGGCCTGCTGTACATGAGACCTTTGCAGTGGTGGCTCAGGACCAGAGGGTTCTCCCCGAGGGGAAACCCACTTCGTGTGATCAAGATCACACGGCGATGCCTTCGTGCCTTGGTTATATGGAGAAAACACTGGTTCTTAACCCAGGGTCCGGTGTTGGGAGCTCTCTGCCATCGAGTTACGATCTCGACAGATGCTTCCCTCACCGGCTGGGGAGCGGTAATGGAAGGCCGCTCGGTTCAGGGTCGGTGGAGGAGTCATCATCTTTCTTGGCACATAAATTGCCTGGAGATGATGGCCGTCTTCAATGCGTTGAAGCAATTCCTCCCAGACCTGAGGGGCCATCATGTGCTCGTCCGTACAGACAACACATCGGTGGTCTCTTATCTGAACCGTCAGGGGGGTCTGCGGTCGCGTCCGCTTTGCAAGCTGGCGCACCAGATCCTCCTGTGGTCTCTGGGGATGGTACTCTCCCTGAGGGTAGTGTATATTCCTGGGGACCAGAATATTGGAGCAGACATCCTGTCGAGGCAGGAGCTGAGGCCAGGGGACTGGAGACTCCACCCCGAGGCGGTGGAGAAAATTTGGGAGTTTTATGGCCAAGCAGAGGTGGATCTGTTTGCGTCTCAGCATACGACGCACTGTCCACTTTGGTTCTCCCTTACTCACCCAGCCCCCCTGGGGCTGGATGCCATGGTGCAGACGTGGCCGAGGCTACGTCTGTACGCATTTCCCCCTGTTGCTCTGCTCCCAGGAGTTCTGGAACGAGTCCGCCAGTACGGAATAAGCCTACTGCTAGTAGCACCACGCTGGCCGAGTCGGATCTGGTTTGCGGACCTGATCCATCTCTTAGACGGTCCTCCCTTGGAGATCCCAATCAGGAGAGACCTTCTGTCTCAGGCCGGGGGCACAATATTTCACCCTCGACCAGAAATTTGGAACCTGTGGGTTTGGCCTCTGAGGGGGCCCAACTCATAGAGAGTGGTCTCTCAGCTGAGGCTGCTGAGACCATTCTAAGCTCCAGAGCTCCAGCTACTAGGAAACTATATGCGCTTAAATGGAGAGTTTTTTCTGTATGGTGTCACCGACATCAGTGGGATCCAGTTAACTGTTCTGTGAACACAGCACTCGAGTTCCTGCAGGAGCGCTTTACGTCAGGTCTATGTCCTTCCACGCTCAAGGTCTACGTGGCGGCCATTGCGGCTTACCACGCCCTGGTGGGGGGTACATTGTTGGGTCGAGACCCCCTGATTACACGTTTCCTTCGTGGCACATTGAGGCTGAGGCCTGCAACTCGCACTAGGGTGCCAGCTTGGGATTTGGCAATAGTACTAGAAGGCCTGTCTAGGGCTCCATTCGAGCCCTTAGATTCGGTTTCAGAGAAATTTCTTACCCTCAAGACTATCTTTCTGCTAGCTATTTCTTCCCTTAAGAGAGTTGGAGACCTTCAGACCCTTTCGGTTTCCCCCACCTGCCTTGAGTTTGCACCGGGGATGGTCAAGGCATTCTTATATCCGAAACAGGGATACGTCCCTAAGGTGCCGACCTTGATTCCGAGGCCTATTGTGCTGCAGGCTTTCTGTCCTCCTCCTTTTACATCGGCGGACCAGGAAAGGCTGAACCTCTTGTGTCCAGTGCGAGCACTGGATACTTATGTTCATCGGACATCGTCAATGAGGAAGTCCGACCAGTTATTTATTTGCTTTGGATCACCTAAGAAGGGTCTTCCTGCTTCTAAACAGACAGTTAGTAAGTGGATAGTTGAGGCTATTTCACTTGCATACGAGTACTCTGACCTGCCGTGTCCTTTGGCGGTCAGAGCTCATTCTACGAGGGGTATGGCGGCCTCTAAAGCCTTACTATTTCGAGTTTCTCTTCAAGACGTTTGTGATGCGGCAGGCTGGTCCTCACCGCTCACATTCGTTAGGTTTTACAGCTTAGACCTGGATGCTGCCCCAGGTTCTCAGGTGCTTAGTGCTTAGTTTCAACAGACTGACACTCAGGTACTTGGAATTCTGGCGTTTTGGGTATTCTCGTTCCCAAGGCGTCAAGTGACGCATCGAGAGTTCCCTCGAAAGGGAACGTCTCAGGTTACGACTGTAACCGTAGTTCCCTGAGAAAGGGAACGAGACGATGCGTCACCCTGCCATGCTTCCTGCTTCCCCGTGATCGGCTTGCTTCGACTTTTTGAAGCTAATGCCGCGTTTCACCGGGTGAGCCTTTATCCCTTCCTGGTCATGACGTCACCCGCCCGTGACGCTCATTTTTTCCATTGGACTAGTTGACATTGATGCTCAGACGCATTCACGCTGGGGGCGTTCCCAAGGCGTCAAGTGACGCATCGTCTCGTTCCCTTTCTCAGGGAACTACGGTTACAGTCGTAACCTGAGACGCTTTCTTTGGTCAAGGCCCGCCCATAAGGCCGTTTGACCGACATGTAAAACAACCAATTACAGTTCGTTTCGTTCAGCGTCACGTTTCGGTGCGTGGAAATGTCCCCACAACAACAGACCTGCGTGCAACAAGTCAGTCAGCATAGAAAATCAAATAAAGAGAAGAAAACTTCAAGAGTCTTTCCCGTGAACCTCGCATACTTTTGAGAATTCTACGTTTAGCTGATCTTGATAAATGCTCATTGTCACTCATGTAAACACAACAGTTTTTCTTCCGCAATCACACGTCTGCGCTTTGTTTCCCGGCGAACCGAAAATAAACGCGACACTTGCGCCCCCCCCCCCCCCCCCCCCCCCCCGGAAATCCGATAAAATTCAACCAATCAGATGACGACTTCGACATTCCTGAAGTGTTTCCAGTTAAGTGTACCATATGCATCAGACGTTTAGCCAACGTTCCGTGGGCGTGACGTCTGAGGCTGAGACTACTGTCAGTGTTGTTGACTTTTACTGACGGACGGTAAGGTTGCGCTGTTGACGCTCGCGCAGCCTCTCGAGGAGAAATCTACACAAATGAGCGCACACACACACACACACTCAGTTAACCAGTTAACAACATACTGCCTACAAAAAAATCTAAATGTGGAGTTTTTATATTTTTAACATTAAGCAACCTCAATTATTTTTCCTGAACACCATCACGATTGAAAATGTGACATTTCCTACAACAGTTCAATAAACAGTTAAAATTAAGTCACTTACATTTTAGATGCAATATTGGCAGTTTTTGTTCTGTTTCACCAGCGAAAATAGTTCCAAACAAAAATCACAGCAGAACCACGGCGCATCTCACAGGAACACTCAACCTGTTTTCATTACTGAATGATTCAGCATTTTGAACGAATCGATTGAGTCAAAGATTCAATGACCCATTCATAAACATCTGTCTCATTCTTGAATGAATCAGCCGTTTGAACAAATCGTTTGTTTGTTTGAATGAATGAATCAATGACTCACTATTAAGACGGTCGCCTGCCGCCACCTACTGGCGGTTTAGTGTTATGTTTAAAAGTATGTCATGTATCATTCTTTCCAATGTTTCTTATATGTAAATTTAAATAAATTTCATAACATTATTTTACACAATTGTAATTTTTCAGTGTAAATTATTTAATTTGATCAGCCCCTAGGGTAACAGCCATATAGTGTCTTATTATTCTAAATAATATTGACCAAATTTATGAATTTAAAATGAAAGATGAAGCATACATTTAATGATATTGGGGGAGGGGATGCCCTTTAAAGGTGCAGATATTACAATATGCCGATTTAATCAAAGCTGATTGAACACTGATGAGAATAATCAGAATAAATGAGAATATTGTTTCAGAATAAATTAACACACACACCAAAAAAAAAAAAAAATCCGGACGAGCAATTTTTTTACTCAGACAAGTGACTGACAGATTTACTTGTCCGAAGGACAAGTGAAAAGGCTTAATGTCGAGCAATGTTAGCAATGTCATCAGGTAGGCAGTGGCCCGCCTTACCGGGTGACCACGTTGTGGTCCACCAGAATTTATAGTTTACCCACCTCTTTTTTTACCACTACAGCTCTGGTTAAGGGGCTTCAATTAATTTTAAGGCATCTATAAAATTAAGAAGTTTTTTTGCTGTTTTCTTCTTCATGAACCACAGGGATTTGTAGTACAATGCAAATTCTCCCTTGAAGACAGTAGGCTAAATAGAGGCTGTGTTTTTAAACGTTTACATTTGTGGATGAAAAATTTACCCAAGACAATTAAAGTGTTTAAAAGCATTTCATATTTTTGTCTTTCATTATAATCCCAAATGTGATGTTATCTCTAGTCAAACTGGAGAGAGACTGGAGATAAGGCTCCAGCCAATCATACATGTCACACCAGAATGTGTTGCTGTAAGAGCAGAAGAAAAACAAATGATCCGTGGTCTCTATGTTCTCATCACAGAATATACAGTTAGTTAGCTATAAGTTAAATCTAAGTGAGAGGTTTCAGCGCGATATAGCACATGAGTTTTTCAACCCTATTTCCTGTTTACCGTAGCGTCGACGTCATTGCTGTGCCACTAACCAATGAGAAGCGTTATGGGCGGGACTGCACATGCAGCCCCGCCCCAGGTGCGGCCCCGCCTAGATCGACGTCATCACCCACTAACCAATGAGAAGCTTTATGGGCGGAGCTGTATGTGCAGCCCCGCCCCAGATGCAGCCCCACCCCGATCTGCAGGCTGCAGCCAGGTGTACTTGTTCAGACCGGGAGCAGGAGCAGGAGCAGCGCGTGAGCGTCGATCAGGAGCAGCGGTGAAGTGGGGGTTTCGGCACAGAGCCTATTTTTGCTGCACTGCTCACGCTCAATTAAAGTGAAAGCACACTTTTAATGGACAAAATAAATATGATTTCACACAAAAGTGCCCAAAATGCACAGAATTTGCATGTCTGGTATGTTTTAACAAGAACTGGAGTTCTTTTTGAAATGAACACATTTTTTTAGTTGGATATTGGATGTGAAAAGAAGGAAATGGTTCTTCCATAACACTGCACTTTAGATGTGTGTGAATTTCCCACACCAGGAGTAATTTATATAGTCCTATTTTATAGCGATTACTGTTGAAAAATGTTCTATGCAAAATGTAAAATGTTCTACTAAAGAAAAGAGAGAAAATAAATATTTGTGTGCGCTGTAAAGTGGTTAGAAAAAAATGAAATTTGAATCAGCTAAAATCAGTATCGGCAGGTCAAACTCGGAATCGGCCTAGAAAATTGTAATCGGTGCATCTCTAGGTAAACATTTCTATAAAAAAAATTGGGCCATGGTCATTCCTAATAACACACGGTCACTGCCCTTTCCACAACGCTGTAATTACTAGAGGCAGAGAACCAGCAGACCACAGAGAGAGAAAGCAGGAGCGAGAGAGGCTTTCAGCGCTTTTGTTCACTTCTCCTCTCAGCAAATACAACATCAAATGCAGCTTTGAACTCTTGCCTACTGCGTTTATTTGACTAGAGAGCCCAACATTAAGGAGACAAAGATGGGGAGGAGAGAGGACATCAGTCTGAAACACACACACACACACACACACACACACACAAACATAAAAAGAAAAGGGTCTCAGAAACTTGTAATTGTCTGCAGAATTCCCCCAAAGTTAAGCCAGCGTTTCATTCTGTTTTCCCGGGGATAACAACAGCCTCCACCGCGGTTGTTCCTCTTGATTTTCAATCTTAAATTTCATCACTCTTTTCTGCGCTTATCTTCGCTCACGCTGACAGGAAAATGGAGCACATTCAGCTCTATTTAAACTCAGAACAAGAGGTAAACCAGGCCGCTGCCAGACGACAACCCTCTATTCAACATGCAAATGGAACTGACGCTTCAATACAATAAAACAATAATCTCACATCACACTTATATTCTTCTTTCTGACAAGAACCTATAGACACCACAAACAAAATTAAAAAAATTATCAATAAAAGCAGAGCCGAGAATCAATTTCGATTTAGGTTGGGCCAAGTGTATTTGTGTATTTTCACAAATGAAGAAAACTATAAATGTGTGTGGGTGTGTGCGTGTGTGAAATTGCTTGCGAATGTATTCAAACCCCTACTTTTTTTCACATTCTATGTTGCTGCCTTATGTTACTTCATATTTAACACGTTACAGAGTAAAATTCTAGCTTCCGGCCAAACGGCCATGCAGTCTACTTGTCCCTAAAGCGCAACATACGCAACTTGTGACGTCAGAAGTAGCGTAGTGCGTCTTGGCGTAGTGTAAATAAATATCAGCAATACGTCGCATTACTCGCATAAGTTGCGCATTACACTTAAGTGGAATCCGTATGTTCGTTTGGCCGGAAGCTAGTTATTTTACTTTATAAAGTTTTAAATATGAATGTTTTTCTTACACAAACTCATCGTTTCAGAAGGCCTTTATTAACCCCCCGGACCCACGTAAAGTTCGTTTATGACGGATGGATGCACGTTTTTGAGCTTCACGTTTTTATATATTCTTGTTATAACAATGTCACGTTAAAATACCAAGTATAACGTTATTCTCATGATGTCTGAAAATAAATCATAAAGGAAAATTGACAGCTCCAGACAAACTGACGGATCAGCTTTATTTGTAGGGCAACCTTATGATTTGAAATTATTCGTTTCAGCCTTTTTTAATGGAAGTGCCACCCATAATTCAAAACGCAGTAAGGTCGTCAGGAATAAGGTGGATTATGGATTTTTGAAAATGACCTTTCATGTAGTGTGCAACATAGCTCTAAGTGAATGAAAACATCCTGCAAAGTTTTAAATCTGAAAGTGCACCATATATAAAGTTATTGTCTTTCAAAAGTAAGAAAAAAAAAAAAATTAATCGTTTTTCAAACGAGTCATAAGCCGTTTAGTCGTGACGTCAAGACGAAACATTAGTATATTGCCCGCCCACGTATTGCACGCGCGCAGACACAAGGGAAAACTTGAACCTCAAACACTTCAGCTGATTCCTGTGGACACAGGACAGCATTATGTCGAGAAGATCTTAAGTCCAAAAAAGGCGCATTCATCCAGGGGGTTAATAAACATGACCACGTTTATTAGCGAAGCAACATTTTTTTTAAGAAAAATATCCATATTTAGAACTTTATGAACTATAATCACTGGCTTCCGGTAATAGGCGTACGCGAGTCTAGTTCCGGCAAAAGAGCGAACTCTGACCCGACATATGATGTATTGACGAATGCGGAAGCGCAAAAGATAGAGCAAAACAAAACAACGGTGACGAATAAGAAGTCTAAAATAAGAATTTTTAAAGAGAAATGTAAGAGGAGCTTGAGTTTGTTGCCAAGCCCTATTTGTCTGAACCTCGAGAGGCGTCTACTCTCACCTAAACTTACACGACTCCTACACCCTACGTCATGCGTCGGGTCATAATTATCTGAACTGTGAATCTTCTTCTTATGAATTAATATTGATATTAAATATATGTTCTTGTCTACTTTGACATCACACCCCAGAATAGTCACTAGTGAAGGGCTTGGAACTGTTCATTTTTAATTAGATGTGACTGATTTTATTGATATGTTTTAGCATTGACTAAACTTTTCAGGTTACTGCAATGCGTTCTGGGAATGCCTCTGTAGAACTTCCTGAATGCTGACCAAATAAGTTATCTCGAATGAAGGATCATTTTGCTGTTTGGAACACCCTTTGAATAAAAAAATGCTGCCTAGTTAGGGGGCTCACTAGATTTTAGAACAAAACTAGAGCTTTATGCATTTCAAACACACATTGCTTTACAAATAACCAAACAAGTCTTTCTATTTGTCCAACTGTCCATAATTTAGCCAGAAATTATAAATTCAACATAAATTCATATGTACTGTAATCAAAATTAACACGTCCCCAAATACTCCCCACCCATATCGGCAGTGCCTTTCCCACAATGCAGCAGAGCTGATGTGATTCCCTGAAATCATGGACTAATGCTGATAGCATTAGCCTGAGGAAATTCATAACAGACCTCCATTGACATAAGTTTAGGAAAGAGAGATTGCAAACAATGCATTGATTGAGCTGGATGCATATAGCCGCGGACAATGACTCGGTTTGGCCAGAAAACACAGTGGATTTGCTCAATAGGGCTTTGGTAAGCAGGCTGGTTTTCAGCAGGCCTCCAGAGGAACGTGGAGTAGAGATATAAACCACATCTGGAGAATGAGACAGGCACAGTCCATCACTGTCACACGCATGCAGGTGCACACAAACATATCACGCTGTGTACACATGCACATAAAATGCCAAAGCATTAACTCTTTCCAGGAATAATTAAAAAAAAATATATATAAAAGCATACATATTTAAAACTGGGTTACAACTATTAATGAGAACATACAGTACAACTGATCAGTATGTCTGATGTAGGCATCAGTGCATTAAGAATATCTATAGTTCTATCTATAGTATCTATATATCTATAGTTATAATAAATATTATTATATGTACAGACTTAAAATAAAATGTTGTCACAGTCTCTGCCCATAAATAATGATCTAGAATTATTCAGTAAACAGTACGACCATTTACTGCAAAAACTGACCATCATAGTTACTAGTATTTTAAAACACCCACTGTAGTTTGGTGATTAATTTAAGTGATTAACTATGGGTAATTAATCCTCTCCAGAGCCCTTTGAGAAGATCTGCTCAAGATGGACTCAGTGCAACAACTAAAAGCTCCATATTCTCACGTATATAATGTCAAATAGAGTTTAAGTCTCAAACATCAGCTTGCATACAATGCTTCTCTTCATTTGTGAGTATTCATGCTTCTTGAATTGTAAGCACTCGAGCTGATATTTTCAAATTTGACATTCATATTTAATAATGCTTTAATACATTTTAGCAAAGACATCAGAGGGGAAGTAACCAATAAAATCAAGTAACTTTCTCCCAAATACTGTTGGTACAATATCTGTGCTTGTATATTGCTCCTATGTGTACAGGATGATATACATTTATAGACAAGGTTGTTTAGGTTCTCAAAGCCGTGCGATGTTCCCCCAGTATCAGCACTGAAACCGTTTCACCGTTTGTATCACTCCGCTTGCAACATTTCTCACTGACTGTGTCATGGCGGACGAGCAAACCCACCATAATTTTTTACAAATACTACTTATGCTATTTTAAAGTTTCCTAATGTTGTTTTGAAGTCTCCTACAACATGTTTACATGCATCAAAGGTAAAAAAACTGTTTTATTTCCTCATAATATACATTTTCACATCACCACGTTCAATGATTCTCAAACGACTCGTCAGATGAATCAATCTCTCTAAATCCCTCCTTTCCGCGAGCTACTCTGCTCTGATCGGCCAGACAGCTCAGTCTGTTGTGATTGGTTTACCGTGTACAGCGCGTCGAAAACAAAACCACCCATTGCCATAACAACATCAGCTCTGCTTGCAGGGGCGTCGCACCCGTGGGGGATGTGGGTGCTTTAACACCCACACTTTTCCCAGTGAGAGGGTTCAACACCCGCAGTTTTGCACAAACACCTTACTATAGTCGCTCCTCCGTTTCTCTGGCCGCTCTGTGTGCGCGCTCGCTGCGGCTCTTCCTCCTCTCCCCCTCCCTCTCAAACATGACACCGGCTTTGAGTGTGACTGGCTGATGATTGGCTGTTCTGCCTTAAGTCCCGCCTCTCTTGGTGTGTTAGATTTATCGGTCAACTCGTGCTAAGGAGGCGGGAACTTATGGTTATGGTTATTTACGTCTCCCTTGTCCAGGTACTTTGAATGAGTGTTTATGCTTTCGAGTTTTTTAAATAAGCTTGATGTGTGTTTGGGAAGATATTATGCTTATGTTTTGTTGACATGTCGAGCGTTTTCGGTATTATATTTTGTTTTTTAGACTGAACAGCACAAGACTTTAATTAAGTAGGCATTCTGTTTGTGCTGCTGATTTAAAGAAAAGTGCGCACTTTGCTCACGCGATCATTCAGTATGGTGATCTGGTGTTTTCTCCAAAATACAAACTCAAGGGTTTATTTCTTGCAAGTGAAAAAATTAGGACAAGAGTATTGTAATTTTCCTATTCTATAGCGTAATATAAAATATACTTTTGAAATATTCATTTCATTTACAGTAGCATACATTTATATGCTAAATGGATTTTCCATCATAGGAATAATTATATAAATCATTATTATATTATTATGATAAATGTTTGCAATTCTAAAACACCAGTGATAATGTAATGTAGACTGAGACTCTGTATCATAACTAAAAAGATGTTTGCCCTCTTTAGGTACAAGTCAATTATTTTTCTTTGTTCAATGTGCACAGTTCATGGGTCGAAGCTCTTAATTTTGAGCTCTCAAAGTGCACCAGATTGATGCATTTAACCTTAAAATGTACAAAATTTTCTTTCAGGGGAGCATGCCCCCCAACCCCCCTAGAGGGACAGAGGTCCACACTACATATTTTTTACAAAATACAATGGGAAACAACGATCATTTACTGTTAATGCCAAATTTAAATGCCCTTTAAAACTACGCTACAGTCCTGCCTATGGAGGGGCCTCTGAATTCTTAATCCGGCCCTGACCACATCCATCCCCCGCACTTTTGAAAAGCTTGCTACGCCCCTGTCTGCTTGTCCTGAGGCTTCCAACACCAACTAAACACAGTAACGAACATTGATGTCGATTGTACCATATCAATGCGAGCGTGAGTCCGAAGATGAAACATTGGAAGAACTATTCATTAAACCCGATCCTCCATCGGAAGGACAACTCGAGCATGACGTTTCTCAGAGATACTCTACTTAGTTTGAGGTACATTAGATGTTGCAACTGTAATTACACACCATCAGCACTAACAAGTGCATGTCCATCAACAAACCGATTATTTTACTTGTACTTATTTATTTATCGAGTATTTTTTTATATATTGCGGTGAACACGTGGTAACTATCAATAACAGTGCATGTATGCAATGTAGCTATACATTAGCAGAGCTCTAGCGTGAATGACTGTGTAACATAAACCTTGGTAAAACAAATCTTGCTCAATGCTTAATCTTTCCTCAAAGTAGTGAGAACGACAGACAATCTGCATTAATAGACACAGTTTTAGGTAATAGTGGCCCACAGCTGCTTAGCAGAAGTATTTCAGTAAGACAGTGATAACATGAATTAGCCAGTTAGCAGGAGACCTACACAATATCAAACTCAAAACTAAGTATTTTGAACACCATCTTTCAAGAGCAAGCGGTTTGCGAATCCTGTATTTAACTCAAAGATTTGAGAAGCAGTCGTCAGTAAAATAAAGAGAACACTGCAAAAGTTTAGGATTATACTGCTGTGATATCGTGGTAAAGATTAATTTTAACCACTGACTCTTCACATGCTCGTCCTTGGGCACTGGCTTTAGCCTACCTTCACATTGTAGAGCACAGGGTCTTCTCGACATGATGCTGTACAGTATCCACAGAAATCATCTGCTGGTTTGAGGTTCAAGTTTTTCCTGGTGTCCGAGCGCAATAAGTGGGCGGGCAATATGCTAATGTTTCGTCTTGACGTCACGATGAAATGGCTTATGACTTGTTTGAAAAACGATTAATTTCATTGTCGACTCTTACTTTTGAAAGACAATAACTTTATATACGGTGCACTTTCAGATTTAAAACTTTGCAGGATGTTTTCATACACTTAGAGCTATGTTACACACTACATGAAAGGTCATTTTCAAAAATCCATAATAGGGGCCCTTTAAGGATTTTTTTAGGCTGCTGGCTCTTATGTAGATAGTGTTTAAACATGAGGTAGTATAATTAATTTTGGGTATATCAAGCAGGAAATGTTTGGTCTTATAAAGCATATACCCCCAGGGGATACCCGAGAGGGGGGGGAGAATGAGCATCCCAATCGGACGGAACTACTGGTAACGACTCAAGCAAATGGACAACGTAATACGAGCGTAGTCTGTATTTGCGGCAAGGTCTGTAAAAACCCGAAGGGCCTGAAGATCCACAAGGCAAAGATGGCCTGCCTCAGGAGGGATCATGTGGAGCTACGCGCAGGTACGGCAGCTGGGGCAGCAGTTACTGTCACGCCGGTTGCTGAACCTGGTGAGACGGAGGAGGAGCCGGGCCGGAATCTCCCCACAGTACCCGGAACCTCCAAGCCACACAAATCCCCCCATCAAGCAGGAAATCAGAACACCGCAGGGTGAAGTGGCCTGCCGCAAACAATACGGAGTGGCTTAGGTTGGACGAGGATGTAGACAAGTGCCTGGAATCCATCTCGAAGGGCAGAGTCGACCAGAAGCTCCAGACCATGTGTACCATCATAATGAACATGGGAGTAGAGCGGTTTGGGGTCGAGGAAAGAAAAGAGGACAGTAATCCAGTGAAGTCCAATCGGCGAGAAGCTAAGATCAGTCAGCTGAGACAAGAACTAAAATCCTTAAGACGTCAGTTCAAGACGGCCAAGGAAGAAGACAGGATTGCCTTGTCAGAACTCATAAGGAAGAGACTCATCTCACTGAGGAGAGCGGAACGGCACCGAAGGAAGGGCAAGGAAAGGGCTCGGAAATGTAGTGCTTTAATTTGCAATCCCTTCAGCTTTATCAAGAAACTACTGCGCCAGAAGTGGCCACCTCGCTTGCCCGGTTGAGGAGATCGATAAGCTTCTCCACGCCACTTTTGTGACACCTCGAGAGACCACGACCTCGGACCTTGCAGGGAGTTGGTGGCGCCACCTGAACCAGGGACCCAATTCGACTGCGCTGAACCCACGCTGAAAGAGGTGGAAGATCCCGTTAGAGCGGCAAGATCCAGCTCAGCTCCAAGTCCCAGCGGGGTCCCTTACAAGATCTACAAGCAGTGCCCGCAGCTCCTCAGACGTTTATGGAAGATCCTGAAGGTGATCTGGCGGAGAGGGAAAGTCGCTTCGCAATGGAGACACGCTGAGGGAGTCTGGATCCCGAAGGAGGAGGGCTCTAGCAACATTAATCAGTTTCGCATCATCTCGCTGCTCAGTGTTGAAAGCAAGATCTTTTTCAAAATCGTGTCCCAACGTCTGACGGACTTCCTCCTGAAGAACACCTACATTGACACCTAAGTCCAGAAGGGAGGAGTCCCAGGAGTACCTGGATGTCTGGAGCACACAGGGGTGGTGACACAGCTGATCCGGGAGGCTAGGGAGAGCAAAGGAGATCTGGCAACTCTCTGGCTTGACCTGGCCAATGCCTATGGGTCTATGCCACATAAGCTTGTGGAAACCGCACTGGTAAGACACCATGTTCCTGTCAAGATCCGTAACCTCATCATGGACTATTATAACAACTTCAGCGTGCAAGTCTCTTCAGCCCAAGCAACATCCTCCTGGCATCAACTTGAAAAAGGGATAATCACCGGCTGTACAATCTCTGTAACTGTTTTCTAACTGGCCATGAACATGATTGTCAAGTCGGCCGAGGTGGAATGTAGAGGGCCCAAGTCAAGATCTGGGACTCATCAGCCCCCCATAACAGCTTTTATGGACGACTTAACAGTGACGACAACATCCGTTCCAGGGTGCAGGTGGCTCCTCCAGGGGCTTGAAAGTCTCATCTCCTGGGCAAGGATGAGTTTCAAGCCCGCTAAGTCCAGGTCTCTGGTACTAAAGAAGGGTAAAGTGTCCGACCGTTTCCGCTTTGCCCTGGGAAAGACCATGATTCCATTGGTGTCTGAAAAAACGGTTTAAGAGCCTGGGGAAGATCTTTGATAGCTCCCTGAAGGACTCAGCTGCCATAAAACAAACCAAGTGCGACCTGACTTCCTGGCTCACAGCGATTGATAGATCTGGCCTCCCCGGAAAATTCAAAGCCTGGATCTACCAACACGGAGTCTTGCCAAGAATACTCTGGCCCCTGTTAGTCTACGAGGTACCATCATCAACAATCAAGGTTCTAGAGAAGTCTTCCAGCCAGTTCCTCAGAAAATGGCTGGGGCTCCCTCGGTCCTTGAGCAGCATTGCCCTGTACGGCCATTCCACCAAGCTGCATCTTCCTTTGAGTGGACTAACAGAGGAGTTCAAAGTCACCCGCTCCAGAGAGGTATTGATGTACAGGGACTCCAGGGACACAAAAGTCGCAGCAGCAGGAATCCTCGTGAAAACCGGGAGGAAGTGGCAGGCGCAAGAAGCCGTCAATAGAGCCGAGGCGCGACTAAGGCACAAAACGCTGGTGGGCTCCATGGCAACGGGACCAGCAGGTCTTGGTTGTTTTCCCAAGCCACGTTACGATCTGGCTCGGGGAAAAGAGAGCCGCACACTGATTCAGGACGAGATACGAGCAGAGGTGGAGGAAGAACGCTGCACCTCACCTCGCCCGGGTGAGGGTGTATGAAGATTAAAGACCCGAAACACCCTATGACCCCGGGTTCTTCACTGATGACGTGTCCAAGTAGCACCAGAAGGTGTATTCAAACTCATTATTTGTTCCAGAGCAAATCAATTTGGCTAAGGGCATAGTTTCATAAATTCATATTTAACTAGGGCTGTACTCTTTGTACTTTTGACTCATAACTCCAAAACTGGGAGGGCTTCGCGTACAAAAACTCGCTCAAGTTTAGCACTCATTAAGAGCTGATCAAAATGGTTAGATGCATTCAAAATCTGAGTTTCTAAGCATTAAAATGATGGTGGGAGAGGGGGGGGGGGGGGGGGGGGGGGGTTGTACAAACCCTGAGATGAATGTTAAAAAACTATTTCTGCTACAATACCATGGTTACAGTTAGCGTTGCTACATTAAATCCATGGTGAATGTTGGTGATTTGCGGATTGGAAAGCATTTTTTATAACTTGTTCTTTCATGGCACAGTGTTTCTTCTGGTTTGCATGTCAGAGCTGTTTGATCTGATATATGTGGTTTATAACACATAATTCTGCGCCGAGTTTAAATGCTTCTCACTACATCTTGCTACGATGTTGTTAATTCTGCAGCAAATTAAACTAAATCGTATGTGCAAGTAAAGACATTAACTGTTACATGTTTTATGCATAACAAGTGGTTCCCCACATTATTACAGGAAGGTGATACAGTAGTCACATGTCGTTTTCAATAAGTTTTCTCTGCCCAATATTTTTTAAAAATAAAAAATGCAGTGAAAATACAGGTACTCTGTATCTGCAAATACTAAAAAATAAAAGTATCGGTATCATACTTCGGGATAAGTGGTATTGGTGCATCCCTTATATATATATATATATATATATATATATATATATATATATATACACAGTGGTTAAAGTGGGATTTGGCAGGTGGGGGAACCCTCAAATTTTGTGTAGGTGCAACAGGGAAAAATTACTCACTGTGGGACAACATATTGAGTATCGTGATATTAGCAATACTTTTTGGGACAAGAGTGTCACAGTGGCACCAAGTATCACAATACTTATTTACTTAACCCTCTGGGGTCGGCAATCACGCCGGCGTGATTTGCTCGATTTTTTTCACATAGCAGCAACATAGACTTAAAATACTCCGTCATTTATGGTCATACAGAAAAAAGAAACATGAAAAAAGAATCTGTGAGATGTCTATTTTTGTATGTGTCCACTTACAATAAAAACAAACCATTGTGCTTTTGTAAAATAAAGAAAATAAACGGGGTATGCGTTCTGTCTCTCCGTCTCGGTGAACTTTTTTTTTCTTGAGCACGTCTATAAACTGAAACAACTCAGCGAATACACGTCACACATTTATGAGCCATGTATCTTTATAAACATGTAAGTGTGTACTTTTAAATTATCTGATTCAAAACAAAAACAAATATTCTCTGTTTAAGTAATTTGTATAAAACCAACAAGATTTCCAGTTTCTCAAACGCTTGCTCATTATTTTTAATTCGACCACGCTCGCAAAAGAGATTGATATGCAAATATCCACGTGAAGGAACGCGAACGCCCTCATTACCTCAAAAACAACGCACCAAACTTCATCAGTCCAATGCTTTTCGCCGAGGTTGGAAAACACGCTGTGATCTTACATTGGATTTAACTTACCTTAGAAGAAGAAGAAGATCGCGATTTGAAGACAAGAAAGATGTAAGGTAAGAAATGTATTATGAATAATATTAGTTAGTGTTATTGTTGAATTGCAGTTAAGCTGCTGCTAGACTAAAATGTATGAAATCGACAGAAACATGTTGAAATATGAACTGTAGACAGGCAGGCATACCTTTCAATGCGAAATTTATATTCATGTACGACACAAGGTTGTTCTTATGTTTGATAATAAAACACAGCATGATATAGTAGGCTAGTAGCCTAGTGTTTACTCTACTATGGTGAATATTATAATGTTTAGATCCGGGTTTACTGTTAAAACCATGTCAGTGGGCATTTGATTATTTGTCAATACTCTCTCCTCATCTCCATCTTTCTTTTTCTCTCAGTTTCCTTATCCTGCCCTATTTCTTCCCCTCCTAAAGCTGAACTTTGACTGATAGTCTTTTCATTTTCATCTGTGTCGGTGAAGAAAGTAAACAGGCTCAACTGATTTTTATATGTTTTTATGAATCCTTTTCTTAGACAAGTTAATTTACTCCAGGCTACCTGAAAAGTCTGTATTGCCAATAGGAAACTTCTACAAGCTTTGGAATTTGAAAACGTCTGTTTTTAAATGGTAAAAGTCATTATATATATATATATATATATATATATATATATATATATATATATATATATATATATATATATCAGGGGTGGCACGGTACATGAAAAAACATCCGAACCGTTCGGTTCGCTTGTTTTGGTTCGGAGCGTGTGTGCGTCTCACGGTTCGACGCATGCGCAATGTAGGCTCGTGCCCGTATGTGACCTCAGACGTGTGTTTCCTTTTCGCGCGCAATAAGACGTGTCGACATACATATGAAGCTTGTTCGACTTGACCCGGCACTGCACAGAGCGATCGGTAAATGACATCAAAGTACCGCGAGCGCGACGGCTCCGTATGCTTTTCAATCACTCTCGCGGTGATGTCATTACCGATCGCTCTGTGCAGCGCCGGTTCAACTCGAACACGCCAGTAAGAGTGGAGTATGGAGCGCTGCAGGACACGTCACGCGGAGAAGTGGCAAGTGGGAGAGATAAGGAAGGCTAACAGGAGTTGGAGGATGCGCCAGCGTCGTATAAGTCCGGTGTGTGGGAACATTTTGGATTTCATGTTATGATATTTAAATATATAGCAGCTACAGTGGCACTTTAAGTTTAGATAAGAACTCCAGTCATATGTTTCCAAATACTGCACTTTAATTTCAAGTTAAAAAAGTGTATGCTCACTCTCAGGGAATAGAAGCATTGTTGATACTGTTTATGTGTTGAGGTTGAACTTATGTTTCACTTTATGATTATGGCCTTTGCTATTGCTATAGCCTAATTACAGGCAATTATGCTTAATGTATTTTGACTTATTTAAAAGACAGAGTTTTAAGAGTTCCTCTCTTTTTCTTTTAAAAAATACAATTTTTGTAAGAGCTACACTTAAGTTGGCAGTTTGATAAATGCAAGTTAATTTCAATCTTTGTGTGCTAAAAATGCACATAAGTTCCTGTAGAGATAGTGATACACATTCTACTTTTTTTGCCAAATAAATGAAAAGCATGTCGTCAATGTCTTCTCTCTTGCTGTATCAAAATCTCAACTAGCTTACCTGTGAGATGGTCCCAATAATGTGCTTACAGTCAAGTCAAGTTCAGTTTGTGCATGATTGCATGATATAACATTTTTGTTAATACTGTATCCTAAATTGTGGATAATTAAGCTATATATCATATGCTGAAGTACATTTCTGGAGTGTTAAAGATTAAAAGAAAAAATAACAACAAGAACCGTACAGAACTGAAAACCGTGACCCTAAAACCGTGATACAAACCGAACCGTGGGTTTTGTGAACCGTGCCACCCCTAATATATATATATATATATATATATATGTACATTTCTTGTGACCTGAACAAGTTTTCATGACATTCACCCATACAGTCATTTCTCTCCTCTAACAGGCTGATCTGTTCTGGTCCGATGTGAGCTGACAGGTGCTGAAAATGAGCAGTAAGGGTCTTTGCTCTCTAAAACCACAGGCAGGATCTCCAGGGGTTCCAGTCTAATGAGAAAGACTTGAAAAAGTCAAACGAACAAACTCTCTCCTCGTTGCAGTTCAGGGTCATGTTGATTGGCTACTTTAGTATGAAAAAGTCTTACTCGGCGATGCTTGGTATAAAGACCTTGCGGCATGAGGACCATTCACACACACAAACACATACACACTCAACCAAGTGAGGGGACAAGAGCTTGTTGAGTCGAGAGGGTTTTATCTACACAAACACTCATAGCGGGGGCTCATTGACCAATGTGGCACGTGACAACCGCCAAGTGAGTTGCTAATGTGTGCGGTAGCGTGTGAACATGCATTCACAACAATATAAGTTATTAAAGTGGTACAGATACAGTGGGGAAATGGAATTTCCCCATGGCAGGAATGATTTAAAAGCTCACATCCTCATGCTGTTGTATTAAAGATTCACAACCATAAATGAATTGAGTGCAGAAGTATAAACTCGCAGCATGGGAACTTAGTTTACAGGCGGACTGATTAGAAAACTTCCGGAAAGCCAGCCAATCCAGCCTGTTCTCACGTAAATGCGTCTCTATAGCACGCATTGTGTTTTATCCTGCAATTTATATGCGAAAATGAGTTTTTACGTGCATATGATACGTAGTTTTCGCGTGCATTTGATACGCAGTTCATTTGCGTGTAATGCACACGCACCCCACACCACTAATTCTACCCAAACGTATAATACACACACCCCACACCAATACTAAAGCTACCCTAACCAACCCATGCGTATCCTATGCACGTAAAAACTAATTTTCGCGTATAAATTGCACGATAAACACACTGCATGCTATAGAGACGCATTTAGTGTGATCGGGTTGGCCAATCAGATCGGAGCTTGAGATTTTGCTCTTGACTAAAACTGACTAATAATGACATGTGAAAATACTATTTAAAGAATATTTTTGTCAAAAGATGAATAGTCTATACGTATGCCATCTGAAACTAAGACTGAAGTATTGGTGGCAGGACTTGCTCTGCCTGAGAAAAAAAAGCCAAAAGCTTTTATCTAAGCTGCTTGAACTAGAGAGAGGGAAGAACAAAAATTAATGGTAAGAGCAATATCTAGAGACAGATAAAAAGAAGCTTTCACATTACAGTCAAGCTGAGCTGCTGTTTCTTTTTGTCTGTCTGAGCAGGGTGAAGATGAAACACCTTCATCATCACACACAGAAAACAAGCCCAAACCCATTTACATTCTTTATAAGGCGTATATCAAGCATGTGCTTACTTTAAGAGGCACATCAATACAATATTGATACAAGAATGTACAGAAACACAAATCTCTTACAATTCAGACATCTTCAGCAAGAAATGAGACAATGAGATGATGGAAACTGAACAGTTAGGTTTCTCGCAACAGGTACAGTAAATGGAGGTCATGACCCGTTCTGGTACAGAAAGTTCTGGTTTATTGGTTATAAACATCTTTAATCTTAAAACCTTAAACAAGTTTTCATCTTTCTTTTCATCATTTAAATATAAGTGCTCTTTATACTATTTTATATACTATCTTAAAAACGGATTAAACCTGCCACATCTGTTTAATTTGGCCAATGTAGACGGTTTTCATGAAAAACCATTAATAAAATAACACAAGCTAAAAGAAACTTTGACACAGACTATATTAAATGCATGTTAAATAGATCAAATAAAGGATACAGTCAAGTACAGTCGGGTCAATTAACAGAATCATGTTACTCAGATAATCATATTTTAGTGAAAAAATATTCAAGAGAAAAATTTTCCATATAAAAAATTTGTCAGTATCATTGTTGATGATTACTGTTATAACAACAGCATAAATAAAACAATTTAATTAATGAATTATTTAGTTAGTGGTGTTGTTTTAAATGTAATTAAGCATTGGTGTCTTTAAATCTTTTGCTGTTATCTCCTAACAGCTCTCATTTACCGTGGTATTTATCATTCTACTCTAAAGACTCAACAAAAAAAGTCTTCAGCTCCATGTTATGGACCCCTTGTTCTCCAGTCAGCTCAGGATAAAGTGGTGACCAATTTTCTTAATTTCTTTACTCTTTTTACGGTGTTGAGTATAAAGTGTAGTAGTATAAAGAGTACCTTTATTTAAATAATTAAAAGTAAGATGAAAACGTGTTAATGTTTTAAGATTAAAGTAAAATATGTTTATTATTAGTCCCTGTATTAAATAAATGTCAGTTGTCACAAGAATAATTTTCGGGTGCAAATAGCAGCAATCTATTAGCTATTTTAATGATCAGCTAAAATAAGCTCAAGTGTCCATTTGTTGAGTTGTACAGGCAGTTGATTAGTTATTAAAAAATATCGCTCTATATCAGCACGGCTGCTGTCACTTTAAGACGAATGCACGGTTCCAATATACAGTTACACAACATGTAACTTATCTGCCATCTGTTTATATTCACTTAAGACATAACCAACGGTGTTTAAGCGAATTCTCACCAAACCAGGCAAAATTCACTTTGCTTCTCTGTGTTCCACTCAGTCTCGGAGCGCACACACAGAAAGACGCTTGGGGAACAGTATCTCTTTCACGGCTTAATGCATTATCAAGCACGTCCTGCAGTTTAGCATTACTAGACTGTATTTTATGACAATCACTGATCTATCGGATTTGAACATTAATTTTGGGCTTTAGGGAGGAAAGAAAGCACACCTCTGTGAAGGAAAGAAATGCACTGAAATATCACAGCCCTAGTTTCTTGCAGTAGGGTTGCCTACTGCAAAAGGGTTGCCTATCGCAAAGACATTGCAAATTTATTGTCCTTTTCAGACACCTGGTAGAACTGCCAGACCGATGTATGTAGTGAAGCAATTTTACCTGCGCATTGAAAAATTGTCTCGCGAGTTTTGCATCACTTGATCAGCTCTTCTGATCGGCCTTTATAGAGACCACCAATCAAACTATATAAAGATATTATCGGCTGATAACGATTGCCGCCCAATAGGAAATAAACAAGCAAACAGTTCGGTCAAAAGTACAAAAGCAACACTTTTAGTACAGCATTTCAGTTAAATAAAAATATAAGGTTTAGAAACTCTGCCCCTTAGCCAAAACGACTTGCCCTGGAACAAGTAAAGAGATTTATAAGACCAAATATTGCCTGTTTGATACACCCAAAATGAATTATACCTCATGTTTAAACACTATCTACATAAGAGGCACCAGCAAATTCTCGAAGGACTGGTCGTAATAAAGCTGTTCTCGGCAGGTACATGAGCGCTGGACGACCGCTAACGGTCTGAAGCTCAATCTCCGAAAAGGTCAAAACAAATTGTCAAATAGATGCTATGTTTATATATAAGTCACATACTTGAGGTCTAAATAACTACATTCTTAAAACTTTTAAAACTACATTCTGAGAAACAACAACAATAGTAAAATGATGGTGGGTTTGCTCGTCCACCATGACACTCGCTATGAGAACTATAAACGGAGTGATACAAAAGGTGAAACGGTTCCTGTGGTAATACTGGTAGAATATTGCATGGCTGGAAAAGATATTATATTATATTATATTATATTTATTAACATATTTGCTGCATTTAGGGCAATTGATGAGCACATTTAAAGGTGTTGTCTACTATTGCTATGCAGATGACATTCGAATATATATTTATTTAAAGCCCCATTAAATTACAAAATTGTCTATTCTTTTAAATTGTATAAACTCTATAGAAGATTTAATGGCAAACAATTAACCTACTTCCAGTTAAATACTGAAAAAATAGAAGTACTTATTTCAGATCTTGCTGGTGCTCTCCCTAAGGTGATGGAACATATTGGCCCTTTATCTCTCTCTGTTAAACCTACCCTTCGTAATTTAGGTTTTCATAAGGGACAGGCCTTGAGTCTTGACCAACACGTTAACTCTCTGGTTCACACGTTTTTTATAAGTTGAGAAACTGAGACCAGCTGTGTCCACAGTGGAGATGGATATATTCAAATATGCTTTCTTTTCATTTTATTTCATTGCCTTGAATATTGTAATTCTCTTTTTACTTGTCTAAGCAATTCTTCCTTGAAACGATTACAAGTGGTTCAGAATACTGCCGCTAAGCTTTCAACTAAGTCATCAAAGAGATCACGTTACACCAATTTTAATTTCCTTACATTGGCTTCCAGTCAGATTTAGAATTCTATTTAAAATCCTTGTGATTGTTTAGAGCATTGCAGGGCCAAGTCCCTGTTTATATAGGAGCTGTTTCAACCTTATAACTCCAGTAGGAATCTGAGATCCTCCAAACAGGTCTTGTTAGCTGTCCCTTGCTCCAGATTAAAGACTATTGGCGCTTTTCCACTACACAGTACCAGCTCGCCTCGGCTCGGCTCGACTCGACTCGACTCGCCTTTGTTTGCTTTTCCACTGTGTAAAAGTTGTACCTGTACCTGCTTTCGGGTACTTTTTTTCGTACCACCTCCGGCGAGGTTCTAAGCGAGCTAAGGCGATACTAAAATGTGACGTGAAAACAATGCCGACTGCTGATTGGTCACAGAGAATCTGCGTCATCATTGCACGCGCCAGATGGAGTATCCAGAATAAATAACCCCGCCATTTTTAAATAGTTTGGCCAGAGTTACTAAACTTACTACTATTATTATGGCAACTCGGAAGAATACGCCGTGGTCAAACGAGGAGGTGCAGACATTCCTTTGTTTGGTTGCCGAAGAGAGGATCCAGCGAGAGCTTGATGGGGCAACGAGAAACGAAAGGCGTCGCTATGACGACCGGGTACTATTTGTGGCGGTACTGTCTGCAATGGAAAACGGAGCGAAAAGCGAGCCGAGTCGAGGCGAGCCAAGGCGAGTCGAGTCGAGCTGGTACTGGTAATGGAAAAGCGCCATAAAGGTGACTGTGCCTTTGAGGTTGTTGCTCTTAAACTGTGGAATGCTCTTCCTTTGAATCTAAGATCTGTGGACACTTTTAAAAAGCAACTAAAAACTCACTTGTTTAAACTTGCTTTTGTCTTTTATCTGAGTGTTTGCTTTTTGATTGTCTCATTCTTTTTTTGTTTCCTTTTTATTTTAGATGTAAAACACTTTGTGATGTTTGCTCTAAAAAGGTGTTATATAAATAAAATGACATACTTACATTACATTACATAATATACTAGCAGCTGAGTAACTAATTCAAAACAAGTGTCTAAACATATTAAATGGCATGCATGTACATTTACTGACTCAAAGTAATCCACTATTTTGTAGAGGGGGGTCAAAATGACAGTTTTCACCTGAGATGTGGAGCCAGATTCTATAGCGGTCAAAAGTGTTGACTTTAGCAATCTTTGTTGCATTATATGCCAATGGTGACAGTTCAAAAAAAGGGAAAAAGCACTACTTATGTTTTTTTGCCTGAAGTTTGAATGTCGGTGACTCAAATAGTATTAAGAAATCTTAATATCATTTTAGATTCTGGTTCTTAACAAAATTTTCTAATGGAATATACTTTTTTTAGGCCCAATAAGGTTTACTTCCAGAAATATGTGGATTTCACTGCGACTCCATGAGTGAATTGGTAAATTGTACACATTTGCAGTGGTCAAAAAGTACCAAATGTGGGTAACTTCTCAAACAGCTGATACTTAATGTGTTTAAAGAAGAAAGTCTAAAGAACACATAATACTGAAACTAGAAATGTATCTTGTTTCTCTCTATCAAAACATTTCCATACAACATGCCTCTCTTGAGTGCCACAAATGCACTGAAATGATCAAGTTGAGGCACATTAACTAAAATGATATTAAGATATATTTACTACTTCTTGAGTTACTGACATGCAAACTATAGAAAAACATTTTTTTGGCACTCAGAGAAGTGTGTTGTATGTAATTGTTTTGATAGAGGAAAACGCAATACATTTCTAGTTTCAGTATTATTTGTTCTTCAGGCATTCTTCTTTAGACACAATAAGTATCAGCTGTATGGAAAGTGACCCACATTGGCTTTTGACCATTGAAAACAGGTAAAACTTAATCTGAACATGGAACTGCACTGAGATCCCCAAATATGTGACAACCAATTAGGGCCTTGAAAATTGAGATTATAAAAGTTTTCTAAGAACTTTGGAACATTTCTAGTTTTAACACTATGGGCCCTATCTTGCACCCGGCGCAAATGACTTTGTACACTGACGCATGTATCATTCCTATTTTGCACCCGCGAAAAGCGGACTTTTCCCTCCACAGACACACGTCGGTTAACTAAGAAATACACTTGCGCTCCCCGGGGCGGTTCAGCGCAAAGAGGAGGCGTGTTCCGGCGCAAGCTTTCCCTGATGCTATTTTGCAGTTCCAGAAAACAATTCCGCCATTGATCAGAAAAAAACCTAGTCTAAAGTCAGTGGCACGTTGCGCGTACATTCAGATGCTATTTTAAGCACGCATGCTTGGCCATAATACAGAGTGTGAACAACGCGCATACACGGTAGATGATTCTCTCATCTACACAGATGCATTTTACTTTTTACAAATGATACATTATTATAAGGAAAAATATTTAAACACGAGGGAAATCATTGTTGTGTCCATGACGATGGGAAAAATAGGCATAAAGCTTAAACATTTACCCAAATTATTATATGCATGTTTAACCGAAGCTAATTTGGCTTGGTTTGTCCCACCCCCAATGTCACTTCTCTTTCTTTTACGGCCCTGACGAGAACATCGATCTCCTCGGCTGTGAACCGATTCTGAAGCGCGCTGGTCAATTCGCTGTTATATTAGTATTGCGCCATGGAACAAGCGCACCTCGTTCATCATGCTCTTAAAGGGAATGTGATATGACGCTCTTATTGGTTTGTTTCCCGTTACGCCCAAACCACACCTAGGAATAATGAAGCTACTTCAGACCAACCCCTTTTAAACTTGCGTCGGGCGCAAGAGTCATTTATCCTGCCGGGAAAATAGCAACAGCGCCAGGATCCGCCCACAAAGTTACTTGCGCTTTGCGCTTTGACACTTGCGTTTCAGATCGTTAAAATAGGGCCCTATTTGTTCTTCAGCTGTTCCTCTTTGAAAGAATATCAGCTTTATGCAAATGACCCACATTTGGGTTTTGACCGCTGAAAATGTGTAGAATTGAACAATTTACCGTTAGAGCCATATTGAGATCCCAATATCTCTGGAACTTAACCATATTGGGCCCCCCCTGGGGTCTCTCTTTTTTTCTTATCAGTGAAAAAGAGACTCAAATAACTCTGTCGATTTTTGTGATACAGGCAAGTGTTATACATCATTCAAAACTGTTAAATGTCTACTTTCTTTTATTTGTGTACACTAATAATAAAAACAAAATGTTGTGTTTTTCGTAAAATAAAGAAAATAAACATGATGCGCGTTCTGTCGTCTCTCTCAATGTAAAGTTCATTCTGAAAATGATCGGAAAATGATCTTTAACTCAGCAAATACTTGCCACTCACACGTGCGTTATGTCTTTACAAAGCTTTAAGTGTTATGTGGGTGGAAGGAGAACCCAGGCGCAGACAGGATGCAGTGACACAACGTTTATTAATAGACAAAAACAGGGAAAACAAAACCGACGAGGGGGCAAAACAGGACTGGAACAGGAATGACTTAACGATACTAAGACTTGACAAACTAGACTATCAACTAACAACAGAAACAGTAATACTCTAGACAAAACTCTCACAAGGTACTCACAGGTAAGTTAACACGCAGATAGTAATCACAGTATCAAACAATGAACCAACACAGGACAGCAAACACAAGGGGATTATATAGGGAACACTAATGACGAGGACAGGTGAAACTGACTAGACAATAATGACAAGATGAGGGTAACAAGGGGGCGGAGTTACATAACAAGACAACACAAGCACATGGCCCAAATAACAGACCATGCGCTTGTACACAAAACATGATTCTGTCATGATCCTGCCTCACGACCAGGGAAAATCAAGAACACTAAGGCAGAATCATGACATTAAGTCTCCATTTTTAAATGATGTAAATCATACCAAAAAAAAATATTCTCTGTTTAAGTAATCCGTATGAAAGCAGCGACATGTACAGTTTCTCAAACGTGTTCTAATTAACTCTAATGTGACAAAACCCACGCGCGCAAGAGCTGTTCATGATCCACGCGGAGGAACGCAAAGCTGTTAACGCCCTCTTCACCTCAAAACAAAGAATCGGAGACTTACTCGGTAACTTCTCTCTACTTTTCATCGAGTTTGGATGTGTTTGTGCTGTGTTGTTTCACTTAGATTTACCTCAGAAGAATTAGAAGAACGCGATTTGAAGATGAGAAGATTTTTAAGGTAAGACATGTTATACTGGTGCCAGACTAAAATCTACGTTATGAAATGAAATTGGAGTAAAAAGCCTAATGTCGTACATGTATGTGTATCTATATGTAGACAGAAACATGTTGAAATGTGAACTAGACTGGTAGGCAACCTTTCAATGCTAAATGTATATACATGTACCACACAAGGATATTTTTATGTTCGATAATAAAACAGCATGATAAAAGTAGGCTCGAGAGTGTTTACTCTAACATGGTGAATATTATAATGTTTAGACCCGTGTTTACTGTTAAATATTGTGTTTGTGGATATCTGCTCAAACCCCAGATGTATAATATGGTAACAATAATTTTTAATAGTTTGGAGCGGCTCGATCGCTTCAGTAAATGTTCTCTGCACGCGCTGTGAGTTTGAGTCAGTTTGAAAGCAAAACGTGACAAACATTAGGCTTTATGTTTTTACTCCAAATGTTTCCTTTCGTTATGATGTTATGAAATGAGATGTGTGTGTGCATTTTGTACATTTTAAAAAGCAATTTCAACCAGAAATATATAAAATGTATTCCCAAAATCGTGCAGCCCTATAGTTTCTCTGGAAATCAGCATTTTCACAGCTGGTGTTTTTTTATTTTTTTATACAGGGACCAGATGCCCCACTGATGAGTCCTGCTGACTTCAACATTCACAAATCTCAACAGATTTTACTAACTGACTTACCAATCTCTGTGTAAAAAAATAAAATAAAGTCATAATTCTAAAGTCATTTTTAGCCCCCTGTGCACAATAGTGGATTACATACATCCATGATATTTAATATTTTGCCTTTCATCACTATTTATGTTTGAAAAGTTTCATAAATTTGGTTGATTGGACCAAAATGGCCCTTTGTTATAAAACTGTGTAACATCTACAAAACTCCTGTTCTTGTCTGCATGTGTTTTGTTTCTTAGGCTGGAAAGTAATAATGCCTAATGCACTTGACTGATCATCCTTCTTTTATTGTCATCAAAACCAAATACCAAAACTTTGAGGAAAATATAAATGTAGCAGCAGCATATGTTCCCTCAGCGGCAGTTCTAGTTATAATGAGATGGATGGACACGTCAGAAGATCTTTTATTCATGTCGTTTCCTTTGCCGGTTTCATTCTGCCACACACAGGTAATCAAAGGTAGTTTAACCAGTAAGCAGGACCTGATGCAAATCATGTGTTTTCAGCCTCGCTATGAGGTACAATAATGGCTGGAAAATGATCAAACCTAATGATTGATTCTCAAAAAGTCATTGTGAGATGGCTGGCTAATCGCTTTCTCAGCAATTCAAGGTCTTAAAAACATTTCAATAAAAATAAACATGGTCATCATTTACTCAACCTAAAACCTGTATAACCTTTGAAATATGACAAACTAAAACTGCACATATGCTCTAAACAGCTCTAACCTGATACATCATCACATACATGCATGACACATACTGTAACATAAATCAACATGACAAATATCTATATAGTTATAACGCTATAGATTCTGTCGGGCTGTCATGTGTGCTAAAACTTTTGCTGTAAAATACCCTCACATACACAAAAAAACGAGTTCTGAAGCAGTTGTCAGCACTACCTGGTGTTGACAAGCTGTGAAAAATTTCCACAGGAAACAGAAGTGAGAACAGAGAGTGAGAAGAACACATCCACACAACAATCAACCGAGTGCTGACTTATTTATGTGACATGACAAATACATCTCTGAAACGCAGGTGACATCACTCATGAGGACTTAAAAGTTTGGCTGTGTGAAACTTCCTGAGCTTTCAACTCATACACAGCCAGATAAACCATAATGGAAGGAGAAGTTCTGTTCATTTTATATATAAATAACATTTATCTATCACCAAGGCTGTCATTTTCAGGACTGAAACAATTCTGTTAACTGACCCAACATAGTATAAGTCTGTATTTTCTTTTATATTGGGTTCTGCATAATGTGGTTCCAGGCCCTATGAATTCGAGTAAAAATGCAAGATGGCAAACGCTTTCTCAAAAAGGCTCTGATCTTACCGGCTTGCTACTGTAATTTCTGGGAGTCGGGTGCACAGGTTGTATTGCTCCGCTGGGCAACAAAATTGTGCTTACAAGGTACCTAGCTGCTACAATTAATGTTTCTGAGGAAGAACCAGACACATATTCTGGTCCAAATTTGTGGCATGCCATTTACAGTCAAGTTTTGGAGATGTATAATGCACTTTCACCTAACTTCTTTCAGAGTTATGATCTTATCAAGACTTTTGGATCACATTTGTAGACACTGGTATATTATTGTGGAATCATTGATTTCAGATTTACATGCTGCTAAATATTACATAAAATCTAAATAAATTGGCTGGTCATTTTATGTTTTGGTCAGTGTCTTCCAGTCTAAGTTGACAGTTTATGACCAGAAAAGATCTCGTTATTCGGATGAGACATTAAACCGAAAACCTGACTCTCGGTGGTCATTAAAAATCCCATGGCACTTCTTGTAAAAAGAGTAGGGGTGTAACCCCGGTCCATCCCTAAATGTAAATCCATCCTTTCCCTTTATCAATCGTGGCCTCTTAATACACCCCATCCATTGAATCTGCGCCATTGCATTGCAGCTGCCATCGCATCCTCCAGGTTGATGCTGCACACAATATGGTGGTGGGTGAGGAGTAGAACCCATGATATGACTGTCAAGCACTTTGGGTGTACAATAGTGGATAATAAAGGGCTATATAAATGCTTCATTTATACATTCACTCATTCAGAAAAGGTTGCAAAGTGGACCAGATTTCGTCTGACTATATGGAAGAGTAGCTGGGAGTAATTCACAAGGGTCATATCCATTAAGTCTTAAATGGCTATAAACTCTTAACCAGTTTCTTTCTCTCTTACATGCAGAAGTATGAAGGTGAGCTATTCTGCACCACATAATAGATGCCTGGGGAAATGGAAGCTTTAGCGTTAAGTTCTGCCAGGAAGACTCAATTGCTACGTCACTTATTACCTTCTCATCTATCCAATCGTGTCTAATACTTGCGGTATAAAAGACCAGTACTTACACATGTTTGAGTTCGCAGATGCTGACGCTTTCATTCACCTCCATCCTCCCCATCACCACCAGGATGGTCCCTTCCCCTCCATCCTCCCCACCACCACCAGGATGGTCCCTTCCTATACTGCACAGTGGGTCGGCTGCGCCCCTGCCTTCGTCTTCAGGCAGGAAATGCAGAGTCCGGACCCTCGGATTGCGAGCTATCGACGGGGCCTACGCCAAAGAACTTTATTGCTTGCTGGGCTATCAATAAATGTATTTATTGTTACAGTATTTATTCTCCCGAGTCTTTCACGTAGAACTAAACTCACAAGAAAATTTCATGGAGAGACATACTTGTCATTCAATTAGCTTTTTTTTTCACGTTGTGAAAACATGCACATACACAAAGCCTGAAGGACATGCTGAAGCTGAAGTTTTTCTAATTAAGAGACACTGATGCATGAAAACACACTGTGGTTGTATCTCAGTCGGTTGATTTTTACATAGACAGCAGAGACATTTTACTAATGTAGCACTTACACGTGTCTTTACTGCCCTGCATTCATCACTAAAAAAACTTCATTAGGAGCATCTGCCAAGTCAACCATCACTATAACTAACACTCATACTTAGAGTTAGTAGTTTGAACAAACTTCTAGTATTACCTTAAAGGTGCTCTAAGCGATGTCACGCGTTTTTTAGGCCAAACTTTTTTTGTCACATACAGCAAACATCTCCGGGGAAAACGCGGTCTCTGTAGACAGCCCAGGCTCCACAAACGGCAACAAAAACAGACTAGGCCAACCCGCACCACGAAACATAACAAACAGTGTTCCAGCCAATAACTGACAAGAAGGATTTGGGGGGTTAGTGCGCGTACACATTGTAAGGACTGGGCGAAGGTGAATCTGAATAACTAAATACCTCCGTGCTAAAATCCCAAAGCCTTTAGCCCCAAAAGGCCTGGAACTTGAAAAACACACACAAACACACACAAACACACACACACGAGCCCCTCCCTCCCCCAACACACGAGGGAAGCTCCTGTTAGAGACTTTATAACCCATCGGAATGTCGCAGAATGTCTCTGAACAAAGAGACGGACATTTCTGTTGGGTAAAGACATAAAAACCATTAAATATATTTTGTTAAATGTATGTGTTTTTCCCCATGTCACAGTGAAATATCTTTGTTTGGCCACGGCATAAATAGACATTAGAAATACCTTCTTTATGCATATTAAATACCTCTGTATTTTTCCTTTGATTTTCATTTGATGTGTTTGACACCTCTAAAATGCTCATGGAACTGGCTATCTGAATATGCACAGAGATATAAAGTAAAGTGTATTTTTAATAGGTTTTACCGCCATTGAAGATTCAAACTGTTAAACTATACACCCTTCTTGAACACACCCCTGTACCACGAGGGGCACGTTCTCCCAACAAAGGACCATAAACCGCGGGTTCCCGCGTGCAACATCCATTCCCCGATTGGCCCAGTGAACAGGAGGGGGATGGATTTCTCCGAGGTGATAAATGTAGGAGCGCGGCTCCGCCCAACGCTCTCTTGAACTTTCCAGCGCGTCAGAAACATGTAATTCACGCGGATGTCCCCTCAGGGGATCAGATCCTATCCTGGATCTTTTCTTTACTTTCTAGCCTAAGAACTGTTTTCTGTACTCAACTTGTTTCCCTTCCACGAAGTGAAATGACCTGAGCCGAACTATTTCCTTTGGTAACGTGACCTAAAAGACTCTAAGCCTTTCAAACACTCGCGCCGAATGCCAACGAAGGCCACATGATCCCCCATGGAACAAAGGGGCCACGCGCAAGCGGCCAACCATGCACGCGCCGGGACGGGCCGTGCAAAAACGCTGCGGCCGCGCTCCACACGACTCGCACGGAGAACAAAAGATCTGCCGTCCAAAACGCGGCTAGACCATGCAGGCCGCTCAAGGAACGCAACAACACATGAGAAAACCCTTCCACATGCAAGTAAATTTGGGTTACCCTGTTTTCAGAGCATTAAGAATGTGTTTTCGTGTTGTTTCAGGAAAGTTGACTGTCTAGGTGAACGTAACCCTCTCTCTCTCTCTCTCTCTCTCTCTCTCTCTCTCTTACTCGCTCTCAAGCGTGTAATTTATCCATACCTCTATCTCACACACTTTCTCGTTCATTGATGTCTTATCGTGTTGTTTATGTCGTTTTTGTTTGTAAATATATATATATATATATTACTGTACCGTAGTAAATATATAAGTAGACATGCCTTTATTAAATCCATTATATTCATTTTGATTGATTCACTGTCTTTGCTCAGTTTCAAGTCTCTTAAGTGCAGATTTTATGCTACAAGCTTACTAAAATTAAATATACCTTAAAGAGTATTTGCTTAGAGGGCAGGAAACGCCATTCTTGTGGCCACAGAATTGCGTTTCCTGAAATCCTATAAAGTAGGATGATATTGGGGATCAACCACAAATAGCATTCTGACAATTGAGCTAATTCATTTTACCTGTTTTGTGAAACGTGGTCCGTGTAATTAATTGCAATCAACTTGTGGTTAATTTCAAGGATTCACATGCATGCATGCAGGTAAAATGATCCTCCCTTATCGGGAGATTTATTAACATGTAAGACTGATCTAATCCAAACCTGTATGAATAATTATTAATTACCAATTATTAATTATGATATGCAAATTCCCCACGGATTAGATCCGCCCTTGAGTCTTTACAACATGAAGGGGGAATTTACATTGGATTTACATTTCCGAATTTACATTGGAAAAGCCTTCGAAAGGTGGCAAGAACTCCACCGGCAGAAAGGCTTCCGACCTTCAGGTAGCTCTGTTTTTGCTGGACAGGTGGGTAAATCCATTTTTTTGTTTTTCTAAATGGATGCTAATGTTCGTCTAACCAACACAAGGGAGGGGAAGGGGATGGGGTGAGGAGGAGGGAGGGTCTAGCTAGCCTCCGTTTTGTTTGACAATTCTTCGAATGTCAGCAAGAAGTGACGACACCCAACGTCGCTTAGAGAACCTTTAAGTATTACATTTTAGCTTAAAACTAGCCCTGTGCAGTTTGAGCTATAGACATAAATCATACCGCAAATCATGCATGTAAAGTGTTATTCGGCAATTAGCCTTCATCTGGTGGACACAAAAAAAAGAACAGATTTACATTAAAAGAGGGAGTAATATATCAGGACTTGGAGGTGGACAACTCGGGACAGAAAGTAACCACCAAATAACCATCCGGAAGACCATACCAACCACTAAAAAAATTTAATTAAAGCTGCAGTCCGCAGTTTTTTCTCTTTGTCGCCATCTCTGTTCGAAATCTGCAATTGCAGTTATTCGCGGAATTATTAACTTTACGTGAGTTGTACTTCGACACGGCACAGCGTGGATGAACACAATGTTTGAGGAGAGTGTGAGGCTGTCAGTCACCGCCGGTGTGGATACTGTCATTCAGAATCACAGATTATTCTTTTTGGAAGTATGACCAACATAATAATTTTCACCGGAAAATGTCATCTGAACTAGTAAGTAACATCCACTTTTGTTCTGGTTCTGACATCGCAGTAAATCACGCTGATTAAATCTAAAAACCGCTTATAAGTTATCTTCTCACGAAAAACCGTGCAAATTATACTTTGTTCTCAAATTGTTAATGTTAACGTCAGCATTGCGTGACTACATGTAATGTCCTTCCAATATGTATCCTTGTTTTCGCATGGGCCGGTTGCAGTCTCTTTTTTTCTGTAGCTACTCCGAAGTCCGAAGTCTTTTGCATTTTACAGCGGGTGAATCTGTTGTCACTGGGGATTGTCATTTGAACCTTTCTGGATCCGCCGATAAGTTTAATTATGTAAGTGCTGTGAGAAAAGACTATAAATCTCCACCTCCAGCATCCTCACACAGAACATAGCTTATACTAGCCGAGACTCCTTCTTTATGTGTACAGATGTGACGTAATGACGCAAAGACATGCTCTAATCTCCCGCGGAAATCCACCAGTAGCACTGTAGTTAAAAACATTATTACAAGCTTACCGCTTTGAATCGAGCTAAGGCAAGCCAATCGTTTTGAACACTGGCTGGTTATGTATTTTCTCAAATATGTATTTTGGATCATTTTTAACCCCAAAAAAGCTACGGACTGCAGCTTTAAATATCAAAAGTAAAAGGTGCTCTAAGCGATGTCACACGTTTTTTAGGCCAAAACATTTTTTGTCACATACAGCAAACATCTCCTCACTATCCGCTAACTGCCTGTCCCCTGAACACACTGTACACAAATGCGGTCTCTGTAGACAGCCCAGGCTCCACAAACAGCAACAAAAACAAACTGGGGCAACCCGCTCCATGAAAACAAAACAAACAGTGTTCCAGCCTGGGGGTCGGGTTAGTGAGCGTACATGGGGGGTGTGGAGGAGAGAAGCATGAAGAGGGAAGTTAGAATTTTAACTCTTTAAGTTTGATATGGCCGACACACGACCAAAGAGACAACGTTCTGATGAACAGATTGCAAAAATACAAAGAAGAGGGAAAAGGAGAAGGAACGCATGCCTGAATTTACATTTGAAAAGCCTTTGAAAGGTGGTGAGAACTCCGCCGGCAGAAGGGCTTCCAATCCGACATTCAGATAACGTTAGCTCTGTTTTTGCTGGACAGGTGGGTAAATCCAGTTTGTTTTTTTCTAAATGGACTTTCATGTTTGCCTAACAAACACAAGGATGTAATTAGCTAGAACAATGCAGTCAGCGCTAACTTTGGTGAATACAACATATAGGTTTCTAGCAGCTAGCTATCGATCTCTATTGTAAATAATCAAGCAAACTCACAGTAGGGCGACAGTTTGTGTAAATTATTATTTTCACCAACTATTATGAAATTGAATGTTCATTCATAGCATATTGACAACTTTGACTAAATTTGAAGCTAACGTTATCTTGCTATTATTGCATCCTGGCATGGGAGCTAAAGTTATAACCTCAGGTGGCGACACGTTTTATTGTGTTTTTCTGGTAATGCTTCTATTTTTTTTGCATTTTATGAAAGCATTTATCTAACTTGGCGACATTACACCTTGAAAGAAGTATCATAAAACTACAGGGGGAGGGGACGGGATGAGGAGGAGGGAAGGTCTAGCTAGCCTCCGTTTTGTTTGACAATACTTTGAACGTCAACAAGAAGTGACGTCACCCAGCATCGCTTAGAGCACCTTTAAGAATCATGATTATGAAGTTTTAGGTGCACACTGTGATAAATCCATACATGTTTCAATACATTACATGTGCTTGAAGCAGAAGTGACATTGTCAACTAATGTAATATTTACAGAATATGAACTATAAAATATTTGTCTCCCAAAGACAGCAGTTCTGGCTTTTTAATAGAAAAGCCCATTAATCTTTGTGAGTCTGTGTTCACTGTCAGGAAATTAGAATTTATTTTTAATGTGATAATGAACAACTGGTCGAGTAGACATGATATTACTTATGCTTTAAATTTCATTTAAAGCACATTTTCGTCAAAACCTTATAATGGTAAAATCGTAACACTTCTTGGAAATGACATTTACTGTGACTATACGTGTCAAAAAGCTCATGGGTGTTGACACATGCCCCTCAATATGTGTGCTTGAGAGATTGTTAAATCCTGGCGGGACGATGTGGTGTCAGCTGGGCATGTGAGGACGACCAAAATAGAGGGAATATGTTAGATTTCTACGTCTGTCTTTCAAGCCTGCTGTGCTACCACAGGCCATTTGGGAACAAAAAACAAATAAACAAGAGGGAAAAGTCGATTGAGACAGGGAGCGTGACAGATGGGAACAGACAGAGGAATGAAGGAAATGAAAAAATGTGAGTAATTTAGAAAGATGGAAGCCATTTCTTTTTCTTTTTTTTTATCAGCGTTCTACTTCTGTGCTTTACGAGCCTGAGCAAAAAGACTGAAAGATTCTGACACACTGGAGATGGGCAAACTCTCACCTGCAAATGTGTTTAGCAGTTCACCCAATAAATTTAAATTATGTAATCATTTATGTCCAGGGGTCTCATTTATAAAGCGTGCGTACGCACAAAACGGGCCTGGAAACGTACGTCCGCCAGTTTCCATGCAAAGGTTGTGATCTATAAAAAACAAACCTGACGGGAGAATGTGCGCACCTTTAAGCAAACTTTGAGCCGTGCGTAGGCACGTTTTGGAGACGGAGCAGTTTGGCGACACCGATGGTGCGCTGGAGCTAAATGTCTTTTTGGTCACTTTTAGACATAAAATCTAAAGAAAATTATACATACAGTATACAGAAAGATAACACAAATATAATTTCACTCACCAAGCCTATCACATGAAGCAAACATCCATCCATTTTTAAATATCCATCCCTTTGTTAAATATCCATCCCTTTGTTCTTTAGTGAAACTGGCGCAGCCTACATATAACCGTAAATCTTCATTATAATCATAAATACAGTGTTCTGTGAAATATGTTCACGATAACAGTTTAAATAAATAAAGGTATGTTTTACTTCTGATAGAAACATTTAGAATAAATATGCCATTCTGATTAATGAAGTTAACTTAAATTACATGAAATCATTAATGAGAAGTTACAACATTTTTTTTATATTTTTTAATTTAACTATTTTTTATATAAATTGAAAGCATTGCATCCACAACAAACATTTCTAACACTTTTCCTCTGGCATGCTGTGTTTTAATGTTTTAACTACAGAGATAATTGCTTATCATAATAGCAGATTGTCTGAGAAAATAGTTTTGTGCAAATAATGCACTACAAGGTCTATCTGTTTCCATTTAAAATATAAATCAATTAAAATTACTCTTTGGCCAGTGGAAAAGATTGAGAAAAACTTTCTCTGAAATGTATTCTACACTGTATTTGATTTATTTATTCAAAAACAAGGCAAGGATATAGGCTACTAAATTATGTTTTATTAATGTAACTAATGTGACGGCACATCCGTATCTCATATTTTCCAAATGTCTTGTACCATTAAACATGTTATCACGTGGATGAATAATCATATGCAAATGATATGCAGATGAGGATATGCATAGTAAAACTAGGTGTTGTAAGCTCCCCATATGGTTGTTTTGGGGAGGAGACGCATGTGCGCACAATCTTCCGCTGACTGGGATTTATAAAGTGAATTCTGCGCAGGTCATGGCAAGTCAGAATATTTGTTTGCGTACGCCATTTTTTACTTTCGGACGCACGTACACTTTTAGTAAGGATTCTATGCACAGTTTTATCAATGAGACCCCAGACCTGTATGACTTTCTTCAGTGGAACACAAAAGAATTTATTTTGAAGAATAGGATAATGCTGTTTTCCATGCAATAACAACGAATGGGAACAGAGGCTGTTTATCTTAAAAAATGAGGCAAAATCTTCACATAAAATTCGTAAAAGTGGTCTTCTGATATCATACAAATGTATGATTACCATATGGTTGTTTAAAATAGACCTTAAAGGGACACTAAGTAAGAATTACTCCCATCTAGCGGTGAAATTGTATTTTGCATTCAAACGAATTGTGCTCTCCAGCGCCTCGCGTTTTCAAATGCGTGTTGCATCTACGGTAGCCGTTATGTACCAAAAAGCTATGACAGGATGTCTTCTAATAGCACTTCGTCGAGTTTTCCTTCGGGTGAACAGGTTTGTTATTTCAAACAAACTTCAAATTGACACAACGAACAAATGAATGTTACAGTATGAAATAATGAGTGTCAAAAACATGAACTATTGTAATTAGTAGTTATGCCTTCTTTATTCGTTATATTTTCTGAAGTAGCCTACGTGCATTGTTAGATATCATCATCAACTTTTAACTATACATGTTCATCTGTCTATAAAATAAAGTACACAACCAAACAATGAAAAAAGCTTGTAATTAAGACTGTAACACTGACTTGCCTGTCGAGAAGAAAGCAGGACTTCAGCGTCTCTTTTGAAATCTTTCTCCTGCATTAGCTCTATCCACCTGGAAAAAGCTATCCCGACATTAACTTGTGTTTTTTGTAATCTCCGGTCACGTTTCCTTTTACGATCTATTTTGGACTTTTCTGGCGACGAGGATTTGCAATGCAGCCTTTTAAACTTGCCGGGGCAGTGACAAGCGCCTCTCACTGCTCTGCTCCTCCGCTTCTGCTGCGTTCAGTCACGTCACGCCGGCTCTGAATGAAAACGTGTTGTGGAAACGCGTTGGCCTAGTACTTTTTGTCCCTCTCTGCTATTATAGTTTTTCAAGATGGCGGAACTACATGGAAGCCTCCGTGGACTTACCCGTCCCATGTATATAAATATAATAAATTCTTTGTTTACGAGGATAAACAAGATAATTGGCAGAGGTATTTGTGCACCATTGAGGACATATTTATGAATAAAAATATTGATTTTAGATTATAAATTAACTAAAAAGTTACTTAGTGTCCCTTTAAAGGTGAAGTATTTAAGATTGAAGTTAAAATACTTAACCCAGTTCATTGATGACTATACTCTTAGCATTCCATTCAAGTATTTATCTCCCCAAAAAGTTTAAACACTGAGCCCCCCCATGCACTATTAAAACATTGAGAGCGGTCCTCTCAGATCCATCAATCTCTTTCCAGCTCAGCCTATAGCGAGAGTTTAGGGTGTGGATACTGAAGAAGGCGGAACCAGAGGGTGTTTGTATGGCATTACATGGGAACAGACACTGAGCTTCAGGTACAGGGGTGCAAGCCAATATTCACTGCATTTAAAACTTCATGAACATGTCAATGTGAACAAAGCACTGCGTCAGGCGTGTCATGTCAAAACATACACACGAGGCAGTTATGCTGGATGGGTTTATTATAAGCGAGACCCTCGCATTCGCTCTAACCAGAGTGTTGTTAGTTACTAACTGCTCACTTGTGACGCATAGCAACACAGCTAAAATAATTCCTATTATGTTGGACCTTTAATTGAAAGTAGCCAACTTTTGAACAGTCAAATGTCCTTGCTTCCACTCAAGCACAAGATGCTATTGAGAATATTCTCAAATCATGCTTGGGAACATGATCATCAGTATTTGCTCATACTGCAAATTCTAAGTACCATAAGTATGCAATGTGTTGGCCAAGCTTTCACATCTGCATGTTCTTGAGGAGATTGTACTTCTACCCAAGTGAAGAAATTGTGAAATTGTGTCTGTGTGTCTTGAGGGTATACAGCTATCTGAGAAGAAGTGTGTAGATACATGAGGGACACAAGTTAAAGTGAGTGCGCAAGAGTGGAAAAACAGCACGACAGACCTCAGGGTGTGTGTGTGTGTGTGTGTTCTTATAAACTCTACATTATATGGGGACAAAATGTCCCCCACAAAGAAATGGCAACCTGAAATCCTTGTCCTTATGAGAACATTTTTGGGTCCCCATGAGGAAAACAACTTATAAATCATACTAAGTGATGTTTTTTAATAAAAAATGCAGAAGTTTTCTGTGATGGGTAGATTTAGGGGTAGGGTTAATGTAAGGGGATTTCATATACCGTTTGTACAGTATAAAAATCATTATGTCGATGAAAAGCCCCCATAAAACACAATGTGTATCTGTGTGTCCTTGTGCCTATATCACCTTAATAAGGGGTCTCCAACACGTTGCTTGCGAGCTACCAGTAGCTCGTGGGCTGATTGAAGGTAGCTCACCAAGGGGCTGTTCACATATACCCCTTTTCCACCAAAGCATTTTGAGAGCCGGTTCGGAGCCGGTGCCTGCGCGCGAACCAGTTCTTTGTGTTTCGACAGCCAAAGAACCGGTTCTCGGCCAGGAAAACTGGTTCCAAAGCGGCACCAACTCTTAGCTGGACTAGAACCGTTCTTTTACCACGTCATGCTTACGTCGGGGGCTGGGGCGGGTTTAGATGTGTTCTAAACATCTTTTCTGTCCATCGCAAAGCCAGGAGAAACATTTGCAGAAACACGATGGAGTCCGCCTTTGTAATTGTTATGCTTGAAGTTGGCGCAAGCGTTTCTATTTTTTATTTAATTTTATTGAAAAAATTATAAGCAAAGAAGAAAACAGTCACAATATAAAACAAATAAATGGAAAGAAAAAAAAGACACAAGACAGGGGTACATAACTAATCAGAAAAGATTACATATCAAAAGAAAAGATTAAAAGACTTACATATTTCAATTGTTTTTAAAGCCTTCTTGGTACACGAGTTAGTGATAATCCTAAAGTAATGTTGTACTAGCAAGCGTTTCTAGCTAAGACGTATGGTAGGGCTGCACGATTTGGGCCAAAATGATAATCACGATTATTTTGATCAATATTGAGATCACGATTAATTATCACGATTATTTGTTGATTTTAACCAAAACAAATTTTATTGTCACATAGGCTAATTATAACTGCTTTCACATCCGTATTTTGCTACATTACTGCTAATGTACAAATATGTGCATCAAAATAAAATCCTCTTATTCACCAAAATTCAGTGCATCTCATTAAAGAATAAAGAAAAATAAAGAAAACAATAAATAAAATGTAGCAAAACTTCAACAGGGCACTATTTTACATTTATATTGTGTAAATATATTTTAGGAAGCAAAATATAAACTTGCATTGTACCTGCATGGATGTGAATAAAACGCGCGAAATATATAATCAATAAAAAAACAAATATTCCATAACAGAATGTAACCAAATGAGAACATGTCAAGGCAGAACTATGCACTATGGAAGTTCGATTAATGGATGAAATTCAGATTCATTGTTATTTGACACTTAAGAAATGTAAAATGTTGTGGTACAGTGTCAGTGATTAGTTGTGAAATCGTACTGCATAAATTTAATCTATTTAATCCTCTATATGAAAGTTTGCTTGAATTATTTCTATTTATTAAAATAGTTCAAAACAAGACGTTTGTAGTAGGCCTACTGATTATTGGAGTCCATTAATCGAACTTTCATGCCTCTTATATAGTAATTATATATTACTATGTAGTATATGTATACAAATTCACTAATGCAATTTACTAATGCTCACACTCGGTCTCTCACACACACTGTCACTCGTTCTCTCTCGCGCGCAGACACGATCGGTATCTCTCGCACGCAGACACACTCGGTATCTCTCGCGCACTTTCGAGCGCTCTCTTCGTCTCTTTCGTGCACTGTCGCTCGCGCGCACTGGTCTGGGGCTCATGGAGGCACATGATCAGACAGTGGTTTACGGAGCGCTAAATTGGCTTTGAAAAAAAAAAAACCTTTGAAACGGAGCGTTCTGTGAACGGAATGACGCATTTTAAATATCACTCGATCACGTGAATTTGATCGTGGGAAGCCAAAATCGTGATCGTGATTAAAATTCGATTAATCGTGCAGCCCTAACGTATGGCGACGTAAACGGTGACGTAACGACGTCGTTCCCTGGGCGCTCTAGTCAGTGGAAAAACAAACAGGTTCTGAAAGGGTTCGCAAGTTGAACCAACTCCAAACCAACTTTGAACCAGCACCAGTTCCGAACCAGTTCTTTTTTGGTGGAAAAGGGGTAATATTGCGTCTTTTGCACGGTCAAGTTCGTTATTTCATAATTGAAGCGACGCGCACATTTTTTCCAGGCGCAGCAAGATGAAAAAATCTCAACTTTTCAGAATGCTGCAAGCGCACGGCAGTTCATGTGACAAGAACCAACCAATCAGCTTCACCCTTTCCGTAACAATATTGAAAGCTCAGTCAACATGAAGGATGGGGGTGCACCCAAACACTACGGATGTTTTTCTCTTCTCCATAAATAAATCTTGTAGCAGAGCTACAGCAAGCGTTTTTCGGTGGTGGAAATCCATTAGCTACTAAAACTTTGTCGTTGTAGAGAGGGCACTGCAGCGCAGTGCATGGTTGCATGGCAATGACAGACGCCACGGAAAAATCGGACCGAATTTTACTATTAATAATAAAAGACAAGCTAATGTGCATTGTAAATTTATCTTTTTTGACTCATTCTTATTATAAAAATGATTTAAAGGCTGAAATATGTGAGGCTTAGCCTATCTTTTTATAAAACCTTTTTTGTCAAAACTTTATTTGAACTTGTACATGTTAGTAGATAACATGTTGCAAGACACTCCTTTAAAATCTGGCCATCATTTTTGATGTTATTATTTTAATGTTCACGTAAACAAAAAGTGCATATTGATGCTGGTTTTCGACATCCAACTTGTTGAATTGATTTCATTGTGTAATTTTGGTACTTTTTGAACAGGATTCTGTGATAACCGTGATCATTTTGGTCACTATAATCATGAAATTAAATTTTCATGCCATTTCAAATATAATTATGTGTTTTTACAGTACAATTTTCGAAAAAAAAAAAGAGTTATGAGACATTATTTAAGAGATTTAAGTATTGTATTACATGAGTAGGTCTCGGCCACTTTCATTTTTAAAAAGTAGCTCTCAAATGAAAAAAGGTTGGAGACCCCTGACCTAAATAGTCTCAAAAGTCCAAAATTCAATCTCTTTATTTAAAATAAGTAACATTAAACCCATGAGGTCCAGCAATGGAGGCCCAGACCAGCCTTTATTATTCATGGCAAGTGTATCTGTGAACTGTGTATAGTATGTGTTTTTGTGTGTCAGCGGCTGTAAAGGGAAGAAAGTATTTGTCAAAGCGATATAGGTCACTGACCCGCCACAATCTGAACAGAATCAGCCACACTTGAACTGCTCTTGACCTGTTCACAGAAATCACATCGGCAAACACAAGCATCCCAGCCCTAGGCATGGAGGAGAGGGTTACTGATCAGCATTTGTGTTCCAACAATGATTAAAAAATATACCATTAAGCTTGTGTAAAAAACAATGACTGATTAAATTAGCTATTTTCAGAGATATCTCTCTGAACAAAAATGTGCATTTTAAAACCAAGGCTTGATAAAAAATAAAAATAAAAACAGTAAAACAGTACTATTGTGAAAAAAATATTACATGATTATTTTTAAAAATATTAAAAAATAAAATTATTTAAAATAACTTTCTTAATTTAATATGTTTTAAATGTAATTTATTCCTGTGGTTGTGAAGCAACCTTTACTTATTCTTCAGTTTCACATGATCCTGCTGCTCTGTTATTGGTGCTCTATTAATTATGGTTCTTATTATTATCAGTGTTGTTTTTGCTCCTTAATAGTTTTATGGAAACCATGATACATTTTTTTTTAAGATTCTTTAATGAATAAAAAGTTCAAAAGAACAGCATTTATTGCAAATAATTAAAAGTATTATAAAAAAAAAACGTAAAATGTTTATATAAATACATAAAAATGAATAAATAATATATCAATATCTACACAGAATCATATTGTGGCGAGGGGCTGTGGTAAAACGGAGTCTGCAACGGGAGAGTTAGTGCGGAGATGAGTGGTTAAAAAAAGTGGGTAAAGTGCATGATGACTAATGGTGCGTTCACGTGCTATGGTAATTATGGTAAAGCCGACTTGGAAAATGCACATGAACACCCCCTCATGTGGTATTTTCCACTGGGCAACTCGTAGAATATTTTGATGCACGAGTTGCCGAGATGAGATATATGGAGTGAAAACAGTCTCAAAACCATCCACAAATGCACGCGAGAGATCCACATGCACGCGCACCCATCCACAAATGCACGCGAGAGATCCACATGCGCGCGCACCCATCCACAAATGCACGCGAGAGATCCACACACGCAAACCAATCCACAGATGCACACCATGAGATCCACACATGCAAACCAATCCACAAATGCATGTGACAGATCCACACACACACATAGCAATCCACAGATGCACACCATGAGGCCCAAAATGCTTCACAAGCTATGCGTCATTTTCTGCCCAAGCGCTCCAGCTCATCACAGAGCAGGCAGAGACCGCCTCAGCCGCAGCGGGCTAGAACCGCCCCCACCGCCTCTCAGCCCGCACCTCAGACTGACGCTCGATGCCGCTCGCGCTCTCACAACCGCAAGCCGCCTCCTGAGCGACGGGGTCCTCGGCCCAAGATAGCGCTGAACCCTGAGCCTCGAAAGCCTTCCTAGCCACTAGGGATGTCAATTTTCACAAATTCCCATGATCGAGCGTCGTTTAAATTGACGATCAATTAATCGATTAATCGTTGCATTAATGGCAAACAGCATTACAGGGTCTGCAAATGATGCTCAAAAAGCTATGTTCCTCACCAAATTAATAATAATGGTTTTTAATCTAAATAAAGGGTTAGTAGGATTGTAAAATGTTTTGATGTGATTGATAAATTAAATAATATATTTATAACGACAAATACAATGTGTCACCAACGCCGCCGCAGATGCGTGCTTGTCAGAATGTGTGACTGTTTACGTGCTGGAACAACGCACTGAAAACGGCAACTAAACCCAATGAATTCACAACCATTTAATAAAATAGTGTTCTCATGTTATGTAATATGACAGTCCCAAATTAACCATCGTTATTATTAGTCGTGCATTCTGCTTTAGCGGTGTGCGCTGAATGAATAACCGTTGAGCACTTTGTTATCGTTTATTTAACTCAAAGAAACGCATCCTATTTGATATTAATCAGATATATACAAAATAAACATAATCTTACAAAATTATATCTGCACAAAATGACGTGAATGCACAAGTGAACTTAAACTAAGTTACGTGCCATTCAGAATGACTCATGTTGTGGTGGACGCACTCTTCCTGGAACAACGCGACATGGCATCTAAACCCAAATAATTCACAATGTTTTATTACAATATTGTTCTCTTTATAATCTTGTGTAATATGACAGTCACAATAATCATTATTAGTCGTGCATTGACATTTGAGCTGAGCGCGCTAAAGATCACGTCAATTCTTAACCAAATGCATCCAATATGAGATAAATCAGATATAGATAGGCATACACAAAATAAACTATTACAACTTACATTTGCACAAAACAAAAGGCTGCGAATGCACACGCAAACTTATAGTCATGATGAAGGTGTAAAATAGTCCCAAACAACTCCGGTGTGTGTGTGTCATTCCGGTGTGTCATTCAGTGGGACTCAACACTTCACCACACACCGGCGCGCTCGCTTACATGTTTCGCGGTTGAGCAGCACGCACGCGCATGATCCTGCTTAATCGATGATCGATAAGTTTTATCGATTAAATGTATTATCGACAATTAATCGATCATCGATTAATCGTTGACATCCCTACTAGCCACAGGAATGAAAAGAGAGAGTGCGTGTCTCGCAAAAGCCGGACCACTCTCTCTGCAAAATCCCGAACATTACCCAGTCCCCTCACAGGTGGCTGGAAATGTCTATACAGCAGTCAATGGGCCAGTCACAGAGCTCGCCTACCTGCAAACAAACGCTGTTTTTACGGCGACACACAGAAAACACAAAAAGAGCCTTTTTCTGCCTGTGTCACTAAGGGTTCACATGCCCACAAAGTGTGCATCCCCAGATACTGTCAAAACAGTGCCAAACTCATTCCCAGCTCAGGCTGGACGCCCCATAAATGTAGATCACGTGCCTACGGCCATGTATGCACCACTACACACAAGCACTGTTCACACAGTTACAAATTCATCCCCAGTAAAAGCGGGAAACATTATAAAAGTGACGCGTGTGCCTACCACTGTTTATGCACCCCCACTTATAAACACTGTCCCTGCAGTGTCAAATCTTACCCCAGCTCAGGCTGCGAGTGTCACAGACACAGCGCGTGTTGTTACAGTCACACACGCGCCCATACACTCAGCTGCTCAGCGCGCGCCCGCGCCTCTGAGAGCTGCGAGCTCAGGCGATTCGCTGGCCGGGTCCCTGCGTCACAGCGGCCCACCCCTAGCCTATATTCAGCCCATATCTGTGTATGCAGCGGCATGGGAAAACATTCCAGATATGCCGAAATGGGTGTTGAATATAATAAAACACGGATACTCGTTTCAGTTCGCTCGCAGACCACCACGTTTTACGACTGTGGTCGAGACGAAAGTGAGAAAAGAGTGTTCACATGTTCTGCGCACCGAGGTGCGCAAACTAATAGAAAAAGGCGCTGTGGAAACGGTTCTCCCCTCCTTGAGCGAGGCAGGTTTTTACAGCCGCTATTTTCTCGTCCCGAAAAAGGATGGCGGTCTCCGCCCCATCCTGGATCTCAGACACCTGAACAAAGCACTAATGACTCGCTCGTTCAGAATGTTAACAACCAAACATATCCTCGCGCAAGTACGCCCAGGAGATTGGTTTCTCTCAGTGGATCTGAAAGACGCTTACTTTCACATTCCAATAGCGCCTCATCACAGGCCTTTTCTGAGATTCGCTTTCGAAGGACAGTCATACCAGTACACGGTACTTCCGTTCGGCCTGTCCCTGGCTCCCCGTACATTCACGAAATGTATGGATGCAGCACTTTCCCCCCTGAGGCAGCGGGGAGTGCGAATACTGAATTATCTCGACGATTGGCTGGTCCTAGCACAATCAGAGAGTCAGTTAACAACACACAGATCTTGGATTATCAGCCATCTATAATGCCTGGGTCTAAGAATCAATTTTGCAAAGAGCATGCTATCCCCCAGCCAGAGGATTTCTTTCCTGGGAATAGTTTAAGACTCGATGCGAATGACAGCGCGCCTCTCATCGGAGCGCGCGCTCACCATCCGGCGCCTTGCAACATCATTCAGAGCGGGCGCGCGCGCCCCCGTCAAGCGGTTTCAGAGGATGCTCGGCCTAATGGCCTCAGCATCGGCCGTACTCCAGCTAGGATTGTTGCATATGCGCCCTCTCCAACGCTGGCTCAAGAGCCGCGTCCCTACTCACGCATGGCGTTCGGGCCATTTTTTAATCAGAGCAAACCACGGCTGTGTAAAAGTCCTGACGCGCTGGCAAACCGCCGACTGGTTCTGGGTGTGAACACAAGGAGAAAAATGATCACGACAGATGCCTCCAAAATAGGGTGGGGGGCCCTTTACGAGGGCAGGCCTGTCTCCGGCTTTTGGTCAAACCCGGAAAAGCGCCTACACATAAACTGCCTGGAGATGAAAGCGGTCGCTTTGGCTCTCAGAGCCCTGCTTCCACATCTAAAGAACGAACACGTCCTGGTCCGAACGGACAACATGACGGTGGTGTCGTACATAAATCGCCAGGGTGGACTCAGGTCGAGCTCCTTGGATACAATGGCCAGGAGACTCATTTTATGGTCCCAGCACAACTTGCGCTCGCTGAGAGCAGCGCATGTGCCAGGCGTTCTGAACCAGGGGGCGGACATGCTATCCAGAGACAAAATTCTCCCAGGAGAATGGGCTCTCAACCCTCTGACGATTCAGTGGTTATGGAAAATCTTTGGAAAAGCGGAGGTCGACCTCTTCGCTTCCAAGGAGAACGCGCGCTGCCCTCTCTTCTTCACGAAAAGCACCGAAGCACCCGAAGCTGGCCGAGCCGCCCCTTATATGCTTTTCCCCCGATCGCGATGTTACCACAGGTCATCAGTCGGGTCAGAGAGGAGAAAGACGCAGTGCTTCTAATAGCCCCACTCTGGAAGAACCAAACTTGGTTTCCAGAATTAATGCAGATGCAATCGGCACCACGGCCGATCCCACTGAGGCCAGACCTCCTCAGTCAGGCCAGCGGGATGATATTTCACCCCCGCCCCGACCTGTGGGCCCTTCATGCATGGCCCCTCAACGGGCGGAGCACTAAAAACCATCGCTGAGGCGCGGGCGCCCTCCACGAGACGCTTGTATGCCCAGAAATGGAAGGTGTTCAGTGATTGGTGTAACACCAAGGGCCTGAACCCTGAAACATGCGAGATTACGAACGTACTCGTTTTTCTTCAAGAGCTTCTGGAGGCGGGTCGCACCCCCTCCACGCTCAAAGTATATGTGGCGGCCATCACAGCGTCACACGACCCTGTAATGGAACGTCCATTGGGAAGAAACGACCTAATTATTCGTTTCCTAAGGGGTGCTAGGAGGATGAACCCTTCACGCCCCCCCTCAGTGCCGATCTGGGACCTGGCTACTGTCCTAGACGCTCTTAAAGGGGCCCCGTTCGAACCACTCCGAACCGTGCACCTTAAGCAGCTCTCGCTCAAAACTGTGCTTTTGCTGGCACTCGCCTCAGTCAAGAGAGTGGGCGACCTGCACGCGCTCTCGACGAGCGCTGCCTGCCTAGAATTCGGACCTAACGACTGCAGAGTTGTCCTTAGACCAAAACATGGGTATGTTCCTAAAGTGCTCACCACTCCCTTCAGAGCACAGGTTATCTCCCTAACCGCGTTATCGTCCCCAGCAGACGAACACGACGCTAATCTACTCTGCCCCGTCAGGGCTCTCAGAGTATATTTGGAGCGTTCTGCCCCATTCAGACAGACAGAACAACTGTTTGTATGCTTCGGCAGCCGTACGAAAGGTTCCGCCGTCTCAAAGCAGAGAATCTCTCACTGGATAGTTGAGGCTATAGCGCTGGCTTATGAAGCCAAAGGACTCCAATGCCCCTGGGGAGTCAAAGCTCACTCCACTCGGAGTATGGCTTCTTCCTGGGCATGGTCGAGCGGGATACCGATCGAGGATATTTGTGCGGCGGCAGGCTGGGCCTCATCGTCCACATTTATCAGGTTTTACAACCTACAGGTACCGACGTTGCATTCCAACGTACTGTCAGCATGATACTAGTAGAACCATGAGTTCGTATCTAGATTATGTATGTGCTTGTGTCACTCTGAGCGCCTTCTAGCCGCTCTGCATTTTTCCACATATAAAGCTCGCCTCTGCCGGCTAGTTGGATGATAACTTTGCTTTTCAGCTCAGGCACCTGCCTCTGGCTGTCATAGGGCGAAGTTCAGCACGCATGGTTTTGCATGGTGTTCCCATAGCGTAAGCTACTTACGCAATAGGAGAGACCTCTCGAAAGGGAACGACTCGGTTACTAACGTAACCTCGGTTCCCTGAGAGGAGGGAACGAGTATTGCGTAAGCTGCCGTGCTGGTGCTTGGTTAGTTCGCTTCAGTCGTTTTAACCTAAAGAACTCTCATGACGGGGCGCCCAATATATAGCCCTTGGCCACCCCCATCTTGGCGGGCTCTGACGCGCGCGGGCGCGAAGCGCGCTCATTGGTCGCGCATTCAGAGTCGCCCCGCCATTGGTTCGAGCAAGTTGCCGCAGCACAGCCAATGACCGAGCTGCCTCGCTCATTGCTGTCTGCTGTGCAGCTGCAATGCGTTTTACATAAAGACTTCAATATTCTCGAGAAAAGGAGTTTTCCCATAGCGTAAGCTACTTACGCAATACTCGTTCCCTCCTCTCAGGGAACCGAGGTTATGTTAGTAACCGAGTCGTTTCCATAGACTCCTGTGAGTCACTGAGGACATCGTGGTTAAATTTCATTTTGTAAGGACATGTTTCTAAGAGAATCGGTAAAGTGTTATACGTTTGCGGCAATCATTTTGTGCTGGACTGCTTCACAAACGAGGGTCTAGAATTTCAGAGAGGTTGATTCTGAAAGATGGGTCAATCCCAAAGCTTTGTGCGCACACTTTTAAATCCAGACAAAGTACCGGTAAGTATCAAACGGCATATGATGTGCGTCCATCATTGTCCAGCTTCGGTTCAAACATATAAGGCTGAATGTGACCACTACTGACAGTGTTTCCGTGCATGAGCTCTTGAAGCTCCAGCTTCTTGAAAGGGGGCCGGGAGCACCAGCTCATTTGCATTTAAAGGGACACACACACAAAAATGTTTTTTGCTCACCTCTAAAAAGTGACAATTTTAACATGCTATAAAAAAATATCTGTGGGGTATTTTGAGCTAAAACTTCACATACACACTCTGGGGACATCAGAGACTTATTTTACATCTCGTGAAAAGGGGCACCCCCCACTACATAAAAAAAAAATTAAACACTAATTTAAATATGAATCATATTTCACAATATTAATATTACTGTATTACTATATTTTTGTTCAAATAAATGCAGTCTCGATGAGGGTAAAAATATTTTTAACCCTCTGGGGACCAGAAACGCGCCGGCGCGTTTTGCTCGTTTGTTTCACATAGCAGAAAAATAGACTTAAAGTACTACCATCATTTCTGTTCATATAGAGTTAAGAAATATGAGAAAATAATCTGTTAAATGTCTACTTTTTTATGTGCCCACATACAATCGAAATAAAATATTGTGCTTTTGTAAAATAAAGAATATAAACAGGGTGTGCGTTCTGCCTCTCAGTCACCGTGAACTTTTTTCCTGGAGCACGTCTCTAATCTTCAACAAAACTCAGCAAATACTATTCACCCAGACATGAGCAATATATCTTTTAAATCATTTGAGTTTGTACTTTTAAATGATCCGATTCAAAACTAAAATAAATATTCTCCGTTTATGTAATCTATATAAAAAGAGAGACGTGTCAGACATTCTAATTATCTTTCTCTCAGCTCATTATCTCCGGTAATGTGACACGCCCACGGAGAGCACGCGCTATTCAAACGCAAATACGTGAAGCACCACATTGAGACACGTTAACGCCCATAAACTCTGAAAACACACTATATTTTTTAGTCAGATTAATCTACTGTCATCTTGAGCGGCTATGAGGAACAATCCTGGGACATTTACCTACCTCAGAACAAGTGCTGGTTTATTTTCACCACGAGGAGGAGCAACAGATTCAGCTGAGAAGTGTGTAAGTGTTTTATGCTTGTGCTTTGTTCTAATCGCGATGTAGAATAACGTTAGTGTCTGTAAACGGAAAAATAGCATACTGTTTAAATGTGAATCATGTTTCTGTGTGTGTGTGTGTGTGTGAATGAATGAATGAATGAATGAATGAACGCACAGATACGCACTGTTATAGACGAAATAAAAGACATTTTGTTGACTAGTTTTGGATAGAGTATAAAGTTTTTACTCTAAAATAGACATCAAATAAGCTTTGTTAGGAGTTTCTGCTCATATGTTAAATATATAGTATGTTTTGTCAATAAACTAATCAACTAAGATGTTATAGTCTAGTGTTTGTTCCAATCCAAGCTAAATCAAAATAATGAATCCTCAACTTTGAAATATGTATGATCAAACTAAGACATTTATGGAAAAGACAATTTTCTTTTCAAGATTTTTCCAACTCTAACTTTGAACTGAAATAAAACCTTGTCTATATGGTGAAGGGTGTGTGATAGATGTGTCCAGACGTATGCACCCTGTATTTTAAAGAAGAACATTTAATTATTTGTGATAAATTTTTCATTCACAAAAAATTCAAGGACATTATTCATGTCCCTAAAGGTTGGAGTTTTCCTAATTTTTTTAATTAAGGCATTACGATTTCTTATTCCTCTTTTTAGTCAACTTTAGCATGGGTGTGTTCACTTATTCTAAGCAGTGTGTGTGTGTGTGTTGTAAATAAATCCAAACAATCTAAAAGCCATCCTTTTTTAAATCTCCTCATTCTTTCTGCAAGACTCTTCATAATGATATGGCCTGATAGCACCTAATAGGGCCATTATGGGAGGGTCTTTGTCTTTCTCAGGTGTGAAATGGATACATACTAATGAGAGATCAAGCCTCCTCGCATAAAGCTTTCTCAAACAAAACACGTCATACACATTCTAAAAGACTTTATTGACTTATCTGAATGAGTAGTCAGGATGTTTCTCACATAGTTTTGGAGCAAATATTCTAGACTATGTGATACAATTTTCAAAAGTCTTGTGAAGAAATAATCAATATGTGTTTTATGGCCTTATTTCAGAAACTTTTATTTTTAGTTTTTTCAATAACCACGCATAAATAATATTCTCTCAAAAATACAAACATGTACATGCATGTTGCTAACATATTATGGTAGCCCCGTGTGTGCTATATAGAGTGAATTTACACCTTTTGCCATTAACATGTTTATAAATAACTGAAAAAAGCACAAATGTCAGTGCATGTCAAAACATCCCAAGGGCCCCAAAAAACCTTTGGTCCCCAGAGGGTTAATAGCCGGAAAAAGGTCAATAGCAGTGTGCAGGTGGGAGGAGCGTTATAATGACTAAAAGGCACATAGATTATGTCTTCCAAATATAACAATAAAATACATGAGGAAACTAGTATGCAAATATACACATGAACATCTTTACGAGCTAGTTCGTATTGTCACTCGCATACATTCACTTTTACACATGCGGGGCTATTCAAACGTTCATAAACTAAGTAGAGAACAATGTATAAACAGACTGCTACTTACTTTACAGGCACGCACACAACTTTAGCAAAGATAAAACGTTATAGTACAGCTTGCATCCGTCTGCTTTCTCGATCAGTCAGACTCAATTCAGTGGGCGGGGATCACTGACTTGCACGTCTTTTCCGCGGCGCTGATTGGCTCGCTGGACGGATGCTGCGACGAATGCGCCAATTTTGTCATATAGTAAAGTAACTAAAACACTTGAATATAACCCTAATAGTGGCCTTTTTTACAAGGATAGTGTGTGAAGAGTGATGATCGGAGTTGCTCACAAGTGAAGAAGAAATGGTTCGCGTTTGTGCCATTCCGAATTGTGGCAACAGAATGCGAAAATACAAGAACTCAAATTTTCATTGTCTTCCTTTCCATGACCTCGAGATTCTGCAGTTGTGGCTAGTTGTACTTCAACTCAGATGTGCAAACTCCCATACAAGTACTACGCGCTAAAGATTACTGCATTTGCAGCGAACACTTTGACAAGGATGACTACACAGACATAACACAGCGGGCCCGGTTGAAGAAAAATACCATTCCATGGACGAAGACGGGTGCACAATTCGGAACGGCACAAACGCGAACCATTTCTTCTTCACTTGTGAGCAACTCCGATCATCCCTCTTCACACACTACGCTCCTCCCACCTGCACACTGCAATTTACCTTTTTCCAGCTACAACTGAGTTCCCACGGGACTTCTAGCCGTCTAAAACACTATTTAGGTGAATTTAAACAATGGCTAAGTTGCTAAACGCATCTTGTTGTCATGTAAGGGCCCTGTTCATGTTGGACAGACATTTTAATTGCATTTTGTGTCTGTTAAGAGGCACAAAGACACTCTTTATGTATATGCCCGCATAACTGCCGTTTTAGCTGAGTGGGAGCTCTGGGCATTAGCTTTAGAAGCTCTGTGTTGCAAGCACCAATCCGGTTCGTTTTTTTTTTTCTATAGACAGTACTCACAAAAGGTATAACGATTAAGATTTATCCACTTAAAAATTGCCCAGAGTTCTCCTTTAACTCTTCACAGTGTGGTGGCTATACAATGGTAATCATCTGAAACATCATAGTACTTTTATTTTACCAAAAGATTATCATATTCATGTACCATCACATTTACATGGTACTCCAAGTTACTTTACCGGGGTTACAAATAACAACATAACTTTTTTCCATTAGTGACAAACACATTAAACAAGAAATGAATGCATACAGCACTCTGGCTGTGTTACAAACAAACAACAACAGTTTTAGATGGGCAAAAGCAGGACTAACACATTCCCTCAGGATCTCTCTCATACTGCAGAGATGTGAGAGAACAATCGCTCACTATCACTTATATCAACTCAGAAGAAAAGTCTGTGTGTGTGTTCAGATGTAAATTGCCCAGGGCACTGAAGCTCCCTTTAGCACTTAAACAGTGAGAACACCCAGAATCCACAAACACAGTGACTCTAATAGAGAAACGAGAGATATGGCCAGATAAAGAATAGAATATTGCAGAGAGAAACAAATAAAAAAAGATGTGTTTAAACAAGACGCTATGTGTATAATAACCATAACTGAGGTACATTTCAATATTATTATCCTAATACTGTAATATTAACTTTATATTGTAAGTTGAAATTGCTGCCTAACATGTTCGTTATGTAGGCTTAACTGAATACATAAATAAAGAACTAACCACAAAATGTACTAATGTACATTATAGCTGTATATCACTGCCATATGGACATTACTTTGACACACTCATCTCGACTTTGACTGATAACAGAATACTTCCTAAACTGTAATACTGAAACAAGCTTTTTTGTAAAGCTGCATTTAAAGGTGAAATGTGTAAAAAAAATTTAGTATCTACTGACAGAAATGCAATATGACATCCATAACTATGTGTTCAGTGGTGTATAAAGAACTTACTTAATAAACCGTAATGTTTTTATTACCTTAGAATGAGGCATTTATATCTACATAGGCGCGGGAATCCCCTTCTATGAAGGTCGACATATTGTGACGTCATATTTCAACCGTAGCCGACAGTGAACAAACAGGGTTACAGAGCGCGTTTCATCACTACCTTGAAAGAGAAGCCGCAGAAAGCTAGAAGAAGCTAGCCATAAACACCGTGAGTAGTGAATTTTCCCTTGACAGTGGTGTAAATTTGTAGTTGGATTGTTTCATGTAACTTAATTCTTCTCCCTTGCTGTGTTATGGCTTTGCTATGTGGGGATAAATGTGCTGGTTACGTTCGTGAGACAGCGGATTAGTAGGCTACTCTTGTCATTGACCGTAAAACAGTGAATCACCAACCCGTCGATCTTGGAAGCATTTTAAGTCGATCGAGTTTCCAAAATCAGAGAAAAAAGCCTATTGTGTGTAGTTAGTGGTGTCTAGGGGATGCGGAGGCGCGCGCGCTGTTACAATCACGTCATTTTTGCCGCACCCACCTTTGGGCTCATGCGGACGCGTCGAGTATAAACAAGGCTTAATGCTTTAACCAGCTCAGCCACAGTAACAGCTCATATTAGCCAGCTAAACTTTTACTACCCTTTTAGAAAAAATATATAGATGCATAGTTTCATGTGTTTTTTCTCCCTCGCTGTATTATGCAGTCCCTCCAGGATTTCGCGATGTCAACTATTAACGCAACTTCAACAAATCCCCGTGAATTCAGTGTGCCTTGCAATTTTGAAAAATCAACGCAACTTTTCTGCAACTTTGACCAATCATCGCGCCGCGGTCTCCTGCAAAGCGTCGTCATACGTCAGCAAACTGTGTGGCTGCAGCAGATGTGGGCTGCCAACGTCTCACATTTAGGCTACCTACAAAAATAACAGAAAAGGCCAGTGTTGCCAGCTTAGCGCCTTTGTCGCTATTTTTAGCGACTTTGCAGACCCCTTTAGTGACATTTAAAAAAATAAAAAAAGCGAGTAGAGACAAATCTAGCGACTTTTTGGACAAACCTCAGTAACCAAATGTTGCCAGCACAAATCTGCGAGCGCGAGGTTTGCTTTCTTCCTGCCGTCACCTCTCTCTCTGCGTCCCCCTGGTCAGTGAATGGCTGAGAGGAGCAGCACGGCAGCTGACAGACGTGAATGAGAAGTGTTGTTTCCACGGACTTATCACTTATCTGCTTCTCTTTTGTTTTATATTTAAAGAATTGAGGTTGACCATTTTATTTTCCTTTCTTTTCTTGTGTTTATCACTTGTAATAGGCTACTCACTATCACAGTGCATTAGTTCACCCAGTTCCCGAACTCTCCCAATTCAGAGAATTTTTACACATAAAAAAATAGCTACTCGTTCTATTGTCTGACAAAAAAATTAAGGAAATGAGAACAGCTTTATTGTATATTCGGCTATATTATATTATATATTATATTATATTATATTATATTATATTATATTATATTATATTATATTATATTATATTAAAATAAAGTATTAAACTTTTGATTTTTCGACTATTTAACTTTTGTGGCTATTCCTAAGAAAACGGTATTTTGCACTTTATTAGTAGGCTATATTGGCATCTTTCAACATAAATGCTACTTAATGTTTGTGAGGTTCTGCACATTTACATTTTTGCAGGTGCAGATCTTGTTTTAAAAAAAAGCTTAGTTTGTTAGATTTTGCTGTGTCTTTAAATCGTTTGTTTTGCCTTTATAAGGTTACTAAAGGTTAGTTAACTGGTTTTGTTCTCATTAACGTGTGTTACAAAGTGAGCACGTTTGTCTCTGAAGTAAATTCTGGACTACAATAGAGCAGATGGTGAACAGTGTTTTCTGTGGGACATAAGTCCCTTTGGGGTGGACTTTGGGCTTTTTTTCACTTAGTAAACCTATAACATGCACAAAAAAGATGTATAACACAATAAAGGAAAGGGGAAAAGCCAAAAAGCATAATATGAGTACTTTAAGTAAAAATCTATCTACCTTTGCCGTTTTAACCTAAAAACAAATGCAGAAGAACATCGCAACTTTTTAGAAAAGCGGCCGCAACATCAGGCATTTTAGGCCGCAACAATCACAAAAAAGGCCCACGAAATCCTGGAGGGAGTGATTATGGGTCTACGTGGGGAGAAATGTGCTGGTTATGTTCGTGAGACAATCAGCTGATTACTATTATTATATTATGTATTAAGACCCTTGATCCTCACCTGACTATGGCTTTGTAAACTTTATCCATGATGTGGTTTATAATGGACTGTGGTACAGAAGCTTGGTTTACTCTGGCTATTCTCTGCTGTCTCAGACGACGATGTTTGTCCCGTTTTAGCCACCGTAGCTTCTTCGAAAGGGAGGGGTGAGCTTAGGGCTGAGCCCTTAGTGCAAACTCGCAACTGAACCGCTAGATGTCGCCAAAAGTCACACACTGCACCTTTAAAGGGGTCATGACATGAGAAACCAAATTTGCCTTGATCTTTTGGTATTTAAGAGGTCTGTGTACCATTAAAACCTCCTGCAAGTTTCATAGCTTAAGACGTCCTCCCCATTATAAACGAACCATTTACTTAATCAAACTCTAAATACAGCTCGTTCTAGATCCTTTGAACTTAGTGACGTCACGGTACGAAGTGACGTACCAGTCGTTTGCATATGACCGCCTCCAGCGCAAGACAACTACGCCTCATTTGACATCATCGCATGCGTTGACGTGCAGCGAGGGGGTCTGTTTACAAGATTACTGCGATGCCACGCAGATGCGCTGTTCCTGGGTGTGGACAAACAACATGTTTGAATGCTGCCGAACGATCCAGACGTCAGGGAAAGCAGTTGGATGCAGTTTATTTGCAGCATATGTAGCCCGCCAAAGCCTTATTTGTTCGGTGAGTTTTGTAGATGAGTGTTACAGGGCGCATGTTACTGAAAGAACGACAAAAGAGAGAGAGAGAGAGAGAGCCCCGGCCGCGCGCGCGCCTTCAAACTGTCTTGCTCTCCCTCTCTCTCTCCCTCGCGCATATGAATCAAAATCAATTGAGAATTGACACGATGGTAAATGATCGGAAGACCGAAGAAGTTTCACGTGGCGGAGCATTGTGTAGCCTACATGTGATACAAAATGATTAACGTTAATAATTTATGCATAAGCAGCACTGACGTTAGCCAATCATAACAATGGGCGTTAACACTGAACTCTTAAAGGGGAAACACCTCCAAAACAGACTGTTTGAATCAGAGGGGGAGAAACAGGGTGGGAAAAGGTCATAAATCACTAAATTTTTTATTTTTTTTGTACAAAAAAACTATAGTAATACTATAATTGCACATAAGGGAACATAATTAAACAAAACAAAAAAACATGTCATGACCCCTTTAAACAATTGTGAAAAGGTCTGTACAAATAAACTTGAATTGAACTGAATTAAGAACCCAGTAATTTATATTTCAAATTATGTGTTTAATATAAGAACAAACTAATTTCCAGATTTCTACCTGATACTCATGATCTAACGTAAGTTGTCAAGAGTCTCTGATGCCTACAAGTTTGCTCCTAAATAAACATTTAGTCCATTTAGTCATTTCTTGTGTGTTGACCTCGATGTGATCCAATCAACAGCTTTCTGCACTGGTCACTAAAGGTGTGTGTGTGTGTGTGTTGTGCTACAGGCTGGAGTTTAAGAATCAATGAATGAGGAAAGTAATTAATAAAGGGCTAAAGACGCCGTCTGGAAAAGCACTGCCGCGGGAAAGAGACTGTACCACTTTGTAAGGCTAAGGAAATCTCTCTCTCTCTCTCTCTCTCTCTCTCTCTCTCTCTCTCTCTCTCTCTCTCTCTCTCTCTCTCTCTCTCTCTCTCTCTCTCTCTCTCTCTCTCTCTCTCTCTCTCTCTCTCTCACACACACACACACAAACTTACCTACTTTAAGACATACTGTACAGTTCAAAAGTTTGGGGTCTGCAAGATACCTTTTGAAAAGTCCCTTATGCTCACCCAGACTTAATTTATTTGATCAACTATAGTGTAAAAATGAATAATAAAAAAGTAAAAAGAGTAAAAAAGTAATATTGTGAAATATTATTACAATTTATATATATATATATATATATATATATATATATATATATATATATATATATATATATATATATATATATATATATATTTAAATATTTGAATATATTTTGAAATGTTATTTATTCCTGTGACGCAAAGCTGAATTTTCAGCATCATTACTCCAGTCTTTAGTGTCACATGATTCTTCAGAAATCATTCTAATATGCTGCTCAAGAAACATTTCTTCTTATTATTATCTTATTATTATCAATGTTGAAAACATTTTGTGAAAAAAGGAGAAAAAACAGCATTTATTTGAGATTGAAATCTTTTGTAACAACAATTTATTTTTATACATATTTTAAAATGTTATTTTTGTACTTGTAAAATTATCCAAATGTACACTACAAATGTAATGTGTCTTACATGAATAAAAGCACAGTAGTGAAGTTAGTTTTAGAGAAGGTAATTGTAAATTTTCACAATATTATAGTTTTACTTTATTATTGATCAAATAAATGCAGTCTTGGTGAGCAAATGAGACTTTTTTTCAAACACACACACACAAATATACATATTAACAAATATAGATATAGTATTGATGTATATTTGTCTGTGTTTGAAAGAAGTCTCTTCTTTCTTTCTTTTTGTGTGAAAGACTGCATTTATTTGTATATATGCATGTATATAAAGACAGCTTTTCAGATCACTCCTGCACACCTGCTTGCATGCCTTCAGAGGGAAAAGAAAGCTTTAACTCCACTTAAAGAACAAAGGAAGGTGCAAATGCCGGGAGCACCATGGATCTCAGTCGAGGTTTGCTCTCAGTGCCATATGCACATCAATCCCAGAGTCCACCGGGGACAGCTCCCATCACCTGCTCAGATGAAGCAGCCACACATCCAGGACACACCTGAATAACAAGGTCCAGACGTTCAGTCCTTAAACCCAGATCTCATTTGTGTGAATGTGAGTGTGTACTGTGTCCAGATGGGCTGGAGTCCGCAGCAGACATGCTAGTGCAGGTTGGGTTTGAATGAGCTAAAAATAGCATCGGAAGAACGTGAGACGCCTCCGCAAACGGAGCCTCCCATCTCCATCTCTGCCGTGATGGATGGCATCGCCGTGCCGAGCGAACGTGTGTGCCATAAAAGGGGGCAAGATGCCTTCAGAACCGCAGAGCGTTGCAGAGACAGACAGAGGGAATGTAGAAAGATGGAAATGACACAATGTAGTGTTGACAACATAAGAAACGGAACCTAAATGTTTAAACAGAAAGTGTGAAAGAAAAGCACGGTCCGCATGAACGTTGTGAGTTAAAAGCGTATACATCCATCACCTCTATTTAAGTATAGGAAAGGGGGGTGGGGAATGAGAAAGCAAATGAAAGCACACTCTTTATGCCGTTTACACAGCCTGCTGTGGCTGAGGTGAATGGCTAATCTCTTACTGCTGAGGTTCAAACAAAAGCCACTCTCAATTAATGGCCTTTATTAAGCAGCAGGGCAGACACTGTGGGGACAATATGCTCAAAACTCAATGCTAATAATGCTAAAGACACTAACCCACAAATAATCATACCTAGAGCAGTGAGTCTAAGACAAGCATTAGATCAGACAGCTGCAGTCAGCCACCAGTATTACAGAGATCCTGCTGTCTCTGACCCATCAGATCTGTCTCAAGCTCGGATGATGCCGTCTCGCCTCAATAACATCACATATCGTTCAGGCTCTAGGTTTGCAGTGCTATTTAATTAATTATAATGGTAACACTTTACAATAGGGTTCATTAGATAACATTAGTTAATGTATTAACTAACATGAACTAACCATGAGCAATACATTTGTTACTGTATTTGTTCATCTTTGTTAACGTTAGCTAATAAAAATACAGCTGTTAGTTCACAGTGCATTAACTAATGTTAAAGGGATACCCCACCCAAAAATAAAAATTCTGTCATCATTTACTCACTCTCAAGTTGTTGCAAACCTGTATGAGTTTCTTTCTTCCGAAGAACACAAAGGAGGATATTTTGAAGAACGACTGGAACCAAACAGTTGTTTGGCACCATTGACTTCCATAGTAGAAAAAAAAAATACTATGGAAGTCAATGGTGCCAAAGTTCCAATCGTTCTTCAAAATATCTTCCTTTGTGTTCATCAGAAGAAAGAAACTCATACAGGTTTGCAACAACTTGAGGGTGAGTAAATGATGACAGAATTTTCATTTTTGGGTGGAGTATCCCTTTAACAAGATTTTAATAAAGTATTAGTAAATGTTCAATTTAACATTAACAAAGATTAATAAATGCTGTATTAGTTCATGTTAACTAATGTAGTATTCTAAAGTGTTACCATTATAATTATTATTAAAAAAAATGAAATATTACTAGAGTAATTTAATAATTTTATTTTAAAATACAACTGCAAAATAAGAACATCTTCACTTTGAGATGTTAAACCATTAAGCTTTTATTTGGCGAAAAATTTTGAGGAAAAGTTTGCTGCATGATGCATTCCCAAATGCACATTATGAGCGACCCACACTCACAGCAGTTAAATGTGCTGTGAATGTTACTTCATGTTTTAAACACTCTTTAGACGTCTGTAGAGGAAGGCCAGGTGGACTCGACTGTAAGGTGTGTATTACAGCTGTCACTGTGCTCTGCGTCCATACTGTGCCACGCATGCCATCTGTCAACAGAAGATCTGGGACCAGGGGACTGATTACCAGAGCATTATGAGTGTGTACAGCCACAAAATCACTCGGGGCACTGCTAAAATTGTGAACATTTAATGGGTTTTAAAATCCAATATGGTAAGTCTTCATAAAAATCATCTCAAAACAGTATTTCGTGTGTTTGGTTCTAGGCGTCCGAGACCTCCACCTAAACACAGCGCAATACAGATTAGATAATGATGCCTGTAAACATCTAAAAACTCTATAAAACACATAAAAAGTCCACATAGGCATAGTGGTTAAAACTCAGGTTTGAACCTTTGAAGGGAACAAGCTATGAGAAATCACTCTTCTGACATGGTTCATATGACTGTTCCAAGTTTTCTGCTTTATGTTTCAAAAAGACAAACATTTAAGATGTTATTTGATGAAAACTGCTCAAATTTCATCCATGCTTTTCAAACATTTTAAATGAAAAACTACTTCAGCTTCTCTTCCTCACACAAAGCTATTGTGTGGCTTCAGAAGATTATATAACAAGTTACTTTGATTACATACTACTCTCCACACTCAGACGATGAAGCCACCAAACATCTTTCAGCACATTCAGATGGTTCCTTGAATATATTCTACAGATCTAAAAAAACTGAGATCTGTGATTGGTTACTTTCTCATGCAGCTTTTGGGAGTTCCTGTTAAAGCAGACATGAAATCAAGTTTTTGTTGCTTTAATGGCAAACTGCATGTATTTGAGTAGCACAGCTGAGCTGGGTAATCAACCTGAATTAACTAACTCATGCCAGACATCCCTGTGAATGGGACAGACAGTCAATATGAAACCAATAAAGGGAGAGTTCACCCGAAATGAAAATTCTGTCATCATTTACTCACCCTCATGTCATCCCAAACATGTATGAATTTCTTTCCCCTGTGGAACACAAAAGGAAAAATATTGCAGAATATCAAGTGCTCTTTTTCATAATGGGGATTGTCAAGCTATAAAAATAACATAAAAGCATCATAAAAGTAGTGCACTATATTCCAAGTGAAACAATATATTTGTTCACTGCACAAAAAAAAAAAGTTACTTTTGTCTTGTTTTCCAGTACAAGTATCTTAACATTCTTAAATCAGCATACTTTACTTGAGAAGCAGAATTACTTAAGATAGTCTTGTTTTTTGAAAAATGTATGAATATTAACTGAGCTTATGCTTAAAACAAGAAAAATATTTACCAATTGGTTCAGAAAAAGAAAACTGGTAACACTTTACAATAATGTATTGAACATGAACTAACCATGAGGAATAAATGTGTAACTGTATATGTTAATCTTTGTTAACGTTAGTTAGTTAAAAATACAGCTGTTCATCGTTTGTTCATGTTAGTTCATAGTGCATTAACTAATTTTATCAAATACAACTTTTGGTTTTAATAATCATGGATAAGTAAATGTTGAAACTAACATTAACAAAGGGGTGTAACCCCGGTGTCCTGGCCACATTCCACCCATTGGCCCTTGCCAATCATGGCCTCCTAATAATCCCCATCCACTGAATTGCTCTATCACACTCTCTCCTCTCCACCTGTAGCTGCCACTGGCACCGTTGTACTGTGACTGCCGCACTTTGGGTGTACAGTAGTACATATGAAAGCGCTATATAACTGCCTTCATTCATTCATTCATTAACAAAGATGAATAAATGCAGTAGAAGTGCAGTTCATTATTAGTTCATGTTAACTAATGAAACCTTATAGTAAAGTGTTACCAGAAAATAAATCAAGTTCATTTTCTGACCTCTTTGGCAGAGATTTTGTCTTGTTTTAAGTAAAAACTCACTTAATATTAATACATTTTTCAGAAAACAAAACTTATGTCATTATGCTTATGAAGTAAGAATGATTAGATATTCCTACAGGAAAACAAGACAATAATACAGAGTAAGAAAATCATTTTTGAGGTTTGTGGTTCAGACCAAAATGTAAGTAATTATTTACTGAAAATCCTCTCAGCGTAGCTCTCAAATCACATTCAATTCAAATACGGTGTCAAGAAGTTTGACGTCAATGATGTCAAGCCTCATTGATGTCAAACCGAGGAAAACGAATCTTGACGCATGAGATATGATAACTAATTTATAAAACTACTTAATAATGACTTAAATTTAACACACAAAGCTGTCCTATGGCTTTGGAAGACTTGAAATGTGGCGCATGAATGATTTAGACTACTTTTGTTTTATGTGGCTTTTTTATATTTTTTTTGGAGCTAAACAGCCCCATTCCCCATTATGAAAAAGAACAGTCTAGATATTATGCAATATGTCTTCTTTTGTGTTCCACAGAAGAAAGAAAGTCATAAGGGTTCAGAATAACATAAGGGTGAGAAAATGATTACAGAATTTTCATTTTTGAGGGAACTAGCCTATTCCTTTAAGCAAAACCAATATTTAAGAAAGGAAAAGTTAAACATGAACATCATTTCTCTTTGAGAAAAATATTTGAATTTCACACATGAGATACGAGCATGTCACTAGTTTCCTTAGTCATCCTTTTACCAAAGATGAAGAGTGTAAACACCCACACGCATTCAGCTAAACTTCCGTCTGTAATCTAGTGTAAAGCGTAACATTTCTCTTCCAGCAGTGAGATCCCTGTAGTCTTCTCTGTGTGTAAGTATTTTTTAACAGGTGTCCCTCTGCGATTAACGTCAGGGAATAGGGCTTTTGTCACACTTTGAAATCTTTAACCGAAACCCTCCAGAGATATGCTCTCTTCTCTACACATCACTTCTTTATCCATCTTTCCCCCTCTCTTTCTATTATAACACATAGTCTTATGAAAGTCACCCTGCAGTGAACATAGCCAATAATGGTCGCAAGTGAAACCATAAGCAGAAGGAACAGTAATGCAAGTTGAGAGATCGGCAAAAAGAGTGACCCAATCCCTAAAGCAACCAAACTTAGACAATATACATGGCAGATCCAGCTCCTCAGGTCCAAACCTTTCAGAAACTATTCAAACCAATTCGGACAACATACACTTTTCAACTTGACTTCTATTTCAGCAAGGACTAAAAATTATTTTTTCTAGCTGTATAATGGAAGATTGTGATAACCTTTAGAAAAAGTATACAAATATTTTTAAAATGCAAAAAATAAAATAAAATAAAATATTTTATATGCAGTTCAACTTTCCTTCCAAATAATAATAAAATACCCTCACCCCCCAAAAAACAACCCTAACCATAATACAAAAATACATAAACATACTAAATAAATAAGTACATACATAAAAACGCTGACCTTTCACCACTGCATCACACAAGCAAGCAAATAAATAAAAACTTAGCTTTCACCACTACCGAACCGCTAAAGGGACATTGTGCTAATTTTTTTTTTTTAAAACATGAGATGGGAGGAAAAAATATATTTCAATGCTTTTGCGTTCCCTTGCAAAAGATTGCGTTTGCTCGCAAAACCTTTGCGTTCCCTAACAAAACCTTTGAGCAAACAAAATTTTGGGGGGAACTCAAAACTTTTGCGAGAGAATTGACATATAATATTCTCTCCAATCTAGAATTGTCAAAAAGTACCGACTTCGGTACAAAGTTGGTACTGAAATTTTAAATCAGTTTGAGCGCTGTTGGGTGGAACCGTAAACACCTCTGATTGGCCATTGTACTCACCCACTCATCGGATATGTCTGTGATGGGCTACAATGATCAGTGCTTTAAAAATATGTTGTAAATATACATCAATGACGCTCTTCACCGATACACAGATACAGACGGGAGCGTTTGAAAGCAGGCGTCTATCAGTGGACCGGTCCGCTAATAGACGCGTGTTTGTGCTTACAAACACTCCAGCTTTCAAAACACTTTCAAACACTTCCATGTGCTCTCAAACACTGAGTTGATCATTGTAGCCAATCACAGACATATCTGATAAGCGCGTGAACACAATGGCCAATCAGAGGTATTTATGATTCCGCTAAACAGCGCTCAAAGTGTCACAATTTTTAAATTTCAGTACCGACTTGGTACCAAAGTCAGTACTTTTGACAACACTAAGCCAATCTCATTTTTTTTTTCCACCACCACGTCCATTTAGGGGCTCCGTACACCACAACATCCCAATCAGCTGATATCTTTAGAACTTGACTGTTGAAAATCCACTTGGTTGTACATGCATAGTCATACACCTATCCACATGAGGTCCTACTGCTCACAATGTCATGACGTTGAAGGCTTATAAAAGCAGTGTGGAGACCATTGTTGTAAAAATGAAAGCCTCAAAGACTGGCTGTCCATCCAAAAAGAGTAATAAGGACCCTGGCCACTCATGTTTACTAAACCTATGCCAGCATCCAGATTTGCCAACTGGCACTTACAGGGCTTCAAAAAGACTGAAGAAAAGGTTTCTCAGATTTCTCTGGCTTGAATTCCAAGCACCATTTCTGATGAAAACTTACTTGGCAAATACCATGAAGTCAAGCAGGTTCATGTTTCAGGAAGCTTTTTTTATGGGCTAGAGATTTGCAAAATTTGATAATTTGAAGGAGCTAATTGAATGGAACAAAACACAAAGATGTCAGCAATGGAAGAAACTCACCAGTCTTAGACTACGACAATGAGCCATACTTGTTGTAAGGAGAGGTTTTTGGACATCTCTAATTGGCACAAAGAAAGCCAAGATTTAATCCCCACAGAAAAATGTGTTCAGAGACCTTGAGATTACAGTTCACAGATGATCCACAAAGCATCTTTATGGGCGAGACAGTAAAACTGACCAAATTCAGTTCTGCAAATCTGGTAGACTTACAGCCTACTAAAGTCTCACAGCTGTAATCCCTGCCAAAGGCAGCTCTGCAAAATAGTGAATGAAGTACCTGAATTTAGATGTCAATGAAGGATTCCAAAAAGTGTACTTTTTAGTTTTAATCGGAAGGCAAAAGAAGTTTCAATTCATTTTGAAATATGTCAGTGATAAACTTTATGTGCTGAATAATTTCTAGGTGCACTGGGATATTTTACACATCACAATCTCTTTAATATCTATTTATTTCTCCTAAACGGCATTGAGATAAACTGGAGAGCAAATGGAGACTTTGGATTTTTCTCCCGGGAAAATTTTGCATTAATCTCCTTGGTAGATCTTAAACAATGTTTCAAACTGGGCTAAAATTTGCCAAGAAAAATAATTCCACAATCAAACACCAGAAATCTTAATATGGTCCCTTGCAAGGGGACCATAATAATTGTGGGTCCTTGAAATTAAGAAGTTTGAAAAACCCTGATCTAACAAAACTTAAACCAAAGACCCCTTCCACCTCAAAAATACATATGCGAGACATTCGTGATATCTCATGCTCTCAAAAATTGGATGTTGGCATATGAGAATAACGGTTGCAATCTGATATTGTTTATTTGAACTATAATGCTCCTAAAGATAGTATCAGGGTTTATTGGGTGTGAGTTAGCATTTGAAAGGCGTGTGGCAGTGGGATGTGCCAGTGAAAATCTGGCATTTAACAGATTCTTTCTGCTCTCATTCACCTCTACTTATTAACATGGAGTCTTGGGCCCTGCTAAAGGACAGCGCTCGTTAACACTATGGATCTCTGCTTTTAATGAGGCCCCGACACATTACCACACACATACATTCAACCAGAAGTCCATACTAATGCATGCATGGTCACAAATGCACACTCATACAGCACTCAGAGTGAGGATAAAAGATTCAAGGAGAAACACATTTCTGACAGACAGAATGAGCCATTGATCTATAGGCTCACTCATTCTGCTGCAGTTACTCACTTCATTGGCGTCAAATGTGCTGAATGAACCCAACTAAACAGGTTGCAGCAAACCTTCTTATAACCAACACAATATTCAGAGTATTAGTCAATCAAAATGGAGTTTAAACCTTAACTTAATAACTTAAACATTTACATTTGGTAACCCCCAATCTTCAATATTTGGTTATATTCTTAGAATCCAACGTCAGCCTCTCAGTCCAAACGATTAAGACTGGAACCTGAACAAACCAGCAAGGATCACTCCTTAGCCCAACAGAAATAAACCCACCCACTCGGAGCTACTCATGACTAACAAGTTGCTGTTTGTCACTAGTAGGTGTTCCTACTCGACTATCAAATTCATCTGTGTCAGTCAGTGGATCACATGAACTTCATTGTTTGCACATTTGCTCATCGTATCGCCAATGGCCAAACGCTACATCACCACTGGCTAAAGGAAACCGCTTGATAGGAAACCAAAACACCACATTATGCCACGTTTGGTTGCCTTCAGCATGGTGTGTGAATGCTTTTAGTGCACAGTCAATAAAATCATTGTACATACACAGTTTAGGCATTTGGACATGTGTTTTGCATTTTTCCAACTGTAATTGTGCATAAGTAAAGTGACAATTTTGTTAACCAACCATATCCAAGCTAAAATGAAAATTGCCAGCTAAAATCTGAATTAAATTTAAATGTGATTTAAGGACTAAACCAACCAGAAACTTTGAACTTTGGCAGACTTTGAAATGCTTCTGACAGATGTCACTGCCAACACCTCACAACGATTGGCTGACAGCTGCCTCTTATTTGCATAAAGTTACAAAGCATTTATCATCTTTTGATGCTCTCACCTCATGCTCTGCACCGCTGTCAATCACACAATCCCTCATGCGAGCCTGCTGCTCAGTTTCAAAGGGTCAAGGTTTAGCATTGCCCTGTTAGCACCTGCTAGTAATGTAGATGCAGTAAGTCCACAGATGGTTCTTTTGACGTCCATTCAAAATACGGTGTGTATTCTGATGAAATACAGATTTTTTAGGAAGCAACATATGCTACCAGTCAAAAGTTTTGAAATGAATAAGTTTTGAGCAAAAGTGACAGAAAAGACATTTATGTCACAAAAGATACATGCTTTAAAAAATGTTGTTCTTTTGAACTTCCTATCCATCAAAGGACAGAAATGGTAATAAAAAATATTGAGCATCACAACTGTTTTCAATGTTGATGATAGCAAATCAGCATATTATAAGGATTATGTGACACTGAAGATTGGTGTAATGATGCTGAAAATTCAGCTTTGCCATCACGAGAATATATTTATTTTTTAAATATATTCAAATAGAAAGCCATTATTTTAAATTGAAATAATATTTCATAATATTACTGCATTTTTGATCAAATAAATGCAGGCTCTGAAAGACTTCATAAACATAAAAAAACTGTACAGACCCCAAACTTTTACACAGTAGTGTATTTAACGTATATATAATTGAGTTGGGAATGTTAACGGATAGCTGTCGCATGTTACTATAATACTTCTCAGCTCAACACAATGATGTCCAGTAATGTCCAGCAAACTGCCAGTTATCATTGAAAATTAATGATGGTTGCTGCAAATTACTGTTTAAACACCCTTAACATCTCACAACTAACCTAAGATTTAAAAAAAATCAAAATTAAGCCATGCTTAAACGCAATTAAAGTTCATGCACCCATCTAAATCCTGGCTGCAGTGTGTGCAATGCTGAAAAATGCCACCTGCAACCGTAACACCTGTATCTGTCCAATAGAAACAGGTGAGTAACAGCACTTCAACACTGCACTCTCATATCCATCAGCACCATATGTCGTTCGAGAGGGCCCTGGGGACACGGTACAATACGCTGCAACCGAACTGACAAGTCTGACAGCCTCGCGACAGGGGGAAAAAGTCCCTGTGAATTACAGTAAAGCTACAATAACCCACCCAGTCACTGTATCTACCTTCTCTCTCTCTCTCTCTCTCTCTCTCTCTCTCTCAAAGTGGTCAGTTTTCAAAGTCCGCTGCAGACGCACTACTGAAGACGGGTTACATTCAAGAGCAAAAAGCACAAGAGGAAGATGAAAAGGTAAAAAAGAAAGAGAACAATCATGTGCACGCTGAAAAAGAACAGGACAGGCAACAAAAAAAAAAAAAAACGAGAGAGAGTTTGGAGCACTGACAGAACTCACCGTTTGCTGCAGGTCAGGGATGCCTATGCGGACGACCAGTGTGTTGCCCTGCGGTTCCTCCATGGGGCCGGCGTGCGGAGAGCGGGAGCTGTCCCCCCGGCTGGTGCTGGGAAGAGGCTGCGCAGGGCGAGAGTAGATGAGGAGAGGGAGAGAGAGAGGCAGCGAGAGAGGGAGAGAGAGGGGGAGGGCAGAGGGGGGCTCAGATGGGAGTTCAGGCTGCTGCTGTGGACGATCTCTGGGCTGGGAAGGCTCATGTTTGCCCGAGCCCGCACTCACAGGCATGCTCTGTGTGTGTGGAGCTCCGACTGCATAGTGCCTCGCTCACGCATACGCGTGCGTGCGCGCACACACACACGGGGAGCTGCTGGCACACACGCACAAGCACAGGGAGAGAGAGAGTGAAAGCGGTGAGGGGAGATGCGATAGGGGGAGATGCGAGAGAGAGAGAGAGAGAGAGAGGAGGAGGGGGGGGTTAGATGTGTACTGTGATTAAGCATTTTAAGCATCAAACCTGTAGGCTATAATGCCGGGTTAACACATTTCTGAATGTACAATAAAACAGATTACAACAGTATCATTAAATAATGCAAAATATCGGATTAGTTCACAAGACAATTCAAATAATCTGATATTGATGATCCCTTACTGTAACAGCTCTTTGGAATTCTTCATTCAATTCTGGAATTTATATCAGATTATATTATTGACCCAGGTAACTAGGTAACTAATACACTAGATTCATGTCTCTAATTACACTCTGCACTACTATAAAATTAAACTCCAATCACATGATCCTTTAGAAATTATTCTAATATCCTGATTATAATGTGATTATTATGCTGATTAGAATTCACATGATTAGCAATGTTGAAAACAGTTGTGTTGCTTAATATTTTTGTGAAAACCGTGATGCTTTTTTTTCAGGATTCTTCATATAGAACGTTTTCTTGTAACATTATAAATGCCTTTACACTGTCACTTTTTGATCCATTGGATGTGTCCTTGCTGAATAAAAGTATTAATTTATTTAAAAACCATTACTGACCCCAAACTTTTATTAAACATATAATTATTAAATAAAAAGAAGGAAATAATTTTAACCTGTGGGCTATATAATTATAACAACATAATTAAATAAGGTAAAACGATCAGATCAGATACATGCAATCTTAATGCAGGCCTCTGTGGAATACTTCATTCTGATTGGTCAGTTCTGTGGTATTTTGTATTGTGACACTAAACTCTACAGGCTAATTGAACATGGGCCCAGGCATCTAATTTCCTACATGGCTGTGCTAGTTTCATACTGCCTGGATCACTCCACACTCTTTCTTCTCACATAACAATAAAATAAATTCCTTATCAACATGTAATGTCCAATCATTTTTTATTCAGTAAACAGCCATGTAATTTGGATAAAAGGATAATGTAGGCTACTTTTTCACCCAAATGATCATTATTGCAAAATAAACCCATTCAGGGTTTACATATTTGATAACTGACAGAATTATAGTGTAAAATGAAAAGAGATTTAGAGCAGGAAAGGGAAACCTGTGGGCTTTGCAGTTTAACACACAATCAGACAGATTACAGATTAAATGATGATATCAGATATACAGAGAATGCTAACGATCTAATAAATTTGATATGTGATAATTGGCAGTTACAGTGTAAGAACTTACTGAAGCAGACGAGAAAGAGAAAGAGAAAGAGAAAGAGAAAGAGAAAGAGAGAGAGAGAGAGAGAGAGAGAGAGAGAGAGAGAGAGAGAGAGGCTGTTGAAACTGCTACGATATTGATTTCAAGCAAATTTTGCCTTCACAGTCCACAGCAAAGCATCAACTACCAACACTATCTGACATAGTTTGGTGTGTGTTCACACATCGGCGAGTGTCATCTCATGATGTCAGTGAATGTGTGTGTGTGTGTGTGTGTGTGTGTGTGTGTGTGTGTGTAAATCAACATTTTATCAGGTTGACTGAATCCTATGCAGCATGACTAGAGCAGTGCTGCAGGATAACATCACAAAACACCAATAAATGCTTCAAATGCCTACGGTCTGCTGCCTGTGTTCAAGTCAGTTTTTCATGCACACTTGGGGGCTTGCATCATGTTCAGGCTTATAATTAATATTAATAAACAGTGAATCCATGCCGTCCAGTTCAACAAAGTGCCAAATGCACTGAAACAGCACTATACCACACGTATATGCAACTCAATTCAAACTCAAGCAAATGCATGGCATTATCAGCTGGTGTTATGTGTTATGTACTCTTAGTGAACTAGCCCCAGCAAGCAACCAAATTGCAGGCAAGCAAGAAAGAAACAAATAAAGCAAGAAAGCCTGACATGTAATCAGCACAGAGTAAAAGAGTTATGGATTCACCACAGGAACCCCTTCCCGCCCATCATTATGATGTCACAGTGCTAGAGCACCCGCTATTGGCTTCATCCGTGCCACTGACTCCTGCTCTCTTTTGATCACATGCCCTCGTCTTTGTCTCTGGCGGACAAAATCTGATTGACCTCATGTCATTGTTCCACTTTATTATGCAGTTCATCTCAATCTCGTCTGCTCCTATGACATGCTTTCCCTCAGTCTCTAGTCTCTTTCTCATTCCTTTGTTATCCTCTTCCTCATTCTCTCTCTCTCTCTCTCTCTCTCTCTCTCTCTCTCTCTCTCTCTCTCTCTCTCTCTGTACAGTATTAACTGAATATTTCCTTCAATTTGTCTTGTTTGGCAGCATAATTGCATGTCTAAGTCTTTCTTGCGTTAACACTCATGGGCATATTATTTTCTAAACTGTCATTTTCCAGTGTGAACACACAGAGCTGGGCTTTATGTTGTGCCGCCTCTGTGGGAGGTTAAATCAAAAGACAGGCAGATGATGTAAAAACAGAGGAAAGCTTTATAGTGTGCCACTAACACAAATTATTCTGCTTGAAACTAGTGGACTTTAAAGATTTTAGGATCATCTATATGTTAGTGCAATTTCTAAAAAGGCAGCAATGCATTTTCAAGTATACTGTGTGAGACAAGGAGTAAAGGAGTTTTTGACACCAAGACAAAGCATTGCCGCCCACCCCAGAATTACTACAGTATAAAATAAAAATGTAAGCAGTGTTTCCTGTACCACTTTTCAACAGTGGAGCTTCAATTTAAGCATACCGCAAAATAATTGGAAGGACACACATCTTTCTATAAATTGTCCTAGCCCTTTGCATACTCATGCAGCGCCCAGTGTAGTCAGCTTCATTTTGCCATCTGACCAAAAAAATACAATGAAATCAATATCATGGAAACTTATAGCAGAGTTAGGTAAGAATCTTATGCCGGCTTGTCTTAAAGCCAACTTAAAGTCTTGTTTAAAAATTAAAGTTAAAGTGCCAAGAATTTACAGGATTAAAGGGTAGTCAGAAATTTACTGTGAAATTAATACATGCTGGCCTAGGTAATTTTCTTACGAATTACTGTGAATCAACAACAAAATGATGCTAACATCACAGTAATTTACTGCTCTTGTTTTGCTGTGAATTCACGTGATAAAGTTGTCTTTAACCATGCCGCTATATTGTTTACTACTGTATTTGTTTTGAAGTCACCATAACGGTGATTAGTGTTCCATTTGCTTGGGATCTTGGACCTTGTATATTCATATTCGAATTTGTGATCTAGCCAGGTCAGAAGTGAGACAAATGAAAACATTTAAAACGATGACAAGCTAGAATATAAAATAAGCTAATTGGTAGATTTTAAATTAGTCAAACTATCCTTTAGCGTTATTTTAGTATGAAGATTTATTGAGATTGATGTTTTTGATATACAGTGTCTTGATTTGGTGCCCTGGATTTTGACTTTTTAAAAAAGTATTATTCTTTTTAAACTGTATAGATGATTACTCTTTGGCAATACAACTGTTTCACATATTCATGAACACAAATGTGTACATAAATCCACAAAAACTATGCATGAGTGATTGCTTTGGTGTTGCCACCCCTCATAGTCTTCACGCCACCCCTTTGCCACCCTATAAATAATTTTCTAGATCCCGTCAAGGAAGTCGGTAAGTCGGTAAGTTCACTGCTGCAATCAGCTTTAATCTGAAAATCAGTCAACGTTACATGCACACACCCAATATGAGAGCAGTATGTCAAGATGATTAAACACGGTGCATGCAGTGCCATGTGCGTATGCATGAACTAACCAAGAGCAACATGCATAATGTAGCTTTCACTGCTCATACTGTATATAAATGATGACAAATAATATCACATTTAAAACCGTATATAATACTTAGCTTATGTTATGGAAGCCTGGTAAGTCTGATTCTGTTTCAGGTCATTTCTCAACACCATTCCCGCTTTCTTCCCCAGTCGTTTACTCTCTCATTAAAGAATGTCTTCATCAATAATGGCTAAAAATAACATCTGCAGTATGACTGAGTGTAGACATTTCTCAGTGACTGGCACCAGCTCAAAGACAGATTTAGCAAAACAACAGGCCTGCACACATAAACAAGAATGGCATGTGATGCTAATATCAGCAGAACTCAGCTTCACTATTTTAAATAAATAGTCTTTAGTCTATAAAAGACAGATAAAAAGGAACAACTTTCTGAGAAAACAGCAACAAAAAACAAAAATCCTCCACTGATACCATGAGTGAGACTCAAAGTTTCTGAGGCAGTTGAGGCAAATCCGTTTGTGATCAGTCGGGCTTGTGCAAGCAGAAGCAGATGAAAGGGTCTCACACATTCTGTGAGTCTCTGAGCATGTGCACCACTTCCAGATGGAGATTGAGACACATCAGCGGTGAACCCCAGTCACCACAGCGGATGTTCAAATCACACCACTGCCATCTGCCCAGAACACACATAACACTGACACACTCGTCTGATGAACTTTACATAAATGCTATGCTACTATTATTTATTTTACATTTATAATGCATTATATGTGATATTTGTTGTTACATCACACCTGATATACCTACAATTTCCATGAAATCTGACATTTTTAGTGTGATTGCAAAGTTTAAAATAACAAACAAAAAACATTTTAAACGCTACAAGTGAATTTAGGCATCACAATATTAAACTGCACAATATGGAAAGTAATATTAATTTTGAGATTTTCTACATATTACATTTAACTGTGTAAATTCATTAATATTAGTGCTTTAAAGATTAACTTTAAATGAGTGTTAATTGATGGCAAAGGTGATCAATTTAAAATGAGCATGAATAAGTGTAAAATGTTAGCTTATTATTAAAAATGTTAATGTTTTAATATCATCATTAATATTACGTATAACATTCAATTATTTATAATTAAATTAATTAATTTAATATAATTAAATTATATGGTCTAAATGGATTGGGAAAAATGTATGTACTTAATTTACTTAGCGATTTATTTTATTTAAATTACGAATTTTGCACACACAAAAAATTAACAATTAATGGGATGTTATTAAAAAAAACATAAAACGATAAATAATATTCCCAACCATTACTATTACACGCTTCATGCCACTTTTGATTGAGTCAGTTAAAATAAAATGATCCAGTCTAAAATAATCTGGAAATCTACCTACTGAAATGAGAGAAAAAACAGGCAATAATCAATATAGCACTGATATATTATGCATCCCTTGCAAGAATGTGTCCTGACCCCTGTCACGAGTGCTGACTTAAACCAATCTACGAGGTACCACATGCCTACATAACCAGTGACAAAGCTATTGTAGAAAAATAAATGTTTGTATGCTAAAAAAAACTATTGCTGTCCTACTATTGCTCCATTTGCATGATCAATGCTGCTGTCGCTACTCAGGTAGTTGTGTCCATTTCTAACAGCCGCATCTGTTACAGTTTGCAATATATTCAGAAAACTACATTGCCGACAAGTTTAATTCTAGAGCTGTTACACACTCCATTCGTTTGAAAAGTCTCCAAGGACAGAACAGAAATGAAGGTGAAGGGTAAATAACAGCGAGTCGAGAAAGTGAGGGAGATCGTGATCGTGCTGCTCGAAGAGGCTCTGACTGTTAAAATGATGCTTAAAAGTTGGTGGTGTCAGAAAACATATTTCATCTCCATTACATCATACCCCGCTAAAGATAGAAATTATAGACTGGAGCTGGCGATCACAGCCTTTACAACCAACACACACTCAGAACAGAGACGTCTGCGCGTTTCCAAGCGTGTACGTGTAAGCGAATGCGCTGCATTTCTCCAAAGCAAGTTCTGTTGTATGCAAAAATACATGATTTTGTTGGCAGGCTAAGTGAGGTTATGGGGTTTAAGATCGTATTCCCCTGCTGGGCATCTCTACCCAAATCTTCCTATGGTTTCTACACAACACAAGATGCATGTTGCTGCTCTGCGTATCGCTCCTGCATAAGGTCTCCGATGATTCCCCTATTTTCAATCCTGCTGTCAAACAAAGTGAATTATTCATGTTCTCACTGTACACTGGCTATGTGCACAAACTGGCCAATGTATGCGCATTTTTATTATGGCCGAAGCTTGAGCATGTCCAATGTCAGGACTAAACATCTGCCCCTAAAAACCCCCTGAGGTTTGATCTGAATCAGCCCCGGATGTGGACCTAAATCTAGATATTCATCGGAAAAAAATCTCTCACCACCATAATCCAGACCTCAGGGTCTCTAGAGTTTATCTGATACCAAATAGCGTGAATAATATTGTTAATGTTTTATTAATGGCTGCTGGATTCCTTTGATAATGAATAAAAAATTCATTTTATTTATGTAAATGTTTCATCCTTCATGTAAACCCTACTTTGTGGATCCGTTTACACATCAAAATGCTGTACTTATCAATGTAAGCTGAGTTGTGTTTTTTTACAGCTGCATTGAAAGATCTTCAGGGGAAGTTCAAACATCTTGATGTATTTCTTTATCCCTTTATCCCTTCTGTATATTTACAGACGTAATGCCGAGGATAAAACGGCGCGGAAAAATAGAATCTGAACTCTGAGTGAACAGCAAACAGCACAAACAGAAACATACCTCCAGGGTTCCATACGACACCACAAACATATCACAAAAACCATGAGAACGTCTTGGTTACGTATGTAACCCTCGTTCCCTGAGTAGGGAACGGAGACGTTACGTCGGATGACGACGAGTGGGGTTTCGCTTAGAAAGCCTCTCAACTTCGAGTATTACAAAACGAGCCAATGGCAAAGAAATGGCATGGGTCTGCGGAATTTGCATGGCGCAACTCCGCCCCACCTCGTGGGTATAAAATGAGGACGCCGGCAACATGCAGATATGTTTCTTCGCTGAGGAGCTAAGACTGAGCTCAGGCGATCCCCGCGGTACATCGGAAGTGGCAGGAAGACGTAACGTCTCCGTTCCCTACTCAGAGAACGAGGGTTCCATACGGAGAAATATGCAATTAATGCACGTACTGGACAGAGCAGCGCCAAGGCTGGGTCTGCCTCCTGACAGGGGCAGCGCTTGCAGGTTCACCACCTGGTCCCGGAAGGGAGTGGTGGGAACCTTGGGCACATATCCATGCCGGGGTCTCAGGATCACGTGAGAGTCAGCCAGCCCGAACTCCAGGCACGCTTCGTCAACGGAGAATGCGTGCAGGTCCCCTACCCTCTTGATGGAGGCCAGTGCAACCAGCAAAGATGTCTTCATAGACAAGAAATTAATCTCCACTGATTGCAGAGGCTCAAAGGGAGCACTCTGCAGGGCAGTTAGAACCATTGAGAGGACCCAAGAGGGAACGAGAGGAGGGCGAGGAGGATTCAGTCTCCTCGCTCCTCTCAGGAACCTGACGATCAGGTCGGGCTTCCCTACGGACTTACCTTCGACTGTATCATGGTAAGCGGAAATAGCGGCAACGTATACTTTGAGGGTGGAGGGAGACAGCCTTCGCTCCAACCCATCTTGAAGGAAGGAAAGCACGACACTGATCGAACACCTCCGGGGGTCTTCTCGGCGAGAAGAGCACCAGTTGACAAAGAGGTTCCACTTCAACGCGTAGGCGTGTCTCGTGGACGACGCTCTAGCGGAAGGGATGGTAGCCACCACTGCTGGTGGTAGGGTACTCAAACCTGCCTCGTCCCGTCCAGGAGCCACACGTGGAGGTTCCAAAGATCGGGACGAGGGTGCCATAGGGTGCCCCGTCCCTGAGAAAGGAGGTCCTTCCTCAGAGGAATTGGCCAGGTAGGTGCTGTCGCAAGGAGTACGAGTTCGGAGAACCAGGTCCGGGTGGGCCAGTGCAGCGCGACCAGAATGACCTGCTCCTCGTCCTCACTGACCTTGCGCAGGGTCTGCACAAGAAGGCTCACTGGGGGAAACGCATACTTGCGGCTCCGCGGCCAGCTGTGCGCCAGTGCATCCGTGCCGAGCGTGCCCTCAGTCAGGGAATAATACAGGGCGCAATGGGTCACGTCATGAGAGGCAAACAGATCTATCTGTGCGTCCCCGAACTGGTCCCAAATCAGCTGAACCGACTGGGGATGGAGTCGCCATTCTCCAGGGAGGGGCTGAAGCCGTGAGAGCTCGTCGGCTGCACAGTTCAGGGCTCCGGGAATATAAATGGCTCGAAGCGACCTCAGATGCTTCTGACTGCATATGAGGAGGTGGCGGGCGAGTTACGACATACGTGGGAGCGTAGACCACCTTGATGGTTAATGTACGCTACAGTGGCGGTATTGTCTGATCGGACTAGTACGTGTTGACCCTTGAGCAACCCCCGGAAACGGTGCAGAGCAAGACGTACTGCTAGCAACTCGAGGAGCCCGCGGCAGCATGTCCATTGCACATGGCGCCCCAACCTGTGGTGGAGGCATCTGTTGAGACAACAACATGCCGGGAAGCTCGTTCCAGGGGCACTCCAGCCCGTAGAAAACTGAGGTTCGACCACGGGGAGAAGGTCTGACGGCAGGTCGGAGTAACTGGTATTCGGAGGGTGCCGTGTTGCCATGCCCACCTCAGGACTCGGCCGCAAAGCCAGAGCTGAAGCGGTCTCATATGAAGCAATCCGAGCGACATTGCCGCGGCTGCAGATGCCACATGCCCCAGGAGCCTCTGAAATAGTTTCAGTGGAACTGCACTCTTGCCCTCGAATTGTCTCAGGCAAGTCAGCAGTGGCGACCGAGTCGATTTCCATACTGTTAAAAGAGATCCTCTGCACGGGGCAGAGTTTGCTCTTGCTCCTATAGAGGAAGTAGATCGGGGTGTGGATGAGGGGACTCTCACTCTTGCGAGATCATTGAGTCTTGACCGTAGTGACGCGATGGTCATGTTCCCACAGAGAGAACATGAGTCATCCACAAGCGCTGCTCTAGCGTGATCAATGCCCAAACACACAGAACAGCGATCGTGCCCATCAGAGTCGAAGTCTACCGCAACCAGAAGTGCACGGGCGAGGCATCTTTAAAAAGACGTGCCGCGTGCAAGCTCTTTTGTGAGAGGAAACTCAAGTGTTGAAGCGCCCAGGGAGAAACACACTTACTGGCAAACCACTGCACAGATAAGCAGGAAGTGTGCACTCACTGGGAATCGCCGTCACACCAACACCGGAGAATCTCGCTCGTCTCGTAGAAGCTGACAGTTCAGAGATGGCTGTGGAGCGAAGGATTAACTTGGCTCCGAAGCGAAAACATATCTGCATGTTGCCGGCGTCCTCCTTTTATACCCACGAGGTGGGGCGGAGTTGCGCCACGCAAATTCCACAGACCCATGGCATTTTTTTGCCATTGGCTCGTTTTGTAATACTCAAAGTTGATAGGCTTTCTAAGCGTGACAACGAAAGGGAACCGGAAATGAATTAGTTTACAATGAGAAAAGTCAGTAAATCAGGATATGGACATAGGAAAATAAAGAATCATACAGTATCGCTCATAAATAGACAAGCTGAGATAATTTGTTACCATCAATAGTGTTTTACTACAAAACAAAAAATAGATTAAAGAGACTAAACAACTAAAAAAGCAAACACTTGAAATTAAAGGACATGAATCCCCATCCCAAGTTGAGTACAAGTTGTAGACTGTTGTTGAGTACTTAAATTTAAGTATAAGTGGAGACTAACAATATTCACAAGTATTTACTTTATTTACTTAACTTATTGAGGTATTTAATTTACATTAGGTATTTCCAAAAAAATATATTATCTATTAGATTATTATTATTGCTTGCTTACATTTGAGTCTATTTTGAAAGTGGAAAATATTAAGTACTTTATTTACCTACTAATTTATTTGATTTAAACTATAGGTATTTCCTTTAATCATTTACTTAAAAATGTAATTAAATTTATTGGTTATAAAAGACAAAAATAATTTCCAAATTCCCCAAATAAATACTAACAGATTTTATTATTAATATTATTGAACGAGTCTGCACACTGCATGGCCCCAGTCAAATTAATCTGGACATGCAACTGTACTTAATTTTGCTTATTAGAATGACTAATAGGTTATGATAGACATCTAAAACCATTGTCAGAAAATTCCTCAAGGTTGGAGCAGTCATCCTGAAAAACACACCAACACACATGGATAAAGCACAGTTGTTTATGAGTTAGAGGGCCAATGCCACTGACAGAACAGAAGAGCAGGAGATGTCTCTTATCGGATCAAACAAAGAGCCAATAAGCTTAATGAATTCCGGGTGAGCTGTGAGCCAGCTGTTCTCTAAAGGAAGCTGATTGGAATCAGCCTGTCGTTCTGAATTATCACTTCATTTGGGGCTCATGCTCAGGTAGTGAGAAAAGCGCTCTGAAACTTCAACGAGTGAGATGAGGAAGCCATGACTTTTGAAATTGTTTTGTGCTTGTGGTGTCCGCAAATAATCTCTAGAAGCACACAACCTTATGAAACAGTCTCTGTCAATGTAATTCAGGCTCTACAGTTTATGAGGAGATATTGCTTCTCTAGACATTTCTGCCTCTCAAAAGGAGTATGAAATGTGCGCTCTCTGACATGCTTTGGGCTCACACACACCATAAGCCTAGCAAATATTTTCTAGCAAATCAAACAGGAACAAAAGCAATAAATGTAACCTAATTACATTTATAAATATGCCCCCACAAGTCGATTCCTGTGAAACTGGGGGAGATGGTGGAAATGATTTCAAAGCAAAAGACACCGTAAAACCTGAGCTGATTTACATTTCAGAAAACCGTTTCAGCCTGGGACGGCATTCCCAAAACAAGTTCCAATCTGATTGGCTGGATTTATGCAATTTCCGGGAATCAGGGTGCAAGCTTTATCAGTCCACTAAGAAACAAAATCATATTTACAATGTTCCAGGTTGCAACAACGAGCACTTTGAAAAGTAGAACTAGTTGCTGGTATTGAAACAAGCATTCATTAAAAAAGATTTAAAAAAACAACATATAGATGCTGTTAATCCATATTCTTAATTCAATTCAAATAATGCATTGTCCTTATAGTATGTATTGACAGTGATCAATAACAGCTCATCTACATCTCTACATCTAATTCTTTTACACAAATTAAATTACATAAAATAAAATAATCTAATCTAATTATAATTAATGTAATATAGCCTACTTGTATCTATTTTGTTGGCAAATAATCTAATGCATACATGTAAATGACGCTTTACAAGCGAATTATTTTAGAAGCAGCTACCAAAACCACACAGCCAATTACTGGCTTCCACTACACACTTAAACACAGAACATATCTTGCACAGTGCAACACCTTGAAGACACATATCACTTCATAAGTGTGGCACAATCCTGCTAAATGATTTGTAAAAGCCCTCACCTCTAGGGTGCTTCAAATCCAAGCAAGCTAGAGCAAAGCAGCACTCTGAGAGAGTGACAACTGGAGAAAGAAAACGGTCTGATGGAGGTGTGTGTGCGTGTATGTGAGTGTGTGCGTGTGTGTGTGTGTGTGGAGTTAAGAACAGCAACAGCTCAGACAGGTTCATTTCATGCTTCCTGCCCCCTTCTTCATTTTTGGCTGTTGTGCCAAACTGTGTCCTTCAAGAGTAAAGCACACACACCTGAACACTGAACAGAAGACACACACTTGAGCTGAGCTGAGCCTTGGTGCTTCTAGATATGTATCATTCTATATGTGTGCGCATGTGAGTGAGTGAGTGAGTGAGTGAGTTAGTGAGTGCACATGGTTGTGGATGATTCTGGTAGAAAGGTGGTGTTAATTTTTAAAATGTTGTGTTAATTTGTCCTGATTTCAAGTAACAACACAAACACACCTTCAAAATGTAATAATATTACTGTTTTTACTGTATTCTAGATCTTTTTTTTTCTTCAAAAATCCAGTCTTGGTGAGAATGAGACTTCTTCCAACAACGTTAAAAAAATCGTACAGACCCCAAACTTAAACAGTGCATAGAGTATAGGTCAACGTGATTTCACCAAGTACATGTTCCTGGATCAACATTTTTGTTATTCACTTATAACCTATAATTTCCCTTTGATTAAGGCATAAGTTATGAGTAGGGTTAGGTTTAAGAGTAGGGATGGGGTTATGACTAAACTGTCAGACAGGAATGTTGTTTCATGATCAAAAAAATATTTTGATACAGGAACATGTCTGTCTTGGCAAAATCTCGACCAGTGTACAGTATTTGTCACGTAATTGCTGTGTAGTATAATCCAACAAAGAGTGTGGCGCAGAATGAACTAGATACAAAGATTTCAATGAACAGAGAACTCTTAACACACACTACACTTAAACATTGACGTTGACGACTAGGGTTGGGTATCGTTTGGGTTTTTTATGATACCGGTGCCAAATTGATACTATTAAAACGGTACCGGTGCCTAAACGGTGCCTGAACCAATACTTTAAAAGTAACAGAGCCACAAAACAACGATGGATGACATTAAAGAACAGCTTTTTTATTGAAAAAAAATATTTAAATTGAACAATATATTAAAAGTTTAAAACTACTTAAATTTACATTCATTCATTTAGCTGACGCTTTTATCCAAAGCGACTTACAATTGCTATATATGTCAGGGGTCGCACGCCTCTGGAGAAACTAGTGGTTAAGTGTCTTGCTCAGGGACACATTGGTGTCTCGCAGTGGATTCGAACCCGGGTAATCTCACACCAAAGGCATGTGTCTTATCCACTGCGCCATTACCACCCCCCAAATATAAAAAAATACAAAAATATAAGTAAATACAAAACATATTTTTTTAAATTCACAATAAAACCTAAGCCACCTAAACCAACTACAATAATTTAACACCAAATAAAAGTTACAGTACTAATAACAGGCATTAGTAGAAGAATGCAAGCATTAAATGCGATATTAAAATGTTTTCTTTTTTTCATAACGCAATGCACTTCTTGTTTTGCACTTCGTGCATGTGTATTGAATGTTAAATAAGTTAATAATGATAACAAGACCATGTTTATCATGGTGATTTGTACAGAGACTCTGTGGATTTGCACTAAACAAGCCTAAATAGACAGTGAACGAGGAAGAGATCAATTTAGTATGTGTGATGAGTCTTGTCCTTCAGGTCAAGTCATATATTCATCAAAAAAAAAAAAAAAAAAAAAAGTTTGCCATGTCCGAAGACGAAAGTGAAATCTTTGCTGTATCATTCTTTTCACGTTTAAGAGTATTTCCCATGGTGTCAGCACTAGTCAATGAATTAAATCAATGCCATTGGTGCTCAAAGTTAAAATTAATTCAACACCTTGTTTCATTACATCTATCTTTGAATAAATCTGTCATTTTGAACATGTTAGTTGAATGAACGGTGTAATGACTCACTCAAAGACAGTCCCTTGCCGCCACCTCGACAGATCAGGCATTTTAGTGGCACGGAAATGAGGCACCAAAATCTGCGTCCTGATTCGGTCCAATCCGGTCATATAGGTATTGATGTCACCGAACAAAGAACGACGAGATCTGAGGTCTTACATACACTGGGAATGATAATCAACGGAACAATAAACAGGTGTGTCAGTGACTATGGCAACGAATAAGAACTCAGGCAACATTGCCTCTCACTGGAAAACAAAACTGAACACAGGAAAACAAAACCCTCCTAGAAGGTGTGTCCTTGCATTGTAACAAGTCCAACAGAGCAGGGAGGGAGGGAGTTCCGGAAGTGGAAGAGGAGCCGGAGACAAACGAGACCCAGGAGGAGCTGGCAGAGGGAAACACCATGGAGCAGACAACGGAAGGAGGAGCCAAAGAGGAGACAACGGAAGAAGAAGCCAGAGAGATACCTAAAGCAGAACCATCAGGACGAAGGTCCACAGTGGAACAGATGGAGGGAGGAGCCCAAATGGAGCCAGGAACCCGATTGACAGAGGTGGAGACGTGAAAGGTGAAGACCCAGGGTGACACAGAAGGCCTGGAGGGCCAAGGAAGAGCCTCACAAAACCGAGGTGGAGACTTGGGCTTGGCAGCCTGGGGCGAAGCTAGTGGGACTACGGACAATAGCAAAACCAGAAGGAGCCCAGCGGAAACAGAGGGGTGGAGGGTTGAGGGACAGCTGGAGATCCAAAAGTCAAAGGGCGAAGCCAGAGTGATGATAGTCCAAGGTGGAGTTAGAGGGACAAGGGAGCCAGGTGGAGCCTGAGGAATGATGGACCAAGGTGGGACAGAGGGAGCATGGAGCCAAGGTGGAGCTGGTTCGTTTGGTCCAGACCAAAAAAAAAACCATTTAGTCCTGGTCAGCTTAACGTTCAGATTGCCATTTTTATCACCGAACCTAAAGGCATAGGGATACATTTACAGCGTGATTGGTCGGCTTCTATTACGTATTGCCTCTTTTGAGATGGAACATACCGAACATCCAAAACAATGCTGTGTGCTGGGATAAATGCGCTATGTGTGTACCCTGCCCATGATAGTATTTTGACCAGCTGAGAACTCATGAAGAGTTTACAAAATGTGTAAAGGATTCGAAACAGAGGCAGTAATCCCTACATCACACACAAACGATCAGCTGCAAGGAGACACGGTTCTGATACCTGTAACAAACTGTGATGGAAAAAACACGACTATGACGAGAAAAATGCCTTTGGTCTGTGTTGCATTCAAATATCATTCAAACCACATCAGAGTTAATTTGGAAGCAAACTGAGACCCATTTTTTTAGCAGTCTCGGCCCGCTTGTTTGGTGCACACCAGGGTTCGGATGGCAGCGTTCACACGTTCAAATGAACCGCACGCACAGAGCAATCGCACCATGGTTCGTTTTAATCAAACCAAACATGCCAAATGTGAACACAGCCTAAAAAATCCATCGTGTGGTACTTTTTTGAGTATAATTAAATTGTGGTACTTGTGCTAAAAAGAAGGTTATTCAACTTCGCTACATTTTTTTAACCAAAAGTACAAAAACGACAAAGGGCCGACAAAGCAATGGGGCGGGCTGTTATTTGACAGACACTTTTCAAACTACTGGGGTGGAGCTCTGCACTTCAGGATATAATAGGCAGGTCTGACTCAGGTGCAAACCAAATCAAAACTTCCAGTCCAGCTTGGGGGCCACGCTCTGATGTTTACTCAATGGCATGTTTAATCAGTAGCCTATTGCTAATGTTGAGATGGGTCATACCATTTATATTAGCAGAGAACTGAGCACAAAAAACCTCATTCAAGGACTTTCATTATTGCATGGAACAATGTAAGCGTCTAACATTTCATGCGCACAGTTTATTTGATTGGTTAAGTTTGCCCTCTTGAACTTGATGCTGTTAAAGTGAATGTATGAAGCAAACTGCTGACATGACATTGAAAGAGCACACAAATTATATGTCAATCAGATGCATGTAAAAGTTGCATTCTTTACTATAGCAACACTACAATCCCACGCCTTTTCTTATGATGACTGGTTGAATGAAAAAAAACTGCATTTAACTTGCACTCCACTTAATGTTTTACAGACACCTTTCTATTCACACTGTTTTAATCCCTCATTTCTTAGATCAAACTTCCTACATCACTTTTTTGCCTTTTACTTTGCCCTTATTAAAAGAAACTTTCCAATTATCTTACATGGATTGACTTTTTAAACGTGGCCGGAATACCACAATACATATATATAATAGCATTATAATGTAACAACATAATATGTAATGATAAAGTTTACAGTGGCTTCATAAATAAAAAACAAAAAAAGCAAAACACACCTGATGCACATTCTTTGTTCTTCATTTTCTAGAAGCAGAGTTTAACAGCCTTGCTGTATTTTTGTGTAATTAATTAATTAAAAGGTACACTGCCATCTTGCTCTGACAAAAGTGACTTGAACACACCTTACGTCATCAACAGTCCGTCCAGTGTTTGAAATAACTTTTTTTTTTTTTATCCAATGTGACTTCTTATCACAGAATCAGACAGCAAATTTATTTTTTTATAGAATTCTACATTGTGATAGAGGCTGGAGATTAGCGTTGCATTATAAACATTATTCTTGTACCCGAAAATAAAAATACCCGAGATGGCTTAAAGAAAACAGATAAACCATATATTGTTGCAATCATGTGTTTATTGTCTTCTAGTTGCATTAGTCAAATGTCTCTAAGCAATAGCTGGGATTTCCTATAACATCATAAGCTTTATGACTTTATAAATCTCACTTGTGGACTTTCTGCATGATATGTAACATTGTCTGTTTTCTATCTTCAAAAGATCAATTGTTCTTCAGGGCAAAAAAAGACCATGTAATTTTAGATTGTAAGGAAAAAGGCTGTACAATAGCACAAGAAACATCATTGTGAGACAGTGCACCATCCTTCATGTGGCGTGAGATATTCAGGCTACGACCCCCTATACCAGAGGCACTATAGATGCCTGTAACCAAACAGAATACCAAATGTTTACTTACGCAGTGTTTTTCTATTCCCAATGTATTCAGTTATTCACAAAGGTAGGAGCCAGACTGAGGAAGAAAGAGAGAGAGAGAGAGAGATGAATAAGAGATCCCTGCGGACGCTGCACTGATATTAATGAGCGCCCTGGTTATTATTGCGGCCAATTTCCTCATCCAATCAGATCGTCTGCTTTCAGAGTGCTTAGGGTTTCCCCTTGAAAGCAAGCAGTACATCACAGACCTAGAGAGACTATTGGCTTTTACAGCACCAGCGACCCATCAACCTGAGAACACACACACACACCATGCAGGAAGTGTTTAAAGAGAGCTTTAAAGGCCAGTGGTTCTCAAAAGTGTGAAGAATTTCCATCTTCTCAAATCTCATTCACCTCATCACATTCAAATCTGTTGCACTGATGATACATGTAAGAACCAATTATGTCTGTGTGCAGTTTTGTCTCCTCCTCCTCTCCTTATTTGGTCAAGCGCACTCACTGCACTGCACCTGTAAACAAAGATGCTCTCAACTGTATTTTTAATGCACCAAATGTGAATGGCAGAGGGGATAACAACATAACAGAAGATAACTAGTGACCAGTGGTCTGGTCTATTATCTATTAATTTAATATTGTTTGTGCAATGCATAGCATTGAGTTTAAATTCCCATGTATTTTTACTGCACTATATATAACATAATATAATATAATTAGTGGTGCACGATATATCGGCCGCCAATATAATATCCGATATAATAATGGTACATTTTTTACACATCGGTATCGTTCCGATGTCAAAATAGGGCCGATGTGAACAGGCCGATAATCATTCCGGTGTATTTGACGTTTGTGTAGATGTGTGTGTGGGAGCAGGGATGTTTGTTTTTGCACGAGCGCATACATTACGAGGGCAAGTCCTGTCAGTTTAAACATCAAGCGCAAAAAGACTGGAAATTGCGCGCTGTTTTCTGTCAGCCTTACTAAGGCGTATTTTTGTCCCGCCAAAGCCTTATTTGACCGGTGAGTGATGTAGATGAGTGATGTAGATGAGTGATGTAGATGAGTGATGTAGATGAGTGACTGCTGCGCTTGTTTAACTGAGAGAACGAGCAGAGAGAGTGAAAGCCCCGGCCGCGCGCGCGCGCACTCTCACCGTCTTCAAACTGCCTGGATAATCACAAAACTGTGTGCCATGGTCCGTTAATGACATGTCCGATTCGCGAACTAATGACTCATTTGAACCGATTCACTTTAATGAATGGTTAAAACAACTGATCTGTCCAACACTGAAATCAAGAGACATAAATCGGAAACACTGCAATAAGGTTCCATTTATTAAAGTATAGTTAACTACATAAGTAAACATTCTATTAATATTAGTTATGCGGATTTACTCCATGACAAAACCACCCCAGTCATTCTAGAATGATTCATTCTTTCCAAATAGGCTAGAGCTATTCAAGTCACCTGGTGAAATTGTTTTTATATCGCAATATATATCGATATCGGTAAATATCGGTATCGGTCATAACAGCAATATTAATATCGGTTATCGGTATAGGCCACAATTTTCACATCGGTGCATCACTTAATATAATAGGCAAAATTTCTAGTACTTTTCTAAAGTACTCATAAAAAGTATTAGTAAATCTTACGAATATAGTCAAAACTAAAGGATGCAGCAACCCCTCAACTTTGACTATATTCATAATATAGAGACTAGAGCGTTGTACTGACCAATCAGAATCCAAGACTGGAACTGGTCATTATATAAATCTGAAGTTAAACTCGCACACAGAAAGAGAGTATTTTAATGGCAGGCTTGTGTAAATAAAAATAAATATAATAACCAAGCTTATCTAATAAACCTGCCTAATTCTATTTAAGTAGTATTTTTTTTTTACATTTTCTCAAAGAATATTTATTTGATGTGCTTCAGATATCAGTGGATCCAAATAAGAGAGTGTGCGTTGGTTCTGGCTGGATTCCCACATCCATGAGAAGGTCCTGAGCTGAAATGTGTCCATAATGAGATTATTATTTGAAAAAATAAAACGGCTCCATAAACTGCAGCCCATTCAGGCCAGAAAGAGTAATACACACAGTCTCTCTCACACACAAAATACACAAAGTTTAAGAGCTATAATAAAAAATAGGCCTGTAAAACACTTCTGCAGATAAGGATCAGGAGGGAGTATCAAGGTGAAGACAGATTATTAACTGCTACTACATCAGTCGTACAACTCAATTAAACATCTGTCAGACTGCAGTGTCTGCAAATCTACAGCTCTTTTGTCCAGGACAATGAGGCCGTAAAACTTATTTGGGCAGGATGATTTCATATTTTGCACTTCAATAATGAAGCACAGGTACAAAATGACAAGAAATATAAGGATGATGTAACAAGAGTGTTCATGGTTAGAATAAATTATTTCTGTAGAATGTCACAAAATCAAAGTTGTCCACGTGGGAATCTCATTTAACAATGAACGGTGAATCATATTCTCAAACTATGCAACCCAGGTTTTCTGGAAATTTCCACACATGGATATCAACTGTATGAAGATGCTGCCATATCGATATGCTCTGATCTCAAGGTTAAAGGAACATTCTCGGTTCAATATAAGTTAAGCTCTATCGACAGCGTCTGTGGCATCTGTGGAGATTAGCGCTGAAAATAACTTCAACTCGCCTCTCAGTTTGAAAAAAACGAACAAAAATGATGAGAATAATATTGCATGAATGTGTATAGGGGAAGCCACTGCCCTACAGGAAATATTAAAATACACACTGTTTTCGAAGTATAGCCAATATTCTGAGAGTTAATGCATAATGCTCTTCTTAAAAACCCCACTCATATTGATTGAATTCATCCCTTCACAACTCAAAATGCATTTTTGATAAGATGAACTATTACAATTAGGGCAATTAGATTACCCTCTTCTATGTATAGCGCTTTGAGTGCCGAGAAAAGTACAATATAAATGTAATGTATTATTATTATTATTAATCGCAACGAAACCGCACGCGATTTGGTAAAAGGCTGCGATTATTTTATGCGCAGTGCAGCAAGGCTGATCGGTAGTAAATGCTGCTCCATCTGAACGCTAGAGGGCGCTCTCACGCAGACACGCTAAATATTTCTGCTATTTTCGTCTTCCGGGTTTAAAATCTAAATCGTGTTCACGTCACATGTTATGAAGTGGCAATCGATGACGCGTCAGTGTTTTTTTTCGTGGTGTAAAAGTACGGGTGTGTTGCATGGCTTTTGCTGCCTATGATGCTGCCAGGGCTAGAGTCTGGCGGTTGGTTGGTTGGCTATTATCTACCGAACATCTTTCTCGATGAGTGAATGTGTTTTGTTGTTTAAAAACCATTAATATGAGCTGATCTATAATGCGAGATGGGTGCAGCAGTTCAGAGAATCGTATCAGTTGGATTTACAACACGTCAGTTCATCCACTTCTCCAGAAAAACATGAAAGTAAGTGGCCGGTGAAGTTGGAAAAGAATAGAGAAAACTTTAAAGTTACTTACAAAATGTGTATCTGATATAAATAAAACACGTCGTCAATTTATAATTGAAAGGATTGTTATTGCCGCTTCCAAAGACATCAGTACTTATGTGTATTTAAATGTCTGAAACCTAAAATAAAGATTGTGGTTGAAAACACGGAATAGTTGATATATGTCAAGTGCTGAGCGTCTGCTTCTGGCTCAGCGCCAGTCAAAGCGCGAAATTACATTTGAATTTACCAGCTGATCAACTGATGTACTGAGCGTTCTGATCACACCCATGTGAACGTACGCGTCACAGGGTTAATATAATATGTAGCCGGCGATTCAGTTACTTTTAAAAGGACAAACAGATGGTTAATGTATTTCATTGGACTTTAAAAATAAAAAAAATTGTATATCCTTACGTTTTACCCCTGATTTTTAGTGAGAGTCGGCAAGGTCTCACATTAACAGATGACAGTTTCTCGCCCCCCACTTCCTCTCCTGTCGCCCTGCCACACCCACTCCCATCCCTTCTTCTCACAGCCATCCACTCCCATTTAAGATGCATTTTTCAAAAAGATTGTGAGGTAGAATTAAGCTGAAAAAGGGGGGTTTCATGCCCCTTTAACAAAAAATATCAATCACAATCCTCTGGAACCATCTGGAATATCTTGCTCTATAGATTTTCATTGTAAGAGCATTATTATAAACAATTTTACTTTCAAGCTGAATTTACTGTCCATGGTAAATCAACAGCATGCCACAGATGTTGGTAATAGAGCTTGTATTGAACCCGGTCTTTCCTTAAAATAGCACCATATCAGCTTTTCTTGTCAGAAGGAAACATGGGAAGTCAGCAATTGCTCTGGCAGTTTCATTGGAATCTAATCAAGCACCAAGTACTACTGATAGAATTACCGAAAAATACCTGCTAGAATGCTAAAATCCAACTGGCCAGGGCAAACAATGTTTGAAAAACTAAACATTTCATTTGTTATAGGAAAAAAAGCTAATACAACTTTTGTCCCTATTTCAGTGTTGTAAAAATACATAAAGCACTTTAAATCACAGAAAATGCCCCCCTCAAGTTTATGGTGATCCGGGTCCCACTGGCCCCAAATCTGGTCGAATAATAAACACAGACTTGGTCCATATAAAGAAAAACAGGTTGGTATCATTCAAAAACTAATGTTCAAGTTTGTATTCAGGAATTTTGCACTTGTCCTGACACCTTTATTTAGCCTACAGAACAACTTTGTAAATACTCCATTTATTCTTTCTTTCTCTATTTATTTTTTTCTTTCTTTGTTTCTACTAGGCACATTTCATTCACATTTTTCCAGTTTCATTTGAACAAACCGATTTCAAGCATTCTAAATGATGGTAGAGAGTAACTGAACTGCTTTCAGAGAAAATCTTTCCTTTTCATTGCTTACAACAACCACTAAACAGTAATTGACACTCTAATTGTGCACTTCTAGGCAACCATACAGCCTCCCCGTTTATGTGAATCTTCCATTTGGAACGTATCACAGGTGTGAGGTATCCCAAACAATTTCCTTTCACTTAACCACACAAACACTTGCTCGCTGTGCGTGCGCGCGCTGTAAAGTGTCCCTAAACACCTTTAACTTGCAAGACCAATAATCTATAGTACAATCTTTGGGATTGTACAGTGCAAGCAGCCACAAAGGCATTTATGGATTCAATTAAATCCCAAATTGATTTTTTAAGTGGCCAGGCAATTAGGAGTGGATTTCAACCTCAAATGGAACACCGGTGTCTTTGATCTTGGGGAGAACGGAGCCAAAAGTCAAGCGCACACAAGACTGAAGCTCCTAAGCTTTTCATGTGTTAAGTATGTGAATTATCTTTGAAAAAAAGTCAAAGATTGCAGCTCACGACTTTGCCTTAGCCTACGCTCCTCTGGTACACATTTGATTTAGAGTATGTATGTATGTATGTATGTATGTATGTATGTATGTATGTATGTATGTATGTATGTGTGGGTGGGTGTATGTGTGTATGTGTGTATGGATGGATGGATGGATCGGTGGATGGATGGATGGATGGATGGAAGATAAAACGATATATAGATAGATAAAACAATAGACAGAAAGATAAAATAGATAGATAAAGTATATAAAATGATATACAAGCCGATCAAACAACAGATACAGTAGATCGAACAAACAATGACAAACAGACAGACAGACAGATTTCATTTATGTTTGATCATACATAAGTTTCAATTCAACTAATTCACACAAAACTGACCTGACTAGCAAGAGAGGAGCGAAAAAAACAACAGCCAATAAAAAAATTGAGAGAGAGTGAAAGAGAGAGGAGCAGCAAAAAAATAAAAAATAAATAAATGAACACTGCACTGTCACCGCTATCTCAAACTCCATCTTGTTCATATTTTTCAGCTAATTTTCCTTGAAATCATTGCAAAACCAACCGCTAACCTCCTACTTCACTGCAAAGTATCAGTCCATCGCCTGCAGATTCGAGACGGCCAAAGTCAAGCGCCGCCGCTAAAGTGAAGTCAGCATGTGGCGTTGCCCATTCGCTACCTTTCAAACACACTTAATATACACAATCTAATTCAGAGGACACGTCTGCCTTCTCCAAACAGACCAATAACAGTTCGGAGTCACGTCCTTAGCGGCGGTCAATCAGATCAATACCGCACAGGGCTCCATGCAGAGCGCTCATTCTTCTCATCCTCACGTAATGACCTAACACCCGCTCCTCGAAGGAGAGGCGGAGGGGGAAAATGAGAGGTTCTTGCTCTCAACGCTCCCGGTGGAGGAAATTAGGCAAGTAAGCAATAGGATTTGAAAGGCTATTGTTGTCGGCATGGGCTCTGTTTCAAAAGAACAGAAACAAAATAAACGGCTTATTACCCGGCATGAAGGAACCTTGGAAAAGCGGCATGGTGAGAACATGCGCAAACAACTGGCTCACATTTGTTAACTGACAAAGCAGCACAACAACTGGGTTTCAATGAACATAGGCTAAGTATCAGCATTCATGGAAGATGTTAACACTGAATGAACTATTGCAGTCTACTTGTAAGGTGGGGTCAATAGGAAGTCACAAGATGCAGGAACAGCAACTGGGGCTTTATTCAACAGAAATTGCTATTTTTATGGAAGTTAGAAAAAGAGTTACACAGGTATTTCAAAGGACCATTAATCTCTACAAGGGTAACATTACATAATTTACTATAAAAACTAGAACTAGAAACGGAACTCTAACTGAGACGCAATCAGTCAAGGTTTGTCTCGAGCGACACATGTTTTTTGGCACCACTTTCACAGTTAGCAAAACAACATTCTTCTAAAAGACATTTTTCCAATATATTGGAGATATGTTAATCTATAATAAACTGATACATAATTAGGGATGGGAATTGTAAGGAATTTATTGATTTCGGTTCCTATTCCTCTCATCGATTCCAGTTCCTTTAACGATTCTTTTAGTACATTTCAAGAATAAATATTTGGAAAAATAATGAGATCATTTCAATAAGTATATTAAAAAAAATTCATGCAAAAAAGTAAGTTTACCTTAAATAAATTGTTATAGTCTTTTTAGAGGTGGCCTTAACTATATATTAAACAACTAATATGACTATATACAACTAAAATACTACTAACAAAACATTTTGAGATTCTTTGACTACACTGATTTAGATATCACATTAAGTTGACTCACAGTAAACGGCATGTGTTTACGATTCACAAAAAATAATTTAATCCTTATAGCCATTCGGTGTGTAATAAGACTGTATACTGGTTGTGCTGTATGCTCATGATTCACTAAGACCAACTGACTTATAAAAATCATTCATTCAGGAATTGAACTACATGTATACAGTAGTGCTGTCTTTCACTCTGTAGATTCATTAGTTGTGTTTGTGTCACTGTATTAATTCGACATTTTGTACACATCAGCAGAAGAATGCATTTGTGAAAACCGGATATAAGTTCAAGATTCCCAAACCTACTAATAAGGAGAAAGGACAGCCATGTAGATAGATAAACAGCATACACTACACAGAACCCGAATGCATAACAGACAAAGACTCAGACAGGCTTATAAAGACTTTAGACATTTGCCCAATTAGCATATTCTCATGAACTAGCAACACAATTCTGATAATGAGAATGTGCCACCATCATTGTTAAGTGCAGTGAACAATATTGACACAGCATCAATCAGATCTCTCATTAAACTATAGATGGTGTTCTCTAGAGCTCTCTAACTTTTGGACCAATATCACATAGCTTTGGAGAATGGTGGTTTAAACCAATCTTAAAGTAAGTGCAGTCGGACATGATTAGTATGGAAGTCGCGTTCATGCAGACTGAGCGGAGAAACGAAATCTGACCTTGCAGGCACACTGCTTTAATCAGACAATAATTAGCAGATGAGCTCTGACGATATTTCCCCCCTCGTCCTCTTGTGGGTGCTGCTCCGGCATATTGTGGGGATGAAACGAAAGCAGAAAGATAGCACACACAAACACAGTGATGATATATGAGCGAGGATGTAAGTGAGACTAACAAATGCTCAAGATTTATTTAACAGTCCAATAGAAATGCATTAGAAGGCTGGTGGAGCGAACCATCTTTTAATGTAATTAAAATCAAATACAAATAAGCAAACAAACAGAAAGTGACTGCGCGCACCATGGCAGCATTTTACAAACATATATGTAAAACATTAAACATATTACTTCTTACATTTAAATAACATATATTACAGATTAGCTATATAGCAGAAATGTACTGACTAATCAGAACCTAGAATCAAAACGACCTTTTATAGGGGATCATGCTGAAATATTACACTGTAAGCTTAATTTTAAAAGTATTATGATGATGATATACTGGAGAGCGTCCTGTGTATCTGCTTTCACCTGCCTCGTTGCAGCAACACACACACACACACCCATGACAGAGGGTCCTGATGGTGAACTGCTGGCGAGTTAGGATGTAACAGCTGTGTATCTGTGTCCCATTGGAACAGACCAGGAGCTAATTACAGAGAATTATTAAGATTTATCTGTCTCTCTATCTCTCTCTCGTTCTCATAGCCAATGATCTCATCAACCGGTCCCATAAAGTTAATCACCAAACTGACTTTTGACTTAATTGCTCATGTACAAGTCTCGTTCAAATACACACACCATGGCAAATGCAAACATAACTAGTACAATTGTAATGCATTATAATAATATAATAGGATTATGATTAAAACTGAAATAAAAGTGCAAGAGTGATATTTTGATAACTCGCTGCTTCATTCAATGAACTGTTAATAAAATGATATGCACACATACAGTGTCCTCCAGAAACGTTTAGGATGGCCCTAGGCAAAGTTGGTTTTTGAATGAGTTTAGCATAAATCCTTATCATTAAGTGACTTTACTTTGCATTTTTGGGGGGGCTTTGAAATTACAAAATTATGAAAATATACTTTATGAAATAAAAATGCAATAAATCCAGTTAAACAGTTAAATACTGTTATAGCTATAAAGTTATAAAAATAGATTAACAAAGCATCTTTACACTGTAAAAAATAATTTTCTTCCTCTGTATTATTTGTCTTGTTTAAGTAAAAATTAAGTGACTTTTCTTAAAAAAATTAAAGTTCAAGTTTATTTTTCTTACCCCACTGGCATACTTTTTTTGTTTGTTTAAGCCACATTTTCAGAAAACAAGACTAAATATAAAGTTATGAATGTTAAGATATTTACTGTAAAACAAGAAAATACTTTTTTTGTAGTGTAACTAGTGTTCTTGTTGGTAAGAGAAGCTATAAAGGTGTTCAGAGCAAATAATCCTTCTAAAAGAAATTAAATCCCATAATCATGTCTGACTGTGATGTATACATTATTCATTATTATGTCAAAAAGTTGCTGTTGCCCATGATAATTCATTAGGATAAGGATTTATGCTGATATTGTACAAAAACTTGTTTGCATTTCCAAACTTTTGGAGGGCACCGTAAATCGCACAGTCTGTTTAAGCTCACACCCGACCATTAAGGTCACATTTTGAAATCTGACAAGATACAAAGGAAAAAAACTGGGGGAAGATATATGCACCCACTTTCAGTTTTCGTTGGAAAATATGTAAATGAGTGAAGATGGTTCACACTGTTAATGTCAACAGAATCAGGGTCAGATTCACTTAGTCTTTTAATTCAGTCTTCACATTCTACGACACACACACACACACACACACACACACACACAAATCCTCATAAATGCTGGTAAGATTTCTAACAGCACTATGCGGCCAGAGGTGCACAGACACACTAATGAACTCTGCAGCTGACCAATAAATCATCTTCTCACCCACAGCTGAACAACTTCACATGTCAGATTCATGGCCTCCAGGCACATGTAAGGATATAATGAGGTGAAGAATCCAGCAATAAGGCTAGAAAATACTCAACTGTCTGTCTTAAAGACTTAAGAGTGCACTAATTTCTAGAAACAGAGCACTAAAACCAGTCAATGGTCCTTACATAACTATTATCATTGCTCTTTATGGTATATACTTTTCTCCAAAGCATGAAAGGCAGCACTTCAATGATGGGATTGTTTTGTACACTGTTAACAATTTTCTTGTATTTTTACAGTACAGTACTGGCAGCAAGGTTGCCAGCAAGGTACTGTATTTCGATTTACAGTAACTGTACTGTAATTCAATTTACAGTACACACGAACAGTACTGTAAACTTACTAAACAGTATTGTACTGTATTTTTACTGTATTTTGTCATTTTTGTCTGCTTCTGTTGTAATTAATTATATGGTATTGTACTGTAATATCTATATTGATACATTATTGCAAAACGTAATTTTCAAATTACTAATGATATTATAACTATATAATATGTAGTTATTACAGTATATAAATCTATAGGTAATATGCAACTTCAGAATAACTGCAAATCAAAAGACAATCCAAACAATGTTCTGGTCAAAAACATTTTTTATTGATCAATTACACTATTAAAACCATGTATGGTGAACGCATTTAAAGGGATAGTTCACTTTGAAATTAATTTTTGGTATGTTTTAGCTTACCTCAAGGGCATCTAAGATGTAGGTGTCTTTGTTTCCGCAGTAGTTTAAATTTTGATATTTTTAGGTCAGTCATATAATATAATGCAGGTCGCCCGCGCCCTCAGATCACTTGGACGTGGCTGTGATTACAAGAGGTAAAAACGATATAAATACTGCTCGTTTTCTCATACAAACCGCTCGTTTCGTGTCTTAGGCCATCAATGTGTACTTACATTTACGAGTCATTAAATCATGTTTAATTTGGACTTCTCTGTGCATGCTCTTTGAGGAAGTGACCATAGACCTGCATTATATGACTGACAGACAAGAACGGTTTGACCTAAAAATATCAAAATTGAAACTAATGCGGAAACAAAGACACCTACATCTTGGATGCCCTTGAGGTAAGCTAAAACATACCAAAAATTAATTTCAAAGTGAACTATCCCTTTAAGAAGAGGTTGAGAAACTGCATGACTTGCAGCTATAGCTGGACATACTTAAAGGGATAGTTCGGCCAAAAATGATATTTAACCCATGCATTACTCACCCTCAAGCCGTTCGAGATGCATTATGTCAATCTTGTTTCAGATGAACACATTTTCAGTTATTTTAGAAAATGTCTTAGACCCTTCAGTGGATATAATGTGAGGCAATGGGGTCCACCTCCTTCAAGTCCCAAAATGTGCATACATCCTTCACAAAAGTAATACATCCGGCTCCAGGAGGATAAACGAAGGCCTTCTGAGGGTAATCCGTGCGTTTTTGTCGAAAAAATATACATATTTAAAACTTTATAAATGAAAATATCTGACTTCCGGCAACGATCGATGCGCGTTCACGTGCTTTCGTGTTTTGTTTTGCTCTGCTCTCTGGCTGCGCTGGCGCGTTCGTTCTACGTCACGACGGTTCCTACGCTACGTCCTACCTCGTACACCGACTTCCATCACCCGTGAACGCGCGTCGATCGTTGCCGGAAGTCAGAAATTTTCATTTATAAAGTTTTAAATATGTATATTTTTTCGACAAAATCGCACGGATTACCCTCAGAAGGCCTTCGTTTATCCCCCTGGAGCCGGATGGATTACTTTTGTGAAGGATGTATGCACATTTTGGGACTTGAAGGAGGTGGACCCCATTGCTTCACATTATATCCACTGAAGGGTTTAAGACATTTTCTAAAATAACTGAAAATGTGTTCGTCTGAAACAAGATTGACATATGCATCTCGAACGGCTTGAGGGTGAGTAATGCATGGGTTAAATATCATTTTTGGCCGAACTAGCCCTTTAAAAACTTGGCTGGGATTTTGAGGTGGTACTGGAACCTTGGACCGATGACCAAAACTGAAAAAGACATGACACACAAAAACACATATGACAAAATCTGTTAGCCACAGCACCAAAGATGAGCAGACAGACAGTGGAAGAGAGAGAATTCTGTTGAAATAACAAAAACAGCCACAAAAAAAAAAGTTTTAAAACTTTAAGTTTAAAACATTGTATTAACATGGCTAATACTTACATAAAACTCCTTCCCAGGCTGCAAATTGTCCTACACTGTAGAGCTGTAAGAAATCAAAATAAATATTATTCAGTTAACGGTTATGTGTTTCTTGTTGAGGAAATATCTCATAAATCTGCTTACAATACATCTAAGTTAGGTTAATAAAACATAAGCTTCACTTGACCTCTCTAAATATTCTAACTTGATTTTTTGGCATGCATTTGACTTGTCTTTATTGGCTAATATATCATTAACTCTGATAGTCTGAAGTTTTTCAACAATTTACACCTTTATTTATATTTGAAGAGGTCTTTTCCAAAACGCTATAAATCCATTTCAATAGTTTTCAGGAAAATTACATTTTTTACCTAGACCCACACATTTTTTGAATATTCAATTTATCCTGTTAAAATGTTTTATTGGCTCAGTCTGAACATGTTGAACAATGATTATTAAATCAAACAACAATATTGTTTATGATAAATTAAAAGTTAATTTATTTTTTTTCCAAAACGCTATAAATCCATCAATTTTTTCCAAAACTGTATGGTTTGTCTTTAAAAAAAAAAAAACGAGAGCATGTAACATATAATCAGGGGCTCATACTATAAATTAAATTTAGTAACACATTTAGGCTAAAAGTCATTTGGTGCAGAACCTGAAAATAGTAATGATATCAATAGCTATTCAATAAGTTATTTAGTAATACATTCAGAGTCATTTTTAGTAAAGTGTCAAACCTGTAACAAGTAGGACCAATTTGTCCACTACATATGCGTAAAAAAAACAAATTATTAAAAATATTTAATAATGATAACGATATTCAAAAGTAGTGATGGGCACCCCTCCACCACACACACACACACACACACACACACGCGTGTATAGGCTACACAGCATGTGAACAAAGCGGAGCGGCGTGACGCTTACATATAAGTTTAAAAAAAAACTTAAACATACGTTTCATATTTATGTTTAATAATATAGGCTAATGTTATTTTTTTTATTTAATCTATGTTGATTATATGAAAAGGGAACCGCATGAGATGAGTATGATAGGATCATAAGATGACCAATATATCGGAAAACATTTGGAATGGGTCAGACATGATTTTGACCACTTATTAAGTTTTGTTTAGTAGAAAGCCTTGCTTTAAAGTGAATTTCGTTTTGTATAAATTGTATCTTCATTTTAATCAATGTTTCATCAACAAATTTACTGGATTAATAATAAATAAATAAGCAAATATATAGCAGACATATAATCAGGACACGGAAGCGCCCGCGCGTGATCTGGAGAGCATCACATAAATGAACCGAAACACAGCGATACTTGCCTCACAATCCTGAGAAGTATATCTATAAAAAGCTTGAAATGTCTACATTTAAACAAAACAATAAAAAACGAAAAGAAATTGGCTACTCTCTGCGTATGTAGGCTAATTCAAAGTGTGCATTTCTCTCTATAGGCGCGTTCACTACTGCGAAGATGGCGAGTCAGCATATCAACTTTATCTTTTCAGCTATATCTGACAGAAAACACTAATTAAAAAATAAACAATTCAAAAGTTTCATGCATAGGCCTAATCATTACTTTTGTCGGTTCTTTGTGGCAAGCTTTATGCGTGAGATGCGGAATAGGCAATTAGAAAAATGGTCATTATGGTTTCTCTCCCATATTTAAATAATTAAATCAATAGAAATATGTGATTAAACTTAAATGAACTACTACTAGTCGATTAGAAAACTCACTCATTTTGAGGAATAAATGAACATAAACAAACCTCTGTTCAGAGCGCCACCCTGTTGGATTGCGTAGAACGTTCACCGAATTCTGATTAGTCGAGAGGATTTATAGCGTTTAGGCTAAAAATAGGTTTGGCGCTTATCGCGTTTTGGAAAGAAACTGCATCTTGTAGTACATTTCAAACAAGGAAATGTAGCGATTTGGCATGAAATGTTGATGGAGCAGTGAATAGGTTCAGTGCACAGCAACATGAGATGACAAACTCATTTTTTTTTAAAATGGCGTTTATCGCGTTTTGGAAAAGACCTCTTCATTTGTAATTATTATAATAATCATTATAAATGGGTCTCCCGCCAAAAAAGAAATGAAGTAAAAGACTAAACTGGTACCAATAGCCAATCTCTCTAAGCACAAATAAATAACCCATTTTGCGTTCCAAAGGAAAGTGCAGTATATTTAAGCCTTATTTGCACGCGTCTTATTTTGTGTCTAAACGACTTATTCAATTTGGTCCAGTATTGATCATAAAATCATCAAGTTCGTCATTCGGGAAACGGACTGCAAATATAGCAGTTTGAGCAAAATGTAGGCTATATAACGTTGTCTATTATAAGTGCTTGTTTTTACCACTGACAGGCTCGGGAGTTCCCTACAGAGATAGGCCCAACAGTTAGACTAACATGATGTCAAATGCAGTAATTTTATCTCGCAGACCATCGTAAAACACATTTAATTAAAACTCGACAGAAACAAAATAAAACTCACAAAATACCATCTCGATTTGTCTTTCCACCGTTCCCGCAATCACCAAATCTGTTTTGTTCCAAATAAAACGTAAGGTAGCCTATTGTTAATTCACGGAGTTATAACGTTAGATTTGAAAATGTCAGGACAAGCAGCAGGGTGAAAGAGCAGATAACGTTAACAAACTTAACAGTGTTTTTGCAACCGTCGCTGGCTAAACTTCCACTGTCATTTCACATTAAAAGCTATGTAGGCTACACACTATAGCGTAAAATCCTAAAACCTTATTATAAAATCCAAAATGAACTTACCAAATTTCCAGATATCCGCAGAGTGAGATATCCGCGCAGAGTGAGTGAACTGCCGCAGTTGTGCTCTGACGTCAGTCAGGCGGCGCGCGCGCTCTCTGTTTACAGCAACCCTGTATTTTTGCCTGGCATATTACAGCCAGGTTACAGCTAGGTTACAGCAACACTAAAATGTACTGTAAAATGTTCCCGCTCAAACAAAATTACCCAGAATGCAATGCAAATTACGGTATTTTACTGTAATATAGAAATGCAGTATTGTACTGTAGGTTTTTACAGTACTGTGCTGCTAAATCTACAGCGAAAGTTAACAGTGTACATAACTTCAATCTTAAAGTTTAAGACCGCTTTAGATTACTGCCCGGAAAGTACTGGGTTATTAAAGCAATTTTACAGCGTAACCTTCGGTAATTATAGTGTACCTATAACGTACTTACAATATAAGTATAAGGGAACAATATTTTAAGTTTGGGGAATAAAGGGGTAACAACCAGGAGAATTAAAAATGATTAATATTGTGAGTATAATAGAACTAAGGGGTACTTATTCTACTATTATGATATAACAATCTTACATTTGTGATCAATTTAGCAAGAACATACACTGCGTACCTTTTTGAAATAATGGTGAACCAGTACATACTGTACAGGCTTTATAAATAGATATAATAGATATGTACTCTGTAATTTTTTAAATGTAATCTTTTTAACAAAAGTGCACTGAAAACAAAAACTATTGAAACTTTTGCTTAAATATTGGGGAAAGATTATCTTGTTTCATGTAGCTTGTTACCCTCTTGTCCCATGTAGTTACAGGGTAAGTGTGACATTGCGGGCTGTAAATGAAAGTGGTGCTTGTTACCCTCTTGTTCCATGTAGTTACAGGTTAAGTACAATAAAAATGCATACACAATCTTATATCACTGACTCGGAAACCTTTATTTATTATACAAGCACAACTTACCCTGTAACCACATGAAACAAGATATATTTCCCAGTATTTAAAAAAATGGCAAAAGTCTTAGCTTTTCGGTAACGCTTCCTTTTACAGTCCTGTTTCCCATGTACATACTATGTACTTATTATAGTAATTACAATTACTGGGTAATAACTAGGTACAAACCCTGAACCTACCCCTAAACCTAACCCTAATCCATGTACTTACCTTATATTAGCCAGTACTTTCTAGGTAAGTACACTGTAAGTACACGTAAGTACTGTACTGTAAAAGGAAGCGTTACCAGCTTTTCTTGCCTTGAAACATGTTAGCCCAAACTTAAACATCTGAACATTTGCTATATTTTGCTAATTAAAAGTATAAATGCATAGATATGTACCCTGTCATTTTTAAAAAGCCTATACAGTATGTCTTGCCTTGGTACACAATTATTACAAAAAGGTATGCAGTGTATGTTCTCGCTAAATTGCTCCCAAATGTAAGATTGTTGTATCATATAGTAGAATAAGTACCACTTAGTTCTATAATACTTAGAGTATAAATAGTTTTTTAATTCTCCTGGTTGTTACCCCTTTATTGCCCAAACTTTACATATTGTTCCCTTATACTTATGTACATGTAAGTACTTTATAGGTACACTATAATTACCGAAAGTTACTCTGTAAATTCCTCTTAATTACACAGTACTTTCCGGGCTGTAATCTAAAGCGTTACCAAACAGATCTTTATATTGTACGTAAGATATCTTAGATTACAGTTTGAATATGTCCAAATAACTTTAACAGAATGTCTTGGAATGTTTTATTCTTTTGAATGTGCTATTAAAAATCAAACTGCCTGCAATGACTTCACTGTGATATTTGCATAGTGAATTTTGATTGGTCTTGCCTACAGAATTGTAATTAGCATCTACAGGTGTCTCCCCCATTACATGTTGACCCTAGCAACAACCCAGAACACTCTAGCAACCACAAAGTATGACAAAGATTACACAGAATACAAAGAACTTCTTTTTTATACTACAATGCTTGCAATATTCATTGAATTTCTATGAACCCATGTCCAGAAAACATACAGTAATACCATGCTGGTACTTTTAGTTCAGTCAATTTATTTCTCTCATTTTTACTTTTAAGGTATAAAAGTCTTACATCTTACATGCACGTTGGTTAAAGTGCCTGATCATTTACCATTACTAAAAGCACTGTCTGCAACCAGTTTCTTTAAAGGGGTGGTATAATGCCCTTTTCACAAGATGTAAAATATGTCTTTGATGTCCCCAGAGTGTGTATGTAAAGTTTTAGCTCAAAATACCCCACAGATATTTTAATATAGCATGTTAAAGTTGTCACATTTTGAGGGTGAGCAAAAGCGCACCGTTTTGTGTCTGTTCCTTTAAATGCAAATGAGCTGCTGCTCGAAGCACAGAGGCACAGAGGGCACATAGCCAGTCCTAGGATATGGAACAGTCTTCCCTTACCTGTGAGGTCTGCAACGTCTGTACATGAATTTAAATCTAAGCTACAGTCTTATCTTTTTACTCTTACATTTCATTCATAACTTTGGTTTCTCTAAACCCTAAACTAGTGTTTTATTGTCTATTATTACTGTATTGTGTGTGGTTTGTTTTATACTTCTTCATTTATACAGCACAGTGGTCAACTTCTGTTGTGTTTATTTGTGCTTTATACATAAATGAAATGAAATATGTCATTTTACCTCACACAGACATGCACTGAAAATTTCTAAAACTTTTAGCCTTTTATGTTCAAACCGGAGTCAGATGATGTCAAAGGAGTCAATGATGGAGAGACTCAAGAAGAAGTGACAACATGTAGAATGCAACAGGCTAGGCTGGTTAGATGATGAATTTTTGTAGCTGATGTGTAGTTATCTTCTAGTCATTGATTAGCATATTCTGTCTTGATAACCTATAAATCGTGTTCCGGGGGCGGGGTTTATGTAAATTCTAGGGTTGGTGATGTCACTAACCCAGGAGGAATGTCGTGGAGTCTCTACCAGCCGTTTGTTGTAGTCCTTAAAAACTATTTATTTAAAAGAAAATATCTCCCTTTGCTTTGAACTTTCAGCAACATTACACACTAACTAAAGTTAGAAAAGTGAAATCATAATCAATCACCCCTATAAAATGTCAAAACACAAACACCAGACCTGCCAACCTAGAAGAAATTTTATGAGGGCTGTTAACAGTAAAGCGTCTGTCATTTAACGAATTTTAAAAACACGAATGGATAATACAAAAAGCTTTGACATTTTGACATAAAAAACACAAGCAAGAACTTTGTCTGTCAATTTTTATTTTATAAATATCTTCTCTATCTGTGTGCGCGAGTCTGTGTTTGTGAGACAGCTCGCGCAGCACTGATACATGATATACAACGGTCATTTTTAATCCATAAGTACGCCAACTAACTCGCTAGTTTTCATACAAAATAAATATGTAACATAATTCGGTACTTTAGTTATTAACATAATAACGTAACACATGCAGGCTACGTTTCTCAACACTGATAATGAAAAAATAAACACCTGTTTCTCCAGATTCGCGCTTAACGTTATCAGTCATCCACAAATCACAGCACTTTCATAATCACTAAGACATAGTGATTTCAATTTTATTTAGATTTATTGTTCAACATTACTTGAGCATTTTATAATTTGCATTGCTGAATGTCTTCCTCTTATCTGAGTTACCATGAATGAATTATGGAGTATTTTTTAAATAATCCATGCGATCACTCCCGTCCCGTGTGATAACCAATCCATTTTAAATTAACTCAAATACAATATTTCAACTTTCCACATCCACCCCAGCCCGTTTACCTTCAGGAGTCAGAAGTACCGTGACTAACGTTACTGTAGGCCTACTGTCCTCGCTTAGATCAGTCAGACGGCGGGCGCGTGCGAGCGGAGGGTGGATCGAGTGGGAATCTTTATTTGGGGAATGAATTTGGGGAATGAACCCAGCACTATTAGTCGAACTCTTCTTCTTGTGCTGTTGCTTGATTTGTGGACTGCGCGTGCAAAGAGGCGTCACCAGGTTTTTGCGTAGTTTAGTGACAAATCGTACCAGCGTACTTTGAGGTCAAAACGCGTGCCCGCTACGCAAAATGCGTACATGTTGGCAGGTCTGCAAACACCTGTCTCTCTCAAAACACAAACACCCGTCTCTCTCACCTCTCAACGAGCGTTGACAGAAAGAGCTAAAAAACACAATTAGCGCTGAAGAGCGACTAGCAGCTCTATTATGCAGAAATGCTAATCCGTTTCCCACTGAGGCGGCCGTGTTGGAACAATTAACAAGTAGAGGGTGTAATTCCTGTGTTTGATATTGAGATTTCGCAGAGGAGGGACTTTAATCAAGATCAATTGCTTCAAAGCAATCAGGCATTTTCCTTGTTTTGTCCGAACGTTTCACTCCATTGCTCTTTAGGGATTTTCTTTGAAAAAAAAAGTAATTGTTTGTTTCTTCTTCCTTTCCTAACACACCAGCCAGTTCAGTAAAGGTTTAAATGGAAGGTCTTAGCCAACCAATCCCATAGGAAAGAAAATTCACAAATAAGTTATTTTTTAATAACTGTTTCTTAGATACCAGTAGAAACTTTGCTTAACTCTGCTTCACAGAAATCTCACGTGTCTTGAGAAATGTCACAACAGATATCAACAAAGAGCTGTTCAAATCAACTGTTCGACAGTATGTGGCCAAAAGTCTGCAAACAAAAGTCAGAGATCTCAATATAAACTCAAACATATCTCAATAAATTCTACCAATACCACATTAGTTGTATAGCTCTGTACTCATTTCTAAGGAAATTTAGGAGAAACATCAGAGACGTTGAAGTTGACATTTAAATGACTTAAGGCCGGTACACACCAAACAGACGTCAAAGAACTGGCAGCGACGAAAACCAATGGTGGTTGAAACATTGCGCTTGAACACACCGCAAAAACTACAGTCGACGCACCTGCCTGACCTGCATGAAAAATAATAACTATCCACAACAGCAGATGACAGTAGTCTGTATTTATCTTTGAACTATGTGAATATACAAACCGTTAACAAAGCAGTGTTTGCTTATGATTTTGAATAAGAATCATGTTGATCAGTTTGTCTTCACTTATATTAAATAGACTACATACGACCATGTTGTCATAAAATATTTGCATACTGGAATGCCTTGAAAAGATGTATGTACATTTTTAAGCACCTTCTTTATGTGCCCTCTTGTCTTCGTTGTTTGCTAACACACCGCGAAAACTAGCCTGACCGTCTGCTCGACGTTGGCTGATGGCCGACCATCGGCTTGGTGTGTTCCGGGTCTTAGACCTCCAGTGACCTAAGCTATGAAATGGCAACCGCAATGCAATAATTTCCTCTAGGATGTTTGTTTTGTTATAACATATGTAACATATTACATTTTTGTATAGCCAGACATGTATTTGGCAAAAAGCAGTCTAAAATACCTCTGATGTTAGAAATAAGTAAAAATGGTCAGGGGGTAATGATGTTGAAATCACTCCCAGTCTGCTCATGTCACACTCACAACACTCAGTGTTACAGGGCACAACATTAAAATCATCTTCTGCGGTCCACTAGTTCGGAGCAAAGCAAAAACCTCACTCGGAGCAAAGAGCAGTTATAGACTCGGGTCTAGACAAATCATGAGTTTGCACCTGCACGCTATTAACTGCACCCTCCCTAAGGACGGTTTGCGGGGATGGGGCTTTTAACTGTCTTTAGGGGGGAGTCTGTTCAGATGAGTTATTAAATCATTCTGATTTCTATCAGCACTCCCATCTTCCTTCTTTTCTTCGGAAAATTAAAGAGTTAGCAAAGTGAAGGGCACTATTATGCATTTGACATGTTAAATGGCTTAGTTAATTGTGCATATTATATACAGTATATATATATATATATATATATATATATATATATATATATATATATATATATATATATATATATATATATATATATATATATATATATATATATATATATATATATATATATATACCCCCCCATTGCAAATCAGGTTTATTGGCAAAATTTTCAGACTTTCAGCTGTTTACAATGAACAAATCAAACAAAAAATAGCTCAACACAACAAATGTGGTTTCAACCAAATTCAACTAAAAATGCAACTTTTAATGACTTCTGCATTTAGGTGTCAGTATGAAATATCACTTTACGTTTCTTTTGCCATTTATTGTAATAATCCAGTGAGATTTTTGTATGCACAAGGAGTCTGATATTTGTTGTGACCATCCATTGAATTTAAAAGAGCTTTTGTCAGTTACACTTGCACATAGTTTTTCAAGTCGTTTTTGGTAAAGTTGTAAATAGTAAAGTGCCTAAGACTTTATAACCGTTCAAAAGTGAAAATTCAGTTTTGACATCACATGAACAAATTACACTTTAAAATGTATGAAAATATAAATTAAAAGTTTCAAATTGTAATAATATTTCAAACTATTGCAGTTTTTAACTGCATTTTACTGCATAGATTTTTTAATATTTTAATTTACAATGTTACCAAAATTTTTCATTTAAAATAAATGCTGATCTTTTGAACTTTCTATTCAAAGAAAAATTTTTTTTACCACTGTTTCCACAATAACAGCAGCACAGCTGTATTCAACATTGATAATAATAATAAATGTTTCTTGAGCAGCAAATCAGCCTATTATGATTTCTGAAGGATCATGTGACATTGAAGTCTGAAGTATGGATGCTGAAAACTCAGATTTGACATCACAGGGATAAATTGCATCTTAAAATATATTAAATAGACAACAGTTATTGTAAACGGTAATCACGTTTAACAATATTTCTGTTTTTGATCAAATAAATGCAGCCTTGGTGAGCATAAAAGACTTCTTTCAGAAACAATTGTTACTCTATAATTATATGATTTTTACAAGTGCAGGTGTTTTCTTAAAGTTTTTACAGGTTTAGTTCACTTTTGGGTACAAATATGCCCCCAAAATATGGTTAAGTATGCAATACAGACAGACATTTCCATTTCATCTCTGACTCACTCTTTCTATCTCTCTTTTTTCTATTATGAAGGCTGGACTTTATTTCATTTAAATATAATGACTCATGCCATAGAGTCATGTTGAGATGGATGGAAGTAATACCACAGATAATGAAGCTTTGATAATGAAGCAGCTAATCCGAAAAGACCAAGAACTTGTGTATTTGTGAAGAGAAAAACCAAACAGCAGCTCAATGATGGTGGGGAATGTTTATGTTCTGCATATGAAATCTCTCTCGGACTGCTGGGATTCTGTGAATTGAAAGGTATCCTGAAAAGACCACTCAATCCTGCTCCACAGAGGGAGGGCGGTCACATCTCTCAGTCCTAATGTCCTTACAGAGGCATGCATTCATTAACATCTAAAACAGCAGAAAGACCATTTTCAGCTACAGAGGGGGAACCGAATCAATTTATTTCTATTCCATTTATTAGCATTAATTCACACAATTGAACAGGCAGGACAAAGCCATTTTCTCTTTGGCATAACCAGCCCCCAAAAGGAACAGAAAATGGACAATAAAACAAAAATGATTATGCAAATTGAACCTACAGGTATATATCAACAAAAAAAAAAAACTATGAGAAACATAATACCACAGTTCCAACATCTAGAGAGCTGCCAAACCAAAGAGCATTTTAAAGGGATAATTACCCAATTATAGTGTGCATTGTGTTTAGTAAAAATAGTATCACATCTAGTATTATATCATTATACACAACACATTTTTTAGAATGAACTCTATTGAATGCGAATATGAAGTGCACTGGCTCATGAGTCTCGAGGCTCTTCTGTGATTGATAGCTTCCTGACCAATAACCATCACCCTCATGTGGCCTCCATCAGTGAGAGTCAGAGGTTGTGAAGTAGGTCATGTTTGCCTGACACGTCCAACGGCATTACCATGGTGACGGATTGTTAGAACAGGCTGTTAGGCTGGCATGACGCAGTCCCGTTCCACCACTGAATGCTGTCTTGCCCTATTTAATGCCCTTTCTCTCTGTTTAACGTTGCTGACATACAAATTCTCCCATGGCAACCAATTTAGATGCCTCGGAAGAATCCATTTATCAATTAATAATGTCTAATACTTGACGGAAGGATACTAAGTGTTTGAATTCCTGCATGATGTGAACTGCTAATGAATGCAAAAAGTCTTTCAGCGAGATGCATGCCACAAAATGAATCAAAGCGATTTGTCCTTCATATGATGTATAGTTCACTCATCATTTGCTCAACCTCATAGAATTCTCATACTAAACAGATGTAGGCGACTGTTGATGGATGGGATTGGATGGATGGATGGATGAATGGATGGATGGATGGATGGATGGATGGATGGATGGATGGATGGATGGATGGATGGATGGATGGATGGGACACGGAAGCAGTGTTATTGTTAACAAACTAAAATTAACATTATTAAAAACAGTTTTCCTCATTTGAAATAAAACAAATATTATAGATGAAAAACGTATACCTAAATTACAAAAATGTAAATAAATTAGAAATAAAAAATTAAAAAAGTAAAATATAAAAATAAAAGCCAATTCAAAATATTAATAAATAGTATAAAAACATGAATACTATTAAAATAGCATTTATCAGAAGTTCTTAGGTGTTTCTGTTTTACCTGGTTCCAAAGTTGCAAACAGAAGGTGCAGTACATTCAAAAAAAATATTATGCAGCTGGGGGGGTGTTAATTGGCTTCCTTATTAGTCACGTGTGAAAGACGTTCCACTAAATGTCAACAAAGTTCAATAAATTTTTTTTTTTTTTTTTTAAATTGTAAACACCTGCAAGCACACAGGCATGCTCACACTAGTGCAATCCAAATGCACTAAAGAACAAACGCTGAAACAACACGTCTACTGTATATTGTGTCTGTGTGTGACCATACAAAAAATCAAATCAAATGCGAGAACATTACCACATACCTGCTGCAGAACTCAAGGAGATTAAGTGCACAAAACAGCCGGACATCAGCATAAGAAACAGCAATCTGTGTCCGTGTGCAACTTGAGACTACAGTACAGGTGAGAACCACAGCATGCTCACGTTCACTGACACGGAGTACAATAACGGTGCTAATAGGATCACGCTTACCATCTGTTCCCTGTAGCATGATGCACACTATAAATAGCACTTCAGCTGCAGGAGACTGTGGGAAAGCCCAGGTACTTCCTTGCCTTAAAACGGATCTCCTGTGCAACTGGAAAGATCAGGGGTCAGGGTTGCTGATGGGTGAGCCAATTTGGACTAATTAAAAAGCATCTACTCGCAGTCCGGCTACAGACCTAGCAGCTTACGGGCTTTTTCGACATTTAAAAGGCAAGAGAAAACCTACTTTACTTCGCTGATGTGATGTATTAGCAAGTGCAACAGAAAAAAAAATTAGAGTCACTGTGAAACGTACCAAAATAAAAACAGAATCAAAGTTACCAAAGATAGATATAAAAAATAAAATAAAATAAAATAAAATAAAATAAACAGTTTTATAATAATAAATTGCTCCCAATAAGGCAATAACGTATTAAAATAGTGCTTTTTTTATTTTATGTTGACTTTAAGTGTGTGAAATATGTGGGTAACAGCAGAGCTAAATGGATAGAGCTTTGGCACAAATCCAACATTTTCCATAATAGAAAGTCATTGCTGGTTATTTCTCAGGCTTTGCTCTTTGCAGCTTTGGGTAATTACTGCAGCTCAGATAGGTTAGGCTAATAGCTTTGACCTAGTGCCAATAGCACTGAATTCAAATAATAATTCAAATGATCAATAAAAATTGCTTCCCCATGTGGATTCCAACCCAGACATCTATCTTGTGTTTAACAGAAATAGAGAAAAGAATCACAATATGTCATGGTGTTTAACAGACGGTGCTGTGCAAAACTCAATCAGAATGCAGTGACTGCATCAAGCTAAACAATTCACAGCCAAAAGAAGCTCCTTTACCACAATGTCCCATCACACTCTCTCAAACACACAACTTTTGTGTCTTATAAGCACACCGAGTCTGTCTTTCCTTTCAAAGAGCACATCAGAAACTTACTGTCACACTGTGATCAACACAGCTGTCAAGCACCTGAGCAGAAATTTAGTGAGACTTTCCATCAATGTGAGCAGGTCCAAAAGCAACTTGCTACACCTATGGCAAAATAATAAATAAATATTGCTTTCCAATGAAACCCCGATTCTGAAATGTATTTTTTATTATTTCCATTATTTTATTAAAATGTGTTATATGAGCAAAATTTGTGTGTACACAATGTTTTTATGTTAGATGTTAGATGTTTTGTTCGAAATTCATATGAAAAACAAGGTTACACTTTATTTAAAGGGTCATTTTTAAAGTGTAATTATATATTTTAGTACTGACTAATATTAATTAACAACAGGTACTTACTGGTTAGGGTTAGGAATAGGGTTTGGTCTAGGGTTACTTGCATGTAATTAGGCATAATTTACTGTTACACCCGTTTCACACATCACTCCGTATACGGTACAGGAGCAGCACGGGCTATAGTGCTTTCACATAAGCTGCGTTTGCAGTGCGTAACTGATCCGCGGCTGTACCACAAACACATACTCACTATTTGTATTTCAAATCCAGAAGTTATCAGCAACTTTTATTTGTTTTTCCACCTCCACGAATGAGACCAGTGTCGTTAATTATGTCGCCTTGTTGAATTAAATTGTAGATATACTGTATGTCAAAATAATACTTATTACGTTACAATTTTTATATATATATATATATATATATATATATATATATATTTTATTATTTTTTTTTTTTTTTTTTTTATTAATACATATATATTTAACGTATATATATATTTTTTTTACATTTATTTTACAGGATCCTTGTTGCATATGTTACATGTTATTACTCTATAACACCCGTTTCACACATACGTTTGCAGTACGCATTTTTTTTCCGTACCCATGGTTAGAGCTTTCACACGTGGGTGCGGTCCGGCGATCCGTTCCAGGTGCGGTGCGTATACAGCAGAGCAGCGATCGTTTACACACGAGTCTATTTTTGCTGTGCTGTAAACGCTGAATTAAAGTGACAGCGCATAGTTCGTGGTCAAAATGAACACAAATTGACATGAAAATGTCATAAATGCATTTAATTAAATAAAATGTAGTAATCTCACCATAAATGCATTTAATTAAATACTACTATTTTTCACTGTCATCTTTTCACTTTAAGACCAGGGTAAAGCAAAACTTTTTTTTAATGTAAAATAATAAAAAGTATTATTTTGACATACAGTATATGCCAAACTAAATAAAATAAAAATAAAAATAAATTCTGATCCTTCATAAATCAATCTATATATACTCCACTGGCCACTTTATTTGGTAAACCTTGCTAGTACTGAGTTGGGCCCCCAGTTCTCCCACAGAACTGCCGCTCATTCGATATATTCTCTTTTTCGGACCATTCTCTGTAAACCCTAGAGATGGTTGTGTGTCAAAATATGCCCATCTGACGCCAACAACCATGCCACGTTTAAAGTCACTTAAATCCCTTTTCTTCCCCAGTCTTGACTATGTCTACATGCCTAAATGCATGAGCTACTCGTATGTTATTGCCTGATTAGATATTTGCATTAACGAGCAGTTGAACAGACGTTCTTAATAAAGTGTCCAGTGAGATATATACTACATGTAGCAGGTTGATGTATAACCCCCGTTGCTTATTGGCTGGTGTCATCTGCAAAACTATCAGAGCCCACTTGGGGAATAACGAGAGTGTTTCAGTGGTTTTGGATGCGTCATCAGTGGTACCGCATCTTTGTGGGTCTGTTCCGTTGTGAATGACGGATGGAGTTTGCTTCACCTTCTGGTTTTCCGCCTGCTGTGTCTTGGATGCTTACAATGGTTCCCAGTTTGTTGTCATGCAAGTAGCTGCAATCTCACATGGCAAGTGACGATGTGTAGTACAGCCCCATGAATCCGTTTTGGTAACTGCACGTCCAAGGGTTCCCGTAATTTAGTTTGGGTTGGTATGTAAATCTACTGATGTGACTGCACTGCTGTTTTGCCTGGGTCTTGGTTAATTGTGACATAATTTGTGAGTTTACTACATTGTTTGTGTATTTTGGTGGTGTCTAAATTGTTTGTTTACTGTTTGTTTTTGTTGTGTGTGTGTGTGTGTGTGTTTGAGTTCTTTAAAGTGGGAGGGGTTGGCCGTGGTTTTCATGTACTGGTGTGTCCACATGGAGTGCTGTGCTTAACATTTTGCCTTGCTTTCACAAGTGTGTGTTGTGGGTATTGAGGGATGGGAGGAAAGTTTGCATATACTCATTTTATAGGAAAAACAGTTGCTCTCTGACCTCTTTATTGTCACTGGCTGCAGAGTTAATGAGGAATCAGCAATTAGATAACTGACCCTGGGCTATTAAACCCCCTAGCTGACATGTCATTTGACCTTTCGCTATCTAGAGAGAAAAAGAAAGAATAGAAGAGTAATTGTAGGTAAAAAAAAGTAGAGGAGCTTATTAAAACCTCCAAGACTGACGGAGAAAGACAGAAAGAGAGGCGTACAGAGAATATGATACATAAAATGAGTGACTGGACACCAGACAGAGCGAGAAAATGGCAAAAGAACACAAGAGAGGAAAGTAAAGATGGAAATAATGGGCCGAGCAGAGAGCTGCCTTTTATCCTTTTTTAATACTCCAGTCTGTTTGTGTGAAAGGAAAGTCAGAGATGACGGCATGACAAGAACACACACAGGACCACTATAACTGTCTAGCACATGATTGTCAAACGCACAAATACACACTTGCACAAATATTCATCATTTGTTTCAGAATGCCGTCTGTGATGTGAAGGTACAGTTGAGGAAATAAAAGTTTCTTCTCTATGCTTTCCTATACAGAGAGCTGTCAAATCGAGACACTAACATGAGACGCTGGCAAGGTCTGCATTCAATATGAAGGCGAGTAAGAAAGAGATATAAATGTAGAGAATATATTTATGTTCTTTTGAAACGTTATGTTCTTTGAATGTTCTTTTGAAAAGCAGTTTTCAAAATATTTGATTCCATGGAGTGGACCTCCAAATACTATCATCACTGAGTGATTGCCTCCATAAAATATAATGGCAGCTCTATATTTTTAAGTATAAAAACCCTTTTAGACTATATGAGGAAAATATTTATAAATATAATAATAATATACATAAAAAAATATTTAATTTAGTCAAAACTTATGTACAAATGTTAATATAATAAATATGTATTTATATGAATAAAATTATAGTATATTATATTATATTTACAAATATTTTCCTCATATAGTCTAAAAGGGTTTTTATACTTAAAAATATAGAGCTGCCATTATATTTTATAGAGGCAATCACTCAGTGATGATAGATATTTGGAGGTCCACTCCATGGAATCAAATATTTTGAAAACCACTTTTCAAAAGAACACAGCCCCCTTGACCTGGCCTTAAATGTTATGAGCAACTGTTCAATTCATGAGAAGAGAGATACAATTGTGTTCTTTTGAAAGAAAAACTCCATCTCTTTGGTAGCAGTGTAGACTATCTTTTGATGTTGAGGCCAAGCATCATTAAAACCACTGATTCAGACCACCAGCACAAAAAACAGTGTTTAAAAAGTCCTTAAATCTAGTAAACTGGTGTGTGACAGCACATCCTATCAAAGGCTTCTTAATGCTAAAATAATATTTCCTATCATTTCACAAAAAAAACTTCAATTTAAACTGACACCATTAAGAGAGAAGCTTAGTTTGCTGTTAGCAGCAAAATTGAGCTATGATCAGACTGCTCAACACATTAAGGAAGGTGTAAAAGACAGACCTGAAGGGCATTTTGCAGTTATCTAACGCAACAATTCTGTCGACACTATCCTGATTATATAGTTTTCTGCAGAACCGAGCCCAGCACACAGAAAATAACATTACAGAGGCGCTTGGATGTCCTCACTTGTTTGTTCAAAATTAAGAGACCGCAGAATAGTGCACTGAGGGAGGAAGAGGAGGACAAGAGTGAGATGATGGAAAAGCTCAGTAGATTGTGAGATTGCAATCTTGCTTTCTGAAATAATCAGATCCACTATGGAGTCATTATTGGCTTAGGGTGCATCATTTCTGAAGGTAGGAGCAATTTTCTTCATGTTTCTGTCTGCCCTTTCTCAATGTAACTTGTAATCTTATCACATCTGCAACACCTGTGTCTGATATTCTGTGTTTTATTCAATTCTCTACTCGAAAAATATCATTAAACAGCATTGTTTGCATAGCAATGTGTTTGTGCATGCCTGTGCAAGAAACATATTTTACTGATATTACTAAATAAATATTAAATATACATTTAAAAATGGATATAATATCTATTGATTTATCTTATTTGTGAAATGCTTCACAAAAAAACTTCAAATGTAAGCAATGAATTTGTACATAAGTATTTAGTGATCAAATTTAGTGATATAAAAAAAAAACATTTCTATTATCTGCTGTTATATTTGTTAAATGTTATGCATTCTTAAAAAAACTATTTATGTAAATTATACAGCTCTAATTTAAATAATCACACTGATGCTAGACATTGTTTAGTGACTTTCAACCCAGTCAAATAGATGGTTCCAAAATTACTTAAAGTTTCTTCTTAAAAAAATGTTAGCCCTGTTGGTTACATACTTTAATCAGATCAATCTACAACATTAACTTTATTTAAAAAATCGTACTTCTTATCGTGAAAACCTGTTTGACCAGTGTGTCAAGCTTACAACAGCAAATCATACAACAACTGATGACTTTTTAATAATAAATTACTCTCCAAAGCGTCTGTGATACTGGATTCCAACCGAGGTCTACGATATCTGGAGAAACTGATCTGTATCTTGGATGGTGCAGGACCTCCCATCTTGGATGGTGCAGGACCTCCCAAAAGTATTTAATTTGAAATTATGCTTTTTGAAGCCATATGATGTAGTTACAACATCTACCAGCAGCCAAAACTAACCAGTCACATTTTGACCTCTTGAACACTGTCAAACAACCAGTACTTGGAAACATCCTTTATAGAGTAACACCGAGCAAGTTCCTCAAAATCTTGTGACAATCCTAGGGTTTAACTGCAGAATCCTCATGGTCATGGACTTAGTTAGAGTGCCACCTGCAAACTTTCACACACATTCAAGACAGTCTGTCCACAGTTTTGTAATCAGAGTGAACCCTGTCCTCTGAGATCCTTACCACCAGAAGCCTCACATCTAGAACATCTGAACACATAGTCCTCAATGTATGGTGTCTCCTAAAAGTTTCATCCAGTTTCCCAGTCTTAAAACTCCAATGAGACACTGATTTTGATTTAATATAACATTTGTTCTCTGACAGGTAAATCTTGAGTCTTCTGAGAGTGTCACATTTACACTGGTTAGAGTCTGAGAGTGGGATAAGATGTGTCAGTGGATAAGCTAAATAAAATAAATAGTTTTAAACAAATACATTTCATTTAGTTTTTACATACAATTTAAAACATAATAAATCCATATACAGTATATATATATATAGTTCTTCTGGTGGTAAGGATCTCAGAGGATAGGGTTCACTCTGATTACAGAACTGTGGACAGACTCTCTTGGTGAATGTGTGTGACAGTTTGCAGGTGGCACTCTAAGTCCATGACCATGGAGGATTCTATGGTTAAAATCTAGGATTGTCATATATATCTGGCTAGTCAGTGTGCAGAACATTTTCTAAAGGGATTGTGCATTAGTAATATTTTTCCATGTACGTTCATATTTGTTTTTGACATGTAAATCATCCACAAATTCCACACAGACTAAATTTACCAATGGACTGGTTCCTTTTACCAAATGATATAGTTTTCATCTAAATTGTAGCAAGCTGTATAAGTTCCATTTAATAAACCATTTCTACCTGCCTATAGAGCCACTTAAATAAAAGTGGCACATATCACCCCACTGTCCTCTACTGGTAAACTCATGTTATATTTTAGACAAGTATTGTTTTTTCAGACACACAAAAAATAAGTAGGCTACTGAATGAAAAACAAAATGCTATATATGAGCCATCAATTTCAATGTAACCCAGCCTCATTCCAATGTTAATTTCATTTATTTGTACTTTTTTCCATTGCACTGTGTGAAATAGATGAGTTCAGAGTGGCAAAGACTCTATCAGTCTTATTAGTCACAGCTGAAGCTATTTCAGTTATAGCGAGACCACCTAGAGCGCACAACCCAAGGCTGACTTCCAACCAAAAGCAGCCAGTATTATTTCAATAATACAATTCTCTTCTTCCTCTCATTCTAGTGTCACATGCTGTGCACAAATCAACCAGTCTCAATCATGCTCAACCATTTTCTCACTATGAATGACTGCGTATGTGCGTTTTACTCAAGCTAATCAGTCGTCGCATGAATAAACTGACGGCATTGGAAAGAAATATGGCCTCCATCTTTTTGATACTTTACACTGAATTTGAAAGGGAAAAAAAAGATGGATTAACAAAAGACAAATACATAATTCTCCCAAAGGCAAATGAAAGTGAAAGAATTGCTGAAAGAAAGGGGGAAAAGAGATCTTAAAAATGGGTCTACAATAGATAAAAGGGGGAAGGGGGGGGGGGGGGGGGGGGGGGGGGGGGGGGCAAACTACTCTAAAAGGGAAACATTCAGAATCAATGAAGACTAGTTATGCTAGGTTTTTCAGCAAGGATATTAGTTACCAGTAGAGTTTACAATACAAACAAGAATAATCTGTCACTTTCGTTGTACATACTGGGTTGTACATTTTATGTCATGATCTACTTTTATCCATGAGTTAAATAGTTATTTTAGCCTCACTCCAAGTGCAGTGTATACTCTCACATTGTGAAAAACACAACAGATACTGTATAGTATTTTTAGCACTACTTTAGTTCCTAATACCATTTTCAAAGACATTGAGTCAGTCATAATGCACATGTCCTGACCAATGACCATGTTGTGTCTTCCTTTTTGGGCACATTATGGCAGTGGATCATCAGATTTAGGTCTGCGAGGACACTTTACGTGAGGTTAGATTAATCATTTATGATGATTAATCTAATCTAATAATTTACAGATTTGCTTTAGGGAGACGAGACTGTCTTACAGCAGTGTGACACCTCATAATTAATTTGTCCGAATTCATTTGTCTGTTCTCTGCGTGCATGTGACAGTGGAGAGAAACAGAGCAAAGTTTGGTGACTCATCAGTTCTGTAACTGCATTATTCAAAGAATGAGCATATCAGCCCAGGTAGGGTACAACCTTAATGTGATCAAAGTTTCATGTGCCCATTTAGTATTCCCGAACGCTAAAACGCTTACACACTTTACAGCATATCTGAAACCTGTTGGCCCAAAAGTACACTTAAAAATGTCTGAATGGCATTGCATTTCATAATACAATGTCAAAACATGTGGCATCTGCAAGCAAATGATGCTAGACTCTTCTCAGAACTACTTTATTTTTCTGAGTCATGTTTGCAAGACTTTTGCCCATCTGGCACCTTTAAAGCCCTGTTCACTCTGACAACAACTTACAGAGACAAAGCAACCAGAAGTCATTCATTTTCAATGAGAGTCTGTGATTTCCAGTGACATGAGAGACAACGATAGTTAGCAACATGATACTGGTATGTCTAACAGCTCGACAAAGTTGAGAAAAGTTTAACTCCATGCAAATGAGCAGCAACATGATGCATCAAGCTCACATGTTCTGAATATTGATACTATGAGTGATTTGACTGTTCTATATGATGTCTGTGCTCACATACAGAAATACAAACAGGAATCAGTTTGATTTTTCGCATTGCAAATCATTCTTCTTGCATTATGTGCTGCTGTAATTTATAAACAAAGGCAGCATCCAAATATATACTTACCCACTATATAGTAGGCAAAAATGGTATGTGAAAAGAGTAGTATGTCTGAATTCACAGTAGATTCCACAGTGATTCAGAAATTTGCGCATCCAGTGGACACGTTACTAATTCATTAGGCCACGGGAGAGGAAATGTGAATGGTAGTGAACTGCGAGTGTAAGTTACATGACAATGAAAATATGACAAATATAGTCCAGATTACATTCAATTTACACACATTTGCATTTTATAGAAAATGTTGCGGAGTAAGTACTTAATCAAAAGAAGTACATACCTTCTTTCCCTTTGCTGATTCTGAGAATTTGAAGATGAGCAAGAAGTCTTCTAAGGACCCCAAAGTTTGTGCAAGGCTGCGGCCCAGTCTTTCCATTCATCAAAGATCCTTTGACTCAAACTGGTTCTTTCTCATCAAGACAACTTCAGCAAAGATCAACTGGAGCCTCAACAAATTGCATCAGGAGTCACTTCTATTCAAATGGGCGAGACATGCAAGTATCAAACTTAGTGTCATTATTTGATTTATTAAGAATCCCCTACCCCTTTTAAAGAAAGGTGTGTTAGAATTAAGAAACTGATGGTATGCTCAAGGCTTTTGATCTGCTGAATTTAAAACAATGCTATAACTTCTTGCTTTCCTGTATTATTATTAGTATTATTATTATATGTAACCAGAAAAAGTAGTTAGTTGATTGTGGCATTAATTCTGCTGTTTTAGGTTAATTCTTCCAACTGATCTATATATTTAAAATAATAATACGTAGTTATATTATATATATATATATAATAGTAGTTATAGAGAATTAGGATTTCCTTTTGAGCTCATTTGCTCAGGGCATAAGAAAGCACACGCTTTCTAAACAAGGAACATTTACAGTCGCACGTTGGTGTGCGTCAACGAAAACAACCCACATGCCACGCGTGGTGTCCTGCTAGACATAATTTGGAAAGTACAATGAATATAAATGTCACACAATATAATTATGGCAAAATATCAAGAAGTATCACACTAATGAAATAAAGAAATTAAAATTGTTATGCTCATGAATACACTCTGCATGAGGCTGATTGAAAGCACTTCATTATCCATTTCCATTAGTGGACTGATTGTATTTCCATGTATCAATCTGATTGTCACAGTAAAAACTAAGGCCAGTCTGTAGGTGTGCGTTTGTCTTGGTAGTCAGTTATGAACTGATTACCGGTAGATCTTCAGGTCATTCTCTGCAAAGTGTCAGTCTGACCTGTAAAGACCATGCTTAATCTTACAACAAACAGCCAGAGAAAGAGAAATATTTGCTCAAAAGGCAGCTACCTAGGTAGACAGCAAGACAACATAAGAACCCTAACAACAGAACTGTAGGCGTTTGGTTAAATGATTATGCAGTTTGTTTATTACGAGCCACCGTAGTGTGTCGTCTCATCCAGTCAGAATGCCCGGTGACCTGGATCACTTATATCTGGTCTGTATTGGCTGGCAGTTCTCTAATGTTCAGATTAAATGCAGTCATTTACATTCCGTGTGATCATTGACTCATACCAACAAATACAAACTTTCTACAAGAACCTCATGTCATGTGACTAAGTTGGAACACTCTTCATAGGCAGAACTTACGAGGAGTGCACTAGAGACTCGATCTGTGTAAAAATCTAAAGAGGAGGAGAATTAAAGAAATCACACACTGGAAAAAAAAAAGAATTGTAGGATTTACAAGAATTTTCTAGTAAATTATTACAAAAGATTACAAAGAAACGACAAGTAACACATTGAATTAAACATAATTTTAAGTAGAATGACTGAAATAGTATTTTCTTGCAAAATGTTCTCCAATACTTTGTTTTTTACAGTTAAATGGCATCTTTTTTTTTTCTTTTTTTTGGGGGGGGGGGGGGGGGGGGGGGAGTTTTATTACATATAATATTATATTATATTATTAAAATTGGGCCTAGTCTACTGTTAAATATGAAGGAATTCTCTGAATTGATGTTTTTCCTGTATTTTGAATTACGCATTGCATTGTGTGTTTTTTTGGGTTAAAATGTATGTAAAATAATTTCTGCCAGAAAATAACCAGTACCATTTCTGCTTTTCGTTACATTGCAGAATTAGCATCCACATGACCTGGATGAGCTAGAAAAATACTGCTTTTAATACTCATTATTTGAGCTTCCCTGCTCGGGGAGAAAGAAAGAAAAACAATAACACAAACTGGTTTGAAGATCATCTTTTTTTCACTGAGCATTCTGGGATTGCAATGCTGTCTAGATATGCAGCTCAATAGGTTTTGGTAATTACAGACCAAAGAGTTACAGAGAGAAAGAGTAAGAAAGCGGACATAACAATAATAATTAAACCAAACTAAAAATCAGAGTAATTCAAGGGCACAACCACACTGCAGATGTGATTCATCAGAATGTGATGCATTGCTAAACTGACATAATATGATAAAAATTACAAGACTTGTTTTACTTTAAACAACAAGGAGAAATAGGGCAGTTTCATGTTACTTACCATTACAGAACCCAAGCAAACAGCAAAAAGGCCTGCTGGTCTGGTCACCATAGAGATCTAAGTGTATTTGAAAATAGTAGAGAGAGAGAGAAAGAGCGCTGAGCCATAAAAGAGCCATGAAACTCCATTCACCTCTCTCTCTCTCTCTCTCTCTCTCTCTCTCTTCTCTCTCTCTCTCTCTCTCTCTCTCTCTCTCTCTCTCTCTCTCTCTCTCTCTCTATCTCTGACTTGAAACCAAATCGGGAGGGGGACTAGGTTGGGTGGAGACAGGAGGTCCCAGTAGTTTGATATGTTACCATGGAAACAGGGGAAGAACCAAACACAGAGTAAAGAGAAGAGAATAAAAGAAATAAAAAAAGACCTTAGATATCTAAGGAGGGAATGTCAGACGGTGCACAGACACCAACTAGTAAGGAAAAACACAGGAAATACATATGGCCACTTTGATTTATCAAAGATTAATACCAAATTATTTGGTGTATTCTGGGTTGAGGTGACAAAAAGACAAGTATTTAACAGCATTTCATTGCAACAGTCTAGAACTCACAGCCTGATTTGATGTAAAACTAATAGAAAACCAGGAACTGTTCGCATAGGCTGGGTTGATACTTGATAGTTAAGACTCCCTAATTATAATGCAATGACAAACTATAATGAAACTACAAAAATGAAGAAAAAAAAACAGAAATAAAATAAATACATAAAAATTAAATAAATAAATACATTAACATTTTTGTACCATGTTAATACACTGTAAAAAGTGATCTGTTGCCTGAAAAAGTGACTATATCCGTTGCCTTTAAATTATTAAGTAAATAAACTTCATGCATAATTGAAAAAATTAAGTTATGTGGAATTGTCAGGTTCATTACTTAATAATTTTAAGGCAATGAGTTTCCTCACATTTTTATTTAGGTTGAGTCAACTGATCACTTTTTACAGTGTACCATGTTTTTGCATTCTTTTGGACACTACCATGATAGTGAGACCAGATTATTATTTAAAGTTTCTTGGAGTTCCATTTAAATACCATGGTATATGGAATATGGTAATCATCAATTATCATTATGATACCATTATTGTACTACTGATGTACATAGGATGGGTTTGACACAACATGGTGGATTTTTCGTAATAAATCTAAACATTGAGGCAGTCATCATGGATCCTGCAAGAGCTGCTCAGACACGCATGAAAGAGTGTTTAAACAAAAGAATGACAAACCACAGTCACAAGGTGCTCTTGATTGCCTGCTGCCTATTTGGTGAGAACACTTTTAGCCTAAAAGCATGCATAAATTTGTAAGTTTTAACGCTTGATGAAGATGATTAACATGATGCATAAGCAATTCGATTTCAGAGTAATGTTAATGCATTATTTGTGTAAAAATGTGAACTACTGTATCAGTATGTGCTGTTTTCTGCAGTCTCCTGAGCACCTCACTTATTTCAATAAGAATAAAGAACAGTTCAATTGCAAGGTTACGGATGGAAGAGTAACCGGCACACTCACTTCATTAGAGGATTTCACAAGGCATTAGCTGTTAATGGTTGTTTTCCAACTTTTGATTGGAAAACAGATTTGTCTTTCTCACACTGAATAAAAACAGCTGATAAATGCCAAATTGGCCTTATTTACTTTCTCAATGCACATTCCTGGTGTGAATAGTTCATTGGTGAATGTTATTAAAAAAAAAAAAAATCTCTCTGTAATGTTAATAATAAAAATGTGGCTGCTGAAACAGCTTTCATTTTTTCATTGACTGCACAGGCTATTGGATTATGTTCACAATAACACCAGGAATTACGGAAAAAGTAAATATGGCTAATTTTGATAAGATATTTAAGCATTGTTTTAACTAAATCTGGCGTGTTACATTATGTAATGCCCAATTTTTACAATCCAATCAATTTGCAGACGGTTAATCAATTCAGCCAATTCACCAACCAATTCAAGCCCTATACCCCATATTTTTGTCATTGAACATCCTGTTACAACGGGAAATGCATGACATTTCAGAAGTTAAAAGGGTTGTGAATGCCAATTCAAGTTGACTTTAAATGCAAATCTGTGTGGTTTTGATCAAAGTTATTGGCAAAAAAATCTCAGAGCATCTCTTTCAGACTGGCATGTCTCCAAATGATGTCATCTCTGATAAACTGGTCACATCTAGGGACAACGAAACAGACAGTGAGACAGAGATAACAAAAAAAAAGGGAACAAGACAGGAAAAGAGGAATAAAAGGGGCAAAACGGGAACATGGTCTCTAAAAGACATAAGAGATGTTTTTTTTGTGTGTGTGGTTTGTTTCTGACAGTGTTTCATCACAGCAGTCCAGAGAGCCTAGAGCCTTTTATTAAAGTATGAAAATCCTGTCTTTTTTTTTTTTATAGCAAATTGGTGCACACGCAGGGAAAATTACTTCTCAACTGTGAAAAACGTACCGTTCATTCACTATGGAGATGGGAAAAGATTATAAAAGCAGCATTTTAGTGATTCTCTTATTAAATGATTACCGTTTCAGCATAATTACATTTTAACAAAAAGCACAAATGTTTTGATTCAACTCATCACAGCACGCTTGCGGTATTGACATTACAGGGTACCCGCGGGTCTTGAAAGCCTTGAAAAAGTCTAGAATTTGATCATCTCAAATTAAGGCCTTAAAAGCCTTGCATTTAGTATACAAAGTCTTGGATTTCGTTACAAAGGTCTTAAATATACTTTTTTGCCTTTGCTAGGATTAAGTTCATACCGTAACAAAATGAACTGTTACTAATGTAGGCTAATTCAAAATATGCAGCGTTGAGTGCACCTCGCGCTCCACGTCATGGCAGAAAAAGCGATCGCGGTGCGCACCCGTTACTATGGTTACTAGGCAAGTGAGGTACAGAACAAGATAGTACCTAGCCTAGTTTAATCCGCTGTGGCCTTAAATGACAGAATTTAAACCCCAAATAAGAGCTTTTCTGTTAAAAGAACATATTTTCTACCCGGTCTTTTCAATAGTATCTGGCAACCATGCGCGCGCACTCTCTCTACACTGCTGAAGAAGCACGGATGATCTGAAAACACAGACAAGCGTGAGTTCAGCGATCTTTATTTAAGATGTTCTACTTAAATTAAAGTGTCATTCAGTCTGTGTTCTGTCACGAGCCGCTTGCGCTGTTTGTGCGACTAAACCTGCGATCAAAATGCAGGCTGATATATCCACCAGTGTTCATACGAGCAAGAATGCAATGTTTCCCGAATATCCACACGATTTCAAATGTGACATTGATTTTATACAACAGTAAATAAGAAAAGAAAAAAGGGTAACATTAAGTGATGTACTACATTTAAAACAGCATTGTCAGGCTTGCTCTATTTTGCAACGAAATATGTGGCTTTGAACGAATCGTGAGATTCAATGAATGAATGACTCAAAGACTCACTCATAAAGATAGTGAGTTACTGCCACCTACTGGTGATTTTTATGTGTTTTAACATTGCAAATTTAATGAAAAAATTAAATGGAAAAATGTATTAAAGGGGGCAAATCTTGTCCCTTAACGGAAATGGTGTGACTGCAGTCTAAGTGGAAGAGAGGGCACCAGGGGGTACGGCACTCTAAAAAAATTGGAGAACCACAGAACTTAGGAAAAGGGATCATTATCATTACAAGTGCTACTGCTAAAGAGTGCAATGTCAATAATTTCTCATAAGCATAATTGAATTGGCCTAGAGAGAATAATTTAAAATGTATACAGATTTGACATTTTCCCTCATACTTCTGTCGGAATGGGTACGAAGTTGGCATTGAATTTCATTTGAAATGGTATTAAAAAGGTCTTAAAAAGCCTTGAATTTAAGTTGGAGGATCCTGGGGGTACCCTGCATTACAGCCAATAAACGACTCTATTTCAATGTGTTAGCAGGTTGCCATGGTAACCCTCATATTAAGTATTTCCCAGACGATGCCAAGAGCTTCCTCTCCTTTTTGTGTCTTTTCTTTTATGTTCGCCACAAGAGCCAAAGCACTATTCTCTCATTACTAGGACACTTTGCTTGCAGCTTCATCCAAAACAGGTCATTCTCCTTATCAGCAAAGAGACACATCGCTTCCTGCCGTCAGGTAAAAGCAAACGATCTGAGGGAGCCGCGAGTATGTCGAGAGCGAAGGCGAAAACGAGAATGTATACAGCCGAGTCTGAGCGGTCATTAAGAATTTAGGTGGCGTTGAGCAGGCTTGTGGAGGACTATAAAAGATGCAAAGAGAAGCAGCAGCTCGGAGCTCATTACTCCAGCTGATCAGATTTCCTGTACTGGTTTGTTCACGATGCCACCAGGCTCACAGCAGGACGGCCCAACAAGATTTAGATAAGACGAAACCTGGGCGTGCATTCACCAAAGGATCACTCACATTCTGTTCTCCATTTAATTTGCACTTTTTAAGCACTAGTTGGATCCTTCTGGATTTGGAATAAAATACACGTTTTCCTCATTTGAACTGAAAAAGGGCAATTGTATTTTCTGATCATCTGACCTCTCGTGAGTAAACAAGTAAACGATTAGTCAGTCTTATCAGTATTTTTGTCCTGTTTTTTTAGTCTAGGTATCTAAACATCCTTGAAACAAGGTAAATTTACTTGCTAAGCAAAAGTTGTTTAAGAGAACATCTTACAGTTTTTCTCAGTCGCTTTGGTACATTTCTCGACTCGAATCATCCTCGAAATTTGCCAAATTTGCATCTCTCAAAAGTAAATATCTGTGTCAATGAACATGTCAGTGCCATCAGAATGACAAGTCCTTGTGTCATTGTGTACGGATAAGACGGTCAAATTGCTTAGTCATGTTGTCAATATAACAGTGTACTCTGGAGGGATGTTCTGATGTAAACTATGGCTAAAGTTTTGATGACAATTATTGTAAATTGTAGGTTACACACCTTAGTGTATGTGGGAATTTGATTGCAAGAGACTGGGCAAGATTCACATTTACGCTTTTACTGTTTGTACTGTAATTTGTTGACAGACCATGGGTCATTGCAATACAGAAAGGAAAGAAAGCACTGCATAGCACAAAGAAAACAAAAACAAAGAAAAACAAAAATAGAAATGTGAACATAGGACAATCTCCTTAGGGAAAACTGTACATGGATATTGAGACAACTTGTTCAACCATTTTGCATGTAAAGACTTGTGCTATGAACTAAAGCCTAAATGTTGTGGGGGGTGAGAATATTCAACAGAGACCCATTATAATACATTTTGATCAACATGACATAAGCAATTGATAAAGTGGGAAACAGCAGAGAATTGTATGTAATCATTTGCATGGATGTACCAAAGCATATGCAACTTGTTCAAAGAAATGAGAAACTTTTTGATGTGACACACCATGATGTGAAGATTGAACAAGTAGTTTTGAGAATTTCAATTCTGATCTGAGAAATGTTAGCCTGACGTTGTCATACTCGGATTCTAGTCAGAATGTGAGTCTGATACTGCTCCATTGGGCTGTGATTATGGGGCGTGTTTCAACCGAACCAGGAAAGAAAATGCCTCTGCACTCAATTGGATAGACCTACAACCAAACAGAACAACGGAGTAAGTGACGTATGTTCTTCATTCATCTTTCCGACCGACAAATGCCTTGTTCGCAGGTCTCTGTTCCTCTTTTAAAATGAATGCGCTGTAGATATCTTCCATAACGGAGGCGATGGCGGAATCTTCACATGATGTTAAACTAAGTTCAGGAGGAGCACAATCAATCCAATCAACTTGTCATCAAACAATACCATAACGTTACCCTATCAGCATGAGAGGAAGCATATTCACTCTGTCAACTCAACATTCCTTGACAGTTTTCAGCATCCCTCCACCACCCCGAATCCTCACGCTTCGCTTGTTCTTTCACAGCCAGGAATCCGGGGGGAGTCCTACTCTCCTCGGACAGCACGTCATATAGCCTAGGCTGCGCGTTTATTCTATCTGACTTATTTGTAAGTGTGAACTTGTGGAATCTCAATTCTCCAGCGGCAGTCATCTTTGTTGTAAACGAATTCAACCCAAGCGCTCTTTGGTGACGTGGATGATTACTTAACTGTTGATCATCTGTCCATCATCGTATAAAGCCCGCCCTGGCAATTTGATTGGCCCGACCATTTCTGGATCGAGCATAATTACTCCTCAATGGATCAAGTCCAGACTGAACTTTCCGACCAAAAAATTTTGTGGGTTGGGTTCGGTCTGGCATCCAGGCTAGAGAAATGTACTAAAAGCGACTGAGAAAAACTGCAAATCAACTTTTGCTTTCAACAAATACTTTTTTGTTTGTTTTTTATTTGCTTTTAAGAACAAATCTTATATTATAGATAGATTAATAGAAATAACAACAGAGACAGGAATAAAGAAAGAATGAAAGATGACAAAACCAGAAAGAACGGTAGATCTATAAAATGACAGATGGATAGAAGGATAGATCTATAATGACAGACATATAGAACAATAGATCTATATAATTACAGACAGATAGAACGATGGATCTATAAATTGATGGACAGATATTAGATGGCAGACAGACAGACAGATAGACAGATAGATAGATAGATGGACGGACGGACAGATAGATAAAACGATAGAACGACAGATAGAATGAATGAAAGAACGAACAACAGAATGAACGACAGATCGAACAAATGACAGATAGAATAGATAAAATGGCAGATAAAACGATAGAACATCAGATAAATAGAATGACAGACCGACAGACGGATGATATTAGAAGACAGACAGATAAGATGGAAAATGGATGGAACGGACGGACGGACGGAAGGACAGAAAGATTTTACAGACAGATAGATATATTAGACAGACAGACAGACAGATAAGATAGACATATAGATGGACAGATAGATATTAATGACAGACAAACAGTTTAACTGAACTGTCCATCAGTAACAAAGCTTGAAAGTATGTAAAAAGATGCTGTAACTTCTCAGGTCATTGCAACATCAAAAGCCCTATTAGTATTTTAACATACTGTTTCTGATAGACTGTCCCGCACAACTATTTATTTAGCTGTAGACAAGAGTGATGAGAGTCAAGCATTTATAGTAAGGAAATATCTTGGCTGCTAATAGCCGCTGTCACATTGAAACTCTGCGGCATTAGCTTAATGAAAGTACACACTGGTGCAGGGTTGTCCGTACCCAACTGAGAAATGCATTCAGTGGCTACTCTCTTTTAATCTGTGTCACTGATCCCCTACAATCCATCCTATCCCTCTGGACATGCCAGTGTGTGACTAGCTGATCAAATTAATTAGCTAGCCGTACACACAGCATTAGCCAGCTGTACACCAAAGCACCTTCTTATTAAGCTGAACAGAACTGCGGCTCAGACAAAGCAGCACTGAAGGGTACACACCAGCTCCGAATGGTGCTCACATGGGGGTGCCGTTTATTTAACAACAACACAGTAGAGCGAGGACCTAGTTAGCGCAGTGTAAACAAAAGTTAGCATTCATTTAGCCGCCGTTCACTCACGAGAGATAAAAGAGGGGACCGGGGCAGGGCTGGGGTGATTATGATTATGATTCATTTCAGATGCATGCTAAGTTATTGCATTCTCAGAACTTTCTGAAAGGAAAAAAAGGACAAGCAAAAAGACAGACTGCGCAAACAGCCTTAGCTAAAGCTTCTGGCAGCTTTCATTGGAACAGGCTGGAAGGTGACGCGCTGAGTAAAGAGCAGGATGGCGTGAATAAATGCTCCGAGTAAGAAGAGAGAGGAAGGCTAATGGGAAGCAGAGGATTTGCTCTAGTTTGAATGAATATTAACCAGGTGAGATGGCAAGCCTTTTCAGGTATCAATTACTTGCCCTAATAAGGGAAATTAAGAGATTTGTTAATTGGAATATACATAGAGGAGATGAAATACTTTAGGAAGGGCAGAAAACTCTCATTAGAAAACGATCTGAATGACATGCATTAGAACAAAATCTTGCTTGTTATGTTTGGTTTTTTGCATCTTTATTTGCTATTTGCCAAGTACACTCACCTAAAGGATTATTAGGAACACCTGTTAAATTTCTCATTAATGCAATTAGAGATGCACCGATTACAATTTTCTAGCCCGATCCTGATTTCCGATTTTTCCTCGAGTTTGACCTGCCGATACCGATTTTAGCCGATTCCGATTTTATTTTTTCAAACCACTTTACAGCACACACAAATATTTATTTTCTATCTTCTCTTTAATAGAACATTTTGCATAGAACATTTTTTTAACAGATAATCGCTATAAAATAGAACTATATAAATGACTCCTAGTGTGAAAAATTCTCACACATCTAAAGTGCAGTGTTATGGAAGAACCATTTCCTTTTCACATCCAATATCCAATAAAAAAAAATTGATATATTTAGCAAACTAAACTTCTGTATGAAAACAGGTAATGGCAATAAAATAATATATAAATAACAAATAAAAATTCAATAAATATAGCCTTGCAGTATAAAGATATGTATCTCTCTCTCTCACACACACACACAGGCCTATTGCAATCCCTTGTTGTATATCAATGGCAAGTTATATTTCTCAAGCAGTTCTTCTCTCATCTGACACATGTCCAGCCTACCTGAACAGGACAAGTGGAGCATGTGCAGGGAAACAATTAAATAATAATAAAAACAAGTTTAAATGGGTAAATTTTCTATAAATATTTTTGAGTCTTCATTTTCTTTCTGACATAGCCTAGCCTACTTCAGTTCTTGTTAAAACACACCAGACATGCAAATTCTTTGCATTTTGGGCACTTTTTGGATGAAATCATGTTTATTTTGTCCATCAAAAGTGTGCTTTCACTTAAATTGAGCGCAGCAAAAATAGATTCGGCGCCGAAACCCGCGCTTCACTGTTGCTCCCGCGACGCTCCTGCTCGACGCTCACGCGCTGCTCCGGCTCGCGGTGTGAATGCACTCATTGATTAACATGCACGCCGAACAAAAAAAAAAAAAAACGCGCTGCACCTTGTGGTGTGAAACGGCCGTAATTCACGAGGTTTCCTACATGTGCGCGTTCCGTGTGCACGTGTGATGCTGATGTTGCGCGATGTTAATCATGCGGCACCCGAGTGCATTTGACCGGCATAAAATCGGATTATGTCAGACTGACCGGCCGGTCGCCGATCATGGCCGATCACGTGAAAACCGGCCGATTCCGGTCACCAGCCGATCAATCGGTGCATCTCTAAATGCAATTATCTAATCAACCAATCACATGACAGTTGCTTCAATCCATTTAGGGGTGTGGTCCTGGTCAAGACAATCTAACTCCAAACTGAATGTCAGAATGGTAAAGAAAGGTGATTTAAGCAATTTGGTGCGTGGCATGGTTGTTGGTGCCAGACGGGCCGGTCTGAGTATTTCACAATCTGCTCAGTTACTGGGATTTTCACGCGCAACCATTTCTAGGGTTTAGAAAGTATGGTGTGAAAAGGGAAAAACATCTAGTATGTGGCAGTCCTGTGGGCGAAAATGCCTTGTTGATGCTAGAGGTCAGAGGAGAATGGGCCGACTGATTCAAGCTGATAGAAGAGCAACTTTGACTGAAATTACCACTCGTTACAACCGAGGTATGCAGCAAAGCATTTGTGAAGCCACAACACTCACAACCTTGAGGCGGATGGGCTACAACAGCAGAAGACCCCACCGGGTACCACTCATCTCCACTACAAATAGGAAAAAGAGGCTACAATTTGCAAGAGCTCACCAAAATTGGACAGTTAAAGACTGAAAAAATGTTGCCTGGTCTGATGAGTCTTGATTTCTGTTGAGACATTCAGATGGTAGAGTCAGAATTTGGCGTAAACAGAATGAGAACATGGATCCATCATGCCTTGTTACCACTGTGCATGCTGGTGGTGGTGGTGGTTTAATGGTGTGGGGGATGTTTTCTTGGCACACTTGGGCATCGTTTAAATGCCACAGCCTACCTGAGCATTGTTTCTGACCATGTCCATCCCTTTATGGCCACCATGTACCCATCCTCTGATGGCTACTTCCAGCAGGATAATGCACCATGTCACAAAGCTCGAATCATTTCAAATTGGTTTCTTGAACATGACAATGAGTTCACTGTACTAAAATGGCCCCTACAGTCACCAGATCTCAACCCAATAGAGCATCTTTGGGATGTGGTGGAACGGGAGCTTCGTGCCCTGGATGTGCATCCCACAAATCTCCATCAACTGCAAGATGCTATCCTATCAATATGGGCCAACATTTCTAAAGAATGCTTTCAGCACCTTGTTGAATCAATGCCACATAGAATTAAGGCAGTTCTGAAGGCGAAAGGGGGTCAAACACAGTATTGTGTTCCTAATAATCCTTTAGGTGAGTGTATATGTGTATAAGAGTTAAGAGTTAAACTGTTCTTGGACTAATGTTTCTTATCAAGAACGTTGTTATTGTTATTGATATTACAACAAAGTTTCTTCTGATCAATATCGGTTGCCTTTTTTCTTTTTTTAAAGGACCAGTAGTAAAAAGTTAAAGGCCCCCTGAAATCAAAATTGCAGTTTTTAGTTTTTAGTATGAATATTTTAGCCTTAAGGTTATGAATAAGCTGGTGTGTTCCAAAAACAATGACAAAATTAGCATTTAGGAGACATAAACATTCAAAACTTACAGTCTCACACTTCCGCTAAAATAGATCACGGATTGTTATGACATCACCACGGACTTCAGCTTCTCATTACATCTTCTTTACAATCAAATGCTCTCTAGAATCTAAAACGTCCTTTAAAGGTATTGTAGGTAGGAATTTTATAAACACTTTTTTCCAAATTTGTTTAAACTTTCTGTATATATCAATGCATAATTAAAATGTAAGTACTCTGATAAAAAGAGTATAAAAATCGAGTGACTCTAGACCGTTTAATCTGCACTAAACACAGCTCATTATTTACATTCGGGACGAAACACAGAATTGGCTTAGGCGACTGTCACTCTCTCGCAACCATGGCAACCACCCTTTTGCCACACAGGACCTGCCCACTTGCGCGCGCATCCGTTTGATTTGAGGAATTCAAGAGGCATGGAACCTAGGAATAGCAAAACAATGGCAGAGAAAGACCAACCAAAATTCACATATGCAGTTCGCGAAGGCAAACCAGGCAAAAAAAGGAAGACAGTAACGTTACTAGAAAAGGTAATGAACAAAAAGTCTTTGGATAAACAACAAAATAAAACGCATGCCAATATCGGCGTGGCTTTCCAGCGATGGTGAGAACTGAGAGACCTCAAGGGGCTGAAAAGTGACGCCTGGATGGCTATATTTCTGCTGGACAGGTAAATCTTTCTTTTTGTACTTTGATCATACATATTTTTTTCTTTATGTTTTCATGAAGCATGTGTCATTAGCACACGTAGCTGCCTAATATAGCTAACATAACATTACTTAGCGAGCCGTACTAGAAATGATAAATAATATATATGCCTAGCTCAAGATGATAGCTATAGTGTTGAATTGTGCATAATTTTGCTTTAGATAACTAAATACATGTTTAACAGATAGTAGGCCGCATCCAAGAACTTTTCTTAGAATTATATTTACCCTCTGTCTAACTCTTTTACCATGTTCACCTGGAAGTTTACCTACACGTTTTTTCGCCTTTGTTTTGTTTTTAAACAAAAAATCCCTCGACCCCGGATCTGTCCTCGACCTGACGATGCGGTACTTGTCTCTGGAGTGTAGTCCTCATCAGAGTCAACAATGCTTTCATCATGGAAACTCTTACATACAGAACACCATATATGTTATGAATGTTACACGAAATTCATCTTCATCACAGTGTAAATGATGGCAATGGAAAAACATGTATCATGCAACCCGTTTTTAGCTTTGCCTTATAGATAACTATCTCGTTAGCGAATCAATAAATATATATTTTAAACTTTACCAATATCAATATGCTACTTGATTGTTTATCTTCATAATGATAAAGTTGGATTTTTTTATTACATGTGATTCTGACATGATGTCACTACATGCACTGCGCTCCTTCCTCTCCACTCGTCTCAGGTAAATAATGCGTCTTCAGCTCAGCGGTCGGAGTCGCGCGTTCATGTGTTTTGGAGGCGTGGCTTTGGAAGGAGCCCAGAAGGGAGGGGGTAGAGTGAATGGAAATAATGAGCTGTCTTTAAAACAGTCGTGAGAGGTCTACAGACACTCGATTTTTATACTTTCTTTTTCAGAGTACTTACATTTTAATTATGCATTGATATATACAGAAAGGTTTTTTTTTATACAATTCCTACCTACAATTCCTTTAACTTAAAAATCTCCTATGACATCAAGCTGTAAAATACTTATTGGTTCTAATTTGTGGTGCCCATATACTTCATAGACACTTCAAATCTTGTGACATTTTGAAGATATGGTGACATTATTTTAAGCATTAAGACTTGGAAGTTAAAAAGAAACTAAACAACAACAAAAAAACACTACAATGTAAAAATGTATAACACCCGAAAGTCTTATATTTCCAGATCAATTATTTTCGACAGTCTAAGAGTGCAATGAACCTGTGAGATGTTTATTGGTAAGGTTTAATGAAGCACACTGTTGGTGGCTGGTGTTTAATGACTTAGGGCCTCATTAACAGCTGCAATGCATTGTGGAGCCATGCTTCTGGTAACTGATGTTGCTGCATAAGACTTTAAAGTCTGACTCTAGCCCTGCTCGGTTCAGCAAGCTCTTCGAGCTAGCACACTGCACATCCAGGACCAGTGTGACATGATCCATCATTTTGAGTCAGCAGGCACCAATAAAACAGCTTGTGAATAAACGTGTCACCAAACATTAACGTCACTCCATCTGTCACTCCGTACCATATGTAACCTGGTATTGATGATTATTTATTATTTGGGTGCTTAAATAATTTTGATCATGTATGTTTAAAATGAATGCTTGAATAAATCTAATTATGCCATATAAAGTCTAAAAATTTTGAAAAATTTAGTTTTAATTTAAATAAGATCTCAGTAATGGTTTAAAGAAGAATCAATTGCATTTGAAAGCTGCGAGTTTCCCTTTTGAGTCCCTATAAAACTTATCAAAAGGCATTTTATTCAGCCCTTTTACATCACAAGATGGCTTTGATTTAACCATAGGAACTTAACAAATTTAAAGTTTAAATTATATATGTTCAAAAAAATTGATTTTATTTGATTGAAATGCATGTAACACAGCCAGATATGGCACTGCATCCAGAACTAGCATTATCTGTGGAAAATGAGAAAAAGATTTGGCATCTACTGATCTCACATCTTGGAAAATGAGCTAGCCAAATGAAAAGGCATTAAGTGTTCCCTCAACAACTTCTTTCTCTCTCTTTCTCAGCACATGTCATGTGGCCAGTGTTTGGATATCTACTGAGCCAAGCAGGCAGAAGTCTTGTCTCTGAACACAAGCAGCAGCAGGACAGAGTTTGGCCTTGTCTGTCTCTCGCTCTGCCCTGCAGGCCACAACAGACACATGGAGCAAGAATGAGGGCAGAGAGAGAGAGAGAGAGAGAGAAACCGACCAGACAAACAGAGTGAGATGAGATTTAATGGAGGTGCATAATGTCTACAGAGACACAGAGAGAGGGAGACAGATAAAGGAAAGAGAGGAAAACCAATCAATGAGAAAATGGTACTTGAAGTTTTTTGTTTTTGTTTTCTGGACAGAGACAAGAAAGAAAATGAGAGGGAAAGACCCAGGCCATGTTCACACAGCAATGATGCCTTATAAGAACTTGTGCATGTATATCTTGGCTATCTATCTATCTATATATGCAGTGGGTTTTTTTTTAATAAGGAGGCAAAGTCCTCACATTTTTTTATATTTATCAATTTATGTCTCTGTTACACTTAATTTTACTGGTTAAATAAACATTACATAAAAAAGAGACCAAATAAAATTCTATTTTGTATTTTTACACTAACTATGTAATGTTCATTTATTAAAATGAAATATAATGTTCATCAAGTTAGTGTTTTTATGCATTTTTACATGTATTCCAAAATGATTTAATTTCAAACTGTTTAAATTGTTACTGCCTTTAGCTCAACATTAGTTCACAAATAATATATATTGTTTAAAACAATATATATTATTTGTGAACTAATGTTGAGCTTTTCTTTGTAACAGTCAACTTATTTTCAGCAGTCATCAAGCTTGTACACAGCCTTCCCATTTACGCTACGTCTTCATTCAGGTCAATTCAATAACGCGCACGAAAACAAGAGACTGGACTTATCGCACGAACCAATCATATCCAATCATAGTGTGTTGGAGATATTGACTTTCCCCCATTCATTCTCAATCACCCACCACTTAAGGCCCGATATACTTTAAGCAAAATCGAAGGAGGAACAGATGTGACATCATTTCGAACAAAATTAAGCCGAAATTAAGCGAAAGCGAACTTTCCGTAAAAGTTCGCCCTGGCTGCTAAACACCTTCGTACCCATTGGTCCATGACCAGAGCCGGATTATCCATAAGGGCACTTGGGCCAGTGCCCAGGGGCACCAACCATTCACAGCCACTAGGGGGCACCACATGAGTCAAGCTTTAAAAATATTTTTCGTAAATTGTTATATTATTAACTTGAAATTCTTGATAGACCATAAATAAATCGTTTATGAACACTAATTTAACAATAATAATAACAATAATGATTTAATAATAAATTATAAATAAATAAAGATTACATGACCACTATCACTCCCCCCTCCCCAATCTGTCAGAGTTGCGTTGGTCCACAACAAATACGTGCAAATGTGTCATTTTTTTAACGGCTACAAAAAAATGAATTAAAATCAAAACTGGACAGACGTCAATTGAGTGGTTTTGCAAAAAGAAAGTTAAAGAAAGACAAGGACGCTAGACGTAGCTACAATTCACAATGTTCCAGGTATCGAAAGATTTTTTGTGAGAACATCACGGGAATTGCGATCACTAGCAGCGCTGAGTCTGACGAAGCCGGAGCGAACTGTGGAGACGGTAACAAAGAAATGGACTTTGGGGATGTAGTTGACACCTTTGCTTGCGCAAAATCAAGGAAGGAGCAGTTCTGCTAAACTTAATACATGAAAACGTTTTTACCAGATTTAGTGCTACACTTATTGTCTCTTATTTGTTCCTCACTAAATAATGTTTTTTTTTCACTAAATGTTCGATTTTATACAATTATTGTGCACTTGTGATTTTTCTAGACTAAATTTTACTGCTGAGTTACCCACTAATCTAGTTTATATAATAGAATTTTTGTCATAGGTTATGATCATATTTTTTTTATTTGTTGTTTTTCTTTATAATGAAGTTGTCTGTATTAAGTAGATTGTGTTTAACAGAAAATAGTGATTATCAGTTCAACACACAGAGTTATAGAAATTCTACTTGATTTTATTTATTTTTTTAACTGCGCTGGTATCGGATCGGTGTAATTCAATACTCAGAATTTTTGGTATCGGATTGGATCGGTTCAGAAGAAATGGTACCGGGACATCCCTATTATTTTCTGGTAGGCTATATCTAAGTTACCCAGGAGCTCTGTTGACATAGGCTTTGCTAACGTTAGTTACAGCTTGATGAATTGAGTTGAAAACACCAGGAGAGAACGTAACATTAGCCAGCTAGTAAAGCTCTGGTGGGAAATTATTAGCTAACGCTACTACGGAGGCCATAATATTTTTGACTCATGGCTGAAGTTAAGTTTCTCCAACTCTCCCCAGGTTGGCAAAAAAATGCATCTCAAAATGCATCAGATTGATGCTTTAAAATATGGAATATTTAAAAAATTGCTTCCGGGGGGGCATGCCCCCGGACCCCCCTAGAGGGGTAATTTCCTTCTCACCTTTTTCACCCCTGACCCCTTTTCATGCCTGTAGAGGTAAGAAACCTCATAGATTTATTATTATTTTGGGGCAAACGTGAATTGACGCTGTCAATTAATCAATGTATATTTTTAATTGACACATTTGAATATAGGGGACATTTTGAGGTATAGTGCCCAGGGGCACCACACTGTCTTAATACGGCCCTGTCCATGACGATTACATAATAGGTAGGTGTGCGTGGAGTAGGGATGGCTCGATACCACAATTTTGGCTTCGGTACGATACCAGAACCTAATACCTCGGTATCGATACTAAATCGATACCACAGGTTAAAAAAAAAACAGTCTCAAAATTTAAGTGAAACACTGCTTGAAATTCTCCAGTACCAAATGTGCAAAGAAAATGTATCAAATTGTAAAAAACAAAAAAAAAAATCAGTCAGGGAACATACAGTAGGTTAAATTTTGATTTAGAAAAAAAAACACTGAAATTATACAATTAAAATAGGTTAGGCCTAATATCTATAATAATAGATTCACATTTAATAATAATAAGAACAATAATAGAATAATGAAATGACATGTAAACCATTAGCTGTCATGCATCAACAGAGATGTATCAACATTTATTGCATTTATTCATCTTGGTTTGGTTACTGTTTGGGTTCATATTAGTTTAATGCATTGCATAAAGTAATGTTAACATGCTAAAAACATGTATTAGTACATTTAAATTTCTAGGTCATTTTAATTACTGATTGATATAGATTAATAAATGCTATATTACTGTTAGGTCAGGTTACCTAATGAATGTTGACAAATATAGCTTAATTGTAATATTTGTAATATTCATATTACTACTGTTAGGCCTACTCTCTCGGCTTACTGCTCTAGGGGTCGCCACAGCGGCACTAATATGCCATTCATTTTACTATCACTAATACTAAAATTAATATTATTCACATTTTTATTCTTTATTCATTCAAATTCATTTGTTTGTTTGAAAGTGCAAAAATGATGAGACTAAACTTAATTGGTTGTAGCGTGTCATGCAAGCAGATTTGAGCCTTCATGTTTACCGTATCATATATAATTGATAAGATCTTATGTATGTGCGCTGTTCAATGTTCAATAAAAGTCTAAATTAAATCAGTTGAATGATGGACTAACCTGTCGATCTCCGAACTCTTTGAACAAGTCAAGATGAGCAACTGACAAGTCAAATGCTTAGGCATGTGTTTGATGTGTTGCCTTCCCGTTTGCAGAGTGGTGAATTGAGATCTGTTTCTTTACTTTTCTCATTACTTTTGTTGGCAAAGTAGTGCCTCATTTCAATCATACTGCTCTCTCTATTTATTAATTTCGGGCGTGTAGAAATTCGAATGAGCTTCGTTTGATCCATCGTGTTCCTCTGTTGTCACCGTTTGCCGGTTTCGCATGACCCGCGTCAGTTTAGGTAGCGCCCTGCCGCCTAGCGGTGAACTTCGAAACAGCAGCGCATCAAATACCGAATTGAACAAAATTATGATATTGTACCGTTTGAAATATAATATATAGCGGTATTTTTGCAGTACCGGAATATACCGCGCATCCCTAGCGTGGAGGCTCCGCCTTATTTCACATGAAAATCTTTTCTGGTTAATTTGGCCTGTTCAGACGGTCGAAGTCAGACGTCCGTGAGTGAAAACATGAACACACTGGAGAGCTGCTTTATAGTAGAAAATGAAGTTGTACTTCTGATTAGAGGTCTACATTAGACCTCTAGAGGTCTACACCTCCCGCTAGATGAACCGAGTGAAGAACATCCTCCAGGAGCATTTACATCCAGCACATCACCTCTTCCAACTACTGCCTTAAGGGGAGAAGATATAGGTCCATCAGGGCCAAGACCAGCAGGCTGGCCAACAGTCTTTATCCCCATGCAGTCAGGCTGCTTAATGAGCAGTCTATCCCCCCCATTCCCCATTGGACATCCCTCTGTGACATAATGTTTCTGTTCATACACCCTCAATACCAGTGATCTGGACTTTGCATTGTTGCAAAAACTCCAACAACCTTACCTTTACTAGATGTATTGATTGCATCATGTATTTTACTGGACATAGCACTTTGGGGTTTTCTAGGGGTATTTATGGGGGGTTAAATTAGGTACAAAGTCATGGGTAATTTAAATTTAATTTATGGGGACACATATTGATAAGGCAAATGGCCTTATCAACAACTTAACAACTTAAAACTATATGCCTGTTTTTTTTGCTCTAACAACTTTTCGTTGTTATCCTGTAACAATGACAAAATAAATTGAACTTGAAATACACAAGTCCATAAATTCAAAGGAACCCATCATGTGCTACACAGAACTGACCCGGACCAGTCTATCATTTCAAAAACTGGACCCGGACCTGTGCAGATCCGAGAAATGCCATAAATGTAGCTACTACCCGGACCCGACCTAGATCCGTCTATTATTTGAAAGCTGGACCGGAACCCGGCGGGAAGACACAGACCCGACTGGACCCAATTGTCACATATTCCACACTAAATTGATATTAACAAGTCAATAAACCAGCTGCGAAAATTATATTTTTGTCTTACCTAATTTTAGCAGCCGTCATCTCCCTTCCTTGTAGGCTACCTGACTGATGCATTACAATACTCCGGAAGAAAGTTCTATCCATGTTATTCCTCTCTGTATTCCAAGCTTAATCCACTCATTATTTCAGCTTCAAAAGTCCACTTGATGTCACGGTGACGGATGACAAATGTGACTTTGCAGATTTGCATTTCGACTCGAGTTAACTCGCATAATAACTTTGACTGTTTGCCCTTTTGAACTATAATAACCATTGTGCCGTGCCTGTCACAGTCCTCGTCTGCACCTGTCTGTCTTCGTCTGCACTACACTACCCAGAATCCTTCTCGTCTCCACACCTGAACTCACTCCCTCAATCACCCACCTGTTCATCGTCCTCATCATCTGTGTCACCTGTCCTCACCTCGTTATTGTTCATTTGTATCTGTATTTAGTCTCCATCTGTTCAGTTAGTCTTGGTCGGTTCTTGTTAATGATATAGATATTCAAATTAAATTAACCAATCATACCATTGATCAGCTCTAACAAACTTGGATGTCTTTTTTTCCAGTAATAAACAAACATTGTTAAGTTGTTTTGATTGATACTGTGAAGCAGCTTTGATACAGTCTGTATTGTGAAAAGCGCTATATAAATATATTTGACTTGACTTGACTTGACTTAATGTTATAGTGTTTTTGTGTGTGTACCATCTGCCTGCCTGTACCTGTTTGTTGTTTTATTTTTGAGTAAATCTTTGAATTGGAGCTTTTTGCCTCAGCCTTTCTTTATCTGCACCACAACCGTGACAGTGCCATGGCTGCTGATGTTAGCATTATTTATTTGCTATCATGTCTGTGCTCTCTGCTCCGAGTCTGACCACCAAAACTTTAAGATTTAACAAAACGGTTCATTCATATTATTCTAAAAATTATAAAAATTGGAAAGTGTAAAGTGAGGCTTTGCGGAATAAGTCCCGCCTTTTAAGTAAAAGAGCCAATCGTCAATTGGTAAAGTCATTGTGTCACTGCAGAAGCTCTAGGGCAGTGGTCTCAAACTCGCAGGCCTATTTTGTGGCCCCCTACTTGACATTAAAGTTTAAAGGGTTAGTTCACCCAAAAATGATTAATAAAATAAAATGATTTAATTACTCACCCCCATGCTGTACCAACCCCGTAAGGCCTTCATTCGTCTTCGGAACACAAATGAAGATATTTATGATTAAATCTGAGAGGTGCATGACTGCTACATAGGCTCCCTAAGGGAATGAAACTTGACGGCCCAGAAAGTCATTAAAGAAAATGTTTAGATATTCCATGTCACAACAGTGGCTCAACTATAAGTTTATCAAGCGACGAGAATACTTTTTGTGCGAAAAAAACAAACAAAAATAACGACTTTATTCGACTATTCCTTTTCTTCCTTGTAGGCCTGAAACGAGACTTCAAGAGATTTCCACGACGCGCACGCGCGAGAACTTACGCGAGAACTTAACTGAAGTAGTTGAAGGAGATCGCAATTCTCGCGCATGCGTCGTGGAAATCTCTTGAAGTCTCGTTCCGAAGACGAACGAAGGCCTTACGGGGTTGGTACAGCATGGGGGTGAGTAATTAATGACTTAATTTTCATTTTTGGGTGAACTAACCCTTTAATGTTAGTGCGGCCCGTCGTTGCGTGTGCCACGTTTTTTTTTTATCCCTTATGGGCTACCATAGATAGTCTCGTGACAGCTTACGGTGGGTTTGTTGTCAATAGTTGTCATAGACAACCGCAAAGTACAAACATACTGCGCCTGGAAAAAATGAGCGCGTCGCTTCAATTATGAGCATGCTTGCCGCATGCCTACATTTGAAATAACGAACTTGATCACACAAAATATGTGAGCGTGATATGTGAACGGCCCCTTGGCGAGCTACCACCAATCAGGCCACGAGCCACTGGTAGCTCGCGAGCGACGTGTTGGAGACCCCTGCTCTAAAACAATGTGAGAATAATAATTTTGAGCTTGTAATATGTGTCCAACAGGTTGATAAGAATGTTTGCTTTGATTTGTGCAAAGTCAGTAATTTGCCTGAGACACTATACATGTGTAGAAAGAATTCAATAAGACGGACAGACATGACTGCAAATATTTGTATTTCAAAAGCAATAATTGTTTTTCTAAGTATAATAAAAGGAAATGTGCCTTCCAAAAAACCTTCAATATCATATTGAAAATAAAAAGTGAGCAAATATAAGAATCACAAAGATGTGTTATAAGGAAAAGAAAAAGAATGTTTGTAAAATGAACTTCAACTGTCAGAAGGACAGCTCATGAAGAACTAATCATGTACAGAAAGGAATGTTCAAATTCAGAGGAACAGTTCAGAAGAAGCGTTAATAATAAAGATTGAGAAGATTGGATCAGTTGTGCTTCTTTTTTGGAATACTTGAATACTATTTTTTTTGTGGAATTCTTGATGCGGCCCAGCCTGACCCAGAGTCTACCTCCAGCGGCCCCCAGTTAAGTTGAGTTTGAGACCCCTGCTCTAGGGAACATAGGAACATGACGTGCTTGAGACTGCAAATTCGTGTTAGCTGCCTGGAGCAACCTGAAGAGCTTTTTAGGGCAATTTGTGTTTTTTTAACCTTATTTCCCGGCTCACACTTTTCTTATCCTAATTTTACAAGTTGCAAGTTACAAAAAACACACAAGCAGTGCTGACTGATTCTTATCACGGCCGGGTGTTCTCTGAGTCCGATCGACTCGGGTATTACACACAATGTTAAACAGACCCGGGACCCGAAGTAATAGATTGGGACCCGACCCGGACCTGGCTGACCATTTAAAATATAGGTTCCGGGTCGGGTCCTCGGGTGCTCCGTGTAGACCTCTACTTCTGATTAAACGAGACACGGACACTGTTTTTCATGTTTAATACGATAAAGCTGCTTGATTTTTACGCCACCTATTGTATAAAGTGATAAAAAATAAACGTGACATGACTTTACTGGAGTGCAGTAGAGTTCGTGCAAACCACGTTGCTGACCAGATGCTTTTCTAATGCTTTATTTAAATGCTTGCTGTTTTCTCAATTTTGTTGCGAGTTTATTTTATTATTGAGAGAGGAAAGCGCGCAAAAACTTAGTTGTACTCCAAAACAAAGAATGAAAAAGAACTTAGCGTTGAGTAGCCTATATCTTAAACCCACCCCACGCATGTTTCTGTTTTAAAGTGACCCTATTATACTATTTTAAAGTCTCCTAATTTTGTTTTGGAGGTCTTCTACAACCGTTTTACATGCATCAAAGGTAAAAAAATGCTGTACGTTTCATTTACTCATAATATACAATGCACATCACCACATTTTTTAATGATTCTCAAACAACTCGATGGATAAATCAGTCTCTCTAAATCCCTCCTTTCCGCGAGCTACTCTGCTCTGATTGGCCAGATGACCTAGTCTGTTGTCTGTCGGAAACAAAAATGGCCATTACCATAATAACTTCAGCTCAATCGCCTGAGGCTTCCTACAGCTCAGCGATTGTACACACTGTAAACTAAAGACAGTAACGAACGATGATGTCAATTTTACCATATCAATCTGAGTGCGAGTCCGATGAAGAAACATTGGAAGAACAAGTTATTCAACCAGAACCTCCATCGCAAGGACGACTTGAGTAGAAACTTTTCTCAGTGATACACTACTCAGTTTGAGGTACATTATGAGTGTATAATTCCTCACCATCAGCATTAACATTAACAAGAGTATGTCCATCAATAAACCGATGTGTATATTTTAGGGATGCACGGAATATTCGGCCACCGAAAATTCTCGGCCAAAAATGGCCCAAAAGTGCATTTTCGGTTTTCGTCCGAAATACTTTTATCACCGAAACAATAGGCCGAACTGTTGTGATAACGCAAACAGAAACCGCGACCTGCACGTGCTTGTCTGAAGCAACGTGTCTGCGGTGTGGACGTATTTCAGTGTTATATATCTGAACCCGTGAGGAAGCCTTGTTTATACTTTCGCCTGCCTCCGCAGCGCGAGTCTCCACAGACAGCGCGAGTCTCCACAGACAGCGCGCGCGCACCTCTCCAAACGGTCAAGGCGTTTATACTTGACGCGCTCGCCGTTGTACTATTCTTTGAAACGACAGGGAGCGACTCAAGTAACTGTCCTCTAACCATCAGGAATAGGTGAGAAGAAGAAAGATATCATAAACACGTGACAATGTTTATTTTTTTAGTATACCACCACCAATACAAAAATAATCTTGTAAACCCTGAGATTATTACTTGTGACATTACAAAAAAATATGTAGGCCTATATGGGAACATGTATGGATACAATTAAATGAACGCTCTCTTAATTATTTTCTAATTTCACTAAACATATTTCATTAAGTTTCGTGTACATTTGTATTAAACATGGACCTTTGTTCATTAAAAATGCTTTTTATGCTATTGTATGCTCATTTTTTTAAATGTAAGCAACTAATTTAGACGTGCAAACTGGGTGCTGGTGTGATGAGAAGTTCGTGCTCGGCTTTGTTTTTATGAGAGAACATTTAATTTTAAAACCTTTCTGCAGGCCAGTAGATTATTATTTAATGTACACATGAGTGGGGTCAAGTTAAACATTTAAGTTTGAATTTTATTTTATACTGTGCATTGTGCTAAATAAATAAATATTTGCATAATTTGTACTGATTTATTCTTTGAAAATTGTATATTAATTTATGCAATTGCATTGTCTTGATTTTAGTAAAGTTTATACACGGTCATAGCCGTAAATGCAATGGTACTAATAATTGGCATAATTTCTTTCGGTGTTTCGGTTTTCGGCCTTGGTTTCCTCTTTTTCGGTTTTCGGTTTCGGCCAAGAATTTTCATTTCGGTGCATCCCTTTCTAATTTATTGCGGTGCACATTCAGGAACTGTTGTAACTGTATCAATAACAGCGCATAACTTACATTAGCTGATAACTAACGTGACTGATATAACAAACATATGTAAAATAAATCTTGCTCCATCCTTTATCTTTAGCCTACTCAGAGTAGTGAGAACGACAGACAATCTGCATTAATAGACACAGTTTTTGGTAATAGTGGCCTACAGCTGCTTAGCAGAAGTATTTCAGTAAGGCAGTAATAACATGAGACCTACACAAAAAAACAAAAATACCCATTTTGAACACCTGGTAGAAATTCATCAATAATTATTCATACTTATGGCGCTTTTCAACTGCATGGTACAGCTCGGTACGGCTCAGTACGGTTCGGGCTCGGCGTGGCACGGTTCGTCTCGCTTTGCTTTCCGACTGCATGGTACGACTCGGCTCGGCTCGGCTCGGCACGGCTCGGTTCGCTTTTCCACTGCAGTTAGTACCGCTTCAAAGTGCAACGCGTTCTCATCCCAAGGCGTCATATACGACGCTTTTGCCAAAGCTTACATATCCTACGCACATGGCACCCTTTAGCGTAAATATAACAGCACAGAGTATGGGTTGGTTTAGGTCTGGGGTAGAGTTCGGGTTAAACCACTAGGAGGCGCCTTCTGCCCCATATATATCTGCGTCTCATATTTACGCTTAAGGGTGCCATGTGCGTAGGATATGTACGCTTTGGCAAAATCGTCGTATATGACGCCTTGTTATGAGGACGGGCTCCAAAGTGGGTGGAATTATAGACCACTAGCGGCGCCAGGAATTTGATTGTAGGTGGGCCTCCAGAAAACTGGATGGGCCAGTTAAAATAAGCAAAAAAACAAAACAAAAAACGGGTTCCCCTTCATCTCCGTTTCAGCGCTTTTCTGCGGCACTAAGGACAGCGACTCAGTAGCCTACCTGTGTGGCTCTTGTGTCGCTGTCCTCAGCTCAGTGCAGTAACGTTAGCCTAACTGGGGGGTCGCACACTGGACAAGAAGCGCAGCGATGTGCCGCGTCGCGTCTAGGACAACTCGAGGTATCGCACACTGGACGCGCACTTTCTCAGTTTATGGCCAGCAATACTGTTATGTTTAAGGACATTATGGAATTAAGATGTCTGTACTATGTTATGATTGTACTGTACAATTAAATACAATCGTTGCTGACTTTGCAGTCTGAACACTTTACCTCAGAGCGTCCGTTAACTGAATGAATTGATATTGAGATATCAGCTGAAAATTCGATAACATCAGCAATTTTCATTCAACCAGCTGATTTCTGTAAATGAATATAAACTAAATGTATATATTGCAGCACAAGGTGAAGTAACAACGATTTGAGACAAATACATTTAAATTTAATATAAAACAAATGGCGCTCTGTGCATGGCGCGGCAGGATTTTGAACAAGGTTGTGAGCTGTTGCTGGGCGCCGAAGACAGACGACGAATGGTGCCGCCGGTGTGTACACTCATAGAGAATAATGTGTTTGAATTTTAAAAACGCGGCGCTGCACTTCTCATCCGGTGTGCGACCGCCTTAAGTCACACGTGGGGTAGAAGCCACTGATTGGTTGAGAAGCTTTCACTCAAAAGGTGTGTTCGACATCGGCTGCGGCTGGATGTAACCGATCGGCGAGAGTTGCCGCGTGCAGGCGGGGAGGAGCTGCACTTTCTGGTTCCCGTAGTGACCGCTCACGTGGTGTTTGGATACTTTACCACAGCTGAAGTGAAATAAATGCAATATTTGCCAAATACACAGATATCTCAGACACATTTTCATTCAATACTTTACTGCCTCTTACAGCATCTGTTTGAACAAGAATAAAGTTCAAAATAAGCCTATATCAGTGAAGTGGAGTCAACATTTTTTAATCAGTTTTATTTTGATAAATATGACACAATACAGCCGCCGATCGGTCTGCGCAGAGCTGCATGAAGTCGAACACACCTAAAGCTTTCCTCGGGCTGCTAGAATGAAAATCACACTACTCACTATAGGCCTGGGTCAAAATGGGTGGGCCCAGGCCCACCTGGGCCCAATGGTAGCGCCGCGGGTGTTATAGACTGATCATTATAGTTTATCCGCTCCTGATCGGCAACCAACGAGAGGAACGTCTGCACTTCGTCCACTGACCACGATTCAGCCATTTCTTTTTTGGAATTTTTTTTCTTTCTTTTTTAGTAGTTTTAAAACAGGTGCTACAGCGGTGGCTGTTACTGGCTATTTAAATCTAGCGGGTTTGATGTCTCGCAAATACAATGACGCTGGTTGTGACGATTCTGTCTGGCCAATCAGTGATCTGCAGTGTTTTCACATCACATTTTAGTATCGGTACGGTACGCTTGGAACCTCAACAGAGGTGGTACCATTTAAAGCGAGCCGAAGCGAGCCATACCGTACCGTACCATGCAGTGGAAAAGCACCACAAGTGAGCCGTACCGAGCCGAGCCATACCGTACCATGCAGTGGAAAAGCGCCATTACAGGTTGCGATTCCCATCTGTCAAAAGCAAGCGTTTAGCGAATCCCGCGTTGAACTCGAAGAATTGAGAAGCAGCCGTCAGTAAAATTACATTTGACGGCTGGTCAAGTACAACATAGGCGGGAACAGGGCCGGCCCGAGGCATAAGCGAACTAAGCGGCTGCTTGGGGCCCCTTGGCCACCAGGGGGCCCCCCAATCGAGTCGAAAAATCGAAAAATATTTTTTTAGATAACTTAAACAAGTGACATAAATGAATGAATTAATATGAATGAATGAATAATTAAAGACAATAAAAGAAAATTCTGATTTCATGATCAATATACCTCCCTACAACTGCTGCTGTGTCTGCCAGCGTTTAAGTCATGCGCATAATCTAGACACCTCGCGCGTGCATAGACAATTCGTGCGCAACTGCGCATGGTCGCGGTCTCGCGGTAATGTTAAGCAATGTCACAAAAAAGGACGTATCCCTCTGGTGCCGAAAATAGAAAGAAGAAAATGACAGAGGAGGAGAAAAAAAGAGCAAGATAAAAGTATGTTTGCATGATAACTTACGGTATGTTTTGTGCAGCAATTGAACCATTCCTATCTATGGCAAGCCCAGAGGGGAAAAATACATTGCATACACACACATATACAACGAGCGCCAGTACATCATTACCATAGACAGTATAAGAAGTGGACAGAGCCATCTCATTGAACTCAGTTGAGACAGTTGAAGCCCATTTTTAGCGATTTTTGAGCACTTCCGTTCCTGACGCGCAGACTCAAACCGACTCAAACTAAGCTTGATGACGTGAGCAACCTGTCTGACAGACGTAAATCTTCTAGTAGCTGTGCGTGTAAATTGCCAACGTTAATCTTGCAGAGACGGGGAACTTGAGCAAAGAGTTCTTTGCCGTGAGTGAGCAGGAGTAAGTATTCCGTTGCTTTTATGGACTCATTATCTATGGGCTTCTCCCTTGACGGGACGTCCCCCCGATTGCCTGCGAGCTTCTCCTCCTGTCTGTACGGTAATTTCTGTACAGCGCGACAGAGAGTCGAGTGGTTATGACGCAATCGTTAGCCTATTTTTACAGAATCTGTTTCTACGGGGCCATAATGTAACATAGAAGGTAATGGAGCCCTTTATACATTGTCGTGTTTCTTTAGAAATAAATAATGGACAAATGGAGTCTTTAAACGCCTCAGATGTAAAGTTATTCGCTGTCAAAGTGACGCCAAAATGAATGGGAGTCAATGGAAATGCTAACGCAAGTGAAGTTCTGCTACAACATGGCGGCACCCGGCCGGCTTCAACTTCCGGTCGATGGATTACCCCCTTGGTCATTATACATTAGATTATACATTTTCTGTGCATTGCCACATTATTTAATCAAAGCAGACCGGAGGCCAGCGATGATTCCAGCAGCAGTGCCCGGAGCAGCCTCATTTTTATCCATTTATACGACACACTCATAACAGCGCTGCATAAAGTGAAAGAATTCACCTCACTTGGACTTCCACAAAAGTGTGTTGTGTTAAAGGCTGGAATTAATAATTTGATTTACACAGAATGCATTTTATAGTTATATATTAATTCCAGGATCTTCATAATGCAGTTAATTGTTCACACTACTTCAAATGTTATGGCATCTGATGGGAAAAAGTCATTTTAATTCCAGGTTGGAAAGTCTAAATGAGGGAATCCGTTGAGAGCAGGGACCAGGTGATGAGAAAGGTGAGAAAATAAACAATTCGTCCTTGAGCTAAAAGTTCTCACAAGCGGGCTGATAATAAAGTCACCCGTTGTATCACCTGATCAAAGGTCTCTGTCTCCATTGAACATTCTCACAGAGTAACTTGACTTTTTAATTATTGTCTCAAGCCAATGAGAATTACATAAAATAATTTCAAAGCTATTTACCAACCCCTGTATAGAGGAAAACTCACACTGTTATTCAAATGCAATTAATTTTTTTTCTTCTGTTTTCCTATTATTTCAAATGACCAAGACACTTGGGTAATGGGAAGAAAGGCTATGTTGCTCCCCTCTGGGCCTCTTCCTTAAAAAAATTACTGAAAAATTACACCATCTTCAACTAAAAACATAAAACTTTTTATGCGTTTTGGCCGTTCGTTTACACGTCAACAGTGTTTTTGGTGCCTGAAAAAGCAAACGTTTGAAAACGGGTTTCAAAGTGCAAGTTTTTGGAAACGGTTGTTGTTTGTAAACAACAAAAATGCGAATCTCTGAAGACGATGACGTCATGCAAATGCATTCAGTATAGTGTTACATCGCCATGTAATGGTCTGGCAGCAGAATACAGGGTTTTTAGTCGTTTTAGTGTGAATGGGGATCGTTTTGACAATGGTGTCGTACGTACACGGAAAACTCGAAGGAAAAACTTTTTAAGCATAATATCAAGCATAATAAGCATATTAAGCATAATATAAGCATATTAAGCATAATATTTTAAGCAAAATATCAAGAGTGCAAAATAGACACATTAATTGCTCATAATGACTGGCCTTCGAACCCGGTGGTGGACACCGGAAGTAAAGGATGCCGTCAAGCTGAAGAAGGAGTCCTATCGGGCCTGGCTGGCTTGTGGGACTCCGGAGGCAGCTGACAGGTACCGGCAGGCCAAGCGGACTGCGGCCCGGGTGGTAGTGGAGGCAAAAACTCGGGCCTGGGAGGAGTTCGGTGAGGCCATGGAGAAGGACTATCGGCTGGCCACGAAGAGATTCTGGCAAACTGTCCGGCGCCTCAGGGGGGGGGAAACAGTCCCCCACCAATGCTGTTTACAGTAGGGGTGGGCGGCTGTTGACCTCAACTGGGGATGTCGTCGGACGGTGGAAGGAATACTTCGAGGATCTCCTCAATCCCACCGTCACGTCTTCCATTGAGGAAGCAGAGGCTGAGGGCTCAGAGGTGGACTCGTCCATCACCCTAGCTGAGGTCACCGAGGTAGTCAAGAAACTCCTCGGTGGCAAGGCACCGGGGGTGGATGAGATCCGCCCTGAATACCTCAAGTCTCTGGATGTTGTGGGGCTGTCTTGGTTGACACGCCTCTGCAGCACCGCGTGGCAGTCGGGGACAGTGCCACTGGGATGGCAGACCGGGGTGGTGGTTCCCCTTCTTAAGAAGGGGGACCGGAGGGTGTGTTCCAACTACAGGGGGATCACACTTCTCAGCCTCCCTGGGAAAGTCTATGCCAGGGTACTGGAGAGGAGAATACGGCCGATAGTGGAACCTCGGATTCAGGAGGAACAGTGTGGTTTTCGTCCGGGCCGTGGAACACTGGACCAGCTCTATACTCTCTACAGGGTGCTGGAGGGTTCATGGGAGTTTGCCCAACCAGTCCACATGTGTTTTGTGGATTTGGAGAAGGCATTCGACTGTGTCCCCCGAGGCGGCCTGTGGAGGGTGCTCCGGGAATATGGGGTCCGGGGTCCTTTGCTAAGGGCTGTCCGGTCCCTATATGACCGAAGCAGGAGCTTGGTTCGCATTGCCGGTAATAAGTCAGACTTCTTCCCAGTGCATGTTGGACTCCGGCAGGGCTGCCCTTTGTCGCCGGTTCTGTTCATAATTTTTATGGACAGAATTTCTTGTCAGGTTTGGGGACCACGCGATTTCGTCTCTGCTCTTTGCGGATGATGTTGTCATGTTGGCCCCTTCACACCAGGACCTTCAGCATGCACTGGGAGGGTTTGCAGCCGAGTGTGAAGCGGCTGGGATGAAAATCAGCACCTCCAAATCCGAGGCCATGGTCCTCAGTCGGAAAAGGGTGGCTTGCCTACTTCAGGTTGGTGGAGAAATCCTTCCTCAAGTGGAGGAGTTTAAATATCTTGGGGTTTTGTTCACGAGTGAGGGAAGGATGGAACGGGAGATTGACAGACGGATCGGTGCAGCTTCTGCAGCAATGCGGTCGATGTACCGGTCTGTTGTGGTGAAGAAGGAGCTGAGCCGTAAGGCAAAGCTCTCGATTTACCGGTCAATCTACGTTCCTACTCTCACCTATGGTCATGAGCTTTGGGTCATGACCGAAAGGACAAGATCCCGGATACAGGCGGCCGAAATGAGCTTTCTCCGCAGGGTGGCTGGGCGATCCCTTAGAGATAGGGTGAGAAGCTCGGTCACTCGGGAGGAGCTCAGAGTAGAGCCGCTGCTCCTCCACATCGAGAGGGGTCAGCTGAGGTGGCTCGGGCATCTGTTCAGGATGCCTCCTGGACGCCTCCCTGGGGAGGTGTTCCGGGCACGTCTCACTGGGCGGAGGCCCCGGGGAAGACCTAGGTCACGCTGGAGAGACTATGTCTCCCGGCTGGCCTGGGAACGCCTCGGTGTCCCCCCAGAAGAGCTGGAGGAAGTGTCTAGGGAGAGGGAAGTCTGGGCATCTCTGCTTAGACTGCTGCCCCCGCGACCCGGCCCCGGATGAAGCGGAAGAAGATGGATGGATGGATGGACTGGCCTTCTCAGTCAAATCAGCATGCTTTAAAGGATTGTATTGTTTCTTCTAAAATGTTCTCTCATAAAAACAACAAAAATCATTACACCACTTGGTTAAACAATGAAATGACCATATGTATCAATTGGGTTAACATGGCTTAATTTGGCTCATAAAATCTACTGGGCTAATTAACCCCACGAAAATGTCACGACTTAATTACAGACAGTGGAGTGTGACAGAGAAACACTCTATATTACACCAGAATATTGGAGTTTCCAGTACTCCAATCGACAGGAGTGGAAGTCAAGTTTAACTCTTGAATGCCTGTAGCTGTAAGTACGCCTGCTTTCAAGCTATATTGAAAGACAATGAGCCATATAACTGTCCACCTGCTCAGAACACAACCTATGTGTGAATAGTATTTCTGTACAGATTGCGATTACACATGTAACACCATGTTGGATGTGTGATCTGACTGTTTCCTGTACCAGTACATACAGACAATACTTGATTTTAAGGCAAACCACTATTATTACTGTATATTCAACTTTTGTACAAATTTTCCTCAGGAAAAAAAAAATGTAAAAATCTACTTTTCGTGGTCTCTGACAAAAATCAAATAGAATTGATCAGGTTATAAAGTCACAGAGTGGATTCAGGTTTCCATTCACTGACTCCAATGATAGAATTAAAAAAAGAAAGAAAAAAAGGCAGCAGCAGACATATTTTGAAAGTTAGCTCTGACATCATTGTTCTCTTTTACAAACCAGCGCACCAGGGTTGTGGCCACGCTTTTTACAAAATCAATATCTACATTTTGTGCAATACACCTTTGCCTGATCAAAAACATTCCGAGGAGTCGCATCTGCTTCAGTCATTGAAGTTGACACTGCAAACAGATGCAGTCAAATGAGAGCATCACAACAGGAAGGTTTTGGTCAATCTGGTCTCATTGGGTGGCAGTGGCCCTGGAAAGCATTTAAATAACGTTTAAGTTCCGAGCAACACTGAGGAAACTTACAAAACTTCCCTATCCGTGGATACAGCACTTTCTTCTCAATCAATGTTTAACTGATGTATTAGTGCGTGCGTGTGTGTATGTGTGTGTGTGTGTGTTTGTGTGAGAGAGGGAGAGAGAGAGAGAGAGAGAGAGAGAGAGAGAGAGAGAGAGAGAGAGAGATTGCTCTCCCCAGGCTTCAGCAGTAGGCATTAGGCAATCTATGCAAGTCCACTCACACAGCTATCAAGCATTGAATTTCATGATGGAAGTGATGGATCAAACAGGGACACACACACAGAGAGAGAGAGAGAGAGAGAGAGAGAGAGAGAGAGAGAGACACATGCGGTGAGAAATAAAAGACAGCTTGATTGCATCTGAAAGATATAATATGAACTCAACTGGTAGCTCTGTCGAGCCCATGACATTATAAGCAATCATCCATGTGTGGCATCCTTTAAAGCGTACTCCGACTAGTGTGGCATGTTGGCCTTATAAGATTAACGTGGGCGTCAGCTATAAAAATGTGATACAAAAACACTCCAAATGTTTTTGATTTTATTAAAAAAAGACGAAAATCCGTTCACTCGTAGGCCGCCATAGTTATTTACGTCTCAATGCATTCTGGGTAATGACGTGTAAAGGTTGTAGCTAGCCAAGTTTTGACAGTAGCGAGATGAACACGTCTGCCGTTCAGCCTTTCAGTTTGAACCCAAGCGCACCGTAGGCTTAAATCAAGAGAATAACGCGGGAAACGATAGGTCTACTCAAGAGTTACATGAAAATGAAGATTATCAGAGAGTTGAAGAAGAGAGAGTGGGGCAAAATAGATGGTGTCTGCGGCAGTTTGCCAATGCCAAGCGAGAACGAGAGCGGTTGCTGTAAAGAGCTCCACTTTTTGTCAGCAGCTGTCCAGGGTAGGCTGTATAGATCAGACGATCATACTATCGGTATAAATAATTTAATAAGTCATCTACCGACCTTGTTCAAAATCCTGCCGCGCCACAGTGCACTATTTACATAGTTTTATATTAAATTTAAATTTACATTTATTTGTCTCAAATCGTTGTCAATGTATATACTGACTTCACCCTGCGCAGCAATATACATTTATTTTTACATTTATTTACAGAAATCAGCTGGTTGAATGAAAATTGCTGATGTTACCGAATTTTCAGGTGATATTCTCAATTCATTCAGTTAACGGACGCTCTGAGGTAAAGTGAATTCAGACTGCAGACTAATAAGCAACGATTGTATTTAATTGTACAGTACAATCATAATACAGACATGATCTTAATTCCATAATGTCCTTCCTTAAACATAACAATATTGCTGGCCATAAACTGACAAAGTGCGCGTCCGATGTGCGATACCTCGAGTTGTCATAGACGCGGCGTGGCGCTGCGCTTCTCGTCCGGACCCGGTGTGCAACCCCCTTTACAAAGTCAACACTATTCTGCTCATCTACCTCATGTACATTTTCAATCTTACAAAACAATATTAATAATTACCATTGCACTGAATTGCCTTGCACTACATATTTAAATCTAAGACTATAACGTTACTGACTATACTGATCTCTTTACTGCAAACACGGTCGTTCTTGCTTGGCATTGGCAAGCAGTTGCCGCACAGACACCGAGTTATTCCCTTGATTTAAGCCTACGGTGCGCTCGGGTTCAAACTGAAAAGGCTGAGCGGCAGACGTGTTCATCTCACTACTGTCAAAACTTAGCTAGCTAGCCGGTACGTTGGAAAAACAATAAACGAAGCAGCTACAGCGGCTAGGCTCAACCGACTACAACCTTTACACGTCACTACCCAGAATGCATTGAGACGTAAATAACTATGGCGGCCTACGAGTGAACGGATTTTCGTCTTTTTTTAATAAAAACAAAAACATTTGGAGAGTTTTTGTATCACCTTTTTATAGCTGGCGCCCACGTTAATCTTATAAGGCCAACATGCCACACTAGTCGGGGTTCACTTTAACCACAAAACCCTGGCATCCAATCACGCACCCTGGCAGGAAGTTACACTGACCTGTGAGATTCAAGCCATTACTAGAAACAGGAAGGAAACTTGAGAATTTTTCAAAAGACCCACAAAGTGGAATTCTCCATGCATCATATTAAAACGCAATTACACACATAATCATACAAATGTGTGCAGCTGATTAAAGGGTTTCTGCAAGCTATAGAAAATAATGGCTGACTACCGATGAAGAATTTCCAATTAACGTTCTTAAATTAAGCTAATTGAGTACATTGTGTTCAGCGATCAGTATTAGGTAACCAATGGCAACAGAGCTACTTTGTTGAGTGTCCAAGGCCACAAAAGCACTGCAAAATATGGTTGTCACTTCTCCTGTTGGAGTTTAATATTATTCTGTAGATACAGTCACTGGCATATGTTTAGGATTGACAACCAGTGAGACTGGAATACTGACGACTCGTTTCGGCAGTTCAGAATCGATTCTTTCTTTTAGGAAACAACAACTTTATCTGTCGTGCACTTTAAGCTTTAAAATTTTGCAGACATTTTACATTCACAAACAGCTATGTTACACACTGCATTAAAGGTAATATTTGAAAAACCATAATAGGGGAACTTTAATTATTAATTTCTTATGAATGAACATGACTTAAGGAAAACAAAAGTCAGGATTTATAAATACTAATAAAGATTAATTAATGTTGTTGTTTATTTTTAAAATAATGAACCCTGTTATAAAGTGTTAGTAAACATATTCTCTTTGTAGTTAAAAGGAAAACAATCTAAAATGCATTTATATTAGACATTCATTTTTGAGTTTTATTGCTGTAGAGATGTAGGCCTATATAAAATGATTTTGTTTTACAGTGAGTTGTATGGTAAGCAAAATATATTAATAAATAAATAGATTTTAATAATTCAGTTTGCAGTGCAACAGGAGCATATATACACACTCACACATATACACACTCACACATTTCACACAATCCTACAAGCATTGGTGTTTCTCATGCAACATCGTAGCATTTGAGAGTGTTTGTAAAACTTCTGTGCCTTACAGCAGAAAACAGACTCATATCATAACTGTAATCGACTTGAATGGCCCACGATTTGCTAAAAACATTCTCCTGGCACCATGCTTATTTTCATCAAGTAAGTGAATAAAAGATGTACTCTCAAAGTTATGCAGTTATTCACATCTTTAGTCTAGCAGTACACAACTCAATAAGAGGCATTTCTCTTCTCGTGCTTCTAGAGCATTTAGATCCAAATCCATACTTAATACAACATCACATGCATTTTTAGAAATGCTAAAGTTCAATTTCCCTCCAGACTCTGAGGGTTTTCTTCCTGAAATATTGAACCGGTATAAATACAATGAATTCACGACAGAGGCTAATAACAAAACTACCAATGCTAGTGTGTACACTAAAAGTTTCAACACACATAAGCCCATAGGTTTACCATCAAATCCTTAAAGGTTTTTTTTATTTATTTATTTATTTTTTTTTATTGAATTTTAACAATAACAAAACAATTTACACACAAGAGTACATATAACCATACATGTCAGGGGTAGAGAAGAAATGAAAAAAAAAAATAATAAATAAAAATAATAACAAATAGGCTACTGAAAGACTTTTTACAAAAAAAGCTTGTACTTGTCAAACATCTGTTTAGTTTTCATAGCTTTCAGGTTTTTACTTTTGGAAATAGTTTCTAAACATATCTTAACATCAATTTTAAAATGTTCAAAATTTGGTATTTTTCCATTCCATTTGACCTTATGAATATAGTAACGGGAAATTATAACAATTAAATCAAAAATAAACAAAATGTTTTTTTTCACCCTCAAATGAGAAACATTTTAACATTACATCAATTTCTTCAAAGTTAACAGGAGTCATAACTTTACTTTGCAAGTAATTACTAAGTTCTTTCCAAAACATCTGGGTCTTGGGACTATGGAAGCAGAATAGTCTCAAATATAATTCACGCAAGAAACATGATTCACACGTGCGTAGACAATTTCACATGCGTGAAACCTAATTCACGTACATACAAAAAAGATTCACGTGCGTGAAAAAAAAATATATTCACAAAAAGCAATTCACATGCGCAAAATAAAATTACATATTCATAAAAACATTTCACAAATGCAAAACACAATTCCTAGATATACAACTGTGCACAAAAACCTTTGAATGTTTAAAATGTACGAGAGTGTCCTTGAATTTGAATGTGCAAATCATCATTCACGTACGAATCGCCTTGGATGTGTGTGTGTGTATTTTTGAGACTTTCCTGGCAGCGCTTACTCGTAAAACAGAGCAGTCGTACTCGTAACACAGAGCAGTCGTACTCTTTAGCCAATCAGATTTAAGCTTATCAATCGACCAATCAGGTTCACGTGAGGGCGGGCCTATCTGCATGTCACGTCATCAGCTTTCGACTAGTTCATGGCTGAGCAGAGGTGCAGTTACTCGTTCACTTCTGTGTTAACTGAAGTTAAAGAAGCTTGAGATCAGTTGATGCAATAGTTTATTTACTGCTGTTTAGTCCACATGTGAACATAAACATTTAATTTTAGTATTGATGGATTTTCATGTCCTGTCCACAGTCCACCACACATTCAACTGATGATAATGTATGTAATGACGTGCATATATAGGAGACATGTTTTGTTTTAAGCATCATATATTATGTAGTTTTATTGTTTCAGATTTCCGAGACAGATGATGTATGAAGTTGCAGACAACCAGTACTGTGATCTTACCATTCCTACTGTAAATCTTTGAAAACAGTCATGTTGCAAGCCATCCATTTTGACAGTTGTTTCAACAAGAGGTTGAAAGTGATGCATTGTTACTGTGTTCATTTGTCTCCTGCGGACTATATACACTGTGTACTATGTACACTGCAGTCGTTAACGCCGGACAGAAGGGGAGTCACACCACCATATGGAAAGAAGTGTAAATGGGTGAAGCATAGTTTACTGTAAAGCTACGTCTTAGTGTTGCTTATCTTGGCGAAAGCAGAGTACAAATCAGCATGAAGTTTTAACATCTACTCTCGTGTAATGGAAATCAAATTATGTACACGCTCTAGGAATACAGCCCCGCTATGCATGCATTATTAAATGTTCTTGTCAGAATTAAAAGATTCAAAGACATGGTTCAATTTGATGTACACGTTTTATTAATTTGAGAGTTTCCGAAATCCTTTGGGAATAAAATATATATAAAATGACATGAGTAATGTTCCTGGCTGTTACATATGAAGATCATGAACTGACAGTCTTAAGTATAAAGCACAACATTCAGTACAGAGAAATATACATCTCTTCCAGAGTTGTGAGATCCAGTCAGAGTCTACTTTGCTTTTAAAGTATGTAAATTCAAGTGTAATACATCAAGTGAAAAGTGAACAAATTAATTGTGTTCAGTTTAGGACATCAGATTTTCTCGTGATATTAAAAATAGTAAAAACCTATAGTACAAGAGGTGCAGAGTGCAGGCAGAGGACGTGGGAAATTAAGTGATGGTATTTGAATAGAGTTTACTGAGTAATCTTAGTCGCATAATTTTAATAGCCTCTCTATGATAAGTAACTTTGTCTTATCAGCATAAAATCAGATTTGCCTATTTTATTAGGCAAAGTAAAATTAATGCTTCACAATATTGTCCTGTGAGACTTTAAGATGACAATAAAAAACCTGAGATGACAATACAGCACAAAACCATGTTGAATATATTGGTAACACTATACAATATGGTAATATAACTAAGTTGACATTAGATAATGTATTAACTAACCATGAGCAATACATTTGTTGTGGTGTGTTTGACTGCTATTTCAGTTAACACAGAAGTGAACGAGTAACTGCACTTACCTCTGCTCAGCCATGAACTAGTCAAAAGTTGATGACGTGACATGCAGATAGGCCCGCCCTCACGTGAACCTGATTGGTCGATTGATAAGCTTAAATCTGATTGGCTAAAGAGTACGACTGCTCTGTGTTACGAGTACGACTGCTCTGTTTTACGAGTAAGCGCTGCCAGGAAAGTCTCAAAAATACACACACACACATCCATGGCGATTCGTATGTGAATGACGATTTGCACATTCAAATTCAAGGACATTCTCGTACATTTTAAACATTCAAGGGTTGTTGTGCACAGTTGTATATCTACGAATTGTGTTTTGCATTTGTGAAATGTTTTTATGAATATGTAATTTTATTTTGCGCATGTGAATTGCTTTTTGTGAATATAAATTTTTTTCACGCACGTGAATTTTTTTTGTGTGTACGTGAATTAGGTTTCACGCATGTGAAATTGTCTACGCACGTGTGAATCATGTTTCTTGCGTGAATTATAATTGAGACTATTCTGCTTCCATATGGGACATTCCCAAAATAAATGCTTAATAGTCTCAGGGGTGGTTTTACAAAAAGCACAAATATCTTCAATGTTCACTTTAAAACGTTGTACCACAAGTGATTTAACTGGGTAAATTCGATGGAAAATTTTATATGAAACCTCTTTTACTTTGTTTGTAATACAATACTTGTGAGGTGTCATCCAAACTTTACTCCACTCAATATGTTTCTTAAATAAAGAATTCCAGTGAATAGTAACAGCAAGTATACATTTAGATTGAAGAAGGGACCGCAACAAAATATTATTACATCCATTATTATTATTTAAATAAGGAATAAGGATTTATCCCCATTACTCCACGTGTACTCTTTCAAATGTGGGTATTTATATCTCCATATATCAATTAACCCTACATTTTCACAAAATATTGATAGCTCTGAATTATTTGTAGGTGGTTTAATTGGAATAGGAATTCTATCCATCCTAACATCAGGGACAGTATTGAAGTCCCCACCTAGAATAATTTCAATATCATGAAATCTTTTCCTTATTTTGTTTATCTCATTTTCAATTTCAGAGAACAAATCAACATTATATTTTTTTATATTTGAGGCATATACAGTACCTAACAAAAACATTTTACCATCAATGGATACCGTTAGAATTATCCATCTACCTCCATTGTGGACTTTGCTATTAACTATTTTCCCTTTAAATGAACCCTTTAAAATTGCAACTCCTGCTGAATGATTACTTCCAAAAGAATCCCAGATTTCGCTGCCCCACTGAGACTTCCAAAAATTCACATCTGAAGAACAAGCATGAGTCTCTTGTAAAAAATAAAAATCTACATTAAATCTCTTGCAATACAAAAAAACAGCCTTTCGTTTAGTTAAATCTCGAATACCCCTCACATTGAAAGAACAAAAAGATAAAGACATGAACTTTTAATGAACACAACTACAGAAGAAAGAAAGAAAGATTCTTAGAAGCTTAGGTATATGTAACTCAAAAAGGTGCACATTCCTTATTCGTTTATAATTTTACCTGGGAAATTATTTTGTATTTTATTTGAACTTTTAACTTTAAAAAAAATAAATAAAATTTTTATTCCCCCTCGATCATTCTTATTTACAAATCCTCAATTGAAATATTAGGTCAGAGACCAACAAAAACCAAACCTTTATTTGGGAAAAATTTCAACGCCATCATCAAAGGCTCTGCTCCCCACAAAATAAGCTTTACGACCTTTCTCTCTGGCATCTTTCGCCATGGGCCACAGGAGCTTTCGTCTCTCCACATCCAGCGCCGTCAAATCTTCTGTAAACCGTAAACGCTGTGCTTGAAGGAATTCACAGTTCTTCGCTCTTTTCCAGAGTAGATCCCGAGTAGACCTGTTCGTGAACTGAATTATCGTCGCTCTTGGGCTTCTCCCCTGTTCTTTCCGACCCAGTCTATGAACAATGTCCACATCAACCTGGCATCTCTCCTTTAACTCTGGAGCAACTGAGCCGCAAATTCCAATCACCTGATGCTTGAGTTCCCTTTCAAGGGAACTCGAGCTGCGTCGAACGCTGCGGGAACGCCTCTGCGTTGTGCGTCATGAAGCACGTATGGAATCAGCCCAATGGAGAGATGAAACGTCATAGGCGGGTGACGTCATCGACCAGGAAACTATAAAGCACCCCAAAAACATAAGCGCAGTAGCTTCTGTGCCTTCAGTCGCGCTACATGTGAATCTGTCCCTGTGTGATATTGTTTGTCTTACATACCCTGCACCACACAAACAATTTATCCTATATATATATATATTGAGAGATTATGGCGGACGAACAGCAGTTTAGAAAGTGTGTTCCTCCCTGCTCGCGTTATTTAACGAGCGGGGATACACATGATCTTTGTGTTGTTTGTTTGGGAGTTCAGCATGCCCAGTTTGCTCTCGAGGGAGCAGACTGTGAGCATTGCGAGCGTTTGCCGTTAAGGACGCTCCGCTCCCGCCGATCGCTCTTTGAGGAGAGCGGTTCGGTGCGCGCTCCCCGCGGTTCGGGTCCCGCTTCTGCCGAGGCAGAGCGGTGGCGCTTATCGTGGGGATCGCAGATGGATCTCTCAGCGGGGGTTGAGACGGGCGCTGCCTTATCTCTCCCTTCACCTGTGAGATCCAGTGCCTCATGCCTGGGTTCGGAAGCACGCGCTGCGGTTTCTTCCGCTCGGGATGAGGCACCCGTACTACAGCTATCCAGTTCTGAGGAGCTGGATGTTGTTAGTGTGGAGGGAGAGACTGAGGATTCGCCACCTCACTCTCCCGAAAGTGATGAGCTTATGGAGGTGTTAACACGAGCTGTTGAAAAACTCAGTATTGAATGGCCAGTGATTAGACAGGAGTCTGTGTCAAAATGGAAACTTGATGAAAGATTTTTGCCCTCACGTGTTCAGCCTCCACGCCGGTGTCTGCCGTTCTTTCACGATCTCCACACTGAGGTGTCGAGATCGTGGAAGAAACCGGTTTCATATAGAATATTTAGTCCCCAGACATCAACATATTCAAATATAATGGGGGCTAGATCATATGGTTATGGCGCTTTGCCTCGCGTGGAAGAGACGCTCGCGAGCTATCTCTCCCCCGAGGCGGCGTCATCTTTTAAAACACCGGTATTACCCACCAAGCCCCTTAGAAATACATCTGCTTTGGTGGGTAAAGCGTATTCGGCTGCAGGTCAGGCTGCGTCATGTCTGCATACAATATCAATCTTGCAGGCATACCAGGCTGACCTGCTGAGGGACGTGAGTGAGAGTGAGGCAGTCAGTACTGACGTAGTTCGAGAACTGCGTCAGGCTGCTGATTTATCCCTGCGCGCCACCAGAGAATCGGCCAAGCTAGTGGGTCGATCTATGGCAGCTCTGGTGGCCGCAGAAAGACATCTCTGGTTAAATCAGACAAATATGAAAGACAAAGAAAAAGCTTTTCTTTTAGATGCTCCTCTCTCTCCATCGGGGTTATTTGGCGAAGCTGTTAATTCTGTTATAGACAAATTCCAGGAAGAGAAAAAACAAGCTGCAGCTTTCAAAAAATTTCTCCCGTTAAAAATTCACGTCCCTGGGGCTGCTGGGCGGGAGCAGCCCCGGCTGTCTACAAGCTCATCCCATAGGGCGCAGCAGAAACAGAGTGTCGCGTCTCGTGCTCCCCCTGCTGGACAGTGGGCTCAGGCGCGGCACTCTCAGCCGAAGTCTTCTAGCAATAGACCTGATCTGAGGACAGTGATATTGTCTAAGAAGGCTTCGGCTAAGAAGAAGTCCTGACGCCGAGGCGTTCAGGATGCTGAGGGTGGTCCCCACCGAGGCGGAAAGGAGTTCACCTCTCTTTACGGTGCCCATTCTTCCTCGGTGCCCTCAGGGGGCCGTTCTGCCAACCCCGCCTTCATGCCGGGGCGTAGGCGGTCCCAGCGAGCGTTTTCCCGAGGGACGCTCGCTCCCTCTGAATAAAAAAAAAAAAAAAAAAGCAGAAGCAGAGTGTCGCGTCTCGTGCTCCCCCTGCTGGACAGTGGGCTCAGGCGCTGCACTCTCAGCCGAAGTCTTCTAGCAATAGACCTGATCTGAGGACAGTGATATTGTCTAAGAAGGCTTCGGCTAAGAAGAAGTCCTGACGCCGAGGCGTTCAGGATGCTGAGGGTGGTCCCCACCGAGGCGGAAAGGAGTTCACCTCTCTTTACGGTGCCCATTCTTCCTCGGTGCCCTCAGGGGGCCGTTCTGCCAACCCCGCCTTCATGCCGGGGCGTAGGCGGTCCCAGCGAGCGTTTTCCCGAGGGACGCTCGCTCCCTCTGAGGAGGGTCTCACAGCAGTCAAACCAGTCGTTCCCTGCCGGTGCGCCGTTACAGGGCGCTGTGTTTGCTGCTCAAGTTACACCAGAGGCCAGTCTCGAGAGACTGGTACCCTTAGTAGATTTTCTGGCAGAGTGGAAAAGCCTTCCAAGAATATCTCATTGGGTCCTGCAGACAGTAGAAAGAGGATATGCTATCCAGTTCAGGTGTCGTCCACCAAAATTCAGAGGGGTTCTGCACACAGTGGTGGGCCCCGAGCAGGCTCTGGTAATGGAACAAGAGGTGAAAACGCTCCTCCAAAAGGAGGCTATAGAACGGGTTCCTCCTCCCAGTTTGGAGTCAGGTTATTACAGCCGATATTTCATCGTTCCAAAGAAGGATGGGGGGTTGCGTCCAATTTTAGACCTGCGCCTATTGAATCGCTCGGTAGGGAAGCTAAAATTCAAGATGCTCACTATCAAGCAGATCGTGTCTCAAATCAGATCCGAGGACTGGTTTGTCACGATAGACCTAAAGGACGCATACTTCCACATTTCCATCCTTCCACAACACAGGAAGTTCCTGAGGTTCGCCTTCGGGGGCGAAGCGTACCAGTATCGGGTTCTTCCGTTCGGCCTAGCACTCTCTCCCCGAACTTTTATGAAATGCATGGATGCAGCTCTGGCACTGCTGCGGCTCCAGGGCGTCCGCATTTAAACTATATCGACGATTGGTTGATTCTGGCTCAATCGGAGCATCAGGCGATTCGGCATCGAGATGTCGTTCTCGCCCATATCAAAAAGTGGGGGTTGAGGCTCAACGCCAAAAAGAGTGTGATTTCTCCAGTACAGAGGACCACTTTTTCTGGGCGTGGTTTGGGATTCGACGACGATGCAGGCACATCTGTCTCCTGCTCGTATAGCTTCGATTCTCTCAGCCATCAAACAGGCAAAGCTAGGCCAGTCACTCACTGTGAAAAGATATCTGAGGATTCTGGGTCTCAGGGCAGCAGCATCCAACGTTATACCTTGCGGCCTGCTGTACGTGAGACCACTGCAGTGGTGGCTCAGGTGGTGGAGCTCCTATGGAAACATTTCGGTCGTGCCGAGGCAGACCTATTTGCATCCAGGGAAACATCACACTGCCATCTGTGGTTTTCCCTAAGTCCTCCAGCCCCTCTGGGGTTGGACACAATGGTACAGGAGTGGCCGAGGTCACGCCTGTACGCATTTCCCCCGATTGCTCTGCTCCCAGGAGTTCTGGAGAGGGTTCGCCGGGACGGGGTCAGTCTACTGTTGGTAGCCCCGTACTGGCCGGCCCGAGTTTGGTTTTCGGACCTAATTTCTCTCCTCTGGAGATTCCGTTGAGGAGGGACCTTCTCTCTCAGGCGAGCGGGTTGTTACTTCACCCCCGCCCAGATCTATGAAGGTTATGGGCTTGGCCTCTGAGGGGGCCCAGCTCATAGAGTCTGGTCTCTCAACCGAGGTTGTTGAGACCATTCTTCACTCCAGAGCTCCATCCACGAGGAAGCTTTATGCCTTGAAGTGGAAACTTTTCACTTCTTGGTGTGGAGAACACCTGCAGGACCCAGTTAACTGCCCAGTGGGTGCAGTGCTGGAGTTCCTGCAGGAGCGCTTCTCCACAGGGTTATCCCCCTCCACACTAAAGGTGTATGTGGCGGCACTAGCTGCTTACCACGTCCCTTTCAGTGGAGTTTCTCTTGGGAGACACCCGCTTGTAACTCGTTTCCTCCGTGGCACTTTGAGGCTGAGGCCAGCAGTTCGTACGAGGGTGCTGACCTGGGATCTGGCCATTGTATTGGAAGGTCTTTCCCTAGCTCCTTTTGAACCTATCGAAGAAGTTCCTGAGAAGTTTCTCACTTTTAAAACTATCTTTTTACTTGCTATCTCCTCATTAAAAAGAATCGGAGATTTGCAGGCTCTGTCCGTGTCACCCTCGTGCCTGGAATTTTCGCCTGGCATGGTTAAGGTTTTTCTGCATCCTAGACCAGGTTACGTTCCCAAGGTCCCTACTAATGTTGTTAGACCTACGGTTCTGCAGGCTTTCTGTCCTCCTCCATTTATGTCATCGGACCAGGAGAAACTTAATTTACTCTGCCCTGTTAGGGCGTTAGACGCTTATGTCCACAGAGCTGCCCTGTGGAGGAAATCAGAACAACTATTTGTATGTTTCGGGCCATCCAGGAAAGGGTGCCCTGCGTCTAAACAGAGAATGAGCAAGTGGGTGGTCGAGGCTATCTCACTTGCTTATGAGTCGGCTGGTCAGCCTTCACCTTTGGCTGTTCGAGCCCACTCTACTAGGAGTATGGCTGCTTCCAAAGCTCTATTATCGGGGGTTTCCCTGAGTGATGTTTGTGATGCGGCTGGATGGTCTTCACCGCATACTTTTATTAAGTTCTATGACCTAGACTTAAGTTCTACCCCTGGGGCACAAGTGCTCTCGTCCTCTGTGCGCTAGTTCTCACATGGCGGTCATTTGGTCCTATGGCGACGTGGGTATTCGCGTTCCCGCAGCGTTCGACGCAGCTCGAGTTCCCTTGAAAGGGAACGTCTCGGTTACGTATGTAACCCTAGTTCCCTGATAGGGAACGAGACGCTGCGTCGTTCCGCCATACTCCCGGCACTCCCGTTAGCGCTTCCTTCAGGCCTATCAGAAGCTACTGCGCTTATGTTTTTGGGGTGCTTTATAGTTTCCTGGTCGATGACGTCACCCGCCTATGACGTTTCATCTCTCCATTGGGCTGATTCCATACGTGCTTCATGACGCACAACGCAGAGGCGTTCCCGCAGCGTTCGACGCAGCGTCTCGTTCCCTATCAGGGAACTAGGGTTACATACGTAACCGAGACGATTTTCATCCGTTTTCTCGGTAACACCGTGGAGCCTCAGATTCCATCTTCTTCGATATCTTTCTGCTTCATTAACTTTTCGTTCAAGCTCAGCAACTTTCTGCTCGTGCGATTTAGTGAATTCTTTCACCACTTTCATTTCATCTTTCAAGTCTTGAACTTCATTCAGCGCGAAGTCAATTGACTTTTTCAAGGTTCCAATGCTGAGCGTATTTTCCCGAATCAGATTCTCCAGGTGCCCCGAACTCTCATTAATTTTTCTGGATAAGAGACTTACAATATTGTCTTGCATTTCAAGAAGCGACGGTTCGTCTTTCTTTTTTTGGAACAAGGTTTTTCTGGCGTATCTGGCAGTGGTACACGCAGACTATCTTTCACGATGGAGTACGACGAGTGATCTGCCATCTCAATCTTACTGCTTATCCCTCCTTCTTGACTTTTCCTTGTCTCCACCGATCGTTTAGTGGCACCATCAGAGGTCTTAACATTACTCGGCTTCATTTTGTGAGGGACAATCAATCCAAGAATTGAAGGGGAATGATTTCAAAATCTATCCTCTATAGTGATCCAACTTAAAATACATGGAGCATAGTCTATAAAATTGTGTAAATGAATTTCTCCCTTCACGGATATTTGGAATAAAACACCCCAAGGCTTTCGCAGCTAAGAAATAACATCCACCATGGCCGCCATCTTGCCGCGCCTCAAATCCTTAAAGGTGTACATATACTATTTCATAGATGGATTTTTTTTTTTATCAACCACAAAATGTTAGTAAAAGGTTCTTGAGTCAAAATTGTTAATTTCAATTTCTACTCTCACACTATTATTTTTGCTGTCTTTACAACTCCTATGCATCTTCTCATGTGAAATACTGTGCTTTGTTGCACTTAGAGAAGGTTAATAATAGAGTACAATATAGTCTACATTAGGACAGGTTCACAAAACAATCCAAGCTGAAATGTGCAGCAAAAACTGATCAGACTGACACGAGGAGGGATATTGTTCCTTCTAGGGTTTAGGAATAACATTACCTACTTTGGCTTATTTCTTTAAATTGGAAGAGTATTTGTGCACCAAGTATAGGACGTTGGCTAAAAGAAATGGTAACAAATATGTCAATGGAAAAGATGACTTATATTTTAAGGGACAAATATAACATTTTTGATGGAGTTTGGGGACCTTTCAGATCATTCTTAAAATGTGGTAGACTTGGAAAGGTGTTAATAAGAGACTAAGAAAAGAGGAGGTATAGAATAGCAATTTAAAATACTGAGAGGCTGTTTTTATTTTATTTTTGTTTCTGTTTTTTTTTTTTTTTTTCTTGTTTCCTGTTACATGGAAATGTATATGTTCATGTGTTTAGTTCAAAAGCAAAAACAATAAAAAAAATAAAAATAAAATAAATATTACCTACTTTGTACATTACTGCTTCACTGTGACATGGACAGTATTTCTGAAAGGGCACTGTACCTGTGGGCGTATTTATGTATTATGTATTTATCTAGCTGATAATTCTGTATTGTATGCATTTATCAGAAAACGACTCATGCATGTAGTTTTGTTCCAACAAATGCCCTTTATGTACTAGGAAGGAAGTTCTGAAAGTTATATCCAACTTTTATTATTTCAAATGTTCAAGAAAAAATGTTTATTTCCATGATATAACCCTTTTTAAGGATAGAATATTAAATTTCGGACACACAGTCCGTAATCTCACTATACTAAAACACACACCAAAACTGCTGTAGCAAGTTAAAAATAAGCCTCATTTTCAAAAGCCACAGAACAATCTTACACAAAAGGGGAGCTTAATACAATCCTCATTAAAAATCTCTGACTGGGAGTTTATCCCACATTTAAGCCACTCTAGAGAACAGGTTCTTGGCATTAACAATTAACATTCATTTTGTGTTGTAAAGTATAATGTGAATTTGCAGGAATAGCAAGACGGAGAGAGACAAATTCATAATCCATAATCCATAAAAATCATACAGTATATTCATTTTTGTTTCACATATAATTATAAAAACTTTGCAAACTGACTAGTATACACACTAAATCCAACTGACGAATTGTGACTATTATGATAGTATGCAATTCTGAACACACACACACACACACACACACACACACCTGTTCCACCAAGAAACACTTACACACCCCATATTGCTGGTACATTTGGTGTCCAAAGTTTACAAAAAAATCCTCTGCTTTTTTCAAATGGTTATATTTTGTATTATTTTAATAATTTGTTACTCATTGTCATGGACCACAAGATGTTACAGGCTATAACAATATAATACTTTGTGTAAAAAGTGTCCAATATAGCTGAAAATCATGCTTTCTGTCCGAGTATTTTTTCCATCATGTATAGTGTAATACAAAATACTTTATTTTACTTTGATGACATTTCATTTTTATTTATTTATTTTATTTATAAAAGCCCTAAATAATCCTTTTAAGGGGCAATGTGTAGGAATTTCTCCCATCTAGTGGTGAAATTGTATTTTGAATTCAAACGAATAGTGCTCTACAGCGCCTCGCTTTTTCAAATGCGTGTTGCTTCTACGGTAGCCACTATGTACCAAAAAGCTATGACAGGATGTCTTATAATAGCACTTCATCGAGTTTTCCTTCGGGTGAACAGGTTTGTTATTTCAAACAAACTGCAACTTGACACAACAAACAAACGGATATTTGATAGAATTGAAAGTTTCCTAAGGCAGAGAAGCGACCAGCAATGAAAAAAGCTTGTAATTTATACCGCAACATTGACTTACCTGTTGAGAAGAAAGCAGGCAAGTTCAGCGTCTATTTTGAATGAAAGCTTTCTCCTGCATCAACTCTTTCTACCTGTAAAAAGCTATCCCGACATTAAACCTTGTTTTTTGCAAATTCCTTAAATAGTATGGTCCTCCATTATAAATAACGTGCAGTGCAGCCTTTTAAACTTGCCGGTGCAGTGACAAGCATCTCTCAAATCTTTTTGTCCGGTTCAGCTGCTTTTAGTCACGTGACGCTGGCTCTGAACGAAAACGAGTTGTGTAAATGCGTTGGCATAGTACTTTTTTTGTCCCTCTCTGCTATTATAGTTTATCAAGATGGCGGAACGACATGGAAGCCTCTGTGGACCTAAATTCTTCATTTACGAGGATAAGTCAGATCATTGGCAGAGGTATTGAGGACATATTTATTAATACAAATATTGATTTTAGATAATAAAATATAAAAAAAACTACACATTGTCCCTTTAACTAATTCTACAACATTCAATCGTTTAAAAATAACTTATCTTATAAAAAATGTGTCCATAAATCTTGCGTCATTTCTGTTACCGTATCATACTTTTACCTTTAAATTGGTGGAATTATCTCCCAAACTATGTAAGATACAGGAAATTATGTCACTTTCCCTCACTGATAAGATCTGAAGCACTAAAGGTATGTGTGCTCTCTCTGAGAAAATCTTATTATCTAAAAAGTTCTTACACCAAGAGTTATTTTGTAAAACGTCAAAACTGTTACCACAATATCAAAAGAAAAACAGAATTTATCACTGATCACACACTGGGTTGTTTAAAAGTCTTTAAATTATTGATTTCATTAGTGCCATGTGCTATTAGCATTTATGCTAGTAAGTGGAATTTTTGGCAAAAAAGTTTAAAATGGTAAATTGTTACCGTCAAACTCTGTTACCAAAGTAGAGTAACAATGTTGACAGTATGTAAGTTGGTAAACAATACTAGAAAGAAATCTGTCATTAAAAGTAAAAAAATAAAATAAATACAAGGAAGTAACTTGTGTTTGGTGAGCACTGAATTATTAAATCTAAATGTGTTTTCAATAACATACTGGAAAGAATTTCTGTCAGTGAACAGTTATTTGAACTTTTTGAAATGCAAAATGTATCTCCAATTATAGAATCACTCATATGCTTAAAGCATTGCCGTCTAATCTACACCATCACCCTATTAGCGTCCTCACATTCTAAATGCCAGCTTTACGATACCGTGTACGTGTGTGCACCTGTATGCATATCTGATTCTATTCAGCCCCTGCGGCTCTCCTCTGCTCTAAAAATTAAACACATTCATTACAATCATCATGTTTGTGTTGAAGTCAATGTGCAACAATTACAGCTGAGAGACATCCACCAAGCACAGAGCAATCGCCCGGCCAATCATCCACGTGCTGCTATAGAGCTCCAGGAGGAGCTATGCCAATAATATCAGTGGATTGTTTTACAACTGTCTACAACCATCATCAAAGAAAAAAAAAATCAGTCCCTATGCATTCACCAATTGTTTTGCTGACTGCAAATACACATACCTCCCCACAGCAGAGAGAGCTGAAAGCATGAAATAGCTTTCTAACAAACAGAACACAGACTATTTTTGGTGTTGTGGCGTTCTTCACGGTTCAGTGTTGGAGCAGAACAGTGGTTGAGCTGTGACCTGTAGATGAAAAGAGTCTTTGCTCCATACAAACACATTAGCATGGTCAATGACAACTGGTGGTCATGCTGGATTCACGCTATTGTGCATCAATTTCCATAAAAACCAATATCAAAAGAGACTTTGGGGGGTATATTCTAGTTATTTCAGCATTTTAACAATTTATAACTGGAGACCCACATTTACTGTGTTCTGTGGGATTTTTTGGTCTGCCAGGTAAAAAATGAAAAATAAAATCAATGAATCTGATTGCTTAGAAAACTAGCACACCTCGCCCCAACAATCTATAGATACAACCTCAACTATTTCCAAAACAAATCACAGTATACTAAGTGATCAACATGTAAATCTGAGGCTTTAAAACATTTTCATGCAAAGGACCAGCCAAATATTTAGCAAGCACAAAAGCAGATATGTAATTTTATGCATACAGACCTATTTTTATTGAGAAAATAGTGTGAAAAAAAATTTGTTTGCAAAATTAAATTAGCTTTCGTATTGACTCTGTATTGAAGCAAAAGTAAATTATTAAAATAGTATCTATAATCTAATTTGTATTAAGTTTAGTGTATTTTTTTCCGCCCACAATTAATGTAAGAAAAGTGGCAAACTAACTCTATTTGTACAACATTTAAATACGCAATAAAATTCAAAGATAAAACAATGTTCTCTTACGAGAGGTTCTCTCGTTTTGCGTAAGTTTAGCTTACGCTACGGGAAAGATTCATCTTCTCGAGATATTGAAGCCAAAAAATTATCCTTAATTTTGTATTCATTGTCAACGCAGTGCAGCAGCTAGCAGACCTAGAGCAGGCAGTCTTGCGTGCTCATTGGCTGCCCTGCGGGCATCTGCTGCAGCCTACCAGTGAGCCCTGCGTGACGTCACGCCCAATGAAGGGCGCTCGCGCCCTCATAGCGTCATAGCCCGCCAGAATGGGCGTGGCTTAGCGTATAAAAGAAGGGGCTGTAGGCTGATTTCCCTGATTTTCACCTTTGGCTTGTTCACAAAGTCCCGCGAATCGTTTTATTCTCCCGCAACTCGCACACACAGAGTGAGTGCTTTACCGCCCCCGCCCGCGCCCGCGCTCGCACTCGGCCATCAAGTCTAGTGTCGCGCCGCACTCTATTGCGAGTGCACGTCTCTCAAGGGCCCGGCCCGAGGATAGTGTCGGGAAATATCGGCCCGCGGAACGGGTCGGGTCAAGTTCGGGCTGAGAATCTAAGCTCTAGTTCAAGCTAAGGAACCGAGAGTTGTCATCCAGTCTCTTTGGAAGAGAGAGAGAGAGAGACGAGGAAAACAAACAAGCATGCAAATGGAAATTATAGCGGCCGGAAAAGTTATCGAGCTCATTTTTTTTTATCGTGCGATTAATTGATTTATTGACTATCGCGACAGGCCTACTCATTAATACCCAGTCAGTCAATTTCCTTTTTAGGTATAGAGCTGAATTCTGTGGCCATGACGGCGCGCCTGTCGACACAGCGCGCGCGCCGTGTTCGCCGCCTAGCCGCGTCTTTCCAGAAGGGCAGCTTTCTCCCTTTGAAGACGTTTCAAAGGATGCTGGGCTGTATGGCTTCAGTGGCAGCGGTGCTCCAGCTGGGCCTACTGCGCATGCGCCCGCTCCAACGCTGGTTGAATGCTCGCGCGTCTCGCCGAGCCTGGGTTTCTGGCGGCCAGAAAATCAGAGTGACTCAGACCTGCATAGCGGCTCTGCAGCCCTGGTTAGTAGCCGACTGGTACTAGCAGGGAGTGATGATGGGAACCATCTCTTATCGGAAAGTCATTTCGACAGACGCGTCCAACTCGGGTTGGGGCGCGCTGTTCAAAGGCAGACCGGCCTTTGGCCAGTGGTCAGACCAAGAGAAGGGTTTTCACATAAACTGTCTGGAAATGATAGCGGTCGAGAACGCGCTGAAGCGCTTCCTCCCGTTCATACAGGACCAGCATGTTCTCGTCCGCTCGGACAACATGTCTGTGGTTTCCTACGTAAACCGTCAGGGCGGTGTCAGATCCAGAAACCTCTGCAATCTGACGGAACGCATCCTTATTTAGTCCCAGATGCATCTGCGCTCGCTGAGGGCGGCGCATGTGCCTGGCCATTTGAACGACGGTCCAGACAAACTGTCCAGGGACAACGTTCCCCCAGGGGAATGGTCCCTGCACCCCCAAACAGTCCAGAAACTGTGGCGTCTATTCGGCAGAGCGGAAGTCGACCTATTTGCGTCAAAAGACAACGCTCATTGCCCGATGTTCTTTTCGAAGAACGAGGACGCGCTGGCCCAGGTCTGGCCCAGCCTCCCTCTGTATGCTTTCCCTCCGGTCTCCCTGTTACCACAGGTGATCAAGAGAATCAGGGAAACGCGCCATTCGGTGCTCCTCATAGCTCCGCACTGGGAGAATCAGAATTGGTTCCCGGAACTAGCACGGCTGTCACATGCAGCTCCGTGGGCGATTCCGGTGAGGGCAGATCTCCTCTCTCAGGCTCGCGGCTCGATCTGGCATCCCCATCCAGAGCGCTGGTCTCTGCACGCATGGTTGATCAACGGGTACTCGTTGCCCTGCCAGAAAGAGTGATGAACACGATCACGCAGTCTAGAGCTCCTTCCACGAGAAGGCTCTACGCGTCTAAATGGTCGGTGTTCTCCAAGTGGTGCACAGACAGAGATCTGGACCCACAAACGTGCGAGGTTGCACATCTGCTCGCCTTCCTACAAGAGCTGATGGATAAAGGGAGGTCCCCATCCACGCTCAAAGTTTATGTCAAGTCAAGTCAAGTCATCTTCATTTATATAGCGCTTTTAACAATGGATTGTTTCAAAGCAGCTTTACAGAGATAAACATACAATTTAAGGTAACAGATTGTTTTGGCATTATAGCGGTTCTTGAATAAATGTTATTTCCAGCTAAAGTTAACTTTGATTGATTCACCTCGAAATGATCAGACTTTTAAACGCGAACCTGTGATTAACGCTGACGGCGTTCACATGCTCATTCAGAATTGATTCTATAGTTATGTGCTTTTTAAAATATGTGCGCAGGTTTATAATTCATACAACCCAGCCTAAACAAACTACTTTTCTTGCCTATAAATTTTGATACAAAATTTTGTTTTATTTTATCACTTCGGGGTACGCGAGCCAGAATTCACAACGCTTCATCTGTAGAGTGGGAAAGGGATCCTCCATAGGGAGAGGATAGTGGACACTTCAGCACTGCATTGTCATCGGGTCCAGGCGGATCTCCTTCGTCAGATCTGGACACGGCCTAGATCCGGCAGGCTGCGGGAAAACCTCGGGATAAACAAAGACACTAATATTAGCGTAGATGCCATTCTTCTTATGATGTAGCGAGTACATCAAGATTTAAGGGAAGTGTTCCCAGTTCCGGCTGACCTAATCTATGCAGCCTAACATTGAATTTATAGAAGTCTATAGTGTGTTATGTGTATGCTAGGTCAAAGAGATGTGTTTTTAGTCTAGCTTTGAACTGACAGAGTGTGTCTGCTTCCCGGACAATGGTAGGAAGACTGTTCCAAAGTTTTGGTGCTAAATAGGAAAAGGATCTACCGCCTGCAGTCGATTTAGATATTCTAGGTATTATCAACTGGCCGGAATTTTGAGATCACAATAGACGTGAAGGACTATAATACGTTAAGAGCTCGCTCAAGTACTGCGGAGCTAAACCATTTAGTGCTTTGTAGGTAATCAACAATATTTTAAAATTTATACGATGTTTAATAGGGAGCCAATGCAGTGTTGACAGAACCGGGCTAATATGGTCATATTTCCTGGTTCTGGTAAGAACTCGAGCTGCGGTGTTTTGAACTAGCTGTAGTTTATTTATTAAGCGTGCAGGGCAACCACCCAGTAGAGCATTACAATGATCTAGCCTTGAGGTCATGAACGCATGGACTAATTGTTCTGCATTTCCCAATGAGAGCATATGGCGTATTTTAGATATATTTTTAAGATGGAAAAATGCAGTTTTACAGATACTAGACACGTGGCTTTCAAAAGAAAGGTTGGTATCAAAGAGCACACCTAGGTTCCTAACCGACGACGAAGACTTACCAGAGCAGCCATCAAGTGTTAGACAGTATTCTGGGTTATTACGTGTGGAAGTTTTTTGTCCAATAATTAGAATCTCTGTCTTTTCAGAATTTAGTAGTAGGAAATTACTAGTCATTCAATTTTTTATATCAGCTATGCATTCCGTTAATTTTGTGACGACCGTGGCAGCGTTCGCAGAACCAACGCACGGCCAGTCACTGGGAAGACATGAGCTGGTCATCCGCTTCCTTAAGGGAGCTAGAAGGATGAATCCGCCGCACCCCCCATCGGTTCCTATGTGGGATCTTTCCTTGGTCCTCGAGGCCCTGAAAGCCTCCCCATTTGAGCCACTAGACTCCGTGGAGTTAAAATACCTATCACTAAAAGACGTTTTTCTGACCGCGCTGTCGTCAGTCAAACGTGTGGGGGACCTGCACGCGCTGCACACGCTAGGGCTCATTCCACTAGAGGCATGGCCTCATCGTGGGTGTGGTCCAGCGGGATTTCTATCCACGACATATGCGTAGCGGCGGGCTGGAGCTCCCCGTCTACCTTTGTCAGGTTCTATAACCTAGAAGTTCCCGCCCTGCAGGCTAAACTTCTGTCAGTCTAAGCGAGTTGTGCGTTCTGCCCAGATATATCATGCTCAGACCACTCTCACGTGACTCAGCTCTCCTGGTTGAGCTGCACTAGTAGGGATGTGCTATATGCTTATACAGACCAGTGCTCTGCTCTGCATTCCCTATGTGTGCTTATATACAAGTGATGGCCCACGTGGCTGGCCACCTTATTTTTCCACTTATTGGGTTCCCCGAGAAACCTCGGCGACTCATGGGTGGTTGCTTGGCGCGCACGGCGTTGACAAAAAGTTCCCGTAGCGTAAGCTAAACTTACGCAATACGAGAGAACCTCTCGTAAGAGAACGTACTCGGTTACTAACGTAACCTCGGTTCTCTCTAGAGAGGGAACGAGTATTGCGTAACCGGCCGTGCTCGCGCCACGAGCGACTTCGCTTCAGTCGATGAAAACCAGGGAAATCAGCCTACAGCCCCTTCTTTTATACGCTAAGCCACGCCCATTCTGGCGGGCTATGACGCTATGAGGGCGCGAGCGCCCTTCATTGGGCGTGACGTCACGCGGGGCTCACTGGTAGGCTGCACACGCGGGGCTCACTGGTAGGCTGCAGCAGATGCCCGCAGGGCAGCCAATGAGCACGCAAGACTGCCTGCTCTAGGTCTTCTAGCTGCTGTACTGCATTGACAATGAATACAAAATTAAGGATAATTTTTTGGCTTCAATATCTCGAGAAGATTAATCTTTCCCGTAGCGTAAGCTAAACTTACGCAATACTCGTTCCCTCTCTAGAGAGAACCGAGGTTACGTTAGTAACCGAGTACGTTTCCGCTAATAAAACTATATTACGATATTTTTTACAGTAAAAAAAGGAATATAGTTTTATTGACGGAAAAACATTACATATAAATACAATAAAATTGTCATAATTAATTCAGAATCAAATTAATTTTATGATTTTAGACCAGTCTTTAGAAAGCAGAATAAAAAATGAAACCATATTACCAAATTTGAAGAAATAAAACATTGTTTGAAAAAAAATAATAGTGTTAAATATATTTAAACATTTTAACATTTAAACAGATTAACTTAGATGTATTTTTTTTCTTAAACATTTTAGTTGTTGTTTTTTTCACTCTTTTTGAAAAACTCACTTTACACAGATAAACTCCAATGTCACATTTTCCTTTGAATTGTCTTGTTTTGGGCTCATAGCCAAATGTGTTGAGATTCCCAGGACACATAAAAAAACAAAAGACAGAAAAGGGGCTGATGGGAGAGATAGCCAAAGGTCTTCCCACATTCCTTTGCCCAAAGCAAAGCTTAAATTTCAACCAAAACTCTCAGACAAGGAAAACAATGAACTATTAAGTCCGAGACTCACATTCGACCATTTAGCATTTTGGTATTGAAAATATATCACTGTTGAACAAGGTTCCACTGAAACCAACATGTTAGGCAACAGATGATGACAAATTATCAATTTACACGGTTTGCCTGACTTGATTCACAGACATTTAGCATGAGAAATGCATTTAGCCTAAACCTCTAATTATAAAAGCAAGTAAACACCTGATCGTTCCAGACGTTTAGGAAAGGGTGGCATTTACGGGCGAGATGATTGCAGAAGCTGCATTAACTCTCATTCTGACAGATGTTTCATAAGTGTCTGGAAATGGCTATGATTGCCGTCAAAAGCCGCAAAATACAATTAGCCTGCTAATCAAGGAGCCAAAACTGTGGCGGAAGTCATCTACGGCAAACGCGCTGTGTCCAATTATTTACCTCTCCTACATTAATGCTGACAGATAGTACTAATGAAGCCAGCACCACGGGGTGTGTTTGTGTGTGTGTGTGTGTGTGTGTCGGAAACAGAGAAAGTGAGAGAGGTAATAAGCCTTAAATACGATTAGTGGGACGCGTCTCATAAAGATGACCCATGGCTCCATTGCACTGCACTGCAAATAAAAGCAAACCTGAGGCAGGCGGTGAAAAGACTGACATTATGACACACACTAAAATAATTAGTGCAGCTTGCTTACTCATTATCATGGATGATGCTTCCTCATTACTAATATTATTGCTCATACCGAGTGTTAGGGATTTGAGCAAAGCCCTAATCCTATATTAAACCTCATAACTCATCCCACATTGTTTCTGCATAAGAATATATCATGTGGCTTGTTGAGGGTGTGATATTAAAGGTGAAACTTTTCTTCTAAAATGAATCCTTTTTTTATTGCCTGTGTGTAAAGGGGTTGTAATCACATATTACAATGATGCACTTGTTCGGTTTTGCTATTACCTCTGAAGGACAGTATTCCTATTTCTATGTGAAGTCTCTGGGTCGGATTTTCTGCGAAATCCATCGGATGTGACGTGCATGCGCGCTCCCGAGCTTCTCTCCTTTTTATATACAGTCTATGCGACGGCACTGCAGCAAACGACATGGGAGTCTGATAACACCCAAAAGCTCCTGCCTCCAGCACAACACAGACTAAAACACAAACTCCACATAAATATAAAAAACAAAACAAAAATGTATCTGCTGAAGCTCGTCAGGCCAAACGTGAATCGGATCGACTTAGGACGAAAACACGGATCAACATCGGCAGAGCGTTTGAATTATGAAGAGACCTCCGCTATTTTTATTGTGATAAATTACAAGTTTTCAGATATGCTGAAATAAATAATGGTAAACTGTAATGAAATAGCAAGGTACTACAACATATATGAGACATGAAATGAATACAAAAGACTGTTCCAGGATAACAAAAAGTAGGTGCTTTAGGATGTAACTTTTATTTTATGTACTAGATCTACTGTTTAACATCACTCATCCCACTACTATCATATCGTTTATTATACACATTTCCAGATACGTACAGTACAGTAATGTTACTTCCTACGATCTTACTGTTACACTGAAATTGTTCAGTCTAGTTCACTAACCGTTTTCGTTATCATATTATACATTCACCTATGTTGACATTTCTGATTGTGAAAGATACACAAATAGTTAGTGAAACGCCTTATGCTAACACCACATGCCGGCTAAATGCAGTCAATGTAACGTTATCATGGTACGAGCATGGAGCATTAGTTCAACGTCAAGCTGATAAAAGTAGCCTATTATTGTAACGTTGCAGTGGGAGTTTACGTGAGTTTCCAGCATGTTGTGTGATGCTTTCTCCGGTGTGTTGAAAGTCTCAGTGTGGCCGGTACCATGAGTGCTCGCTCTTGTGTTCGAGCACGAGCACGAGCGCTCTTGTAAAAATTGGTTGCAATCTGAAACATCACCGATAGAGGCCGCTAAAAAATACATATAGCACCTTTAATTGTATAAGGGATCAGATAACACCAAATACGGACAAAACACCAAAACTTAAAGCAACAACCTAGCAACATTCAACAACCAAGTACTGTGTATGTTACAGTTTGCCCTTGTTATGGAGTTCGAATCAGTTTACTCATAATTTCATCTCCTCAATCTGCTCCTACACAATTAAGGGGCCCGAAATCAATTTCAGAATTGTGTAACCGTTGTGTTGTTTTATATATATAAATTATTTCCATTACACGAGAGTAGATGTTAAACCTCATGCTGATTTGTACTCGGCTTTCGCCAAGATAAGCACAAACTAAGAACGAAGACGTACCTTTACAGTAACCTATGCTTCTCTCTCTCCATCCCTCCATCCATTTACGCTTCTTTCCATATGGTGATGTGAATTTCCTGTCCGGCGTTAACGGCTGCAGTATACTTGGTGCGTACACACCAGGGGTGTAGCCAGAATTTTATTTTTGGGGGGTCCCGTCTTTAAATGAGGGGGCAACATATATATATATATATATATATATATATATATATATATATATATATATATATATATATATATATATATATATATATATAGCCAGAATTTTATATATACAGGCCTATTCTGGTGGGTGCGGACGTGATACCGTGCATGGCGACTCATGTAACATGTTAAGGGTGGCGCTGCCAATAAAGCACCTAAAAGGCTTGTAAAAGCTGTCAAAAAGAACCGGCAAAAGTAATGATTTTGAATATGTAAAATATAGCAAGGAGATATTTTAATTGTTTATTAATAAACAAGTGTTTTCTTTGTCGGCTAAGATGAAGTTGACGATGGCGACTCGTGATCTTCATGTGAACGCGCCAGAGAGAAATGCACATTTCATTAGGATTAGCAGAGAGCAGCCTGTAGTCTGTTTTCTTTCATTTTGAATTGTTCTGTTTAAAAGTAGACATGTGAGGCAAGTAGACTACCTTATATGCTGAGTTTCTGTTCATTTATGAGACGAGCTCCAGTTCACGTGCCGGCGCCTCCGTTTCCTATCTATCGTCTGCTATATTTACTTATTTATTAAATCCAGGCAATCGGTTGATGAAACATTGATTAAAATTAAGATACAATTAATACAAAACGAAATTCAGATTAAAGAAAGGTTTTGTACTTTCTGTTTGATGTCTCTGTGAAAGTTTTCAAGCATATTTTAGTGCCGCTTTCAGAGCGCTCACGTCCGTAACGGAGAACTGTCACGTCCGTAAACATTGTTTTAATCCTCATAAATGCGAACACGAAAATAAAATAAAATAAAATAAAATGAATATTTTACTGTGGAGACTGAGAAGAAACCCTTCTTCTTCATCCGGTGGGTAGTATTACTTTGGTTTGCGCAGTGTAATTCACATAATCACTAAAAAAATATTTTGCCTCCTAATTTTTTTTTAAGCAATCAGAAATCTGAGGGGGCCGGACATGTAAATGAGGGGGCCTAGGCCCACCCAGGCCCCCTCGTGGCTACGCCATTGGTACACACAACGGCTGCAACTACAGTGTGGTCTCCCCAGTGGACCAGCACGATATATAATATATATATATATATATATATATATAGCCTATATATCATCTGTATAATGGAACAAGAAGTGAGGCTTTTCATCAAGAAAGACATCCACTTTATCACATGCTCTCTCTACTTTATCACTCTCTCTACTGCCTTTATACAAAAAGAGTAAACACTCACCATGGATAACAGTTAGCTGTCCAGAGTGGGGGTGCGTTTTACAACATGTGTACGCACTGTTTGACATTGAAGATGAAAGCCTGTATCTAATGTATTTCAGCGAGAGAGAGAGAGAGAGTGTTCACATGAAAGACAAAGAAGGCTAACCATATGCATTTCCGTGGGAAAATTTCTACCCAATGTGCAGTCTTTATTTACTTATTAACAAACAGCAAACAGTCCTTGAGTTTACTCTGTCAGTGAGTGACAAGAACAGTTTGAGTCAACAACAGAATGTAGGACGGAAAAGAATAGATCTGGATCAATCAGACCATCATTAGCCAGAAAACTATAAATAAAAGCCAATTACTGATTCTAAAAAACGTGGGGGGAAAAGCCTTAAAGGGACACTAAGTAAGAATTACTCCCATCTAGCGGTGAAATTGTATTTTGCATTCAAACGAATTGTGCTCTCCAGCGCCTCGCGTTTTCAAATGCGTGTTGCATCTACGGTAGCCGTTATGTACCAAAAAGCTATGACAGGATGTCTTCTAATAGCACTTCGTCGAGTTTTCCTTCGGGTGAACAGGTTTGTTATTTCAAACAAACTTCAAATTGACACAACGAACAAATGAATGTTACAGTATGAAATAATGAGTGTCAAAAACATGAACTATTGTAATTAGTAGTTATGCCTTCTTTATTCGTTATATTTTCTGAAGTAGCCTACGTGCATTGTTAGATATCATCATCAACTTTTAACTATACATGTTCATCTGTCTATAAAATAAAGTACACAAGCAAACAATGAAAAAAGCTTGTAATTAAGACTGTAACACTGACTTGCCTGTCGAGAAGAAAGCAGGACTTCAGCGTCTCTTTTGAAATATTTCTCCTGCATTAGCTCTATCCACCTGGAAAAAGCTATCCCGACATTAACTTGTGTTTTTTGTAATCTCCGGTCACGTTTCCTTTTACGATCTATTTTGGACTTTTCTGGCGACGAGGATTTGCAATGCAGCCTTTTAAACTTGCCGGGGCAGTGACAAGCGCCTCTCACTGCTCTGCTCCTCCGCTTCTGCTGCGTTCAGTCACGTCACGCCGGCTCTGAATGAAAACGTGTTGTGGAAACGCGTTGGCCTAGTACTTTTTGTCCCTCTCTGCTATTATAGTTTTTCAAGATGGCGGAACTACATGGAAGCCTCCGTGGACTTACCCGTCCCATGTATATAAATATAATAAATTCTTTGTTTACGAGGATAAATCAGATAATTGGCAGAGGTATTTGTGCACCATTGAGGACATATTTATGAATAAAAATATTGATTTTAGATTATAAATTAACTAAAAAGTTACTTAGTGTCCCTTTAAGAATTAAGGATTTATTTTGTATTAATCCGTTCAACATGTTTGGTCCCGCTGCTTCTATTTTCTCACAAAATTGTGTATTTTTCCTTGCTTGTCAATCAGTGTGTGTTGACGGAGCTCCTAAAGGGACATGGTGAAAAATAGAGATGCACCGATTGATCGGCTGGTGACCGGAATCGGCCGATTTTCAAGTGATCGGCCATGATCGGCGACCGGCCGGTCAGTCTGACATAATCCGATTTTATGCCGGTCAAATGCACTCGGGCGCCGCATGATTAACATCGCGCAACATCAGCATCACACGTGCACACGGAACGCGCACATGTAGGAAACCTCATGAATTACGGCCGTTTCACACCGCAAGCGGGAGCAGCGCGTTTTTTTTGTTCGGCGTGCATGTTAATCAATGAGTGCATTCACACCGGGAGCCGGAGCAGCGCGTGAGCGTCGAGCAGGAGCGTCGCGTGAGCAACAGTGAAGTGCGGGTTTCGGCGCCGAATCTATTTTTGCTGCGCTCAATTTAAGTGAAAGCACACTTTTGATGGACAAAATAAATATGATTTCATCCAAAAAGTGCCCAAAATGCAAAGAATTTGCATGACTGGTGTGTTTTAACAAGAACTGAAGTAGGCTAGGCTATGTCAGAAAGAAAATGAAGACTCAAAAATATTTATAGAAAATTTACCCATTTAAACTTGTTTTTATTATTATTTAATTGTTTCCCTGCACATGCTCCACTTGTCCTGTTTAGCTTGGCTGGACATGTGTCAGATGAGAGAAGAACTGCTTAAGAAATATAACTTGCCATTGATATACAACAAGTGATTGCAATAGGCCTGTGTGTGTGTGTGTGTGTGAGAGAGAGAGATAAATATCTTTATAATGCAAGGCTATATTTATTGAAATTTCATTTGTTATTTATATATTATTTTATAGCAATTACCTGTTTTCATACAGAAGTTTAGTTTGCTAAATATATAAAAAAAAATTTTTATTGGATATTGGATGTGAAAAGGAAATGGTTCTTCCATAACACTGCACTTTAGATGTGTGAGAATTTTCCACACTAGGAGTCATTTATATAGTTCTATTTTATAGCGATTATCTGTTCAAAAAATTTTCTATGCAAAATGTTCTATTAAAGAGAAGATAGAAAATAAATATTTGTGTGTGCTGTAAAGTGGTTTGAAAAAATAAAATCGGAATTGGCTAAAATCGGTATCGGCAGGTCAAACTCAAGGAAAAATCGGAATCGGGATCGGCCTAGAGAATTGTAATCGGTGCATCTCTAGTGAAAAATATGAGCATTTCAAATGTTTTTGAGTTCCCTTGCAAAACCTTTACGTTCCTCCGAGAAACTTTGCATTCGCTCGCAAATCTTTTGTGTTCTTTGAGAGCGAACGCAAAGTTTCTCGGGGGATTTCTGAAAATATTAAAGTCCCCATGAATTCAAAATTGACCATACTTACTTTGTTTGCCTAAATTGATCGTTTTGTGGTGAACAATTCATCCATGCAAGTCAATCCACACAAAAAAATGTTCTGGCTTCGTAATCTTTAATCAAAATCTGAAATGTCCCCTCCCCTCTGCATTGGAGGACCTTCCCTGATGACGTAGGTTTGACGGTTTGGGTGTCTGCTTAACATCCGTAACCACGCCCCTCCAACTGACAGTAGACGGGCTGAATGAAAACACCTACTTTTCTAGATCCAATCAGGTGCTAGTTGGAAAAAAAGCCACGCCCACTATTTTTGCCTCATTTAGTATTCCGTTTCTCTCGGAAATACGTCACAACACTGGAGAAAAGTCATTTGCAACTTCCGGTTCACGGGGACAAGTTGTGTCAAGTTAACATCACACAAACAAACCAATTAACTAACTAAATAGCTCAAACTCAGCGTGTGACATTATAGCAAGATAAATATGAAAATAAGACCTTCAGGGTTAAGGCTAATATTATTATCTCCTGATTTTATAAATAATTCCATGAATCTGATGGTACTATTGATAAAGACATTTGAAATATACCAAAAAGAGTATATTTTTTATTAGTCTTCTGTATTCTGTCAGAAGTAGCCTATAGTTTCTTCTATAATAAACTTAATATTCTGAGGTATAATATAACTTTTGATAGAGTAAAGAGAAAATCAACGGTTAACACTTTACAATAAGGTCTCATTTACAGTATTAAATAAGTAGTTCACATTCAATTCTAAAAATGTAAATTCTGTCATCATTTACTCACATTTACTGAATATTAACCAAACAGTTGATGTACCCCATTGACTTCCATTGTATTTTTTTTCCTACTATGGAAGTCAATGGGGTCCATCAACTGTCCGGTTACCGACATTCTTTCAAATATCTTCCTTTGTGTTCAGCAGAAGAATGAATTCATGCAGGTTTGAAACAACTTGAGGGTGAGTAAATGATGACAGAATATTCATTTTTAAGTGAACTATTCCTTTAACATTAGTTTAAGCATTAGCTAACATATACTCATCAAAATAATAATGTAATATTAATATAAAATCTTTGTTCATGAAAATACAATTGTTCATGTTGGTTAATGTTAGCTCACAGTACATTAATGCTAACAGATCTAACTTTACTCACACATTTATAAAATCATACGTTGAAATTATAAGACTGATAAATGAAGCATTGTTAACAACTGTAGTCAACTGTGTTAAATGAAACCATATCGTGTTTCACAAATAAAATGGTGCATTTGCTAAGAATATTTATGATTATCTCTGATATCAAAGTGGAATTGTTGCTATTTTATAAACTCACAGCAGGTATGGGTTTGTTATGTCTCAAGGATCGGTGCAATATTTCACCTTCTCAGTTCGTTTATTGGGGAGCTACTTAGGAGTGTGTGCGCTCCATTGTGCTAAGGTCTTCTGTTTTGTAGTTGTGTTATTTGTGGGCAGGGTGAGAGCTTTCTCACTGTGACATTTAAACCCGGCAGTGCAGTGAGTCCTGCACTCACTTTAATTGAAACAGATGGAGAATCTGAGGCACAGCCGCAGGGCACGAGCTCTGAGCCTGTGCACGCACACACACACACACACACACACCACCACTATACATATATTGCATTTATCTGCTAAGACAACCATCACAATTACTATTGCTCATACTTGATCTCTAACATCAGTATTAAACTCTGGCATACAACTTGTCTCCTGCAATGTTTGCGCTATAGGGACATGAACAATAAATCTAATTATGTAGCTTGTTGTGCCCTTACTTTTCTAGACAATATAATTTACGATTTAAGCATGGCGGACATTAAAAACGAGGGGAAAAATCAAATAGACTGACATTTAAGGTGCGACCTGAGCAGTATCTAAAGACCAGAATATATTAATAAAGACTACGTTTTTTTAGCTAAAAATTACTCTGAATACTTGAGTTCTCACAAAGCAAATGCCCTAGCATTGTAAAATTTTGCCTGGAAAAATAATACAAATTTTCTTCTGGATAAAAATAAAAAATAAAAAATCTACGGATAACTTTTGACAGTAAATCAATGCCTTTGCAACCAGCTAGTAGTGTGTAGTAGACATTTAAATTCTCCCTCAGAAGTACACACAGCAGATTTGTCTATGTTTGTAATCAGATGGGGTTTTTTTTGGCACGTTGAGCTGCAACTCTTATGCAGGTTAATTTTCTTCAAGTTAAAATCTAGAATATATAATAATATTTATTTTTTTATTTCTAAACCATTTTTAATAAATCATTTATTAAAATGTATTACTAAATCATTCAATAATTACTTTTTTTTCCACTTTTAAAACAAAACCATGATATATACTGATGCTGATCCAAAAAAAAAAAAAAACTTCAAATAAACAAATAGCCAGCTCAAGAATTTGATAAAGCAAAAAAACAGGATTCTCTGGAAGGCTAAACCCAAGAGCCACTGAATAACCTTTAAGGCTGATTTAGTTTCTGAAATGTCTTTCTATACATTGTAAGCACTATAAGACACCATATTAAGGTCTTTTCTAAAATCATAGCAAAGTCAGAAATCCTATACAACAATCATCACCACATTCGATCTTTGATGGAAAAAGGACTCAAACTGGGTGTTTCAAAGAGCACTCAACCACAATAAAAGTAGACCTAAAAAACTTTGAGAAAAACAGAACTGACCATATCTGACAACTCCATCAATTGAATGAAACCAGAATTGAATGTTGGACCACACTTTACCTTGATTACGAGCAGAATTTAAACAAAATAATCCAGACTGTTTCTTTTTGTTGCAAAAGGTTGCACTTCAGGAGCACAAAGTTCAGGCATAACTCGACTCCATCCGCTAACTGACTCCAGTGACCATCCAAGAGAGACAGAGAAAAGGGAGGAGGTGGAGGAGGAGGAGGAGGTGAGCTATTCACCTGTGGAGCAGCGATCAGACAGCGATCAGCCGCAGCATGAGACCCATTGAGAAAGAGTCGTGAAGCTGGTCCCAGGTCAGTAAGCAGGCCGCTATGAGCTCACATTGCCCTCCTGTGTGTAGCTGATAGCGAGCAGGGTAAGAGGATCTGTACTTAGTCAGGGATGAAAACAATACCTGCTTGCTCAGGCTACATCGCACGATGGGGGTGGTTTTTCGTTGGTGGAGGGGCCAGTCAGTGAAATAGACCTGTCAACACATTACTGTTATGTGAAGATAGGCTTCATCTTTGACCATACACACAAGCAGAGAACAAAAGCAACTATTTTCCGTCTTTGCTAAAGTCCAGGCTGAAATACGCACACATAATTTTCAGTTGAGTCACATATCGGTTAATATATCTAAAGTGTTTGTGCAGGAAAATGCGTGCGAGTATTGAATGAGAACACTGTGTCTTAAATTTAAATTCTCAGAAAGAATGGTAACGTACACCTTCATTCATTATACATTCTTACTTTCAGTCCCTCTTTGAATCTGTCTCTCTAGTGTTCGGGGTGGCAGTCTACTCATTTGCTGCAGTATGCATTATGAATACCATACCATGCACATGTTCTGCATGGAATGCCCAGATGACCTACTAAACTTACTGAAATGTGCAGTAATCAGCCAGAGCACAAGAAATACTGTATCCCAGTGCAATGTTCTCAACTTCATTTTCCACAAAATTGGTAAATATCCTTATTTTTTCCCCACACCATGTCAAAATCAGTAAGTGTACAGCAATGGTAGCAAGTTCACTTCCATTTCAATTGGCTGAGCAGCCCGAAATTAAAGCAATAATTCACTTACTATTACCACATGTGAGAACTAATTATAAAATTTAGAGCCAGTAATTTTTTTTTAAAGAAATGAATACCTTTTATTCAGCAAGGATGCATTAAATTGATCAAAAGAGACAGGAAAGTAATTTATAATGTTACAAAAGATTATTTTTTTTCATAAAAAAATCCAGAAAAAATGTATCACGTTTACATAAAAATATTAAGTAGGGCAACTGTTTTCAACATTAATAGTAATATGTTCCTTAAACACCCTATTATAATGATTTCTGAAGGATCATGTGTCACTGAAGACTGGAGTAATGATGCTGAAAATTCAGTTTTGCCATCACAGAAATGAATTACATTTTTAAATATATTCAAATAGCAAACAGCTATTTAAATTGTAATAATATATCACAATATTATCTGCTTGGCTTTTTTTGATCAAATAAATGCAGCCTTGGTGAACAAGAGACTTCCAAAATCAATAGATTGTTAATATAAAAGCTTGATTTGATCAATTTCGATTGAAAATGAATTTTATTTTATTTTACTGTGGCTATAAACTTGAGCTCACAGCTTATTGGTCGGTGATTAGCAGACAATCTAAGATGACGTGCAACTTTGATGCTTACATGCGAGATGATAACTGGACACCTCTCGCTGAATTAAACATGCAACAAAGTGCAGCCATGTGACATTTCAGCAGACATGTTTGAAATGTTTATCAGACCATACAGTGTACCGCTTAACTGTCTATTTTTAAAAAAAAAAGTAAAAGTCAGTATTCAATAGATATATTATACAATATGCACACGCTAATATCCCATCTCAAAAATACCCCTTGCTCAGTCTCGGTCTCTCTTACAATATGACAAGACATTATTAAAGGGATAGTTCACCCAAAAATTTAAATTCTGTCATAATTTACTGACCCTCAAGTTGTTCCAAACACAAAACTTATTTTAAACACAAAAGAAGATATTTTGAAGAATGTCGACAATCAAACAGTTGACGTAGGGAAAAAAAATACTATAGAAGTCAATAGCTGCCGTCAACTGTCTGGTTACCAACATTCTTTAAAATATCTTCTTTTGTGTTCAACAGAAGCAAGAAACTCATACAAGTTTGGAACAACTTGAGGGTGAGTAAATGATGACAGAATTTTCATTTTTGGGTGAACTATCCCTTTAAAGTTAAATTACGGGAAATGATCACAGCTTTAACAAGACAACAGGAACAGACATGCACACACACTTCGTGTTGCGTTTATGCTTGAAAAATGAACTGCTAATCATGTCCATGTGTCTGCTGGACAGTAATTTTACAGCATGCTAAATTTTATGGACTGACGTAACTCTGAAATGAGATGCATAAAACTTTCACGGGAAGTGATACTATTCCCTCGATGCATATTAGGTCACAATGACAAGAGAGGAGAGGCAAGGTCTTTGCGGTATAAACATTGCCACTTAAAACTGTCTGAAATTGTAATATAAACAGGCGCAAATTGTTCTGTGCACCCACATGCCAAAGTCTAAAATAAAATATGCAATAAATATTTATTTTACAACCTCTGAAAAAATGTGATCTCTAGAGAGAACCTATTTCACTGATGCTAAAAGCCATATGTACTATACATAATACGTTCTCACGTGTGTGTGTGTGTGTGTGTGTGTGTGAATGGTTTCAGGCAGACATTTTGCAGGCATGGGGTCAAAAGCCTACCACTATCAGACACCTTTGACTTCACACAGAGCAGAAAAAGATTAAATAATATATGCATGATGGAATGGAGAGTGAAAAAGAGACCGTTTTCCTGAGTCCTGAGATGTCATGAACTCAGGAACAGCGGTTCGATGACCAAAGACAGTTCACAGGCTCAGTCTGACCTTTGACCCACAGCTCAAATACCCCTGAGAAAACCACTCAGACCAGTGCAGATTACATGTTAGCCTACCATGACCCAGTTAATATACACTCAGAGCCCTGACCATTACCTTTAGGGTATTTTTAAAGCAAAATGAACAACACTTGTAGAGTGGAGAAAATAAATGATCAGAAAGTGGAACATCTTGTTTTTTTTTTTAATTGCACCAGAATAACCATTAGAGAGCATAAACTGATTAATGCAATGCAACGTAATGTAAGTGATAATGCTACAGTAGCTAGTCAATCTGACTTAAAGCAAATTTACTGGAGTCCAAGATAATGAGTAAACCAGGCAAGAATGAGCACTTTAGATAAAATAAATAGATAAAATTATATAAAAACAATGTAATATGAAAAACATTTCAGATCGCCTATATTATCTCTCTCTTGTCTGGACGCACCCTTCAATGGGGTCAAACCATCTGGTATCAAGACGGCCCACTCAAATGTTCCCTCGACAGTTTCATTGAACACTTCAAAGACGTTTTTGGTAGGACCAGCCACAATATCCCCGTCCATGATCAGCTCTATAATCTCAATTAAGATAAATCATCTGTGGGCAACTATGCTATTCAAGATAAATCATCTGTGGGCAACTATGCTATTCAATTCCGCACACTAGTGGCTGCCTTAATCACTGCTTTTTAACAGGGTCTTTCTCTAGATTTGAGATTGCACACAGCAATTTACGATGACCCTATGGGGCTAGAGAACCTGAAACAATGATCCATTCATGTAGCCCAACGCATTTTAGCTTGCCAACTAGAAACATCATCACTGTAATCCAGGGACGTGCGGTCAGGGTAGGCAGGGTAGGCAGTGCCTCACCAAAGGAAATGTTAACATTACATTTATTAATTCCAAGAGCTTTATTAATTCACCACATTAATTGCATTTATTTTATTCCAAATATTAATTTTTGTAACAAAAAAAATCAGGAATACTCATATAATACTCCTTTTGCCATAGTTTGCTCCTAAAAACCATTGTTTCATGCAGGAAATTCAAGGCCATGGCCATTGAGGCAGAGGTTCGCAGTGCCTCTTTGGTCCATAGAACGTAGTTTACGGAGATTTGCGCATGCGCAGTCAGTTCTCATGCTGTCTTGAATGATCAATATTGAGGCAGAGACCGAGACTGCTTCATATCACGTGATCCACTCGCTCTCACTCAGTCCGCGATTCTGACTTTGCTCTGTATGCAGGCAGCGATGTGATGATGCCTGATATTAACTTGGGTTGCTAAATTACCGGAATGAATATGCAGTGGCTTAACTTTGTTTTAAAAAGTGGGTGGGACAGGTGTGTGTGTGTGTGTGTGTGTGGGACAGGTGTGTGTGTGTGTGTGTGTGGGACAGGTGTGTGTGTGCGTGTGTGTGGGACAGGTGTGTGTGGGACAGGTGTGTGTGTGTGTGTGTGTGTGTGTGTGTGTGTATAAATGAATGAATCACATGAATAAATATATAGATCCGACAACTTCATGTGAGTCCCTTAATGGTCCAGTGGTAGAACTTTTGCCGAGCATGTCAGAGGTTCTGGGTTCTAATCCGCAATCGTATAGGTTTTTTTTTTTTTCTCATCAAAACCGAATATGTTCATCAGTGGTTGTATTATATTAAGCAGGGACACATGTGTGTGCATTTTTGTTTTGTGATTTCACCGGAACGAACAAAGAGTCTCCGAAACAGATTGAAGCGCGCGCGCGTGCATGTGAAGACTGCGTGAGCCACGAGATAAACTGTAACCGCGCCACCGATCGCAGCGGCAAATTACGCCCCTGTGAATATGCCACATTGACATGTCACAGCCTACCCGTGACAAGACTTCACCGCACGTTACTGCTGTAATCCTCCCCTGACTGCCATCAGCCACTCCAGACCTGTTGTATCCTGGTCAACTGGAGAAATTACCAAGTGGAGTTCTGCTTCAATCACTGTTTACAACTTCCTCAGAAGAAATCTTCCTCACAAGAAATCTCAGCCTCCAGAATTAACTGTCAACCTCAATTCCACCACCATTGAAAGTCGTGAAGTACAGTCTACGGTGAACATTCCAGAGGAATACCGGGCGATCCAGGATGTGTTCAGCAAGATGCTAGCGAAGAAACTTCCATCTCATCGGCCATGGGACTGCGCCATCGATATGGTACCTGGTGCCACACTCCCCAAAGTTCAAATCTATCCATTGTCGATCACGGAGATGCAGGCCATGGATGAATGCATAGAGGAGGCATTCAAGCAAGGGTTTAATCCAAATCCACATCCAACCATCCACATCTCCTGCTGCTTCAAGCTTCTTCTTTGTGTCAAAAAAGGACGGAGGCTTATGGCCGTGCATCGACTACAGAGCTCTTAACGACCAAACCATCAAGTATAGTTATCCTCTTCCCCTGATCCCAACTGGTCTGGAACAACTGTGAGGAGCTTGCATCTTCTCCAAGCTGGACCCGCACAGCACATACAACAGAGTGACGAGTGGAAGACCGCTTTCATCACACCATCAGGGCACTACGAGTACCGGGGTATCCCGTACAGGCTGGCGAACTTGCCTAGCGTATTCTAAAGCTTTATGGAAGAGGTGTTCCGGGATATGCTCCAGAGATTTGTCATCATTTACATTGATTAAATCCTTATTTACTCCCGTAACCTGGCCGAACATCTCTGACATGTTGTGCAAGTGTCACCATCTCCTCACATGTCTCACACAGTATCAACTCTACTTAGAGCTGGAGAAATGTGAGTTTCATCACCCGCCCGTCCGTCCACTTCCTGGGTTACATCCTCGACGGCATTCAGATGGAACAGAGGAGAGTTCAAGCTGTCAAGAACTGGCCACAACCTACTTCCATCAAAGAACTGCAACGTTTTCTAGGCTTTGTCAACTTCTATTGAAAATTCATAGCCAACTTCAGTCTGATTGACTCTCCCATAACCTCATTACTCCGTAATCTGCCCAAGTCTCTGTCCTGGAGTCCAGCTGCCACTGAAGCATTACAACAGCTGAAAGAAGCCTTTTGCACTGCTCCCATCTTTAAATAACCCAATCTAGATTTACCCTTCATTGTGGAAGTGGATGCATCCACCAGCAGTATGGGAGAAGTGCTATCGCAGCAGCAGCGGGAATCATCCCAGCTTCAATATATGTGCCTTTTCCTCACATAAACTGTCCCCAGCGGAGCGGAATTACAACATCAGCAAACGTGACCTCCTCACTATCAAGCTAGCCCTGGACGAATGGAGATATTACCTGGATGGAGCAAAACACCAGTTTTGGTGTTGCGGTGATCTGGTAATCAAAGATAACCGCAAATTGAAATATTTACAAGACTGCACGTCGCCTTAATCCTCACCAAGCCCGGTGTGCCCTGTTCTTTACATGCTTCAACTTCAAGGTTACTTACCGTCCAAGTGACAAAAATGCCAAAGCTGATGCATTTTCTCATCTTAACTTCCCCATCTTACCACAACAACCTCCTGAAACCATTCTCCCTCCAGCCCTCTTCCATTTGCCCAATTCACTAGAGAGGAATCTGCTCCGCCGGGAGGTCCTGAGGAACGCACTTACATACCATCATACCTACGAGTTACCTCAGGGACTCAGTTCACTCGTCTCTGGGATCCAGGCACCCTGGTAACCAGCAAACCTTCTCGTTCCTCTGTAAACGCTACTGGTGATCAAGTATGACCCAGGATGTTCAACACTTCGTCCGAGGAGGTCCCATATGTGCCATTTCAAAGACAATGAGACATCTAACGGAAGTTAACCCTCTGAGGTCGGCTATCGCGCCGGCGCGATAGTCTCGGTTTTTTCTTATCAGTGCAAAAGAAACTCAAAATACTCTGTTGATTTTGATCTTACATATTAAGTGTTGTACATCATTAGATCCTGATAAGTGTCTATTTTTTTGAGGATACTCACAATAAAAACAAAGTGTTGTGCTTTTCGCCAAATTAAGAAAAACAAACATGATGCGCGTTCTGCCTTCTCTCTGTCAGTGAAGTCCATTCTGAAACGCGTCCTAAGATTATTTTTAATTCCGCGAATACTTGTCATACAGGCACGAGTGTTTTTCCATAATGAAGCTTGAACTCTCTTCTTTTAAATGAATTAATTTATATAAAAAAACAAATATTCTCAGCTTATGTAATCTGTATGAAAAGAGAGAGATGTCAGTATTTTTCTTTCCAGCTCATTATACCTAATTACGCGTTAATGTGCCACGCCCACGGAGCGCGCGCGCTATTCAAACGCAAATGATCTTAGACAAGCCGTTCAAACATGCCAACGCCCACCAGCTGGATTATAAAACACATCGCGTTTAGTAAGTATCTTGTACAGCTGTGTACACAGCGTATCCTTTCGCTGTGAGGAATATGTAACCCTGGAAAATGTACCAGAAGTGCTGGTAGTTTCATTTCGAGGAGCAACGGATCCAGCTGATGTAGTAAGTCATTTATTCTAGTGCTTTGTTCTAATCGTGATATTGAATAGTGTCGGACTGTAAACCACAAAAAGACTGTTTAAATATGAATTGCGTGTCTGTGTGTAGGCTAAATGATGAGTGAACGGCATAGGCGCGCGCGCTTTGTTTACTACAGTTATACAGCGCGTGCCTTGTTCATTCACTCTCGCACCTACATTAGTAAACGTTATGTTTACATGAACACATCTTAGTAGGCTATAGCAATATAGTTTGTATGAGTAAAAATAGACTGAAATATGTTGAAATAAAATGTCTGTATAAGCAACAAGCTGCAAATTCACATGTATATACTAATATATCATACACAATATATTACAAACTAAATATAAATGTTTAGACACGATTTTGTGATTAGTTTTGGATAGATTATAAAGTTTTGACTGTAAAAAAAGACTACTGTCACATTAAATAGGTACGCTTTTGTTCACCAATTTCTGCTCATAGTTAAATGTACTATAGTATGATGTTTTGTCAAAAATAAAGTAGGTATATTGAATTATCAACTAAGATGTTATTATAGTGTTTGTTCCAATATTCATGAATCCTTACCTTTTTTTAATACGTATGATAAAATGTATACTTTTTACAAAGAAATACACTTGAAATATTGTTAAAATTGTAATTGTTGTTGTAATTGTAACCTATTTGTAATTGGTTACAATTTCTAATTGTAAAATATGTATAGGCTATATAGATCATTTCTTTTGTCCTTGCATTCTTTGGGATCCTGTGACACACCTGTGTGAAAGGGCTAATTAATATGCAGCTCATTATGTGGCACATTATCCGGCCTTTGTCTTCTCAGGTGTGAATACGCCTCCACGCATATTGCCTTTCCAAACAAAAGGTCTCTAATAAAATTTAAATCAGTGTATGTGTTTGTGTAAATGAATAGGCAGGAGGATTTTCAGATCATTTTGAAGCAAAAATTCTAGGCAACAACACTCATTAGTCAAAAGTCTTGTGGACACATATTTAGTATGTGTTTTGTGGCCTTATTTCAGACACTTTAAGTTTTAGTTTTTTCAATAACCATGCATAAGCAATATTCTCTCAAAAATACAAACATGTTTCAAAATTGTTGCTGAGAAATTACGGTAGCCCAGTTTGTGCTATATTGAGTGAATTTACACCTTTGCCATTAACATGTTTATAAATAACTGAAAAAAGCACAAATGTCAGAGCATGTCAGAACACCTCAAGGACCCCAAAAACCCTTAGACCTCAGAGGGTTAAGCTCCAACCACTACTAAATCCTCACAGACCATGGTATCACCTGGAAATAGACTTCATCACCGACCTACCTCCATCTGATGACAACACATGTATCCTCGTAACTGTTGACCGCATCTCCAAAGCCCGTTTACTCATTCCATTTAAAGGCCTTCCTACTGATGTGGAAACAGCCGAAACTCTGTTTCATCATGCGCTCCTTAACTTAGGCGTATCCTACTGAGGACATTGTGTCAGATGGAGGCTCACAGTTCACATCACATGTGTGGAAAGCTTTCTTCCAGCTTCTTGGGAGTCTCTGTGAGTTTGTCCTCTGGCTATCACCCTCAAACTAATGGTCAAACCGAACGCAAGATCCAAGAAATAGGGCGTTGCCTGCGGTCATACTGCCAAAACCATGAGCACAGCTGGAACCGTTTTCTTCCTTGGGCCGTGTATGCACAAATCTCTCACCACAGCAGTTACTCCTTTCCAGTGGATACTCGGCTACCAAACGCCCCTGTTTCCCTGGTCAGGTGAGTCATCGGAGGTTCCAGCTGTTAGGAGAGCGAAGGGTGTGGGACTCAGCTTGTGTTAATCTGCAGGGGGCAGTCCGGAGACACAAGAGCCAGGCCGAAGCAAAAAAAAGCTGCAACACCAACGTACCATCCTAGGTAAAAGGTCTGGCTCTCTACCAGGAATATCTGTCTCCGACTGCCCTGTCACAAGCCGAGTCCCCAATTTATTGGTCCATTCACCATCCAACGGCAAATCAATGATGTGACTTACCGCCTCAACTTACCTCCTCAGTAAAGAATTTCACCCAGTTTTCATGTATCTCTGGTCAAACCTCACCATGTCTCTCTTCTCCCTTCCTCCACAGGGCCTGGTGCTGACGACATACCTCCTCCGCCTGAAACAGATGATAACCTAGTCTACACAGTCCATTCCATCCTGGACTCCCAGCGATGAGGTAACCAACTAGAATACCTTGTGGACTGGGAAGGAAAGAGGAAAGATCATGAGTCCCACGTAATGGCATTCTGGATACCACTCTACTCACCGATTTCCATAACAGCCATCCGGAACGTCCAGCACCCCTGGGAAGAGGTCGTCTTTGTCACCGCGTTTGATAATCTGGAGCTGCTTGTGGTGGTGGGGGGTATTGTCATGGATTCAGCCAGCATGCCATCAGCACCACCGGGTCCTTCGGCTCCACCCACTCGTTCACTATCATCGGAGTATTAATCTACCACACATCTCACCATCTCATTTATATATAAACATGATACAAGGTTACCCTTTATTTCGATAGACCAATTTAGACATTCTACTAACTATAAGTGACTTTGCAACTACATGTCAACTAACTCTCAGAGTATTAGTAGACTGTGAGGTTAGGTTTAAGTGTTAGGGTTCGGGTTAGTAGAATAATTTGACATGTATTTGCAAAGTTATTTATAGTCAGTAGCTGTTGCTGTCTGTTGTGGGAAAATCAAAATAAAGTGTTAGCAGATAGTCTACTCAATATCTTATGAGGTAGTTGAAATGCAGATGCTAAATTACTTATAGTTAGTAGAAAGTCTAAAGTAGACTCAAAATAAAGTGTGCCAAATATAAATTGACAACATAATATAACAGATTAAATTATAAACTTGTATATAACTTACTTATATAGCTTGTATAAATATCTTAGCTTGAGGCAGTTGGTAGGAAGGAAACCAGACATCCATGAGCAGCTGTACATATTCTTTGTGTAGATTTACAACAGTAAAACTGTCGATGCTTATTACATTTGAATGGACAGAAATTCTGGATGCTTCATGTATTTTATCATTATTGAGCTGCAAGAGTGAATGATGGGAAATGTAGTTTTCCCCACTGATAATTATTATATTTTAGTGTTGTTTATGTGCACACATCTTGCTGCATGTGATGTGTAAGAAGAAAAAAAATTCTGACTTAACCACAGGAGGACTTCAGCAGGTATTTCAGTCACCTCAGAGTGATATTTTTCCCTAAGGACAGAAATGTTGATCTACTTCTGAAACATGCTGTGAGTGTGAATGAAGTACCATGGCAAGGGAGATATTATTGTAATAAACACCATTTACCGTATATAGAGAATTTCACACACACTCACATTTCATGATCCTTTTGGGCTCAGACCACAGTGTGTGCAACACATAATGCTCAGTCAATGAAACACTAATCCTTTAATTTCACACATATATCCTTACATAAAAGATGGATGATTAATATTTTTATTAAATATGTAATATTTATTAACTATTACACAGTCCAAAAAACTATGGATACCAATGCTTACAAAATAGATAATATCACATGGTAATACAATGGTTCCTTAAAATATACCATGGTACTTAAATAATAGCAATTAAATGATAATGTTTTATAGTTGTAGTTTATAATTAATGCAATTAGCTGAACTTTAGAGTGCTTTTTTGACTCACTTAAAGGGTTAGTTCACCCAAAAATGAAAATTCTGTCAGTAATTACTCACCCTCATGTTGGTTCCAACCCTGTAAGACTTTCGTTTATCTTCGGAACTCAAATTAAGATATTTTTGATGAAATCTGAGAGCTGGGTCACTCCTCCATAGGCTTCTAAGAGATCGAAACTTGCCGGCCCAGAAAAGTTAAAGACATCGTTAAAATAGTCCACGTGACTACAGTGGCTCAATCTTAAGTTTATCAAGTGACGAGAATACTTTTTGTGCGCAAAAAACAAACAAAAATAACGACTTTATTCAACTATTCATTTCCTTCTCTGTGGGCTCGAGATAGATCACGTAGTGTAACTGCGCAATGCTTCTGGGTTGTACGTCACACGCATCACACACATGACCAGCGTAGGCCAATAGTGAGCCTACGTGTGACGTACAACCAAGCGGCAACCTCTCTGTCCCTCTCTTGAAACCAACACGGAAGTGAATTAAACTGCAATTCACCGACTGGCCGCTTGGGGGGGGGGGGGGGGGGGGGGGGGGGGGGGGGGGTTAGATCCGTTTAAATTTTATTAAGCCTTAAAGTTCTGCATAATTAAGGGCGCAGCCACTTGAGTAACAGGTGGATTGCCTCTGCTGTCACTGCTAGCCGTTTGTCTGTTAACGTCACACCCTCAGCTAATTCCACCAGCTGCTGTACTTGCCATCTCTGCCATGTTTGTGCTTTTTTCGGGATTATTTCATACAATTTAATACATGCATTAAACATTCGCCCATGCCGTTGGATTCCGTCGTTGTCGAGTATGGAGAGAACAACCAGCGCTGTATTTCCAGTTGTTGAATAGTTGAATAAAGTCGTTATTTTTATCATTTTTTTGCACAAAAAGTATTCTCGTCACTTGATAAACTTAAGGTAGAACCACATTAGTCACTTGGACTATTTTAACGATGTCTTTAACTTTTCTGGGCCAGCAAGTTTCGATCTCTTAGAAGCCTATGGAGGGAGTTACCCAGCTCTCAGATTTAATCAAAAATATCCTAATTTGTGTTCCGAAGATGAACAAAAGTCTTACGGGGTTGGAACAACATGAGGGTGAGTAATTACTGACAGAATTTTTTTTTTTTGGGTGAACTAAACCTTGTGGTGGAAATTTTAAACTATATATATATTAAGCTAACCATGTTAGACTAACATCTAACCATATTTAACATCTAACTTTTCAACAGAATGTACTGTACGAAACCAAGGGAAAACTTTTGACTTTGAGTGTGTGTGTGTGTGTGTGTATAAATAACAAATATGAGAAATTAAACTAGACAGGGGTCTAAACACTAACAAGAGGGCTTATCTATGAAGCACCAATCAAATTAAGTAATGTTTCATGTCATTTTTTGCCATACCTCCTTATTCTATAAAACTAGAGGTCGACCGATTCATCGGTTTTGCCGATTAATCGGCACCGATAGTTGTTTGGTGGAACTATCGTTATCGGCAAAAATCCACACCAATAGTTTTTCCGGGTGGCGTCCGTTGCTGGAGTGGCTGAGAAGTGTGCACGGTCATTACACAGCACGAGAGCGCTCAGAACAGAAGAGACTGCTGGCATTATACAGAGTGAGAGCGGCCTCTAGAGGACAAATAACAAACTATCACTGGCTGAGTTGTTTACGTTAACACGTGAGGCAGCGCACAGCACGGAGAGAACACGCAGCGAGAGCGCTGACATTTAAAACACCGACAGCGAAACGGTATGAATACATAACACTAAAGTACATATTGACATATCATTACAAAGTAATTAATTTGTTGACTAGATGCTGCATCAGCAGAGAAAGAACAGTAGTTTGCCGTCGAGGCTGTGAGGACTCTTGTTATTTGTTACCATCTATTTGCATTATTTTTATCCGGCTGGTCACTTTTATGCATTCATTAGCCGACGAAGTTGCATGTTTAAAACTAGTGACGTGATTGCTTTCTCAACATTGATATGTTCATGCAACCGACAGAAACGTAAACTAATCAGAAACGCGTTCGATTTAAGATCTTTTTAATCACTACAATACATCTTGTTATTTTGATTAGATAATCAAGTGTTCTAAAATATAGAAGCAAATAAAGTGAGAGACTATAGGCTATATTACGTATACATAATACAGGTCTTTATTACATTTTAATGGCCATATAAGCACGACTCTTTGGAATCATATGAAATAGTAACACTTTACAATAACATTCCATTTTTAGCATTAACTAAGGTTAATACAAGTTGTAGAAGAATTATTCATTGTTACGGTAGTTTGTTAATTTCAACATTTACTAATGCATTTGAAATGGAGTTTTAATTCTTATTTTATCTTTTATTACCTTAGTTAATGTACTATGAATGAACTAACATGAATGATAAAGGTACAATTGTGTTGCTCATATTAATACATGCAGTAAAAAGGTATATTGCATTATGCATATAGTTCATGAAAGCTAGTTAATACATCCTTGTTTACAAATGGGACTTGCAAAGCGTTACCTATGAAATGTACGTATGTTTCTAGGTTATAGCTAACGAAACCTGTAATATTTTAATGTTTAAATTATTTTCTGTTTAAAGTTAATATATTCATATTTATATATTTATTTAATTGAGCACATTTCAGTTCAGCACTGTTTTATTGTGAGTATGATGTTTGTCTCCAAACCGTTATTGTGAGTATGATGTTTGAGCTCCAAACCGTTTAGTGCGCAAGACAGAGAGAGCGAGAGACACCCCTAAACACCCCCCCCCCCCCCCACCCCACCCCACCACAACCACCACAAAACCGATCAGATCACCGTCTATTAAGTGTTAAGCATCCCCATAGCACCTGCAACAGAAAATCTCTGGAGCCAGTATCCATAAAAAAAAATATCGGTTGAATTATCGGTTATCGGCATGTAAAGTGTAGTGGCTTCACAAATGCTTTGCTGCATACCTCGGTTGTAACCAGTGTTTTTTTCAGTCAAAGTTGCTCTTCTATCAGCTTGAATCAGTCGGCCCATTCTCCTCTGACCTCTAGCATCAACAAGGCCTTTTCGTCCACAGGACTGCCGCATACTGGATGCTTTTCCCTTTTCACACCATTCTTTGTAAACCCTAGAAATGGTTGTGCGTGAATATCCCAGTAACTGAGCACATTGTGAAATACTCAGACCGGCCCGTCTGGCACCAACAACCATGCCACGCTCAAAATGGCTTAAATCACCTTTCTTTCCCATTCTGACATTCAGTTTGGAGTTCAGGAGATTGTCTTGACCAAGACCACACCCCTAAATGCATTGAAGCAACTGCCATGTGATTGGTTGATTAGATAATTGCATTAATGAGAAATTGAACAGGTGTTCCTAATAATCCTTTAGGTGAGTGTATATAAAACTGCTGTATTCGTATTTACTGGTGGGATTCTTAATGGAATGTGTCTGAGATCCACCGGCCTTGTTTCTTTTTGGGAGATTTCCTGAGAACTGCTCGGAAAGATCTCCCGGCCGTAATTAAAGCATTTAGAGGACATTTGCTGAGGTCTGTCTGTTATTACTGCTGTGCAGCAGGTCAGTTTAGGGAAGCAAGTAAGTTAGTAAGCAAGTAAGTTTGAGTATAGGTTGAGTATACGTCAACGAGTAGACGCGCTCAGCTGTAGTCGACTGTAGACTCGCTGGAGTATAGACTTAGCCGACATCGATAAGTAGACGGGCTAGAGTATAGGCAGTGGCGGCGCCAGGGGGGAGCTAGGTGGTGCTGTAGCTCCCCCTATAATAGCCATAGCACCCGCCCAGCACCCCCAAGAAATGTCTGTAATTTTTTAAATAATAATTTAAAAATATATATTTGGTCTAAAATAACATGAGGCCCAAACAGGCGATCTTCTTTGGCCAATGGACGCAGCGTCCGGCGAACGTTTGCAGACATCTGAAGTCTAGAGCTCGCGAGCTCCAAACCGTTTAGTGCGCAAGACAGAGAGAGCGAGAGACACCCCTAAACACCCCCCCCCCCCCACCCCACCCCACCACAACCACCACAAAACCGATCAGATCACCGTCTATTAAGTGTTAAGCATCCCCATAGCACCTGCAACAGAAAATCTCTGGAGCCGGCACTGAGTATAGGTAGCACCTAGCCGACGTCGATGAGTAGACGCGGTAGAGTATAGGTAGCACCCAGCCGACGTCGATGAGTAGAAGCGGTAGGGTATAGGTAGCACCCAGCCGACGTCGATGAGTAGACGGGCTAGAGTATAGGTAGCACCCAGCCGACGTCGATGAGTAGATGCGCTAAGGTATAGGTAGCCCCCAGCCGACATCGATGAGTAGACGCGCTAGGGTATAGGTAGCACCCAGCCGATGTCGATGAGTAGACGTGCTAGGGTATAGGTAGCACCCAGCCGACGTCGATGAGTAGACGCGCTAGGGTATAGGTAGCACCCAGCCGACGTCGATGAGTAGACGGGCTAGAATATAGGTAGCACCCAGCCGACGTCGATGAGTAGACGCGGTAGAGTATAGGTAGCACCCAGCCGACGTCGATGAGTAGACGCGGTAGAGTATAGGTAGCACCCAGCCGACGTCGATGAGTAGACGGGCTAGAGTATAGGTAGCACCCAGCCGACGTCGATGAGTAGACGCGGTAGAGTATAGGTAGCACCCAGCCAACGTCGATGAGTAGACGGGCTAGAGTATAGGTAGCACCCAGCCGACGTCGATGAGTAGACGCGCTAGGGTATAGGTAGCACCCAGCCGACGTCGATGAGTAGACGGGCTAGAATATAGGTAGCACCCAGCCGACGTCGATGAGTAGACGCGGTAGAGTATAGGTAGCACCCAGCCGACGTCGATGAGTAGACGCGGTAGAGTATAGGTAGCACCCAGCCGACGTCGATGAGTAGACGGGCTAGAGTATAGGTAGCACCCAGCCGACGTCGATGAGTAGACGCGGTAGAGTATAGGTAGCACCCAGCCAACGTCGATGAGTAGACGGGCTAGAGTATAGGTAGCACCCAGCCGACGTCGATGAGTAGACGGGCTAGAGTATAGATAGCACCCAGCCGACGTCGATGAGTAGACGCGGTAGAGTATAGGTAGCACCCAGCCAACGTCGATGAGTAGACGGGCTAGAGTATAGGGGTGGTTGACGTGAACTCAAATCCAAAGTGTAAAAAAATATATATTCTTAAAATGTATGTCAAATGACATAATTATTTTGCTTAATATGTGAAAAACGCAAAACTGAATGTGTCCCGTTCGAATTCCTTATTTATTTCGCATTTTATTAACTTTTTTTGTGTGGTAGTCCCACATATTGTCCATCGGTGTGACAACATATTTAATGTTAATATTTAATTCAGAGATTGTGTGACAGATAAGACAAATATGCACAATACTTATCAATTTGTCCTAACTATATTCCCGCATCAAAAGTAACCAATAAAAATTCACAATCATGTTATTATCCTACTATAAGATGTACACATAGGGACTTTGCCCAAACTTCTGGATTATATTCATTATAATTAGTATAAAACCTAATGAAGCTTCATTTCATCCTTATATGTGCATAGTGCTGATATCATTATTATACTATTCAACACTTTTTACATTAATTTGTGCATTAAAATGCCTTTTCCACTTATAATTCAGTTTGTCACACCACAGGACATTCCGTCACACCATTGGACAACAATAATTGTTTCTTTTTTTTAAGAAATGACTTTACATAAAGAGGCAGGAAAAATGGTCTGTGCAACCTTTATAGTCTTTATTCTAAAATATTAAAACCTAAAAACATTAAATTATAAGATTAAATGGCTCTGAAGGAAAGAAATGTCGGATACATTTTGAAGTAACACCACAGATGTAATATTGCATAAAAGGTTTAACGATTAAAAGTTTGAGCAAAATAATGAAATTCATCATGAGTAGGATTACAAGAAGTAATTGCTCTGATAAAAGAACATTTAGACAAAAACTGCATTAACAAATATAATTAAAACAACCTGCAACCTGTTTCTCACTTTCTCAAAAATTGTCTGCACAATGGATTGTGTTGCAATCACAATGTTTGAATTTGTTTTCAATAAATAAATAAAAATCTGAAAATCATTAGTGAATAAAACATGTATCCACAGACCTATTTAACACAAAACATTCAACAACAAAAAATTCAGAACATCTACACTGAATAAATAATGTATCCACAAACTTATTTAATACAAAACATAAAATAAAATAAAAAAATAGTGAATAAATCTCTCTCTGCTTCTTGCCCTGTATTCTGCCTTCTATATTCTCCAGTTCTTCCTTCCTGCTCTCTTTCCCCTCTCTGGGAGATCTCCTACTCTTAGTCTGGTTTTGCACTGAATGTTTTTTAAATGGGTCTGCTATTTCTTTTGAAGGAACTCTGCTTTTCGAACGGGGTCTGCATCTCTGCGCGGTCTCTAAACTAAAGACGCTGCTTTTCAGCAGCAGTTAATCTGGCCATACCTGACAAGAGAGATACAATTATATGATTACTGGTATCCTATGTGTTTTATTAAAAATACAACATTACTGGTATATTATCTGTGGAGAAGTAGTCCAAACAGATTTCCCCCTTTTCTTCAAGTGGCGACATCCATTGATGTAACATCACAGACATGAATTTGAGGAACACTACTTTTTTCTTAAATATTACAAAATAATTTTTTTTAAACAATTTATTAAAATTGTACATGTTAAAGAAAGTCTATATTCACAATATAACCACATTTTTTTGGTTAAAAATGTTATATAGTTGTAATTACATTCCATGATATCTCTCTGAGGTATGGTGTGCATATTTTGTTACAAATGCAATCTCTCAAACTCAATTAAATATGTATTTTAAAACTAAAATGTATCTATTAATAGTGCACAAATTGTGTTTATCCTACAGAATACAAAAATGCAAACATTTTAGAATTAAATAGAATAGAAAAGAAAAACTTTATCAATCCCCAAGGGGAAATTGCAGTGTTGCTGCAGAAATTGATTGGAATTGAGAATTGATTGGTATTTAAACTGTTGTAAAGTATAGAGGGACACCACTTGCCACCACAAATGAAGAATGAGCCACCCCAATAGAGCCTACATCCACTGGTGTGACAGCCATTTCCACCAGTGTGACGCTGATTTCATGTCACACTATAGGACAGCGCTCCGCTGTCACACCAGTGGACGTTTTCAAGATCAAGGCCAGTTTGCGGCCTAGCTATATGAGAGACAGTCTTCAATCCTGACTAACAGTGTTAAGGTTTACATTATTTTCAATAGTCAATCAATATAAATTGATGAACATTTCCAGATCAATACTTAAATTACGTCACACCAAAGGACTGCATAATGGATCCCATTTCCAGCTGTGTACAGAAATAGCTACATTATCAAAATATTTGAGACAGAATTCACCTTGTGTGCAGTCCATGTGCTCCAGTGAGGTCTACTGTACTTCCTGAATGAAGAATGGCCCCTCTCAGTAACAGGGTGCCCAACTTAATGCCCGTTTTATATCTACAGAATGGCGTCACACCAGGTGGACACCAGTTTTGCGGACAAAATGTAATCTGTCATAATTATTCTAAATGGGGATTTTAAGACTTATAACCTTTAGTTTCATTAAGTAAACACTTCTATAATATCTATTCAAGTAGTGTAATGTATTTAGACTTATTTTTCATTTAATTAAAGTAGTTTTAAGATAAGGAACGCTACCCCGGACAGTCACGCCAGTGGACAAATGTCATGTTTAAAACAAAATATTTACATATTTGAATTATAATGCTCATTAATTACAGATGTATTAGTTCTGGAAGATTAAACTGTATATAAAAACAGATATTTTAATTAAATATTATACATTTTTATTTATATTTGTCACTATGGACACAAAAATGGAGCGTCACGTCAACCAGATAGCACCCAGCGGACGTCGATGAGTAGACGCGCTAGGGTATAGATAGCACCCAGCCTACGTCGATGAGTAGACGGGCTAGAGTATAGGTAGCACCCAGCCGACGTCGATGAGTAGACGCGCTAGGGTATAGGTAGCACCCAGCCGACGTCGATGAGTAGAAGCGGTAGGGTATAGGTAGCACCCAGCCGACGTCGATGAGTAGACGGGCTAGAGTAAAGGTAGCACCCAGCCGACGTCGATGAGTAGATGCGCTAGGGTATAGGTAGCACCCAGCCGACGTCGATGAGTAGACGCGCTAGGGTATAGGTAGCACCCAGCCGACGTTGATGAGTAGACAGGCTAGAATATAGGTAGCACCCAGCCGACGTCGATGAGTAGACACGGTAGAGTATAGGTAGCACCCAGCCGACGTCGATGAGTAGACGGGCTAGAGTATAGGTAGCACCCAGCCGACGTCGATGAGTAGACGGGCTAGGGTATAGGTAGCACCCAGCCGATGAGTAGACGGGCTAGAGTATAGGTAGCACCCAGCCGACGTCGATGAGTAGACGGGCTAGAGTATAGATAGCACCCAGCCGACGTCGATGAGTAGACGGGCTAGAGTATAGGTAGCACCCAGCCGACGTCGATGAGTAGACGGGCTAGGGTATAGGTAGCACCCAGCCGATGAGTAGACGGGCTAGAGTATAGGTAGCACCCAGCCGACGTCGATGAGTAGACGGGCTAGAGTATAGATAGCACCCAGCCGACGTCGATGAGTAGACGGGCTAGAGTATAGGTAGCACCCAGCCGACGTCGATGAGTAGACGGGCTAGAGTATAGGTAGCACCCAGCCGACGTCGATGAGTAGACGGGCTAGAGTATAGGTAGCACCCAGCCGATGAGTAGACGGGCTAGAGTATAGGTAGCACCCAGCCGACGTCGATGAGTAGACACGCTAGGGTATAGGGTTAGACTCGGCCGACGTCGACGAGTAGATGCGCCAGAGTATAAATATAATAGGACGTAGGTAATGTTAGGGAAAAATCTACGACACCCTTTAAGTACAACTTATTACTTATTACTTTATGTAATTTCATAATTACATCTATTGTGTTTGAATTATGATTAAATCATATTGCCAAACGTACTAACAAGCATTTGTGGTAAATAAGTACAGTATTTTATAAATCATTTTTCAGATTTTAAGGACACTACAAGTACAGGGTTTTTCCTGCATAGACAATTATGAGGCGGCCGCCTCCGTCAAATTTCGGGCCGCCTCCGCCTCTCGACAAAACTCAAGTCAGGGAATCACATGATTAGATACCTCTTTTCCACCGACACGGTTCCGCTGCGGGTTCACGGCCTGTGTCCATTCTCAAACCGTTCTGCGCATTTCGACAGCATCAGAAAAAGCATTTAAACTTGCTTGTCTCGAACGGAGCAAGATAAATTTCTGTGAAACCGCACGAGCCGCTGCCCCTCCCCCTTTTCAACATCTCCTGTCAGTCATCACAACCACCACAGACGCACGCAAGTCAAGAAGCACCTTCCTTCCGCAGCATCGAAGTGCCTTCACTTGTCACAGCCAGGTACCGATAGTGTTTTTCTTAAGCTTTGGCTTTGTTGTGAAATTAAAACACTTAGTTACTTAAAATATATCCATAGAGCCAGCCTGACTTAGCCAATAGTCCAACATTTTTCTGGCGTTTTTATAAAATAAGCTATCACAAGTAACTTAGCAGGCACGTAATTTACTACTGTTTTGTAATTTCATGGATTACTAATTTACGTTGCATAGTAGTTTTTTTTGCGCTTTATTTACATTCAAGTGATATACAGGGCTTGAAAAAATACAAATTTTCATAACAATAAACGTACAATTCTGTAACTTTTTTTAAGTTCACCTTTCAAACTGTTTTCACTTGAGCAATAATCTGCCAAGTGTCGTTGTTGAAAAGAGACACATTCTTCTATAAAATGAAAAATCGGAGGCTGAAATGTTCTGCTTCTGGTTGTACACTGTGTAGTTGATAATGCAATGTTTGAAAAATCCGAAATAGAGCCACATTTTTCTGGTTGTGTAAATGAAAGCAAATGCTTGTTGCTATTCAACTACACTGTTGTTAATATGGCCCCTACGAACTGTAAATAAAATCAAATTATCTGATTATTAAAATACCTAAAAAAAAAAAACATGCTTGAAAAAGTGGGGGTTTTTTCCAGCCAGTTGAAGGCGGTACACTTTCATTGTGTACACATGATCTGGATTTTTTTTACCACCTAATTTTGAGCCAGAAAACGTTCCATAATGACGTGCGGAGTGCACCAGATGAATGCATTTATCTTTAAAATGTGCAAAATTTATAAACCCATGTTTAAAACAATACCATAATGGTAATACCACAGTATTTAATTCTGGAAAAAAGTCATGGCATTTCAATTGTACCATTTCCAAACCACGTTATACATTCATGGTCAAAGTACCATGGTATTACTGTCTAATACCATCAAAGAGCCATGGTATTGTCATAGTATTTTTTGTGAGTTTAGAGCCAAACACAAATTGATACTCACATCATACCTTTTCAGAGACTCCGTAAAAAGGTCATTTACAGGTAGAGCGGAGAAAAGTTGACATGCCTTTGGTTCCATTTCCTGTCTGGGACTCTGTGACAGTCTGTGCACGGCTAGTAAACATCTGAGAAACTTTCACACTCTTATAATCATAATCCAATCATTTCTTGTCAAGGTGTTTGTTTTTCCCTTCTGAGTTCCATAGAGAAGCACATTTCTATTCCTCTGTTCACGAATCCACCCGCATTAGAGAATACACATTTCCCTCACGTATGGGATCAAATTCCCGCCAAATGTATTGCGGCCACGGATGAAAATATAATAAGCGTGAATCAAAAAATAACAAGCATGAACAGGGCCGTGCACAGACCTTTTGAGGGGCATGTGTTGGAACTGAAAAAGGGCACCCCCCTCCCCTTTTTTTATATTAAGATTATTTAGTAAGCCTACATAAAAGGAAGAAATGGTCACATCTTCATGACAAATTCAAAAACACAAAATAATAGTCTCAAAAGCTTTAGATTTATTAACTATTAATTGCAACCATAATAATAATATAGATAATATAGATATACAAGGTTTCAGGGCTTCTTTAGCCCTAAAGTCTTAAAAAAATACTATAATTTTACTATACTATAATACTATAGATAAAAAAAATTAGCTAGCGAATAAGGGCATATTATCAGCCTTGAATTAACCATTATTTAATATTATTACCATAACATGATTAAATGTTAACAAAATTAAGTATATCAGCAATCATAAATCAAAGAAGAAATTTCTTAGAAATGTATGTTACCTCGGTGACGAGGATCACTCAGTCGCTTTGTGTCAGTTCCAGTACGAAACAGCGCGGGGGCGCACCTGTGCTTGTGATTTTCCGATGGTAAACCAAATTATATGTTGTTGGATTATTTATCAATATATTGTTAACATTTTACAAAAGTCAAACTCAAATGTAGTTACGGGGTTTTTGACCAGCGAATGTGTGCAAGTGTGCATTTTTTCCGTCATTAAAACGTCGCCGGCGGCATCACATTACATTTCCATCAACAGTTACAAACTAGTTTGTTGTAGCTTTATGGGCGCTCAGTTTTTCCTGTTGTAAAATACATTTGGCCAAAATCTCATTTTATAAAAGTTGAAATGCTACTATATGCACAGGCTATAAGTGTAGGCCATGAATTGGCTATGACTGGGTGGCAAATGCTAGACCTCGCTCTCAGGTCCCGCATGTCTCCGTCAGACATCAAATAAATAAAATATGAGCCTTTATAGACATAATGTTAGTACTTATTCAAACAACAAGATCTTTGTTTACCCTTGCAAAACTTCGTTCAGCTGCTGTCTGCTGCGGAGCTTGTTCATTCAGTCGAGATAGTGGGGGCGTAGTTATCAGCTTTACTGACAGTTTGAGGATCGAACAAGATTTACACAAGCTCTTTATAAGAACTCATTGGCTAAATATTTGTAAAACAGACAGACAGACGTAAGGGGTGACCAATAGCCATAATTTTTTTGGAAGAAATAAAAACCCACCACCACCAAAAAAAAGGGCACTTCGGAGTGTAATGGTGCGTTCACACCCGACGCGAATAGCGCGTCAGACGCGAGTAATTTCAATGTTAGAAGAGCAAAAAGGGCATGTGCTCTGCACAGGTTGAGCCCTACCTGTGCACGTGCCTGAGCATGAATAAAAACTTTAAACACATTAAAAAATATTTTTCACAAAACTTTAACTTGTGTTCATGCTTTCTTTAAAATGATGTTTTCCTTGGTTTTATTACTGTACTTTGCGCTCTCTTTCATTTTCTGCTCATAATTAATTTTTTGTAGCTATGCTTGTGCTGTTTTTTTCTTCGCTCTTCTTTCCATGTTCTGCGCTTGCTCTTCCAAATGTTGCAGTTCGAGTTTCATATAAATTAGGGCGGGCTTCAGCGTCACCATTGGTCCACTAGTTCTAGATTGACAGCTCCTCCTCTAGCCAATCAAACGAAGAGGGGAGTTGACGTCACTCCAATGCGACTCACGCTACTGATGCTCAAGCCGGCTTTCCACTGCACACGACATTCGCATACGATTGTCGCATTTCGCCCCCTAGTGTCAGTCGCACGGAACTTTGAAATTGGTCGTGAACCAACCGTTACCCTCGGCTTTTCACAATGGTAAAATAAAATTAATGATGAATATAATGCATGCATGAATATATCCACACAAAACAAATGACCCTCAATACATCTACAATAAAAACAATAGATTTTACAGAGCTAATCAATATAAATATTGATTTAATAAATATAAAATATCTTTTTCTGCCATAATTATAAATAACGACATTTTACAGAATAGCGTTTACAGAATAACATTAAAGAGTTGAAATATTGGTAATTCTAGCCTCACGCTCATAGTTTTGATTAGAATACATCACATCCGGTCGGCCGGTCGCATACAGTCTAGCCGCAGAAGTTCAGATATTTCAACGGATCCAAAGCTCAAATCGGATACGAATTTTCCGCATACGCATATGATCGGAACTCCCCGCAGCTCCCGTACGACTCTCCATTGGAAATGAATGACTTCCGGACTAACGGCTGTCGTTTGTCGTGTGCAGTGGAAAGGCGGCTTCACTCATACAGGGGAAGACAACCGTTTAATTTAAACTTAGGACTTTGAAGCAGTAAAGCTATCTGAACTCTGGACATATACAAATAATTAAATTCCTCTTTTTTGAGGTAGTCTACATTTTAATGCGCACACTGGTAATTGGTGTTAAACAGTAATTGGCTCATGATGTTAATATGCTAAGGCAGCTCTAAAACATCATGCAGTTTTGAAACACTACATTTCTTTGCAAAAATTAAGTTAAAAACGGCCATTTTACCCGTCTGAAGAATTTAGGACTTTGACCCTTAAACGCTACACACATCCTACCTTTATATATATATATGTATATGTATATATATATATATATATATATATATATATATATATATATATTATTTAGTTCCATTACAGACAAGGCATACAGTGCAAAAAGTACAAGACAAATACAAAGGCATTTGTGGTACAGTTCAGAGTATGTAAAACAAAGAACAACTAAAATTTTAAATAAACCTGTAGCCTTTGTAAAAAAAAAAATAATAATAAATAAACGCACAGCCTACCTGGTGATCCGTTACAGTTAAATACGCCATCCTGAAATATTTTCTTAATTGTTGTTGTTAAGCGATCATATAGCCTCGGTAGCCTGGTAAATTAATTCTAGACTAGTGTACCATTTGACAAAAGATTAATGAAAATGATAGTGTACAGAGATTACAGAAACCCGGTGGATTTGATATGCAGTAATTTATTATAGCCTAGTTATTGTGTTCATTTACATAGCTAAATAATTGCATATTACTTTAGGATTAATGTTTTAAATATAGCTTCAATTTTTAATACAAGAACATGAAAATTATTGAAAAGATCAGGGCTAGGTAATGTCGTTTCTGGAGTGCCGCTGTCCTGCAGAGTTTAGCGTCAACTCCGATTAAAACCTAGCAGTAGTATTAATAATAGGGCTGGGCGATATGGCCTAAAAAAAATATCACGATAATTTTTTTTATATCAGTCGATATCGATAATTATCACGATAAATGTCAAATATTTATTTCTTCCAGTTTAAAGGCAGATTTTTGCTCCTAAGTAAAAGTTGTAGAAACCAGAGCGTTAATTGTGGTTTTAAACTACTCTTTATTGTCAGAACATATCATGACAAACACTTGCCAAACATATATTTCTTAGTTTCTGCATGTGCTAATGGGGGATGTTGTTTCAAGTCTTAAAACAGGTTTCTGTTGCCTGACTTTGGCACGTATCTTCAGCAGTTTACAGTGCAGGCTGCAATATTAATATTACATGTTTTAGCTCGAAATGCATATTTGACAGTGAGTTGACAGTAAATCTGCATCCTAACTCAAGCTAATACTACTATGTTAAATTTATGTTAATTCTATTCTATCATTACGTTCATATATTTAAAAAAAATTAACAACCACATTTTTATTTGGTAAATGTAAAATTCTGACTGTTTGAGTTTTATTCAAATTAACCATTGGTTATCCAGTATCATGCATTTAGATCATGATAACCACAGATAAAACAAAGCATAGCCTATAGCACCTCACTATCATGGCAAAATGTAACTTTATGGTTTCTATGGTATTTGTATGAAAAACTCTCGCCTAAATACATTATTAAATACTGTAATTATATTCCATTAGTTCTTTAATACATTGTCTACATTAATAATATAATACAATTCAATAGCCTACTATATCCCACATTTCATGGTGCAGTTAATATTACTAGGCTAACGTTACAGTAAATCCATGGTAAATGGATTCAGTATCAATTCAGATTCTGACTGTATCGTTGCGCACAGTGTTTCTCCTGTTTGTCAGCGCTGTTCCATCTGCCTTTAAACTTATGGGAAGCCAAACAAACCAAAAGTGGGACGAGACAGCGGGGGTTTACAGAGCTCGCGCCGCGCTGACATGTCATCTGCGCGGTTCAATGGTCCGAGCCGCGCGGCCGATTCGTCAGCGCAGCGCGGACGTGTTTCCTAGCGACACTCAATGTCAGCGCGGCGCTGACCAATTTAAACAGCGCAGCGCAACCATACATAGCCTACATGCAAATAAATGTACAATAAAGAAACCCCTCCTTCCTTACAAAAAAATGGTTCTCTGCTGAAGTTTAGGAGTTTTTCCTACAGAAGACAAAGTAGGACAGAAATGAAAATGCATACATTTCTTATGTTTATTATCTTTAATAGTGTTAGAAGAGTTGTGTTGTGCGTCGATAATTTGAAGAACTGCACATATAGAGACTACGGAAAGAGCTGCACAAAGCAGAAACTTCAATTACTTTAAATATCGTAGTCGTCTTGATAGGAGCACGCAAACCTTCTAGTAGGCTAATTATATCAGACAGTTTGCATGTTCAGGTATTTTATTATTGTTGTTTTGCATCCAGCCATTTGTAGACTAAGCTTTTTATGCTTTTTTTTATGATATTTTGTGATATTGATTTATAGGGTGAATTCAGTGTGATTTGGACACTTTTTGCCGATGAGATTAATTGGAAAAAGTGTCCCTTCCAATCAACCTGAATACACAATATAGTGTGGGTGAATACACAATGTATACACACACACACACACACACACGCGCGCGTAGTGGGAGGGACACTTTTTCCAATTCACCTCAATGGCAAAAAGTGTCCAAATCACACTGAATCACACTATAAATCTACATCACAAAATTTCAATAACATAAAATCGTTTAGTTTTAACATTTTATTCAAAAATAACAAATAGTTGTTTTAATTATGGAATTCTCCATTATTAAAACTCCTAAACGTCTGCAGAGAACCAATTTTTTGTAAGGAAGGAGGGGTTTCTTATTGTAGCCTACATTTATTTGCATGTAGGCTATGTATGGTTGCGCTGCGCTGTTTAAATTGGTCAGCGCCGAGCTGACATTGAGTGTCGCTAGGAAACACGTCCGCGCTGCGCTGACGAATCGGCCGCGCGGCTCGGACCATTGAACCGCGCAGATGACATGTCAGCGCGGCGCGAGCTCTGTAAACCCCCGCTGTCTCGTCCCACTTTTGGTTTGTTTGGCTTCCCATATAAACTGGTTTAAATCACCGAGTCATTAGTGTTCTTCGCTGAACTCAAGCGCTTCTCACTGGATGTCGTGACCGAAGCCGATCAAAGTAAACGCATCTGCTTCAGTGAGCTCGCGCGCGCTGCCGTTTGGACTTTGAGCCGAGCGGATAAACAGTCCGTGAGGCGTGCGCGGTTCAAATGAGTTTCGTTCCGCTTTTGGCGCATAAACATTATCGAACATTTATCGAACTCTTGATATCGTTTTATCGAGAAAAATGATATCGCGATAATTATCGTTATCGTTTTATCGCCCAGCCCTAATTAATAATCCTAAAGATGATGATTAGCTGGTCCAGGTGTGTTTGATTAGGGTTGGAGGAGCTAAACTGCACCCAGGACCGACATTGCCCTTCCATGTCACAGATTAAATATGAAAGTAAAATGGCCAGTAGGTGGTGGCAAGTTACTGTCTTTATGAGTGAGTCATTCATTCAAACTTCTCGTTCAAATCAGGAATTCTTGAAACACTGTTGTGTGGCTCGCAGGAGATCGACACTCACAGTGCAAGGTCCAGAAGTAAGGCCAGGGCATTAAAGGTGAATATGATGGATCGTCAGACAGGCACAACTGTCAACTGACGACACAACAGGTTGTCGTTGTTAGGGTGATGAATTTAACGATAACCGATCGCCAGGTAGATGTAACAGGTCGAGTTGCAGGCACACATACAGTTTAACGGTGTCCTGCCACGGAAAGATTTTTGCCACCTGAGCTGATGGTTATCTTCTTCACCTGTAGCTACGAGTGAACATCAGTAGCGTGAGTCGCATTGGAGTGACGTCAACTCCCCTCTTCGTTTGATTGGCTAGAGGAGGAGCTGTCAATCTAGAACTAGTGGACCAATGGTGACGCTGAAGCCCGCCCTAATTTACATGAAACTCGAACTGCAACATTTGGAAGAGCAAGCGCAGAACATGGAAAGAAGAGCGAAGAAAAAAACAGCACAAGCATAGCTACAAAAAAAATAATTATGAGCAGAAAATTAAAGAGAGCGCAAAGTACAGTAATAAAACCAAGGAAAACATCATTTTAAAGAAAGCATGAACACAAGTTAAAAGTTTTGTGAAAAATATTTTTTAATAGGGGTGTAACGGTACATGTATTCGTATCGAACCGTTTCGGTTCGAGGCTTCCGGTTCGGTACGCATACAAACCGAACGATTCCTTGGACCATTTTTCCTGCCGACAAAATTCGCGCTGGCGCGATCACCACAACGTTGCGCAACATCAAATGGCAAGCGTAATGAAGCGGAACGAAACTGCGCTACTCACTATGTGCTTCACGGATCGTTTATCAGTTCGGGCCAGCAACATCTGTGCAGCGCGAGCCGATCTCGATCAAGCGACACTGTTACAACACAGCGCTAAGAGATCCAGTAAAGAAAACATTTGAATTCGCCAGTGAAGTAATAAGATCGCTGTGAGATCTAGTGAGAAGCATTCACATTTCTCCGTTATTAACCGTAGATCTCTATTAGATCAGACAGCGCTGACGTGGAAACCAGGAGAAACTGTGCCGTGAATGAACTAATACTTTACGTCCAAAGACCAGCAACATTCACCATGGATTTAATATAGTAACACTAACTGTAACCAGTTTGGCTGGAATAGTGAAATGCTTTCAAGTACTTCACACATCTTTTTCCAGCACTTCAAAACTCAAATAATATATAAATAAATTTATATATTTAAATGTTATTTTTAATGTGATGACCAAAACATTATTTGTTCATCCTTCAAAGTTGACCCCCATTTATAAACCTGAAAGTTTCAAGATGTAGGAAAACTCACAGTTATTTACAAATATTTTTTCTTTTAACAAATAGGACATTTCTCTGGCATTTTTTCTTTTTGCTGTATCGAAAACGTACCGAACCGTGACTTTAAAACCGAGGTACGTACCGAACCGTGATTTTTGTGTACCGTTACACCCCTATTTTTTAATGTGTTTAAAGTTTTTATTCATGCTTGTTATTTTTTGATTCACGCTTATTATATTTTGATCCGTGGCCGCAATACATTTGGCGGGAATTTGATCCCATACTCACGTCCCACCGTGTGTTTCGTTTTACTATTCCACAGCACACTAACCTGCAGAACAGAAAACTGACAGTGCTATGCTAACAATCACAATTGTTACAATGGCAACGACGCTTGCCGCTTTGCTAATGTTTACAGAAGTGCTCGAACCTTTCATTCTGACAACCTGAAGATGGAGTGAATGAGAAATTGGATGAAAAGGGTGAAATGTTGAACAGCAAGGAGAATGGGGCAAGGGGAACAAGGGGCAATTGCGGTTATCAAGTTGGACAGGTTGAAATTGAATCAGCATTGCAGTGGAAGGGTAATTGATTCTCAGATGAGGTCGCTTTAGGATACAGTGAGAAACAGAAGGCAAGAGAAAATTAAAGTTGACGATACTTGAATAAGGCACTATAATAGAGGAATATTTGTAGGATAGGATACTGCAATATTTTGCAGAATCATATTAATCTTTGTGAATACAGGCAAGTTACAAATAGATAAAGGAAAATGCATAAAAGTTGAAGTCTCCGTAGATAAAAGATCCCTTAACTTGACAAATGCGTGGGACCCCCGCAACCTGTCTGTGGCTCCTCTGTAACTATTTAAAATAGTAGTATAATAATAGTAGTAAAGTATATTATATTTTTTATTTTTTATAAATATGAATAACATGCTGTTAAATTTTGTTTTGTTTGCATATCAATATACATAGAGTTAGGGGATAAAAAATACAGACAGATTGTAATCATATTACGATTAGCTCAGTATAACCCATTACATCTTTGAAAAGTCTTCAAAATGACAGGCGTACCAGTGTGTGTGTGTGTGTGTGTGTGTGTGTGTGTTTAGTGCTTTGCTCATCCTCTACAGCCCAGAGAGATGGCTAGAGACATATCCCAGTGTTCTGCTCTGTTGGCCTTAATGAGCTTAGTACTGTTGCTGAAATCTCTCCCCTTCTCTCTCTCTACCTCTCTATCTCTCTTTCTCCTCTTTCAAACACATACAAACAGGATGAGAGTCCGACACACGAAATGAGTTAAATGATTAATTAAATGAAAATCTATTCCGAGTCTCCATAACTTCCTGTCTGTTTTTTGTTTTGTTTTTTCCCAGTGAGGAAACTGGAACACTGACATCCTGTTGCTTTAGTTTTACAATAGTACTACAGTGGACCAGGTTGTAAAATGGAGCTCAGATTACGACAGGGCGTAAAGAAAAAACTCATCGTCATCTACCATGTTAAAGAGAAAAGAAGATAGTGAGGAGAGCAGTCAGGAAGAAAGTGATGAGTGTGCCGCGTAAAGTGTGAGTACCAAGCAGCATCTCCAAATGCTCCCTTGAGAACCAGGGAGCAAAAGAAACGAACGATAGAATGATAGATCAATAGATCGATTGATAGATAAGCTAAAATTGTTGGTTTCTTAAAAATATTTCCCCTGATATGTAAGCTGCTCTATATGGAACCTTGTGTATCCATTTAGTATATAGATTTTTTGGATGACCAATACCGATGCCAATAATTTGTGTAAAGCCAATATATAGGATATCAGTATCACACTAATTTTAAATATAGTAAATAAATAACATGAATAATTGCTGCAATAAAATGTATATTTATTTAAAAAATTTACAAAAATGGAAATAATTATTCTGAATATGTTTCAATATGCAAAAATAATTTGACCTTCATAAATAAATCTGTAAAATAAACAGATACTGAAAAAGGGGTAAAAACACTGTAACCACAGAGTAGTGCTAATTTTCCTCTCTTTTTTATGAATATGACATAGTGGCCAACACGCCAACTAGATATAGTGCAGCATAGTTTGAAATGGCTGCATCCAATAACGGTCTTTGCTAACTAATAACAGAAAGACAAACACTATAATACTTAATGTAATGCTCTGTTATAAGTAACTGTTTGGTGAGATAGTTCCTCAATTGGTAATCAATAATTACTGAATGAGATTAGACTCATAAGAACTACTATGACAAATTATAAAGAATCACTAATTAATTACTAATTGCAACATGAACGCGTTTGGAGGCGTGAACAATTGTCTTTTACTCTGAACATGGTCATAAAGTGCATCACAAATTTCTCAAGTATTACCAAGTCACTCTGCAGGAACTACTAGTTATTAGAACTTGACCATTATTTTAAAGTGCGCTCTCAGCTCTGTCAAAATAAAAGTTCGCTTTCGACACTTAAAGGTGCTATATGTATTTTTTAGAGGCCTCTATCGGTGATGTTTCAGATTGCAACCAATTTTTACAAGAGCGCTCGTGCTCTTGCGCGTGCTCGAACACAAGAGCGAGCACTCATGGTACCGGCCACACTGAGACTTTCAACACAGCGGAGAAAGCATCACACAACATGCTGGAAACTCATGTAAACTCCCACTGCAACGTTACAATAATAGGCTGCTTTTATCAGCTTGACGTTGAACTAATGCTCCATGCTCGTACCATGATAACGTTACATTGACTGCATTTAGCCGGCATGTGGTGTTAGCATAAGGCATTTCACTAACTATTCGTGTATCTTTCACAATCAGGCAGCACAATGTCAACATAGGTGAATGTATAATATAATAACGAAAACGGTTAGTGACTAGTAGGGCTGTCACTTTTTATTCGATATTCGAATATGCATTCGAACATGACGTGAAATATCCGTAATCGAACTATAAATAAACTAACCGGTTTTTAAAGTGCCATGTTTAGCGCATTTTTTACAGTCTATGATTAGACCGTTTGTTTTTCATTTTATTGTTTGCCATCTCATCCAGTAGCGGGCACTCTAAACGTATTGTAGCGTAAACTCGTGACCAAATCAAGCGAATAATAGCCAATAGCCACCCTGTTTTTAAAATGGAAGATAACGCACAGAACGGCCAGCCTGAGCGGAGAATTTCTACCCCAACTCATCTAAAAAGTAGTGTCTGGAAATGGGCAATCCGATTGATGAATCCGAACATGAACATGTTTACATTAACGATACATAAAGTAATGTGCGCGTTATATGTCACAAGATTCAAATCCGAATTGATTTTTTGACATGCGCACACTGCACGAATATGCCGCTGTTCGCGCATAACTATTCTCCTCTATTGGTTCTTTAGTTGTTTTAAACAGCAGACTTGATATTTATCCGTCTCTGGTCATGATTTGGAGACGATGAGCATGATTTGCCGTGCTGCTTGCCTGCTTATATTGATCACGCAGTAAAACCCTGCGCCCAAAACCAGTCGTCCGTGGATGATAATCTGAAACAAGCGCTGGTGGGACGTTGTCCTGCTTCACTTCACAGACGCTGAGTGAAATAAGATTTTTTTAATAACGGAACACTCATTTATGACACTCTATTCAACAGGAAGAACAGCTCGCTCCGTGCGTAATACGTCATTGCACATGCGCAGTCCTTTTAGTTTCGTAGATATTCGAATATATTCGAATACATTGCTTGATATTTGATATCCGTTCGAATTTGATTTTTCTCAAAAGTGACAGCCCTAGTGACTAGACGGTCAGTGTAACAGTAAGATCGTAGGAAGTAACATTACTGTACTGAACGTGTCTGGAAATGTGTATTATAAACGATATGATAGTAGTGGGATGAGTGTATATAAAATAAAAGTTACATCCTAAAGCACCTACTTTTTGTTATCCTGGAACAGTCTTTTGTATTCATTTCATATCTCATGTATGTTGTAGTTTGTTGTAGTTTACCTTGCTATTTCATTACAGTTTACCATTATTTATTTCAGCATATCTGAAAACTTGTAATTTATCCCAATAAAAATAGCGGAGGTCTCTCCATAATTTAAACGCTCTGCCGATGTTGATCCGTGTTTTCGTCCTAAGTCGATCAGATTCACGTTTGGCCTGACGAGCTTCAGCAGATACATTTTTGTTTTGTTTTTTTATATTTATGTGGAGTTTGTGTTTTAATCTGTGTTGTGCTGGAGGCAGGAGCTTTTGGGTGTTATCAGACTCCATGTCGTTTGCTGCAGTGCCGTCGCATAGACTGTATATAAAAAGGAGAGAGGCTCGGGAGCGCGCATGCACGTCACATCCGATGGATTTCGCAGAAAATCCGACCCAGAGACTTCACATAGAAATAGGAATACTGTCCTTCAGAGGTAATAGCAAAACCGAACAAGTGGATCATTGTAATGTGCGATTACAACCCCTTTACACACAGGCAATAAAAAAAGGATTCATTTTAGAAGAAAAGTTCCATATAGCACCTTTAACGAACAAACAGACAAATTAACTGCCGATACCAATAATAAAAATAAAAAAAGCCAAATATTGGTCAATATGCAGTATATCAGCCTCAGCGATATATCAGTCGCCCACTAAATAATATGACCAAGAAACTTTTAAATGCTGCTTTAAACAAAAATTAGGCTACACAATGACATCTCTCATATAGGCATTAGGCAATGAAAGTCAATTACCTAATCAAGCACATCTCACAGCTGATTAGATTCTCAATAGGAAGAACAGCTAAGTATCGACTAATTATCTGTCTGGTTTTACAATTCTGTACAGTTGCTTTGAGAATATGAGTGAAGGCCAATGTGGTTTTACATTAGTAATTCAACACAGATCAAAGTTTAGCTCAAGGAGGGTGAAGATCAAGATGATCTCTCTCTCTCTCTCTCTCTCTCTCTCTCTCTCTCTCTCTCTCTCTCTCTCTCTCTCTCTCTCTCTCTCTCTCTCTCTCTCTCTCATGAAAAGACCTGCTCTCCTCCTCCATCCTGCCAGCGTCATGCTAATGAGATAGCAATAAAAAGATGAGTAGACAATAAAAAAAATAAAAATACTAAAAACAAGGGAAAGAAAATAGGGAGATAGCAAGGGTGAAAAACACAAGCAACATCATGACACCTTTGATTACAAGTGCAGTTTTGCTTTGCTACAGTTTGATAACTCTAATACAATACTTGTTTCCATTAATATGGAAATGGAAGAAAGATAGGGTTTTCTGCGATCAGAATGACAAACAGCTAAAGATAATAGATGCTGGCGTTCAAGATAATAGATGCTGGCAGAGTTATTTACAGGAAGGGTGACTGAGTTATTAATAATACTCAACTCAAGTGTACCTGTTGACCTCAAGTTGGCCATCAACTCACACTGCTTGTGTATGCGTGTTGTTGTTTTGTCTCGTTCTTGTAAAAATTACACTCATGTCAACTTCTAAACAATATTTTATGGTAATGTGCTGCATTTAATGAAGTTTTTAATGTTTTTAATTATAATCCATTATCTGTAATCTAGATAGCATACCCTAGTGTTCCTGAAGTAATGATACATCAGTATGTAAATTGTGTTGTAACTTTTTTCACTTAAAAATGAATTTGTTTAAAATGATAGACTCACATGAAATGAAAATAAGCATCCATAATCCGTGGTCTTAAAAAGATAAAGGCCCAAACCTCATGGTGTCCCCTTGTTGAAATATTGTTATATAAATACATTTAACAAATAATTATTTTAACTTGTGTCCCATGCTGTGCTAAAACAAAAATGAACTAATAAAGAAATAGGCTACATTAGGTGTAAAATGCAGATAATAATTAATTACATTAATTAAAGGGCTGGTTTACTGCTTTTTTTCTTTGCATGATTGTGTTTATGGGGTGCAATATAACATCTTTGTGTTTTGTTTTGTTTTTAAGCCTTATTTTTCATAAATGTCACCTTTATTGTAAGCCGCTCTCTCCTTTGTCATTTGAACCATAGACATCATATAGATAGACGCCCTATCGACCGCTACTGCCTATTGGCGCGGACGAGCCGTGGGGCCGCCATCTTAAACCGGTCACCCGCTCCGCTCAGTGTAATCTGTTTGGCAGGTGCAATGAGCTGTCAGCGCATTTAATTAATCATATCTCACTGAATACCGAACTGATTTTCACGCAGGTTTTTTTGCTGCAAAGGTCATACACGTAGCTACGATACAGGACACATTGAATATTTTACTCACAAAATACAAACAATAGTACAGTAATGTTAAATGTTAAATCTTACTTGTGAAAAGTAATCCCCGAGTGATGGTCCGCCGATTTGAGCAGGAATATGATGCACAGTGCTCTGGCATTTACTGCTGCTATGCAACGCAAATAGGAGTATGACCGGTTTAAGATGGCGGCCGCATTTCTTGCGCCACAGCGGCCAATAGGGCATCTAGTCTCTATATGATGTCTATGATTTGAACGACCGGTTGACTTCCTGATTCTATGAAACCACTCCCTCAGAAACAGGCAATGGGCTCAGATTGGTTAGTTGGGCCGGTGTGTTGTAATTGGCTAAACTGCGTAGTGCACGTTGTCCGGAAAATTCACGCCCATTACCTTTACGGGGGAAAGCTGCATGTGCTGCGGTCAATGTAAATAATGGTGTCGATACTGCCGTATCAGTTTGAGCCAGAATCAGACCCAGAAAGCGGCAATGAATAGAGTCAAGCAGAACCTCCCCAAACACAGCTCTTACAAAACGTTTCTGAATGGTACATTTTTTTATTATTATTATTCTTCTACTATTATTATATAAGAATTTCGATACGTTGTTACTTGAAAATGCTTCTGCTGCTTGTTAGCTTTTGAGATACAGTTTTCTCCTGATTAAACATTTAATATAACTGAATAAATGACTGAGTAATACCGTTTTTTAATGTTATTGTTTTATCGATATAATGAACAACCATTTATCTATTCACAAAACTTAGTTTACTCAGTGTATGGTTTTCTTTAGGTGTACATGTGAAGTTTGCTGCTGCGATATTATTTTTTTAACTTTATACACGTTTGTCAAAATATAATCGAACTAACTGGCTACTATAAACAAACAGCGTTGGCATTACGTTCTTGATCAAATCGAAAAATTGAAATCTTTAATTGCAGTTATTCGCGGAATTATTAACTTTGCGTGAGTTGTACATCGGCATGAAACAGCGCGGATGAACACTGTTTTGAGGAGACTTGTCAGTCACCGCGACGGTGTGGATACTGACAAGTAGTCATAGTGCTATGAAATAAACGGTTTATGAACTGAATCCCTGTTATGCATAAACGTGTTTTACATAATATAACTCTAATATTTTTTGGGAAAAAAATCATTTTCACTTTACCGATCTGATTCAGATCCAATGCTTGACAATGGAGGAGGCGCGTTTGGTTTTCTTGAAGTAACGTTAGAGTGATTTGCTCCCTCTCATAGCTAGCACAAAATAATTCATATTTACCATAATAGCAAAACGAAAAAAGCCACAACAAAGAAAACTCCGTAACTGTGTGAATTAAGCGAACAAGTGTGCTACTGTTACACGGTTGAACTATTGAAGTCTTACCTGTCCCACACATAGACAGTAAAAGAAATGGACAGAGCGATCTCATTGGAACTCAGTTGAGACAGTTGAAGCCCACTTTTAGCGATTTTTGAGCACTTCCGTTCCTGACGCGCAGACTCAAACCGACTCAAACTAAGCTTGATGGCGTGAGCAACCTGTCTGACAGACGTTAATATTCTAGTAGCTGTGCGTGAAAATTGCCCATGTTAATCTTGCAGAGACGGGGAACTTGAGCAAAGAGTTCTTTGCCGTGAGTGAGCAGGAGTAAGTATTCCGTTGCTTTTATGGACTCATTATCTATGGGCTTCTCCCTTGACGGGACATCCCCCCCGATTGCCTGCGAGCTTCTCCTCCTGTCTGTACGGTAATTTCTGTACAGCGCGACAGAGAGTCGAGTGGTTATGACGCAATCGTTAGCTTATTTTTACAAAATCTGTTTCTACGGGGCCATAATGTAACATAGAAGGTAATGGAGCCCTTTATACATTGTCGTGTTTCTTTAGAAATAAATAATGGACAAATGGAGTCTTTAAACGCCTCAGATGTAAAGTTATTCGCTGTCAAAGTGACGCCAAAATGAATGGGAGTCAATGGAAATGCTAACGCAAGTGAAGTTCTGCTACAAGATGGCGGCACCCGGCCGGCTTCAACTTCCGGTCGATGAATTACCCCCTTGGTCCCACAGAAAAAAAGCCGTTTCTGCGTCCGTTTTGAACCCCTTCAAATATCACGGAGTTCACGCCACCTTTCAAAAGCCCTGCCAATGTTAATCCTTGTTTTCGCGTGGGCCCGGTTGCAATCTCCTTTTTTCTCTACCCACTCCGAAGTCCGAATTCTCCTGCGTTTTACCCATGGTTTTACCACGGGTGAATCTCCAGTTGTCACTGGTGGTTGTCGTTTGAATCTTTCTGGATCCGCCATGAGTTTAATTATTTGAAGAGCTGTGAGAAAAGGCTAAAAGCTTCCAACTCCAACATCCGCTCACGCAATATAGCCTACTTGCCGGGACTCCTCCTTTGTGTGTACAGATGTGAGGTTATGACGCAAAGACATGCTCGAATTTCCCGCGGAAATCCACCAGTACCACTGGAATTAAAATCATTATTACAAGCTTACCGTTTTGAATTGTATAATTTATCATTTATGCAGCGTAGACTGTTTAATAGCTTTATTCAATTTCTGTATGTCCTACCTGTTAGACAGGAAGAGCACAGGTAAATATGACATTTATTATGGGTTTATGTGAGGATTGTTTGAAGTTCACTTAAATTAAAATTAAATTCATTTTTATCCAGACATCAATGGCTTATTGATCATTATAGGTGTTATCAATCATTTAGTTGTTGTTGATAGTTTGAGTTGAGAAATACACATTTCAGAATTATCACTAATCTGTGTGTGCATTTTGCTTTAGAACCAAGCAAGTTGACTCATGAAACCATTTGTTTATTATATCGCAATCGCATATCGCAATATTGACCTCAATAATCGCAATATGACATTTTCCCCAAATCGTGCAGCCCTAGTTACTGAGATGAAATGAATCGAAGTCAAAGACTGACCCTCAGTCTATCAATCCAACTCACACACAACAGCGGCATGCAGGCCAGCACAAAGAAACACGTATTCTATCAGGCAATACAAACATATAACTGCAATATGTATTTAAAATAAATGTAAATGGAGTATCCACAAACACACACAAATGCATCAAAAATTCCTTTCCATTGCACATTATCCAACAAAGATTCAACGCAAAGCGTGCATATTTTTTACAGGAAAAAAAGCTCAATGAGGGAGCTCGACCACAAAAAAATGTGGTGAGAACATGAAATAAATATTTTTCTATTTTTGGAACTGTGGTGTGCCAACTTTTCCTTCTTTTTTTTTTACATTGTACAACATAGACATGTCACTATCCAGGTATACATGTTTGTGTGTTACTGATTCGAATTGCTGTTAAATAAGTTCGCAATATAGCATCTTGAAGAAAAAAAGGCTCACAGATTGTGCATCTTCTACAATGATATCTAATGACAACAATCCTGTCAAATAGGGAGACGTCATGTCGATGGCCAATGGCTGTTCAAGAAAGTTGTGGATTACCCTTTGAAACTTCCCAAGAGTGTGTGTATGAGTGAGTGTGGCTTACAACTGTGGTTTAAGTCTTAAAAGATCTACTGAAAGAGTAGAGAGTTTGCTATGGTATTATATATACCTAATGCTATTTCATGCTTCTTTATTCGTTTTCCTAACAACCTCTCTGTGGGTCTGTCAGGCTTTGAGGGGGAACCGAGGTCATCGCTCCTGTTCACGCACCTCTACCTGAACCAAAACAATAAAACACTACATTTTTAGCAGAAAATAGGTTGCTGCTATGCAGTTGCTAGGTGGCTGCTACATGGCAAGTCAAAAGAGTTTACCTCAAAGTCCTTCCTACAATGTAAGTCAATGGGATTTATCATACTAAATTATATATATATATATATATATATATATATATATATATATATATATATATATATATATATATATATATATATATATACACACATACAACATATATACTGTCTTGTTTTCGCGTTAAAGCTGCAGTCCGGCGTTTTTCCTCTTTGTCGCCATCTCTGTTTGAAATCTTTAATTGCAGTTATTCGCGGAATTATTAACTTTGCGTGAGTTGTACATCGGCATGAAACAGCGCGGATGAACACTGTTTTGAGGAGACTTGTCAGTCACCGCGACGGTGTGGATACTGACAAGTATAGTGCTATGTAATAAATGGTTTATGAACTGAATCCCTGTTACGCATAAACGTGTTTTACATAATATAACTCTAATATTTTTTGGGAAAAGAATCATTTTCACTTTACCGATCTGATTCAGATCCAATGCTTGATGGAGGAGGCGCGTTTGGTTTTCTTGAAGTAGAGTGATTTGCTCCCTCTCATAGCTAGCACAAAATAATTCATATTTACCATAATAGCAAAACGAAAAAAGCCACAACAAAGAAAACTCCGTAACTGTGTGAATTAAGCGAACAAGTGTGCTACTGTTACACGGTTGAACTATTGAAGTCTTACCTGTCCCACAGAAAAAAAAGCCGTTTCTGCGTCCGTTTTGAACCCCTTCAAATATCACGGAGTTCACGCCACCTTTCAAAAGCCCTGCCAATGTTAATCCTTGTTTTCGCGTGGGCCCGGTTGCAATCTCCTTTTTTCTCTACCCACTCCGAAGTCCGAATTCTCCTGCGTTTTACCCATGGTTTTACCACGGGTGAATCTCCAGTTGTCACTAGTGGTTGTCGTTTGAATCTTTCTGGATCCGCCATGAGTTTAAATATTTGAAGAGCTGTGTGAAAAGGCTAAAAGCTTCCAACTCCAACATCCGCTCACGCAATATAGCCTACTTGCCGGGACTCCTCCTTTGTGTGTACAGATGTGAGGTTATGACGCAAAGACATGCTCGAATTTCCCGCGGAAATCCACCAGTACCACTGGAATTAAAATCATTATTACAAGCTTACCGTTTTGAATCAAGCAAAGGTAAGCAGAGATTTTTTAACACTGGCTGGTTATATTTTTTTTAATTATTATTATTTTGGATAATTTTTAACCCAAAAAAGTTACGAACAGCAGCTTTAAATATCAAAACATTCCTAAAACAACATAACTTAAAGCAAAATTGCATTAAAAGATATGAGATCATATTTTCAAAGAATAAATCAGTTAATTGCATGGTTATTTTACAAGCACAGAAAAAAAACATCTGTGAGGTTTACATTAAAAACAAGAAAAAACGACTTGCCAGAGGGACAGGAAAAATTATTTAATACTTATTTTCTTTAAAAACAAACAAAACCCTACTATCTCCTGCAGTTTTCTTCTCAAATAAATTTAGCGTTTTAAAGATCTTAAAGCTGCAGTCCGGCGTTTTTCCTCTTTGTCGCCATCTCTGTTTGAAATCTGTAATTGCAATTATTCGCGGAATTATTAACTTTGCGTGAGTTGTACATCGGCATGAAACAGCGCGGATGAACACTGTTTTGAGGAGACTGCGTATCTGTCAGTCACCGCGACGGTGTGGATACTGACAAGTAGTCATAGTGCTATGAAATAAACGGTTTATGAACTGAATCCCTGTTATGCATAAATGTGTTTTACATAATATAACTCTATAATTTTTGGGAAAAGGATCATTTTTACTTTACCGATCTGATTCAGATCCAATGCTTGACAATGGAGGAGGCGGGTTTGGTTTTCTTGGAGTAGAGTGATTTGCTCCCTCTCATAGCTAGCACAAAATAATTCATATTTACCATAATAGCAAAACGAAAAAAGCCACAATAAAGAAAACTCCGTAACTGTGTGAATTAAGCGAACAAGTGTGCTACTGTTACACGATTGAACTATTGAAATGTCTTAACTTTACCTGTCCAATAGAAAAAAAGCCGTTTCTGCGTCCGTTTTGAACCCCTTCAAATATCACGGAGTTCACGCCACCTTTCAAAAGCCCTGCCAATGTTAATCCTTGTTTTTGCGTGGGCCCGGTTGCAATCTCTTTTTTTCTCTACCTACTCCGAAGTCACTGGTGGTTGTCGTTTGAACCTTTCTGGATCCGCCATGACTTTAATTATTTGAAGAGCTGTGAGAAAAGGCTAAAAGCTTCCAACTCCAACATCCGCTCACGCAATATAGCCTACTTGCCGGGACTCCTTCATTATGTGTTCAGATGTGACGTTATGACGCAAAGACATGCTCGAATTTCCCGCGGAAATCCACCAGTACCACTGGAATTAAAATCATTATTACAAGCTTACCGTTTTGAATCGAGCAAAGGTAAGCAGATATTTTTGAACACTGGCTGGTTATGTTTTATTTTATTTTATTATTATTTTGGATCATTTTTAACCCAAAAAAGTTACGGACAGCAGCTTTAAGATATATTTAATGGAAAAACAAAAACGCTGACTGAATTGAAAATATAGGTTATTTTCCGTAATGATGGTAATGTCATTTACCCAGCATGTAAGCACCAACATTCTGCTATCATGTACAAACCTGGTATTATCTGATACGACCACTGTGCTGTAAAACCTCCAATCTGGTTTAAGAGCAGTAAAGTCTGTGAGGGTCAGGTAAGCTTGTGGTGACTGATAGTTATGTGGTCTCAGGGCAGATTACCCTCAGTGTATGATTGGTCTCATTACGGGCAGCTGATTCATTTTCCTCTTCATACTATTCAGCAGACATGCACAATAAATTTAACTTAGAATGTTCAATAAACATGATAGCAGTTGAAAATACCCAGCAGAGAAAATGGATGTTTGGAACTGAATCCCATCCAGAAAGCTAATGAAGCTGTCCGTACAGGCAGATGGTACGTTTAATTTGGGTGATGATGTTGGACAAGAAGTAACATCTGGAGGTGAGTCGTAGTTTGGGCTTTGTACCCTTTCCAATATACCCCCCAAGAAGGAGCTAAAGGGGTAAAAGTGGTCAAACTTCCAGCCGTTCAGACACAGCTTGTCAGTTTGCTTCAGACAGAGTGAAGAGGGTCAGAAAACGTACTCGGTTACTAACGTAACCTCGGTTCTCTCTAGAGAGGGAACGAGTACTGCGTAATAGCTTACGCTGTGGGGAAAACCTCTTTTCCACGAGATATTGAAGTCAAAAATTATCCTTAATTTTTTATTAATGTAAAACGCTTTGCAGCAGCAAGCAGACATAGGCGAAACAGCTCGCGCGCCTATTGGCTGCTCTTGCGGCAAATGCAGCAGCCTATCGAGAGAGGCGTTGCGTGACACATATCCAATGGGGGCATTTCGCGCCCATTTCGTCACGTCCCACCAGAAAAGGCGTGGTCTCGCCTTATAAATATAGCTCGAAAAGGCTGGTACACTGGTTTTCGCTGTTGTATGCACGGCAAGATACGCAGTACTCGTTCCCTCTCTAGAGAGAACCGAGGTTACGTTAGTAACCGAGTACGTTCTCTTACGAGAGTATCTCTCGTACTGCGTAATAGCTTACGCTATGGGGAACACAATGCAACACGTCGTGCGTACAGGGATCCAACACCAAAGTCCCCGGGGGCCGAAACACTGAGAAACACGTGAGAAACACTGTTTTGAACGACAGGTGTTTCATGTCCGACAGTTGGATTGGCTCGAACGGGGCGCCTTTCATGGCCTCCAGGACCGTGGAAAGGTCCCACGTCGGGACTGAAGGGGGCCTGGGAGGGTTTAGCCTCCGAGCTCCCCTAAGGAAACGCACGACTAAGTCGTTCTTCCCCAGCGGCTGGCCAGGCACCTGTTTTGCAAACGTTGCTATGGCCGCCACGTATACTTTGAGCGTGGATGGGGTCCTGCCCCTATCCAGTAGCTCTTGAAGGAAGGAGAGCACTTCCGAAACCCCGCAGTCCACCGGTGAAAAGCCCTGGGCTTGACACCACGCAGAGAACACCGACCATTTCGAGGAATAGAGCCGCCTGGTAGACGGTGCTCTAGCCTGCGCGATCGTGTTGAACACTCCCTCTGGGAGGTTAGCGGGTACCCGTTGATGGCCCATGCGTGCAGGGACCACAGCTCCGGGCGAGGATGCCAGATCGAGCCCCCCGCCTGAGAGAGGAGGTCTCTCCTCAACGGTACAGGCAATGGGGCAGTGCTGGTCAACTGCATCAGGGCAGGGAACCACGTCTGGTTCGTCCAGAGCGGAGCTATGAGCAGCACTGGGCATCCGTTTTCCCTGATTCGTTCCAGCACTTGAGGCAGGAGCGAGACAGGAGGAAAAGCATATAGGGGGCAGCAGGGCCAGACATGAGCCAACGCATCCTTGCTTTTCGAGAAAAACTTCGGGCAATGAGCATTTTCGTGGGACGCGAATAGGTCCACCTTCGCTCTGCCGAACGTTCTCCACAGCAGCTGGACCGTCTGCGGGTGCAGCGACCATTCTCCTGCTGGGACATTGTTCCTGGACAGTCTGTCTGGTCCCACATTCAGGTGACCAGGCACGTGCGCTGCTCTTAGTGAGAGCAGGTTGTGCTGAGCCCAGACCAGGAGGCGTTCCGTCAGCCTGTGAAGGTTTCGCGACCTGACGCCGCCCTGGCGATTTATGTATGCCACCACTGACATGTTGTCCGACCGGACCAAGACGTGGTGGCCAGTTACTTGGGGACAAAAGTGCCGTAGCGCTTTGTCGACTGCTATCATTTCCAAGCAGTTTATATGAAGGAGCTTTTCCCGTTCTGACCACAGGCCAGCTAGCGGTCTGCTCTCGAGCAGCGCTCCCCACTCCGAGGTGGAGGCGTCCGTAGACACCACCCTCACACTCGAAGCGGTCCCCAGACTCACACCTGACTGATACCAGTCGGCTACTTTCCAAGGTTTCAGAGCTGAAACGCACTGTAAGTCGACCCTGAGGCGATACAGACCCGCTGTCCATGCCCTGGGCGGAACCTGCGCTTTCAGCCACATCTGCAGTGGGCGCATGCGAAGCAGACCCAACTGGAGTACAGAGGCTGCTGAGGCCATCAGACCCAGCATTTTTTGAAACCTTTTGAGCGGAACTATCGAGCCGTGGCGGAAGGATTTCGCGACGTGCTGAATATTTTGTCCGCGCTCTGGTGACAGGCGTGCCGTCATGGACAGCGAGTCTAACACTGTTCCCAGAAAGGAAATTTTCTGACTGGGAGACAGTGAACTTTTCACCCAATTGACTGTGAGGCCCAGCTTTTCGAGGTGCTCGAGTAAGGCGGCCCTGTGTTCTATGAGCTCTGATCGTGATCGAGCTAGAATCAGCCAATCGTCCAAGTAGTTCAGGGCTCGCATGCCCTGAAGCCTCAGGGGCACTTCGTGAATGTACGAGGTGCTAGAGACAGGCCGAACGGCAGGACTGTGTATTGATATGCCTGGCCCTCGAAAGCGAATCTCAAGAATCGCCTGTGATGGGACGCTATTTGTATTTGGAAATAGGCGTCTTTCAGATCTATTGACATAAACCAGGCCCCGTGGCGCACTTGCGCGAGGATTTTCCTGGTCGTAAGCATTCTGAACTGGCGCTTCACAAGCGCTCTGTTCAGCTGTCGCAGATCTAAAATGGGTCTGAGACCCGCACCTTTTTTCGGTACCAGAAAATATCTGCTGTATAGGCCCCCTTCGCTCTGAGCCTGAGATAAAGGTTCTATAGCCCCTTTGCTCAGTAGTTTCGCTATCTCGGCACGAAGTAGATGAGACACTTCGTTTTTCACCGTAGTTTCGACACGCGCCGTATGACGGCGAGGGCGCCGAGCGAACTGTAGCGAATAGCCTCTCTTTATAGTGTTCAGCACCCATTCTGATACCCCGGGAAGCTTTGACCACGCATCTGCGTGAATAGCTAGAGGTAGAATGAAATCCGGGCTCTGGCCGCGGCGAAACGGCAGCTCGAGAGCCCGGGTATATTGGGAACACAACACCGTGTTTACAGCGTTCGAGGCGGGGGGCGCGCTGATCACAGCGGGCAGCCTGGCCGCGCTCAGCTTCTCTACGGCAGATTGTGCAGAGAAAGTGAGCGGGGCAGATCCCGTAGGATTCGGTGTGTTTATGAGAGACTGTGGGCGCGGGACTGCGGGCACATCTGCACTGAAAACACTGTCGGTTAGAGCCGACTGAATGTGTGTTGGTTTCGTTTTTACAGAAACCAAGGGACACGCAGCGTGTAGTGTAAGCGGGCATTGTGACATGGGCGCGTTCACTACGTTGCCTGCACAATCGACCTGAATCGATTTTATTTGTGCTAGCCCTGCACCGTGGCAGGCTATGTCTGGGTGTGGGAATGGGCACTGGGGCGTGGGCATTCTTACGACACTCATAACACCATCGGCCGTGGCCGGAACACCAGAAAATGCACTCTTTATTTGATTTATCTGGGTAGCCGTAAAAACGGCTTTTGTGCGCAGGCAAGCGGGCTGAGACACCGGCTGGCTCACTGCGAAATACACTGGGACATTCACAATGCTTGGAACTGAACGAGCGAGAAGTTTTGGTGGAAATCCGGCCGCAGCGGGATCTGAACACCGTCGCTTTCCTAGAGTGGCTAGGAAGGCTTCGAGGCCTCGGGCTTGATCTCAATCCTCAGCCGGGGCCCGCGCTGAGGGGGGCGGCGTCCAGCAGAGCGAGAGCGCGGTCTCTGGTCTCGGGCCTGGCGGCGCTGTGAAGCGGCGGCGGCAGGCGGTGCAGGATGTGGCTGAGAGCTGCGAGCAGACGGCTGTTTTGGGCGGCCTGCAGCGGAGCTCGAGAGCTTCGGAAGGAAGTGCTTCATGGCCTACGAAGTTTTCTGCACCTCCATGAATCTGTCCGCGAAATCCTTGACGGCAGATCCGAAGAGGCCCGCTGGCGAAATGGGCGCGTCGAGGAACACAGAGTGCTCAGCTTCCGTCATCTCAGACAGCGTTAGCCACAAGTGTCTCTCAGCCACGGTGAGAGAGGCCATATTCCGTCCCATGGCCTGTGCAGCGGCTTTAGCAGCGCGTAGAGCGAGGTCTGTAGCGCTTCTCAAGTCCGCCACGCAGATCGCTCCGGGTCCTTCCTCGTCCAGTTTAAGGAGAAGGTCGGCCTGGAAGATTTGCAATATAGCCATAGTGTGCAGCGCTGAAACTGCTTGCCCGGCGGCGGTGTAAGCGCGACCGTGCATGGCTGACGTCACACGGCAGGCTTTAGATGGGAGCGTTGTCTGAGCGCGCCGTCCAGCGGAGGGCGGGCAGAGATGAGACGCTACCGCAGGTTCCACGGGGGGAATGAAAAGGTACCCTCTGTCCTTCGCACCCTCCACCGTGGAGAATGCAGCAGAGGCAGAGGTACGCAGCCTGGCGGAGAAGGGGGCGTTCCACGACTTAGTCACTTCCTCGTGTAACTCAGGGAGAAAGGGCGCTGGTCTTGACTTTGACGGGGCTTCGTCTTTCCCGAGAAAACGCCCGTCCAGTCTGTTGCGCGGCGGTTGCGCGGGCGCCTCCCAGTCGAGGCCGATGTTTTCCACGGCTTGAGAGAGCAGACGCATCAGCTCAGACTCAATGCCGGATCTCTTCCCAGTGGTTTGGCGGGAAACGCTAGCGGGGGGGAGATCCACGGAGCTCGCCCAATCCTCGCTATCAGACGCCAGAAGAGAACACGCCTCGGTGGGTTCATCGAACTCCCAGGCAGGACACACAGATGACATGACGGTCCCCGTCGCTGAGTGGGGCGCGGCACGAGCCACAGGATGGCATCTTTAAAAAGACGCAGCTCTTTTTGTGATGAGAAGTGCGTGAACACTCTCAGCAGAGTAAGAAAAAAGGATACTTAGAACGCCGGAAAGCGCAGCAGGTACGGCAGTTGAAGGCGGCGAGGCCAGCGACTCCAGGAGCTCGTCCCGCTGAAAGGCTTGCGTCGACGGCGCGGCTTCTCACTCCGGATCCAGCGATGCGAGTGCTTCGCTGAAGAGATGAAAATCAGTGTACCAGCCTTTTCGAGCTATATTTATAAGGCGAGACCACGCCTTTTCTGGCGGGACGTGACGAAATGGGCGCGAAATGCCCCCATTGGATATGTGTCACGCAACGCCTCTCTCGATAGGCTGCTGCATTTGCCGCAAGAGCAGCCAATAGGCGCGCGAGCTGTTTCGCCTATGTCTGCTTGCTGCTGCAAAGCGTTTTACATTTATAAAAAATTAAGGATAATTTTTGGCTTCAATATCTCGTGGAAAAGAGGTTTTCCCCATAGCGTAAGCTATTACGCAGTACGAGAGATACTCTCGTAAGAGAACAAGCTTTTATAGCATACAAAATGATTCAAAGACAGCACAGAGGTCGGCTCTACCCTGAAGGGGTATATTCAGTCTGAAAGATAATTTATTATGGTAAATATAAAAAAGTATGAATAGTTTAAAAGTTTCAAATTGAACTTTTTGTATTTTATGCCATTGGGCTGCATGGTTTTTCTGATAAAACTTGTGATTGCTATTAGAGCTGCACGATTAATCGTTAAAAGATCGCGATCTCGATTCAAACACCCATATCTTATTACCCACAACTTTACAGTCTTTCAACCATGCCGTATCATTATTTGATTATCATTATGTTACAAATATTCAAATGATCACAGAAGTACTGGGATAAAAGGTTATAGTTCGGAAGAACTGCTTCAAAATAACGATTGTATTGATTGCATCCTTACACCACACCAAATGAATCATTCATTCAAAAGATTAGTTCAAAACGCTGATTTGTCCAGTAATGAAGTTTATATCAATCATTGAATCATTCATTCATTCAAATACATTTTTTTTTTAAATAATTCGTTCAAATGAATGAAACATTTTTAAATAGACTGTAGCAATAAACATTTTGTTAGAACTTAAAGTAAATTACATGTTATTTTGTTTAGTTGTCTGTTCAGAATATTGAGAGAATCGTGATCTCCATCTTTGAAACGTACAGTGCTCATGTTTATTCAACGATGTCAAAGCCTTTTTTAGAAAATCTATTTGTGGTGAGCAGTGTTGATATTGTGAACCAATGTATGGGAAACACTGTAATATAATTTGACAGCTATCAATTATAGTTTAACCTATCCATCTTCACCGTCACGCTTAGTAACACATACAACTGTGCATCACCACAGTGCAACAGTGAAAACCGACCCTCTCAAACAGTGTCGCGGCGCGCAGCGTTCCGATCGTTGTTCAATTGACATACACCGGTGTAGAGGGAATGCATTAACGTCACTTTCCCGCCGGAACACGCCCCCCTCAGCCGGACTGAGTGGCAAAAGAGCTGCTGTTAATAGGGGAAACTGCGAAAACGCGAGTAAAACAAACTATTATCAGTTTAAACTAAAAGTTGGACTCGATATAGTGTCCCTTACAACTTATCAAAGAATCCAGTGATCCATGGATATTGACATTCAGCCAGGAATCGTGTTTCCTGGCATTTATATGTGCCTGATTTCGACAGCGGGGAAATAAATTCAGAAAATTTGCCTGTAAACGTTTTATGTAAATACAATATAGATTGGCCTAAATCCGAGTGATCACTTACATTAATGTTATACGGTATATCATCATATCGTCCAGCCCTAAAACGTGTATAGTTTTTTGTCAGTGTTTATTTAAAAACATCCAATTATGCAGAATATAGTCTGTTCTGTAGCTTTTTGCAGTCTGTAAAAATATACAGTAATCTAGTTGTACAGTCAATCGCAAAGCTCTTTCCCGTTTTAGATGTGTTTTGTGTGTTTTTCGCTGAAAACAAATGCTGCCGCTCAGTCTTTTTGCCACTTAGTGGGCGTGACCGCATTCACTCCGGGCGACGATGACGTCATGTGCATACCCTCTATTGCGATATATTAAAAATTCATATCATAACAAAAATAAACACGGGTTTCCGGTATGAACCGGTATACCACCCAGCACTAGTTTACACGGAGACCGTTTTTAAAAACTTGCACTTTGAAACCCGTTTTCAAAACTTTTGCCTTTTTCAGGCACCCAAAACGCCGAAAACCCAAAACGGCCAGAACACATAAAAAGTTTTACGTTTTTAGTTTTAAACGGTGTCGTGTAAACGGATCAAACAAGGTAATTATTGACGAACAGCTGAACAGAATGACCAAATCAAATCAGTAACTATGGTGACACACTAAGGTGGAAAACGGCAAACAAATTCCAAACATACAGTAATACAATCATGCCAAATAATGTATATACATTAGGGGTGTCGCAATATACCAGTGTTGACGATAATCGTGATATTCAAAGCATGAAATATCGACATCGTGTTAATTTAGAGTGTGGCGATATACCGGTATGGCGATAACCACAATGTTTAAAATGAATAGGACTGTTATGATAACATGACACGTAAATACTCTAGCTCGAGTACCTGATTGACGTCTCAGCTGTATTGCACCCGCTGACACTGTATCAAAGAAGACGCAGCCCGCGCCGCGCAGCTACTCTGAAGGCCAATTCATACTTCTGCGTCGGGTGCGCGCAGTAGGTACGGCGTAGCATACACACAGACGCGTACCATACGCCGTACCCTTAACCGTAACCTGACGCGCACCTCCTCAAAAATGTAACTACACGTCGCGATGACGCGGACCGCAAGATCTGTGATTGGTCGGCTTGGTAGCATCGCGTTTCCTCCTACGCATTTCCGGCGTGTTCTTCTGCACCGGCCGCCATTTTTAAATTCTAAGTACAGCGAAAGAAACCATAGGAAAGAAACATGGAAATGGACCAAGTGACCGAGCGATTGGTTGAAGAGTTGAGGAAATACATCCATCTGTATGACTCGTCTTCTGCAGAATACAAAGACTGCCAGATGGCAGCGAATTCGTGGAGAGAGATTTCCTCCAACGTCGGGTTGGATGTAGCGGATTGTATGAAGAGATGGAAGAACACTCGAGACAAGTACGTTCGCCTCCGTAAAAAACTCGCCACAAAGAGTGGGGATCCGGGAGGAAAAAAAGTCCCGGCGTTTTATTTATTCCTGTCTTGGCTGGCACCTCATGTGAAACACCGGTTTACGGAGTCAAACTTTGACGATAAGGTAAATAATGCACGTCCTTTGTTAACCTCTGTTGTGTTTAGGTTAGCTAACTTAACTAGCAATGCTAATGGAGTTTTGATTTGTGCAAAAATAATGTGTCTGTGAAAAAAAAATGTAATAGGTTGTAATTATATATGTAATGGGTTGTATTTATATTATATGTAATAGATTGTTATTATATCTGGCTTACAGATAATGCAAACAAAACAATGTAGCATTTGCACTGAAGGAATATGCAGTATCCATAGCTCTGTGAATTAACACTGAATGGATCAGCTTATATATATATATATATATATATATATATATATATATATATATATATATATATATATAATATTATTTGCTATTTCTTTCATAATCACAGGATGGGAGCGATTCAAGCTCGAACTCCACTGGTTCGGCTGTTGTGAGACCTCCAGTCAACAACGATGAGCAACTACCATGTTGTAGCCCCCATCACCAGTCAAGTCCACCGTCCCCCCAACCATCTCTTCCGTCCCCCCAGCCATCTCTTCCGTCCCCCCAGCCATCTCTTCCGCCCCCCCAGCCATCCCCCCAGCCATCTCTTCCGTCCCCCCAGCCATCTCTTCTGCCCCCCCCAGCCGTCCCCCCAGCCATCTCTTCCGCCCCCCCCTGCCATCTATTCCGTCCCCCCAGCCATCTCTTCCGCCCCCCCAGTCATCCCCCCAGCCATCTCTTCCGTCACCCCAGCCATCTCTTCCGTCCCCCCAGCCATCTCTTCCGTCCCCCCAGCCATCACTTCCGCCCCCCCAGCCATCCCCCCAGCCATCTCTTCCGTCCCCCCAGCCATCTCTTCTGTCCCCCCAGCCATCCCCCCAGCCATCTCTTCCGTCCCCCCAGCCATCTCTTCTGTCCCCCCAGCCATCACCTATGACCCCCCCCCCCCCCCCCCCCCCCCCGTCATCACCTATGACCCCCAGTCCAAGGATGGCACAGAAAAGGAAGAGGAAGGAACAAGATGACTGGATCCAAATGCAGGTTGCTCGTTTGGAGGCTCATTTGGAGGAACGGCGGGTGGAGCTGCAACAGAGACTGAGTCAAGGAAACGACGAGAGCGACCGGTTTGGGAACACAGGGCGCATGCAATGTTTGATGTGTCCAAGGTCCTTTTCGATTGGCAGCAGAAAAAATAAATAATTGTGCCTACTTCTACAACGTTGCACCTTTTAATTCTCTGCACTACCTGTATATAGTTTGCATATTTTAGTAATTTGTTTAAGTACATTTGAGTATAGTTTGCACTTTTGCATCTATTCCTATTTTGCTTCTTTGCACCTATTTGTGTTAATATCATTTGTACATTTTTGTATATAGTTAGCACTTTAGCATTTTATTATATTTTCTGTTTGCACCAATTTTTGCAGGTTATAGTTTTTATCTTTTGTGTAGTTTTCTCTTGTGCATCTATTTGTATTGTTAATAATTGTAGATCATTGCACCTTAATAAGTTGCACTACCTTGTATATAGTTTGCACTTTTTATTTAAAAAAGAAATTGTCTGTTCCTGCTGTTTGCACATTGTATTGTGCAGGTTACTGCAAATAAAGATTAAAGTATAGTTTGCCCATTTGTGTTTACTCTTTTGCATCTATTTATAATATAAATAATTTGAGACCATTGCACCTTTACATGTTGCACAATTTTATACATAGTATGCCCTAAAAAAATTATATTCCTGCTGTTTGCACATTGTATTGTGCAGGTTACTGTAAACGATAGTAGAACAACACTGTACAACAACTTGACTTTAAAACTGGTATTTATTAACATGGTTCCATGTAGGTGCATAATTTTACACCAGTACAATTTACTGATCAAGTTGACCACGACACACTATGTTGTTCTGCCATGGCACAATTCCGTGGGGTGATTGAAAGAAGGCCATCAGGTCATTCCGCACACCAACTACAGCTCCGGTGGAGCCGGCCCTTGAAAAATGACGTGGATCAGTGGTTCCAAAAGATTTGTGTCCCCTGACACCACTCTGCGCCACTCCCCTTGCTGAGGTGACCCTGTAGTGTCAGTGTCTGTGAAATTAGCAGGGATGTATCTGCTAACAGGTGTGGTGACCTCATCTGTGTAGGCCAGGAAGTTGTGTAAAACAGAACAAGCTTTTACAATGTCAACTGCTTTGTCTGGCAGACATTCCAGAGGTCGCCCAAGGATTCGCCACCTTGCAACCAAAATGCCAAATGCATTCTCAATCACCCGTCTGGCTCTGGAGTGACGGTAATTGTAGGTCTGCTTATCCATGGGCAGGTTCATCCCTAGCAGAACAAAACAGAATTAATTGTCTGCCAATGCAGCTGTGATCAGGAATATATACATATACTCATATACACAAAGTATTATTACATTAAATACATTTTGTCTGTGACATACCTGGAAATGTCACGGAAACACACACAGGGGACAGAAGATCCAATTGCAGTATGTTTATTAATAGGGTAATCCAAACTCGTAGTCATTCAGGCAGGGGTCCAAATCCAATAAGGCAATCCACAAGACAAAAACTAGAAACGGGCAGATACTGAACTAGGAAGTGTGGTGACATCAAACAACGACTCCGTACACATACTAACACAGACAGGGAATATATACACATATCTAACAAGACTAACACAGAACAGCTGGGAACAATGATTACGGGGAACAGCTGAGTGCAATGAACTGATGAGTGACAGTGACAGACAGAATGCTGGGAATTGAAGTCAATGTGAAGGACACCGTGAGAACGAGGACCTCTAGTGATAAACAAGGGAACACAACCAGACACTGTGACATAACCCCCCCTCTACGGAGCGGCTACCAGACGCTCCACGACAACACACAAAAACACGACACAAGAGTTCAGGAGGGAGGTGGAATGGTGGAGGATCAGGGGGAGGGATGGTGGGCCAGGTCCGTGAAGGGAGACAGGAACACTGGGTGAGGGCTTAACCGGGGAGCAGAGCAAAACAGAGAGTCCATCGGGCGTCCAAGGCGAAACAGAGAGTCCGTCGGGTGGCCAGGAGGAAACACAGAATCCGTCGGGCGGCCAGGGGGAAACACAGAGTCCCTCGGGCGGCCAGGGCGGTGAAGACCCCTCGGGCGGCCAGGGCGGTGAAGACCCCTCGGGCGGCCAGGGCGGTGAAGACCCCTCGGGCGGCCAGGGCGGTGAAGACCCCTCGGGCGGCCAGGGCGGTGAAGACCCCTCGGGCGGCCAGGGCGGTGAAGACCCCTCGGGCGGCCAGGGCGGTGAAGACCCCTCGGGCGGCCAGGGCGGTGAAGACGCCTCGGGCGGCCAGGGCGGTGATGCCCTCTCGGGAACAGACACCGGCTCGGGAACAGACACAAGAACTGTAACAGCCACAAGAACAGACACAAACACAGGAACAAACACTGGCTCTGGCGCTGGAACAGGCACTGGCTCTGGAACAGACATTGGCTCCAGCTCTGGAACGGGCATTGGCTCTGCCTCCGGCTCTGGAACGGGCCCTGGCTCTGCCTCCGGCTCTGGAACGGCCCCTGGCTCTGTCTCCGGCTCTGGAACGGCAGACACTGGCTCTGGCTCTGGAACAGCAGACACTGGCTCCGGCTCTGGAACAGCAGACACTGGCTCCGGCTCTGGAACAGCAGACACTGGCTCCGGCTCTGGAACAGCAGACACTGGCTCCGGCTCTGGAACAGCAGACACTGGCTCCGGCCCTGGAACAGACACTGGCATGTCCAAGATCCGAGCCAGACGCTCCAGATAGTCCAGGTCCATGAAGGCAGACGGCACTGGCCTTGCCTCCGGCTCTGGAACGGGTACTGGCTCTGCCTCCGGCTCTGGAACAGGGAATGGCTCTGCCTCCGGCTCTGGAACGGGCACTGGCTCCGGCTCTGGAACAGCAGACACTGGCTCCGGCTCTGGAACAGGAGACACGGGCATGTCCAGGATCCGAGCCAGACGATCCAGATAGTCCAGGTCCATGAAGGCAGACGTGACGTGAACAGTCTCTGGCTGGGCAGACGTGACGTGAACAGTCTCTGGCTGGGCAGACGTGACGTGAACAGTCTCTGGCTGGGCAGACGTGACGTGAACAGTCTCTGGCTGGGCAGACGGGACGTGAACAGTCTCTGGCTGGGCAGACGGGACGTGAACAGTCTCTGGCTGGACAGACACAACGTGAACAGTCTCTGGCTGGGCAGACGGGACGTGAACAGTCTCTGGCTGGGCAGACGGGACGTGAACAGTCTCTGGCTGGGCAGACGGGACGTGAACAGTCTCTGGCTGGGCAGACGGGACGTGAACAGTCTCTGGCTGGGCAGACGGGACGTGAACAGTCTCTGGCTGGGCAGACGGGACGTGAACAGTCTCTGGCTGGGCAGACGGGCTGTGTCTCTTCCTTCTCCTTCTCCGGACCCCTGGACTCAGGACCACCGGAACCGGGACCACCGGAACAGTGACCACCGGAAACGGGATCATCTCCCGACTACATCCTCCTCTGCTTCCTCCACGGGTCCCACGAAACTTGACCAACCGGGTCCCCTTAAAAAATTCCCTTCTCTCCCGCTCGGTGGCTGGGGAAGAGATATTAAAAAACATACCGCTGGATCTGAGATGACGTAGTCGTTCTGTCACGGAAACACACACAGGGGACAGAAGATCCAATTGCAGTATGTTTATTAATAGGGTAATCCAAACTCGTAGTCATTCAGGCAGGGGTCCAAATCCAATAAGGCAATCCACAAGACAAAAACTAGAAACGGGCAGATACTGAACTAGGAAGTGTGGTGACATCAAACAACGACTCCGTACACATACTAACACAGACAGGGAATATATACACATATCTAACAAGACTAACACAGAACAGCTGGGAACAATGATTACGGGGAACAGCTGAGTGCAATGAACTGATGAGTGACAGTGACAGACAGAATGCTGGGAATTGAAGTCAATGTGAAGGACACCGTGAGAACGAGGACCTCTAGTGATAAACAAGGGAACACAACCAGACACTGTGACAGGAAAGGGACGCATGAGGTTGTTGTGTAGGGGGAATGCAGCATCACCAACTATCACATAAGGGATTTTGACTCCTGTTCCAGGAAGATTGGCTGGTGGGGGCAGGTTCAGTTTGTATTCAAGAAGCCTAGAACCAAATCGGCTCTCCTTGAAGACACCACCATCACTTTCCCGTCCGTATCCCCCCACATCCACCATGGTGAAGCGATACCTGGCGTCACAAGTAGCCATCAGAACAATGGAGTGTGCACCCTTGTAGTTGTAGTAGTCGCTCCCGGCGTGCGGTGGTGCTTTGATGTTGACATGCTTTCCGTCGATGCTGCCAACACAGTTCGGAAAGTTCCACAGTCGCCAAAAATCAGCAGCAATATTTTCCCATTGGGCAACTGAAGGACAGCGAAGAAACTGTGGCTGCAGTGCTTTCCACAAAGATTTACATACCTCGGACACTATGGAAGACACTGTGCTTGACGACAGTTTGTAGCTAGCTGCTACAGCCTGTTGGCTTCCACCTGAAGCTAAAATACGAAGGGTGATTGCCAGTCTCTGCGTAATGTCTACAGGCATACTGTGCGTACACTGATGTACGATAAATGGCTGCACACGATGAACCAAATCATCGAATCTACCGGCCGACATTCGGAAATATCTGAAGTGCATTTCCTCGTCCATGTCTCTCAGTGGCCGGACAAGCACAGAAAATTCACCCTCCTTCTGCCTCAAACGGTTCACGGGCCGCACATACCATCTCCTCTGACGTCTTCTCTCGTTTCTGCCTTTTAGTTTTAGTATTTTCACTAAAATTAACTGCTTTTCCACCTCGATAAGCTCCAACTCCAACATGATCCGCTCTCTTTCAGTCGCCATTGCTTGTAGTAACCTAAACTCAAAACAGCCGTGAGGAATCTAAACACAGTGGAACATTAAAACCCTCTGCCGCCAACTAGCGTTTCGGCGCTATACTGCAGAGCAACGCAGACCTAAACGCAGAAGTATAAATGCTCACGACGGCGTCGCCTACGTGCGTAGCCTACGCCGTACACTACGGCGTACACTCGACGCAGAAGTATAAATTGGCCTTGAGGAGAACGTCATCTGAGCGAGAGAGTGTAACACTCTGTCCACACCCGAAAAAAGGAAAGCTCGCCTGAATGGGAGTTCTTCGGCTCAAAAGAAAACAGCACTTTAAAGGGGGCACACCGGACGAGAAGCACAGGGCCACGTCTTTAAAAATTCGAACACATTTTCTCTTCAAGTGTACACACACACTGGTTGTGCCATTCGGCGTCTGTCCGCATAGTACAGACATTATTATCTTAATTTCATAATCTCCTTACACATAAGAATACAGCTGGCCATAAACTGAGAAAGTGCGTGTCCGGTGTGCAATACCTCGAGTTGTTCTACACGCGACGTGGCGCTGCAGACTGTGTAGCCACCAACCTTTTTACCCATCTCCGTGTCCATTACCCTGCGGATTACGCATTTTTACAGAGAATACATTGCGATTATTATATTAGTCATGGAATGGGAAACGTGACATTGACCTGTTAACAGGGGGTTTCTGTGTTCATACATTTAATAAAGGGTGATTATTAAGAACCATCTTATTTTTGTATTTGTACTTGATTTTTTTGTTTGTACCCTTATGTTTGTTGGGTAAAAAAGAAAAACTATATAAACAAAGTACAAATTTATTTGACTGATAATAACTCCCCCCCTTATAGATTCTATAGATATCGTGATATATCGATATCGTGAATTATTTTGCCCACAATAACCGTGGTGTGAAAAATCTAACATCGTGACAGCCCTAATATACATTAATAATAATAATAATACTTTATTATTATTACTACTACTATTATTTAGTTATTATATTATTAAATACAAATCACTATTTTTAAAATAAAAAAATAGGTTTACAATAGAAAAAAAATAGATCATTATTATAAATTAATATAATATAATCCAGTATGTAAAATTGCAATACTGATATTTATGGCCGTTTTAATTTGCAAAAGTTATATCAAACTTTTATTTTTGTCTAAAAACCGCAGGGAGCCCTTAAATCTTCTTTTGTTTTTTTAAGAGCTATTCATTACAAGTTTGGGAAAACGGCTGGCCCATGTTATGTTCCCAAATGCACGTTATTAACGACTCGCATGCAGAGATGAGTTTGTGTGGAGCCACATTTACTGCAAACTCTGGCACAGAAAATACCGGATCATGAGTGTGTAAAAGAAACACACAGCACATATTTAATTAAATTGAAGCCTCTGGGATTTGATAATCACACTAAGGTATATCGCGATTTCGGTTTCTTTCCCATTAATCGTGCAGCCCTAATTTGACTTTTAATGTTTTGCTTTGCAGCCAATCACTGTAATTATATTTGTTGGAAGCAAAGAGAAGTACACTAAATAAGCACACTTGATCCTGAGTGATTCAAGTGACTCAAGCATAACCACACACAACGTCTCGGGTTATGACTATAACCCTTGTTCCCTGAGAAGGGAACGAGACACTGCGTCGAGAATCGACACTTTGGGGACGCTCCCTAAGCGTGCGCCTCTGAAGTATGAATGAAACTAATCCAATCCTGATTGGTGTTGCGTCGTGACGTAACATGTGACGGCATACCCGGAAGTATAAAAGTGACGCTGTCACAACACACACTAGCCTCGCGATGAAGCAAGACGCTCCAAGGCCTTAAGGGGCGTGGCAGAATGACGCAGTGTCTCGTTCCCTTCTCAGGGAACAAGGGTTATAGTCATAACCCGAGACGTTCCCTTTCGAGGGAACTCTACACTGCGTCGAGAATCGACACTTTGGGGAACGAGTGCCCACTAGGCCACGCACCGAATAGGCCTGTCCCGGAGTGAAACTGTTTAGGCACTCAGCAAGGACTGAGCACGTGTGTTCCAGGCGTACTAGGAAGGTGGAGACTGTGGAACCTAATAAAAGCATGTGGAGTAGCCCAACCGGCTGCCTCACTGATCTCCTGTAGAGGAACTCCCGAAAGAAGGGCCCTAGAAGAAGCCATGCTTCTAGTTGAGTGAGCCCTCACGGCTAAAGGTGAAGGCAAATCGCGCACCTTGTAAGCCTCAGTAATATCCTGAACAATCCAAAAACTAATAGTTTGCTTGGATGCCGGGAGCCCCTTCTTAGGTGACCCAAAACATACTAATAATTGGTCCGACCTTCTCCAAGAAGAGGACCTCTCAAGGTACACGCTCAATGCTCTGACACGGCAGAGCAAATTAAGCTTCTCTTCTTCTGCCGACACATGAGGTGGAGGATGGAATGCCTGAAGAACTGTAGACCGAGCCGTATTCGATACTTTAGGCACGTAGCCCGGACTCGGGTGCAAAAAAGCTTTACTCTGCCAGGGGCAAACTCCAAGCAAGCTGGTGTACCAGGGCTTGGAGATCTCCCACCCTCTTAAGTGAGGTAATAGCCAAGAGAAATACCACTTTTAGCGTTAAGTCCTTAGGCGAAGCCGACTGCAAAGGTTCGAAGGGGGCCAGGGATAACCCTTCAAGAACTATTGCCAGGTCCCAGGCAGGAACCCTGGACCTGGTTGCCGGTCTCATCCTCCGAGTACCACGGAGAAAACGAATGACCAACTGGTGCCTCCCCAGAGGCCCATCACTCAAAGGCGCATGGAAAGCCGCAATGGCAGCCACGTACACCTTAAGTGTGGAAGGGGAGAGACCCGCAGAAAAACGATTTTGAAGAAACTCCAGAACTGAAGCCACTGGGCAGTTAACTGGATCTAACTCCTGTTCTCTACACCAAGTGGAAAAGACATTCCACTTGAGGCCATATAATCTCCTAGTAGACGGAGCCCTAGAGCTAAGTATGGTTTCAACCACTCCAGCTGATAGACCAGCATCTAGGTACTGAACCCCCTCAGAGGCCAGACCCACAGCTTCCACAGCTCTGGGTGAGGGTGGAAGACTGTGCCCTCCGCCTGAGACAACAGACCCCTCCTCAGAGGAATCTGCCATGGCGGAGCTATCAGGAGTGATATTATGTCTGAAAACCATACTTGGGTCGGCCACATTGGGGCAACCAGAAGTAGACTGATGCCCTCTTGACGGACCCTCTCCAGGACTCCCGGAAGCAGAGCGATCGGGGGAAATGCGTACAGGCGAAGCCTCGGCCAGGCCTGTACCATGGCATCCAACCCCAGTGGGGCTGGATGTGAGAGGGAGAACCAAAGTGGACAGTGGAACGTCTCTCGAGACGCAAACAGATCCACTTCCAATGGTCCAAACCTCTCCCATACTGACTTCACCACATCTGGATGAAGTCTAAATTCCCCGGGCCTCAGCCCCTGCCTCGACAGGATGTCTGCTCCCTGATTCTGAACCCCCGGAATATACATAGCTCTGATAGAGAGTATTTTCCCCTGGGACCAAAGAATGATCTGATGCGCCAGTCTGCACAGAGGGCGCGATCTGAGTCCCCCTTGTTGGTTCAGATAAGCTACCACAGACGTATTGTCTGATCGTACTAAGACATGGTAACCATTAATGTCTGGGAGGAAGCTCCTCAAAGCCCTGAACACAGCCATCATCTCTAGACAGTTTATGTGCCAAGAATGATGATGGTCCTGCCACAGACCCCTGGCAAAGCGGCCGTCCATGACCGCGCCCCAACCAGTGAGGGAGGCGACTGTCGAAACGGTTTTCCGACGACATGACGCTCCCAGCACTGGCCTGTGGGATAGGAACCAAGGTTTCTTCCAAATTACCAGAGAACGAAGGGATCTGCGCGTAACTCTGACTATACGGAACAGATTTCCCTTGAGGGAAAAAACCCTTGGCTCTCAGCCACCACTGAAGGGGGCCTCATGTGTAGAAGGCCCAAATGTATAATGTTGGATGCCGCTATCATTAGGCCCAGCAGTTTTGAAACTGCTTTACAGTGATGGCCTGGCCTAGCTTTATCCCGGACACCATGGCCAGGATGGATTCGATACGAGCGGGAGACATACGTGCCTGCATTGTAACCGAATTCCATTTCATGCCCAGAAGAGCAGTCTTCTGAGCTGGTTCCAACACATTTTTCTTAGTGTTGAGTCTCAACCCCCGATTCTAATTTTGGCCAAGGACGACATCTCAATGCCGAACTGCCATTTCTCGAGACTGGGCCAATAAGAGCCAGTCGTCGAAGTAATTCAGTATACGGATGCCCTGAAGCCTCAGTGGAGCCAGAGTTACATCCATAAACCTACACATGAACATGCGGGGAGAGAGTGCTAGGCCGAACGGAAGAACCCGATCTAAAAGAACCAGCCTCTCGAGACTGGCCTCTGGTGGTTTCCGAGCACCCTTCTCGACTGCCTGAAGCGGAAGACCGGCAGGCTGTAGTCGATGCGGTTTTTGTAACCATAACTGATGCTCGTTTTTTATTTTTCGAGGAAAAAAGACGCAGAGTGCGTTCGCTGGAAAATGATGCGGCCCGAAGCGTCATAGACGGCGGGCAATACACATCGTTCCCGGGCCCTGCTGCAAGAACCACATCCGATCCAGCCTCTCGAGACTGGTCTCTGGTGGTTTCCGAGCACCCTTCTCGACTGCCTGAAGCGGAAAACCGGCAGGCTGTAGTCGATACGGTTTTCGTGACCATAACTGATGCTCGTTTTTTATTTTTCGAGGACAGACGATGCAGAGTGCGTTCCCTGGAAAATGATGCGGCCCGAAGCGTCATAGACGGCGGGCAATACACATCATTTCCGGGCCCCGCTGGAAGAACAACATCGGTTGCCCTGCAACTGAGTGGACAGCCCCAACATTTAGATCTACCATCCCAAACCAGTCCTCGGATCTGATTTGGTTTCCGATAATGGAAATTGTAAGCATTTTGAACATGGATCTCCTCAAAGAACAAGTCAATAGCCTTAGATCTAAAATTGGCCTCAGTCCAACATCCTCCTTTGGAACTAAAAAGTACCGGCTATAACACCTGGACTTTCTATCTGGTAGGGGAACACTCTCTATGGCCCCTTAACTCCAGTAGAGTCTGTACCTCTTGTTCCATAACCCGAGCCTGTTCTGGAACCCCTGCGGTCGGTACGACCCCAAAAAAGCTGGGAGGTCGGTAACCGAACTGCAGTCCGTACCCATATTTAAAAATATTCAGGACCCATATAGATAATTGGAAGGCGTTGCCATTCTACAAAATCTACTAAGGGAACCAGCCCCTTGGGACCGGCCTCGGGTGTTTCTCGAGCACTATTCTCGACTTCCTGAAGCAGATGACCGGCAGGAAAAAGTCTAGAAAATTTTGTGACCATAGTCAGTGCCCGGTTGCAAGCTCTCGGTGTGCGTTCGCTGGAAATCGATGTAGCCCGAAACGTTCAAAAACGGCGGGACAACATATATAGTTTTATATATATATATATATATATATATATATATATTTATTTTTATATGTATTTTTTATTTTATTTATTTATTCATAAAACCTGTCGACGATTGAAGTTACAGCGTCGGAGAACAGGCCAGAAGGTGATAGCGGAGCGTTCAGCAGAAAATATTTGTCTTCCATTTTTTTATACCAGACGAATTAATCCACTGATGTCTCTCAACCATCATAACTGCTACAATAAGCTATGGTACGTTTAGTGCCATGGTACGCCTGTAAAATCGTCTTAGAGTACAGGAACGTACCAGCCCATAGAAGCCCAGCCAACCAGTGCAGAGGTGCCCTGCACGATTGTTGGGCAGCGCCGCGACTTTAAGCGAAGATGCCATATCAAGAGAAAGATAGCTCACTAAAGCTTCCTCCATTTACAGCTTCTTGCCATAACCCGCCCATCTCACACCCACCACATTCAAATAATCATTTAATGAATGTGATTAGATATGAAAAAGAGTGGGGTTTTTCCCAGGAGAGTTTCTATCTCTTTATTTGTAAGATTTGGGGAAAACAGTTAGCCCGGCGCTGAGGTTGTGACCTGTGCTGCAGGAAACGCTCATCAAGCTTGCTTTTCACTTGCGTTCCCTGCTCATCATGTGGCCAGCTGATGTTAAGTCTGGCCACAGCACGAGTCACAACCTCTACCAGCTCCTCATAGCTTTGGCCGTGAACTGGCGCGCCCAAATCACGGTCATCCGCGTCAATGCTGAGCACATCCACTTCCTCGGAAGCAGAGAGTTCAAGCATTGGGACCTGATCGTGGGCAGGAGAAGCCGCGATGCGGGCTCCTGTACCACTCTCAGGGGCTACGGGATCCTCAGACGAAGAATGAGAAAGTGCCGCAGCAGTCTCATTCTCATCTGCAAGATCCCGCTGCGAACCCCGCGATCTAAATCGCCGCGCCGCCTCAACGGACGCGGGACCAGAACCGTGGGGAACGCGAGCCTGACCGTGCTCATCAAAGCACGCCAGCCGAGAGCGCAGCACTCTAATAGGAAGTGCTTCACAGTCTGCACAAACAGCTCCCTCAAGAGCTGCTTGTGCATGCTGCGCTCCCAAACAATTCATACACAAAGCATGTGTGTCCCCACCCGTAATAAAACGAGGGCAAGGATGCACACATCTTTTAAATTGTTCGCTGGCCATTCTGATCAACTGATTGACAAACAACACCAAATAAGACAGACAGTTTCAACACAGAGCGCTTGCTGAAGAGCGAAAGCTAGTGTGTGTTGTGACAGCGTCACTTTTATACTTCCGGGTATGCCGTCACATGTTACGTCACGACGCAACACCAATCAGGATTGGATTAGTTTCATTCATACTTCAGAGGCGCACGCTTAGGGAGCGTCCCCAAAGTGTCCATTCTCGACGCAGTGTAGAGTTCCCTCGAAAGGGAACCTTGCATATAAGGATGCATGGTCTCTCTCTCTCGTAGGCACACACACATACATTAATCCCAGCACTGCTGCACACCAGAGTCAGATCTAGAAAATTATCCAAGCTAAGGAGCAAGAACTGAAGTTAGCTGAAATAGCTCTCAACCCAAATGACTCTTTAAACATTAACAAGAGTGTGCTGTTGGGCTTTGTTGCATAACCCCGCTCTGAGCGCCAGAACCAGCCAATTACAACCAGAGATTAGACTAATGGATCTACGCCACGATATGTAGTGCTCATAGCACCGTGGGGAAAATCACGTCACTCTCCCAAAACAAATAATATCAGTAAGAGCCTGAAGCGTAGCTGCATGGAATACTTGCATATAATCATACAACAACGGGATGTGTTTTATTCTGGTTATAGAAATACTGATCCCCCATGATGCATTGCTTAATTAGTTTGGTTTCAGTGACTTTTAAGCAGTCAGTCTAATAATCAGCAAAAACTACTAACCAACAGTGATGCAGTCCAGGCAGGTTTCTGCTGTTATCCTAATGACACCATCAAGAGGCCTGCCGTCAAGTTTGTCAAGAGCTACAGACTGTAACAGAGAACTCGTTATTTTTTATCACATTTTATCTAACGCATTGGTCACAAAAATGGATTTGTTGAAGCAGTGATCCAATATAAAGATGGAGTCACAAATGCACACAATTATAAAATAAAATGAATGTTCGAATGACCAAATGATATCTTGGACATTTCTAGCAATAACGATGACCAACAAACTTCCCTTGACTAAATTTAGTGGTAACACTTAAGAATACTGTTCAATCATTAATAAATAACTACTTTATTTTATTAAAATTTCCAGTAACTAAACAAGAAACTCTGATTAAAGAATTAGTAAGTAATAGTGCTCAGATGAATGAGGTAGTGCACCATACTGTAGCTATTCAGTAACTACTATTTTTCTCATACCTCCGAGAAGAACTACTATATACAGGTTCATAATTAATGGGAGTAATGCGCAATGCTAAATTAATTCTAAGGTAAAGATCATGTAATAGTTGTAATGACTCAAATATTACCCAAATTCTTCAGAAGCAATTACAAATTATTTGGAACAGTATTCTAAAGTGAAAAGCATGATAAGTCTCTAGTAATGCCTGAAGTCATTGTAAGATTTTGAGTTTTTTGTAAGGTTTTGGATAGTAATGACTCTGAATGGTGTTACTACTTCCTTCTAAAGGAATTACTGGCCATTTGGAGCTGTATTCTAAAGGGAAGATCACGGTAACCCACTAGCAATGACTCAATTATACCACTGTGTGTGTGTGTGTGTGTGCATCCGTGCGTATGTATGTATGTGTAGATTTCACAGTCGCTGGTTGCAGCACAAAGGAAAGTTCTCTTTCATAGGTTCACTCAACGCTGCGGAAAGCGCAGTAGGATATCCTCTGGATGTGCCGATTGCCTGAAGCCCTATAGAATCACGCCAATTCATTGGCTGATGGCGCTCGCGCAAAGCTGGCTCCGCCCCGACGCTCTTACGCTGTAGCATGATGAACGCACGCGCGCCATCCTCTCCTCAGATTTCTCTGCCTTCACAAAGCGGTCACATCTTGCCCTTCGTTCGGTTTTTCTGAGGCCAAATTCTTCTAAATTCAACTACAGCTTTCGTCTCGACACTTCAGCGCCTGGTATAAGTGGAACTCTGTTCTCCTTACAGTGAAGTGTCATGGATTTTCGACGTTGCTCTCCGCCATGCATTCATTTTATTTCGAACGACGACCCTCACAGTAAGTGTGTTAAATGAATGGGTTTTTCGCATGCGGGTGAGGCTGTATTAGGATTGTCAAAATGTAAATTTTGTGACAATCTCCTTCTCAAAACCCTCCACTCTAGACTCACGTTTTTTGAGAAGGAGTCATTAGTTCCCCCCCGTCGCGCTCCCGAGACTGCTGAGGCCTCTCGTGGATCCGCGGCCTGGGGCTCGGATGTTGAGCTCGAGGATATTGAATACGAGCAGACGGGCCTCGCCCTTTCTCTCTCTCCCGAGCACGCACGTGGCGCGGTTGAATTCGCGGATGATTATTTATGCCCCAGCCCGGGAGCCCGCGAATCGGTTTCATACTGTCTGGATGACGTGATTTACACTGCAGCTTCCGACTCCGAGGATTTCGGGCCTGCTTTGACTGATGACGTTATCCCGCCTAGCGGCCAGGATGCACGGCCTACTCCGGCCTACACTGAGCTTATTGACATTGCTATCGCGCGCTACAGAGAAGCTCTCTATTGACTGGCCTGATGAGCCCCGCGAGTCTCAATCGTCCAAACTCGACGAGAGGTTCCGAAGTGGCCCTAATTCTAGGCCAGAGCGAAGAAAGCTGCCCTTTTTCAGTGATCTGCATCACGAGATCTCCAGGGTTATTCTGCTATTCCAGCGATCGAGGACACGCTGGCTAACCACCTCGCCCCATCGTCTGCACCGTCCTGGAAGTCGCATCCCCTTCTTCCTTCCAAGGCTTGTAGGACTACTTCCTCCCTTATTGGGAAGTCTTACATGGCGGCTGGTCAAGCAGGCATGACCCTGCATACCATGGCCATCCTTCAAGCCTACCAAGTGGACGTCTTGAAGGACATGGATGAAGGAGAGGGACTGACGCCCGAAGCTGTCAAAGAGCTTCGCAAAGCCACAGATCTGGCCCTAAGAGCCACCAAACACACTGCTCAGGCTGTAGGTCGCTCTATGGCGGGCTCGGTTGCCGCAGAGCGCCACCTCTGGTTGAATCTCACGGAGATCCGAGACAAGGATAAGAGTTTCCTCCTGGATGCCCCTATCTCCCACTCAGGTCTTTTCGGGGAGGCGGTCAACACGGTGGTTGAGAAGTTCCGTGCCGCTAAGTCTCAGTCGGCCGCGTTCAGGCAGTTTATGCCCAGGAGGGTTAGAGAGCCAAGAGACTCCAACCCTCCCCCTTCAAAACAAACCTGAGAACGCTCTGCTCATAGGGTTGAATTCCCTACTACCAGGAGTGACCCGGCTCACCACCCACCAACTACGGTCTGGGGAGCCCGAGGTCGTCCATTTCCCCGCCAGCGCCCTCACAAGCGCCTTCAGCTGAAGCGGTCCAACAAATCCGCCGCTCCAGCCTCCTCGAGCCGTTCCTGACCCGCAGGCCTCACCAGATCTACGAGGTTGGGACAGACCGCACAAGCGTTTCTGCCCTCCTCCAACTGGCTCTCCTCCCCCAACCCTGTCACCTTCGCCACCCAGTGTGTTTCGAAGTGCAGGTCCTGTTTCACTCTCTTCACCCAGTCCGGCGCAGGAGGAAGGAGACGCGCCGCTCAGGCTTCTGTACTACAGCAGGAGATTTCATCCCTTCTGCTGAAGGGGGCGATAGAAGAGATTTCTTCGGGGGAAGTCGAACAGGGCTTCTACAGCCGTTACTTTCTGGTCCCGAAGAAGGGAGGCGGCCTGCGGCCGATACTGGATCTTCGCCGGTTGAATTTCTCTCTTTACAAAGGGAAATTCAAAATGTTGACGCTGAAGGCCATCATATCTCATATCCGGCTGGGGGACTGGTTCGTGACAGTAGACCTCAAGGATGCTTATTTCCACATCCAGGTCGTACAGCGACACAGGAAGTTTCTCAGGTTCGCTTTTGTAGAAAAAGCGAACCAGTACAGGGTCCTCCCCTTTGGCCTCGCTCTAGCGCCAAGGACGTTCACAAAGTGTATGGATGCTGCTCTGGCCCCGCTGCGGCTCCAGGGGATCCATATACTCAACTACCTGGGCGATTGGCTCCTTTTAGCCCACTCCAGAGAGTTGGTGACTCACCACAGGGACATTGTCCTCCGTCATATTCAGTCTCTCGGTTTGAGGTTGAATACGGAGAAGAGCGTTCTTACTCCAGCTCAGAGCACGGTTTTCTTGGGGGTACGCATGGACTCCGTTCTTATGCAGGCCCGTTTGGCTCCTGCACGGATTTCCAGTCTGGTGACTTGTCTGTCCCGCTTTGCGCTAGGCCAGCATGTTTCCGTGAGCACCTGCCGCAGACTTCTGGGCCTTATGGCCGCGGCATCCCCTGTGCTACCTCTAGGTCTACTCCACATGAGACCTTTTCTGTGGTGGATGAAGCCCTTCGCCTATTGAAGGTGTCGCGCAGTTGCTTTCGCGCCCTGTCAATCTGGCGGGACCCCCTCTTCCTTCAGAAAGGAGTCGGTATGGGTGCGGTATTCCGTCACCAGAAGGTTACGACGGATGCCTCTCTGACCGGCTGGGGAGCAGTTTTCGAGGGCAGGCCAGCGTGTGGGGTTTGGACCCACAGTTTCCACAACTCCGGTCGAGGGTGAAAAATCGTGCCCTCTACCTGGGACAGCAGGTCCCTCCTGATTGGAATCTCCATGGGAGAGCCGTTCAGAAGAGACACCAAGTCCGAGAACCAAACTCGAGTCGGCCAGTAAGGGGCTATTAGTAGCAGACGGGCCCCTTCCCGGCGAACCCTCTCCAGAACCCCCGGGAGCAACGATATCGGGGGGAAAGCATACAGGTACAGCCTCGGCCAAACCTGCACCATCGCATCCAGTCCGAGAGGAGCTGGGTGCGTGAGAGAGAACCACATGGGACAATGAGTTGTATCTGAGGATGCGAAAAGGTCTATCTGAGCACGACCAAATTTCTCCCAAAGGAGCTCCACCACCTCGGGGTGAAGTCTCCACTCCCCGGGCCTCAGCCCCTGCCTTGACAGTATATCTGCTCCCACATTCTGACGCCCCGGAATGTAAACTGCTCTGAGAGATAGCAACTTTCCCTGGGCCCATAGGAGGATCTGATGGGCCTGCTTGCAAAGGTGACGTGACCTCAAACCCCCCTGATGGTTGATATATGACACCACCGACGTGTTGTCCGTACGAACCAACACATGATGGCCTCTCAGGTCTGGCAGGAAATATTTGATCGTACAGACAACAATAAATAGACAAGGACAGAATCACAGAGAGCGCTTGCTGAAGACAACAGAAGCTGGCGCGGTCTGTTTGCAAGGGTGCTTTATAGTTTCCTGGTCTATGACGTCACCTATGACGTATCGGGCTTCCATTGGACTGATTTTACACGTGCTTCATGACGCAATCACGCAGAGCGTTCCCACCGCGTCTCAAACGCAGCTCGAGTTCCCTTGAAAGGGAGCACATTTTGTTATAAACACAGAACACCACCAAAGTCTTCAACCAGCAGAAATTTGGCAGACTTGGTACAAAACGAATCGGTTACCTAACGTAACCTCGGTTCTCTCTAGATGAGGGAACGAGTATTGCGTAAGCTAGCTTACGCTACGGGAAAGATTAATCTTTTCTGAGAAATTGAAGCCAAAAAATTATCCTATAAATTTGTATCCATTGTCAACGCAGTTCAGCTGCAGCAGACCATGAGCAGCTAGCTAGCAGCTCATTGGTTCGCTCACAGAGAACTGCTTAAGCCTATGAGGAGACGCAGATGAACTCTCGGCCAATGAGAGTCTGACATGCTCTCATTGCGTCAGAGCCCGCCGAAACGGGCGTGGTCAGAGAGTATATCTTGGCGTCCCAGGCTGTCAACTCTGGTTTTTCATAGAATAAAGCGAGAACGCTAGTAGCACAAGCACGGCCAGGAACGCAATACTCGTTCCCTCATCTAGAGAGAACCGAGGTTACGTTAGGTAACCGGTTCGTTCTCTTACGAGAGGTTCTCTCGTATTGCGTAAGCTAGTTTATGCTACGGGAACACCTGGTCAACGCCGTGCGCGCTAAGCATCCATTACGAGTCCCAGGGGAGACCCCGGGGGGCCCTTATGAGTGGGAATAAATATATGTACATGTGACAAAGGCCAGCAGAGCGGGCCGATGATTGTGTCGTACATAAGCACATGAAAGAGAGGGACAGAGCGAAACCGGTCTGTGTGAATAACTCCCTATAGTGCAGCTCAACCAGAAGAGCTGTAACATACTAGACTGCTAGTAGTTTAGCCTGCAAGGCAGGAACTTCCAGGTTGTAAAATCTGACAAAGGTGGAGGGGGAAGCCCATCCCGCTGCCACACAAATGTCGTGAATGGAAATTCCGCTGGACCATGCCCAGGATGAGGCCATGCCTCTAGTGGAATGAGCCCTGATGCCCAGAGGACATGGCAGGTCTTTTGATGCGTATGCGGCTGCAATGGCATCAACTATCCATCTTGATAGAGTCTGTTTCGAGGCGGCCAACCCTTTGGTGCGCCCACCGAACGAAACGAAAAGCTGCTCGGATCGTCTGACCGGAGCAGTGCGAGTAGTGTATAATCTCAGGGCCCTGACCGGACACAGGAGATTAGCGTCAGATTCGCTATCGGATGCAGGCAGAGCCGATAGGGAAATAACTTGTGCCCTGAACGGGGTACCAATGCGGCCGCCCTCGTTCCAATCGCTTTTGGGACATAACCATGTCTAGGTTTGAGAACGACTAAGGAGTCATTGGGCCCAAACTCGAGACAGGAAGCGCTAGTGGACAGCGCGTGAAGGTCTCCCACACGTTTTACTGACGCGAGTGCGAGCCGAAAAACGGCTTTGAGCGAAAGGTATTTGAGGTCCACGGTGTTTAACGGTTCGAATGGGAGGGCTTTCATGGCTTCGAGAACTATGGAAAGGTCCCAAATCGGCACCGAAGGGGGGCGTGGGGGGTTCATCCTTCTAGCTCCCCTGAGGAAGCGGGTGACCAAGTCGTTTTTGCCCAGTGACTGGCCGCGCCGGGGTTCAACAAACGCTGCGACGGCTGCCACATACACCTTGAGAGTGGACGGGGACCTGCCCTTGTCCAACATCTCCTGGAGAAAAACTAACAAGGAAGGAACCTCGCATGACCGTGGGTCCAATTTTCTGTTGGTGCACCATTTAGAGAACACAGACCATTTAGATGCATAGAGCCTTCTGCCGAATATCCGCCATAGCTTTTGAACTGTAAAAGTGTGCAGGGACCATTCCCCGGGGGGAATGGGGTTCCTGGACAGACTGTCTGGACCGTCGTTCAGATGGCCCGGCACGTGCGTTGCTCTGAGCGAGAGCAGGTGACACTGAGACCAAACTAAGATGCGTTCTGTCAGCCGGAAGAGATTCCTGGATCTGACTCCGCCCTGACGGTTTAGATAGGAGACCACGGCTATATTGTCCGAATGGATCAGCACGTGGTGACCGTGAATGCGCGGGAGAAAGCGCGTGAGCGCGTTCTCGACCGCCAACATCTCCAAACAGTTTATGTGGAGGAGGCTCTCTTGAGCTGACCAGGGGCCGAAGGCCGGTGAGCCCTCGCAGACCGCACCCCAACCCGTGTTGGATGCGTCTGTTGAGATGACTTTTCGGCGAGAAAAGGTCCCCATGGAAACGCCCCGCTGAAACCATTCTGCCAGAGTCCATGGCTGCAGAGCTGTGATACAGGTCTGCGTTACCTTTATCAGCTGGCGGCCCGTGGTCCACGCACGGTGAGACACACGGCTCTTCAACCAGAACTGAAGCGGGCGCATGCGCAGTAACCCCAGCTGGAGCACCGCGGAGGCTGAGGCCATGTAACCCAACGCCTTCTGAAAAGTTTTCAGAGGTGTGAGTCTGTTCATCTGAAAAGATGCGGCGAGATGCTGAACACGGCGCGCGCGCTGTGTTGACAGACGAGCCGTCATCGTGACCGAGTCTAGCTCTATACCCAAGAAGGAGATAGTCTGACTGGGATGTAGTGCGCTCTTTGTCCAGTTGACAGAGAGGCCCAAAGCTTTCAGATGGTCGAGGAGAACTGTACGATGAGACAGTAGCTCTCTCTGTGATTGTGCCAAAATTAGCCAGTCGTCCAAATAGTTCAGTATTTGCAGCCCCTGACTCCGGAGGGGGGCGAGCGCCGCATCCATGCACTTCGTGAACGTACGGGGTGCTAAGGATAGGCCAAACGGAAGGACGGTGTATTGATAAACCTGGCCTTCGAAGGCGAAACGTAAGAATGGCCTGTGAAGGGGATTTATCTGAATCTGAAAGTAAGCATCTTTCAGATCTAGTGAAATGAACCAGTCCCCCTGGCGCACGTGCGCGAGGAGTTTTCTGATCGTGAGCATTTTGAACGGTCTCTTCATGAGAACTTTGTTCAGAAATCTGAGGTCTAAGATTGGTCTGAGGCCGCCGTCTTTCTTGGGGACAAGGAAATAACGGCCGTAAAACCCCGACTCGCTCATAGACAGATGAACTCTCTCTATAGCCTTTTTGCACAATAGTTTTGCTATCTCTGAACGGAGCAGCGTCACTGCTTCTGGGTTCACCGTAGTTTCTAGCCGCGCTCGAAAACGTGGAGGGCGACGGTGAAACTGTAAGCGATAGCCTAGCCTTATTGTGTTTAGCACCCACTGGGAAATTCCCGGAATAGCTTCCCACGCTTTTAAGCGTAACGCTAGGGGGTGAATGGCTACATGGTCCCCGTCGTTGCACATAGCGGGCTGCGTGAGCGCGCTCATATTGTTTATGACAGCGGGACTTACACTCAGAGAGGAGTTTATGGGCCGTGTAACAGAGTGAGCAGAGGGGGGACGCGCACACGGGCTCGTGGGCGCGCTTATGCACTCTGAAACTCGAGCGGGTTGGAACCGCTTTATGAGAGTGGACTCTGTGTGAGACACGGGGACTGAAGTGCTTTTGTGTATGAGTGAACACAGTGTTGTGGGCACATTTTCTACACAAGAGGCTTTTATGCTCTTTTTGAGATTTCTCTGGGTCGCCGTGAAAACGGCGTTTTCGCTCATGCAAGCAGGAAGGGAGACCGGCTTGGTAATGGCGGTGTACACTGCTGTAGTAGCCGCGTGAGCGGGGACTAACAGAGGGCGAAACTTTGACGGCTGTCCGGCCGCGGCGGGAGAGCGCCGTCTTTTTCTCAGCTGTGCTAGGCAGACTTCGAGTGATCAGGTTTCAGCGCGATCCGAGGCCGAGGCCCCCGGGAAGGCGGCGGTCTGTGGCGGCTGTCAGAGCGCGAACGAGGGCGGCCGCACTGGCGTCGCTGAAAAGTCTGGCTGTGCTGAGCTGGGCGCTGGGGTAGGGCTTGTGCAGGAGGCTGGTCACGTGAGCGGCCTGCAGAGGAGCTAGCGCGACGAGGCAGAAAGAGATTCATGGCCTGGGAAGCTTTCTGCACTTCGGAGAAACGGTCGACGATACCCGTGACCGCAGATCCGAAGAGGCCGGATGGAGAGAGCGGGGCGTTGAGAAAAGCGGCGCGCTCAGAATCTCCCATGTCGGCGAGTGTGAGCCAAAGATGTCTTTCAGACACACAAATGGCGGCCATGCATTTCCCCAGGGCTTGCGCAGCAGATTTTGTAGCGCGAAGGGCAATATCCGTGGCGCTCCTTAAATCCGCGACTGAGGGGGGATTTTTTCTGCTCTCGTCCCAATCACAAAGTAAATTGCCCTGTAGAATCTGAAGGACGGACATGGAGTGTAGTGCAGAGGCTGCTTGACCGGCGGCTGAGTAAGCGCGGGCGTGAAAGCTCGAAGTCGCTCTGCAGGCTTTAGAGGGAAGCACAGGTGATGAGCGCCATCTTGTGGAGGGCGGGCATAAATGTGCGGCGACCAGGTCCTCTACAGGGGGAATGGAGAGATACCCCTTTTCTGCGGCTCCGTCCACAACGCGGAGCGGGGCGGAAGAGTCAGAGCGAGTTCTGGCAGAGAGCGGGGCATTCCAGGACTTCGTGAGTTCCGCGTGCAGTTCAGGCAGGAAGGGCGCGGCCCGTTTAGTGACGGGAGTTGAGCGCTGGCGGAAGTAACTGCCGTCCATGCGGTTGATGGTCTGCTAGGGGGGAGGGGACCAATCGAGTCCGAGGGGTTCGACGGCCTGTGAAAGGAGGCGCACTAATTCCTCCTCGATTCCAGCGCGGGTCCCAGAGGATTCTCGGGCCGAGGAGGCGTGAGAACCGGACCATTCCTCACTGTCTGAAGCGAGAAGCGAACAGGTTTCCTTGATGTCCGTGGCGTCATCGGAGGTTACAGAGCGGCCACTCGGCGGCAACTGTACATCCGGAAGCGGCGGAGAAGGAGAGCGGGAGGCGACAGGCTCCGGCGAGATGAACGCTTCTAGCTGGGGTTCCGGCGGCCTCTGAGAGTGGCGTTTCTTCTTCCGCGGCGAAGTCAGAGGCGGCGCGGAAGCAACTTTAGTGGCCTGAAGTCGAGCCCGCAGGGTCGACAACGGCATCTCCTCGCAGAGATCGCAGCCGCCATCGGCGAGGGCGAGCTCGGCGTGCTCCAATCCGAGGCAGAGAGCGCAGATGACGTGGCGGTCTCCAATCTCGAGGGGAGCGCGGCAAGAACCGCAGGAGGATTTATGAGACATCTTTAAAAAGACGCTCGCTCTTTTAGATACAAAACAATACAGGAAGCTTTTTCGTAAAAAGGATACAAATCCGTCGGATGGCGCTAGCTCGCAGGACAGCTGAAGGTGGCGAAGACGGCCGGCTTCCTCAGTCTCCCAGATGCTCGCTAGAGTTGCCTTTTCAACGACGGCGGCTTCTCTCAGGATCAGCAGATGCGTGTAGCTCGCTGAAGAGATGAAAAATCAGAGTTGACAGCCTGGGACGCCAAGATATACTCTCTGACCACGCCCGTTTCGGCGGGCTCTGACGCAATGAGAGCATGTCAGACTCTCATTAGCCGAGAGTTCATCTGCGTCTCCTCATAGGCTTAAGCAGTTCTCTGTGAGCGAACCAATGAGCTGCTAGCTAGCTGCTCATGGTCTGCTGCAGCTGAACTGCGTTGACAATGGATACAAATTTATAGGATAATTTTTTGGCTTCAATTTCTCAGAAAAGATGAATCTTTCCCGTAGCGTAAGCTAGCTTACGCAATACGAGAGAAGCTCTCGTAAGAGAACTGTCGGTGTATTGAAGACTGGTGTTTCATATAATGTAGGCTACCAGTGCCATGACCAAACTTGCAAAAATCATGATCAACTAGAACATAAACAGTAACATTGTTTACAGCTGTTCATGGCTCTGCAGCATTGTTAGTTAAAAAAAACTTCTCATGGGAATACACAATAGTATGTATCTAGTCAAAGTATTTACATTTCCTACTAAGGAGGATTGAGATTTAATTGACATGGATAGATGAATTGGAATTGTACGACATGGTTTTAACCAACATGCTATTTTTACGTTTGACAAAACGGCTTTTTTTTTTAAATCTCCTAGGGAGCATACCCCCAAACCCCCCAAGAATTGCTTTTTCACAAAGTACAATTTAAGTATAGACTACACAGACTGTTGATAGTGATTAAACAGAGAAAGGGTCCACAATTCACAAACTAAGACCCACACCGTCCAAAAACCCAGCTACATCTCTGATTTGACTCCCACTCCGAGTAGGCTAATGTAGTGTAGAGAACAAAACACATTCAATGAAAACCGTAGGATTTTAAATTATGAATAATGTCCATGGCCCCCCTCCTGAAACCTCATGCCACCCCTTTGCCACCCCAGGAAAAATCTCTAGATCCGCCACTGCGCACACACACACAAGCGCGCACAGGCACACACCGGTAGTTAAAGGGTTAGTTCACCCAAAAATGAAAATTAAGTCATTAATTACTCACCCCCATGCTGTACCAACCCCGTAAGACCTTCGTTCGTCTTCGGAACACAAATGAAGATATTTTTGATTAAATGTGACAGCTGGATCACTCCTCCATAGGCTGCCTAAGGGATTGAAACCTGACGGCCCAGAAAGTCATTAAAGAAAATGTTTAAATATTCCATGTCACAACAGTGGCTCAACTATAAGTTTATCAAGCGACGAGAATACTTTTTGTGCGAAAAAACAAACAAAAATAACGACTTTATTCGACTATTCCTTTTCTTCCTTGTAGGCCTGAAACGAGACTTCAAGAGATTTCCACGACGCGCACGCGCGAGAACTTAACTGAAGTAGTTGAAGGAGATCGCAATTCTCGCGCATGCGTCGTGGAAATCTCTTGAAGTCTCGTTTCAGGCCTACAAGGAAGAAAAGGAATAGTCGAATAAAGTCGTTATTTTTGTTTGTTTTTTCGCACAAAAAGTATTCTCGTCGCTTGATAAACTTATAGTTGAGCCACTGTTGCGACATGGAATATTTAAACATTTTCTTCATTGACTTTCTGGGCCGTCAGGATTCAATCCCTTAGGCAGCCTATGGAGGAGTGATCCATCTGTCACATTTAATCAAAAATATCTTCATTTGTGTTCCGAAGACGAACGAAGGTCTTACGGGGTTGGTACAGCATGGGGGTGAGTAATTAATGACTTAATTTTCATTTTTGGGTGAACTAACCCTTTAATTAATGTCCACTCCAGCATCAGAATACAACCATTCTTAATCCTTAATTTTTGCACAGCGGCCAATTATGTCTGTCAGCAAAAGTAAAATCACACACTGCTCAATTGAATATGAAGGCAAATGGCTTGCATTAATTCAACCACATTGATCAATTCAATATTAAACCCAAAATAGTTTTTGACTCACCAATCGGTAGATTATTTGTACATAAAATCCATCCGCCGCTCTTTCCTCGTAAAGACGTTGATCACAACTTTGTCGTCTTTACGGCCTTCAGTTGCTGCACTAGTCCATCTTAGGCTGGCGTAGACCTCCCTCTTGCTATTGACTCAGATTTTGAATTAAAATCGAGCTTGAAAAAAATTCTTAACTCTGTGATCCCGGCCGGTGCTGTCATTTTGACTTTGAATTTGGCAGGGAGGATTTTTTTTTTTTTTTTTTTTTTTTTTTTTATTAACAACCACAAGAAATACAAGGAATAGAACAAACACCAGAGGAGACATGAAAAAAAAAAGAAAAAAAAAAAAAAAAAAAGAATTAACAATAATAATAATAATGCAAGAGAGGATAATCACATAGCCTACATAAAGGAGATACAAACAACAGCATTTTAAGATAATAAAATGTTAAAAATTTTAGAAGGGGATTTTGAAGAGAGCACAACAGGACAATGTTTTCCTAGCTTTGGACTTCTCAGAAATAGAAAGCGTTTGAAGGTATTGGTGAAATTCGATGAGAAAGACTTTGAATAATGGCTTATGATTGGAGAATTTACACTTATGAATATGAAATTTTGCTAGGAGAAGTAAAAGATTTATAAAGTAAGATTCTTTCTCAAAATTTTTCTCCATATTAATAAAACCAAATAAAACATACTTCCAATATAAAGAAAAATGAGGGTATACAAAATCAGTGATATACCTACAAAAGCTCTTCCAAAACAATTTGGCATAGTTACACTCCCAAAATAAGTGTACAGTTCATCTTGTTCATTACAAAAAGCACATTTTATGTCAAAGCACATTTTATGTCAATGTCAGGTTTAAACTTTTTTAGGTAACTTTTCACTGGATAGAATCTATGAATTAATTTAAATGAGACTTCTCTGATTTTATTTACAATAAGGTATTTATGAGGCAATAATTATTTATGAGGTAATAATTAGGCATAGGCTAGCTGTGGTGTACTGATGTTAGCTACGCAAATGTGTCCAGTAATATCTCGATTTTAATTGGTCCATCATAGACATAATAATTGGCCGCTTTGGAACGTTGCTGCGATACGTCAACGGGTCCGCCATTTTGCAGAGGGCAAGACTGCACTGTAATCTAATGCAAGTAAACGGTGAGCTGCGTTTTTTCTGGATAAAAACAAAAACTGTTTTTACATTTATCAACCGATTTCAGTGGTTTGTATGTGGTGTACAAAAAGTTCCATCTCTAGTTATTTAAAATCTCGATAGTTAGACTTGTAAAATATTGTTTTTAATAAAGAATGGTCAAAGCTCAGGCTTGTCATGCATCTGGCTTTTTGGATAAGAATGGTGAAGACCCCCATACTGAGATATAATTTAAGTTTTCTTATTGTGGAAAAAGCATTTTCTGTGATTGACCAGATTTTAGCAATAACAAAGATAACTGGTGGATCCTTTGATAATACATATGTTATGCTACAACTACAGTGCAGTGCAAATAGTACATATAACATAAAATGAGAAGTAATAGTAAATAGTTTAGTCAATAAAATAAACAAATAGTATACAGCAAATAAAATAGTAATGAATAGTAAAATTATATAGTATCATAAGTACAATAATACAATCATAAAAATATTGATAATAGCATATAGGTTATTAATAATACTATAATAATAGCAATAATAATAATAAATATCAATTACAGAATATACACAATAACGACTGAAATGAAAAATAGGCCTAAGTTAAATAGTGACTTATATTTAATATTGAACTCTTTTTGTTAAATTTCAGTTTTATTGATCATTAAATAGCCATTATAACAGAAGTAGCTTCAGTCAAACATACAGCAGGCCAGGATACAATGTTAAAATAGCCTAAATATTAAGTTATGAAACTTCACTTTGCCCTCAGCCAAAACGATTTACCAGGGAACCATTTATAGATTAATGAGACCAAAGATCGCCCATTAGATATACACAAGACAAATCATATCTCACGTTTAACCACTAGACTAGAGACATCCGAGCCAGCAGCAAACGTCAGAAGCACTGGCCGAGGTACGGCGGTTCCAGCGGGGTGCAGAACGCTGGGCGCCCGGTGAACGGATCTCACAACTCCGAAAACGTCAGATCAAATTTTTAAATAGGCTCTATCTTTATAAACAAACCACATATATGAGCTTTAAAGGGGTCATATAATGCCATTTTTTAACAAGCTAATATGATTCTTTAGGGTCTAAATTAAAAGTTTGTAATATACTTTAATTAAAAATTCTCATTAGTATTGTAAGAAAACACTTATTTTACCTGGTCAAACACAGCTCTGTTTTCAGCACGCCGTTTCAGTGCATATGACTTTAAATGATAATGAGCTTTGCTCACTCCGCCCCTCTGTTCTCTGCCTACACCGTTTGAACCATAGACAGTATAAGAAGTGGACAGAGCCATCTCATTGAACTCAGTTGAGACAGTTGAAGCCCATTTTTAGCGATTTTTGAGCACTTCCGTTCCTGACGCGCAGACTCAAACCGACTCAAACTAAGGACGTGATGACGTGAGCAACCTGTCTGACAGACGTAAATCTTCTAGTAGCTGTGCATGTAAATTGCCAACGTTAATCTTGCAGAGACGGGGAACTTGAGCAAAGAGTTCTTTGGCGTGAGTGAGCAGGAGTAAGTATTCTGATTAATTATTAATTTGTATAGTATAGCTTTTATGGACTCATTATCTATGGGCTTCTCCCTTGACGGGACGTCCCCCCGATTGCCTGCGAGCTTCTCCTCCAGTCTGTATGGTAATTTCTGTACAGCGCGACAGAGAGTCGAGTGGTTATGACGCAATTGTTAGCCTATTTTTACAAAAACTGTTTCTACAGGGCCATAATGTAACATAGAAGGTAATGGAGCTCTTTATACATTGTCGTGTTTCTTTAGAAATAAATAATGGACAAATGGAGTCTTTAAACGCCTCAGATGTAAAGTTATTCACTGTCAAAGTGACGCCAAAATGAATGGGAGTCAATGGAAATGCTAACGCAAGTGAAGTTCTGCTACAAGATGGCGGCACCCGGCCGGCTTCAACTTCCGATCGATGGATTACCCCCTTGGTTTGAACACAATAACCATAACGCGTTGTTCAGTATAAACGTGGGTGTTACGCCCCTCAAGTTTAATAAAGGCTCAAGTCGTTCCTGGGTTTTAACGGGCATTTATTCGGTGACAGGCATGTCTTTACATGTTCACTTGTTGCATTTCCAAATTGCCGTCAGAACTGGTATATAAATAAAACACAGAAAACGTAAATTAACCTTTAAATTCTTGACATACTTGCAGACAATATTAAACAGAATCACATAGAAACTAAGAAATAAAGCATACGCCACATAGCACTAAATAATACCTTAATTGGCTACAAACACTGTCACGTAACACAAATAAATGACAAAGAAAGAAAAAATATATACCTCATTGGCCCGATGAACCCGAGAGGGTAAACTTAGAAGGGTATTCGTCTTTCACACTTCACCAACAAACTTATATAACTTTTACAATCTTCCGTGGCTTTCAGACAGAAGGCTCGCAAGCCGCAGCACATATCTCTCATCTAGATCTAGCGAGTGCACCCATACAGCGTCCCTATAGCAACAAATTATAATTTCCGCACGGAACAAAAAATAAGTTCCACCTTTTCCTCACAGTTGTTTCACAAAAGAAATAAACATGCAATTATCATTTATTGGCCATGAAACATTATTTTCAATCATATGATTTTTAACCTCATGTATATTTATATTTTAATTGTGAACCATATTTAAACAGAAATTTATGAATTGCCTTTGATTGCAGCTACACTCCCACCAAATCACTTGTGATTTCAACCAATTAACTATGTGTAAGCGATTACTATTAGTTAATGCTATGTAAAGTTAATGTTATCTTAGTCAGCTTCAAGCAATGTGACGGTCTTGTGGATAGGTCTCTCCAGATAGACTGGTTTGCTGTCTCTTTCCGTGGTCATCTAATGAGGAGTTGCTGATCAGTAACTGGACCTTCCGCACACATCCATCTTCAGCTGGATACACAGTGACGACTTTAGCCAGCTTCCATTCATTTCTAGGTGCGGTATCGTCTTGTACAATTACTATATCATTTACTTTCGCATTTCTCTTTGTCCTGTGCCATTTCTGTCTTTGTTGTAAACTCAATAGGTACTCCTTTTTCCATCTATGCCAAAATTCATTGGCAAGGTATTGGACTCTACGCCATCTCTTGCGGAGGTAGAAGTCTTCTTTTACGAAGTTTCCAGGTGGAGGCAAGATTATTGAGGACTTCATTGTCAGAAATAAGTTGGGCGTAAGAGGCTGAGGACCTGTTGGGTCACTGAGTAAGTGTGCAGCCATAGGTCGGCTGTTTATGATTGCCATCACTTCATAAAGATTGGTCCGTAAGGATGAACTGTCGAGTGTTTGGGATGACTGATCCAGGATGGATGTTAACACACTTCTAAATGTCCGGATCTGCCTTTCCCAAACTCCGCCCATATGGCTAGCAGAGGGAGGGTTCATGACAAACTCACATCCTAGTTTTTTTAAGGCATTCTTGATCCATTTCCTTTACTGCTTCCAGGAATTCATGCCTCGCTCCAACAAAATTGGTGCCCTGATCTGATTGTAGTTGGCGAACGTTTCCACGTAGGGCAATGAAGGCACGAAGTGAGTTAATGAATGCATCGGTTGATAGATCGTCTAGTAACTCTATGTGCACTGCACGAGAGCACATGCATGTGAGCAATAGTCCATAACGTTTCAGCTCTTTTCGACCCTCTTTGATGTAAAACGGACCGAAACAATCCATTCCACAATACGTGAAGGGAGGAGTTGTCTCCATTCTCTCACGTGGCAAGTCTGCCATTCTCTGTTCTTTAGTGTGACGTCTAAACTTTCTGCACTTGACGCAGTGGTAAATGACAGATGACACAGCTTGACTACATGCGAGGATCCAGATGCCATTTGATCTCAACTCGTTTATGGTCATGCCACGCCCCTGATGTTGCACTTGTCTGTGATAGTGATCGATCAGTAACCTTGTTATGTGGTTGTTTTTTGGAAAGATGACTGGATGTTTGATGTGTGGATGCATGACAGCATGCTCTAATCGACCTCCTACTCTAAGGATGCTCCTGTGGTCTAAGAAGGGATTGAGTCGGTACAGCCTACTGGTTTTGTCTTTGGTCATCTCCCCTTGTGACTCAAGATCAATGATCTCTTTGGAGAAGACTTCCCTTTGTACAAGGAGCATGATGGTAAGCTCCGCATCCTGTCTTTCCTGAAGACTTGTGGCTTCATTGGTTCTCTGTATTGTACCCTTAAACTCCTTGAGAAATCTTTGGAGTCTGGCAATTGCTTTCACTAGTCTTTTCCAGCTTGAAAACTTAAGAAAGCGATTAGTGAGTGAATCTGTTGTTGTTGAGGTCTGGTGCACAATGACCCTGCGCACTTCTGGATCTTTGGCATCTAGTTCTCTTATCTTAACCTCACCGCTTGGAAGCTCTTCCTGTCAGAGAAACTCTGGACCACTAAACCAATTGGAAGCAATGAGCTCTTTTGCCTTAAGCCCTCGTGACTTATTTCCACTGGGCTGGTTTTGTACTTTCCTTGATGCGCTGTATGCGGTTAGCTACGAAGATATGAAACCGTTTCACGTCATTGTTAATGTATCCCAAGACGACATTTGAATCTGTCCAGAAGAATTCCTGGGCATCTTCAAGCTCCAATTCACCTCTGAGCATGTCACTTGTGCGTACTGCTACAACTGCTGCGGATAGCTCGAGTCTTGGCACCGCTGTTAACTTTGTGGGGGATAATCTGGCTTTGGCCATAACTAGGACGCAGTGTATCTGTCCTGTTGTGCTGGTTGCTCTTAGATAGGTACAGACTCCATACCCCGTGACACTTGCGTCTGAAAAATGGTGGACTTCATACTTGTGAACTGTCTTGAAATCTACTGGTAGGTAGCATCGCTCAATCTTGACATTGGCTAAGTTCTGTAGATCCAACAACCAGGACTCCCACCGGGACTGTAGCTCATTTGACAGTGGCTCATCCCAGTCAATCTTCTCAAGACACATCTGTTGAAGTATTTGTTTTCCGAGCAGGACGAAAGGTGCCACAAAGCCAAGTGGATCAAAGTTAGAGGCTACTGTGGACAAAACTCCTCTTCTAGAGAGAGGGCGCTCATTCACAACTACTCGAAACTGGAAATGATCTAAAGCGACACACCATTTGACGCCTAGAGCTCTCTCAATCTGTTGTTCGCCAAGAGCTAGGTCTTGTTTCATTACTGTCTCTGCACAGTCTTCCTTTGGGAGGGGTGCTAATATACAGTGGGATTATGAATTATATTGAGAACGTCATACATAGAAAACATGCCGTAATGTACCCTGAGTGTAAAGCTTAGACGCATTCAGTGTGAAGCTAGCAATTTGCAAAGATTAATATAAATATTAATATAAAGTTTAATAAAACGTTACACTCACTTTAGTTCTTCTGGAGGTTCAGCAGGAACACGAATATCTGGTACCGATCCTTTTTTCATGAGCAGCTTCTTAGCAAAACCAGCTTTATACTGATCCTCCTTTATAAAGCAGTCTGGTGTGTGAAATGATTCGCGCAAACATCAGAGCATTGACGTTGCTCGTGGGGAATATTCCCTTCGAAAACAAACTCAGCCACTGCGTCTTAAGCGGTTCGGATTTAGGAACATTAAAATGACTGCTGTATTCGTTATTACACCCAAGAACAGAACACCACAATCGCTTAGACGCCATTCTGCTCATAGACAGTGCTCCAGCATATCAACAATGACCGCGCCGGTCCGCGCGGACTATGATTGACAGCTCGCTCGCTCACGAGCGAGGGCGGGTCTGTGTTGAAACGCTGCTGTCAATCACCAATCGTGGGAGGTGCGCCCGATTTAGTGACGTCACAAAATCGAACGGCTCAATTTGACGCAGGGGAAAACATATAAGGAGATTTAAAAAATGGTTGTGTACAGGCACTGCCAACACACATTTCAGTACAATCAACTTGTAAAAGTGCATGTACCATTAAATGACCCCTTTAAACAACTACATTGTCGACTGAAAAACTATTAAAACTACATTTCGTGACACAATAACAGTAGTATTTTTTTATTTATCCTCTGAACGTTACTATTACTAATCAAATCATGACCAAATACAACCAAAAACAAACGTCTTGCTTGTGAAAGGTAATTCCTCGAAAGCTGTTTTCAACAGTGTGACGATATGTACAGCCCCAAGCAGCGCACGAAACAGGCATTTTTCTCAATTCCCGGTATGAGAGGTATGGGAAAGTTGCCATCCCCAATATGGCGGCGCCGTTGACGTACACTCCAGAGGCCAATAGGGCGTCTATGTGTTTATTATGTCTATGTGGTCCATGTCTGATATGTAACGTAGATGGTTACGGGCATAGCATATTTATGTCCAAAGGGACTGCAGAGTTGTGCTTTTTGCCATACATGTTAAAGAATACAGGATCGAAGTGCGCATGCGCAACATGGGTTTTTCGCTTGTCGTCTGCAATGAATGGACCGTAAAAGGACTGCTTATTCTACCATTTGTTTTTTATTTAATTATGCGTAACTGCTACATTTGTCATCGTAACGTCTAAATAATTGGAATTTTGGCAGGGTAGGCAGTGCCTAGTTTGCCTACCCAGACCGCACGTCACTGGTCTTCAGTTACATGATCATTCAGAAAAAAATCTAATATACTTATTTGCTGCTTTAGAAACGTTTCTTATTATTATCAATGCTGAAAACGGTTGTGCTGCTTAATATTTTTGTGGAAACTGTGTTGTTGTTTTTTTTAGGATTCTTTGATAAATAGATTAATAAATGTCTTTACTGCCACTATTGATCAATTTAATGTGTCCTTGTGAAGTATTAACTGAAGAAAAAAAAAAGGGCTAACCCCAAACTTTTGACCACTCCCTGTCTTCCACTGGTCAGAGAAACAGACATTCCCGCCACAAGCGCACACCATTAGTTAAGCTAAAGTCAGGATATTTTGATAGCAGCACAGTCACTTTTTGGCAAATGGCTTACTCAGTTTTCTCTGCATATTAAATAATATATGATAATATGATAAGGATAAGGATATGATATATTTTAAATTACATCACCCATTCAAGTTTTGCATTAACTGCCATATTTATCATTTAAATGTTTATCATCATCCAGCCAATAGAGACTTCCAACATGAGAATGATCCACAAACCTTGTACAGTGAACTCACCAATACTCGATGATCGAGACCGAATTTCTTTCCTCAATCTCCCTTCTCTTTTTTTATTCTGTTGGTGATAAAGCCTGTCCCTTCTATTCCTCAGAGAAGCAATGAATGTCAGATACAGAGAGAGAGTGTTTAGGGCTTATCACACTTTTCCTTCAAAATAAGCGCTTTCTCTGGTATTTTGTTGGAGAAAGAACTATTTCCTGATGTTCTCAGAGAGTGAGATTGGGTTCTGTGATGTAAACCTATCTGTTACAATGCCATGCGAGGATTGCAGACAGGAAGTTCATTTTTCTACATGTCACCACACCCTCTCGTATAAGTGAAGGAAGGAGCAACAGAGAGAATGTGTGTATGTGTGAGCCTCAAAGGACAGATCTAAACAGATTGGTCTTTTCCCTTGGACACACACCCCCAACTGAGAAACATGAGTCAAGCAAGACTAAACTGTGATAACATGGAAAACTCCTCAATGTCTTTCTCTCTCTCGCTATGCACATATTGTACCATGACAGAAAATATGAGTGTAGTCGGGCAAAACTCGCTGTCATAAGATGTTTTAAAGGGTTAGTTCACCCAAAAATGAAAATTAAGTCATTAATTACTCACCCCCATGCTGTACCAACCCCGTAAGGCCTTCGTTCGTCTTCGGAACACAAATGAAGATATTTATGATTAAATCTGAGAGGTTGATCACTCCTCCATAGGCTCCCTAAGGGAATGACACCGGACGGCCCAGAAAGTCATTAAAGAAAATGTTTAAATATTCCATGTCGCAACAGTGGCTCAACTATAAGTTTATCAAGCGACGAGAATACTTTTTGTGCGAAAAAACAAACAAAAATAACGACTTTATTCGACTATTCCTTTTCTCCCTTGTAGGCCTGAAACGAGACTTCAAGAGATTTCCACGACGCATGCGCGAGAATTGCGATCTCCTTCAACTACTTCAGTTAAGTTCTCGCACGTGCGCGTCGTGGAAATCTCTTGTGCCACTGTTGTGACATGGAATATTTAAACATTTTCTTTAATGACTTTCTGGGCCGTCCGGTGTCATTCCCTTAGGCAGCCTATGGAGGAGTGATCCAGCTCTCAGATTTAATCATAAATATCTTCATTTGTGTTCCGAAGACGAACAAAGGCCTTACGGGGTTGGTACAGCATGGGGGTGAGTAATTAATGACTTAATTTTCATTTTTGGGTGAACTAACCCTTTAAAAACAGTAAGCAGGAAATATGCTAAGGTGTTCTGGGTGTTTGCTATAGATACAGTTGTAATCAAAATGATTCAACCCCTATTGCAAATCATGTTTATTGTCAAAATTTACAGACTTTCAGCTGTTTGCAAGGAACAAATCAAACAAAAGTAATTGAAATAGCTCAACACAACAAATCCAAAAACAAATCGAAGAGGTTTCCCCAAATACAACTTAAAATGCAACTTTTAATGAGTTCGATTTGTTGTTGGATTTGTTCATTGCAAACAGCTGAAAGTCTTTTAAGTTTTGCCAATAAACCTGATTTGCAATGGGGGTTGAATAATTTAGATTACAACTGTACTTGCATACTGGCCCAAGTCAAAAAGTGTCAACAACTAAGACTTTATTTATATTGGAAGGAAAATGTGAATTGTTTAAAACTGACTGTTTAAATTGTACGTTAAATATGGTCTGATTTTTTTTCTGCTCAGACTGCACTTATTTTTGCTTGCACGTCTCCACTGGTTTTCATACTGACAATGCAGACTGGCATAGATTCACCATGCATGAGACTTTAGTGATGGATGCTTCAACACTGATTATGTTTTTTCATGAGGGCATCTGAACACATTTATCACAGACAACATTAAAAAAAATACAGAAAAGGGTAGCAAATGCAACATTTGTTGCTGCAGTTAATGAGGAAATGTTTCAATAAAGTATTTTTAACTATTTATAACCTTTTTTAATATTTAACTTTGTGTCATTTTTTTACCTTTTTACATAAATGTTGTTAATCCAAAGTAACATACATGCACAGTTATGCATATACATAACAAACTGAATAAGCATACACCAATTATCAAAACTAAAAAAATTAAATAAAATTATGTGTAGCCTATATATAAGATTATACAATATTAATGATTTATTGTTATTATGTTTAAATAACAATGTAACTAACACTTTATTTGTTTCAAATATAAACATATCAAGAATTCATTTTTAGGTGATTTCATTTTAAATAAAGTATTCTTCACCTAACCAATTAATTTCAAAGATCGACATTGTCTTGTCACAAAACCTGACATAACCCGTTGCAGAGGAAAAAACACATGAACGCCAATCTGATCACTGAGACTAAGATGCATTAACAAAAACCAAAAACCTCAAAAAGTTGGATGCCTGTCTGAATAAGGTCTTTTCATATTCTACTAGTCTCTATGGCTCAGGTCCCTCCTTCATTAAATCTATAGAATGTAAAAAAGTTATAATTGCTTAGAAAAATAATAGTACATTTCTTAAGAATCTGCATGATTAGGCATCATAATTGTATGCAGCACATACAATAATAATATAAGCAAGCACCTCTAAAAATAGGCCTACTATAAATGTGTGCCCACTGCCCACAGACAAGGACACAGGCACAAACTAAAATGTTCCATCAAAGTACAGACCTACTGCAGAGCACAAAGCACTTAATATAACTGGCCCAAGTACAGAACCTTGGGGGTTACCCGCTGAAGTACTACAATAATAACACACACTGACCTTGAAGTCTGTCTGCTTTTTTATTAATCAGTTATGACTTTATTTCCCATGTCAGCAGGAGTCACACGCACCCACCCAAACAGCAATATCAGATGGAGCCCGAGTGTAATTGAAACTGACTAATTGCTAATACTTAAAGACATTTATTTAAATATGTTCAGCATTGGAGCGATTGGTATTCCCTATGTTAGTATGTTCAGCACTGATTCCTGTCAAAGTCTTGATATCTACATCTTTAAAAGGTCAGAGTTGTCATTTTTGTCACATGGCCCTATGAGTACCGTCTAGGCTATTCTTCACCCCTATCATACCTGCTGCAGACCCTGTTCAGAGATTTCCTCTCTCTTGCTCTCGTCTCAGAGCTGTTGTGACATTTTATCACTGCTGTGTCAAAGTGCCAGTTTACGTCTTGCACATAGCATTTTTTTTCCTCCTCGCATGCTGACAAATCGCATGCTGACATTTCGTCATTTCTGGGCCACCCCGGGCGTCACTCCAATATCAAAGGAGTGCTGTTTGCTTGTTCATGTAGCAGAGTAACAGGCTCAAACAGTGTCCAACAATAAACCACCCCATCATGTGTCACTCAAACGGAGGTGAGAGAATTAGCATGTGGTTGGTACGCAGCCACGTTTCTGTAGGCCAGCTTGTCACTCCATGTGTACGTTTCATTTAATGTGCACCTTAGAGGGTGTCTCCCCTGTCAGCTTTAAATATCATGTGTTTGATATGTCATTGAAGGCTATGAGACTCAAGCAGTCCTGTGCGGTTAAAATGAATCTTGACTGGCATGAAATGAGGGACTATAATGGTGAGATGCAGTTTCTCTCAAATTAATTGCCAAATGAAACTGGACATAATGCTGTACTTAGTGGACATTTACACTAAGGTTTGGAGGTTAAATATGAGTTATTCCACCTTCATTTCACCATTGTCTGTCCCTCCCATCCCGTATCGGCTGATTAAGAGGAGGGGCGTGGTTACAGAGAACTACTAGAGTGTGATGACGTGCACCTGAATTTAATAGTACTTTGTCAACACTGCCATAAATGTAATACTTAGACTTGCTAATGTCATTTTTACTGATTGCTATTTGATCATGAAAAAGCCAAGTGCCCAAGATGCATTTGAGATGGATAGCATTTAAACCACCTCAGGCATTAGCATCATCACAGGCAAGGAAGTGGACTATGTTTGCATAAAGCACCAAAATAGTACATTTGCAGTCAAACCCATTTATATGTGAATATGTTAGGTTGTAAAAATCATTTTCAACTTTGCTGTTGATGGTTGAGCTGACACAACCTTTAAAACAGTATAACCCATTAAACAAACTGTAGTGATCTCTCTTACAGCCTTGTTTTCATTTGCAAAAAAATAAAGATGGTGTCTATAATAGATACAAGTACTAAATATATAAAAACAATAACAGATACCATAAAAATTTGACAGTTACTTTTTTCTTTGAATAGAATTCAATTTTGATCAATTTAATGCATCCTTGCTGAATAAAACTATTTTGTGTTTAAAAAAGCTAAACAGCATAAATGTGGCATCCTACAACAAGCATTATAATGGGAGTAATCCATTTATGTTGTGTCATTTTACGCAACTAAACTGCACTGCGAACTGGATTTATTCATAAATCAGGCTGATAATTTGCGAGCCTTTCTTTAAAATCTTCTAATTTGGATTTGATACATTTGAAGGCTCAAGGCGTCAACCACCAATCTTCACTATACCAGACAAATCTCTGATACTCCACATCAATTTCTTTTCACCCTCCAACCATCTTCTTTACTCCTCATTTTCAACATTTAGGTCACATTTTCCTCTGTAAAACAATACACTTATGATATTACAGCAGGATTGTATCTCTCTTTTTGCCTTCCTTGCTCTCAAGCACTTGTTCTCTCCACATGCCTCAGCCATTCCAGAGAGCAGCTAACAGCCAGACACAGCAGAAAGGAGGCACTCAATACGTCCTGAATTATTCAACAGCTTTATCTGCTGTCCCACAACAGACAGACAGACTGTTGGGGGGGGGGATTAAGATCCCCCTCCTTCCCTCCCTCTCTCTCTTTATATTTCTTTCTCCCTTGCGTCATTGTTCAATTATTCGTGGACAGTTAAATGAGCTTAACACTAGTTTTTTGATAAATGGTGATTGATAGATTTCTATGTTACATATACAACACACTGTATACTTTTGTTATATTGCTAGGTTTGGCCAGTTTTCAATTCTTTTGGCAAAGTCAATTGATTAAGAATGATAAAGGTGGACCAAACTCTTCAGCAATCCACTCAGTGTGACTGAAGCCCTGAATATGCTCACCTCTCTCGCTGTACACATCTCTCTCTCTCTCTCTATAAGATTCTGAATATACAGTTCTTATTTAAAGGCAGACTCAGGCCCTTCACGTACTTTCGAGTACATTGCATATAGATCAGGCATATAAGTGCATCTCCATCTATCTCATCTAAATACTGACTTTGTCTTTTAATGCCAGTAAGATCTATACAACAAAAGTCATTTAATCGATTGCCTGTGAATGCAACTTAAAGGGATCGTTCACCTAAAAATGACAATACTTATAATTTACTCACCCTCATGTCATTCTAATTCTATTATTATTCAGTGGAACACACAAAAAAATGATTATTAAAGAATCTTATCTACAACAACAGTTCATGGCTATTAAAATAACAGCAAAAGAAAAAGCAGATCCTACAACTAATGTGATATAAGTCTTCTGAAGCCATATAATGTGAAAATCAGACAAACATTTAAATCTTTATCTAACGAATATTTTAATTATTATTATTACTAATGATTTTATCATTCACCAGATACAAATTTGAATTCAGATAGTCAGATTAGTAGTTTAAAGTATGCATTAAGTAGGCAATACAAATATTGTATACACAATTCTCTCTCTCTCTCTCTCTCTCTCTCTCTCTCTCTCTCTCTCTCAAAAAATACATAAATAAATATAGATTTGTTTATTAAAAACACACATAAAGGCCTGGTTTGGAAGACAGGGCTTAGATTAAGCCAGATTCAGGCCTTAGTTCAATTAGGTAATTTAAGTAGCTTTTGTGCCTTTTATAAACAAAACAAAAACATTTCTGGGACAAAACAATGGCACTGACATTTTTAAAGATATGTCAGTGCAACTTGCTTCAGTTAAAACAGCTCACACATGCATTTTAGTCTGGGATTAGGCTTAAGTCTTGTCTGTGAAACCTAGGGTTAAATACTAGATATCAATTAAATACATTATTATTTATATATTTTTTATAAATATCATGAATCTTTGATATCATTGTTCTTCAGAGATCTTTTCTTTTAAAGATGTTGGGACTATAAAATGAGAATGAGGGTGCCCAGAGAAATAATTTGATGCTACAGAACTGCATTTTTCTTGAAATGGGCTCCCGCTGCCAAAATCATAAAGATTTTTATTTGAACATAATAAACATACAGTGCTTAGCATAAGTGAACAGAAAATTGGTGTCCTTAAATGTTGGATTTTTCCTCATTTTTTTAATTAAGGCATTAAGATCAATTTCCAAAAGATGATTTTTTATTCCTCTTTTTAGTCAACTTTAGCATGGGTGTGTTCACTTATGCTAAGCACTGTAGATCACGGTCTTTATTTAAGTTACAACAAATTGGTTTCAGGATTCATTTCTTTGACTGCATGCTTCTGCTAGTTCCACAAATAGATATATTACTAATGTTGTAGTCAAGACCACCTAAACTGAGACCAATTCAAGACCAGTGTGTGTTGAGACACAGGGGTGTTTAGGGGTTGAAACCAAGACAAGACCAAGACCAGACCAGCACTCATCAAAATCATCTAAAAGATCCACATTTACTGCCTTAGAAATGTCTTATATTTAATCAATAAATTCAATTAGAACAATAATATTCAATCCGGTTTTAGACCTAATCACTCAAAAACTACTGCTCTTTTAAAACTTACTAATGATGTGTTTGCAGCATCTGATACTGGCAATCTTACAGGGGCTATTTTTATTGATCTCAAAAAAGCTTTTGATTACGTGGATCACTATTTACTTTTAGATAAGCTGTATTCAATTGGTTTATCTCAAAATGCATTATTATGGTTTAATTCTTATTTACATAATAGAAAACAATGTGTTATTTTTAAAGGGAGTAGGTCTGATTTATTTGTGCAACAAAGAGGTGTACCCCAAGGCTCGACCCTGGGTCCACTTCTTTTCTCTATTTTTATCAATGATCTGCATTTAATCTGTTCTAATTCCTCTGTTCAAATATATGCAGATGATACCGTCATTTATACGTCTAAATCACATTTATTGCAAATTCAAACTGCTCTTCAATTGGATTTTAGTATCTTACAGAAACTAGCCTTCTACCACTTAATATAGCATATAATAATCTCTGCAGATTCTCTCTTGGATGTTCTTATAATACTCATCATTGTGTAATGTATAACTTACTTAAATGACCCTCACTCAATACAAGAAGACACATATACTGCTGCAACTCGTATTTAAATGTTTACATTTGAACTATCCTCAATATTTAAAAAGGTTTCTGGTACCGGATTTTTCAATACATAACCTTAGGCATTCTACACAATATTTATTTTTCACTCCCATAGTCAAAAAAGCAATAGGACAGAGAGCATTTATGTTTAAGGCTCCTTCAGACTGGAATAAATTACCTTTAAATATACGATCTTTAACATCATTTCACATATTTAAAAATAGTTTGTCTTCTTATTTTGAACTAAATTGTTCATGTTGCAAATGATACTAGATATATATATATATATATATATATATATATATATATATATATATATATATATGTCACTCTATTCTTTGTTTTTGCTGGCAAGTATTCGATCACAGCCTCTGTGTGGCTATCTAGTGGTTGTATTTACCTAAATACTTATCTTTTTTTTTTCTTCTTTTTTTGTGTGTGTTTGTGGTAGCGTGTTGAATGTGGTATTGTTTATGTCTTAATTTTGTAATGTGTTTGATTTGTCCCTTGTTTTGTATTGTATTGTATTTAGGACCCCCTCGAAAACGAGATATCCATCTTAGGGGGTTTATCCTATTCAATAAACTTATATGAATATAGAGCTGTTACCAACCAAATGAAAAACAAAAAAAGTATTCTTTACAATGCAGAGGTGGCACAGAAGCTGCATCTGATTTGGTACAATTACAATTGCATAAATAATGTTGAGATGAATGTTAAAAAATTTCATTTTGAATATAGAAAAATGACCCAAAAAAAAAGATAAATGTGAAACTAAAACTGCCTCGTTGTGTTGCTCAGAAACTCACAACAGTTCTGCTATGGATTTGTTTGAAACTATTTTTGTTACCAAATAGTCAAGTGTTTAAAATTGTGTCTGAAATGTAAGTCACTTAATATTAAGTTGTTGTTAATTGCATTGAATGGTTGTAAAATATCAATATCACGTTAGCAATACTGCTCATATTCGTGAAAACAGCTCTCTTGCTCTTGTGACATTGCTTAATTATACAGTATGTTATAATATAAAAAACAAGATCTCATTCAAATACTTTTTGCAAGTATATCTTGCATTTTGGGGGCATTTGTATTAATTTTGGACAATTTACTTTTGACACAATCCGCCATTGTTTTATGAACTGGCACAATAGTAACTGTAAGAGCCATTTTGTCTTTATTTAAACCTTGTTATGCAGGCGTGTGTCCAGTAGGGGTCTCTCTTTGGGTAAATGGTTACTGAATATAGGTAGGAACCTTTCTTCAGGTGACATGTGTTGCTGGAGGGAAGGTGCACACAGTTTTTTGACCGTGACGCTACACTATGCTATGCTATGCCATGCCATGCTGTGCAGTATGAAATCTGTACTGGTGAAGAACTGTGGATTAATTGACTGTTTGTTGGATTCTTGCTTACTAGAAATGAAGACCAGTTACAGTAAAATAAATCTACAGTCTAAGCATATTAACTTGTGTGTGGACATTGCAGTGAATAACAACCCAAGCGTGCGCGTCCATTAACAAGCACCGTCCAGCAGCCCTCAGCTGCTTTAAGTAATAGACTTGGCTGCTTACATTTAGTCAAAAAACTGTTTACTCAAAAGGAACTGAGTTTACCTATTGTTGCATTGGAGTTTCATTATCTGTTGAACGAGATTGAGTGGATTGTTGGAGGAACTTTGCATCGATTTCGTTTACAACTGAGATCAACTGCAGCCACGACAGGAGGACATCGCATATCTGTGAATGTCGTATGGCAGCTTTAAAGGAAAGGCAGGATTTGGAGGAGCAAGAGCAGATGATTAAGAGGAAAAAGGAGCAACTGGAACCGAAAGCAAGGCTATTAGAATCCAATGCTAAACTTGCAGTTCTAAAGGCCTCTGAAAGTCGCAGTGTTTCTAATGCCTCTCATGTTGTGAAGTCTCATTTGGAAAAGGAAGAGGGGAAAGCATCTGTACCTACATTAAATCCAATGGCAGAGGAGTTTGAACTTCACTCTTAAAAATAAAGGTGCCAGGAAGAACCAAAAAGGGGGTTTCACAGCGATGCCATAGAAGAACCTTTTTTGGTTCCCCAAAGAACCTTTCACTGAAAGTGAGTGCCATAAAGAACCTTTCTTAGTGCCATAAAGAACCATTTTCAGTACTGCAAAGAACCCTTCTCAGAGATTCTTTAAAGAACCTATAGCAGTTCTTCATGTCACTTTATTAGGTTCTTTGTAGAACCATTTATGAAAAGGTTTTCAAATAATATCTGTAAAATAAAAATGCAGCTGTTATTTTGTATTTTTATTTTGTATGGTGACATTAAAGACAAATTGCAGTAATTAAAATTTTTTATACAGAACATTTATTGTATTTTTCATACAGTATTTTTCTGTTTTCTTCAATTACATGAAAATGTATGTAAAATTACTAATATAATCTGTAATTAAACAGTAACAAAACAGTTAAATGATAAAACGGTCAAATGACTGGCAGCCCCCAAAAAACTGTAAAATTAAAGAAAAACATCCTAAATTAAATAAACTGAAAAACACTGTGATAATTCAGGATATACCTGTAAAATAATAATTATATACCTTCAGTGAAAAAAAATCTTAAAAAAGGGTCAAATGACTGGCAGCTACGGATGCCAAAACAAAAACAATATAATTAAACTAAAATATCCTAATTTAAATAAAGTGTAAAAAAACTTTAACAGAAATGTGATGTCACCATGATTGAGATCAGTCTTTACTTTAGTTGGGCTCATGACTCTTGAGTTTTAACATTAGTTTTTCTCTGGCTGCTTTAACTGTGTTTTGATGCACATTTATTATGGCAGTAATTGCAAGAGAAAATAGAAGATGATCTTGGTCATTTATTGATGATTTCATCATATGACGATCTGATTCACTGATATGACAGTCAAAACTCTATTAGTGTTATACAAAGGCAATTTTAATATCATACTTTTTTCAAATGATTTGTTGAAATATTGTGGCATCAGTATAATAGCAATCTCAAATAAAAAAAAATATATTAGACATAAAATGTTTTGAGGTAGTTTATTTTGTTAGCAGTATAGATACATCAAGAATCAACATATGAATCTCAACAATGGTGACAATCAACAAAGCCTTTTTGTGACTTTATAATTGGTCACCATTGTTGAGATTCATTCGCTAATTGTTGATGTCTGAGTAAGTCTGTATTATCCTGTCAAAACATTTTCTGTATTATGACTTCATAAAATCTTAATATCACAACATTGCAGGATCTTCTATAGCAATACTGGAATTCTAAATGAACAATTACTATTTACTACTTAATCAGTCATTAATCAGTCATACCAATCAGGTGGTATCAATAAAGCAGACAACTGCTTGATGATTATTATCACTAATTAGTGACCAACATCATCTGATCTGAGTTTCTCTCGGTTTCTTACATTAACAAATATGTATCAGAGACACACAGTTAAAGCCGCCAATGAAAAACTAATGTTAATATCTAAAGGGTCAAGAGCCCAACTAAAGCCAACACTGATCTCTATCATGGTGACATCAAACTTTATTATTTTCAATAAAATATCAACTTCTAAACCTCTGTTATTTCTCAATAAGAATGTTAGTATGAAAGAAGTCTGTGAAGTGAAGAAGTGAAGTGAAGTGAAGATGCTGAGATCTGTTAGTGTTTAATGTTCTGTTGGGATGTAAAGTGTTTCTGTATGGTGTGTTTTGTGTGTGTCACCATTGTGTTGAAGAGTAGAGACTGAGCTTCAGTCCAGGATGAGCAGAGTAACACTGATGAAATGTTGTGTGTTGCTTAATTTAACAGACAGTAACTGTGTAGTTGCTGATGACGTATAATCAAAATAAATCATGCACGTAGTTTATAGCAAGATATTTACTTTTTGCAGTGAATGTTTCACATATTTTTTTCAGTAAATATATATGTGAAATAACTGTGTTTCTGTTAAAAAGCTTAATGAAGATTTCTGCAATAGTATTTATTATTTACATTAGGATATTTTACATTCATTTTATGGTTTTTGTATGGCAGCCATAGCTGCCAGTCATTTGACCCTTTTTTACGATTTTATTTTTTACAGTGTAAAATAACAGCTGCATTTTTATTTTACAGATATTATTTGAAAACCTTTTCATAAATGGTTCTACAAAGAACCTAATAAAGTGACATGAAGAACTGTTATAGGTTCTTTAAAGAACCTTTGAGAAGGGTTCTTTGCAGTACTGAAAAAGGTTCTTTATGGCACTAAGAAAAAATAGGTTCTTCAAGGAACCTTTCAGTGAAAGGTTCTTTGGGGAACCAAAAAAGGTTCTTCTATGGCATCGCTGTGAAACCCCCTTTTTGGTTCTTCCTGGCACCTTTATTTTTAAGAGTGTTGTTGGATATAGCAAAACTGCAAATAAAGTACCAGCACTAGATCCCTCTTTGACGTCTTCTCTGCCATATCAGGAAATTCGTCAGCAGCCTTGGCATGAATGTATGGACTCAGAAAGGCGGAATTCCCAGCATGCGCTAGGAGACACATCAGTTCAACCTCGTAGACCTCTTGCATCTGAAATGATTTCTCGACCAACATCAGTTCAGCATGGACGGAGTGCCTCTGAGGGGATTTCTCGACCCGCATCAGTTGAAAGGCGGAATTCCTAGCATGCACTAGGAGACACATCAGTTCAACCTCATAGACCTCTTGCATCTGAAAGGATTTCTCAATCAACATCAGTTCAACGTGGACAACAAGCATCTGGAATGATTCTTCGGCCACAAATGGAGAGTCAGTATGGTGACATTGGCACTATAATGCAAAGGCAAAATGAAATAACATTAGCTCTTGTCCAACAGCAACGTTGTTCATCTTTACCAGCCAGAGATAAACCTTTATTTGATGGAGATCCTTTTCAGTATGTTTCGTTTATTAGAGCAACTGAAAAGGGAGTGGAGGAAAAGGCAAGTTGCAGTGATTGTTTATATTACTTGGAACAGTTCACTAGGGGGCAGCCAAAAGAGTTAGTAGTACGTAGTTGCTTACACATGACCCCTGACCTTGGTTATGCTAAGGCAAAACAGCTATTGCAGGAACATTTTGGCAATAAGTACAGGATTGCCGCTGCTTATCTGGAAATAGCCTTGTCTTGGCCCTTAATAAAAGAAGAGAATGTCAATGGTTTGCAATCGTATGCCCTTTTTCTGCGTGGTTGTTGCAACGTCACTGAGGAATCACAATACCTTCAGGAGTTAGATATGCCAAGCAATATGAGAGTTATTATGTGTAAATTGCCTTTCAAGCTTAGAGAGCGGTGGAGAACTGTCGCACATACAATTCAATGTAGAGCTTTATTCAAAGATCTTGTGGAATTTATTGAAAGACAGGTTGGCATCCTAATGGATCCCTTGTTTGGTGATATTAGGGATTTGCCAACTACCACAAGACCTGTTAATCGACCAAGGCTATCTCCAGAAGGCAAAGTTAGAGGAAACATCTTTGCCACTAACATTGCACCAGTGGAATCTGGTGAAACCTCTAAGAATATGATGACAGAATTGCTACCAAACAATTCTAAACTGATTCCATTATGGGTGTGGTGTGCTAAACATCATGCATTGGAGTACTGTCAACAATTCAATAGGAAGAAGCAAAGGGAAAAGATGGACTTTCTAAAGGAGAAAGAGCTTTGCTTTGGTTGCTTAAGTGCTGGGCACATGAGTCGTAATTGTGGAAAGCGGTTGACTTGTAGGATATGTAGTCAGCACCATCCCACTGTGCTTCATGTTGACAGATATACAGCCAATTCAGAGGAGGCGGAGGCATGCAAGTTCTTAGGATCTGCCGAAACATGTGGTCATACAGGGGCCGGAAAATATCACTGTCTGCTTTCTATCTTACCAGTTCAAGTCAAGGCCAGTAAAAGAGATCAGATAATCCAGACGTATGCATTCCTGGATCCTGGCAGTTCTGCGACCTTTTGTACTGAAAGTCTTATGCGGCGGCTTAATCTTTCTGGTAGAGGAACTCAGTTTCTGTTACAAACTATGGGACAGGAAAGAGTTGTATCAGCATACGCACTCTCAGGTTTAGAAGTGTCTGCTATTCATGGTAACATCTTCTATCAGCTTCCACAAACGCTCACACAGAAACAAATGCCTGTAAGTTCTGACAACATTGTGTCTAAAGGAGATTTGTCTAAGTGGCCTTACCTGGCAAAGGTTAAAGTTCCCAGCATAATGGCTAACGTTGATTTGTTGATTGGAAACAACGCTCCTAAGATGTTAGAGCCTTGGGAAGTTATAAACAGCCATGGGGATGGTCCTTATGCTATGAGAACGCCATTAGGTTGGGTTATCAATGGTCCTTTGCATGCAGGCAGCTTTGAGGCTGAAGACTGTTCTGCAGTGGTTAACAGGATTTCTGTGTGTAGATTGGAGGAGATGTTGTATAACCAATACAACCCTGACTTCAATGAAAGAGCTACAGAAGAGCAAGGATTGTCAAGAGAGGATTTTAGGTTTTTGGAGATTGCAGAGAGTTCTGCCAAGCTTCAGGACAATCATTATACCTTGAAGTTGACATTTAAAAAAGAAAATGTGTATCTTCCTAACAATTTCCCTGTGGCAAAACAGCGGATACTTGGATTGAAAAGGAGATTCCAGAGAGATGAACAGTTTTATCAGGAGTATGTATCATTTGTAACTGAAATGATCAAAAAAGGATATGCAGAGCAAGTGCCCACTCATCAGCTTAAAGGTGAGAGCGGCAAGGTGTGGTACATTCCTCACCATGGTGTACGTCATCCCAAGAAGAGGAACTTGCGGGTGGTTTTTGATTGTGCTGCAGCATTTAATGGAACATCTCTGAATCTAGTCCTTTTGCAAGGTCCCAATTTCACAAGCACATTGATTGGAGTCCTCTTGAGGTTTAGGCAGGAGTCTGTTGCGGTCAAGGGTGACATACAATCAATGTTTCATCAGGTTCAGGTGGCAGAAGAGGATCGGGACTTCATCCGTTTTTTGTGGTGGCAGAACGGAGATTTTACAAAAGAAGTGGCAGTGTTTCGCATGAATGTCCATCTCTTTGGAGCTGTCTCTTCTCCGAGTTGTGCTGCCTTTGCTTTGAGAAAAACAGCAGATGATCATCAATCTGAGTTCCGAGAAGAGGTTGTTCAAACTCTCAAAGAAAACTTCTATGTAGATGATTGCCTTAAGAGTGTGGAATCTGAAGATGAAGCAGTTTGTTTAGTTAAAGATCTTTCCATTCTTTGTCAGTGAGGGGGTTTCACTCTGACAAAATGGAGTAGCAACAAGCACACTGTCCTGCAAACCATTCCCGAGGAGCACCGAGCCAAAGAGTGGAAGGAGCTCGATCTGGACAGGGACAGCCTGCCAGTTGAGAGAGCACTTGGATTGCTTTGGTGTGCGGAAACTGATTCATTTAAGTTCAAAATGGAGGTCCAGGAGAAGTCCTGCACAAGACGTGGGATGTTGTCGGTTTCTAGCTCCGTATATGATCCACTTGGGTTTTTGGCACCAGTTGTGCTACCTGCTAAGATCATGCTACAGGAGTTATGTCGGAGGAATTACGTATGGGATGAGACTGTGCCCTACGACATTTTGTGTGACTGGACAAGGTGGTTGAAGGAGCTGAATGCACTGTCTGAATTTAAAATTGAGAGATGCGTTAAGCCCATAAGCTATGGGTCTTGTATACATGCTCAGCTTCATCATTTTTCAGACGCAAGCGAACAAGGGTATGGCACAGTCACTTACCTTAGAATCCAGAATAGCAACGGTGACATTCAAATTGCCTTCCTCATGGGCAAGGCCAGAGTAACACCTTTAAAGGTCATTACTGTTCCCCATTTGGAGTTAACTGCTGCTGTGCTTGCTGTTCGTGTTGACCTGATGTTAAAGAAAGAGCTGAGGCTCCAGTTGCAAGAATCTGTCTTTTGGACAGACAGCACACCTGTGCTCAAGTATGTCATGAATGAGGACAAGCGTATTCATACTTTTGTTGCCAACAGAGTCTCCATTATCAGAGAAGGCACAAAGACATCACAATGGCGATATGTTGGCTCAAAGGAGAATCCAGCTGATGATGCATCCAGAGGAAGGAGGGCTGGAGATTTTATTAAGAAAAACAGATGGATAGAAGGCCCCAAGTTTCTGTGTAAACCAGAAGAGGATTGGCCCAAAAATCTTGTGCAGACTCCAGTAGGGGTTGAAGACCTCGAGGTCAAGAAAGAAGCCGTTGTAAATGTGGTAAATACTCAAGGTTCACTGAAGGGTACAGATTGGCTGATGGCTTACTTTTCAGATTGGAGAAAACTTCGAGTAGCAGTTGGCTGGTTGCTTAGGTTGAAGAGGATATTATTGTTGAGAAGAACTCGCAAGAGGATGGAGTCAGATATTGCTGATGTCAACAAGCAGAGTGCTTTGGTGCAAGAGAGTCGGATAGTTAAAGGTGCAACAGGAGGACAAATCTTGTCAGCAGAAGATGCGGAGCGGAGCTGGCTATAATCTGCTACTGCCAACACCAAAGATTCCCTGAGGAGATCGCTGCTATGTCTTCTGGGAAGGATATAGTGAGCAAACAGAGTACCATCTACAAGCTGGACCCATGGTTGGATGATGGGCTTTTGAGAGTCGGAGGGCGGCTGACACGAGGTTCTTTGCCAGAAGACACAAAACATCCACTACTCCTCACAAAAGATCAGCATGTGGCTACACTTATACTGAAGGATTTACATCAACGACTTGGCCATAGTGGGTGTAACCACATGTTGTCTACATTAAGAAGGTGGTATTGGATCACAGGTGCCACCTCAGCTGTGAGAAAGATCATAGTAGAATGCTGTTTCTGTAAAAGATATAATGGCCGGATGATGGGGCAGAAGATGGCTGACCTGCCCAAGGAGAGGATTCTGCCAGACCATCCGCCATTTACCAACACAGGTGTTGACTATTTCGGACCAATAGTGGTGAAGAAAGGAAGAGGCACAGCGAAGCGTTATGGTGTCATCTTCACCTGCTTAGCCAGCAGAGCAGTCCACCTTGAATTGGCCACTTCTCTTGACATAGATGCCTGTATTAATGCTCTGCGCCGATTTATCAGTAGAAGAGGGACGGTGGAGCATCTTCTTTCAGATAATAGTACAAATTTCATAGGGGCAAAGAGATATATTTACATTTACATTTATTCATTTAGCTGACGCTTTTATCCAAAGCGACTTACAATTGCTATATATGTCAGAGGTCGCACGCCTCTGGAGCAACTAGGGCTTAAGTGTCTTGCTCAGGGACACATTGGTGTCTCACAGTGGATTCGAACCCGGGTCTCTCACACCAAAGGCATGTGTCTTATCCACTGCGCCATCACCACCCCCAGATAACTTAGGGAGGCACTTTCATCATTGAATCAGGCTAACATTCAGGCGAAATACTGGAGTGAACATGGCTGACCGAGTTTTGCTGCCTCCTTAACCTGATCCTCCATGAGTGCAACCAAGGGGGACACAATCACAACTATCGGCTTGCCGGCCTTTGGCCTGCCCAGTTTCTCGCTGACGATCGGTAATAATTAATAAATTAAACTTTTCCCAAAACCTGTCGGGAGTAGGGCCACAACATCACGTCCATTCAAAATGTTTAACAAACACTCTTCTTGTTCGGGCTTCAGTTTGCAAATGCCGGGAATATTCTCCACAACAGAGTGAATTGCATCCCGTGTCTCCATATCCGCGGTCGTTTTCGATTTCCCTAACCTAAAATACAATCTTAAACTTGCCGCTTAGCGTCTAGGCCACGGCTCTCAGCCCGGCCTGTGTTCGTTGATTGGCCGGCTGTTTTCAGGCCGGAGGAAAACTGAGAGACATGTCGATGTCTCAGACTGAGTACAGAAGCGAACTGAAATAGAGCGGAAGTACGAAGTCTGACGCAGTCAGGCTAACGAAAACCGCGTTTTTGAGTCAATTTTATCCCTTAAAACTCATCTTTGATCACCAAAATAACATATTTAAAAAAAATAATCCTGTGAAAATAGCTTGAATGTAACTCTACACCCTTACTTCGTTTAGTAGGCTATATGCGGATCAATGAATATGCAAATTAGCCCCGCCTCCACTCATTCAGACCAGCACAGAGATCCACTCGGTCAACTTTACTATAGTAAATGTTGCACAATGACAAATTGAACTGGTTTAATTCATATATATATATATATACTGTATGTGTGTGTGTGTGTTTGAACCAACTGATTCTGAAGAAGTGGAAGAGTGAATTATACAGGCTCGTCTACAAAGTCGATGTATCAGAATGGTAATGCTTTTATGTATAGCTCTCTACAACGTCAGACACATAACAGAAATTAAAATGATTAGCATTTTACTTGACTACGTTATCAGCTAATAAATAATGTGTTGCTAATGTTACATGAAACATGTTCTCGTTCGCCAGCTCAGACACACAGCTGCCTTCTAAAAATCAGTATCCTTAGAAACGCTTTGAACAACTTAGAACGTCAGTGGAGAAAGGCATTTAGTTTATCATAACATAATAATCCTATACATGATTCACCCGCTATATTGCTAAATGGTTTGTCTTAAAGCATATTAAAAACACCACATAGACATATAAACAACATTAGAAACAGTTTCACCACAAGGGGTCTTTAAGAGACACAGAATCTTTTGCAGACACTACTGAGCTATTATTTACGTTATGTGCTGCATGACGGTCTATTATTGTGGTATCATCAATTTCAAGTATGCTTGCCCCTAAATGTCACATTTAAAAAATAAACATAAAAAAAAAAAAATCTGTGGTTGGTAATTATATGCCAGTCAGATTCTTAAATGGGAGCTTTTTGCCCAGACTAAAGCTGCAAAGTGCACCAGATGTTATGCTGATAGTCAACGTGTGACTCTGCGAGACTAATGAGTATCGGTCAGCAAGATAATCTCAAAAGCACTGCTTGTTTCAATCGTCCACATACAACGCAAATGGCTGCTGAAGTACCAGACACGGACTCATTATAGAAAATTACCATCAGCTGATCTTTGATCTTCACTACCTCTTTACTTCCTGTGTGAAGACTTTTTTTTTCAATGGCATATTTTTATGACTTGAGGCATCTGAAAGGTCAGATTTGCTCTGCTCACAATTACTTAATGAACTCGTTAACAAGAAGTCCGAGATCAAACGACGACCTGGAGGGAAAAAAGTCAAGTGTCCAAAGTTTGGTTGTGTAATAGGCTATTTTGAGATGAGATAGCATCCTCTCCCTCAGCTGTTCAAGCTGACTTCTACACTGAGGCCAGGATTTAACACTCCCAAGAATCAATGCGGCATGCCAAATGTATCGGTGGCGACGCAGGTGTGATGTAAGGGCCTGCTCTTCCTCCACCTCCACCTTCGCCAGCAGGAACGCAGCCAGACTCAGTTAAAGTCATTTAACATGTCCGCCGGTCACTGGGGCAAAGATAATTGTCTTTGTGAGATGTGATAAACAACAAAACCAAAAAAAACAACTGCTTGGGGTGGAAGCAAACAGGCGTGCAAAGGAGAGTATGTGGTTGTGGAGGAGACAGAAAGAGAGAGAGAGCGAAAGAAAGAAAGAAAGTATTTCAACAAAGGGCAAGATGGAGACATTTAGAGCATCTCATGGTTTCAATTCCTCACCCTCTTCCTTCTCATTCGCTAGCTCTCCACCTGCCTTCATTAATCTAAAACCACACACACTCATGTTGAGCTGAATGTAGGTCATCTGTAGACATGCATGTAAAATTTAATAGTAAATGAAAACAATTTATCAACGTGCAGATCCCTGTAACATTACAACACAGCTGACCAGGAGGGAAACGTCAGATAACACACCCCTTAATGCATAAATACTCAAATCATATGCAGATTTTTAGATTTACCAAAAGTGTGAGAAGCGCTTGAATGTGCAAAACTCGCTAAGGATTTGAGTAGTTGCCAGGCCGTTGCTATATTGTTGCTATATTATATTGTCCTCTGTATTTTTCCAAGGTGTAGGTCTATATAATAAAGGTTGTGAAATAATTGCCTAATATAGAGTTAAATCTACTTTAGTACTGCAAGGATATTTTACTGCACCATGATATTTTCGTCTAGAGCTGCCTCAGTGGTCTATCACCGCTCGTCAATGTCAAAATATTTAAGATGACCAATCAAATCAAAGTAGGCTGGATTTGTTCACAGAAGCTGCTGAACGCCGTGAATTCCAGCGCAACGCTTCAGTTAACAGTTATAAAGTGCGAGATAAGATGCAAGTAGCTAGCTAAACTAAACATTTAATCTTTGACAGCTACTTTAGGATAGAAATGTTAAATGACCGACAAAAATAATCAGGGAAACTAATCAACTTTCATCTAATTTCGCCATTTTTAATTGAAAATAGGCCTATAATTTATGTGATTCATGTAATGTAAACTGTCAATGTGAGGAGACAAGCAACATTAACAAAGCCGTGTTCATCATATTAGGCATACGATTAATAATGAATGTGTAAATATTGTGAATGAATTTAATGAACTTAGTTGCATAGCTTTCCTGGAAGACTTCAGTAAATTAACTTGTTTAAGAAAATGATTCATAAAACATATAAATATCAGTTGACCCCATGTTTACTTTCTTCACTGACACAGATGAAAATGAAAAGACTATCAATCAAAGCTCAGCTTTAGGAGGGGGAGAGACGGGGTAAGAAAAGGAGACTGAGAGAAAAAAAGAGTGATGGAGATGAGGAGAGAGCAGATATTGACAAATAATCTAATGCCCACTGACAAATTGTTATCCAAATGTGGATATCCAGTCTTGAAATGCACATATATGTGGATCAGGCAAAATATTTTTTCTCGGAGGAGCCTGTAACGCGTTGTGTCAGGAAGAAAAATAGGGATAGCTCACAGCTGAAGTTATTGCAGAGGCCAGACAGACTCACGGAGGCGATTTGCATCTCACAAATCGCACTTTATTCCCAAATCGAACTCGCACAACTGTCTGTCTCATTATCTACCGTCTACATCGTTACTTAATAAACAAAATAAGAATAAAGTAGCATCAAACAGATATTACCCACACACATGGGGTGTTCGAGGCGCATGGCACATAAGATACTACAGACAGTTCAACAGGGAGCGCGCAGCTCTTAAAGGGGCCACAAGCAAGTGGTTGGGCAAGTGACCTCTTACTTCAGAGGTGAGAAGACCCCTTGGTTTCGGGGTAGTCGTAAAATTCCTTTGTTCCTTTTGTCTAAACAAGACGTAGAACAGTATAAGACTGCTAGCCAGCCCTTGCTCATGGTCTCACTCCGCCTGCAGCTGGACTGTGGTTGGACTGGGAACTATTCTTGCAAGAATAAATCTTTTAAAATACAATTGGAATCCTGATGTCTCTTACGCTGATGATGCTGTTCGTTTAATTATTGTTTTTGCTGCAACAATAATGTACAGACAGTACAACATGTTAGCACAGTGTACATTAGTCCACTAAGTCTCCGCTTAAGATGGGTTTGTTGAATGTTCGATCAATCAGAAACAAGTCATTCCTGCTCAATAAACTATTCACTTATAAAAATCTGGACTTTATGTTGTTGACGGAGACATGGCAACGGAGTATGAAGTTTTCTCATTTGATTGAACTCTGTCCTGTGGAATGTTCATTTATCAGTACACCAAGGCTCGTGGGCTGTGGGGGTGGACTTGCTGTTGTCTACAAAAATCAGTTTATTTGTCAGTTGATGAACTCCAATACGTACTCGTCCTTTGAATTACAGATGTCTAAGGTTGGTCGATCAAATTCTTTTTATTGTATTCTTGTTTATCGGCCTCCTGGGTCTTTGGGTCCTTGACTTTACTGACTTTTTATCCTCTATCATTAAGTTGAATAGAGTTATTATTGTCTGTGATTTTAATAGTCACGTGGATAATGCTGCATGTAATACTGTTTTACATTTTTTCAATTTAATGGATACTTTTAGTTTTGTTCAACATGTCTCTGGTCCTACACATGATAAAGGACACTTGCTTGATGTAGTGTTTTCTCATGGTTTAAATATAGAGGGAATGCATTAACGTCACTTTCCCGCCGGAACACGCACCCCTCAGCCGGACTGAGTGGCAAAAGAGCTGCTGCGTGGCTGGAGTTAATAGGGGAAACTGCGAAAACGCGAGTAAAACAAACTATTATCAGTTTAAACTAAAAGTTGGATTTGATATAGTGTTCCTTACAACTTATCAAAGATCCAGTGATCCATGGATATTGACATGCAGCCAGGAATCGTGTTTCCTGACATTTGTGTGCCTGATTTTGACGCCGGGGAGAAAAATTAAGAAAATTTGCCTGTACATTTTTTATATAAATACAATATAGATAGGTCTAAATCCGAGTGATCACTTACATTAATGTTATACGGTATATCATCATATCGTCCAGCCCTAAAACTTGTACAGTTTTTTGTCAGTGTTTATTTAAAGACATCCAATTATGCAGAATATAGTCTGTTCTGTAGCTTTTTGCAGTCTGTAAAAATATACAGTACCTCAGATTTCTGGTCAAATCTAGTTGTACAGTCAATCGCAAAGCTCTTTCCCATTTTAGATGTGTTTTGTGTGTTTTTCACGGCATTCACGCTGAAAACAAATGCTGCCGCTCAGTCTTTTTGCCACTTGTGGGCGTGACTGCATTCACTCCGACCGACGGTGACGTCATGCGCATACCCTCTATTGATGATGTGTGTACAGAGGATGTTTATGCTAGTGATCATAAATGTGTTTTATTTAATCTTGCGTGTAACGAAAAACCACTGCCGGTCAAGCGGGTGTCTTGTTCTCGCATGATTACCCAAGTTGCTGTTGAACATTTCTCGACCTCTTTTGATTCCAACTCGGTTATTTTCTTAAATGACATTGACAGTTCTGTACAGTTGTTTAATGATCACTGCACTTTGTTACTGGATAAAGTGGCTCCATTTAGGAATCGGCATATTCCCGTGGTTAATACTTCTCCATGGATAAATGATGCCATTCGCAGTCTCAGACGTGTGTGTCTGAAGACTGAACGCTTGTGGAAATCTACGCAGCTCCAGGTTCATCGTCTGTATGTTAAAGAGTTACTGTCTGATTTACATGAGATGATCAAGCATCAGCTTTATTTTAAAATTTTGATTTCAACTTGTAAAAGGAACCCTAAGACTTTGTTTGACACTATTAATGGTCTTGTGTCTCCTGTTACATCATCTGTACCTGTTTTTTCTGTAATAATATTTTGTCTCATTTTGTGGGTAAGGTTATGGCTGTTAGGGCTAGCATTTTACCATCAGCTATCCCCTCAGTAATTATCAAAGAGCGGCCTTCAATTTTAAGCTATTTTCAGTCAATATCCTTTAATGATCTTATAAAGATAGTTTGTACGATGAAACCTTCCCAAAGTCCGGCGGATATTTTGCCTGCTTCTGTGGTTATGGAAACTATTACATCCATTGGTCCATGTTTGGTCTCAATTATTAACCTTTCGCTAAAGTTGGGCCAGGTCCCTAGGTGTTTTAAACACGCTGTTGTTCAACCGCTCTTGAAAAAGTGTAATCTTGATGTTACATCGCTGAACAACTATAGGCCTATTTCTAAGTTGCCCTTCATTTCTAAAATCCTGGAAAAGATTGTGGCAATGCAGTTGAATGATATTTTTAGGGCCCTATGAAATCCGTTTTATTTTTTCCCAAATTCCGTTTTATTTTTTCCCAAATTCCGTTTTTTCCGTTTTAATTTTTGGGAATTATTTTTTTTTTACCCTTGACTGTTATTTTAGTCGTAAAAAAGAGTGTGCTTTTAAAGTTAATGATTAAAATGTATTAAAAAATACAAATAAATTAGGAATGACCTTAAATTTATTGAGGTAATACAGATATTTACTCAGTAGCCTTTTCAGGACAAATACTGCATGATGCAACAACACTGCACTCTTCAAGTAACAACAAAATATGGTTATGAGCTTTAAACTGTCCAGTAATATAAATTAGATTAGTTTATATAAGTTTAAATAAAGTCACACTCTGTCTCTCTCTCGCCCAGTGTCGCTCACGGAGTTCGCTTCGCCTTTGTCCAGTCCGGCGCCTCATAGACAGACGTGGTGTGCACGTTGTCTGTGTGTGTATGTGAGAGAGACGCGTGAGTGTGAGAGAGAGACGGAGGGAGAGCGGGGAAATGCAACTGAAAGAATACGCTGCGTGTTTTATTTGTAAAGTTTTTATTGAGCATATATATATCTTATACATTTTTCAATCCACAGTACGAGAGAGGCTCAAATATTTTTATATAACTGTACATATAAACAAAAACAAAAACAAACAAAGCGGAAGTAGAATACAGTTTTGTAGCATGAAGTACAATAATAATTAATATGAATAAAGTGAAAGGAAATAAGTATTTATACAGATATTGATTGTAAGAAGTCTATAAAGGGTTGCCAAATCTTATGAAAACCTGCAAGGTTGTCCTTCAACAAATATCTAATTTTTTCCAAATGTAAAGTATTGGACATATCTCGAAGCCACATTTTGTCATTGGGTATTGCTGGTCCTTTCCATGACATCAGGAGTAACTTTTTTGCAGTAATAAGAGCGTAGGAAATGAACCGCTGCTGGGCTGAAGTCAATTTTCTAAAAAACTGTGATGTGCCAAGGATAATCAACAATGGTTCCGGTGATAATGTAATCTTAAAAATTCTTGATAGTACATTAAATACATCAGACCAGTAAGTGGCAACTTTAGGACAGGAAAAAAAAGCATGAAAAAGTGTTGCATTGAGGGACTGACATTTATCACAGTTTGATAAAGCGTTCGGGAAAATGCTGTGGATCTTTACTTTTGAAAAATGAAGTCTATGTATAATTTTGAACTGTATAAGACAATGTCTCGTATTATTGGAGCAGGAGTGTATGTTTTCCAGAGATTCTTCCCAGATGTCATTAGGAATATGGATACCCATGTCCTTCTCCCAACTATCTTTATATTTGTTGGACGAGGGGGAAGACATTGTTTGTAGTTTGTTATATATATTAGAGATAAATTTATCTTTATATGGGGGTATAGTGAAACATTCATCTAGCATAGACTGTGGTTGTGTCTCGAAACCTGGCATGAGTTTTCGGATGTAATCTCTGACCTGTAGGTACCTAAAGAAATTATTGCGATGTAGTTTGAACTTTGTCTGCAGTTGTGCAAAGGAAGCAAATTTACCCTCAGTATACAGATCACGAATACAACATAATCCTAATTTTCTCCATTCAGAAAACGTCAGATCTAAATTAGAAGGGGCAGAGGATGGATTTTTTGCAATTGGTAAAGAAAGGGGTAATGTTTTGTGGGTAAAATGCGATTTGATTTGCTTCCATATACGAAATAAATTATGTATGATTGGATTTTGAACGTCTTTTGATTTGTCAAGCGTCGTTGGTGAAAGTACTAGGGCTGCAGGTAAATATGGATCACAGTCTTCCATTTCAATAGCTAACCAAGTGGGATGTGTGTTAGAAGTGATGTTGAAGGAGTTTATACTTTTAAAAGCGCACGCCCAGTAATACATCATGAAATTTGGGAGGGATAGACCTCCGTTTGTTTTAGATTTGGTTAAATGTTTTTTGTTAATTCTTGGAGTTCTGTAATCCCACAGAAAGGGTTGAATAATTGAATCAATTTTCTTGAAAAAGGATTTTGTTAAGAAAACAGGGATATTTTGAAACAAGTATAGAATTTGTGGTAGAAAGATCATCTTGATGGCATTTATCCTCCCAAGTAGTGATATTGGTAAGGTTTTCCAAAACTGAATTTTGTTTTTAAGTTGTTCCAATAAAGGTGGGAAGTTAGATTGCGTGAGAGAGGAAAGTTGCTTTGTAACCTCTATGCCTAAGTATGTAAATTTATCTGTGGTAACCTTAAAGGGGAATCTTGCTAACGTTGTTTGAGGGATGTCATGAACTGGCATTAGTAAACTCTTGGTCCAATTTATCCGATATCCTGAAAATTTCCCAAACATTTCAATTTTTTCAAGAATGGATGGAATAGAGAGGGGAGGTTTGGTCACATATAGCAGAATATCATCTGCATATAGCGAAATTTTATTTATTGTGGTCTTAGTCTGATAGCCATATATTTGGGGGTCTAAACGGATACTTTGTGCAAGTGGTTCAATAGCAAGTGCAAAAATTAATGCTGACAGGGGACATCCTTGTCGTGTTCCTCTGAACAGATTAAATGAGGAAGACAAGTTGCGATTTGTATGAATTTGTGCTTTAGGATTTGTATATAAGAGTCTTATCCAATTTATGAACCTCATACCTAAATTAAGTCGCTTAAGTACTTCGAACAGATATTCCCACTCTATCTGATCAAACGCTTTTTCCGCATCGAGAGTCAATATGGCTAGATCGTTGTGGATTTTCCTGTCAGTATATAGAATATCAAACAATCGTCGTAAATTAGAAGTTGAGGACCTATTTGATATAAAGCCCGTTTGATCGTTGTGAACTATTGTATTCATTAGAGGAGTTAATCTATTGGCCAGGATTTTTGCATATATTTTATAATCTATGTTTAATAGAGAAATTGGACGGTATGAGCCTACATTTAGCTCGTCTTTACCTTTTTTATGAATAACCGTGATTGTGGCCTGAGTTAATGTTGGTGGTAGGGTGCCATCTAATTGGGCCTGGTTGTACATTCTATGGAGAAATGGTGTACGAATATTACTGAATTTTTTATAAAGTTCAACCGGTATGCCATCGGGGCCAGGTGATTTTCCGCTTTTAAGGGAGGCTATTGCCTTTTGTATTTCTGTGGAGTGAATATCTGTATTAAGTCTTTCCGAGTCTTCAGGTGAGATTCTTGATAAGTTACATTCGTCTAGAAATGTATTCATAGTATTAGGATCACTATTACATTTTGAGGTGTACAAGTCAGAATAAAACTGTAAAAAACGCGCATTTATTTTTTTGGGGTTAAGTAATATATGTCCCCTGTCATCTCTAATCTTGTGAATAGCTCGGTCGGCTTCTATTTTTCTAAGTTGACGAGCTAATAATTTGTGAGGTTTCTCTCCGAATTCAAAGTATTTTTGTTTAATGAATAAAAAAGCTGAAGTAATTTTCCTAGAGAGAAGTTGATTGAGTTGATATTTTCGCTTAGTTATTTCTCTATGCAAGTCGGGAGTGGGATTTAAAGCATTCTGTCGGTCTAATTGTTGTATCTGTTCTTCAAGATGTTTACATTGAGTTACTTCTTTTTTCTTTTTGGCCGCTTCATATGAGATTACACATCCTCTCAGATAGGCTTTGAAAGCCTCCCATAAAGTGCATGATGTGACTTCTGGGGTATCATTGGTTTCAAAATATAATTTTAGTTGAGCTTCAATGAATTCACAAAACTCCTTGTCTGTCAATAAATGAGGATTTAGTCTCCAAGATCTACTGGGTGGATCCATACCTTCCAAATTTAAATTGAATGTTAATGGGCTGTGGTCTGAGATTGATATGGTGTGATAATTCACATCAGTTGTGAATGGAACTAGTCGAGCGTCGATTAGAAAATAATCAATTCTACTATAAGAGTTGTGGACTGCCGAAAAAAAAGAATAATCCCTGCCAGATGGGTTGTTAAACCGCCATAGATCTATTAAATTCATACTTTTAAAGAATGAATTTAAAAGAACAGATGAATTATTTTTGGGTATTTTACGAGAAGATGATCGATCAAGAAATGGGTCTAAAGGTGTGTTAAAATCTCCTCCTATTATTAACGTAGTCTGTGACAGATTGGGGAGTAAACTGAAGACTTTCTTAAAAAATGCAGGATTATCCATATTGGGAGCATATATATTGACAAGAGTTAGAGATGTGTTGTATATCTCTCCCGAGACAATGATATAGCGACCATCTTTATCGGCTATGGTGGAATTATGGATAAAGGGTACCCCTTTCTTTATTATAATGGCTGCGCCTCTTGCTTTTGTGGAGAAGGACGTGTGGTATATCTCTTTTACCCATTTAGCTTTCAGTCTGTTATGAAAATTGTTTTTTAAATGTGTCTCTTGTAAAAAAGATATGTCTGAGTGTAATGACTTTAAGTGATTCAAAACTTTACCTCTTTTCACTGGGTTGTTTGCGCCCCGTATATTCCAACTTGTAAATGTCAGTCCCTTTTTAACATTCAGTACGTCCGTCATATGTAATAGGGAGGAAAATTGGCATATGAGTGAAATAGGAAATCAAGTATCTATGCATTATAGTGAAAGAAATCATCTTCTATTGCTGCACAAAATTTGTAATTCCGCATACTCACAAACACACAAATAGTAAACAACAAATAAATGAACAACATAAACTTAAATACCTTAGGCTAATCTAGAGTAGCCGCAGGAAAACAGTTAGCGGGAAAAAGCCAAAAAAACAAAAACGAAACTTCCCTGTATGAGTAACCTAACTTATGAAGACTGTTACTCCTTTTGGGGGAAGCCCCTCAAGCCAAACTATAATGTCATGGCCATTTGTAACACAGAACAAAATATTTGTAGGTTATATTTGAAAATAAGAACATGAGAAAATAAATAAAACCTGTATAGTAATCATACGTTGTAAAAGATTTGTAAACTTAACAATATATTCTTATATATTAATCTTACTGGATACCTCTAGAACAGAGTATAAAGAGACGGTGGAAAAGCACTCCATAGAGGGAAAGAGGCTATTAACTTGAATAAACATTCGTAGCTTATTGACATAGTATAAGTCTGATACAAAAGTATCTCTCTACTTATCTTCCTTGTTATCTTACCACAGTTTGTAAGGATCTCTGTCGAAGTAGGGTACATGATGTATTATCAGTCTTTTAACTTCTTCCAGTTGATCCCGGTGGTGTTGCCGTGAGACGCTCAGCATACTCCTCGGCTTTCTGCGGATCTGTAAAGGATGACTGGGAGCCGTTGTGAGTCACTAGGAATCTCGCTGGGTAAAGCAAGCCGTATTTGACGCCGGGTTGATTGCGCAGTAGTTGCCTGGCTCTGTTGAATTGCGCCCTTCGTTTTGCCACTGATGTAGGGTAATCGGGGAAGATGCTTATGTCTTTACCTTGATACTGGAGGTTTCTCATGGCGGCAGCTTTGCGGAGAATGTCCTCCAGAACGTGATAGTAATGAAGGCGTATTACGAAAGGGCGAGGTGGGTCAGAGGGGTTCGAGCGTTGGCGAAGGGTTCTGTGGGCTCTGTCAATAAGCGGGGCTTCGTCCAACGAGAGTACGTCTTTCAACAAATTGGCAATAAAGTCCCTCGGTTTTGTCGTTTCCGAGCCTTCTCGTACACCCGTAATCCTGATGTTGTTTCTACGAGACCTTCCTTCTAAATCTTCGTTCTTTTGTTTAAGACTGACAACTTCAGCACTGAGATTAGCCACCTGTTGCTCAAGTTGGTTAATGCTATCCGAGTGTGTAGTGGTGGCCTCTTCTATGTCAGTGAGTTTAGCTTGTTGCATCTGAGATTTCGCTTCAAGATTAGCAATAGACACCTGGACGACGTTGTTAGCCGTAACAATCTCCTCTCTCAAGTCATTGTACACACGCTCAATGCGTTTGTCCAAATTCTCACAGATGTCATCCTTTATCTTGGTCATTTCACCTCTGAGTGCAGTAATGGCAGCGAGTAGCGCTCGGTTAGATGGGTCCTCTTCATCACCGCTGGAGTCTTCGGTCTGTGTACCAGTCAAGGCCGGTGGTTGGTTGAGGCCTAGTTGAGTCGATTTTGGTTTCTTGGGTTTTTGTTTGCTCATGTTGAGATATCCAGTCGTGCTTGAAGTCTTAGTATTTTAAAAGTAAATGCGCTCTGAAAGCATAAAATCTACACAGTTGTTGGCTCTTGAAAGTAGTTTTTAGCGGATTTGGCTTACGGAGCTCTTAAAGACGCGTCTTACTCCGTCATCGCTCAGTGGCGCCTGCGTGTTTTAAATAGTGTTAAAAAACGAAACGCAGTATGTGGCGGCGAATTAGTCTATGTGTGGGAAACACTGCATAAGTCACGTGCGAACTTCTCGGCTCGCCACTGACGGCTCATAGTGTTGAGTTTCTTAACTTTTTGCCGACGAAAGGAGAGCCGTGGAGAGCCGCTTCGCCATGCTTTCATTGTTTTGATTTCGTCATTGTAGCTGAAATGACAGGGTGGGGGGGTTGTGTCACCCAGATTTGCTTCCCCCGGTCTGCATTTTAACCAGACATACGTTCTTCTCCCACACAAAAACAGAATTTCAAACCAAATATGTAAAATTCCACGAAATTCCGCGTTAACACTAGATTCCGCGTTAATTGGCCAATTCCGCAATTCCGTGATCGCGGAAATCATAGGGCCCTATATTTTGGAGACATTTATGACAAATTTCAATCAGGTTTTCGCAAAAATCATTCTACTGAAACCGCCTTACTCAGGGTATCAAATGACATTTTGATGGCCACAGGTGCGGGGGAATGTTCCGTGTTGGTTATGTTAGATCTCAGCGCAGCGTTTGACACGGTAGATCACTGCACTTTGATTAATAGATTACACTGTTTAGTAGGTATTTTGGGTTCGGCTCTGGATTGGTTTTCATCTTATCTGTCCGATAGGACTTTTTCGGTATCTGTTGGATCCTTTATGTCTGATTCTGTACCTTTGTCCTGTGGTGTGCCACAAGGTTCTGTGCTGGGCCCTTTGTTGTTTAATTTGTATATGCTTCCTCTTGGACAGATTATTAATAGTTTTAAAACAATTGCTCATCATCTATATGCAGATGATATTCAGTTACTTATTTCGTTTAGACCTGATAGGTTCTACAGGATTGTTTAGTCTCCATTAATAAATGGATGGCAAACAATTTTTTGCAACTTAATAAGGATAAAACTGAAATGATGATCTTTGCTCCTGACAATATTATACCTAAGATTAAGCAGGTTTTGGGGGTTGTAATGATCTACAGATTGTAATGAGATAAGAAATCTAGGTGTTGTAGCCGTTTGTATAATAAGTGTTGTATTGGAGTTTATTTATTATAATTTATGTATTTGTATTATTATTTATTATTATTATTATTATTATTATTTTAGTATGTGCGCATTTGTATTTATGTACTTATTTAATTAATTATCAGGCACCTGTGCGGGTTAGGAATATATGTCACCGCGTGTGGGCAGAGTAGGAAGTGACTATGGAAAGAACAAATGTTTGGATTTGGGAATGTGGTTACTCACAGTTTTTTGACCACTTCGCTAACTTTGTTTGGATTTTTCGTTTATTGAAATTATTAACTTGATTTAGAAATGTGAGGAAAATAAAGCTGTTGAAATGAAGACTGCGTTTGGAGTGGAGTGCGTGCAAAACAATTAATCATAGTTCCCGGAATCCACGGCCAGCATCGAAAGGCCGACATATTAAAGTAAAAAAACTTGGAGGAATTTGGAGTTTGCACCACGAGCGAAAGGAGAACGTGGATTGTGGATTTTCGTGAGTACATGGTGAACAGTTTAATTCGTAAAGCCGCCGCGCTTATGTATCTTGGCAACGGAATGTTGTTGAGTCATCGCACAAGCATGATTTAATGAAATTAAGTTTATGCTTGATGGATAATGGAAGATGTGGCTGAAAAAGCGATTATGGAAGAAAAGGAATTGTTTAAGTTGCTTGCATCTCGCAGAGGAAAGCTTGGGGTTTTGACGAGAAAACGAAACGAAATAAATGCCGCGATTGAAGCTGCCGAAAATAAAGAAACTGTTGCTAAACATGTGGAAACCTTTAACACCGTGTTGGCGTATTTTATGGAATTGCAAGTGTCTGTGCAAAGTTTGTTGAATGATGATGAAAGGGAGGCTGACCACGTAGACTGGTATGAGCCGAAATTAATTCTCTTCAGGGAATTTCTGAATGGAATTGAAACATGGATGGGTGAAGATCCAAAAGGTACAATTGAGGATGTCGTGGAAGGTGCTGTTGGCCCTAATGATAGTGTATCTCAGGCCACTGGCAAGTCCTATAAAAGTACTTCCCAAAATTCATCTAGAGTTTCTTCTAAAAGCAAAACGAGTGCCTCTGCTGCTTTTCTACAAGCTGAAGCGGAACGTGCTGCACTAAAAGCTAAAGCCCAAACTTTAGAGCAAAAGCATATTTTAGATTTGGAGGAGGCTAAATTAAAAGCTAAAAAAGAAAAGCTTGCTTTAGAATCTGAAATGGCTGCAGCAGATGCAAAGGTAAATGTTTTCTTAAAATCTGAATCACTTCTCGAAAAATGAGCGAAAAAATTAGCTTGAATATATTGTACCTGCAAGAACACCAAAGGTTCAAACAAGTCAAGATAAAGCAAAAAGGTGTATGTCTACTCCAACTGTTAAGAAACATCAAAGCCATGAAAAAAATCAGAAACATAAAAGGGACTTGTCTACTTTAAGCAATACAGCTCTTGCAGATGTTTTGAAGAAACAAAATGAATTAACTTCTTTGTTGATAAAGCAACAGCAATCATCCCTTCTTCCAACGAGGGAAATTCCTGTGTTCGGAGGAGATCCTCTGCAGTTCAGATCCTTCATTAAAGCATTCGAACAGGGTATTGAAAACAAGACTGAGAGTATGCAAGACAGACTCTATTATTAAGAACAATTTACAGTTGGACAACCCAAAAATTTGGTTCGCAGTTACATGCACATGGATCCTGTAAGAGGATATAAGGAAGCAAAGCAGCAACTTGAATGGAATTTTGGTAACAGTATAAAGATCGCATCTGCTTTCATGGAAAAGGCTTTGAATTGGACTGTTTTAAGAGCAGAGGATGGACCAGCGCTACGCTCATATGCACTCTTTCTTCGTGGCTGTTTCAACACAATGCAAGAAGTTAATTTTGTGGATGAGCTGGAAAATTCAGCCAACTTGAGAACAATTGTTTCCAAGCTGCCTTTCAAGCTTCACGACAAATGGAGAACAATTGCTTGCAGTATACAGGATAGTCACAAGAAAAACGTCAAGTTTAAAGATCTTCTTGAATTCATTGAAAAAGAGACACGAGCTGCGTTGGATCCTGTATTTGGAGACATGTAGCCCATCAGACAGAAGAGGAATCTCTAAAGTAATCGCTATGCCAAAGCCCAGTATCAAGTCTGCCAGCAGAGGCAGCAGTTTTGCTACCACAGTTACTACAGTGGCAGAAAAGATGAACGACAAGCCGAAAGTGAGTCATACTGCCTTAAATGCAGTGGAAAAGCCATGCATCTTTTGTGGCAAAGACCACGCAATGGAAGTTTGTGATGCATTCAAAGGTAAACCTAACAAAGAAAAGGTGGAATACATAAAGGCCAAAGGTTTGTGCTTTGGATGTTTGGGACATGGGCATATGAGCAAAACCTGCCAAAACCGCAAAAATTGTCAGATTTGTCACCGTCACCCAACCATTCTACATATTGAGAGTAAGGAAAATCAAAGAAAATACCAATTTCCTAAAGTCTTTTCAAAAGATCAAATGTCAAGTGCATTGGTTTCCTTGAAAGAGGGGATGTATATTGGGGCTGGTTCAAATGATTGTGCTCTGTCTATAGTTCCTGTAAACGTGAAATTGAGTAAGGGAACCAGTGTTTTGCAGACGTATGCGTTCCTTGATCTTGGTAGTTCTGCAACGTTTTGCACAGAAGAATTGATGGTTCAATTGAATGCAGCAGGAAGAAAAATGAAAATACTTTTAAAAACTATGGGTCAGGAAAAACTTGTTAACAGTTACAGAGTTTCTGGATTGGAGGTGGCTGCGCTAAAGGAAAATGAATTCCTAGAGTTACCTGATGTATACACTCAGAAATCAATCCCAGTCACAAAAGACAACATTTCTAAAGAAAAGGACATAAGAAAGTGGTCTTACCTGAAGGATGTTGATTTGACGCCAATAAATGCTAGCACCGGGCTGCTTATAGGTGTCAATGTTCCAAAGGCGCTGGAACCATGAAGAGTAGTCAACAGTGAAGGTAGTGGACCGTATGCTGTGAAAACTCTCCTTGGTTGGGTCATTAATGGTCCGCTTAATCATGGTATGGCTGATATTGAGGATCTTGCCCCTGAAATGCAAGTAAATAGAGTGTCCATTGAAAATTTGGAGGAACTTTTGATCAAACAGTATAATCAAGATTTTATTGAACAGCAGTATGATGAGAAGACAGAAATGTCAGTAGAAGATCGACAATTCATGGACACGATCTCAAAGACTGCAGAACTCAAAGACGGACATTACTATTTAAACTTGCCTTTTCGTGAGTCCAATGTAAAAATGCCAAACAATAAGAGCATGGCACAACAACGAGCACAGCACTTGTTAAAAAAGTTCAAAAGAGACGTTACGTTCTTTGCTGAATACAGGGAGTTTATGGACGATGTGATTGCAAAGGGGTATGCAGAGATCGTACCAAGTGATCAACTGGAGTTAACAAATGGAAAGCTGTGGTATATACCACATCATGGAGTTAGGCACCCACGCAAAAAGAAGCTGCGTGTGGTATTCGACTGTGCGTCAACATTTGGTGGGACTTCCTTGAATAAAGAGCTGTTGCAAGGCCCAGACTTGACAAATAATTTGGTAGGAGTTCTACTTAGATTTCGTCAAGGTCCTATTGCCTTTATGACTGATATTGAAGGGATGTTCCACCAGGTTAGAGTGGCCAAGGAAGATGTGAATTTCCAGCATTTTCTTTGGTGGCCAGATGGAGACATTACAAAGGACCTCGAAGAGCACCGAATGGTTGTCCATATATTTGGTGCAGTATCATCACCGAGCTGTGTAACCTTTGCCTTGCTAAAAACAGCTGATGATAACTAAAATTATTATGCAGACAATGTAATTAACACCATCAGGCAGAATTTCTATGTCGATGACTGTTTAAAAGCAGTAAATACAGTGGACCAAGCTTTATCTCTGTATCACCAACTAACAGAGGTGTGTGGCAAGGGAGGTTTTCGACTTAACAAATGGGTCTGCAATGACCGTTCCGTTCTCAGTGTAATTCCTCAGGAAAACCGAGCCAAGGCAGTGAAGACGCTGGACCTCAGTAAAGACCAGCTTCCCATGGAGCGAGCTTTGGGTGTTCAATGGGACGTAGAAAACGATGCGTTCACTTTCAATATGGCAATCAAACAACATTCAACAACAAGACGTGGTATTTTATCTATTGTGAGTTCAATTTATGACCCTTTAGGGTTTCTGTCACCCATTACTCTTTCTTCTAAGCAAATTCTGCAGAATCTGTGTAGGATCAAACTTCCTTGGGATGAAAAGGTCCCTTTGAATATTGCTCTAGGGTGGCAAAGATGGCTTGATGAGTTGATTCCTTTAAACACCTTTAGTGTGAACAGATGCTTCACATGCAAAGATTTCGGCAGCATAGCATCCGCACAGTTGCACAGCTTTTCGGATGCAAATGAAGCTGGGTATGGAGCTGTGTCATATCTAAGGCTTCTCAATGACAAAGGAGAAGTTAATGTAGCATTTGCCATAGGAAAGGCCAAAGTAGCGCTGCATAAACAAACAGAGTTGCAGTTTCAGTTTCGTCTGGATGAATCTTTCTTTTGGTCAGACAGTACTACTGTACTGAAATACATAGCTAACACAACGAAAAGATTCGAAACGTACGTAGCAAACAGAATTTCTATTATTCACACCCATTCAAAGACCTCACAGTGGAAGTACATCTGCTCTAAACTAAATCCTGCAGATGCAGCTTCAAGAGGGATGAAAACTGAAGAATTCCTTCGATCTCAAGTTTGGATCAACGGACCTGACTTCCTCTTAAAGTCACCATCGCAATGGCCTGAAACAAAGGAAGAGGTGAGCTTGATTTTGGATAAAGATCCAGAAGTTAAAGAAAAGATCTGTGCTTGTATTACTGTGACTGATCAAAAGGAACCTCCAACAAGTCAGCTCTTGAATTACTTCTCGGACTGGACTCATCTGAAAAGAGCGGTAGCATGGATTCGTAAGTTTCTGGAAGTGCTGAAATGGAAAGTGAAGAAGAAAAAAATGCAGAACCAACTCAGTGAACAAAGTTGTAAGAAGAAAACAAAGTCACAGTTACCTGAGAATCTGAGTCCGATGCTCTGTGTTGAAGATTTGATTTCGGCAGAAAAAGCCATTGTATCTTTTGTGCAAAATGAACATTTCAGCAAAGAAATGTCTGCTTTAAAACAAGGCATTCAAAAAAGATACAGTCATTTGTATAAACTGGACCCAGAGATTGATGAAGGGCTGTTGAGAGTGGGTGGTAGGTTAAGCAAGTCCGCTTTGCCAGAAGAGGTAAAACATCCTGTCATTTTACCAAAATCGAGTCATGTTTCAAAACTCATTCTCCGACATGTGCACGAAAAAATAGGGCATAGAGGAAGAAACCACATGCTTTCAACTCTTCGTCGGCACTACTGGATTCCTCATGCTAACTCAGCTTCTAGGAAAATTATCAAAGAATTTGTGATTTGTCAGCGAAAGGGACAAAAGCCAGGTGAACAAAAAATGTCCGATCTACCTGCTGACAGAGTTTCTGTGGACTATCCTCCATTTACATACGTTGGTATGGATTATTTCGGCCCCATCGAAACTAAGCGAGGAAGGAGCACTGTTAAAAGGTATGGTGTTATATTTACATGTTTGACATGTCGAGCAGTTCATATTGAAATGGCCCATACTATGGATACAGAGAACTCAGAGAACAAGAGAACAAGAGAGTCGTTTAAGAACGACTTAAAACAGAGTCGATAGTGGAAAATAAAATTCTTGGTCTATTGTGATTTTTAGAGACAATTTCTGCAAGATATTTTGATTTGGCAGACTTAACAGCTTTCTGAAAAACATGAAGAGATTCTCTTAAAATGTCATATGACACCTGCAGTCGGTCCTTAATCCATATGCGTTCTGCGCGTCTACAAGTTCGTCGGAGTGAGCGGATAGAGTCGTTAACCCAAGGAGAATATTTTTTGATAGAGTGTTTAAATTTTAAGGGAGCAATGTTATTGACAATGTCCAAGCAGGTATTACTGAAAATGCTTAGACATGCGTCAGCATCCGGCCTTTCAGAGATCCGTTTCAAAGCAAGTGGTTCATTAACTGCTTTATAGGCAGGGGAAAAGTCCTCGCTGGCTGTGGATGAGAAATAACGAACCCAACGTGCCTGAGCAGGTTTCGTGTTTAATCGACGAGATAGGGCAGTAGTAAAAGTCACAGATTTATGATCGGAAAACCCATTGTCTCTTGTCACCATATCCATGATAAAAAATCCATGAGCAAAGACCAAGTCCAGGATGTGGCCATGAACATGCGTAGGACATTGTACATATGGACATTGTACTGTGCTTGTCCTCCACGTATGCACGTATGGCAGTTTTAAGTGTGCGGTTTACCCTCTCAGTTGCGTTCGTTAGCGGGTGGTATGCCGTTGTCAGCATGTGTTCAGTTCCAAGGGCAGCAACCACATGCTCAAAAAGATTCCTCACAAACGGAGTCCCACAATCTGATATGAGGTAGGTTGGTGCACCATGTAGAGCAAATATTTCACTCAGAAACGTACTCGCTGCCACTTGAGCTGTCGCTGACCGCACTGCACTCACTTCTACCCATTTTGAAAAGTACTCAATGAAGAAGATTAGATGTTCATTGCCACTCTGAGTACGTGGAAGCGGACCCACAAAATCAACTCCTGTGTATTCCCAGGGTTTCATCGGTTTGATCGGAACCATCAGCCCTGCTGGTTTTCTTCGGCTCGGCTTTGTCAACTGTCACACAGGACAAGATATAACGTATATTTTCACATCTGTCACCATTTTGGGCCAAAAGAACCTTTGTTTTAGCCTGGCCAGCTGGTACAGCTGCATCAACTGCGTTCTGTCTGTTATCGGGACCGAGGAGAGACTGCGCAGATCTAACCCAGCTATGAACGCATGCGGAGGAAGAATGTCAAAAGGGCCCTCACAATGCGGCAGTGGGTTGCGTGATAGAGCGTCTGGAACTTTATTCTGAACCCCTGGCCTGTGGACGATGTTAAAATCAAAATCCTGTAGGCGCAAGGACCATCTCGCCAGTCGTCCAGAGGGGTTGGGACGGTTCATCAGCCACCTCAGGCTGTTGTTGTCAGTATAAATGGTTACATGAAGGACCTTGATGTAAGGTCTGAAATATTCCAGAGCCCAAATGACTCCCAAGCACTCCTTCTCAGGTGTTGAGTACGGTCTTTCCGCTTTGTGCAACGTCCTGCTCGCGAAAGCTACCACCACATCTCGCCCCATGTCATCCTTCTGCATCAAGGCCGCACTAAGGCCCAAGTCACAAGTCACAAGCGTCAGTGTGGATGAAGAATGGGCGTGTGAAATCTGGAAGGCACAGAATGGGTTCGGACGTAAGGCAGTTTTTCAAGTAATCCATCGAAGCCTTACAACTGTCATCCCAGTTGAATGGAGTTTCCTTTCTGATGAGTTTAAAAAGTGACTCAGCTTTTTGTGCATAATTTGGAATGAATCACCTGTAATAGCTTGAGGCCGAGAAATCCTCTCACTTCTTTCACGTCTGTCGGCGTTCTGAACTCTCGGATCAGGAGAAATACCATCCGGAGTGACCCTGTATCCTAGGAAGATGACTTCACTCAAGCAGAACTGACACTTATTTAGCTTGAGAGTAAGACCAGCTGACTCAAGTCTAGAAAGGACTTCCCGGAGGTCTTCCAAGTGTTTTTCAAAGGTTAGGGATACGACAACAATATCATCCAAGTACACTGCACAGCACTTGTAAACCAATCCAGCAAGGACATTGTTCATTACTCTCTGAAACATGGCTGGGGCGTTACTAAGCCCAAAAGGAAGGACTTTGAATTGAAAAAGGCCACAGTGTGATGCGAATGCTGTGTTTGGCCTTGACTGTTCTTCTACCGACACCTGCCAGTACCCCTGAGCCAAATCAAAAGTAGTAAGAAATTTTTCACGAGCCAGGAAATCGAATGATTCGTCGACTTTGGGCAGTGGGTACGAATCCTTAAGTGTCAGGTGATTAAGGCCTCTGTAGTCTACACAAAACCTGTGGTCTCCACATGGCTTCTTGACAATTACTACAGGTGCAGACCATGGACTGGAAGATGGTTCGATGATGTTTTCTTCGAGCATCATCTGAATCTGATCTTCAATGATTTGTTTCTTAGCTGGTGTAGCGTTTATACGCCCGTATAAATATAACTAATTATTATTCATAACAGATTATGATCAATAATTAATAATTTGATTATTTTCAGAATTTCCTGTTGCAGAATCAATAGTATGATCATTTTATCAGTTCATCCAATGAACGGAAAGCATAAACAATTATTAATTCTAGGAAATATAATATCTTCCTGGCCAAGGAAGACTAATTCCCAGCTAACAGCTAAATTAAGAAATAATTCAAGGGTAAAAGCATAAGTAGTTAATAGATCGCAGTTCAAGACAAATTCGTAAGCAGATAACACAAGTAATGCTTCTCTTTTCAAATACAAACAATACTTTATTGATTATAAGCCTATGACTAGCACATAAAACTAATATCTAACACACACAGACAATACCTTATTGATTACAAGACTAACACATAAAACTAATATCTAACACATAAAACTAATATCTAACACACACACACACACATTCATACGAGTTGCAGAAAGAAAGAGAGTGAGGAAGAAATGAGTTTTAGGAGTCAGATGGTGAGATCCCAAGTTTCTATATGTACTTAAAAGACATGACCTGAACGAACCATCAATCATCGATTTGACCCTTCTATCGTTTCTTAGGCAGGTTATTCAATTTTATATTAAACACCAGTTCAGATAAAAGTCTGGAGAGGTTACTTGCTTGTCTTCGGTTTGCTTTGGGATTCTCCTTTTGTCGGTGTAAAGGGGGATACCCGGGTCCGTTGCTTTGCTGGCGGTTGTGTTTTATTATGTTCCCTTAGGTGCAATTATAGTATTACTATAGTTTTTTGTACAAAAAAAATTAAAAAATGTAGTGATTTATGACCTTTTCCCACCCTATTTCTCAACCTCTGATTCAAACAGTCTGTTTTCGAGGTGTTTCCCCTTTAAGAGTTCAGTGTTAACGCCCACTGTTATGATTGGCTAACGTCAGTGCTGCTTATGCATAAATTATTAACGTTAATCATTTTAATCGTTAATCAACATGTTGTAGGCTACACAATGCTCCATCACATGAAACTTCGGTCTTCGATCTTTAACCATCGTGTCAATTCTCAATTGATTTTGATTCATATGCGCGAGGGAGAGAGAGAGAGAGAGAGAGAGAGAGAGAGAGAGGACAGTTTGAAGGCGCACACGCGGCCGTGGCTCTCTCTCTCTCTCTCTCTCTCTCTCTCTGCTCGCTCGAGAGCAGGACAGTTTGAAGGCGCGCCCGCGGCCGTGGCTCTCTCTCTCTCTCTCTCTCTCTGCTCGCTCTTTCAGTAACCTGCCCTGTCACACTCATCTACATCACTTACCGATAAGATAAAGCTTTGGCGCGCTGCATATGCTGCAAATAAACTGCATCCAACTGCTTTCCCTGACGTCTGGATCGTTCGGCAGCGTATTCAAACATGTTGTTTGTCCACAGCAGGAACAGCACATCTGCGTGGCATCACAGTCATCTTGTAAACAGACCCACTCACTGCACAACAGCGCATGCAATGATGCGAAATGAGGGGTAGTTGTCCTGCGCTGGAGGCGGTCATATGCAAACGACTGGTACGTCACTTCGTACCGTGACGTCACTAAGTTCAGAGGATCTAGAACGAGCTGTATTTAGAGCTTGATTAAATAAATGCTTCGTTTATAATGGGGAGGACGTCTTAAGCTATGAAACTTGCAGGAAGTTTTAATAGTACATAGATCTCTTATATACCAAAAGATCAAGGCAAATTTGGCTTCTCATGTCATGACCCCTTTAAACTCGAAACTTTGCAGCAAAACTTAACTTAGAACCGAGACTCTTAACGGAAAAGAAAACAAAGGAAAAGAAAGGAAGTGAGACGAGTTAGATGGTTTGAATGAAACTGTGGTTTAACCCATGTTCTTCTGATCTTAATTTGGGTTCTTTGTCTTCGTTCGTCTACATGGTTACTTTAACCATCGTCTGCTCCACCCGACTTGTTCTGCCGAGACCTTTCCCGAGGGAGAGAGTGAGGGAGAGAGAGAGAGAGAGCAAGAGCGAGCACAAGATAGCACAAGAGAGAGCACAAGAGAGAGAGATTCTGTGTCCGGGTCTAAGATTTTAAACTCAAAGTTTGTCCAACCTCCCGGATGGGTTCTGGCCAATTGGGCACTGGCTTAATTTAGGAGGTGGCCCTATTTTCTCCTTATCGTAAATCATGGGTTATCTGTGATCTCCTTGTTCTCCAGCACCAGCAGAGAGAACAATAGGCCACAGTTTAGACATTATTACTATTATACGAATACAAAACATTTTACACAGATTTCAAATCAAACCATCTTTTTTAATTAAAAATACGATCCTGCTGACAGGAAACACGGCACACTTTCATTCACGCACCTAATATTTATAACAATTATGAATTGTTTGGCATCTAAGCATATGAGACCTACACATATAATATAGAATTATGTGGTTGCATGATGTGATTATAAGTCCATCGAGAATTGTTCTGGGATGAGTTTTTGGATTTCGATATGTAAAGTGTTAGTGTGTAAAGTTTAGGGGGTTTAAGCCATTCCAGTCTGAGGTCCTTCCTGCTGAAGTCTGTTTGGTCCCCATGTCATGGGACCTTGGACCTTAAGAAAGAGTAGTCTGTTAGTCGCAGGGGTCAGATGACCTCTTGTTAGGGCCTCTTGTTTAACCATTTCTGAACAGATCTGTTCTTGACAAATTATAAAACATTGACAACGTTCTTCCTTTAGTTAAACAATAAAAAGTCTTTTTTGGTTGTAGAGCCTGGGGTAATCTGGAATGTGAAGCCTCTTTTGTGTGATTATGTATAAAAGCTTCAATTGTGTTTGGTTCATTCTCATAGTTGCTACACTGGTGAGCTCCGGTATGGCGGGAGGTGAACTGGTTTTGCTTCACCCGTGTTGATTACGTGCTCCCCCAATGAAGTGTGCCCCAAGTGTCCATCAAACAGGCTCCAAAAGTCTTTAAGGAGTTCCAACAATTTCCCTTTTTCTTCCCTTTTCAGACAAGCTCTCTCAACTTTCTCATCCAAGGCAGACTGGCAGACATTTAAGAACATTAAGCTCCCAAGCTCAGGTGCTTCCAACCACTCACTCAAAACCTCTTGGGGTGTAGATTCACCCAGGGTCACAGTCCTTGATGGGATGTGAATGCTGACCGACGCTTGCAGCATAAAATCCATCCCTAAGACAAGTGCAGAGGACAGATCAGGGATAATGACAAACCAATGGTAGAAATTTTTTTCCCTGGAGGCCAATGTTTAACCAGACAACAACAGTCGAAGTGCAAGCAGCACTGTTAGCAAGCTGAATTGGGGGAAAAGTCCAAGGTTGAACCTTCTGAGAATGTCGCAAGACATCAGAAATCATATTTGTACGAACCGCTGAAAGTGAGGCACCAGTGTCCAGCGCTGCGTCGATGGCCTTATGACAGAAATTGACCTTAATAATAAACGGTGTATTCCAAAAGGAAGGAGATGTACGGTCCTCCACATGTCCAAGGACAAGCGGCTCAGGAGGGGACATAAGACAAGGGTGAGGCGCATTTATCTTCTGGAGGGAGGATTGCCTCGGTAAAACGTCCTCCCCCCTTTGAAGTTTACCTTCTGCCGAACAGAATTGTGCTTTTGCTCCTCCCTGTCTTCATATGTTGTGGCTTTAGTATCCTCCTCATTGTTCCGTGGCTCATTCGAAACTGGACTTGTCTGTTTGTCAGTGGCTGGAAAATACACAGTCTGTTGCGCAATTTGGACAGTTTCTCGAAGTGAAACCAGGCGCAGAACATTTGAAACAATAAAATGGTAAATGGACTGTATTTATATAGCGCTTTCACAGACCCAATGGCCACCAAAACGCTTTACAATTTGCGTCACATTCACCCATTCACTCACTCATTCATACACCGACGGCGGTGTCAGCCATGCAAGGCGGCATCCAGCTCGTCGGGAGCAGCTGGGGTTAGGTGTCTTGCTCATTGACACCTCGACACTTGGTCAGGTGGAACCGGGGATTGAACCACCAGCCTTCCGGTTTGTAGACAATCTACATGAACCACTGAGCCACTGCCGCCCCGCCCCAATAATTCTCTTGCCTGTTTTTGCTTTTCTGCAATACTGGTTCATTACGGCTGCCAGGGCTGAGAGCAGAGTGCAGCTCGTGGGCACACATCAAGAGGTCTATGTCTGAAGTAATTTGTGCACCATACAGTGCAACTCTGTAGCGCAAGGTGTGGTCTTTTTTTTCTAGTTAAATATTACAGGCATATGAATTCATTTTAATTCTACATCCAATTACAATTTATGCTCATCAAATTACAATTCTGCATCCTGTCTGCTACCTCAATTAAAATCCAGGAACTGCTATCCTGTTGCTAAGGTATTCACAAAGTTTTTAGCACATTGCTAAGTTGTAGGGTACTGGCTAAAGTCTAAAGAGCCCAACCAGGTCTTTAGATATTCTGGTCTCTAGATATGGCTCAAGTTCTCCTTCAGTGTAAATCTAAGGAGTTTTTTACTTGCTTTATGGTCCACAAGCAAAAAAAAGGAAATCTGAAGAATTAAAAAAAGTAACAGCACACCTCCCAAGTCACAAGGTTTCATTCACGTATAGCAGAAACACCAAATCTGGCTTAGATGCCAGTTGAGTTTCTCATGTACAGTCAGTGAAAAGATCCTTCAGATGATATAATTTTATTCAGTTTTAATAATGAAGTGCTTCTCAACCTTTCTGACTCAAAGCCCTGTTGTTCAACACAATATTCAAAAGCCCTCCCCACCAAAAAATAAATAATATATGATATATTAAATGAATGAATCATGATTTATTTTGTGATTCCAAAAGTTCTTCAATAAAATTATGAGTTATTGGGGGGTGGGGGCATGATTTGGGGAGAGTGGAGACCTTTATGTTAACCCTCAGGTGCTCTTTGGTCCGAAAAATTCCGAAAAATTTTCTGTTTTGAATTTTTAAAAATCACAAACTTGGTGACTTTTATGGCATTAGGAATGTGAAGTGTGAACACACAAAAAAATTAAGGTCATGATTAGGGATGGGACAGTATGAAAATTTCACATCACGATTATAGTGTCCAAAATTATCGTGATTATCAATATTATCGCGGTTTTGTTCAAATGAGATGAAAGTGTTCAAAAAGACCTGATGCTCACACTGAAAACATTTCAACAAGTTTTATATTTGAAAATCAACAAACAACAAATAAATAAGCAGCTCTATGCAGTTTTTTTAAGCAAGATTCTATTCTGTGCCATTTCCTTCTTTATAATGACCGTCGTCAATAGCAACGCATTATTACACAGCGCACATCCATGTATCACAACGGTACGGCACAGCGCACTCTTGTTTCATTCAAATACAACTTGCCGTCTTGCGTCTCTCGTTTTTGATTGTATTGAAAATGAAATCAGAGTTTGATAATATTGTTTTGATCATCTTGTCTGGACGATTGTTTAGTACGCTGTACAAAATGGATTTATAAGATTTAAGATTTAGGTGTTATAAGTGTACAATGAATCTATACATTACTATCCCTTAAAATGTCACTCTTAATAATAGTCTGGTTTGAAGTTGTTCGTTCGTCTTTGCTCAAAGCCACTTGCTGCGAACCTTTCTTCGCGGAAGCTTCACGTTTATTTCAAGTGAGTGAGATAAAATGTTTCAACTCAAAACAACATTTTGTGCCCAATTATTTCCCAGACGTAGTTTTGGTATTGGGGTCAAAGTTAACTTGCCTTGCGTTCGCTATGCAACACTGGGTGATGGTCACACAAGACGACTCGGCAGATTTTAAGTGTTTCTATTGCAGCGACTTTTTGTTCTGTGACCATCCTCGATCAAGTTTCCCTCAGGACTTTTGTAAAAGCCAAAATATGACCACACCTCAGATTTGGTCCTCTTAAAAGGCTGGAAAATCTCCCGAGCACGGTCACTGCCTTCCGCCATTCCTTCTCGAATAATAATAATAAAAAAACATTGCGCGCTGCGCCTGCGTCAGACTGTTGCTGGCTGGACAGGATTTACAGTGAGTTATTAAGATCGCGATAATCAAACACGGTTTTAATGATAATTAAATTTTAAACGATAATACTAACCGTCAGTACATTTTATCGTGGTTTATCGTGAAACCGGTAATCGTCCCATCCCTAGTCATGATCCATAAAGTGGTCGTAAAAAAATAGTGCCTTTTGTGCTCTTCGGTCAAAAATGACCGACCATAGGAAATTAATGGGAAATTGACAAAAACACAAAAATTCTCTACAAATCGGCCACGATGTAGAAAAAAAGTGCTCAGCAATGAAGGGGTGAAACTCTAAAACATCAATAGTGAAAAACAGACACACCCACACACACACACTTTTATACACACATACACACCAATGAATTGTGATTTTTAAAAAATCTGTTTTGAATTTTTAAAAAAATCACAGCTTCATCTGAATGTTACGAAACTTGGTGACTTTTATGGAATTAGATATGTGAACACAAAAAAATGCAAGGCATGATTCAAGCAGGCTAAGTGGTCGTACAAAAATTTGTCACACTTGTGCTCTTCAGTCAAAAAAGGCCGACCATAGGAATTTACAGGAAATTGACAAAAACACAAAAATTCTCTACAAAATGGCCACGATGCAGAAAAAAAAGTGCTCAGCAATGAAGGGATGAAACTCTAAAATATCAATAGTGAAAAACATAATTAATAATTATAATATATATATATATATATATATATATATATATATATATATATATATATTATAATATAATATAATTAATAATTAATATTAATATAATTATAATTACAATTATTAAAATAATTAATATAAATGTTAAAAAAAAATAATAATATAAATAATAATAAGCTTTGATAAAGCATTACTGTTTATTTTTGTAATTTTTTTTATTGAATTGTAATGTTAACTGTTAACTGAAATCAAGAAGCGACGTTGGGGATGGATTGGACACACCTTACGTAAGCCAGCGACAAACACCACCAGACAAGCCTTAAAATGGAATCCGCAAGGAAAGCGAAACAGAGGTCGACCGAGAAATACCTGGCGCCGAGACTTGGAGGCAGACACAAAGAGCATGGGAAAGACCTGGAGTCAGCTGGAAAAAATGGCCCAGGACAGAGATGCCTGGAGATCCCTTGTTGGCGGCCTATGCCCCAGGAGGGGTAGTAGGCGAAACACAATGTTAACTGTAACAAAATGCTTTCTCTGTATTCAGGTTTGATGCAAAAACGTGTACACTTCACATCAAACTTATTTAAAAAAAATATATATATAAACCTTGGCAAAAAGTATTATTTGAGAATTTCTAAAAAAATACATTCAAGTCCACATCTTAAAAGTAAGTAATTTGGTCCAAAAACAACTAGAGAATTCGCAAGCCTCTCCATAGAGAGCTATACAGGCATCTAGTGGTAACACCATTATGGAAGCAAATAAGAGACATAACTATTTGAAATTTAACAGCCACTGAATACCTAGTTTTGAAATAATTTATTTTGAAAAACATTTATCTGAATTTATTTGCTCTGAATTCACCCCTTTGAAATTATTTTACTTTGGAAACCATGTATCTGAATTTGTTTTGAATTTACCTCTTTAAAATTTAAATATGAAAATTCTTGATTTCCATTTTAAAAACCTGAATTTCGATCAGAATCAGAATCAGAATCACTTTATTTGCCAAATGCATCAGCAGACACACAGGAATTTGTTATGGCAGTCAGTAACACACAAAACTCGACACAAACCATATACAGTACGTGTAGCTACATACAGCATGTTTAAAATAAATTATATAAATTAAATAAAATAGTCCCAATATAAAATAGTCCAGAGGGTTGAGTGAGGCACTGGATCAGCTATTCAGGAGGGAAATGGCTCTTGGAAAAAAACTGTTTAAATGGTGTGAGGTCCTCGTGCTCATTGCCCTATACCTTCTTCCTGAGGGAAGCAGCCTAAAAATGTCACCTTCTGGATGAGACTGATCAGCAGCAATTTTAGCTGCCCTCTTCCTGACTCTGGCCTCATACAAGTCATTGATTGACAGCTGCCTCTGTCCAGTCAGCTTCTCTGCTGTGCGCACAATGCGCTGCAGTCTACTCTTCGCCTGGGCCGATGCTGAGGCAAACCATACAGTAATAGATGCTGAAAGAAGGCTTTCCACAGTGGCTCTGTAAAACCTAGACCGAACAGAGCTGGAAATGTTCAGCTTTGTTAACTGCCTTAGGAAAAACATTCCACTGTGAGCCCTCTTGATAATGAAGGAACAGATTTCTTCCCATTTCAAGTTGTTAGTGATGAAAGTGCCTAGGAATTTGAATGACTCCACCTCCTTAACAACAGAGCTCTTGATGTTTAGGGGTGGGAGAGAGACAGGGGTTCTACGAAAGTCTATCACCATTTCCACTGTCTTTTGTTGGTTGAACTCCAGATTGTTCTTGTCACACCACTCAACCAGATGAGACACTACCTGCCTATAAGCAGACTCATCGCCCTTAATAAGGCCGATCAAGGTGGTATTGTCTGCGAATTTAATCAACTTGATGGAGCGATTATTGGAATTGCAATCAGTGGTATACAGTGAATAGAGAAATGGTGACAGCACGCACCCCTGAGGTGCTCCAATGTTGGTGAACCGAGGATCAGACATTTGCTGGCCAAGCCGAACATGCTGCTGTCTGTAGCTGAGAAAGTCCATAATCCATCGGCAGATAGAGGGGTCCACCCCCATCAGTGACATCTTCTTCCACAGCCGCTCAGGTAGAATGGTATTAAAGGCGGCACTAAAATCTACAAACAGCATCCTTACATGATAGGAGCCAGGAGAGTCAAGATGGTCCAGAGCATAATGCAGACCTAAGTGAACTGCATCATCCACTGAGCGGTTTGCCCTGTAAGCAAACTGCAGTGGGTCAAGATGGGAAGCTGTGATGGATTTGAGATGGAACAGAACCAACCGCTCAGGAAATTTCATGACAACTGATGTAAGGGCCACCGGTCTGAAGTCATTCAGGCCCACGGCACTGTTTTTCTTCCGTACTGGAATAATGGTTGATGACTTAAAACAACCCGGAACCTTACATAAGACAATTGACTGATTAAAAATGTCTGTAAAAACTGGAGCAAGCTGACTAGCACAGTACTTCAGGGTGGCAGGTGAAATCCCATCGGGGCCGCTTGCTTTCCTTACATTCTGGCGGCAAAATAGCCGGTACACATCCTTCTCCTCAATATCAAAGGGAGTTTGATCTTGAGGAGCCATGTTCTCCTCCATGAATGGGACTTCATGATTATGAACCAGATCCCACCCAGGGCAAGGGAAAGGTGGAGGGCAGGAGGGATGAATATTTTTCAATGCTCACAAATTCAGATACAAAAATGATCAACTTACAGAATTTCAGATAAAATAGATTCAGGTTGATCAAATTTGATTGCTCAAATTCAGATCTCAAATTTCAAGTTAATATTTTTCAAAGAAAACCTCAGTCTAATTCGACTGCTCAAATTCAGATCGAAAAATTCAAGTTAGCCTAAATATTCACATGGTAACATCCGCGCTACCCGGGATAGGAAAAACAGTTGAGCCTGTATGCAATTGAACCGACGTCAGGCCTTTCAGAGCACGACGACCTGTCTGTCGTGATCCAAGAAGTCGATCGGCACTGATATTAAACCTGTTAAGATGACTTCCAGGAACAACGAAGGCGCTCCGGTAAGTTTGCTGTTTATGTACAATCGGACTCAGGGTTCGACAAAAGACCATAGCTATGTATGTGTTCCAAACATAATTAACAACAACATACAAACCATGCAATGACATGTTTTATTTAATTTTCTATCAACAGATGGCACTAATCTGTCTTCAAAAAAATGGATTTAAAAGGCCTAGTCTCTATATTAATCTGAAATACTGCAATAATTGAAGAAATAAAAAAATAAAAAAATATTTATTTTCAAATGGCAAAAATGGACCATAAATATTGCATAAATATTAATAAGTAACTTCAAATTCTCTCAAAATACAAAATTAAAAAGAAAAAAAATATTATAGAACAAAAATTAATTGCATTGGTTTTACTGGGAAAGTTTCATTTAGGTGTCCAGTCACTTCTGATCGGGAAGATAACAAAAGGTGCCTAAATGAAGAGCACCATTAATTTCACATGTCCACACATTTTTGGCATTTCCTAATTCCTAATTTAAGTGCATTGATTTTGTAATGTTTGTAATGTCTCCTGTTGAAGTCTGGCGCTTGAGGTAAAGGTGTCCAACATCCACCTCTCGCTTATGTGTGTGTGTGAACTGTGAAAGCAGAGCCATTCAAATGCAGAGCGTGATAGATTGCCCTCTCTCCCTGAAAATCGCCACTGACTTTCACCTCCTCCAGCTAGTGGAGCAATCTATTTCATCCTCCGTTCTTTTAATTGACTGATTGTCACGTTGTATCACAAGCAAAGCAAGTGCAGGGCGATGTAAAGGACAGTGGCTGGACACTGCACCCCTGCTCTCAATGCCTCTAATGAGATATTAATGATCGAACCCATCAATCGCCACAGCTTTAGTGCGCTAGACTACAGTGAGCTCCACTCCAGCGCTTATGAAACAGCCACCCACAGTGGCAGAGGGCTGAACTGCAACCTGATGTCCATTTCTAGACATATACAGATGTAGCACTGTTTTGTGCTCAAAATACAAAGTTTAGGAGTCATATATGTATCTACACAACAAGAGCATCACTTGCTGACAATGAAAATGTGTTTTAAACAGTGCAGTTAGCTCAACATGCTAAAACATGCTAAAGCTCAGCATAAGCTAAATGAAGATGATTATGACATTATTATCATCTGCATTTGGTGGGTATGATATAACATTTAATTTACAGGGTTTTTTTTTTTTTCATTCAGATCCAACTGATCTTAATGGTTAATCACTGAATCGTTTGGTAAACCTATACATTTTCATTTCAGCAATATACAGTATATGGATTTTAAGAAATAGAAATAAAATGTGTGTTTGTACTAACATATAAATTACGTGTAACCACACATGATGAATACTCGTTATTGCTAATTGATTTCACATAGTGGTAACCACAATTGGTCACTATATATAAAAGTAGGGGTGTAAACACTGGCAATTTCTTTCAACATGGAGCAGGATAGACAGCAAGGAATAGGAAGAGCTAGAGGGATCCGTCAGAGAGGTGGGCATGGGTACCAACAGAGAGGTCAGAGAGGTGGGCATGGGGCATGTCAAAGGGTTGGTCATCAGAGAGAGGGAGGCAGAACTGTTGTCTCTAATGAAGTCCGGGCCATCATCGTTGATCATGTGGTCAACCGAGGCCTTGGCTGCCAGATTAGTTGATCCAAATCTAAAAAGATCAACTGTCAATTCTATCAACCTTTCGCCAAGAAAACCGGTAAGCGTGGAGGATGTATACTATTACATTTACAGTAAATTGCAATGCATGTAAATTCATCAGACATGTTACAGTATTGGTTAGCATAGACATAATAAATACATAGATGCCCTATTGGCCGCTTTGGAACGTTGCTGCGATACGTCAACGCGTCCGCCATTTTGCCGAGGGCAAGACTGTACTGTAATCAAATGCAAGTAAACGATGAGCTGCAGTTTTTCTGGATAAAAACAAACAAAAAAATACATTTATCAACTGATTTCAGTGGTTTGTACGTGGTGTACAAAAAGTTCCATCTCTAGTTATTTAAAATCTCGATAGTTGGACTTATAAAAAAAAATTTTTAATAAGGAATTGTCAAAGCTCAGGCTTGTCATAGGCTATCTGGCTTCTTGGATAAGAATTGTGAAGATATAATTTAATTTTTACATTAAATTAAATAAAGTTTTCTTATTTTAGAAAAAGCATTTTCTGTGATTGACCTGATTTTAGCAATAACAAAGATAACTGATGGATTCTTTATTGTAATGATATGGTACAACTCCAGTGCAATGCAAATAGTAAATAAAAGATAAAGTGAGAAGAAATAGTAAATAGTTTAGTCAATAAAATAAACAAACAGTATGGCAAATAAAATAGTAATGAATAGTATAATTATATAATATCATAAGTACATAATATAATAATACAAATATTGATAATAGCATATAGTTTATGTATAATACTATAATAATAGCAATGGGATAAGATATATAAATTACAGTATATAGACAATAAAAAAATAATAAGTTAAATGGGGACTATGAATAGTACAATCATTTAACAGCATAGCTGTAATAGATTGATAATTGCAAGTGGTATAATATTACAATAATAATAACAGCAAATACAATGTAATATCAATTGCAGAATAATATAGACAATATGAAAAAAATATGAAACATTATTATATTGATCATTAAACTGACATTTAACAAAAAGATTTGTGTAATTTTATTTTATATAGGCCTACATTCAGTGAAGAGAATGTATATACAAAATAATTTATATATTTTAAAATATTCCTACATAGGCTATATAAAATAAAATGTCACAACCCTGTCTCTTTTTGTGAGACCAAAGATCGCCCGTTAGATATACACAAGACGATTTATATCTCATGAGATTTATATCTCATCATGTGTAACCACTAGGCTAGAGACATCAGAACCAGCGGCAAACGTCAGAAGCACTAGCTGAGGTAAGGTTGTTCCAGGCGGGTACATGAGCGCCTTGAGCACCCGGTGATCGCCTGAATCTCACAACTCCAAAAACGTCAGATCAATCTTTATAAATAAACCACAGATTTGAGCTTTAAAGTTTAAACAACTACATTGTCGACTGAAAAACTATTAAAACTATATTTCGTGACACAATAACAGTAGTATTTTCGCGGCTTTTCTCCTCGGAACGTTACTATTATTACTAATTATATCATGACCAAATACAACTAGAAACAAATGTTCAGTCTTGCTTGTGAAAGATAATTCCTCGAGACCTGTTTTCAATTGTGTGGCGATTTGTACAGCCCCAAGCAGCGCACGAAACAGGCATTTTTCTCAATTCTCGTTATGAGAAGAATGAGAAAGTTGCCCTCCGCAGCGGCGCCGTTGACGTACACTCCAGCGCCAATAGGGCGTCTATGTATTTATTATGTCTATATGTTATTGGTAGAGTATGATTTATTGACAGTATAGGCTACTCTGTTCTATGCTTAGAGTTGACAGAAAACCCCATAGTGGTGGCTGTGGCCGTGTGCTGACCGACCAGCAAGAGTGGGCAGTGGTGGAAATGGTGAGGGCCAGGAATGATATACGGCTGTCAGAAATAAAGCTGGCAATTGAGGAGAACAATGAAACCTTTGCCAATGTGGCATCCATCAGCCTACAGTAGGCCACCTTTAAAGAGGCACCAGGTATCAATGAAACAAATTTACCTGGTGCCTTTTGAGAGAAACAATGACCGGGTGAAACAACTAAGGGCTGAGTATGTTCAGGTACAGCACTATGTATTGTATTACTGTTACTATTTGATGCATCACTTGCGTCATATGTATATTGGAACAACACTGTAAAAATAACTAACCAAAATATATTTTTAGAGGGTTATGGTGCTTGACGCTGATGTGAACCATCACAAGTACATTTTTGTTGATGAAGCGGGCTTTAACCTGGCCAAAACTCGTCGCCGTGGACGGAACATCAACGGACCACTGTCCAAGTGCCTGAGTCAACGTGGAGGAAACATCCCCATATGCGCAGCTATCTCTGAAGATGGTGTCGTAGGACGTAGGCCATTACTTCGCTCCTATGATGCTGCACATCTTATTGAGTTTCTCAATAAAATTGAGCCGGCCTGTCAAGGTGAAGGGGTCACCTATGTAATTGTGTGGGACAATGTCAGGTTCCACCACGCAGAGGTAGTTCAAGCATGGTTTCAGGCCCATCCCCGATTCATGACCCTCTGCCTCCATGCTCTCCTTTCCTCAACCCTATTGAGGAATTTTTTTCAGCATGGAGGTGAAAGGTCTATGATCGCCAACCCCTTGAGCGTGCCACCCTCCTTCAGGCCATGGATGATGCATGTGATGACATCAGTATAGACCAATGTCAAGCATGGATTCGTCACGCCACAAGGTTTTTTCCAAGGTGCATGAACAATGATAACATTCATTGTGATGTGGATGAGAATCTATGGCCAAATGCTTAAGACAGGCTTGATCCAAATTAATGTAATGTGTGCACTAAATGTTATGTTTTGTTCTCATTTAGTTACATATCATTATAGAAAGTATACCTAGTTACAATTATATTTGAAAAATAAAAACTAATTTGCCCAAATGATTGTAGAGGATGTCTTCATTGATCCTTCACTTGATTACACATAGCAGGATGGATATTTTGGAAATGATAGATTATGTAAATGTTGGGTAATGTAAGTGTATTGCCTAATGTGAAAACTGTGTCATCTGTCTTTTATAGTACTGTAGCATATTCATTTTTAAGGACTTCTAAGGCCGATTTGAAACATGTATCTTGCATTGTTTGCTGTTGGATGAACTGATTGTTAAAAGTACTAAACTGAAAGAAGATCATACTGTTGTGTTTCAGTGATTAAACCAAATGTTCTCATTACAAATTACAATAATCTTGTGTTTAAAACAATGATTATGTGGACTGAAAACATGTGCAACTGACTGAAAGCATTACATCAGGTTTTGAAAGAATGACTAGCTGCATTACAAGTGTGATCAGTTTGGATTTTTGTAATAAGAGTTTTGAAAATGTACACCTTGTAAAAATAGTACCAAAGCGAATAAAAAAACTGTAATCAACTTAAATTATTAAAAAAATATATAGAATTAAAAATAAATAAATTCTTCAGAATATTCATATTTCTTTTGCATCCTGAAAAACAAATAAAAAAACTGAAAACATATGCAGAGGGAACAAATACACGGAGACCGTAAAGTCCATATGATTAACATAAGTGTGTGTGTGTGTGTGTGTGTGTGTGTGTGTCAGATATGACATTGGCCAAATCAACTCCTTAGTAGCTATAGGTCAGATTTTCACAAAAAAGATGTTCCTTGAAACATTCTCAAATATTGCTGAATGTATTTACGAAATTTTATTCATGTAATTTTGAGTGTGGCTGTCATCAATGCAAAAGGGAGACATTGGGTCTACCAAAAATTAAGAAGACATCTTGAAATTAGAATGTACATTTATTTTTCACTTAAACTGTTGGTATTAATAAATTTAAAAAAAACTGTAATTACACAATCTGTATTAAATAAAGCCTAGTAAATTATGCAAAAAAAAATGCATTTCACTAATAATGGTCTCAAACCTTTGGATCCAAATGCATTTCTCAAACATTTCAGAAAAATGCTGAAACATGTGCGATTTCTTTGTAACAGTGAAATAATAGGAATAAGCATACCGTTCTTAATGATTCCATTTGATAAACACGTGATTTTTCTTACTGGTAAAGCCTTTATTTACATAAAATTGACACATTTTATTAGTTACTTAGATTGTTACCGTTTTAATGCTAATGTTTATTTCCTCATTCCTCATTGCATTAAACTGAGGCATAGCTCGCGCAAAAAAAAAATGGAATAAAATGTTAATATTTACTCACCCTCATGCTGCTGCAGACGCCGCTCATTTTCAGAGATGTTTTAAGAAAGTTGTCGATGTTATTGCTCATGTAGGCCATAGGAAAGTAAACTTTGAAATATTCCGATACAAAGTTCGATGGAAATCAAATCTGCCACGGAAATATCAAAAATATCCATAATCCACACGAAACAACCATTCACTGAAAACTTCATGATGCACTACACCTGTATGGCTTAAAAAAAACGACATATCCCATCAGCCCCTTCTCAGTTTTGTGACACAGTCAGCTGTGTGTTTCGAGGTGGTCGTCGGTAAGCGGTGGTGGCGGGTTAGCAAATGTGCTGAGACTGGAGAGGATCGAGGATGGATGCAGGTAGTATGGATGATGAAGATGATTCTTCAATAATCGATAGTGAGGGATGGTCTCAGGTTCGTGACGCATCAAACAAACGGAAAAATAGATATTCTGAGTCAGATGACAACATTACAAAGGTAACGTTAGGAGGAAATAACAAGACAAGGAAAATGGAGATGGAAGAAAAAGTAATAATAGCATTTGCTGGAAAGGTTGAAAAAATCAATAATCCAATGATGAAGACTTACAAAAATAATCAAAAAAGCAATAGGAAATATTAAATCTGCAAGGTAGCCTACTTATCAAACAATCGAGTCCTTTTTTGTGTTGACAGAAAACAACAAGAGACTGCTTAAAGATCAAAGAGCTCTAGGTGCAGCAGCTCTAACAGTTACACTATCACACTAAACGGCATTTGAGTGTGTTGAATCTTGTTAGTTAGGTTGTTTGTTGGCTGTATGAGACTAGCAGTAAGCTAGATCAACATTAGAATAACAAACAGATCATAATCTAACATTTCATCATATTGAACTAAATAACATTGATTAGTTTTACGTACATTTGCTCACCTGTCTAATAAAGTAACTTAACCTACATGGAACACTTCGACTCTGTCAAGTCGAAGTAAGTCGCAGACGTGGAGCTCTCGGCATCTCGAAAGATTTTGATCTTCGTTCTAGTCCTCTTTTTGTCTCAAAGTCTGCTTACCATGGTCCAAAATGTTTGAACAAAACAACAACAGCGTGAGCGTTCTGCTATGCATAACCTAGTTGTACACATCTGTCGCAATGGTTACAGTACGAGCGGAAACCGAGGGTAACGCGGATATGACGCCATTGACTGGCGACTCCTCACCCCTTCTCACACGTCCCGTTTCCTTGGTTAAAATCGCAATTTTCTCACGATTTACAAATAATTGGAAACATTGGGTATATTGTAAGTAATCAACTAAACAAAAGATATAACATTGGCCTAGTGGTTTTGGATAATTCACTGCAAAAATCCTACATATTGTACCTTTAAAAACATGGTTGGAGTTTATAGAACTCAGAATATTCCAGTTTTAGTATAGATGAAGGGAAAACAGCAGTGACTGAAGAAGAAAAAGCTGAGCTTTTTGCCTATACCTTTCAAAAAGCACACAGCACAGATAATCTAGAAGAAAATTATAAGTGAAGGAGGGAAGAAATTTTAAAGCAACATCAAGATATTTATATATATTAAAAAAAAAACTAATAGTCAAGCAGCTTTAGATGCCACCTTTAAAATGTGGGAATTAAAAAGAGTATTAATGAGGGTTAGAAGTACTGCCCCAGGAAAAGATAGAGTTTGCTATAATATGATTAAACATATGGATGAAGTAGTACTTAAAGCAATATTGGATCTTTTTAATAAAATATGGGTGGAACTAAGAACAACTGCCTATATCTTGGAAACAAGCTGTCGTAATACCTATTCCCAAACCAAGGAAAGTTTCTTCAATAGCAGGAAACTATAGGCCAATTGCTCTAACGTCTAACCTCTGTAAAGTGATGGAAAAAAATTATCGTTAAAAGGCTATATTATATGTTAGAAAGCAGAGGATTAATAGCTCCTTATCAGTGTGGCTTTCAACCTGGTAGATCCACTTTAGATGCATTAATAAGACTAGAAACTGATGTAAAGAAGGCATTAGCAATGAAAGAAGTGTTAGTTAGTGGCAGTATACTTCGACGTTGAAAAGGCATACAATGCGATGTGGAGGGAAGGATTGTTATTAAAGTTGCAAAGAATTGAAATTGAAGGAAGATTTTATAATTGGGTTTTAAGTTTCTTATTTGGACGATCGATTCAAGTCAAGGTGGGTAGTGTATTATCTCAGATGTTGAATGTAGAAAATGGAACACCTCAGGGTAGTGCTGGTGCGTTCAAGTCCTCCTGGGGAAGTTCGTACGTACGAGGTGAGAAGTCGTGTTTACGACGGCAGTGCGTTCAAGTCACTTTCGTCGGAGGAAGATGGCGGAGTACTTTCTCTTAATTAATTACATAGATATATCATATATACACTAGATGTCGCCTTGGCTACGGCAGTTCATTGGAACGAATGCGTCAATAGAGCCGCCATCTTGTAACAGGGGAGCCCCTCCACTTTAATGCATCAGCGTCAATGTAGACAAAGGTCTAACGGAAATAAAATCACCATAAATCACCATGAATGCAATTTTCTAGTTTTTTTGGTTCGTTCCCACTGTGGATACACATGTATTTATCATTGATTCCAGAAAAAAGTTTAAAATTTTTTTTTTTTTTTTTAAACATTCTTCCTAGTTCAGATTTCATTCGTGTGAACATCATACACAGCACAAAAGTCCGCCACCATCAATTAATTAGAAGTAAAGGCAGAGATAGCAGCGTTACCTAGCTACTTCCTATGACAAGACCCCTGTTCCAAGATGGCGGTGGTTTTGACGCATGCTTAGAACCCCAAGGTGACGTCTAGTGTATATGTCTATGAATTAATTACTCAAAAATACAGTAAGGTTCTTAAACTCTTGTTCTAGAAAATGAAGAACAAAGAAATGTGCATCGAATGTACTTTGTTTTTTTATGTTTTTAATTAATTTATGAGGCCACTGCCAACTTTATCGTTACATGTTGCACTGTTATAATGCCATCATATTCTGTGCTGGCAATTCGCTTAACTGCGCTGTAAATAAGAAAACCTTGACAATATCACTGCATAATATTTTAGTATTGTGGTATTTCGCCATGTTTCTCAGTGACACGCCCACAAATCGGAAAGATCGGGGCCCACTGGTAAATACCCCACTGGTATTTACGACATTACCATGGCGTTCAAGTCATCTCGTATAGATCGTATAGCACTTGAACGCCATGGTAATGTCGTAAATACCAGTGGGGAGTTCGCGAATTTCTTAGCACCATAAGTCCTGTTTTATTTTATTTTATTTAACATAATGATCAATGATATATGAATAAATTCATCCAGGAATTAAAACAACATTATATGCAGATGATGGAGCAATGTGGAAAAGAGGAAGAAAATATATTTTGCATAAAATTCAGGAAGCAATTGAGGTTGTAGAGAAATGGTTAGTGGAATGGGATTCAGATTCTCTATATCTAAAACATGTTGTCAGTTAGAAAAATAGAATTGCAGAAAAAATTAAACTTTATTTATATAAACAGCCACTAGAAAGGGTTACAACATTTAGATATTTAGGTCTATGAATTGACTCTAAATTAACAATGAGTTCTTGTCAAATACAATGAAGAGAAATGCAGTAAAGTACAAATGAGATGTATAGTACAAGATTGGGGTACAGATAAACAATCAATGACCACCATATATTGTGCACTTTTACAAACTGTTTTAGACTATAGATGTATTATATATGGATCTGCATCGATCAGTATGCTTAAGAGGTTAGATTTTATTCAAGCTCGAGCACTGACATGTATTACCGGTGCGATTAAAACAACTCCAATCTCAGCAATGCAAGTTGAAATAGAGTCCCCATTAGACATAAGACGTCAAAAATGATCTGTTGCTTACTGGATAAATTTACAAGGGCATACATTAGATCATCCTACAAAATCAATAATAGTGTCACTGAGTGACTAAGCCGGAACTGAAGTTCGGCGCGTTGTCCCCCGGGGGAGCACTCCGGGGGTAACACCGGCTCCGGTTCCGGTTTGCCGTCATGGCCGATCTCGGGAGAGAACGGGGAGAGACTGCACAGCTGAACGAAATTAGAGTTGATTACGGTGGCAAACGAGAGTGTTGCTGCGTCCCAATTCGCCTACTTATACTACGCCCTAAAAGTATGTACTCTTTTTGTGAAGAAAAAGTACATACTTTTGAGTGTGTAGCAAAAGAGTAGGCAAGCTTTGGGACATACTACTTCGCCATCTTTAACGGACAGCTCTGTCGCGTACATCCTGTCACCGTAAACTGCCCTGTCAATCATCTCGTCACAGTTAAATTCCTCCATTCAATCTAATATAACTTCTTACCATTTCGGAGAGAATTGTTGTCGCACGTTCATCTGCCAGTCATGGGGCTTTCATGCCGAGACTCAACTCATGTGTTTGGAATTTGAATATAATAATGCATTTAAAAGTTAATGGCTAAACGTATCTTTGCCAAAGTCCACAATGCTGCAGATGCAATATAATGTGGACAACATTGAATAAATACATTTTCGTGAGGTTAGATACTGATCATTAATCACTCAAACCCCTTTATCTAAACCTCTCTACATAACCGTCGGACTCGCGCGTCCTCCATGTCTGTAGTTTTTGAACACTTTTCAGTCGTGTTTGTAGTTCTAACCGAATCCTCGTCCAGCGCGCGATGGGTTGTGGGCAATATCAGCCGTTAGAGTGCGCAACGATCTGCACTTCGGATTCTGACCGGATATAGTAGACCATCCGGGTCTCTTTGGAACACTCATTTCAACATACTACGATTTGGGACGTACTAATTCTATTTTCGAATACTATTTAGGACGGATAGTATGCGAATTGGGACGCAGCATGTATGTTTGGAGAGGATATAAAAGGAGCAGTTGAAGGAAGAAGGAGGAGGGGGGAAAACATAGAGGAAAAACGGCGAGGTAAACAGAGGAAGACACAGGCAGAGTGAAAAGAACACAGAGAGACTGAGAGAGGCACAGAAATGTAGCGGAGGGAAGCCACGAAAGAAGACAACTGGTGGTATATTTTATTCCTCACAAAGTCTAAAGAACCCCAAGCCAGCGGCACGAAGGATCCCGGCGGAGATACGAGTGGAGGCTTAATTCACTGGGAGTCTCTGTCGTCAGGAATGAAGAATCACTGAGCCGGTGAGCGAATGAGAAGCTGTGAGCTGTTGCTGACCCTCTGATGTTCAGAGCTGGAGGAACCATTGAACCGGTGAGCGAATGAGAAGCTAAGACCTGTTGCTGACCCTCTGTTGTTCAGTCTCTGTCGCCAGGAATGAAGAATCACTGAACCGGTGAGCGAATGAAAAGCTATGAGCTGTTACTGACCCTCTGATGTTCAGAGCTGGAGGAACCATTGAGCCGGTGAGCGAATGAGAAACTAAGAGCTGTTGCTGATCCGACCTCTGCTGTTCAGTCTCTGTCGCCAGGAATGAAGAATCACTGAGTCGGTGAGCGAATGAGAAGCTGTGAGCTGTTACTGACCCTCTGATGTTCAGAGCTGGAAGAACCATTGAGCCGGTGAGCGAATGAGAAGCTTAGAGCTGTTACTGACCCTCTGATGTTCAGAGCTGGAGGGACCATTGAGCCGGTGAGCGAATGAGAAGCTAAGAGCTGTTGCTGATCCTCTGCTGTTCAGGCACTATTGCCAGGAAAGAAGAACTACAGAGCCAGCTTTTAAAAAGACTTTTAATCATTCCAATAAAGAAACATTGTTATTTATTTTAACCCTCTTGTCTGCCTCATGTGTTCCACGGTCATGCTCCTCGGGGCGGGGTTTCGGTTTGAGGGGGTGGGTCAGCCCGCTGGCGCTCACACCCCGACCTGTGACCATAGAGCGGAGTTGGGAGACAATACAGGAACAAGTTTTGCATGGAAAGTGAAGCAATGGGCTGCAGAAATGTCACTGAATAATATAGTATTTTCATCAACAGTTACAATTTCCCAAATACCTTCTTGGTTTTTCAGTCAACCTGAAGTTGATTTACAAATTCATGAGGATATTCAAAAAGGACAGAATGACATTAATATCAAGAGCTATACAATAGAATCAGAACCGGTTATGATTCATTTCTGCCAGTAATATACACAGATGGATCAAGAAACCCAGAGATGGATCGTACTAGATCTGCATTCTATGTCCCAGAATTTAAAATAGGAAAATATGGGAGGTTAAAGGGTTAGTTCACCCAAAAATGAAAATTAAGTCATTAATTACTCACCCCCATGCTATACCAACCCCGTGAGACCTTCGTTCGTCTTCGGAACACAAATGAAGATATTTATGATTAAATGTGACAGCTGGATCACTCCTCCATAGGCTGCCTAAGGGATTGAAACCTGACGGCCCAGAAAGTCAATGAAGAAAATGTTTAAATATTCCATGTCACAACAGTGGCTCAACTATAAGTTTATCAAGCGACGAGAATACTTTTTGTGCGGAAATAAAACAAAAATAACGACTTTATTCGACTATTCCTTTTCTTCCTTGTAGGCCTGAAACGAGACTTCAAGAGATTTCCACGACGCATGCGCGAGAATTGCGATCTCCTTCAACTACTTCAGTTAAGTTCTCGCGCGTCGTGGAAATCTCGTTTCAGGCCTACAAGGAAGAAAAGGAATAGTCGAATAAAGTCGTTATTTTTGTTTGTTTTTTTCGCACAAAAAGTATTCTCGTCACTTGATAAACTTATAGTTGAGCCACTGTTGTGACATGGAATATTTAAACATTTTCTTCATTGACTTTCTGGGCCGTCAGGATTCATTCCCTTAGGCAGCCTATGGAGGAGTGATTTTAATCAACATTTAATCAAAAATATCTTCATTTGTGTTCCGAAGACGAACGAAGGTCTCACGGGGTTGGTACAGCATGGGGGTGAGTAATTAATGACTTAATTTTCATTTTTGGGTGAACTAACCCTTTAACGGATGGAACTTCAGTATACACTGCAGAAATGGTGGCAATTCTGATGGCACTCTGTTGGGTAGAAGAAGTGATGCCAAATAAGGTTGATTTGTTCAGATTCAATGGCATCACTTACCAGTCTTCAAACATTTCAAACCATGATATTTTAATAGAAATATTGAATGTATTGTATAGATTAAGATTCGCTGAAATAATAGTACATTTTGATTGGGTACCAGCACATGTTGATATACCAGGAAATTAAAAATCTGATAAGATGGCTAAAGAGTCACTTAAACTGAACATACTATTACAGTTTATTTAGGAAGGAGGGAAAAGCTATTTTTATAATATAAAAAAACATGGTAAGACAGAGTAAAATGATACAAAACTTTTTTAGTTTATTCTTAGCTAAAAACACTTAGTTCTTTCAAAAATATATGTGCTCATTAATGTATATTTACTTCGTTCAAGTAATAAAGTATTCTCGTGAGTGTATAATATGCCATTGAAAATACATACGGGTAAGGGGTTCTAATGTCGGTCGCCATGTTGCCCCTCCATCTTGAAAGTACATTAGCTAAAGAGGGACATCAAGCTTCGCGTTCTAACACTCGATGGCACCGTGTCGAGGAGGTTGTACTGGAAGCCATGTTAATCTTGGACTCCATTGGCCACCGTAGGAGTTAAAATGAAATCGAAATTGAGAGGAACAGAAATTAATATTCACTGGATGGTCATATACCTTTTCACCGCTAGATGGGGGTAAAAATCACACAATGTAGCTTTAAGTAGAGAAGATCAGATCATTGTATTAAGACTAAGGAGGATGGGCCATACAAAACTTAATTCTACACTGAACATAATAGGAAAACACAGTACAGGATTATGTGAAATATGCTAAGTGAAGGAAACAGTTGATCATGTGTTGTTATTTTGTAGGTAGCCTAAACAGGAAAGGAATGAACTACAAAGAGAACTATAGGCTACAGAACATAGGATGCAATGAATTTACAATCTGTAGCTTATTAAACACAAAACAAGGATCTGGTCAGATAATAAAGACAGTTTTAAAATTCATTAAGAATAGTGGACTTAAAGGGGTCATATAATGATACATGCACTTTTACAAGTTGATTGTACTGAAATGTGTGTTGGCAGTGTCTGTACACAACCGTCATAAAATGATAAAAATCCATCCAGTGTTTTTGTTTTAATCTCCTTATATGTTTTCCCCTGTCTCAAATCAAGCCGTTCGACCGTGTGACGTCACACGGTCGGACGCCCCTCCCACGATTGTTGATTGACAGCAGCGTTTCAACACAGACCCGCCCTCGGCCGTGAGTGAGCTGTCAATCATAGTCCGCGCGGACCGGCGCGGTCATTGTTAATATGCTGGAGCACTGTCGTCTATGAGCAAAATGGCGTCTAAGCGATTGTGGTGTTCTGTTCTTGGGTGTAATAACGAACACAGCAGTCATTTTAATGTTTCTAAATCCGAACTGCTGAAGACGCAGTGGCTGAGTTTGTTTTCGAAGGGAATATTCCCCACAAGCAACGTCACTGCTTTCATGTTTGCGCGAATCATTTCACACACCAGACTGCTTTATAAAGGAGGATCAGTAAAAGCTGGTTTTGCTAAGAAGCTGCTCCTGAATAAAGGATCGGTACCAGATATTCGTGTTCCTGCTGAACCTCCAGAAGAACTGAAGTGAGTGTAACGTTTTATTAACCTTTATATTAATATTTATATTAATCTTTGCAAATCGCTTGCACACTTCACGATGAATGGGTCAGTTTACACTCAGGGTACATTACGGCATGTTTTCTATGTACGACATTCTCAATATAATTCTTAATCCCTTGTTTATAATGAACAACGCGTTATGGTTATTGTGTTACAAACGGTGTACGCACAGAACAGAGGTGGGGTGAGCAAAGCTCATTATCATTTAAGTCATATGCACTGAAACGGCGTGCTGAAAACAGAGCTGTTTTTGACCAGGTAAAATAAGTGTTTTCTTTCAATACTAATGAGAATTTTTAATTAAAGTATACTACAAACTTTTAATTTAGACCCTAAAGAATCATATTAGCTTGTACAAAAATGGCATTATATGACCCCTTTAAGAATATAACATAGATCTCATAATAGCCTACGACTGAAATCTCTTCACACTCCAGTACAGGAGGTGGCGGTATGCACCTTAAAAGCTGGTATGCGACCCGCCAATAAATCTACAGAAGAAGCAGCCCCTTCTCACCGGATCACGTGTCAGTGATCATATGACTCACCATAGATATAATGACTCACAAGGAAAAAACCTGAGAGACTTCCACGAGATGGAAATAGCAGCGATAAAGCTGCGAAGAAAGGACCCGAAGCTAATAACAAAGCGGGAACTGTCATAATACTTAATGTTGTATAAGTGTATAAATTATAACGCTTTTGTAAGCTGCGTAACAGATGATGGATTTGACGTGTAAAGTCGCGTTGCTTGCTTTGGTCACAGCTCAGTGTGCTCGCGCATCACCGCCGAATTTTGTGCTGCTTTTCGCCGATGATTTGGGTTACGGTGATCTGGGGTGTTTTGGACACCCGAGCTCTCTCACTCCGAATCTAGACAGACTAGCGGCGAAAGGGCTCCGTTTTACCGACTTCTACGTCACGAGTCCCGTGTGCAGCCCCTCCAGGTAAAGCCAAATCCACCTGTGGTCCAGCCTGTTATCCATAATACTTTGATGCGTTCAATTGAACACCAGCTTTTGGCGCTTTTTGAATCACCATCCAGGTATCTGTATATGTATTATAATTATAAAATGAGAAATTATGAATATTATAAATAATTATTGTAAAATTATCTTTAGTTTAATATAGCCTGCGCAGTTATTTCAGAATCATCTGAACTGTATTTGTTTTTTGCATTTAGGCTAAAAAAAAAACCTCTCTTGATTTATTGTAGAATTGATTAGATATCTTACATAATAATCACTGACTTTACATAATAATTGATCGTGCAGTGTGTCTGGCACAGAAGATGGCGCCAGAATACAGGCTAATATTCACAGACTTTGTGAATCATAAACATAACATACTACCAGTAGGCCTACTCTTTCTGCAGTATTTATATGTGAATTTTTTGTGTGCAAGAAAAAACATCAAAATGTGTCAAAATGTTTATATGCTACACACTGCATGATATATTGAATGAACTTGACCTTTCATTTCCATTGTGAAGAATGACACAATATCAACCTGATTACAATTTATCCTCATTCTGACAACTATTGTGCAGCATATATGCAATAATGTGCAGCATTTTGTCTTACATACTATTTTTTGGCCCAGGGCAGCCTTGCTTACGGGTCGCTTCCAGACTCGTTCCGGCATCTATCCGGGTGTGCTCTATCCGGGCTCAAGAGGGGGTCTCCCACTCAACGAGACCACTATCGCAGAGGTCCTGAAGGCTCAGGGTTACACAACAGCCATGATCGGAAAATGGCACCTGGGCATTGGACTTAATGGCACTTTCCTACCCACCAGACAGGGCTTTGACAATTATCTTGGAATCCCATACTCGCATGACCAGGTAATTATGTTTTCTTGTATTATTCTGAGTCTCATCTGGAAATTGCATTAATATAATATATATTTTAATACAAGTGTGTCATCTAATGTTCTTAACTTCATTTTGTTGATCTCTCTCATCATGGCATAATAATATTTAAGGAAAATCCCTTTATATCTGTATCAAAGGGTCCCTGTCAGAATCTCACCTGCTTTCCTCCAGATGTGAAGTGCTATGGCCTCTGTGATCAGGGTGTGGTAACTGTGCCTCTCATGTTTAATGAGATTATCAAGCAGCAGCCCGCAGATTTCCTGCAGCTTGAGAAGGCCTACAGCGAATTTGCGTCTGAGTTCATTAATGATGCCATCCTACACAAGAGCCCCTTCTTCTTGTACTATCCTTCACATGTAAGTCAAGAATCTTAATCAAATCATCTTTGTAATGCTTGTATGTCTCTAAAAATACCAATACTCTCACAACACCAACATTTTTGATTATTTACTACACTAAAGATGTGTTTGAAAAGGAGTAGCTTATTGCATACTATACAATTCATACAGTATAATGATTTTTATTTGAAAAATTTAAACAAATAAAAAAAAAAATTGTAACATGGTTATTTTTAATCAATTTAATTTCAACTTTGGGTACAAATGCTTTATGTAAAGAGTCAAGAAACCGTTTACTGAAATTTTTTAATTATTCAATGAAGGCATCTCATGATACCACATTGTTTGTAATTTACCGGTAATATAAAACTGCAATATAAAACGATTGACTTGTTGTCATCAATTATATAAAATACAAATTATTTTTAAGTTTCCTGCAAATTATTTAAATGTATACAAGTTGTTTGGGTTGCAGGGCGACTTGCTTGACTCTGTCTTCATGGGAGTGGCCAGTCGCTGATTACCTCTTGGCACATTTCTCTTTTCCATGGTAACAGTGACTTTTCTGATTGGATGGTCTAAAGAGATGCATTATGGGTAGTGTCGTTTTTCATTAAGAATTAAGCAATTCAAATTATTTAAATAAATAATTAAAATAGTGGAAGTCACACTGATTTTCTAAAGGTTTCCACAGAAGTGTTAACTATCATTTAACAATCTCAGAGCTTATAGCAAGCCTTTCTTAAAGGTTTCACACAATATATTTCAAAATAAATGGGATTTTTACTATCTCAACCCTTTCTGCATGGTCTCTTTCTAGCACACACACTACCCTCAGTATGCAGGTGCGGACTATGCAGGTAAGTCACCCCGTGGGCCGTTCGGTGATGCTTTGATGGAGTTTGATGGCACAGTGGGGAAGATTCTGCAAACTCTGGAGGAGACAGGTGTGATCAACAATACTCTCATCTTCTTCACTGGTGACAACGGGTAGGTGTGGTATAAGTGTTTCTTCTTTTATGAGTGTTTCCATGTCCCATCATATCTATATACAGTATGTGTGCGCTCCCAGGCCAGAGCTAATGCGGAAGTCGCGTGGGGGAAACGCAGGACTGATGAAATGTGGCAAAGGCACGACTTACGAAGGAGGAATGAGAGAGCCAGCCATCGCATATTGGCCTGGATTCATTCAACCAGGTGCTGAGAGATAAAGGGCACGGCGTATGAATTCAGCTACAAGAAATATACCACACTTTTTTTAAAATGGAGGACATTTTTCACATATTTTCCCATCATTCAAAGGTGTCACCCGTGCTCTGGCCAGCTCTTTGGACATTCTGCCCACCTTTGCCAAACTGGCTGGGGCTCCATTACCCGAGGTGCAGCTGGACGGGGTGGACATGATAGACATCCTGTTCAATAAAGGACCGGTAAGAGACAAAATTATCAAAATGAAGTTATATACTGAATATATTTTGAACTACTGTTCAAATGTTTGGGGTTGGTAAGATTTTTTTTTGGGGTCCCTTTAGTTTAGGGTCCAATTCTCACTAATAACTACGACCTTTGCCTCAGTAAACCCCTAATTACTGATTATTAATAGTTAGTAGGGTAGTAGTTAAGTTTAGGCATTGGCTAGGATTAAGGGATGTCTTATCCAGTCTTCAGTGTCACATGATCCTTCAGAAATGAATCGAATTTGCTGTTTAAGAAACATTTCTTATTATCATTAAAGTTTAAAACGGCTGCTTAACATTTTTTTGTTTCAGAGTAAAAGACAGACCATGTTTTACTACCCCACTGATCCAAGTAAGAAGTATAGCGTGTTTGCAGTGAGATGGAAAAATTTCAAAGCCCATTACTATACACGGGGTACGTTCACCATTTGACTCCCTATTTAAACCTCACTTCCTTCCTATTTATTTCTAATACGTCTTTTCCCCCATAACTCAGGCGCAGCTCACAGTGAGACCACCCCAGACAACAACTGCTCATTACTGGCCTTCCTCAAGTATCATGATCCTCCTTTACTATTTAATCTGGAGGCAGACCCCTCAGAAAATTATAACCTTGATGGTACTGAATGGGACCCTGTGCTCAAGCAAATTCAGACTATTAAGGAGCAGTTTGAGGCTTCTATGGTGTTTGGTGAAAGTCAGATTGCCAAAGGGAAAGACTCTGCACTCGAGCCCTGCTGCACTCCAAATTGTACCCCTAAACCCGAATGCTGCCGCTGCACTTAAAGGGACACTCCACCCATTTGCATTAAGCTTTCCATTGTTAGAAACCTAGTCATACTATCGAATGGTCGTGCAACACTCTCTCATTTTCCCCTGAGACGAGAGAAATCCGCTATTTACCCTTTTCACTTCCTCCCACAATGACGCAAAAATCGTCATTTTACGTCATTGTAGGAAGAAGTGTAAGAGGGGGGATTTCTCTAAAGACTACAAGCACTAGATCCCACCCTTTCAAACCCGCCCATAGGTTGGACCTAATGCACTAACAGAGCTATCACAGATCAGTGGGTGGGACTTCACTTGTAGATACTGAAATCAATATTAGCCATCTTGTTTATAAGCTAAGCTAACAAGCACGGTTGAGATAGGAAGTTACGACAATGACGGAAGAAACTAAACATGATATGGAAGAAGAGGATTTTGAAATTCTGCTGCTCGAATCCGCTGTTCGTGGCTATCTTTACGAGCCGCAATATAGTGAAGAGCAGCTGAGGCTGATGGAGGAACAGGAGGCGGCTGCCTGTCGTGGACGAGGAGCCCGGACGGGCTCGAGCTGGGCGCACTGCTGATGCCTGTGCTCTCGCTGTGCGCTACGGACACAGATAGTGATAATAGATAGATAAATTGTCTGCTGCAGAGAATTTCAATGATGGCAATTTCTCCTAGACGAAATCTTTGAATCAGACGAGCACACGGACGTTGTGTTGTGATGTGAACCATCCTAGTGTCGCACCGCATATGTTCTGACTGAACATCCAGGTATCATGCAATAATTCACCATATAGAAAGAAATACAAACGAGGAGTAATTCGCTAATGAGTTTGCCAATGTAACGGGGTTCGTTGTTGTGGCAAGAAGGAGGCGGGAACCGGCGAACATTTAAACATTTTAATAGTAAAATAAACAAATACAAAACAAAAGTATAGGCCAGCTGGCCACACACAACAGAAGCAAAACATAAAATCAGGCCTGTTCCTTTTGTGCTTCCGCTCCTCCGTGAGAGATATGAGACCGCTGCGTCTCACAGGTGTCATTCATTATCACTCGCGCCGTCCTCTCACGTCCCTCGTCCTGCTCGCCACAGCCAACTAACTAGACATTTTGTGTGAAGTGAATTTTAAACTCTTTTGGCAGCTAGCCTTGTACACGGAAGAGTGATTTCTCTGATGTTTGCGCGCTGTTCTGGATTAGTGGGAGTGGCTTGCGGAGCTGTGCAATGTGGTGCATTGTGGGAGTTGTTGTCTTACATACAAATGCGCCCTAAAGTTATTTTCTGTCTTTTCTCGGTCAAGAGGGCACCAAATTCAAAATTTCTTTTACATTTCGACTACATATATAACTCACTTTCAATAAAGATTAATGTTGAAATGGGTGGAGTGACCCTTTAAGCACTTTAATGGAAGCGGGCAGCCAGCCGGAACACTGTCGAATCCCAGCACGACCACGAAAATATGATTTTATAATATAGATATTTTTAGGTAATATATAATGTAATTGATTTTATAAAATTGGTATCAAAAAAAGTATATCAGCTGGTGTGGGTGATATACCAGCTGGTATACCAGGCCTGCAAGAACAGGTTTGGCGAAGTGACCTCCATCCAGAGGACCGACCAAAGAGAGAAGGGAATGAGGGAAAGGGAGATTGACCATCTAGTGTGAAGGCGCCGACAACTACGGAAGAACTGGAGGAAGGCAATGTAGGCAGAGAAAGAGGGTCTAAAAGTCTTGTGGGAGGAGGTCAGACAAAGACTGTCCAGGCTTCGCAGAGCTGAACGTATCCGCAAGGGCAGCAAACGGAAACAGAAAGAACGAGCCAGTTTCTTCAAAGACCCCTTTAAGCATGCCAGACAGCTGCTGGTGGAGAAGAGTGGGAAGCTCCAAACCACCAGGGAGAAACTGGAACACGTTAGAGAACAGTACAGCGGTCCAGTAAGGAACGTCCGATTAGGAACACCAGGGTACGTGCCTAAGCCTGCACCTCCGACTGATGTGTTCAACATCATGCCCCCCAAGCTCAGTGAAGTTAGGCTGAATAATCACATTTCAGGATTAAAGGAGCGAACTGTTGGTGAATGGTGGTTCCTGGCTGACGACCCTGCAGCTGACCCGTGGGCACCGGAGGAGGTGCGACCGGCAGCAATGCATACCAGGTGTTACACCTACCTGTACACTTCACTTTAGGTAATATGTAATGTAATTTATTTTATAAAATTATCAAAAAAAGTATCGTTCAGAAACTGGTATTGAAGTCAAGGAATCGATATCGAAAAATTTTGAACGAGACCCAGCCCTACTGTCATGACGGTAACTGTAAGTGACTACATGATAGTATGATCGCAGTGACTGGTGTTTTCAAAGGGAATAGGAGAGCTACATTTTCAAGCATGACAGTTATAGAATGTGGGTTTTTTTAAGCACAAATGTATGAATGTTTACTCTCCAATTTATCTCATACGTCTTTTGAGATGAATTTGATATTTGATAGTCTGCTTTTAACACTTAATCATTACGTTTTAGAAATAAAAGGAATTAAAAGAACACAGGTCTTGAGATTTTCTATTCCTCCTTGTCTCACACATTCTAACTAGTTGAAAGACTTCCCATTTATTAGAATGTATAGATAGAAAAAATAATTTTAATCATTAAAATATATGAATTAAACATTTTAATTTACATCTCATACTATATTTACAATGCTGAATGGTTTAATTAAACAGTGCAAAATTAAAGCTATTTTGATCACCTGGAGCAGTGGTTTTCAACCTTTTCAATTCAAAAGCCCTCCCCACCAAAAAATATATTTGATAAATAGTAAATATGATATATTAAATTAATTAGTCATGATTCATTTTGTGATTGAAGAAGTTAAGCACTAAATGTTCTTCAATAAAGTTAATAGTTATTGAGAGGACATGTGGGATTTTATGTGTTTTTAGCATTTTAATTTAGAGTTAAATTATATTAATAATCATTTATTCATTTAAATACTAAACCTGCAGCCCTCATGGAAATTTGCTTAGGCCCCTAGTCGGCCCGATCCAGTGGTTGAGAACCACTGACCTAGAGTCATTGAATTAGGAATATAGGATCTTGCATGAAACTGTTTGCAGTGTAAAGACAGCCTAGAGACCGCAGATGAGAGAATTTACAAAATTGCCATCAACCAGCATCAGTCCCACAAGTCTCACCTTTGCCAAAAAAAAAAAAAACAGAAACACTTGGTGACATCAAGCATATAGTATTTTATTCATAAGACCAAAACCATGACAAGGCAGTGAGATTTTTTTTGTTTGATTTTTTTTTTACAAGTTGTCATTGTTAAAGATACAAGATACATAGTTTTGTCATACTGAAGCTGTTTCCGTTATACAGTGAAGGACTGAATTATGTAAGTTTAAGTCCAGAACTTTGCATTTCTTGTAATTGTATTTCAGCTACCCAAGCTTAAGTAGAAATATTAGATGCTCTGCCTGAATGTGTTAGGGGTTTCACAGCCAATTTGTCACTACAAATTGCTAAAGTGAAGGCTAAAATATTTAAGATATTTATTTACTATATGAACACACAAAATGTAATGTAATAGTCATAACGGAGGATTGGGAGCTCTGACTGAAATAACTGAAATTTGCGCTCATAAATGAGATGAAACTGCTGATTTGACCCATTAAATGCAATGATGAAATGCAGAGAATGGAGATTTGGGGTATTTGATGAGTGTCTATTTTGTGAATGAGGATCTGAACATCTAATTGACACGGCGGATCTGTTGGAACATCAGCGATTGCATGTTATTCCGCACATGGTGAGCACACATCCAACAACAGATGTATACCAATGTAAAGTACTAATTAAAAGCTATTTATATCTTTTCACCCCATCACAGTTGGCTTTTGGTTGTGAGATTATCAACATTATTATTTTTATTATTTATTTTGAATTTACATATTTATCTCAATAACATACTCAACAGAAAGGACACAGCATGGCGACCCTGACTCTAGATTATTTACAGCAATCTAAACAAAAACAAGTCACATTGAAAACATAAAACTCCTATTGTGACAGCGTCACCATCACAAATAAATGGATAACCATGAAAACAGATTGCAGGCTGCTGGAAGATACAGTCATGTTTGCAGGGAATGTTGGGCTGTGCTCAAAATAGCATACTATCATACTACTCGTGCTAGTATAAAGCATGTATACTTTGTGCGTGTGCACTTCATCTGTATCGATAGAAAAAAAAAATCAGATTACCTACTACATTTGCCAAAATGTGCAATATACATACAAGACGGCACAAATGACAGGATACTAAAAATCCCCCAATGCAGTGTGACAAATGAATATGAAATAGCAGCTGTGATTTTGATCTCCTTGATTATTTTAACAGACTGAGGAATCTTAACTCATCATTACCTGAATTAAACGTGCAATTTAATGAGTAGTAGTATGTTTACGTAGTATGCCAATATTCCATTCTGAACACAGCCCTACACTTCTTAATAATAAAACAGGAAATTACCTGACAGGCTGTGATGGAAAAAACTGTCTGATGTAAATGTAAATATGCTGTCATTACTTCATTTTGACCTATCCATGTCCCGCACATTTTACCTTGGATCTACAAAGTCATTTTTAATGAAAACTACACATCAAATTTTCCTGCAATATTAACTGAATGTCTTCACGTCGTGATTTTGATTGTGAACTGTTGCATGGCCCTGGATTGCTTTTATCAGATTGAATGAGGTAATTATTGTATGAAGCCAGCAGGGGGATCTGCTCTGTTCAGTCTCAGCAGTGGCGGTCAAGGTCAGGACAAGGGCTTGTTAGAAGTCAGAGAGTCTGTGACTAACTCGAAACAAAGTGGAGGATTGGTTTCTGATGTCCTGAGCTTATTACATAATCACATGGCATCTACATAAATGAGATACACTTATTCATTGCTGATATATTAGCCGTGGACCACCACTGGACAGGACTTCAACAAGGTATTTTATTCTTTTTCAATCTAATATGAAGCAATATTTGTCCTGAGATGTAAATTATCTGGTTAAACTGATTGGTAAATTATTTCTGAATTCAATGTGTTTCCTAATGAACTGGGACAGTCTTTTTACTCATTTTGCTCAGTGTCTATAAGCATTGCATCTCACTGAAATATCTACCTGCTAACGTTCAAAGCATAAGAGGTGGACTACTGTATATCAGGCTAAAAGCGTCAGCCCAACCTGACAATCATACAAGACAGCAGACAGTGGTAGCAGAGAGGCTGTCAGGTTTGAAAGCTAGAGAAATATCATTTGCCAACTGGGTGAATCGCACAAAGTCGGTCAAACAAATCTGAGTCATATTTCACCCCAAAATTTAATGAAAAAATATATATAATAATAATTGAAAAAATTATATACTGTTATTTATAAAAGAAAAGGAAGAATTAAATTATTGTTTTATGAAAATGATCACATTCCCTAACCACACCCTCCATTACTGTAAAGCAAAAAAAGAAGAAAAATGTGATATATTAATTAATAATGTATTAACTAATATTTTAATTATATTATTAAATATATTAATGATATAATCATTGTAAATTATTTATAAATTATGGTAGTATTTGTAGCACAGTCTCAACTGCATGCTGATTTTAATTAAACATTGATGGGATGATGGGATTTTATAACTGAGTTTCTAAGAATCATCAATGACTAAAAATGACAAAATAAAAATAAACTCAAAACTAAAACATCTGAATGCATTCCAGTCGTTGCGGGTGATCAATTATGATGAAAATAATGCCAAAATGGCAGTGAAAATACTGAAAATTAGAAACTCAACGCTAAAACATCTGGATGCATTACAGTAATTGTAGGTGTTAAATTGTGATAAAAATAATGACACAACGGCAAATTAGTTATTGTGATTTGGGGGTCAAATATGTTGACTTCATACCATTCACCAAACCATCTCTAGGTCCGTCAACACCAAGCCTGCCTACCTACAATCCGTCCCACTTTTTCATTCGCAGACAAACGGAGCAGGATACTTGCTTACCGTGATGTAATGAAGCATCTGTATTCACCTACAATTGTCCCTTAATGTACAGTATCTACATTGAAATAAAATCAGAAACATACATTTAACCTTCTACTACATTGGAACAGACAATCTGTAGACCTATCAATGTTTACAGGTCACATCCTACTGCCCTGTCCTTTTTTAGTACAAACCCAGTACAGCAATGTATTAGAATCAGACAAATACATATATACAAACAATCCTGGTCCAAACCTTTCATTGCCTTTCGATTTTAGACATTGTTAGATTTCTCCTGTGTGTATGTGTGTTTGTGAGCATAACCCTCAAAGCCATGCATTCAAACATGTGAAGTCATATTTCGCCTTTTCTAAACCAGGACTATATATATAAAAAAAGAAATTGAACCAATGTTTCCACCCCGAACGATGTCCCTAATTATATAGTAGAAAAGTTAAATAAACAGGCAATCCATCTCAGTGAAGAGAATAAATTAATCGATAAACATTTAAATAAATAGACAGACCACTAAGAGCCTATGTAGAGTATTCAGCTCAGTTCATGTTGAGAGAACAAGAGAAACTGAGGAAGAGAATAAAGAGATGAGGCCTATGTTACATTTGAGAAGGCTGCCAGGCGCCTCGTAGTGGCCAAGCCCAGGAACAGACATCTGTCAGCAGTTGCCATGGTTACCCTTTTCCTCCTCTACTCAAGGTAGATATCTTCAGTAGGACAGGCATATTCTAAGTGCTCCTGGTAGTACTCATGGAATGCCCGTCTAAAACAAGCACACAGAGACATAAGTGATCAGAACATAGATTGAGAAATGTATGTAGTAAAAATAAGCTGTGAAACTATTGTGAAATGCTGTTGGCAAACCATTTTATTTTCGTAATGTGATGTACTGTACATACCAGGACACTTTTTTACTAGCTGAGTTATAGTTTCAACAACACTACAGAAAACAAGAAGCTGTGAGTCTGTAGATATGCGTAGGGTGATGAGCTTAATTTAGTTTCTGTTCTTAAACTTTTTCCTCCATTTCTCTGCTCGATGATAAGGTTAAATAATGTATATGTTCATGAGGTCATATTATGTAATGTGGCAGAGCAATCTGGGGCCCATAACTCAGGTGTCCTGTCTGCTCCAAAAGAGAGAAGCTTTAATAATTCACACATCAGTCTGTTCTGTGCTCTGATAATGGAGTAGAGACCAATCACTCTCATTGACTTCTCTTTTCTTCTTTTCTTTTTGGCCCTCTGTTCTCGGTCTCAAAAGTTCATTGTGAATGTTATTGTGTGATGTTTAAGAGCATTAGACTCACCCCACACACTCGGCTACATGTCTCATGGAGTCCTGAGAGACGAAGACGTGACATGCAAACCTGTTCAGCATCGGGTGCTTGGTGATAAAACCAAAATAACTACAGAAAGACACATAGAGACAGGGCAGGGGTGAGTGTTATTAAACCTCCAATATCTTCCAGGACTTATTTGGGCGTTACTAAAAGTAGTAGAAACTGTTACGGTGTGTGTGTGTGGCCTGGTAAACCCTACATCACGGAGACAAAAGATGGCAATATCCAAAATCCTTGTCCTTGTGGTGACATTTCTATGTCCCCATGAGGAAAACAGCTTATAAATCATACTAAGGGCCAGATTTACTAACAGCTTGCGCAAACCCTCTTTTGGTGTTAAAAAACTACTGTCAGGATTTACAAAAAATTAGCAGTGAAAAATAAGTGCTGAAAAGGCATGGACACAATTATTTTTGCGGCTGACCTTATTGCATATGTATTTAAATGAATCACGTAAGGTGATTTACTAAGGTTTGTGCCATTATTTACCCCCCAAACAAAAGCACGTCTTAAACCAGACGCTACCTGGTAGATTGCGTTGGTCATTATGGAAATGACCTGACTGCGTCTGTGTTCTTTAATTTGCGCATCGTCAGTAGATCACGCACACTCCAATCGGCTTTGTTTTGGAATTGTGCTCTCACGCTAATTTTCCCTGTTTAGTAAATCTGGCCCTAAGTGATGTTTTTTGAAAATGTAAAAATGCTAAAGTTTTCTAAGATGAGTAGTTTTAGGGGTAGGGTTAGTGTAAGGGGACAGAATATACAGTTTGTACAGTATAACAATCATTATGTCTATATGGAAAGTCCCCATAAAACATGAAAACACAATGTGTGTGTGTGTGTGTGTGTGTGTGTGTGTGTGTGTGTGTGTGTGTGTGTGTGTTTACCAGTTGTTTTTAGGATGACAACCGCAGAAGGAGATGTTTTTCATTTGGAAGAAGTGACTACATCTGTCAAACTATGAAAAGAAAGGAGAAGAGGAGTTATATTAAATATCAAAAATAAATTAATCATAGCTGACTGGGTATAAAGTCCAAGACCATTGTCATATCTGGCAGAGCCAAAAAAAAAAAAAAAGATTGCATGCACGTTTTCTCTCTTTTATCACGCTCTCTCTCACCTCCCCTGAAAGGTCGTACTCATCATCCAAACTCATGACTAGTTTCACACCCTGCATGCTTATTTCTAGCTCACAAATAGATGGGGGATGAAGATGCACCGTCCTCTTCCTTGCCATGGCGATCTGTAAGACAAACACAAACACATTTGTTTAGGTTTGCATCATATGATAAAACATTGTGCATTCATTCATTATCTCACACAAGTACACACAGTTTGTGCGTACAAACTGATAAATGTCCTGTTTACGGTACCTTCTGCATGGCAGCACACAGAATGCCGTTGCCTTGGTGATAAGGAACCTCCACTGAACCCAGGAACTGCACTCGGAAGCTTTCCATCCAAGCAGGGTTCCTCTTCATTGCTATGGAAACACACATATACAGACAATGCTGATTCAACAAGTGCTTTAACAAAGAGACCAGATATGAAGGCCAAAGAAATAGAAAAGAAAAAGAAAACAGTCACACATTACTTACTAGAAAAACACTTCAATAATTACAAAAATACTTTAACATATACATATATACATATATACTTTATACATACATATATATATATATACTGTATGTACTCTTTAGAATACAATCATTTTATAAAATATATATAAAAAAATATATATTTTTATTAGACTCCTCAAGCATGAGCACAGGAAAAAAAAACATATTTTAAAAACATTGTATTGTTAAAATACTTACTCATCAGGTCTTTTGTTTGGCCAACAACCTCGTGGGCGTAGTACGCTGGGAAAATCCCCCTGGCCCCTGTGCGCATATTGTACCCACGGTACCAGTAATCATCCTCCTCTTCCTCAACGAATAATGGATCATCAACATCTAACTCCAGCTCATCTGCATGTCGTGGGATGAACCTGCAGCGTGGGCATTAAAACTTGCATCTCCATCGCTTGCGATAGACATTCAGTCATAGCAGTCAATTTTAAGTGTTTTGACAGATACTGAAAAATAAGAGTTCCTTGAGGGTTTGTGTACTTTAAACCAGCCTGGAGCTTTTTTATTAGAACTTGGTGATTTTAGGTTATAGCGTGGGCAGCATTACTCACCTGAAGACTGCTCTGTGAGTCTGATCTCTTTCTTCTCCATTTATAGTGCACGAGAAAAGCCCAAAGGACTCTGTGCCTGAAACACGCATAGTGCACATGCATTATCCCACTGTATGTGTGTGTGTGATTGTGTGTGTGTGTGTGTGTGTGGTCCTGGTAAACCCTACGTTATGGGGGACAAAATGTCCCCACAAAGTGGCAATATCTGAAATGATTGTCCTTGTGGGGACATGTTTTGGCCCCCATGAGGAAAACAGCTTATATATCATACTAAGTGAAGTGTTTTGAAAATTTATAGAATATACAGTTTGTACAGTATAAAAAACATCCCCATAACAAGTCCCCATAAAACACGAAAACCCAACATGTGTGTGTGTGTGTGTGTGTGTCAGAGTACTGCAAAACCCATTTAGAACCATGCCATAGAAAACCCTTCATCTTCTGATGTCATCTCATTAGGATTATTAAATATCCTTTCTATTCAGCAAGACAGCCTCCTAAATTATGTAAAATGATCATCTAAATCTCTACTAAACTGAACTAAAAGAGCTCAGAATGGCTCTGTGAATGGGAGTGAATTTAATTTGTTAATTTATTTAGGTAATATACAATTTAGCTTTTCCCCTTTGTGCATATTAAACCATTTACAGTAGCTTTGCATGTTTTTTTTATTGTCACATCAGTTAGCTTTGAATCCAGCAAGAGAGAAAACAATAACATTGGATGCTGCTGGATTCACTTGTTAGGTCCAGCTCTGTCTCTGAGATGGAGGAAAACATGTTACTTGCAAGTGGACCACTACACGCAAATGCAGCCTCAAGTTCCCCTTGAATTTCAGAGTCCAAACCAGTAGAGCTAGGGTCATCACTGTGACAATTTATGGCACTAAGTAATCTTTCAAAGAAATAAAAATGGGACATTTGATGCTAATGTATTTAACTAAAGGGATAGTTCATTCAAAAAACATAACTTCTGTCATTGTCTACTCACCTTAATGCGTTCAACCTGTATGATTGACTTTCTTCTGCTTTTTGTTCATACAGTGAAAGTCAATGTGGTTAAAAAAAACCTTCATTGTATGCACAAAAAACACATTTTTCAAAACATTCCCCTTTGTTTACAGGTTTGAAAAAAAAGGAGGTTAGTAAATGATGAAAGAATTTTAATTTTTGGGTGAACTATCTATTAAGTATATTGTGCAGTGTTCAATTTCACTTACTGGAGGACCGTGATGTGCTGTTGACAAACACATTGAGGAACTTCTTTGAGAAAGGCAAATCCGCCTCAGGGGAGGAGTCTTCTTCAGAGGAACTTAACACCAAATCGGGTCTCATGCCTCCTACTATCTGGCTCTGCCCGTAAATGTCTTCATCTCCATCAACCCCTTCTTCATCACAGATAGTAGAGAGTCCGTCACTGTCCTCACTAAGGACAGAGGTACAGCGCTTCAGACTCACCAGCTCGAGCGTTGTGTTTTCATCCACCACTAGGGTGTACTTCATCGAATCATATGCCAAGGAGTCATCAATGGGCCGGTTGGAGGTTGCATTCCTAAACTCTCGTACACTTTCATCAATAGGTGGGGAGCTGTCCAAGTAAGTCTCATTTCCAAAGGGTGAAGGTGCCTTGTGAAGATCATCCAGAAAAGGGGAGGTATCTTGCTCATCTTCATTATTATCTGTTGAGTAAGTAAGACTGAAACAGTGATTGGTCTGTGCTGTTGGGAGGTCCAGCGTAAGGCTGTTTTTGACTTCTGTGATTCGCTGCAAAGTGAGCTGATCGACCCATGTCTCCCGTCCCTCGTCCTTGTCACTGATTATGCTCTCGCTCAAGCTGGGAGAGTCCAGCTCTTTCATTCTCTCCATCATTAAGTCATTATTTGGCTCCTCCTCTTCCTCTTTCTGCTTGTTTTTCAATGATTTCTTGGGTGAGAAGTCTTCCGTTTCGTAATTCTTTGTTCTTGTATCGAATCTCGCCATGAAGACAGGTGTAACGGTTCCATATGTAGGGTTGCTCATGTACAGACAAGAGTCTGTTTTTTTCCTTTCTTTCTGTCCCTCTTCAAATACAGAGCTGGCTTCTTTCTCCTTCTCTTCCTCCACTCTCATCTCTGACCTTTCAGAGGTGACCTCTTGTGACTTTTCTTCAGATTTCTGCTTTTGCAAATTGCAGCCATCTGTCTCATTGAAATCATCTGTTTCTATGTCCGACGAGGGCGAGATGGTGTCGGAGATGGAGGCTGACCTTTTGAAGCACTCCTCTGGGCAGCTGATTGGGTATGAGCCTTCTGATATCATCCTGTTGACCAGATTGCTGAGAAGCCAAGGAGAATCTGAGTTTTCACTGAGCTCGTCCTCGGACTCTGACTCGGACTCCCCCTCGCTGTTACCATCGTAGTCGTCCACAGAGGGCATAAGTTTGGGGCCAACCGGCAAGTAGAAGGAGCGTTTGAAGCTTTCAAGACTGTGGTCGGGCTCAATCTTTAACAACAGCTGCTGAGAGCTGCTATCCTCACAGGGTACGGCAGGGGGAAGAGTCTCATCTGGATCAGCCTGGTGCTCATAACCCTGTTCGTCATCTACGTTCTGCAGACCCATCAGAGCTTGGCCATCATCTAGTTGCAACATGTCTGGGCTGGGTTCCAGGAATGGTGAAGGGTCTTGTTTAATTGGGTCAGGTTGGCCCAGAAGAAGAGATGCTTTTAGACCAACAATACCACTGTCCTGCTCTGTGTCCAGCTCCTGGTCCAGTTCTTGGTCTGAGGTTGGGGAGCTGGCTTCTTCAATGGAATTGGTGAGGTGCGAGGAACGCCCACTGCTGGATTCACTTGTTAGGTCCAGCTCTGTCTCTGAGATGGAGGAAATCATGTTACTAGCAAGTGGACCACCACACGCAAATGCAGCCTCAATTTCCCCTTCAATATCAGAGTCCGAACCAGGAGAGCTAAGGTCATCGCTGTGGCGGTCTGACTCACCATAGCGTTTGGTGTTCATATCAGCAATACCTGGATCTGAGGAAGGAGAAGTTGTGTCATTTGCAGCAGCAGGTTGGCCCTGATGCATGTGTCGGGGTTCATCCATAGCATCAAGGATGTCTGATCGACTGGATGACACGTAGCTGGAGACAGAAATGGACTCTGTTGGTTCAATGCAGGGGAACTCAATGTAAGAAGAGCCCCCAGCTTCCTTGCAGGTGTGATCATAGGTCTCCTTACTCATGAAGTCAATGGCAAATTCTTTGTCCAGCTCCTCGTCCGATAGTGGAGTCTCAGCATCATTACCAAGAGGTGCAGTTGAGGACAAACACCTACTGGTGCCATCGTTTTCTAACTCTGGGTCATCGTCAGCAGTCTCAGTGGTCACGGTGTAGGTGTCATTGGTGGGTCGAGAGCGGCAAGGTCGACGTTTGGCATGGCCATTCAGGTCGTGGTCCACCTCGGTGTCGGAGCACTGAGAAGTGCAGTCATCAACCGAGGGGACAAGTTCGCTTAGAGTGGATTCCTCAACATCAGCTTTCACCTCAGTTGCCTCAGAGCCACTTGAAGAGTTATGTTGACCAAAGGAGCCTGGTTTAGAAGACAATAAAAAGAGATGGAGGGCAATTGAGATAAGTTGACAAGAAAAAAATATTTTGGAGGTTCATTTTGCCATTAGCAACAGGATCAGACTTCTAACCGTATTCAAGTCGCTCTCGTCTGTTGCCCTCAAAGTCGTACAGCAGCGGCCTGCCAGGTGACTGATGAAGACCACAATGTCCTGGTGGGTTTGAGGGTGTACCTTTGGCAGAGCTGTTGGTGTCTGGAGCCCCTGGGCATGAGGTGGTCACATGGGAACAGTCCTCAAGGCAAGAGTGGTTCGGAGACAAACAGCCTAAAATATTGAGTCACAATAGGATAGATTTATAGTTACAGAAATATCCAGAATAAATATTAATCGATAGAATCAGTCAGGCAGATTGTAATGCAAAAATTTCATGAATAGTAAAGCTTTTATAGAGCATACAAACTGAATGTAAGGGAGTTTGAGCTTTTGGAAAGTGCTATATAAAAATAAAAAAATTAAATATCAAAAGAACCACAAATTTAAATCAAACAAAAAAGTGAATACATTTTTATCAATATTAATATTTTGTATGAAAAATAATTACAAAAATTATGATTATTATTACATATTTTATTTTTTATTATTATATATATGAGCAATAATCACCCTGTGAAGTCGGGTTTCGAAGAGAATCCTGCCAGCTTGACTTCCGTGGTGACACATTGCTGTTGTTGTTTAGGGAGTCCTGATATTAGAAAAAAAAAATGAATTATAATAAATCAAATTAATAAATAAATAAATAAATATTGATATACATATATTTCATGATTTATTGATTGTGTAAGGCATGATAGAGGTACCTGTGAAACTGGTACTGTCAGGTTTAGAGTGGTTGGGCGGCTCTTGAGTGTGCCCAGAGTAGGGGAGGGGGGAGGAGATGCTGATGGTGAGGGAGGGGCATCAGGATCTGCTTCCTCTTCTTCTTCCTCTTCATCTTCATCTTCATCATCGATCATCTCAAACTCTTGGAAGTCATCTTGGAATGAGCATACTGGGTGGTGATAATCATTCTTTTCCAAAATTAAGCAGTCCTTTACAAAGGAGAAAAAAATAATAAATATCATTTACCTGGAAAAATTTGGTGTAGTACTGTAAAACATTACCATAAATCAATATTGCAGCCTGAAACAGGGGTGACTGAATGGACTAGTGAAAATTGATTATACACACACAAAAAAAAAAAAAAATATCCACAAATATCAGTCAGCATGAACATTCCAGCTCAGAGCAAATGCTTCTCATGTTTACTAAACACGATGCAACATGGACTTCTTCTCTACCGTTAATTTTGTGTTTCATCCATTAGTTGGGCCATATGTTCATCATGGACTGGATGAAGACTTGACTGCTAGCCAGGCCATCATGTTTGAAACACGTGTTATAGATGGTCAGAGGCAAAACAAACTCCATCTTGCAGATATGTTTCATGGCACATGCAGCATATATTTTTTGACTGTAATATTTAAACCAACAGTGAGTTTATAGGTTTATAAAACAACAAAACAAAAACAACAACTTGAGGTGGATTACCACAGGCAATGATTTTGACGTAAAAAATACATTAAAAAAAGTCGAATGGGACAATTATCGCTGACAATTTTAAAACAGAAATGTAAAACTAGAATACTCCTTTATAGTCAACATAAAACAATATTCACAACCTATTTTACTTAAATGTATGGAAGGATTAGATTTTATCGTTCAGTAATTTGATTAGTTAGTGACAAGTCTGACTAAAATGGCTAATCACTCACTAGAGGACCACAAATGTGTATTAAGAAAGTAAAAAGGGTCAATTTTGAATTTATTTTGTCTTTAAAAAAGGAAAAGTGGATGTGGATGGACTGAACAAAGCTGAGAGAATCATGTCTTGTGGGGAAGGGCAGATGGTGATCGATGCTAAATCTCCTCAGGTTTCAGCGCCCTTCCAGGAAAACAAGTCAATGCACTTACATAAGCATAACGTCTGATATTCACCTCAATTAAGAACACACACACTACGGCTACAATTCTGTTTGTTGCTTGGCAAATGTGTGTGGGTGATGTCATTAAAAGTCCCACACTGCATTAGATTCACAACCAGCTGGCACTGCAGGGATCTGAATCTATACACCATCTCTATCCGAATCAATACCCCTGACCAGCAGCAGTCAAACACACTATGACCGATAACTACATTCAGGAGAGTGCTGTATAGATGTAGTTCCAGCTGTACTGCATGAATAGTCTATAGATGTTCTATGGAAACTCTATCGCTCTAATATTTCCAAGGACGAGGCCTCACCCCTGACCAGCACTGATTTTACATCCCTGCTTAGAGACGGAGTCAGCATTACACCAGCAAAAAGTGTTCTGCTGAGCCAGCCGAACTCACACAGAAGTCATGAATTAATGCAGTGCTCTCGACGCTGACCGCAAAGGCAGAGCAAGAGAGAGATGAAGAGAAAAAAATAAAAGATACAGTGTGAGAAGGTGAAGGAAACACCATAAGATTGTAAAGAGAGAGAAAATAGAAGCTAAACGAGAAAACACACACACAAAAACATTCAGCCACATATCAGCTTTATACTGCAGTGGATGCAGAAAGGAGGAGGGACAGCGATGCCACTGATGTCTCAGACAAGTATCTATAGTACTAATGCAGAAACATTAACTACAGCACAGCACTGTATAGTCGAGGGCTGTTGAATAATAAGACGACCTATTCATCAGTTCTCAGTCAGTCAGTGTTGCCGGATTTATGCTAGTAACCAAAAAAAAAAAATAGAACATATGTCCAGGTAATAATATCTCGTTTACTTTAAATAAAATATGAAACATAATAGTATATTATTAGGAATATTTAAGTAGCCTAACGAAGGGAAGGCAATAAATAAAAAATAAAAAAATAAAAAAATAAAATACATTAAAGTAAAGTAAAGTAAAGTAAACATTTTTACTGTCACTGCCCAGAAAAAAAGAAAAAAGAAAAAAAAAGAGTTCACTGAACATACGTTTTGTCAACATAACCCGGTATTGGGAATCTACCATTAAATAGACTATTAAATGGTAATTAATAGTCTTCAATCTTTAAATTTAAATATTGTAGAATAATTTATTAATTTTAGAAAAATAAATTTAATTAAAATAGAAAAAATCTAAAAATCTAACTTTATTATAGAGTTAACTCTTGTCTGAAAACATCAGTTTTTGAGACAAAATCTAGATATAGCTTTTGTGACAACTTGCATGTGACAAATTTATTTGATATAAACCTAAAAAAACATCAATAATAAATACAAATAAATATTGTATAATAAATATTGTTAAAGCCGAAATAAAGGTCATCGCAGTGTTAGCAGCAAACCGCCCACCTGTGCTGTTTTCTGCTCCACCCTATGAGCTGCTAACACCATTATAACTCAGTCTTCCATCTAAGGGTTTAAACTACAGTACAGCTCATCTGAAATGTAATGAAATGTTATCAGCTACATTAAATATCAACTGTATACATTGATGAGTTAGAAAGCAGATGTGTAACAAATGCACAAACAAATGTAAAACAACAGACACGTACTTCATGTCATGTAAGTACAACAGACATGTACATTCACACATATCCTGTTCTGCAAGAAAAACATCTCACAGTCTTGTCTTTGATCTCCTATTATGAGCAATTTGGACTGACACTAAGATGGCACATCTCATGCAGTTTAGCTAATCCCTCACACACAGATTCAACCCTTTATGCACTTGATTTCTACAGAGGTGGGAGACAATAGGAAATTAAAATTGTGTGAACAAATTATTAGTGCCAGTATATATATATATATATATATATATATATATATATATATATATATATATATATATTATCATGCATAATTACATAATTATACAAAATTAATATACGTAATTAAAATGTATGAATCTCCAACTTATAACTCTTTTCTGCTAACATAACAAAGGCTGCTCAGCAGGAAACATTAGACAATAACATAATATTTTTAGCATAATCACATTCATAATTTCATAATGTGTACTTTTAAAATCAACAGCATGCACTTTTCACAATAAAATGTATGAATTGCTTTCATAAAAACTTTCTCCTACTCTTAAATTTCTTTTCTTTTTTCTGCAGATGTAGTCAAAGCTGCATAGGAGGGAAGTAGTGCCCCACATCATTTTAAGCTAAACGTTTCATTAAGAAATGCCAAATTACATAAATTAAATGTGTTGTACAATTTGCTGTTTGTGTTTTTCCGCCAATATTGCACATTGCAGCTAATGTTTTTATTAAAAGCATACTGTAATATGTAAAACCCCAGAAACCCAAACCTGCTAAATGTATTCAGAGAGCCAGTGCTCTGTGTGACAGAATGAATAATCCATGAAGGAATCGAGAACAAGGGTGAGAAAGCTGGACCGAGAGTGAGAGTGTCTGGAAGGATGGAATTGAGTCTGATATACAGTATCTTTCCCTTGTAACTGCAGGACTTTAATCTGTTATCAGAGATGAAGAAGAACACCAGAAATCATCTTTAGAAGTTGTTTTAAGGTGTTCACACATTCACATGATTTTCAACCTCCTGTCAAAATGCTCTCAAGTCACAGCACTTTACATTCTGCATGGTAGTGGTCTCACTGTGCTTTGAAATAATTATGTAGATATTGTGATCATTCACATCCTGCACATGAGCAATATCCAAAACCGACTGACCAGATTTAGCCGTTTTAACAATATCCTCCTTGGTTGCCGAGGACCAAGGAGGATATTGGTCCTTCCATTTTCACTAAAACCCACAAAATAATAAATAAATAAAAATACAATAAAATGGCTAATATTTGCTGACTAATATTTGATTAGTGATTTATTGAATTATGGGCTAGGAATAATGAGTGCATGATTGGTATGACCACTTGGCCAAAAATGGCATCCACACAATTCGGTATGTAATTGCGTCATGACGAAATGATACAATTGGAAGTTTTACATTCCAGGCACAACTTCACATCATGCATACAAAATATTCAATAAATACGTAATAAGAAAAAGTGCGAACAAGCCAATTTTCCTAGGTTTTAAATCAATTTTAAATCATCAATGCCCTGAAGAAGGCTCCATGCCGCTACGCGTGGGCGTTTTAAATTTGTCCGTTTAGGACATGTCATTTTTGTAATAAAGACATTTTAATTAAGGAGTGCCTCGGTTATCAGAGAATTCTTTCTCTATACTGTCTCTTCAATTTTAAATCAGTTTTGGCCACTACTGTAGACGTATCGTTTCTATCCCAGTTAAGTCAACAACATCACTGCATGGTAGAAAATGGGCGTTACAATAATTCACAAACATACCAATTTTGTATGCCCTTCCCTCACTAACTTCCCTCTGTCTCTTCACTCGGATGTACGTAATTGCTTACATTGCAGGTGCCCAATGCTGGCGGAACCCTTGCAATGGGTTTTGGAACACCTTAACCCCTTGATCACTTGAAATCCACGATGGAGCTGATTTATTATTTACAGTTTTTTTCCCCTTATGAATTTGTTTTACGCACTATTTATAGGCCTGTATGTATGCTTGGGCTGTTGGAGAAAATATAAAAACACAAACGAAAGTGATAACAATACAATAAGTTGTGTAAAAAACACTAAACTTAAAGCCACAATATGTAAGATTTTTGTATAAAAAAAAAAACGAAAGTAGCAACTGCAGCATTTAAGCATAATAAGGCCTGGTCCTCCCAGCATTTTTTTTTTTCATTTTTTGCCCACTATAGACTGCAGTCGGCTAGCTCTGTTTAGAGCAGAAGAAGCAAAACCTTGAGGACCATACAAGGGAATTTTTAGATCTTGGTTGCCTCACCCACTACCCGAATTACACCAGTCTCAGTGAGCGATCCAAGGCACGCCTGCCCGTGGATGGTCCTCGGGGAAACTTCGCAGCATTCATGGAGTGGGTTCTGGTGAATAATGGATCTCCATTCACCATCTGCCAAGCTGAGGAGGACATCACCAGCCTCACTCCAGACCCAGAGCCCAGCCTGCCACCTCCCAAGCCTCTCACAGACAAGACGCCTGAGCCCGTCACTCCATCGAAAAGTCGGCTTCACCTTAGCTCCTCCCTCCCTCGGCTCCACCTGGGACCATCATCCTCACTGCTCCACCAGGCTCCCTCATCCCTCCAGCTCCACCTTGGTCAGATGTCACTCTGCCTGCACCGCAGGCTTACGGGCCTTCAGATATGCTTCGTCCCTCTAGCCCTTTTAAGCATTTCTTCCAGATCCTTAGTCCCACCGGCTCCGCCTCAGTCCTCTGGCACCCTTGCTCCACCTCGGATGCTCGTCGCTGCGGATCTGTCTCAGTCTCCAGATCCATCGGTGTCGCCCGGTCTCATCAGCTCTTCGCCTCCACCTAGGTCTCCACCTCCATCAGCTCCATCTCAGTGTGTCATCCAACTAGATTCATCTGCCAAGTCTCCACTATGACTCCTCCCTCCCTCGACTCTGACGCGAGCCTTTGTTCTGGCTGTGCTCTGGGCCTCCTCCTGCTCACATCTCCTCTGGCTCATCTCACTGTCATCATCTCCCTGGTCTCTCCCGGCATCATCTCATCCTTCGTCCTACCCTTTGCAAGCCCCCCATCCGCCTCCAGAGACCCCACCCTCACTCCTTATTTGGATTTATTTGGACTGATATTACGGCATGGGTTCTGTTTGCTACTTAGTTCCTGAAGTTACTGATTACATTCAACTGTTAATCAGTTACCTTGTTACCTTATCTCTGTATGTTTAAGTCCTCAGTTTCCTGTTTATTGTTCTGTGTCATTTTTACGTGGTTGCTATTTTATCCCAGTGTTATCTCCTGTGTATTCCTGGATTATTTTTTTGGATTATTGGGTTTATTATTAGATTATAGAATTAAACATTGTTCTTTGTTATTTCCTTCTTCGTGCGATTTACTAAAACCACAAACATAACAGACCTCACAAACATCGTGGTCTATGGATCTTCCTGAAGTGTACATATTGGGTGCTTCTCATTTCTTATTTGTCCATCAACCTTTTCTTTTTCTTGCTTCCTTTCCTCGAGTCTCAGCTCCACCCCCCTTAGGATGCGAGGGAAGGATGCAATGAAAGAAAATTAGGACAGAGGAATCGGAAGAAAGCTTATTTGTATATTTGAATATTCTTGATCACTCAATCACTTCAAAGCATCATAAGCTGAGCTCATGTTTTAAAGTTTGGTTATTTAAGAAATTCATAATAAATGTTAATATAGCAAGATACCCTGTTGAAGTATTTGAGATGTATTTAAACTGTAAAGGTAAAACATAACTTAAAATTATTGTGACAGATGTAAAGGGCAAGTAGAATTTAAATGTGCATAAGGTTTTTTGACAAGAAAGACTTCCTCATAGGATACACCTGGGCATCCGCTAGCCTCCTCGTTCCTTGCCTAATTGTGGTGCAATAAGAGAATTGAGATGTTCTTCAAAATGGCTTTCTTTGATCGGTTTCCAGGTAACAGGTACCCACTGAGTAGACTCGCACCCTCGGTCAAAATCGAGGGGTCGAGGGTCTGTCCAAATAAACTTCCCTTGCCCACTTGACAAAATTGAGGCGGGGATTCACCGGAAGGGAAGTGCTTAGGGAAGTTTGCGAGTATATGTCTAAAAGTGGAGCCTCTGAAGTGTGGAAATGACCCTCTGCTAAACCCCGCCCCCCTTAGTTAATAGTCACCAAAAAAGGCTGTGGTATGGCGTGGAAGGCTACATATGAAAAGTGAAATTTGATTTTTGATTCATAAACACTTATCACGCTTTTTGTGCATTTTAAAAAGGAGATGGATAGATAGATAGATAGATAGATAGATAGATAGATAGATAGATAGATAGATAGATAGATAGATAGATGGAGAGAAAGATAGATAGATAACTGTTCAATTGAAAAACAAAATTTAGAAAAGTCAACATTTCAAAAAATATTTTATGAATCACTCTCATATAAAAATATGTATCATTAATATTATAGATATTGCCCTTTTTTAAGAATGTGATCAAATGTTTTGCTTATATCTCACATCTCAAAACAACACTAATATTAAGTTATTTCAACCAATGAAATCAACAACAAAAAAATGGACATTTAATGCATATTCCCAAACCAACAGCCATAGTTCGTATATATACTTCTTACGTAACCGCTCTACCCCTTTTCCACCAACAAGAACCGGGTGCTGGTTCAGAGCCAGAGCCAGAGCCGGTTCGGAGTTGGTTCGACTGACAAGCTGCCATACTACCGTCTTGAGAGCCACAACAGAGCCAGATCTTACGTCACTGCATACGTCTCATGTTGCCCAGCAACGCTAGTGCGGTAGCGCCAAACACAAACACGCCAGGCTTGTTCGAGATGCATCGGCTTCTCGCAGATCGATCGCCACATGACATCAAAGCACTGCGAAAGCGATCCAAAAGCACAAGGAGATCTCCAAACACTCCCGCAGCTCCGATCGGTCCGCGCCACTCCGATGCATCTCGAACAAGCCTTCTATCAACAATGGCGGCCGTTGCATTACTATTGATGCTCATGACTTTGCGAACCTAATGTACATCGGCATCCAAACACGGCGAATACAACGTGTTCGTGCAGCTCGCCGTAACTTGCATAAATGGAGATTACAATCGAGCTGCTATTAGCTCGATTAGCTGCTAATTCAAAAATGGCGGTCACAAGTTTCTGTTCGTCTTGTTGGCCACGGTAACACCGCCCCCCAGCCGCTGACGTAAGCGGTTCTTACTTCTAGACCAGCAATGATTTGGTGCTACTTAAGAACCACTTTTACTGGTTCGGAGCTGGTGCTTTGGTGGTCGAAAACCAAAGAAACGATTTGAAACTAGGCTCTGGCTCCGAACCAGCACCAGCTCTGCCTTGGTGGAAAAGGGGTATTATTAGTGGCACATTGGAGGCACAGAGGATGTCTACTGTGATTTTTTAGTCTCTAGTTGCATAGACAAGGGACAGGCCCTTCAAACACAATGCAGTGTTGCTTTCACATGACATAATCCTGTGGGACAGGCCTTTGTGCATGTGTGTGTGTGTGTGTGTGTGTTGGATTAGAGCTGCTAACTGTGCCAAAAAAGAAAGACTGTAGCCTGATGCACTGCATAGACCAGGCATCTCCAAATAGCGGACCAAAGACTAAATAACTGCAGCACCATTTTACTGTTTCTACAGTTCAAAGCAGGGGCGTAGCCAGAATTTTATTTTTGGGGGGTCCCGTCTTTAAAAGAGGGGGCAATATATATATATATATATATATATATATATATATATATATATATATATATATATATATAGCCAGAATTTTATTTTATATAGCCTATACATGCCTATTCTGGTCATGCGGTGGCGACTCTAACATGTAAGGGTGGAGCTGCCAATAAAGCACCTACAAGCTGTCACAAAGAACCGGCAAAAGTAATGATTATGAATATGTAAAATATAGCAATGAGGTTTTTTAATTGTTTATTAATAAACAAGTGTTTTCTTTGTCGGCTAAGATGAAGTTGACGATGCTGACTCGCGATCTTCAGTCGGCCTAGTGAACGCGCCAGAGAGAAATGCACATTTCATAAGGATTACATAAGCAGAGAGCAGTCTGTAGTCTGTTTTCTTTCGTTTTGAATTGTTCTGTTTAAAAGTAGACATGTGAGGCAAGTAGACTACCTTATATGCTGAGTTTCTGTTCATTTATGAGACGAGCTCCAGTTCACGCGCCGGTGCCTCCGTTTCTTATATCGTCTGCTATTTTTACTTCTTATTTATTAAATCCATCCAGGCAATTGGTTGATGAAACCTTGATTAAAATTAAGATACAATTAATACAAAACGAAATTCAGGTTAAAGAAAGGTTTTGTGCTTTCTGTTTGATGTGTCTGTTAAAGTTTTAAAGCATCTTTTAGTGCCGCTTTCAGAGCTTTTTTTTGTTTTCCACTAAAACACGTCCATAACATTGTTTTTTTCCTCATAAATGCGAAAACGAAAAATAAAATAAATATTTTATGTACTGTGGAGACTGAGAGGAAACCCTTCTTCATTCGGTGGGTATTACTTTGGTTTGCGCAGTGTAGGCTAATTCACAATCACTGAAAAAATATTTTGCCTCCTAATTTTTTTTTTTTTTTTTTAAGCAATCAGAAATCTGAGGGGGCCGGACATGTAAATGAGGGGGCCTAGGCCCACCCAGGCCCCCTCGTGGCTACGCCACTGGTTCAAAGTGAGCAGCGTGTCAAAATAACAGAGTTATGCACACCACAAGCGCTCAGGGCGGTTTATGGAAATGATCATTCAGAACCATATCCTCTAATATTTTTTTTCTAGAGCCAAACACGCTTTATTCAAGCCCCTTCCGCTCTGTGCGCATTGTTTCTATCTCGTGCTAAAGACACAAAGCAATACGATACAAGAGCTACAGACAACGTGGTAATTTTCACAACAGCAGCAGAAACACGGTGAGCAAAATAATATAGTTATTTTTATGTCATACATACAGTATATGACTCCGACCGTTCAAACCGTTTGTAACAAAACATGTTTAAATGTTTGTTTGTTTTTTATCTACATTTAGCAATAGGCCTGTTTATCAGCATATTAAGAGCATTTCATAATAAAAGACAATTTAATTGGGAAAATGATTTGCAGATGGCAAGGAAAGACAATTAAAACCTTGAAATTTCTAATTAACTTTGTTTTATGCTCATAATGAGAGCATTTTGATTATTATGTACATTGTTTGTTTTTAGTAGATACTTATTTTAAGCTAAATATAAAAATGGTCCAGACTTCAAGAGGAAAACTTAAATCCCCATACAGTATCTTTTATCAGTCACATGGCATTCTGCCATGAATAGGTATCTAAGTGTAAAAATAATAATAGCCTGATAAAACATCTGATCTTATCTTTTAATGTTCATATCCAATTGGAATCAACTGATAAAATATTTAAAAAAAAATTATTATCATTTTATTTATGTTAATTCTCAGACACTAATGCTTTGCCTCTGAGGATCCAATATCCTCATCTTTGATTAATATTGACTGTTTTGTATATATATAAATAACTTCCAAAAAAGGATTGTCCGGATCTCAGCTAGGAAGGAAATGAAGACCTCTGATGCAAAAGCCTCTAAAAGCCACCTCTGTCAAAAATGAAATAATAACATTGAGTGAATGCTCTCCGCACATAGTATATGCTCATCAAATACTTTTACTTCACACTCACTAAATCCCAGCCTCAGCCCATTCAGAAATACCGGTACTTGGGTAGAAACCTATACATAGGAGCCTGATAAAAATGTTAATATTAAACTAAAACTTTAGACGGACTTAGAGGCTTTTGCATCTTTACCTCTTGGAACTTTAATTAAATATCCCTGGCATAGACTCTGCCGCTCACTTTTTAGATCAACCAACCAATCAATAAAAGACCAGCCCATGGACCATCCAATCATCAGCCAGTTCCAACTAATCAATCCATACTGAACAATCTGAAGTCACAGCATGCTATGATGCCCATAGACTGCAATTGTGTGGTTCAAATCAATTTGACACACCAAAGGCATGTGAAGTGTTATAATCGAAACTTTACATGGACGTTTGAACATTGAGAACAGAGGCAGAAGAAATTAGGAGCAGGGTAAGGAAGAGGAAATGGTTTTGTTGTAACAGGACTGAGGTGCAGAAAGCTGAGAAGAGAGGTCTGCATAGCAGCAAATTTCACTGGGTCACCACCAGCTCTTCTACTGCAGCCGTGGCACACCGCCACTGCAATAAAACATTTACAAGCCCTCAACCAGCACACAAATACACACACATAGCATCAAATACAACTATGGGTAACTGCACATTCAAACTCCACCCAAATAAACACATAGCACACAAGGAGGACTTCAAAGAGAAAGCCTCTGCATTTGGGTGTTTTACAGGAGTCTATAGTGTAGAAGATTCATGTGTTTCCGTTCCATTTGGATATTAACATTCAGGATTGAATTGAGAATGCTTTTTTAATTCCTGATTTTGAATTAACGTAGCAAACAGGATACAGAATTATATTTAAATTCTAAGGGAATTAAGAAATTCATAAAAGGAATTGAAATTCAAAGAAATTCATAAAACTGTCATTTTTAACTAAAAAAAGCAAAGTTTATCAAAACAGATTTTGAATGTTGGCTTTTAAAAAACTTTTAACAAGTGTTTAAAGGCCTATATAGACAGAGAGATAGATAAACATAAAAACATAAACATCAAAATCAAATCAGCTTAGCACGAGGCAGCCATTAAATTCCACTTTACGTTAAAAATCAACATCGACACTCAGACTTACTGTCATGAGCATACGGGAAAATTTATTAGCTTTCAAACCTAGATCCTTTTACAGTAAAATGCAAATGAGCTCTTTGACATGCCAACTAGCGAGTGAAGTGTTGACACTATTTCCAATGGTGTGATAAGCCACATCTATAAATCTATATGTTCTAGCTGCTCTTGCTGCTATGACCATAAAAAGCATGTTGAGCATGATAGAGCTGGATTCTAAAAGTGATTCTTAAGGTTTCCTTTACTCACAGGACAGGAAGGATCACACTTTACTGCAGAACACTAAACTTATTGCAGAAAACAATAGAATAGAATAGAATAGAATAGAATAGAATAGAATAGAATAGAATAGCATAGCATAACATAGAATAGAATAGAATAGTCTCATCTAAAAAATAAAAATAGTATGTTTTCCAGAAATAGAATAGAACAGCTTATCTCCTAAAAGTAAAATCAAATAAAGCATGCATTGTGAATGGTTCATACCTTTTCATATGGATCAGAGTCGTAGTTGAGGCCTATGCCACAATCATCTGTGATTTCAGACAAATCTTCATCATCAAACTCCTCCAGACTGATGTCATGAGCCGGCCTGCAGACAGAAACACAAAATAATGAATATGCCAGTTCTCTTACTATTCAAAAGGCTCATTAATTAAATCATGCATTTCTTGAAATCAACAGGTTTGTGTGAGGGTTAGGTTTAGGCATAGGAATTTAAAAAAATATCACCTGTGTATAAAAAAAAACATCTACAGTATGAGATGTGGTGGCTAATATAGGAAGACCAATGTGTGTGTGTGCGCAGTGTTGGGGGTAACTCATTACAAGTAACTTGAGTTACGTAATGAGAATACTTTTTCAAGTAACTAAAGTAACGCGTTACTTTAAAAATGTACAACAAAATATCAAATAAGTAACGCAAGTTACTTTGTTTTCTTTACTTTCTTTACTTTACTAAGTTACTTGTCCCCATGTTGAGACAAATCGAAGTGCAGACCGTTGTGTGTAAACATGGTGGTTATTGTAGTTCTAGACTAAATGCGAGTGTGCATTTACTCATCTCACTTGCACAAAAAAAAAAAAATCCTTAAAATGAATAAAATCAGTGAAATGCAGAATCAGAATTCCATGCAAACCTCCTAAATACAGGTGAAACTTGAAAAATTAGAATATGGTGCAAAAGTTAATTTCAGTAATTCAACTTAAAAGGTGAAACTAATATATTAAATAAACTCATTACATGCAAAGTGAGATATTTCAAGCCTTTATTTGTTATAATTTTGATGATTATGGCTTAAAGATATGAAAACCTTTTCACAATATTCTAATTTTGAATTTGGGGTTTTCATAATCTGTAATCCATAATCATCAACATTATAACAAATAAAGGCTTGAAATATCTCACTTTGCATGTAATGAGTCTATATAATATATTAGTTTCACCTTTTAAGTTGAATTACTGAAATAAATGAACTTTTGCACCATATTCTAATTTTTCGAGTTTCACCTGTATATTAAATAAAACATTCATTTTTATGCATTTAATCTCCTGACCTTCGATGATTCAGTTAAACCATAAGCAAAAATTACTATAGATTTTTTTTGTTTTTATTGGAAAAGTAAGTGTTAAACATTTTCTCCTGCATCTTATTCTTCGTCTATACAGAATAACAACAGAGCTGAAATATTTGCTTGAGCTGCGCCCTCTACTGTACACGCGTGAATTAGCATTTCCTTCAGCCTGAGGCTTATTATTTCACTTTTGGGGTGAAAGGGTCTTTATATTTGCCCCAAAAAATAACTGTTTTGTTTTAAAAAAAAAAAACAAGCCCAGCCCAGGTGAAAAAACAGTAACGCAAAAGAAATGTAGCCCATTACATTTCTAAAAAAAATAACTAAGTAACGCAATTAGTTACTTTTTAAGGGAGTAACGCAATATTGTAACGCATAACTTTCCCCAACACTGTGTGTGTGTGTGTGTGTGTGTGTGTGTGTGTGTGTGTGTGTGTGTGTGTGTGTGTGTGTGTGTGTGTGTGTCTGATCTGAAATATGAGCTGCCAGTACCACAACTACCTAAGCCTCTTAGGTCACTAGCCTAAGAAATCCACAAGGTCACTCAGACTCTACGGTATATGCACACATACACGTTCACATAAACACATACACATAACACCAGCTAGGACATGGCCATCACACCTTATTTTCTTTCCTCCACCATCCCTGTTCATTATTTATAAGTGGGTCAGCATAGGTTAGCATGCTGCTAAATAAGGCCAGCCTCTGTTTTGCCTCTGCATCGGCTCAGCAAAATGCTATAACCCGGATTCTGGTGTATGCTAGCCGCTAACACAGGGAAGATTTCATCTTAGCTGAGCTCCACTCGGTTGACAGCAGTGCTGCAATGCAGCTTTTCACAGTCAGACCGTCACAATCACACAGATCTGTAATGTATGGAGGATCCAAGACAGAACAAGAAAAAGAGGAGGAGGAGAGAGGCTTGTTTACTGGGTGCACTTGTCTGAATTTTTTTATATTTTTTAAATAGAAATCTGGATTCAGAAGAAATGTTTTAATTGAATCATGCCTAATAATTTTTTTTTTTTTTTTTTTTTTTACAAATTAGTCCACTAATATTGCTACAAAAGAACTAATATTGTTTAAAACTCCCAGGCCTTGTGTGAATTTTAGTGACAGACATGGTTAAAAATGTTTTCATATTGGAATATATTAATACATGATTTTGATAATGTGATTTTATAAAGACATTATAAACATTTAAATAGATTAAAAGAATGTAAATTTAGTAAATTGTCATTTAAAAGAGAAGCAGAATTATAGAGAATTATTTTGGTTTCTGATCCCTTTTGTGTAAGGCTATGCCATTCTGTAAAGCAATATCATTCACATCATAAACAGCTTTATGTGGGCAAACATGAGTTATAATGTGATGAAATACTTCCTGAACGTAGCATTTGCTCAATTGTGTTGTTTTAGTCTTTTAATGTATTCTGTGAGCATTTCTCTGCTGGCACTCATATCCTTTTACTCACAAGGCTTATTGAATCACATTTGTCAATAATGAGTCATTTTGTTCTATGGTTTCTATGAATGTTCATGTTATTCCTAGCTTTTGTGTCAAAGGTCAAAACTGCTGAACTCAAGACAAACTATGCTGCCAAAAATGTTACCAGCCATCTTCTAAAAACCATACATAATTTCATTAATAAAGTATACCTCCAAAAAGAATGAATTAACCTGTATTTAACATATGAAGTCTTCTCAAACTCTTAACGCCAGATGTCCTATAAATATGGCGCCCAGTCCTCTCTTTTATTTTTTTACTTTTTTGTTATGGTGTAAAAAAGCAAGCAAAAATGGTAAAATAATATTCAGGTTTTTGTGGTGTGATGTACTGTAGGCTATATGAGTTGCTGTCTAAACCTGCTGAGCTGTGATCATTCAGGCAGTGAAGTGGCTTTTGTAGAAGTGGACACCACCAAGTATTAGGGTCAAATGTACTGGGCTCCAGTCAGCTCTCACACCTATCGCCAAGTGAGTTGTACTTGTTTAGTCACATTTATGTGGGCTTTTTCTGCTCTTCTGACGAAATGATACACATGAATGATCTCAATTGACTAAATCTGATTTCATTTTTAATCAACTATACAGGTGCATGGCCTATTTCGCGACTGTTGGCAGAGTTTAGGCTAGAAGCTATTAGCAAACAGTGCTTCAATTATTTATTTGAAGGTATATTAAAATGTTATTCTCTAAAACAAAATTAAATACTATAAATGTATGTCTATGTCTAATTTAGAGATACAACATTTTGTCATCTGCACTGTAAAATGTTTTGTCATGACATTTTATTTGGTAAAAAAAAATACATTTCATAACACTGAATCAACATGACAACATTAAATTATGCCAATCAAGTCAGCAAGATAGACACAGCTCTAAAAGCTTACAAATGCACATATTTACTTTTGTGCATGGTTTGTCATAAAATAAAACAAAAAATTGTATTAAAAAAAAATCCACGATTTTTTGTGACAGTGTCCTGCGTGCTGATGCACAGCACAAGGGAAATCAAGTGAATCTCATCATGTGTGCTGACCTGTAGGTCAGATTCCAGATGAACGGACAGGAGACGGGCTGGTAATCAGGGATGCCAGACAATCGCACCTCCCAGCAGTAATTGGCAACCCTGATTCTAATAGAGCACAACAGAACTAAAACGGAAAGGTAAACTACTACTAACTCTTTCCCACCTCTCAGATAACAAAGGGTGAACAAAAGGTGAAAATTAATCTGGGTGGTTTTTCCATGTGTGACGAAGGGGCTGAGGCGGACGGATCCATTTGCAGTAATTTATTGATACAGGTAAGCCAACAAAGGAGAGCAGTCATAAAACTCAAAAGCCCGTGGCAAGGGCAGCAGCAAACTCAAACACAGCACACTGGTTAGGGCAATCCAAGAATCATACGTAAAACAGGCAAAGGTCAGGGGCTGGCAGCAAAGGTTCAAACACGAGATCAGAGTCCAAGTCAAAAATATCAGAGTAACAAGACAAAACGAGCTAGAGACAGTGTGTAGGTAAAACAAGACTTCACAAATGAACAATGAACAGAGCAGACCAGATAAAGGGGAGCTAAGGGTACACAGGTGATACTGATGCAATGAATGGGTGATTAATCAGGAGATAATGAGCAGGGAAGGATAATGGGAAATGAAGTCCTAATACGCAGGAGAGAGGGATCTGGTGAAACCAGGAGGAGGCGTCGTCGAGCGTTCTGTGACACCATGCTTCTAACAAGCTGCGTTTGCTTTTTCTGTGACATCTAGTAGGTCTACACAGCAAACTGCAACCAAATGACTTTTAAAAAAAATATATTATTACAGAATAGTATTTCAAGTAGTATGCTACAGTATGTAAAATAAAATAACTAAATAAATATCAATATGATTCAAAGTGGAATTAAAGGGTTAGTTCACCCAAAAAATTTATATCACACACATGTGTTGTGTTGCTCACATGAACAACATCAGAGACTGACACGGAAGAAAAGAAATTATTGAATAAAGTCGTTATTTTTGTTTTTTGGTGCACAAAAGCATTCTCTTCACTTCATAACATTAAGGTTGAACCACACATGGACTATTTTAACGATGTATGTCTTTACTACTGTACCTTTCTTGAAAGTGGTAATAATGATGCTGTCTATGGGGGGTCAGAAAGCTCTCGGATTTCATCAAAAATATCTTAATTTGTATTCCGAAGAAAACCGAAGGTCTTATGGGTTTGGAACGACATGAGGGTGAGTAAATAATCAGAATTTTCCTTTTTGGGTGAACTATTCCTTTAACTAATTTACTGCAATTATCAGAGTGTGAAACAAGTAGGCCTATTCAAAAAAATTGCGTTTTAATTTGGATTCATATACAACATGTCACATGGTTCAGCATAGAAATCCCAGAGTTTGGAAAGGCTTTAAAAATGTTCAAGATTCTTAATGCTTCCAGAAAAGAAATAATATTTCTCTAACCTCTGTCAACCTGCCTTCCTGATCAAAGCATCAATTACAGGAATTTCTCTCTAATGACCTTCCCATGAGATGAAACATGGGAGTGCGGAAATAATCCCACATACACGAAAATGTCAAGGATCCAGACAGTGGATTGTGTGCTTTGAGGAAGCATTTTAATAAGCTTCTGTTTAATCACTGAAATATCAGAGGATTTAAAAGAACGTCACTCCTCTGAGCAAGTCAACCAAAGCATGTGTGAATGCGTGTGTTTAGGGTCTAATGCCGGGACACACTTAACGACTAGCTGAAACATTCTAAGACTGAACTGAACACACTAACAGACTGTTTCCAACGACTGGAGCAGATTTTAAACACCGATTGTGAACACCGACTGAACACAACTGAACACAAGGCTGATCGATTGCTCCTGCCTGATCGCTGATCGATTGCTCCTGTCTGCCTCGCTGCCTGCTGTGTGTTTGTTTGCTTCGAGGCTGTAAGCTTCGCCTGAGCCTCGTATTTCTTTATGTTTTGAGCCATCATTTACTATCTAGTTGTTTATACTACTAAATACAGCTTACCCAACATCTCAGATTAACCTTACATCTCTAGCTTCCGTTATTCTTAACACAGCACGCTAGTAACTCGCTAACGTTAGCCTGCTAACGCGCCACCCGTGCGCTCATTTATTTATTTATTTTCTCTCGCGCGCCCGCGCCTTTGAGTTCATAAAGTCCAGGTAAGTAAGAAATCAGTCAACAAACACGGTGAGTAATGTCTTCTTGTCCTGTTATTGTCACCTGTGTCACATGTCATATGTTTAGTATAGCCTTCTCCGATGGCAATATAGGATTTATATGTGATAAATGCAAGGAGACAGTCAGGCTGACGGAGAAGATTTCAGAACTAGAGACACGCATCCAAACTTTAATTGAGGATGGTAAGAATGCTAGATCTTTAGATAGTGTTTTGGATGCGCCTAGCATAGTGAACTCTTTACATGATTCGGTTCCGGCTGAAGTAGAGCCCGTGCAGCAGGGCAGATGGGTGACCGTGAGAGATCGTTCTAGTCGTGGATCAAAGAACCACTCTTCCGTTCCGATTCCCATAACAAACCGATTTGCCCCACTCAGTGAAACACCCACTGAGAATTCTGTTGATTGTGCCCTGGTAATTGGTGATTCGATCACACGGAACGTGAAAATAGAGACACCAGCCACCATAGTCACATGTTTGCCGGGAGCCAGAGCGCCTGACATCAAAGCAAATTTAAAAGTGCTGGCTAATGCTAATCGTAAATTCTCTAAGATCATTATTCATGTCGGCACTAATGATGTTCGACTCCGCCAGTCGGAGATCACCAAAATTAATATTAAAGAGGTGTGTGAACTCGCAAGTACGATGTCAGGCACTGTAATTTACTCTGGCCCCCTTCCTGTACGCAGGAGTGATGAGATAGTTAGCCGATTGGCCTCACTGAACGGTTGGCTGTCGAAGTGGTGTCCGCAGAATAATATAAAATTCATAGACAATTGGAAAAGTTTTTGGGGCAAGCCTGATCTGTTGAAAAGAGATGGTATCCATCCCTCCTGGGCTGGTGCTGCTCTTCTCTCTAGTAATTTGGCTCATAGTCTTAGAGATAAAACATGACAATCTGGGGCTCAGGTCAGGAAGCAGACAGACTGGCTAAACCGACCGTCTGCTAGCGGCCTCACGTCACCAAGGTCAGATAAATCCCATCACATAGAGTCTCTTTCACCTAGATGTCATCATATAGAGACTGTGTCTGTTCCCCGAATTTGGAACTCCAAAAAACGTCAGGTTAAAAATTTAATTGATGTTCAACAAATAAAAAACAGATATAATACAGATGAGCAAATGATAAAGCTTGGGTTGCTGAATATTCGATCCCTTACTTCAAAATCTCTCATAGTTAATGATATGATTTCAGATTATAATCTTGATATGCTGTGTTTGACAGAAACCTGGCTAAAACCAAACGATTACATTATTTTAAATGAGTCAACCCCACAAGATTACAGTTATAAACATGAACCTCGTCTAAAAGGCAAAGGGGGAGGTGTTGCTGTAATTTATAGTAATATTTTCAAAACCACTAAGAAATCTAGCTTTAAATATACTTCTTTTGAAGTATTGGTGCTTAATGTAAAAATCTATAGTGTAAACGATAAATCACATTTGAGAATTATGCTGGCTACTGTATACAGGCCACCAGGGCACCATAAAGATTTTATCAAAGAATTTGCGGACTTCCTATCAGAATTAGTATTGGCTGCAGATAAAGTACTAATTGTTGGTGATTTTAATATACATGTAGATAATGAAAAAGATGCATTTGGATTGGCATTTAAAGACATTGTAAACTCAATTGGAGTTAGACAACACGTGTCAGGACCTACTCATCGTCGTAATCATACTCTAGATCTAATATTATCACATGGAATAGATGTTGATACCGTTGAAATTCTGCAGCAGAGCGATGACATCTCAGATCATTATCTAGTCTCATGTAAATTACATTTAGCCAAGGCTGCAAAGCCGACTCCGTGTTATAAATACGTTAGACCTATAACTTCTGCCACTAAAGATTGCTTTATCAATAATCTTCCTAATCAGTTTCATCATCTCAGCATCCCGGATAGCTTAGAAGAACTTGATATTGCAACAGAAACGTTTAACTCTCTCTTTTCCAGCACTTTAGACGCAGTTGCTCCGTTGCGCTTAAAGAAGATTAAAGAAAATAGCCCAACGCCGTGGTACAGCGAGCACACCCGGGCCCTTAAGAGAGCAGCCAGAAAAATGGAGCGCAACTGGAAGAAAACTAAACTAGAGGTATTTCGGATTTCATGGAAAGAGAGCTCGATTACTTACAGAGAGGCTTTAAAAGCTGCTAGATCTGCTTATTTTTCAAACCTATTAGAAGAAAATAAACATAATCCAAGGTATTTATTTGAAACAGTGGCTAAACTAACGAAAAAGAAAGCTTCAAGCTCAGAAGTGTCCAAGCAACACAGCAGTGATGACTTTATGAACTTCTTCACTTACAAGATTGATAATATCAGGGACAAAATTATAACTATGCAACCGTCTACCACAGTATCGCATCAGGAAGTGCATTGTAGTCTCCCTGAGGAAAAATTTGATTCATTTGTTGCTATAGGAGAGGAAGAATTCTGCAAACTCGTTAATTCATCTAAATCGACAACTTGTATGTTAGATCCTATACCGACTAAGCTACTGAAAGAGATGTTTCCAGAGGTCATATATCCTCTTCTTAATATCATTAATTCATCTTTGTCTCTAGGATACGTACCAAAAACCTTTAAACTGGCTATGATAAAACCGCTTGTTAAAAAAACACAACTTGATCCTACAGAATTAGTCAATTACAGGCCGATCTCGAATCTGCCTTTTCTGTCAAAGATATTAGAAAAAGCAGTATCTTCACAACTGTGTTCCTTTCTAGAAAGAAATGATATCTGCGAGGATTTTCAGTCCGGATTTAGACCGTACCATAGCACTGAGACCGCTCTCATTAGAGTCACAAATGATTTGCTCTTATCATCCGATCGTGGTTGTATCTCTCTATTAGTGTTACTCGATCTTAGTGCTGCATTTGACACAATTGACCACAACATTCTTTTAAATAGACTAGAAAACTATGTGGGCATTAGTGGAATTGCACTAGCATGGTTTAAATCATACTTATCTGACCGTTATCAGTTTGTAGCAGTAAATGAAGAGATGTCTTATCGATCACAAGTTCAGTATGGCGTACCACAAGGCTCAGTACTAGGACCGCTGCTGTTCACTCTGTACATGCTACCATTAGGAGATATCATTAGGAAACATGGAGTTAGCTTTCACTGTTATGCCGATGATACTCAGCTGTATATTTCTTCAAAACCCAACGAAACTTACCAATTCACAAAATTAACGGAATGCATAGCTGATATAAAAAATTGGATGACTAGTAATTTCCTACTACTAAATTCTGAAAAGACAGAGATTCTAATTATTGGACAAAAAACTTCCACACGTAATAACCCAGAATACTGTCTAACACTTGATGGCTGCTCTGTCAAGTCTTCGTCGTCGGTTAGGAACCTGGGTGTGCTCTTTGATACCAACCTTTCTTTTGAAAGCCACGTGTCTAGTATCTGTAAAACTGCATTTTTCCATCTTAAAAATATATCTAAAATACGCCATATGCTCTCATTGGGAAATGCGGAACAATTAGTCCATGCGTTCATGACCTCAAGGCTAGATTATTGTAATGCTCTACTGGGTGGTTGCCCTGCACGCTTAATAAATAAACTACAGCTAGTTCAAAACGCCGCAGCTCGAGTTCTTACCAGAACCAGGAAATATGACCATATTAGCCCGGTTCTGTCAACACTGCATTGGCTCCCTATTAAACATCGTATAAATTTTAAAATATTGTTGATTACCTACAAAGCACTAAATGGTTTAGCTCCGCAGTACTTGAGCGAGCTTTTAACGTATTATAGTCCTTCACGTCCATTGCGATCTCAAAATTCCGGTCAGTTGATAATACCTAGAATATCTAAATCGACTGCAGGCGGTAGATCCTTTTCCTATTTAGCACCAAAACTTTGGAACAGTCTTCCTACCATTGTCCGGGAAGCAGACACACTCTGTCAGTTCAAAGCTAGACTAAAAACACATCTCTTTGACCTAGCATACACATAACGCACTATAGACTTCTATAAATTCAATGTTAGGCTGCATAGATTAGGTCAGCCGGAACTGGGAACACTTCCGTTAAATCTTGATGTACTCGCTACATCATAAGAAGAATGGCATCTACGCTAATATTAGTGTCTTTGTTTATCCCGAGGTTTTCCCGCAGCCTGCCGGATCCAGGCCGTGTCCAGATCTGACGAAGGAGATCCGCCTGGACCCGATGACAATGCAGTGCTGAAGTGTCCACTATCCTCTCCCTATGGAGGATCCCTTTCCCACTCTACAGATAAAGCGTTGTGAATTCCGGCTCGCGTACCCCGAAGTGATAAAATAAAACAAAATTCTGTATCAAAATTTATAGGCAAGAAAAGTAGTTTGTTTAGGCTGGGTTGTATGAATTATAAACCTGCGCACATATTTTAAAAAGCACATAACTATAGAATCAATTCTGAATGAGCATGTGAACGCCGTCAGCGTTAATCACAGGTTCGCGTTTAAAAGTCTGATCATTTCGACGGAGGTGAATCAATCAAAGTTAACTTTAGCTGGAAATAACATTATTCAAGAACCGCTATAATGCCAAAACAATCTGTTACCTTAAATTATATGTTTATCTCTGTAAAGCTGCTTTGAAACAATCCATTGTTAAAAGCGCTATATAAATGAAGATGACTTGACTTGACTTGACACAACTGTCTCTGACTTGGCGCGTTTAGGCATGATCAGTCGTAAGTACCAAATTACATTCATAATCGGCCTTGCAGTCTTTAAAGCGTGTCGCCAGCTTAATGCCACTTTAATCTAGCTGGCTAAATCCAAATCATACCGTACACATTTAAATGTTGATGTCTCCAAAAAAAAAGAGGAAAAAAAGAGAGATCTACATCTCCATTTCAGCAGGTCTCTGTCTCTATTCACAGTGCATGCTCAGATCTAAACTGTGGCTTCACTGCAGACAGTACAGGAGCTCCTGGGAGAAGCTGTGCTCTAGATTCAGAACCGCTCTGTGATATTAGTTACAGACTCACAGTGATTCATGAATTATGAATGAGTAGAAAATAAAACAGATCTAGCAACAGGGATAGTAATGGGATGCATCTACAAACACATTTAGCTTTGGAAATTAACCTAGGCTACAGTATCTTTGCTGTAGGTTAATGATGTTTATTTAAAGTCAGTTTTACCTCATTACAAGTGTTTTATACAAAAATTGTATTAAGTAATCATACTTTTGACACAAATAATTTTAAAATAATCTATTATTATTAGTGCTGTAAAACCGATGAATTGCGATTAAAGGGACACTTCACCCATTTGCATTAAGCTTTGTAACTTTAGAAACCCAGTCATATCTTTGAATGGTCATGGTTTATTCCCTTATTTTCCCCTGAGATGGGAGAAATAAGGATTTAAGTGTTCCACTTCCTGCTTTTTATGACGTAAAAATCGTCATTTTGCGTCATAAAAAGCAGGAAGTCCCATTTCTTTGTATAAGGGTTGAGACTACAAACACTAGCTCATCATTTATTCAGGGTGTGGAACCCACTCACCCTACAGGCCTATCACAGATCAGTGGGTGGGACTTCACTTGCAGATACTGAAATCAATATCAGCCATCTTGTTTGGAAGCTAAGCTAACAAGCGCTGTGGAGATAGGAAGTTACGACAATGACGGAAGAAACTAAACATGATGGAAGAAGAGGATTTTGAAAATCTGCTGCTCGAATCCGCTGTTTGTGGCTATCTTTACGAGCCGCAATATAGTGAAGAGCAGCTGAGGCTGATGGAGGAACAGGAGGCGGCAGCCTGTTGCGGACGAGGAGCCCGGACTGGCTCGAGCTAGGCGGACTGCTGGTGCCTGTGCTCTCGCTGTGCGCTACGGACACAGATAGAGTCCGTCTGCTGCAGAGAATTACAACGATGGCAATTTCGCCTGAACAAAATCTCTGAATCAGACGAGCACACGGACGTTTGTGTTGTGATGACCATCCTAGTTTCGCCTGACTGAACATCCCGGTATTATGCAATAATTCACCACAAGAAGTACAAACGAGGATTAATTCACTAATGAGTTTGCCAATGTAATGGGGTTCGTTGTTGTGGGAAGAAAGAGGCGGGAACCGGCGAACATTTAAACATTTTAATAGTAAAATAAACAAATTCAAAACAAAAGTATAAGCCAGCAGCCACTCACGGACGACTGCTGGCCACACACAACAGAAACAAAACACAACATAAAATCAGGCCTGTTCCTCTCTCGATCTGCCCTGTCGTCGCTCCTCCTTTTATGCTTCCGCTCCTCGGTGAGAGATGCGAGACCGGCGCGTCTCACAGGTGTCATTCATTAGCACTCACGCCACCGGCCCCGCGCCGTCCTCTCAAGTCTCTCGGCCTCGTCCTGCTCGCCACAGCCAACTAACTAGAAATTTTGTGTGAAATGAATTTCTAACTCTGGTGGCAGCTAGCGTTAGCCTTGTAGATGGAAGACTGATTTCTCTGATGTTTGCGCTGTTCTGGATTAGTTGGAGTGGCTTGCGGAGCTGTGCAATACGGTGCATTGTGGGAGTTGTTATCTTACATACAAATGCGCCCTAAAGTTATTTTCTAAGTCAAGAGGGCACCAAATTCAAAAATTCTTTTACATTTCGACTACATATATGACCCACTTTTAATAAAGATTAATGTTGAAATTGGTGAAGTGCTCCTTTAATCGTATCCAACATAAAAGATTATGTATGTGTGTGTGTAATATATATATATATATATATATATATATATATATATATATATATATATAAACACTCACTAACAGCATAGCAAAGCCATAGCAACCACACAGAACAATCTAATAACTTTAAAAAAAGTTGCATAGTCCAGCTTTGTGTTCAAAATGTATATAATAAGCAAGTAAATCATGAATCCATTTTCCAAACTGTGTTTTTGTCTTATCCTGAATCACTAAGGTACACCTTGAGTGTTTATATTCGGACTATTTCAGACCGGTCGGGTCGCCACCGCTGAGGAGTAGTACCTGCATATCTCATCATAGACATAAAGTAATTACAAAGAGAAGTAGCTCAGGCTACAATGTTCTTCCGGAAGACGCATGCAGTTTTGTGCATTTACCGCTAGAGTGCCAAAAGTTACATACTGCAGCTTTAAATGCTATGCATAAAAACACCCTAGAAACAGTATTGCAACATGCAAAATACACTCACAACCACCCAGAACAAACTAGTAACTGCATTTCTATGCACAAAAACACTCATAATACTTTAACAATGGTATAAGACACTAAACCCAGCTCCGAGCACATTAGCAACAACATAGCAACGTCCTGGCAACCAACCACAACAACTCAGCATTGTGGAGGCAAGTTTGTATGTTGCATGTGCAAGCATGACTCACATCTAGTAATCTTTGCAAAGCATGTGTTCTGTTGATAAGGAATGTTTTATTTTTAAATCAATTAAGAAGGTGCGAGTGAATTAGACAAGGTCATTAACTGTAAATCACGGCTACAAAAAGACAAAAAGATTTCAAATGTACGATTGCTCCCCATGATCGACTGTCTTCCCAAGCCCAATTTTACTCTAGTCTTCCAGGCAACCAACAGTTGGCCCTTCCAAACCAGATCCTGATTACGAAAGATGGGGTATTTTTAATGCCCTGGGGATGCACATAAGCTGCCAATCATTGGCTGTTGCCATAGTAGCTGTACTGTGTAAGGGGTGATGTCACACCATTAACAGAACACCACTGAGGCACAAGGCAGGTTAAGTAGGGTGAGGTCATCTCTGCAGCTGTCACCATGACAACACATCCCATCAGAGATGGACTTAATGTGCTGAATCATGCATCTAGTCACTAGCTGATTTGTTTTCAAACAACGGTAACTTCTGAATCGTTGCATGCACTAAAAATGCAATTCAATTCAAATGCAATAAAGAGAAAGTTTGATTAATGTGGGGAGCTTCTCATGTGAATAAATAATAATTATAATCAGAAACTATTTTAACAGTGATTCTCAAAATAATTTAGACCCTTCAAACCGTTATTTTCTCACCTTTAAGACAAAGAGAATGAACCAAGAAATAAGGGACACTAATAAAGCAAAACCTCAGGAAACCCAGCACTTGTCTGTATGTGTCTGCATTAATTATGAGGAAAAGACAGAACAGTAAATGAGGTGAGAGAGGGAGAGAGAAATGTGCAAGATGTAAAGGTTAGATGGGTCATGAGAGATTTTGTAAAAGACTGGATAAAATTGTTGGGAAAAGGACAAAGGATAAAACCCTGAGACGTGTCTATGTGTGGGTGTGTATTTACATTTAGAATATAGATCTATAGAATAGCTGATTCTGATTGCATTTTTCTATCAAATATTGTAATATACATACACATAAGCATATAAATGTACAGTGTTTCTCCAATCAAACATGAATTCAACTTGTTTATTTGTCGTCAGTGTATCTTCAGCAGAGTGTCAATTTAAATCCAAGTCATACACCATTCAAAGATTTACACTTCACGCAGTTCACAAACTATTTCTAAGGGCATCATGTGACAACAGACCAGAAATCTCTGCCAACACACTTCTCTTCTCCTCCTGTAATGAAATTACGTCTCGTGACTCACAGCACTAGCAGAAATTTTGTTAAGGTGAACCTTTCACCACAATTAATATTCTGATTAGACATTCTTATTACACCACAGGTAGGTCACATAATATTCTCAGATTTTTTTTATATATACGATGTGAGAAATTCACGCGACCATACCTCTTATTAGCATTCTAATCCTATTTCAAATTCTTTTCTAATCATCAAAGAATCTTGAAAAACATAATTTTTTTCCACAAAATATTAAGCAGCATCACTGTTCAGCATCACAAGAACTGTTTTTTTGAGCAGCAAATCAACATATTGATTTCTGAAGGATCACGTGACACTGAAGACTGGAGTGATGATGCTGAAAATTCAGCTTTGCAATCGCAAGAATACATTTTTAAATTTTAAAGTAAATTCAAATAAAAAACAGTTATCTTAAATTGTAATGATATTTCACAAACTTACTCTTTTTACTGTATTTTTTATTAGATAAATGCAGTCTTGGTGAGGATTTTATTTTTTTTAAACTTACCTATACCCCAAGCTTTGAAATGGTAGTGTATATGCTATTTACACAAGTACTGCTGCACTAATAACAGTGACATCACTGCCTTTTGTTTTTACCTACTAGATTGTCTCAGGTTAAGACTGTAACCTATGTTCCCTGAGAACAGGGAACGAGACACTGCGTCGAATGACGCTTTGGGGAACGCCTCAGTTGTCTGAAATCAGGTGTCTGAAATCACTATCAAATCACGTCAATCACATTGACCGGCGACAGCCCGTGAATCATTAACGTGAATGATTAACGTGCGACCTGGAAGTATATAAGGGCGCCTTGCAAACATGACAAATCACCTTATCGTCTGAAGGGACTGTACGGCAGGCAGGCCCCGAGGCATGGCAAGGAGACGCAGTGTCTCGTTCCCTGTTCTCAGGGAACATAGGTTACAGTCGTAACCTGAGACGTTCCCTTTCGAAGGGAAGTCGCACTGCGTCGAATGAAGCTTTGGGGAACGATATACCCACGCCGCCATGCTAAGGGGAGTGCATGCCCTCAGGCAGTGACAACTGTCCGAACCAGCAAATTCAAATGAAATGCTAGAACCACTCACCCTCAGGTCACATTGGGCTGTCAGTGACAGCATCCCCTACGGTCGTAGCCCAAGCTACAGCCTCACAGAAAAACCCTCATAAACATGTTAAATGAAGGGTCTACCTGGGCCGGCTCCGGGCCTGGAACCACAACTTCCAGTTAGAAGGGGTCCCTTCTAGGGAATGTGGCTAGGGAACACGAAGGAACCCCAGCCAGTCACTATTCAGGGGAACATACTCACCCCGAAATGCCACCAGAACGGCCTGACCTGCCGTCAGTATGTAGACACTTAGTCTGGCCAAATCCTGTCTGTCTGAAGACAGAGCCTCTGGACAAAAACCTTAAGTAAGGCATCCAACCCGAGGGACTGCGAAGCTGGCAATGTACCACTCCCCCCGGATCTCAGAGATGGGATATTCCGGAGAGTATGACTAAGGATAGTGCTTTCTGACCCTTGCTAGCGAGGGGAGATTCTCTACTCGATCCACGGATCAACCCAGTGTCTGTGTTTCAAAACACTGAGGAGGCCTGTGAAGGCCTAATGGCTGATCTAACTGGGAGGCCTCTCGAGAGGCCTACGACCGTCTGACCAGACTCAGGAAGCCGCATGCTCATAGAGACCCTCAGTGAGGGGAGCACAAGGTCTGCCTGGTAGGCAAACCAGGCTGTAGGCAGGAAAGGTTCCGGGAGGGAACCAATAGCAGAGAATAAACACTTTAGCGAGCCAGGGCGCAAGCTCGCCTTTAGCAGCTGCCTATTAAGGCTAGCTGAAACTGATAGCAAGAGGCCACTAGCTTCATAAACCCAGCACCATTAGAGAAACATTACATGGAGGCCCGGAGAGGCCTACTACCTGATAGCCAACGTAGGTGGGAATTCACCTTCAGGGAGGCCCAGAGTGGGCTACTACCTGATAACCACAGTATGTGGGAACTCACCTTCAGGGAGGCCCGGTGAGGCCTTCTACCTTACAACCACAGTATGTGGGGAGCTCACCTTCAAGGAGGCCCGGTGAGGCCTGCTACCATACAACCAGAGTATGTGGGGAGCTCACGTTCAGGGAGGCCTGGTGAGGCCTGCTACCTTCCAACCACAGTATGTGGGGAGCTCGCCTTCAGGGAGGCCCGGTGAGGCCTGCTACCTTACGACCACAGTATGTGGGGAGCTCACCTTCAGGAAGGCCCGGTGAGGCCTGCTACCTTACAACCACAGTATGTGGGGAGCTCACCTTCAGGGAGGCCTGGTGAGGCCTGCTACCTTACAACCACAGTATGTGGGGAGCTCACCTTCAGGGAGGCCTGGTGAGGCCTACTACCTGATTGCTACAGTCTGTGGGAACTCACCTTCAGGGAGGCCAGGTAAGGCCTACTACCTGATAGCAACAGTATGTGGTCACCTACAGGGAGGCCTAGAGAGGCCTACTACCTGATAGCGATAGTACGTGGGGAACTCACTCTCAGGGAGGCCTGGTGAGGCCTGCTACTTGATAATCACAGCATGTGGGAACTCGTCTTCAGGGAGGCCTAGTGAGGCCTACTACCTGACCGCCATAATATCTGGGAGCTTTTTTCTCTACCCGATAGTAAGTCAGGCTAGCTGTCCAGTTGTCAGTCCTTGGGCTTGTCTCCAGGGAGGCCTGGTGAGGCCTACTACCTGATAGCCAATGTAGGTGGGGATTCGCCTTCAGGGAGGCCGGGTGAGGCCTACTACCTGATAACCATCTTAAGTGGGAATTCACCTTCAGGGAGGCCTGAGGGGCCTACCACCTGATAGCAACTGGTAGCTGAGTCCGGGTGACAGTTCCAAGGCGGCCTGCTAAGGCCAGCCAGCTGGGGACTCGCCTATCAGGGAGGCCTGGTTGGGCCTACCAGTGTTGTTTTTGGCAGCCCTTTTAGTTTTAGTCTTAGTCTTATGGACGAAAATGCTTTTAAGTTTTAGTCACATTTTAGTCACTTATAAACTTAATAGTTTTAGTCAAGTTTTAGTCGACGAAAGCACAAAAAGGTTTTAGTCAAGTTTTAGTCAATTTTAGTAAAAAAAAAAAAGTAGTCTTTAACAAATTAATTTAGGTTAAAAAGAATTGGAAATGGGTTTAGGCTTTACAGGTTGTAGCAAGTATTGCAATTCATAAAACAACAGCTAACCTTAAAACCTTAGCATAATAAACTATACTTTCTCATTGATGGAGATGCAGTGATGCCATTGCCAAGCTGTACTTCATTGTCACATTGGGCAGAAACCTTTTATCCCCATATTTCAAGTTATAGTTTTTCCATGAATATTAAATGCTATTTTCACCAGTAATCACGGTAATAAAGGAATGGTTTAAACTAAAGTTTAAACAGCAAAAAACTTTGAGCTACTAGAACATTACACACAGATAAAGTGGTAACAGTGGAATCACTGTTTTACTCCCAAAAAAACAGGAATAAAAAGATTCTTACTTTGGCAATTGTGGCTTTATTTGAGAAATTGCTAAAGTGCAATGAACAAAATATAAGCTATTGAGGAACACATACTTATGATCTACAACTTGCACTTCAACTTGTCTGCCAGTGCAACAACAAGATGCATATTATTTGTAAACAGAAACATCATACAACCCTGTCTATCTTTAACTTGTGCAAACTGCAAAGTTGCAAACATTCTGAAACAAAATAATAAAACAAATACATAATACTGAGGTGCATTGAACATAGGTTGTTAGGAATGCATACTTGAATATAAAGTATGAAACAAACATGAACACTTGAAGACACTTGAAGTGTGTTGAACATAAAAATGAATAAGACAATCCCTGAATACTGTAAACACACAACACTTAAAGCCCTGTTTTAAGATCGTTTCTGATGAAATAGAACGGTTAAGATTGACATTTGGACAAATGCTGTTGTCCCGAGAATTGTAGGTTTGTGTGTTAGCACACCCACCTACACAATGGTTGTCTATGTGCAATGGAACAATCATTCATAAAACGCATTAAACTTCAGTTTACAAAGACGTGAAACTCACCGAGTGGTCAGGGGTGTTCACTGATACGCTCACACAAAAATCGCTGCAAAAGATGCTTTCCAACAGGTTTTATCGTAGTTTTTGTCAGACTCCATTGACTTGACTTGGTACAAAAACTACGATAAAACCTGTGTTGTTGCTGTGTGGAATCTGGTGTGCGCAGGGCAGCCGGGTGCTGGGCGTACCCAAAACAAGCATTGAAAACACAGCATTGCTGATACTTTTATTTTTAGCTCAATACAGACAGATTTCACGCAAAACAGGCAGAAATGACATGCATTGTGAACGTCAGACTTATAATCATTTTCGTTCCGTCTCGTCTCGTCAACGAAAACTCGAAAACGTCTCGTCATGTTTTAGTCACCTTAGAGCCATTTTTAGCTAGTCATCGTCGCGTTATCCTCATAAAAAAAAGGAGCGTCAACGAAATCATTCGTTATCGTCATCACTAACGAAAACATCATTGGGGCCTACTAGCTGATAGCAAGTCAATTCTGCTACAAAGGAACACTGTTGGGAACCATACTACACCAACGTAACTATTGGGCCCACCCACAGGCGGCCTAGTACGGCTAGCTACCTGTAGCGGCTATAAAGTATGTCCCAGAATGTTGGGACTCACCTCCGAGGAGGCCTGTTTAAGGCCTACTACCCACCGGTAAGTCAACTGCCCGAACCACCAAGGCCAACCATTTCTCTCGAGAAGTGGCCTACAGCGCCCTATTGGGGGCTGCCCATACAAGGAGGCCTGCTGAGGCCTACTACCTGATGGCGCAGCCTTCGTTGGCAGATAAGCTGTTTACACAGCGCCTACAGCATCCTGGTGCCTAATCACATTGCCCAATGCTCTGGCAACAGGGGAGCGTACTTCGACCAAAGAAGAAGTGAAGGCTTACTTCATACTCGACCCGAGCCATAGTGGTGCGTGGTAGGATAAACAGAACTGGGAGTGAAGTACTCAGACCTACCCTGAATCACAGGGGAATATTACCACCTCACCCTGAGGTTACCAGGGGGCAGGCCTGCCAGCGGCTCTAGGGGTAACAGAAATGTATCTGTGCCCAACCTAGGCGAGTGGGGCTTGAATGAAAGCCAACCACCTACAACCCGGCGCTCGAGCAGTAGCTCAGCGAGGTAAGTGAAGCTCATACTGGCGGCCTAAATCCGTAGGCCAGTTCTGCACTGGGTAGGGCAGGAGACTCAGTCTTCTTCGTGAAGCGAAAGACGGCCTAACCCTGCTCAAAAGGACTTATATACCACGGAGGCCTAACTGAGGCCTACCATGTCCTTATAAACCATCCTCTGCACCATGCTGCATTACTCTAATCACCCCAGAATGCAGAGAAGGGGGCGGGCCTTGGCCTAACGACTCCCATGGGAGGAGGCTGTTTATACAGGGATGCCAGAAACCTACATTCACAAGGTGAAGGGTCAGAGGAAGAAATGCTAATTTTAGCAGAACGCCTCTAATATCCCTGGCACAGCCTAGGCCAGCTACAGAGGCGGCCCTAGTGAGGGCCAGCCTGTAAGCATAGATCTATCTGAGGGCTCGGAGGAGCCACAGCCTACTAAAGAATATAGTCTGTATTATTCATACAAAGGGCTGCAGAAACACTCAACCTAATGAGAACTCAACAGAGCGAAATACTCAGAAAAGTCAAAACGGTCCCATGGGCCGGACATAAGATCTATCTGAAGCTCTAGCGTCAGTCAACACTCTAAGTAAAACATTATATCAGAGAGAGACCAACTACTATACCCTGAGGTGGCTAATAGCCCGAAGGCTAACATAGTTATCGTTCTGGCCACCTAACGGGGAACTTCAGGGCCCTGATAATCCAAAAAAGTTCTCTTACCTTATTACCTTGACATGGCCCCATAACTCTATACAGGGAACGAGGTCTGTAAAGGGAAACATATTATTTTTTAATCACAAAAAATACTCTTTGAAAGACCAGCAGCTCACCTGCGGCGTGCAAAGTGAAGACTCACCAGACAGTTCTTTCATGAACATGGGGTCTACCACCGTTACATACCTGAAAGAGGCAATCTCACTAACCAAGCCGAGGCGGGCCAACAGAACATTGTTCTAACCATGAGCCCAGCCTCAGGCCTGATGTAAGAAGCGCCTGAGGAGTCGTGGAAGAGAGGAAAGGGCTAAGATATAATCACGCCCTCAGGGAAGATGATCCATAACCGACGCAGCGTGCGTTTGTGCTGGATCACCTCCCTCAGATCCCTCTTCTTGCGGGAGTCGCGCCTCCTTTGCGACCTACTACTCCATGGAGGAGGCGCACGAGAGGTGACACGGGCTCTCTGGCCTCATCTAAGGTCCTCGGACCATGATAGGCCAGGCCCTCCCATCTGTCTGGGCGTGGACACGGATCTCAGCGGTATGTATGTCCTGGATACAGCTGAGCGCGCCTTCGCCTATCTGAACTTTCCAACCACCGCCAACACGGAGGTGCCGAAAAGCTCAGAGGGCGAAACCAGCGAATCACGGAAAAAACCTTTCTCTTTCTTCCCGATGTTGGCCAGGTTCAACCACAAATGTCTCTCCGTGGCCAGTATCGTCGCCATCGACCGGCAGATTGCGGCAGCAGTCTGTTTGGTGGCCTGGAGAGCTATATATATATATATATATATATATATATATATATATATATATATATATATATATATATTTCATTTGCGGCGCAGCTCAGTAACCGCCTCAGGGGCCCCACCCCCTGATCAAGATCCCCCAGCAGATCGGCCTGGTGTACCTGCAGCACCGCCATGATGTGCAGGCTAGCACCGGCCTGACCCGCTGACGTGTATGCTCTGCCATTCAACTGCCAGGGTTTGAGCTCTCAGTGTCGATTGTTTTCCCATCGACGCATACCCACACTCTCCTATCCTCTCAACATCAGCGATGTTGGTGGATACAGGCAGAGTATGGGTTCTTCCATGTCCTCTCGATCTGAAAGGCTCACCCGAGCTGGTGGTTCTATGACCGGGGAAAAACCGCTCTCATCGCGAGCAATTTCTCCCCCAACGAGCAGCCACGGCAGCTGCAGCCTGCCCGCGGCGCGTTCCATAACACCAACCAGCTCAGCATACACGGGGCAGGGTGGCTGAGAAGATACAGGAAATATCCTATTATTACCACCCTCATCAGCCATCTCCTGTTTGTCTGGGAGAGCGCTCGCTACCGGACTAAGTTTTCCCTTTTTTTTTCTTTTTTTTTTGAAAAATTTCATCCAATTGCAGCTTACCCTCGTCAGCCGCCGCATCGTCTGAGAGGATTACACCCTTCTCAAAGCGATCGGTGAGCTTCATCTGTGACATCCAGATACTGAACCCTCTTCTATCGAGAAGAGGGACAGGCGAGAGCGGAGCGATCACAATTTGTACAGGCAGTTCCCTCGAGAACTGCCTGTGCGCGCTTCCTTCCCAGACAGAAAAATGCACAGTTCGTGTGTGTCACCCGGCTTCAGATATCTTGAGCACGGGTCTGCACACTTCTGAAAGCATTTCATAATTACCTGATTTTCAAAGCGGTTACAGACAAAACAGTCCCTGAAGACGAAAAGATGATTTGTCATGTTTGCAAGGCGCCCTTATATACTTCCAGGTCGCACGTTAATCATTCACGTTAATGATTCATGGGCTGTCGCCGGTCAAAGTGATTGACGTGATTTGATAGTGATTTCAGACACCTGTCACGCCTGTGGCGTTCCCCAAAGCGTCATTCGACGCAGTGCGAGTTCCCTTCGAAAGGGAACAGACTTCTTTCACAACCAAGTTATATTCATTTTCAAAAGCTGCTACGACGTGCACACACACAAATATTTTAATAGTATTTCTGTATTCTAAAGGGAGCAGCTGTAGACTTACATAAACAGCTTAAGGAGAGGTTGGTTTTATTGGTGTATACTTCACAGCATTAGTGAACAAATTAGCAGCTACTCTCAGTGGGGGCTGGGACACTTTGGAGAGAGGCAGGGAACAGGCAAACCACGGTCAGATGGTTGGAGAATTAAATCGGGTTGGAAGGAGGAGGGCACCGACAGAGTTCAGCCAAAGTCACCTCAAAGGGTGTATTTATTAAATTGTCTTTATCTTGTCTTCTTGGCTGGTATATGGGCATATGGATATGTGGTTGTGTGTGTGGTTTGGAAGACGCACACGATTAATCACAGGCTAGCAGGAGAACAGGAGATACGAGTTCGGTCAGGTCACACCTGCATGCAGACAGAAGCACTGCTTGACCAGGTAAGTTATATCCCCTGCCTAATAATTAGTGACAGGTGTGTCTTCTGTGGAACACGTGAGGGAGTCGCAGCTGCAGGCAATTCGGGCCAATCATGGGGAATAGAGCGGGCGAGTGAGGCTTTTGTACAGCCGCCCCGGAATTTGTCACAAATTCCATATCGTAGAAAGAATCACGAGCTTCTGCCTCCCTCCTCCTCATCCTCATCTTTCAACTCGGGTAAGGGGATGAGCCTCGCAACAGGTCTGATGTATCTCTTCTCACCGACCCTCACCTCCACTGTCCGGACTCTCCCGTCCACTCCGGAGATGACTTGGGTGACCTGTCCCACTGGCCAGAGAGCCCGAGGGAATTGAGGATCGACTATCAGGACGGGCTGTCCAACGGTCATGTTGCTGGTATCCCTCCTCCATTTCCCTCGCGGCTGCAAGGTGGGTAAGTAATCCCGGATGAATCTCGACCAAAAGTGGTCAGCAAGAAGTTGACTGTGACGCCACCGGCGTGTCCCGACAAAGCTGGTTGATGCAAAGGTCGCTTGCGGAAGTGAGGAGTCACGACGGCCCATGAGGAGCAGATTGGGGGTGATCGGATCAGGATCTGAAGGGTCGGCTGAGATGTATCCTAGAGGCTTTGCATTCAAGATACCCTCCACCTCTATAAGTACGGTACGGAGAACGGTTTCCAGAATGGGCTGACTGCCAAGGACCACTTGGAGGGAAGTTTTGACCGATTTGATCTCCCTCTCCCATACACCACCAAAATGAGGTGCATGGGGAGGATTGAAGCGGAAGGTGATCTGCTGCTCAGCCAGTTGTTCTCTCAGATTGGGCTCCATAGCTTCAAACGATTTGCGGAGTAACACATCACCTCCCCTGAAGTTGGTTCCTCGGTCAGCCAAGATTTCGAATGGCTTCCCTCTTCGAGATATAAACCGTCGGAGGGCCATAAGGAATGCATCTGTATCCATACTCTCAAGTATATCCAAATGTATACATCGGGTAGTAAGGCACTTGAAGAGTATTCCCCAGCGTTTTTCACACCGGCGGCCCACTTTGACCTGGAATGGTCCAAAGCAGTCGACCCCCGTTGACCAGAAGGGAGGCTTGAACAGGCGAAGACGGGCAGTTGGTAAGTCCGCCATTCTTGGAATGTCTGGCTTGGCTTTCCACTTGCGGCACTCTGGACAGATGTTCTGGTGTCGCTTGATGGCACTCCGGCCCCTCAACACCCAATACTTCCGCCGTATCTCACCATGAACTCGCTCTGGTCCAGGGTGCAGAAGCTGCTCATCATAGCTCTTTATAATGAGTCTGGAAAGGGGATGATCACCGTCAAGGACAATCGGATGTAGGACATCAGGTTCCAACTCCGCCCGGCGCAGTCTTCCGCCTACCCGGATCACGTTCAATGCAGGGTCTAGCTCAGGGGAGAGGGAGACGATTCGGCTATTCTTCGGTAAATCTCTACTCTTGAGTAGAGCTTGGAGCTCTTCTGGGAAACTCTCCGCCTGAGCTCTCTGGATTAGCAGTGTTTCCGCTGCAAGGTGAGAAGCAGCAGTAGCCGCCCCATCAGAGGCCATCTTGGATACTGCTGCGATCAGCTCTCCTAACCTGCTGTATTGTGAAACATCAGGCAGCGGAAAGGCAGATGTCGTCTGAGTCAGGTAACAGGCAACAGACTTTCTGAGCTCATCCGTCTCACACTCGGGCAGTGGAATGGATAACGGAGGGAAGACCGGCCACTGACTTTCAGGTTTCCACAAGAACGATGGTCCCTCATTCCATCTGTGACGTTGCGCTAGCTCTTGCAGTGTCTTTCCTCTGGTAATGTCGTCCGCAGGATTGCTCTGGCTATCCACATACCTCCAGCTGTTTACATCAGTGAGGTCTTGTATCTCAGCGATGCGTGTCCCTACGAAGACCTTATACCTGCAGGACTCTGACTTCAGCCAGGAGAGCACGGTGGTAGAGTCACTCCAGTAAACCACCTTGCGGATGGGCAAGGTAAGTTCAGTTTGCACGGTGGATGAGAGCTGGGCTCCGAGAAGGGCAGCACAGAGCTCAAGGCGGGGCACCGAGATTTGTCTCCTTGGTGCCACTCTCGACTTGGCCAAGACAAAGCAAACCTGAACCTCACCATCTACAGGCTGTGCTCTGAGGTAAGCTACCGCCCCATAGACCCTCTCAGATGCATCACAACAGACATGGAGATCCCATTCTGTTGCAGGGGAATCAACTGATGCAGGCACATAACACCGGGGCATCTGCACTCGATGAAGATCCACCAATTCACGCTCCCACTCAAGCCACCGATCCATCAGCTCAGCTGGGCGAATAGGATCATCCCAATCCTGCTTGGTCTTCCATAGGTCCTGAACAATCACCTTGGCCCTCGTCGTGTAAGGCAATATGTATCCTAACGGGTCATACTGACTGGCTAAGGTGCGGTAGACCACCCTCAAGGTGGGCGGAGCCGAGGTCAGTCCCGCCCTGTGTTGGTATCCGAGGGTGTCTGGGATACAAGCCCAACGGAGACCCAGGGCTGGCTCTTGAGGGCCCAAACCCATCTCGGAAAGCCACAGCTCGGTGCTGGTTGACCTGGCTTCTGAAGGGAGATGTTTTACCACCTCTACAGTGTTGCTCGCCCACTGCCTGATCTCAAATCCGCCTTTAGCAAGTTGGATACGCAGTTTCTCGAGCAAGGTCTTGGCTGCTACGGAAGAAGGCAGGCTCTGGAGGCAGTTATCGACGTAGAACGAGTTCTCCACCGAATCCACTACCTCTTGGTCACTATCATCACAACACCTGGTGTGATGCTGCAGCGCATAGATCGCACAGCATGGGCTGCAAGCGGCACCGAAGGGAAGCACTTGCCATTCATAGGTGGTTGGCTCCCTCTCTCTTTCTAGATTCCTCCAAAGAAAGCGAAGGAGAGCCTGGTCCTGTGGCAGCAGACGGACCTGATGGAACATGGCACGGATATCTCCGCTGATGGCTACTGAATGCTGTCTGAATCGGAGCAACACTCCCAAGAGGGATGGACCCAAGGTAGGTCCCGGAAGCAAGTTTTCATTCAGACATTGTCCCCTGAACGTGAATGAACAGTTGAAGACTAACCTATGCTTTCCACTAGCCTGCTTGACAACATGATGAGGTAAGTACCACGACTCAATAGGTTGACTCTCGTCCACATCCTCCACAATGGTCACATAACCAGCATCAAAGAGCTTCTGGATCTCATGGTGGTGTATGTTGGCAAGTTCAGGATCCCTGTCCAATCGTCTTTCCGTTCCCCGCAGCAAGGGCATGACGGAATACTTTGAGATCGAAAACAAAGGGCAATTCGGGGCACGCAGCAAGGGTGTGGCGTATCGTTGAATGCCATCAACGGTCACAGGGACACTCTTGGTCCGTAACAGCTCCAATGCATACTCATCATGCTTCGAGCGAGTCACATCCTTGATGCTTCGGTGGGGATAAGCGTCTAGCTTCCACAACAACTCGACATTCCTAAGGAGCTCCGCATTGGCACAAGGCAACGGATTGGCGGTAGAGGTCATAAAGAGGCAGGACTCGAGGTGCACATTTGGGCGAGAGGTCACATTAACAGGTCCCTGCATGGCCCAGCCTAATGCTGTATGAACTGCCACTGGTCCACCCTTCAGACCCATCCGGACAGGCTCAGTCGGAACAATCAGTTCAGGGTGATCTGAGCCGATAAGCACAAGAGGTGCTATCCGGGAGAAGGACTGAAGTGGCAACTCTCTCAGGTGAGGATACTGCTTCTTAAGGGCCTCTGCAGGGCAGGTGTGTTCAGCCAGGCTGAGGCACAAAGAGGTGAAGGCATTCTGGATAAGATATTTTATCTCCGGTTGCCCTGCCGGGGATATAGAAAAGGACACAGTCATGCCCTCCACCGGGACTACCTGCTGCCGTATAGTCTGCAGATGAAGCACCTCTGGCTCCCCCTGGAGGTGAAGATGTTGACCAGCAGTGGGCAAGATGATTGTTCGACTAGAGGCATCGTCGAGAAGAGCAAATGTCTCCAGACTATGGCCCCCAGCATGTAAGGTCACTTTTAAGACCTTAAGCAAGACCCTCGGTGAACGACTGGGCAGGTCAAGGTAGACCGCTTCCTCATGGGGAGATTGAACCATCAAGATTTGGGTCGTATTCTGACTGCTGATGTCATGGAGAATGGTCAAATGCAGCTGGTTACACAGGTTACAAGGTTTCCTCAGTGTGCATTTGTCTGGCGAATGACAGCGGGCACATTTGTGGCACCTTTTATTCTCCGCAATCCAATCCCTTAGCTGAGCTGGAGTGAACTTCATCACCTCTGGGCATGATCCAAAGTAGTGATTACGGTTGTTGTGATAAGGGCAATAAGGCTGGAACTTATGCTTATTTTTGAAGGGAGACATCTTACCCTGTCCCTCTGCAGTAGTGCTGGCCATATGCGTCCGTTCAGGGTTGGAGGTAGTAGTGGCAATGGCATTCGACTTGGTACTGGCAGTAGTGAGATACAAGGTGGTTGGACTCTCTCTGCGCCTCACCTCCTTGCCAACAGGTTCTTTCCTTTCCCACTGGACAGAGGTCAGCTGCTGCACCACACTCTTGACCCTTGCCTTCCCTCGTAGCCAGGCCGACAGATGTTGAAGAGTGTATGTTCTCGTGGTCCCATCCTTCAAGTAGCCTTGAGCATAGCAGTGCTCAACAAACCCATCACGATATGAAGGGGGCAATTTACCCATAAGCTTGTCTACATGTGAGCCACACTTTAGTTCACTGCCATTCTTCCCCTCTACTGACTCTAACAGCCCAATAAGAGAACTAACAGCGAGAGCAAATTCTTGAAAGGCAGCGTTATCACCCATCTTGATAGGTGGGGTGTTCAAAATGCTGCTGATCTCATTTTGGACTAGCTGGCGAGGTTGTCCATATCTAGTTCTCAGAGCAGCCAGGGCGGAGGTATAGGGGGCTCTGGCATACATATGTGACTTAGCCAGTCTATAGGCGCTCGGGAGCTTCAAATGGTCAAGAAGGATTTGGAACTTAAAATGCTCTGAAAGATGGGTATGGATGCCCACCAAATTGCCCAAAGCCATATCCAGCAGAACAAAGTCGCTTTCTCTGCCACTGTCAAAGTAAGGCAACTTTGGTTTGGGAATTCCATATGCCGATGCGACTAACAGCTCCATCATGTCAGTTTCTTTCTCGGGTAATGGTGATGGCCCGACATTGTTTGGAGCCGCTGGGCATGCGGGAGGTGCTGGAGATGGCTGCCGGGGCCCTGGAGGTGGATCATCCCCTCCAGGAGAGGGCACTGGAGCTTGTGGATCTGTCCCCTCACCATCAGAAGTCGCGGGCCTCCACGAAGATTCAGGACACGGCTCATGACCCCTGGGAGACTTTGGATACATTGGAGTCACAGGAAATGGCCCTTCATCACGGGATGTTAGACGCCCCTGCGGCTCCATGATTGGTTCCCCACCGCGGGAAGACGCCAAAGGCACGGGAGGCACATACGATCCTTCATCCCGTCGTGGGTATCCTGCCCTCGCTCCAGTCTGTGGAAGCTGACGGAAAGGTGATTGAGTAAGCGTTGGGCTCTGATTTTGCTCTGTCGCGCCAAGGGGGATTGTGTGGACATGACGAGATAGAGAAGGGTGGAGATCCTCAGCTGGGGATGAGCTGAGATGTAGGGCAGGGCCTAGTCTCAGTTGCGGCCCGCCCGTCTGCTGAATATCCCAGGAGGGGCAGATGCCCGCCTGCTGCTCTGTCTCACTCTCCTCCTTGATCAGAGCTGCAACCAGCCGAGCTTCTTCCAACTCGCGTCTCGCTTTACGCAGCCTCCTCTCCTCCTGCAGCCTCTTGGTAATCCCCTCTCTTTCTCGTAGGGCCTGGCGTGTTTGTTCATCCAGCTGCTGGTACCTCATATCCACTCCTCGCTCTTCCCTTATTTGCTCCTCCAACTCTTCCAGGGCCAGGAGCCTCTTCCTCTCCTCCAGTGTGGCTACTTGCTTGTCACTGAGAGAAACTCGAGAGACCGAGGTACCAGATTTACCTCCAGTACCATAAGTATAGGTGGAGGATGATTCGCTTTTACGTGCAGAAGGCTTCTTTCGTTCATCAGGGTGTACTGGGGCTGGACCATCTGGCTGGATCCGCACGACCCCAGGCGAAGCCTTCAGCAAGCTAACAGAGGCAGCATCAGAGGCGGAAGCTCTAGGAACACTGGATTGAAGAGGGACAGCTCGACCTTCCCCACTCCCTGGGGGCTCATGAAGCTCTGCCAAGGGCTCTGCAGGGACCGGAGGTGGGTCCGGTTTAGCTCCGTCCACTCTCTCTGGTGAAGAGGGGGAAATCAAGTTAATGGCTAAAGTAGCACGGGAGCTGCGACTGGAGCTCGTTGGAACAGTGTAACGGTCTGGTGGTCTCCTCACTCTGCGAGGGCGTGGATCGGTTCCAGTGGCATCACCTGGCTCCGGTTCATGGCTGCTCGCATCTGGTCGCTGAAGACCACGTTCTTCGTCTGGCCTCTCCGCCTCCAACCCATTACCTGACATTGTCTCTCTCCTCCGGCTCGAAGGACCATTGAACAAATTAGCAGCTACTCTCAGTGGGGGCTGGGACACTTTGGAGAGAGGCAGGGAACAGGCAAACCACGGTCAGATGGTTGGAGAATTAAATCGGGTTGGAAGGAGGAGGACACCGACAGAGTTCAGCCAAAGTCACCTCAAAGGGTGTATTTATTAAATTGTCTTTATCTTGTCTTCTTGGCTGGTATATGGGCATATGGATATGTGGTTGTGTGTGTGGTTTGGAAGACGCACACGATTAATCACAGGCTAGCAGGAGAACAGGAGATACGAGTTCGGTCAGGTCACACCTGCATGCAGACAGAAGCACTGCTTGACCAGGTAAGTTATATCCCCTGCCTAATAATTAGTGACAGGTGTGTCTTCTGTGGAACACGTGAGGGAGTCGCAGCTGCAGGCAATTCGGGCCAATCATGGGGAATAGAGCGGGCGAGTGAGGCTTTTGTACAATTAGTATATTTGTGGTATGTGTCTCTTTATGTCCCTATATGCTGTGTCTATCTGAAAAAGCTTAAACCTACCCCTAAACCTAGCCATCACAGAAAACGTATCACATTTTTACATTTTCAAAAAACATGATTCTGTATTATTTAAGCTATATATAATCTGTTATATAAGCTGTTTTCCTCATGGGGACTAAAAAAGGTCACCACAAGGATAAGGATTTCAGATATTGCCATCTTTGTAGGGACATTTTGTCCCCATAACGTTATTGTCCCCATAACATAATGTCCCCATAACGTACACAGAGACACAGACAAATAGTATAAGTACACAGAACTACACGTTCCCAGAGAAATGGGAAATCCTTTCACCTTTTTCATTTTTAGTCTATTCTTTAGTCTAATCCTTTTTTATTCTGTAAATTCTGTTAAATAGAGTTAGATCATTTTAGATTTTGTTTGGTAATTTAAAAACTTATATATGCTGCATGTGGATCTAAATTAACTGGTTTTATTCAAGTGAAATACATTTAACATTACTAAAAATCCACTGGACTACATTACAACAACACCAACAACAAAAGTAATTTTAAGGACAAGATCAAAAAATCTGCACGTATGTCCACTGTTGCATACACTGTGGTACGAAAGGGATACTCCACCCAAAAATAAAAATTCTGTCATCATTTACTCACCCTCAAGTTGTTGCAAACCTGTACGAGTTTCTTTCTTCTGCTAAACACAAAGGAAGATATTTTGAAGAACGATTACAACCAAACAGTTGTTTGGCACCATTAACTTCCATAGTAGAAAAAAAAAATACTATGGAAGTCAATGGTGCCAAAGTTCCAATCGTTCTTCAAAATATCTTCCTTTGTGTTCATCAGAAGAAAGAAACTCATACAGGTTTGCAACAACTTGAGGGTGAGTAAATGATGACAGAATTTTCATTTTTGGGTGGAGTATCCCTTTAAGTAAATGCATGTACACAGAAAATCCAACTGAGATACTTTAATAATCACAGAGAATACACACAGGAGAATAAGCATTAACACATAACATAAGACGAGAACTGACAAGGAACTGAACAGAACAGGGAGTATAATTACACATAGTTAACAAGGGAACTAAATGAACAACAGGTGAATATAATCAGTAACTAAGGGAACTAAGGCTGCGTTTACACTTGGCATTAGCATGCGACCTGTATCCGGATGTTGTCCACATACACATTGAAAAGACAAGTGTTACGTACTTCTGATCGGAATGTTATCCGATCAGCGGGTCCAGGTACAGAGGTCGAGGACGCATTGTGATCGGATCTCAGTGTAATGTTAACGCAATCCAGCCATCGTGTCTGCATTCACAGGTGGACGTCATATAAATCCTCGCCTAGTCTCCCCACGTGGCTGTCAGAAAAAAATGGTCAGACGCAATCTTACATTTTTAATTTTAATTGTGCAACATGGTCTGAACGAGGCGATCGCCTGTACAATCACAGTCAGTCATCTTAATGAAGAGCTGCACGCTGCTTTGCCAGAGGAAAAAGCGGAATCGGATTTTTTAAATGTTGAATCATTTAAATAATTAATTTAAATATTATGCAGGAAACAGAAATCCGATCGAATATCCAGATACAGAGGCTATGTGAACAAATGTAAAGGCCCCATGTCCTAATTGGCTAATGATCAGATCTAATTGATCGGATCACTGTGATCGCATGTTAATGCCAAGTGTAAACACACCCTGAAAGGGTAAACATGAAACCAAGACACTAGGGATGGGACAGTATGAAAATTTCATATCACGAATATAGTGTCCAAAATTATCGTGATTATCAATATTATCACGGTTTTGTTCAAATGAGATGAAAGTGTTCAAAAAGACCTGATGCTCACACTGAAAACATTTCAACAAGTTTTATATTTGAAAATCAACAAACAACAAATAAATAAGCAGCTCTATGCAGTTTTTTTAAGCAAGATTCTATTCTGTCCCATTTCCTTCTTTATAATGACCGTCGTCAATAGCAACGCATTATTACACAGCGCACATCCATGTATCACAACGGTACGGCACAGCGCACTCTTGTTTCATTCAAATACAACTTGCCGTCTTGCGTCTCCCGTTTTTGATTGTATTGAAAATGAAATCAGAGTTGATTTATAATTGTTTACAGAGTTTGATAATATTGTTTTGAAAATCTTGTCTGGACGATTGTTTAGTACGCTGTACAAAATGGATTTATAAACAGGTAAGATTTAACACATTGATATCAATTCAATATGTCCCCGTAATTATGTGGTAAAACAATGAGGTGTTATAAGTGTACAATGAATCTATACATTACTCTCCCTTAAAATGTCACTCTTAATAATAGTCTGGTTTGAAGTTGTTCGTTCGTCTTTGCTCAAAGCCACTTGCTGCGAACCTTTCTTCGTGGAAGCTTCGCGTTTATTTCAAGTGAGTGAGATAAAATATTTCAACTCAAAACAACATTTTGTGCCCAATTATTTCCCAGACGTAGTTTTGGTATTGGGGTCAAAGTTAACTTGCCTTGCGTTCGCTATGCAACACTGGGTGATGGTCACACAAGACGACTCAGCAGATTTGAAGTGTTTCTATTGCAGCGACTGCCGCATTGTTCTGTGACCATCCTCGATCAAGTTTCCCTCAGGACTTTTGTAAAAGCCAAAATATGACCTCACCTCAGATTTGGTCCTCTTAAAAGGCTGGAAAATCTCCCGAGCACGGTCACTGCCTTCCGCCATTCCTTCTCGAATAATAATAATAATAAAAAACATTGCGCGCTGCGCCTGCGTCAGACTGTTGCTGGCTGGACAGGATTTACAGTGAGTTATAAAGATCGCGATAATCAACCACGGTTTTAATGATAATTTTATCGTGGTTTATCGTGAAACCGGTAATCGTCCCATCCCTACAAGACACATGAACAAAAACTCATTTAAAGACATAACCCTGACATAACCAAGGTGGCGTCGGAGAGAAGAGGGAGCCTGGTGGAGCCCGAGCGATGTCCACGGCGGAACTGAGGGAGCGCCGAGCCAAGGTGGAGCCGATGGGCCTGCGTTGAAGCCAAGGAATCCGTCTCGCAGAGCTTGGCTGGTTGAGGGGAGACCCGAGTCGGAGCTGGAGAGTTAGTGAGAGACTGTGGTGGGGGTGGAGCCAAGGAGCTGCACACCACCAGCGAAGCAGGTAAGTCCTTGGGTCTGAATGGAGGCATTGCAGGAGACAACAGGGTGGGCAGGCAACAGGGTGGGACTGGGTCGTCTAATATATTCTTTGGAGTAGATCCTGGGGCTGGTATAAGGGTGGGAGCTGGCTTTTCTTGGAAGTTAATGAGCCAGATCTCCTCAAATGAATCAGGAGATGACTGCCTCCATAGCGCAGACTCTGTGGTTGACCTGAGAGTGGGGTCCTGCCTCAGGACGGAGGGGGCTTCCAGCTCTAGCCCTGGGACAAACGCGATAGCTGGCTCTGGCTCCATGGTGGGAGGCGGGTTCTGGCATCGGTGTCAGGTCTGCGTCGGAAGATCTCTCATGGCCTCCGGGACAATGGGTCCTGTCTACGTGCAGGGGAGTCGGAGTTGATGGTGGCGTCATTCTCGAAAACTGCCACATTGAGGTAGGATCTGCACAGCCACAAAGTGTATTCAACAAACTTGGCGAAAGGACGGTGATCCTCCCCCAACAGCAGCATCTGGCAGAGGATATCGTCCATCCCGCTCCAGAAGAGATGTTTGAGAGTTTCATCGTCCCAACACGCCTCATTGTAGAGTTGCAGAAAGCCCTCCACATATTCCTCCAGAATAAACACAGGAGAATACTGGCACTAACACCACATAACATAAGACGAGGAACAGACACAGAACTGAACAGAACATGGAGTATTACACATAGTTAACAAAAGAACTAAATGAACAACAGGTGAATATAATCAGTAACTAAGGGAACTAACTATGGCACAATAAAGACTGAAAGGGTAGACATTAAAACCAAGACACATGAACAAAAACACAACTAAGGATATAACCCTGACATCCACTTTCTACAGTATATTTTGTCATTTAAATACTTTTCACGCTATTTTTTGTATGCATCTATAGTCCTACTCCAAATGCTTTAGCTATACAAAGCCTTTTTGATGCCAATCATGCACATTTAACCTGACACTGTTAACTGAGAAACTGAGAAACAGAGACAGAGAGTGTGCAATGTAAACCTTTTTTTAAATCATGCCAGTAAATCTACTTCATTCTTAGAGGAGAGGGACTGTGTTTTTCCTCTTCATTAAAATATCATCCTGATGCATTAGATTAGAGAACGCAAACTGCAGCCCATAATTTCTACTCTAAGAAATGACAGGTATATGGGAGGACAAAGAGAGGATACAAATCCATTGTAAAGTAAACGATGAGAGAAAAAGGGTAAAAGTAGACTAAGAAAAGAACAGCTGGAAAATAAGCAAAGAGCTACATCAGTTTGAACCGACAACAAAACAATCATGTTCAAAACCTCACTTCCCTGGCCTCAAGAGGCGCATTAGCGACATACGCTAGAGGCTGAGATCTTTAACGTCCTTGTTAGTGTGCCTGCCTCCCGTCCCAGAAACATCTGTTTCAGAGCAGTGCGAGTAGAACAGGAGGGGTTACATTGGTGCCGTGACCCGGATGGGAGTGAGGCTTAGGGGGTTGAGTGTAACGGAGGCCAGCTAGTAAAGGGCTGTGCAGGTAAATCTCACGGCACTGGCCTAAAGAGGCACACTAGTGGCTGATGCTAGAGTCTGCGGTCAACTCTTTTGTAGACCGCCCAATGAGTGACAGTTAATTTTCATTTTCTCCATGGCAGTTATGACCTACTGGTCTTCTTGTCACACTGTTATCTAGTGTATTAGTGTATTAGCGTCCTTGTTAGCGCACACACCTCTGAGAGGTAACAAGGACGCTAAAGAATAGAATACGGCTCAGAGCAGTGCGAGTAGAATCTGAGGGCTTACATTTACAGCTCATGCAGTTGATATCAACTGCCCTTTTTCAGCACATGATTGACGCTTGACCTGAGATGAGCGGACTGTCAATTGTGATGCAACCCACCAGATCCCCTTGATTTATTCTGCTGGATGCTGAAGGATTATTCGAATGTTTTATTTCTGCTCCCATATACTGATGCTGTGCAGGAGGTAAATTTAGTTTAGTATGAAGGTGGAAGGATTACTCTCTCCGTCTGTCTTTGTGTGTTTGTTGTGACTAAATATTCCCTGTGAGCAAACATCACCTTTATTTCAGGAATAAAATGTGTACCTCAATTAAATATTTACATTTAGCAGTTTAATCAAAAGAGTACCATATATTTTGTTAAATTTAATAATCTAATAATCCAACAAGCCAACAAAAGGGAGTTAAAATGATTGTAGTTTAAAATTATTATACGTTTTAATGCATCAACAGTAGCTAAAAGCAATTTACATTTCTACAGTATTCAAAATATTTTATAAAATTACCTAAAATGCACTTAATGCGGTAACATCTAAATTAACTTATTTCATTCAAGTGAAACATATTATTTAATATAACTGAATTGACCTGACTATTGTGTTACACCAATGAAAGTGATTTTAAGTGTCAGGTCAGGTAGAAGCAACTGCCATTTTTACATTGAAATAGAACTGAGAATATATATTGTTTTCAGAATGTGATGTGGCTCCATTCATCCATTTAAATGGCTAATACTTGGTACATTGTACTAGGTACATTCACATGTCAAGAATTATTTACTATAGCCAAGTTAACGCAATATGCACTGCACATCAAACTTTTAATGAACATCTACCCTCTTACCCAATACAAAAAGTGTATTTAAAAACAATCCATTATATGCTACTCGTGGATGGTAGTAAATTATTGCATAAAGTGACAGAAGAATGAGGTAACAACTTACATTACACATAAATGCCCATATTAGATGTTATTAAGAATTATTAAAGCATAATACCAATAACAATGTGCAATTACATGCAGCTCCACAACACAATTATCTATTGTTCATTAGTATTACTCACCACTATATAATTACACAATTGTGGGAACACTGTAATGTGTCATCAAACATTAAAATGCAGTTATGAGCATTACAACAGGGCGTGGGCCTTTCCAGTATGCCAACTATCTCAGAGAGGATGCGTCAGGCAATGACATGCCAGGGGGGGGAGAAAAAATCAATTGTCTGTCCTTTGCTCAATATCATGCACATAAGTGCATTATTTTACATACACGCATACGTGCAAAAATAAATAAATAAATACATTTAAAAAAACAACAACAACAAGGGCGTTATTGTTAATCCTCATTAACAACACAAGGATGCTGAGCATCACTGCTTGCGGATGCTGATGCTGAATTCTGGATGTGTTTGAGGACATTACAGATACATAAACAGCGCATATGGTCACATATGACCAGTTTATATAAATAAAAATGCCAGAAGAAGAGGAAACCCCGCGCATACTTGAGATAAATACTGCGCGTCTTACCTGCATCCCGGAGGAGAGAGGGAGTGGAAGGTGGAGAGAGAAAACATCTCTGCCCTGTCCGCCATCTTCTTAGTGACTCAAAAACAGAGACTGCAGATGCAGATGTCGCAGCCCATCCACAGACACTGGAGAAGCGGATATTAAATATGATCTCGCTTTATTCTCTCTCCTTTTCGGCCACACTGACTGCTAACGCCCGCTGGTAATCAAACCATCAAAACGGTCCAATCGGGGATCCAAAGAAATGAGAGTCAGATATATAGAGCACACACAGGTGGCTGTGTATTGATATCGATTATCTTCTGTTTCAGTCACACACCTGCTGATAAACCAGTGCGCTGTTTGGCGTGATCTGCGCGCATCTGATGATGCTGATGCTGATGAGGGAGGGAGGGAGGGAGGCAGAGGCGCGTGCATGCGATCCCATAGAAATAGAACGAGCGGATAGAATGCCAATGAACACGAAACGAGGCCTATAAGTGGGTGTGGCTTAGAGTTCCATAAACTGTCTCTGATTGGTCAGGCTAATGGGTTATTAACTGCAAAAGTTACGTTTTGTGTTTGGAGCAACAATTGAACAAGCAGTTAGTTTAAATAATTTAAAAAGCCTATATAAAATAAAAAAAAATAGAAAAGAATAGTAATTAAAATAATAAACTTAATATGAAAAATTAAAAAAATGTTATTAATTCATTCATTCATTTATTTATTTATTATTGGTTAATACAAAAGTTTTGGGATGAATTCCTTTAACAAAGTCAATTCTGATATCACGTGGTATCGGTTTTTTTTTTCTTTGCGCAGGTCGAGATCTATGGTCGAGATGGACTAATCATATTCGTTTGCGATTAAGAAATACTGATTTCTTTGTAATTAGCTATTTAATAAAGCTAGCTAGGTGCACATGCATTTGTATGTCAGATTATTAAAATGTATATATTTAAACGATTAAGCTTTTTAATATACAAATGTCTCAAGGCAAAATGTCTTGAGATTAAAATGCGGCTCAGTGTGGGATTTGTTTTCTGAGCCGCCGAGCGCCATCTAGAGGATGAAGGGTTTTAAAACAGTTAGTAGTTAACTGCTCTATAATCCCGTTCGAGAGCTACTACTTAAGATTTTGCAGCACGATGTTTCGTGTGTGGGCATATAGGCTACTGTTGCTTGACAATGTTATTGTTTTATGGGGATATAGGCCTATTCTACTAATTCTGTATCCATTAACTAGGCTAATAGATTTATAGGCCCAAAGTACGGGATGATAGACAGGCCTATCATTATCTCAGATTACCAATGTTGTAAATTTAGTTGTAAATTAAATAATATTTAAGTGAAAAATAATTACAAAAGTATGCACAAAACAAAAGTATGCACTCATCATTCACTTGGATCATTAACCCTCGTTCTGCCGCAGAGGAGCTGTTCAGTGATTGGTGCTGAAAGCTTTACTGACAGTAAGAGTGGCCACAGTGGTGCTCGTGGGTAACGCAGGGAACATGTTGTGCAGTAATGAGGTCTCTTTTAGGTCGTGGGGTTTCCTAGAGCCTATAGACGAAATATTTGCTGACAACGTGATTTTAAGGTCTATCTCTCTCTCTGTGTGTGTGTGTGTGTGTGTGTAGAAGATTCAGTGCCATTCATTTCAGCTGTAAATAGTGCTGTAAGAGTTGATAACAAAAGGCTATGCAATTAATTACATCATTAACTAAAGGTAAACAACTGTAATTAAATAAATAAATAAATATTTTCGTTTATTTAAAAAAAAGATTAACTGTGGTTTCCAGAAATTTAGCAGAAAACAGAGTGATAAAGTGATAATCTGTTTGTTATTACATAAAATATACTTATAATGTAGGCCTAGTGGTACAATGGAATGCCACGTGAAGTCCCAAAGAATGTTTTTCCCCGTAATTGTTAACAATAGCAGAGCGTTACTGACACAAACACTATAACACCAACATATATTAAAATAAAATAATGCTATAAACATTAACTAAACAGAATATGACGTTCACACCAATGTAAAATAAATAGCCCTTAATAAATAAAACATAACCCAGATAAATAAAATAATCTTCGTTTTTAAATAAAATGTAAGCAAATATAATGGCATTTAATAGAAATTCTAGGAATGCCCCTTTCTGAATAATAAGATAAATCATTTTAAAGCCTACTTCTAAAAAACACTTCTTACGGATACTTAAAGGGATAGTTCACTTTGAAATTAATTTTTGATATGTTTTAGCTTACCTCTAGTGCATCCAAGATGTAGGTGTCTTTGTTTCCACAGTATCTTCAATTTTGATAATTTTAGGTAAAACCGTTGTTGTCTGTCAGTCATACAATGGAGGTGAAGGGGGTCCAACTCAAAGAGCAGTCAAAATTAAACATTATTTAATGACTCGTAAATGTAAGTACACATTGATGCCCTAAGACACGAAACGAGTGGTTTTTGTGAGAAAACGAACAGTATTTATATCTTTTTTAGCTCGTGTAAGCATATCCATGTCCAAATGATCTGAGAGCAGGGCGCTTCGGTCTGCGCATGCGTACAGCGTTCGCCGGAATGCCCCGGAAGGGCTCCCTCGCGCGTGTTTACGTCACTCATTGTTTACGCTGAACTGAGATTGGAGTTTAAGACGGCTAATTAAAATGGTACGAAACTGTGCTTATCCGGGATGTTTTAACCGTAGTAAAAGAAAACCATTGCGTGTGCTCGCGCGAAGTCATCCGGGAGTGTTGAGTTTTCACAGATTCCCAATTAATGATCCTTCTCTCTTGAAGTTATGGTTGATCGCTCTTCGGATGGATATCAACACACCCAAACGCGTGCTAAAGTTGAAGAGGGTCTGCAGCGAACATTTTTCCCCTGATGCTTTTACTAAGCAAGGGAAGGATCGCATAATACTGACATCCTCAGCTGTGCCTACGATATTTTCGTATCCAACGGAGGTATGTGAACAACGTCTTTGTATGTGTTTTGTGTGTTCATATTTGTAAAACTGGCATACCATGAAAGGTTATGTGAAGTTATTAAAACCAATGGGGGGTTACTTGTATTTCAATAACTACTATTATTTTTTATATGGGCACCATAAAAACTGTAAAAAATCAACGTTGTCTGTTGGTATATAGAAATCGTCTTCCATTGCGATCCTGTATATCTAAATATGTTTAGATCTTCACAGTGTAAGGTAAAACTTCCGAAATCTCTGCATAAACAATGAGTGACGTAAACACGCGCGAGGGTGCCCTTCCGGGGCATTCCGGCGAACGCTGTACGCATGCGCAGACCGAAGCGCCCTGCTCTCAGATCAGTTGGACATGGATATGCTTACACGAGCTAAAAAAGATATAAATACTGTTCGTTTTCTCACAAAAACCACTCGTTTCGTGTCTTAGGGCATCAATGTGTACTTACATTTACGAGTCATTAAATAATGTTTAATTTTGACTGCTCTTTGAGTTGGACCCCCTTCACCTCCATTGTATGACTGACAGACAACAACGGTTTTACCTAAAATTATCAAAATTGAAGATACTGTGGAAACAAAGACACCTACATCTTGGATGCACTAGAGGTAAGCTAAAACATATCAAAAATTAATTTCAAAGTGAACTATCCCTTTAAAGTGAAATCACCATAGAAATCACATAAAGGCTATATTACAAATGTTATTAGTTAACTAATCGATTTTTAGATTTTACTGTAACATTGTCCTTTTCAACATATAATATATTGTACTTTTTTGTACTGTGTGTTAACTTAACTACACTTCCCTAATTATTGTAGTTGTCTTAGAACTGGCCATTCAGCGCCCTGGCTTTAAGGGGGCTGTACTTAGAAATGGGTCGCGTGCCGCAGTATCCAAATCTGATTGGTTTAAAAAAATGTCAAGCTTTTAAAGTCTCTCTGCATTCTGCAATGTCAACGCTAGCGGTTTTACTTCAGAAGGAAGTAGTGGAAGTTGTAGTGCGGAGATATTTAATTAACTGCCTTTACAGTTTGTTACTACGTCTGTGTAGTTAATGTAACATTTAAGTAAAGGTAATGTGTGGGAAAAAATAGCTATTGATTTTTCTGATATTTTTAATCCAACGGCCGTTTCTCTCGCCGTAAACGCAGTTCTGATATCGCGAGCGATTATATGTTTCATTGTGCGCTCGTGACGGTGGTGCATGTGCCTTTATTCAAGCTCAATGAATGCTGCTTCTGGGGCGGTTCGGTGTCCTTGGTTATAACGTTAGCGGTTCGGTTCTCTCACTTTCTTTAAGGAGCATTGGGTTTCTAGCACGTAAGATCATGCATTCGGGCCAAAAAGTGAATTGCATGAGTGATGGTCCTGGAAATGTAGGCAGATGCGTTAAAGATGACGCGGATTCGGACAGACCTGCTGGCGGAGACTCACTGATGGTGGCCGAAGAGAGACATCCTAGAACCGGCAGTCCGCGCGGCGCTAACGGGGATGATGACTCTGAAGCGGAGGCACACTTGGACGGGCGTAGCGTGGATGTGGATCCGGATACTAGAAGGAGGGCGTTCACCTGGTGCCGAGACTTTCTGTCCGGGTCTTGGAAGACTATATCAGAACATGACTTTCGGATCAAAATAGTAAGGTAATAAACGGGTTATGAAAGTTCATATAAGTATTTAAGATTCTAAATAATCATATATTATCCCCTTGCCAATATTTATAATATATATATATATATATGTATGTATATATATGTGTGTGTGTGTGTGTGTGTGTGTGTGTGTGTGTTATATATCTTTTGATCCATGAAATCAGCAAAGCAGTGATCCACTATTTATTCGTATTAAATATCGACCTTATAAACTGTGTGAATAGGAATAAAGTATGATACTGCTTTTGTTTGTGCCTGCAGTGGAGGACTCAGTAACCTGCTGTACATGTGCAGTTTACCAAATGATGTTCAGCCTGTCGGGACCGAACCTCGAAGAGTTCTGCTCCGGATCTACGGGGCCATTCTGCAGGTGGGCCACCCTGATCACATTCAGTAGACCAAAAATGCAGTTGCAAAAGCAAGCTGATAGGAGTCTATATCTTAGATCTTTATTGCCCAATGTTGTCGATTCACTGTTATATAACTAATGGATATCTAATCATTTGTTCATATGCACAAACAGGGAGTGGATTCTCTTGTTTTGGAAAGTGTGATGTTTGCCATTTTAGCAGAGAGAGAGTTGGGCCCACGTCTCTATGGCATTTTCCCAGAAGGCCGTCTTGAGCAGTACTTGCCTGTGAGTCTTACACCAAAATCCCAGATCCTATAGGCATGTTTTAAAATGAATCTCTAAACACCACAACACTTGAATAATGCAGTCATTCTATAAGAGTGATTTTAAAACCTTAATCATAGATCAAACATTTTACATTCTACATATTTCTGCATTGTAAGAGTGATAAGTCAGATCTGCTTCTTTTCCACAGAGTGATCGTTTGCGTACGGAGCAGTTGGGGTTCCCAGAGATCTCGGCTGAAATAGCCAGTAAGGTGGCACGATTCCACGGCATGGAGATGCCATTCAACAAAGAACCCAAATGGCTGTTTGGAACCATTGACAGGTAAAAGTCTTAAGGCCTGGTATACTTAAATTTCCGCGTTCCTTTGGCCGTGAGTGTGGAAAGACACATTCAGCGCGTGCGCACTGTCTAGTGGACTTTGTTTTCACACGCTCAAGTGACTTTGAGCTTAACTATCTGTTTGGCTGATTCGGGAAAGATGTTTTAAACAGACATATTTTGTTGAAATTTTAACACTGAAAATTAACACTTTAAATTCTTAGTTTACCTTAAGAATAACAAAAAATGCCCTAGAAAATGTAATTAAGCTAATGGAAGAAATTTGGCTACCTTTGTTTGAGGGCGAGCCAAAAGCAGGCGAGCATATTCAGTTGTTACATAGTGACGTCACCACGTTATGGAAATAATAGCAGGAGTACAGACTATTACAATTGTTTAACAGCTATATACACACTAAAGGAAAGGTAAAAATTAAAAAAAGCATAATATTTTACAAATTATATTTAAATTAAGCAAATTGTGGTTTATTATGGTTGCTGGATACTGTATGTTTAAATAGGGCTTGGTCGTGACGTCATTACTTGGCGTAGCCGCCATGTTGATTGCCTCCTTTACTGCTACTCGGACTACTGCGCACTGTTTATATACGTACACCCTCTCAGTCGTGTGTCTTAATTTGATTAATTTGGCGTTACTATTTCACACCACAAACAAGGTACCATACCGATACTAAAATGTGACGTGAACACACTGCAGATCACTGATTGGTCAGACAGAAGCGTCATTGTATTTGCGAGACATCAAACCCGCTAGATTTAAATAGCCAGTAACAGTCACCGCTGTAGCACCTGTTTTAAAACTACTTGCTTGACTTGCTTGAAGAAAAAAGAAAGAACGAAAACTTCCAAAAAAGAAATGGCTGAATCGTGGTCCGTGGACAAGTGCAGACGTTCCTCTTGTTGGTTGCCGAGGAGCGTATAAACTTTAACGGTCAGATTATAATCCCACCCACTTTGAAGCGGTACTAACCAAGCTAAAGCGAAGCGAGCCGTGCCGAGTCGTACCACGCAGTGGAAAAGCAAACCGTGCCGCGCCGAACCGTTCTGAGCCGTACCAGCAGTGGAAAAGCGCCATTTGTTGGAGATTTCATGTGGATCCAAACCGTTAATAGTGCCGATTTTGTCCACATACCGGTCCCTGGCTTCCCTATTTAACGTATCTCGGTAAATTCCACATTCTTTTAGGGATTTTAACATATTTTTTCTTTCTTTTCTTTCTCCCAACTTTGCTGCTTCTCCTCGTTCAACTTGCTGTATGTTTACATTCGCGAGGCCATCAACATGGCCGCCACGTCCCAGAATGCAATGCGGCACCCAAGCCCTATTGGCATCAGTTTTAAATGACTTTATGTTAAATGATTGTTTTTGTCCTTCTGAACAGGTACATGGAGCAAGTTAAAAGAATAAAATTTGTGCGTGAAGCTCACATTAAGAAATTTAACAAGCTGATGAAGTATGATCTTCCTGCAGAACTGGAGAGTCTGAGGTGAGAAATATGACATGTGAATAGAAAGAGCAGAAGGTGAATGAAAATCATTTTGTGATATTAAACTTCCAGTTAACTGTAAACGGCCAAGGTCATTGAATTCATGAAGCATCTAAAAGTTTTCCGTTCTAAAAGTTTGGATTTCTTATTATTATCAATGTTGAAAACAGCCATTCTGTTTAATATTTTTGTGGAAACATTTATAATGAAAAAAATCTTGATTTTTAGTGAATAGAGTTCAAAAGAACAGCATTTATTTGAAATGGAAATCTTTTGTATAATTATAAATATCTTTACTATCACTTTTGATCAATTAAATGCATCCTTGCTGAACAAAAGTATTAATTTCTTTAAAAGAAAAAAAAAAACCTTACTGACCCCAAACATTTGAACGGCTTTGTTGTATGCCAGCACCCTTAGCCCAGTTCCAGGCATCACTGATTAGGCACACTTACAGGAAGCTGCATTCTGTGCATACTCAGCTTGCTTTGTCAATCACACACACGTACACGTGATTGTGTAACTTTTATCTGAATGAAATGCTTACCTACTGCTCTGTATGTGTGTGTGTGTTCCTGCCCATTGCTGCACTTTTTGTTCAATGGTCTTTTAAACACTGAAAACAATCATTTTAAAAGCAGGTTTATAAGAGCAATGTGAAAAAGTAGCACTTAATCATGTGCCGTCTCTCTCTCTCTCTGTCAGGTCACTGCTGGCAGCTACTCCCTCTCCCGTTGTGTTCTGCCATAATGATGTACAGGAAGGTAAAAGATTGCACATTTGCATTAATACACGCATACTAGTGTCCTGTCTAATCTGGTAATCTGATACGGGTCTATCAGTCACTGTTGCGCTGTACTATTATGTAACATATCTGCCCTTTCACCTATAAAATCATACTTTGTTTTTCAGGGAATATCCTTATGTTGGATGGCCGAGAGAATTCATCTGACAAACTAATGCTTATTGATTTTGAATACAGCAGCTATAACTACAGGTAAATCTACCATATATAGCACACATCTGCATCCTATTTTATTATTTATGATAAATGCAGCTCTAAAGAACTCTGATTTTGGTCTGTTCTGAGTGCAGAGGCTTTGATTTTGGAAATCATTTCTGTGAATGGATTTATGACTACACATATGACCAGTGGCCCTTCTACAAGGCAAAGGTGGAGAATTACCCTGACAGACAACAGCAGGTGAGTCACTACCTGCCCACCCACACATTACAGCCTAATCATTATTTGTCTTGATATTACAAAAGATTAGACGAGCAAAAAACAAACAAAAAGGTCAACTTGTAGAGTGACAAGCTGTCAACTGAAAAACAAAATTACAATTTCATTTTCATTTTTTTTTAGATGTTGCGCACTATCACTCTTTAGGAATAAAGAGTTAAAGTAAAACTTTAAATAGTTAAAGTAAAATTAAGAACATTATAAAATGATAACTAGGTACAGCAGTATTTTTTTTTAAAGGAAAAGGAATTAAATTAAAGGAAAAGATGAAGAAAAATGAAAAAATTGTTCATGTTAATTGTTATATTCACTTAATTGTGAATAAAAGTTGTGAATGTAATGTTATCCAATGTATTAAGGAATAATTTATGGGGACATAAAAGTGTGAAAAAAACTGAAACCTTAAAATGATTCTATGTCAGATTTGTTGTTGTTGTTGTTTTTTCTCTGTTTTTTTGCACATACAGTACAGCACCATCACAAATTATATAATTGACATTAGTTTGTTGCTTGATATTTGTCCACCTTTGTCGAGTAGTTGTAAGAAATAATTTGTGTTGGACATGATGTGGATATAATTTTGTGACTGCCATCTAGTGGAATGTTTTGGAACTGATGTGACATAAAGTGTGTCAAAGGTTATCACAATAAATTTTACATGCAGAGGTCAGCAGCCTGACTCGCACAATGTTAATATTTAACAGCATAATATTTAATTGTCCAAGAATTTAATCCTGATGCAAAGTCATTAGAAATTAGCTAAATTGTGTCATCAAGCAGGGGACAATGTCCGTCAATAAAAAATAAAAAAAAGATATTCCTATAGATAGTATTTTAAGAGTCTTTGTTTTTCAGTTACATTTTATCAGACACTATCTGTCAGAAAGGGGGGGAACTGCACCTGCAGACCAAGCCACGATAGAGGAGGACATGATCATTGAGGCGAACCGGTATGAAACGCATTTACTATCAAAGTTTTATTGACATAACCTGGAAAGAACATCACTGTGTACCGTTTGATGAATTTTCCCCTCCACCTAGTAACCTTTCTATCTGTTTGTTTTCCAATCTCTCAAAAAATCACACGCACACAAACAGGTTTGCCCTTGCGTCTCATTTCCTCTGGGGTCTGTGGTCCATTATTCAAGCCAAGATCTCCAAAATCGAGTTTGGATACATGGTAAAATATAAAAATTGTATCACATCACACAGATTATAAATCTCATAAACATTTTCCTAATCCTTGTACGATGATATATTTAGGACTGTCAATGTATTTAAATTGTAATGGAATTACTTGAAGCCCTAATTAATCACATTAATTGCATATCAGTGGTGACCAGTACATCACCTAAAAATGTAAATATTCACTTATACATTCATTTTAAGATTGTAGTGAATGTACCATAAATGGTTAAGTAATTCTCGATTCTGAGAGCTCAATCAAACCGCATCATAGTTATGTATACAGTAAACATAGCAGTGTGTACAAAACAAATCCCCTCTGTTCGTCACTGATCTGAAGTCATGTGAAACTTCACCTCATTTCTGTCTCTCTCTTTCTGTTTTTCTCTAAAGGATTACGCACAGCACAGGTTTGACACGTACTTCAAACAGAAGAAGCTCATTTCCTAAATGGCACTCACAGAGTGTGCTTCAGGATCATTTTGCATCACGTATACTGATCTTTTTTTTTTTTTAACCATTCAAGGAAGGGCACAGTACAAAACAATTAAGACTGTTAAAGAACGGTTAAACCTGGGGAACATTCTAATTATTATATTATATAAAAAGTCCAAAGATATCCTGCCTTAAACTCATTTTGTAGGGCTTTATAGTTGTTTTGTCCCTTGCAAAAATTTGAAGTTACAAATGATCTGCAACAAAAAGGTTTGATTAAAACCTAGATATAATTCATTCACTGTTGGTGCCACTTCATTATACAAGGCAAACTGTAAATTCATTTAGTCTGTTTATTTATAATTTAGCTGCATTTTAAAAAATATTTTGTTATCTAACATTATCTATTAAGAATCAATCTGTCCATCATTAGTACTGTGTAAACCACAGGGTCCAAATTATGTCTCTGTGTCCTCGTCTCATTTTTGTGTCCTAGTTTCATACTACCGTTTGTTTGTCCTGTCATCTTAAGAAACAATGTAGTAGCTCGTTTATTTTTCCTCCCCCAGAATTTAAAAATATTACGAAATTATGTTGCATCCTTCTTTATAAACTGTGAAATACATTGCACATCTTTTTTTTTTAAACTCAGGAGTCCATGATAATTTCGGAATGTCACATAAGCTGCTACTTTTTCTTTGTCATGATTTTGAATGGCTGTATTTCATATAACAATTTTAGCTAAAAATAATAATAATTGGAAATAATCGTTTTGAGCTGTGCTTTTTTCTTTTACTTTTAATTGTCACTTTTTAATTGTTAAATCTCTGCTTTCCCATATTAATATGTATCAATAACTATACAACCATCTTGTATACATTTGTATATAGGTTTAAATGCAGTCTAAACTGCACATTAAGGAATAAGGAAGTGTAAGTACTAAATTATGTTTTATCAACAAAGTTCGGGAGGAGCACGTTCATATAATTAACACGGGTGGAGAACACTCAGTTGTTGGAGATTTCATGAGGATCCAAACCGTTAATAGTGCCGATTTTGGGGGGGGGGGTGGGGGGGGTACTCTGGGTTCGGGCCGAATTCCGAGCTCGAAGCCCTCCCCCGGACAGCACACCAAATACGTATTCAACTTTACTCCCTCTAATTGTATGTAAGTGTGAACTCGTGAAACTGACAAATGCCTTTGTCATGTTTCTAAACACAAAGTTCCTGTGACTGCTAATGTGTTTCTGTATGAAATTGTTTATGCTTATTTTTTACTTGTCCAAAGCAAGTATACTTTGTTCAGTTCAACCAAATGGTAAATGTATCTCTGTTTGAGTGTTCAATCAAAAATTGATGGTAGAAAAATAACACAAATGCAGGGGTAGTATCATTACAGTGAATTGGAGGGAGCATCGTCATATTAATAATAACTTTGTTAGAATCATATTGGGAGTGTTTGAATGGACAAACTTATGCTCTTGTATTTGTCTTTGTAAATAAGTGAATTTATCTGTATCATTTTCACTTATGTAGTAAACTTATGCAAACATCGAGGGACCATGAGATTATTGGGCTTGGCCACTTTCACATGCTCCTTAAATCATTGTTGATATTGAATCTGTAATTTGTAATATTGAGTTTAGAAGTAATAGCACTGTAAGAACAAATGTTAAATTCTATAATTGCGTTGGCTAATCTAAGTTACATTTTAGACTTGTCTCTCTATTTCTGTTTGTTCCTTTGCACTGCAGTTAATTATCCATTCATTTTGCTCATTAAAAAAACATGCAGACATATCTTAAAGGTTAAAGATCTGAGCTGTTAGCATAAGGGTTATAGATACAATTTCAAGTACTGGTGACCCATGAATTGTAGAGATGTTTTGGATTTGTTAAAGGTGCTCTAAGCTATGTCACGTTTTTTAGGCCAAAACATTTTTTGTCACAGCAAACTTCTCACTATCCGTTAGCTGCCTGTTCCCTGAACACACTGTAAAAAACCGCGGTCTCTGTAAACAGCCCAGGCTCCACAAACGGCAACAAAAACAAACTGGGCCAACCCGCTCCACGAATACAAAACTAACAGTGCTCCAGCCAATAACCGACAAGAATGATTTGGGGGTGGGGTTAGTGCGCGTACACATGAAGGGGGGTGTGGAGGAGAGAGAAGCATGAAGAGGGAAGTTAGAATTATAACTCTTTAAGTTTGATATGGCCGAAACACGACCAAAGAGACGACGTCCGATGAACAGATTGCAAAAATGCAAAGAAAAATAAAAGGAGAAGGAATGCGTTATCTTGCTATTATTGCGTCCTTGTATGGGAGCTAAAGTTATAACCTTAGGTGGCGAAACTTTTTAGTGTGTTTTTCTGGTAATGTTTCTCTTTTCTGCATTATATGAAAGCATTTATCTAAGTTGGTGACATTACACCTTGAATGAAGTATCAGTAAAACTACAGGGGGGGAGGACGGGATGAGGAGGAAGGGTCTAGCTAGCCTCCGTTTTGTTTGACAAAACTTCGAACGTCAGCAAGAAGTGATGTCACCCAACATCGCTTAGAGCACCTTTAATGTCTGCCGTAATATGTCATATCTTGCATACAATTTATTATTAAAATAATGCACTATTCAAAATACTTCTAAATATTTCTCAATACAAATTTGAGAAATGTACCTGTTCAAAAAAAAAAACATGAATATATATACTGTACATTATATTGTAATCAAGCATCTTTAGTTACTAACATGGTTCAAGTGTTGTGTAATTCAGTAGACTGAACAGAGTGGCCCACCAGATTTTGTTTCCTGTTCCAGCGATTCCTTAAAATAGCTCTACTGCTTTTGCTCTGACACACGGACGCCATGTTGAGCCTTGAAAACAACCATGCATGTTCTACCAAAAAAAGCAGGCTGGATTTATTCTCCATCCACCATGGAATGACATGTCCTTGGCTGGGATTGTGAGTCAGATTTTCTTTAGAATCATAGACTAGAATAGTTCCAAATGCAATATTTTAATTCAAATTGAAGCTGAAGAGGTATGCAAAATCTGTAAATCCTTCAACTATCAGAGTATTCTACCTAAATGGGAACATGGCTAATCTATGGCAGATTATAGTTGTGGCCTTAATGTATTTTTTCACATTGATAAAAAGACGTTTAGAACAGCTACAGAGGTTTTTGTGCTTCAAAAGTAGTTTAAACTGGGTTCAGTTTGGACAAGCAGATTCTGATGTTGTTGAAGAGAAGTCTGATAACCTACAGTCAGATGTCTGGAGAACAAATCAAGACTACAGAACCTATCGGCACCAGAGCAACGGACCAATGGTGATGGTGCAAACCAGCACACATACTTTCCATGTGAGTATCTACATAAGCAAACATAAACCACAGACTGTAAAAATCTTGGCCCATAAATGCAAGATGTCATGCTTCTTGGCACTTCCAGGTGGATCTGGAGAAGCTTGCAGATTGCAGTGAGTATTTCAAGGCTCTGTCCCACTCCTCCATGAGAGAGACGTCTGAACGGCTGGTGCACCTTGAACATGTTCCCTCTCCAGTCTTCCACAACCTTCTAGAATTTTGCTTTCGACAACGGTTTTGTGTTTCTGAAGATCTCCTTGGGGAACACCTACGGGTAAGCACATACCTATTGGCTTCTGAATTCACAGATTGTCTACTGATGGCCCTCTCTCTGGCGCTGACGGAGTGCACCTGCTTGGGGTATCTACAGCTGGCTGAGGAACTCTGCTGTGTGGAGCTCCAAGAGACTGTCCTAACCTACCTGAGCAAGTATCTGCTGGAGCTTCCACACCTGAGCAAGGGATTGGAACCACACCATAAAGTGGAGCTTCTCACATTAAGGTCAAAGGGAAGTCCTTTCTTATGCTGCTTGAGAAAAGAGAACTTGACCTCAAGTAATGACCTGGAAACCGAGGCAGCCCGAAGACTCTTTAGGCTGGAGGAAGACGGGGATGATGGGAAATGGAGTTCTCCCACAGATTTGCCTTTTTGTGCAGATAAGTGGTGCTTCACCACAGCGGTTCTCTATAATTACCTCTATCTCATAGGGGGTTACAGACACCGTGTAAAGAAGGGTTATGAATTCAAGATGGCTTCTTTCCGGTACAACCCCTTTACCAATCAATGGGTATCAACAGCTCCTCTGATTAAGGTATGAACTTTAGAACATTTGCGTACCATAGGATAAATGTCAATATCTTTGCCAATGATAGTATAATCATCTACTCTTAAGGTTTCAAGGTGGTTTAAGTAGTTGACCTGCTGAATTTCAAGCTGGTTAAGTCCAACAGACCACCTTTGACCAGCAACAAACCGGTTTACCATGTTCCGACTTTATATCCTAAAGATAGTATAGCGAAGCATTGCCAGATTTCTTTCTGGAACTGATTATCCTTAAAGATCTCATTCCCAAAACCCAAGTTTCACTTCTAAGTATCAGAAATACATGAATAAAGGTCAAATTTCCTCTCAGCACAGGCGTCACTTCAGTGCAGCAGTGTGTGAAGGGAGAATCTTTGCTGTGGGCGGCTGGTATCTGGATTCCCTTGTGACTCCCGACTCCTGCACAAGTGTCTACACTGCTGTGGAGAGGTATGATCCATGGACGGACACCTGGGCATTCGTTTCCTCTCTCCCTCTGACGGACTTCCAGTTCAGCCTGTCCCTTTCCCATGATTCCCCACTCACAACCAGCCTGGGACACTGCCTCTATGTACTGGGAAACATCCAAAGAACCGGAGAGAAACTGGTGCTGCGCTACGATTCAAGACAAGGTACAACTGTAGCCTAGAGATTAAAGATAGGTTTGGACAACATTTCAGGGTTCATCTCTGTTGCCACTGAGATGCATTTAGAAAGTAGACTCTTTCTCTTCCTCTCAGATTGCTGGTGTGAACTGCTCCCCACTCTAACCCGCACCAATGCAGAGCTCCCCATCTTGCACTTCCTGGGTGCTAACAAAAGTCAGTTGGTTGTAATTGGTGGGAACAATTCTAAAACCATGGTGACATCTTTCTGCGTGGACTCTCAGAAGTGGGGCCGTGTCAGGGCAATGGAGAAGACCACTTTAATCGGCCAGGGCACCATTCTGCATAACGAGGTCTACATGTCAGGGACAAAGGACAATTCTGTAGTTAAACTGAACCTGGATTCCCTGTCTCTCTGTCCTCTTCCTTCACTTCCTTTCTCTACTTACTATGAGAGCATTTTCCACCTCTACATCTGACCTTAAAATTGCAATAAAATTGCAATAAAATATAACAACAATATTTCTCAAATTCACAAAATGTATCAACTTGTCTGAAGTAAAGCATGTTGTGAGAACCTGTTATTGTGGCATAATCTTTCTGTAACAATAACACAATTTGGTCTGCTTGCTACGACATGACCATTACTTTTGTACATATTTTGGATTCAAGTTTTTCAGTTTTTTTGTTTTTTTTGCATGTAAATCGTACTTAACGGTTTATGCTGTGGCAATAAATGATTCTCCAAATCTTGCAGCTTGAGGAGAGGCATTCTATTACTTTTCTAGGTAATCAAAATTGTGATTTTCACCGGATAGTAAATAATATGGGAAGAAAAAAAACCCATAGATTTACATTTGAGGAACCAATGAGCATAGAGACTTTTGGGGTGGACTCTTTTGACTTGACCCTGTAAGCTACATTAAAATACACTAAAAACACTCAGAACACTTTAGCAATCACATTACAACAGCTGGCATCGTGGCAGCAGGTTTCGGACAGGTAAGCACCACTCATGTTTTCTTTATAAAAAATACTTTACAAATGTACAATCTTATTGTCTATTAAGTTCCTTATTCAATATTAAAGAGGTATGCATTTTAGATGCCTGACCTATTACATAACACATTCACAAGCCTCATTTCATGGATATTTTACAAAGACACATCCCTACATGTACATAAGGTCTTTCTGTCTCTGACTGTCGTCAGGGTGTTCTGGCATGCTGCCATGGGATATTTCCAGCTGCACAAGATTTGGGACTGAGATTGATCATATAGTGTGTACTTAGTGTACATCCACCAGTTTAACTCTGCCTGAGAGGATCCAGTTACACATACACAGAACGAGAGAGAGCATTTATGAGGGCTACTATGTAACAGGTCGTTTAAAGCATACAAGAATAAAGCAAACACAGAAAACAGGCTACTCGCAAAATAAGGAAAACAAAGAGGGAGGGCGAGGAGAAAGTTTGAGTAGAACAGGAGATAACTAGTCACTGAGCAACAGACTTCCAGAGTGCACGAGTCGTTGACTGAAGGGCACAAGAGTAAAGAACATTTGACTTCCATCGAGGACATTCCAGCCCTACTGAGAGAAAATTGGATATTTTTATCCACTGAATTTCATCTGACTTACACTGTTTTGCTGTCACATTGCATTGCAGGTAATGTAAATCCAGTATGTTTCTTAATCAGAGTCTGTCTTCTCTAATTGTCTCTGTAAAATTTTACAGCTTTACTAAATGTTTGATCACTTCCAAGTATGACTTGTTATTTTAAAGATAACATAAATATTTTCTATGTAGTAAATATTTAGGCACTGTTAAGTTAACTAAGGTACAACTTTTTAAACATGCTTTTTATTGTTATAACATATTTGTGTTGAAAATGTACATATTATTTAAATTATCCTATTATGTGTTGGACAAAATTTACAGTTCACAGAAATAGCAAAGTATTGGTTGAAAAGTTCTGTCAAATTTAATGTCAAAACATATATTTTTATAATATTTCCTGCTGCATATTCTATAAAAAAATCTCCTCATCTACGCAGTCATGCATCAGATGTCACGTGTGTTTTGGCCTGTGTCACTGAAGCCCTCTCAGATGTCCTACTATGTTATTTCTGACTATTCAACTTTGCCCCACTTCTTCTGGCTGAAGTCATATGACATGGAAAAAGAAACATAAGCTTGACAGTGTCACAGCATAACTGAACTCTGTGACTTTAGAGCAATACATGTCCTTTATAAGTTTCTAAATAGGTTCTAATAAACCTATTTTTTGTCATTTATCAGAATTGTACAGGAAACTTATTAAAGGCAAATTCTCCCTGTAGCAACCTGAGGTGAAATGGCACAGTGGTGATGGATTTTAATAATTATCCAGTTCATAAATTCCCCTGCCAGGTTTCAACCTCAAGCCATCAAGGACATACATTTATAATTAAATGAGTTTAAGAAGTTATTTATAACTATTATTAAGTTATATGTTTGTTTCAACAGTGACTTACAATACATTACATCCTGAGATCAAGTGTCACAGTTGCTGATTACACATCGGTTACCCTTAGCTCAACCTTTCCCTTAGTAGCCCAGATCTTTCCTCTAGACTACACCATCCGAGCTAAAATAGCACATAAACATTGCAGTGTTTGCAAAATATATTTGAATAGGGCCTGTCTTGTTCCTCAGGCGCTTTAAGCCTGTATAATGGCAGAGGCTCATCAGGCGGTGGCATTTCAGTTCACCGTCACACCAGATGGCATCGACCTACAGTTGAGCCGTGAGGTGCTCAAACACATCTACATATCTGGAGTGACATCATGGAAGAAGCGTGCTATCCGCTTCAAGGTGAATCAATCAATCTATCAATCAATCAATCAATCAATCAATCAATCAATCAATCAATCAATCTATCTATCTATCTATCTATCTATCTATCTATCTATCTATCTATCTATCTATCTATCTATCTATCTATCTATCTATCTATCTATCATCTATCTATCTATCTATCTATCTATCTATCTATCTATCTATCTATCATCTATCTATCTATCTATCTATCTATCTATCTATCTATCATCTATTTAAAAAAAGTTATATTTTTTATTTTGTCTCGAGTAGAATGGTGTTCTCACAGGTGTGTACCCCGCCAGTCCTTCCAGCTGGCTAATCGTAGTCATTGCGATTATGAGCACAATGTATGCCAGGATCGACCCCTCCATGGGTATGATTGACAGGATCAAGACATCTCTACCAGTGAGGTAACTTACTAACACATTTGTGGAAACTTCAGGTATGACCATGATGGTTATATATAAAAACCAGCATCATGCATGACTAAAGCAGCTTAAAAACAGTCATAAAGAAATACTTGCTCTGTGTAGATGGTATGCAAATGATCTTTTTGGTTTTGAATATAAAATTTCCTGATGATGTGAAAGCATTTTGATATTAGCAGTGTTTTACCAATGCACAGTTTAATCAAATCAAATCTTGCTCCACAGAATGTTGTCCGATTAGGCTGAACAAAAAACGAATATTCATTAAATATATATATATATATATATATATATATATATATATATATATATATATATATATATATATATATTCTTTTTTTCTTTAAATGTACATTAATATTCACATTTTTGATAATATTATTAGTTAAATTACAATATAGAATATTTTGAATATGTTCCCTTGTAGTGAATTTATGACCGTTCAGACTCAGATGGTGTTGAGTGCCATCTTGTTTGCCACAGGCCTGTGGTTATCCGTCATCTTCCTTCTGCGGTACATCCTGAAAGCTCTCCTGTCCTGTCATGGCTGGATCTTTGAGTCACATGGCAAAATGAGCTTCTCTACTAAAGTCTGGCTGGTGCGTCTCTCATGAAATAAAATTGAAGTATAGTGCAGTTTAAAAAGCGTTTCGCTGTATGAATTATTCTGTCTGTTTTAGAGTCTTGTAAAGCTGTTGTCTGGTCGACGGCCGTTGCTCTACAGCTTTCAGGCATCTCTGCCCCATCTGCCTGTACCGAGCATTGATGACACAATAAGCAGGGTAAAATATCATCAGATGTCATTTATTAGATGTCTTATAATGTTATCAAGAGTTAATGCTGGTTTTTACTTTTAACCCCTTCGCTGTCACCCCCCTTTTTGAGAATGGGGGTTAAAATGCACTATTCAAACTTAAATGGTTGTAATTCAAGAATGCTTTGGAATATTGACCTAAGTTTGGTCTTGTTTTAAAGGAAACACTCAGCAGATTATTGATAAAAGGGGAGGAGCCTGATCAAACAATTTAGATTACTGTTTCTATGGTAACGCAACGTTCAATTTCAAAACGGTTTTCACAGGATGAATTCTGAGTTTGTAAGCTTTCAAATAATACCTAATTTATGATAACTTCTAAAATATGTGATGTAATAAAAAAAAAGGCGATAAAAAAGATAATATTATATTTTTGAGGATAATATATATTATTTTTTTAAGAGGATAATATTATTTAATAATTTTTTATTGAAAAATACTAGAGTATATGTTGTATTATGAACTTTTAGCATGAAAACAAAAGTTTCAATTATTAAAAGTGTGTGCGTCAGCTTTTTTCAGTCAAGGGCTTTTATCTTATGCTTATTTTAAATTAAAAAATATATATAGCATTGTGCATAAATTAAACCAGTAAAACAAATATTATTATTTTGGAATATTACATGATTTCTTTGAGCTTCACTTGTCCATGTTCAGTGTATAATTAAACATTACACTCAGTTTTGGCTATTTTCCTTTATATGATTTGTTCTCTTCATTGTTTTAGTATCTAGAATCAGTTCGACCTCTTCTGGATGATGATCAATATAAACAGATGGAGATTGTTGCTAATGACTTCAAAAAGGACCCTGCCCCCAAATTCCAAAAACACCTTAAACTCAAATCCTGGTGGGCCACAAATTATGTAAGTAAACAAAGATAGAGATGTTCTACATTAGTGGAATATAAATCAGTGGAAAACCCTCTTGTAAATGCTGTCTAACAACAGACATGGCATTGTGTGTATTAACAGGTGAGTGACTGGTGGGAGGAGTATATCTACCTGAGAGGACGCGACCCCATCATGGTCAATAGCAACTTTTACACGATGGTGTGTATGAAATGAAATCGCCCTTGTAATGGCTTAGACAAGTACAGTTTTCTTTCCTCATTTTGAATCATTATACGTTTTTTTTTATTAATTTGATTAAAGTTAATTTAGTCCATTTTAAGGACACCATTTTAAGGACACCAGTACACCAGCATACAAGACAGAAAAGACCCTTAAAAAGTTCATCTGATTTTTGATGAAGGTGACAAAATAAATAGCAACTCAAAATAAGTACCTGTACTTATACATTTTGGTTACACTTTATTTTGATGGTCCAGTTTAGACATTATACCAACTATAAGTAGCTTTGAATCAACATGTCAACTAACTCTCATTAGAGTATTAGTAGACTTAAGTTATGTTTAGGTGTTAGGGTTCATGTTAGTATAAGTTGACGTACTTGCAAAGTTACTTAGTAGAATGTCTGTTGGGGACCATCAAAATAAAGTGTTTGTAGATATTAAAGGAACACAGTCTACTAATGAAAGTTAGTTGATATGTAGTTGCAAAGTTACTTGCCGTTAGTAGAATTTATAAAGTGTACAATCGAAATAAAGAGTTACCTAAATTTCAAGTATAAACTAATCATTCAACTGTTGAAAATCATATCAAATGAAATACAATGGCACCACCTACTGACTAACTATGAAAAAAATGGAACGTTATAAGCATTAAAGTTGACTGTTTGTGGTTGAGTTTTGTTGTTTTTTATAGCCTTATTTAATAAAACTGTCTATATCCATTACTCTCACTCTCCGTCTGTCAGGATTTCCTCTATGTGATCCCAACACACAGACAGGCTGCACGAGCTGGAAATGTAGTTCATGCCATGCTGCAGTATCGCCGGAAACTGGAGCGAGGAGAACTTACCCCGGTACACACACATATAACACATACAAATAGTTTTTACATCCACAACATTGAAATACATGCAAAAATAAATATAAGAATCCCATCATGCCCGCTGTTCTCTCTTCTCAGCTGAGAGCTCTTGGGATTGTCCCTATGTGCTCTTTTCAGTATGAGAGGATGTTCAACACCACTCGTATCCCTGGCATTGAGACTGGTAAAGACATTTTTTCATTTATGTTTTAAATACTATTTGACTATAGATGATAGGCCTAAAGATTCATGGATGCCTATTTCAAACCATGTCATGATGGTTTCTCACCCGCCTTTGTTTATGCTCAGATTTTGTGCAGCATCTGAAGGACAGGAAGCACTTGGTGGTGTACCATCGAGGCCGTTTCTTTAAGGTGTGGTTGTACTATGGTGGTCGCCACCTTTTTCCCTCAGAGCTCGAGTTGCAGTTTCAACGTATCCTGGATGACAAATCTGAACCACAACCTGGAGAGATCAAGCTCCCTTCACTGACTGCTGGAAACAGGTGAAGAAGACCTCTTAATATAGTTGTGAGGCTGTGTGCTAAACCAGGGCTAAACACAGTTCAAAGAAAAATATTTTATAATAAAAAAATATTTAAATAATAATAATAGTATATAATAACATTGTGAGAACATGAATATTATTGTAAATCAAATTAAATTAAATAAATAAAAAAAACAGAGGGAAAAAAAAGATAGAAATCTTTTAAAAACTTAATATAAATCTTCCCCTTTAACACACACATGCAGGGTTCCTTGGGCCAGGGCACGTTTAAAGTACTTCAGGGAGGGCGTCAACCGGGCGTCTCTGGAGGCCATTGAGACGGCTGCGTTTTTCCTGACCCTGGACGATGAGGCGCATGGATATGATCCAGAGAACTTAAAATCCCTGGACCTCTACGCTAAATCTCTACTGCATGGAAAGTGCTATGACAGGTAGAAACCAGTGTTATTTCAGTATCATTTCATATATTTTTTGTTTAAGTTTTAGTAATTTTGTAATGTGCTTTTGGCATTTTTTATATTTCATATATTTGGCCAGTTTTTTTTATTTCAGCTTTAGTTTTAGTAGTTTTCATCTAGGCTAATGTTTATATTTTATTTTATTTCAATTGACGAAAACAATTTGTAATTCTTTTAGTTAACAATAACACTTCTGTCATGACAACTCTCTGAGAGATTGGCATGGTAATGGATATGGCAATGTTAATGTATTTGGTCTGGGCGGAATAGATTTGCTACGCTGCTGCTGTTGATTATTGCTGTTGCTACTGCAGAGCAACATTGTTGTGACAGTGAGCATGTAAGTCTGCTGCTGGGTATTTGGAGCAACACTTTTTTTGTCTCATTACCAGGTAGTTCTTAGTGGTGGTGACCATGACGAGGACATCTGCACACATTCAAACCACATAAACTCATACAAATGTACATGAACTGATCTATCTTCTCGCATCTTCGCATCAGGTGGTTTGATAAATCCTTCACTTTGATCGTCTACAAGAACGGGAAAATGGGCGTCAACACTGAGCATTCATGGGCGGACTCCCCTATCATTGGACATATGTGGGAGGTAAACAAAGAATAATAATAATTCTAAATATATTTATTTTTAAATGACACTAATCAACTGTAATAAATAACATCCATTACAACTTTCTGTTTAGTATGTTTCGGCCACAGATTGTTTCCACCTGGGATATACTGCAGAGGGACATTGCAAAGGAGACATCAACAAAAGCCTGGCGCCCCCTACCAGACTACAGTGGGACATCCCAAAAGCGGTATGAATTCCACCTTAGGTCTTGACATGGTTTTTCATTTTAAAGATGAATAGATTGAACAAATTGAAATTGTATGCATGATTATTTATTATACATCCTGATAACTGATTAAAGTTCCTTGTGTCTCTCTCAGTGCCAGGAGATTATTGAAGGTTCTTACATGATTGCTAAGGGAATTGCTGACGATGTGGATTTCCACGACTGCTTATTTAATGAGTTTGGAAAGGGCCTGATAAAGAAATGCAGAACAAGTCCGGATGCTTTTATCCAGCTAGCACTGCAACTAGCTCAATACAGGGTACAAGCCACACATGTCCCTCTGCAAAAATGTGTCTGTATATTGTGAACATACCGTTTAATTAAGTTTATTGTTGTTTATGTTGCTGTAGGACAAGGGTGAATTTTGTCTGACTTATGAATCATCCATGACACGCATGTTCCGCGAGGGCCGGACGGAAACCGTTCGCTCTTGCACCTGCGAGTCCACGGCGTTTGTAAAAGCAATGGACGACGAGAGCAAAACGGTGAGAGCATTACATTTACAGACCGAACCCAGGGGTCATATTTAGAAAGTAACAGTGCCATTTTAAAAGTTAAAATTAACATTTCGATAACTGAAAACATTTGTTTTTGTGTAATGCCAGCCCGATCTCATGAAATGCGTATCTATACCACAAATTTTATTTCTCGTGCCATTTATACGCCAAAAATATTTTTTTGCGTGTATATGATACGCCCTTTATGGCGTGTCATACGCACGCACTCCACACCCCTAATCCTACCCAAGGTGTTTACAGTGCGTAGCATATGCACACAAAAAACATTTTGGCACGATAAATTAAATTCGTGGTATAGATACGCACTTACATGAGATCGTGTTGGTAATGCTGCATCCACACTTTGTCAGTATTGTTCAAGTCCACTGTTGAAACATCCGGTGGAACATAAAAAATGACTTACATCAGCACATGTAAGCTTTGATTTGGAAAAAGAAATCTGCATTTGTTTTAATCTTCCTGTATATGATATTGTTATCAAAATGTCTGACCTTTTCTTGTTTACCAGAATGAGCAGAGGTTAGAGCTCTTCAAAAAAGCTGGGGAGAAACATCAGAACATGTACCGTCTGGCGATGACAGGAGCCGGGATCGACCGGCATCTCTTCTGCCTCTACATTGTGTCCAAAGTAATGGGCATAGACTCACCCTTCCTCAAACAGGTGAGAGCAAGTCTGTTTCCTGATCATAAAATATGACCTACCTGTTTAATTTAAAAGTCTCAAGGAAACCTTCTTTTGAAAGGTTTTGTCTGAGCCCTGGCGTCTCTCCACCAGTCAGACCCCTCAACAGCAGCTCAATCTCATCGACATTCAGAAGTTTCCCAAATATGTGGGAGCAGGAGGCGGCTTTGGGCCTGTGAGTGTCTCCTCCTACTGCACACGTCTTTGCAACGAGTTTAGTAAATGAATATAGCCTACCTATATATTTGACCAGTTGTTATTTACATTTCTTTATGCAGGTTGCTGATGACGGTTATGGTGTTTCTTACATCATTGTCGGCGAGGATCTCATTACATTCCACATTTCCAGCAAGTTCTCCAGCCCTGAGACGGTAAGAGAATTTGGCATTTTTTCATAACTGATTTTACAACCACTTTAAGAAGAGATGATACATAAAGGCCACACACTATTCAGATAAAGACCCTTGTTATTGACTCGTTCACGCCAAGAATCATAACTATATAAATATTAGCTTCCACACACCAACGGAAAATAACCTTGTTTATGTAAGCGCAAGCACGTTTCTGTTACGTTCTGGCAGTGCGTGCGTCAAAATAGGAAGGATTTTGATTGACTGTCGATGTTAGTATTGTATATCAGAAAGAAAAGAAATATCACTTTAAAAGTGATTCCAACGATATTGTTCGTCTTTGTTGTTATCGTTATATTTGGGTTATGAACTCTGCTATTCTTTTTAAAACTACAGTTCTTTATAATTCCCATTATATTTTGTTCAATTTGAGCATTTGATTCATCATTTGGAATTGTTTAAATATTTACTTTGTTATTTGAAGATTGAAATATATTTTAAATTATGACGGTTATATTGGATTGATAATGAACATAAAATATATATAAAAAATCTATTTAATTAAATTTTTGTTATAGTTTATTCTTCATCAAATGAGAAAATAAAAATGCATTGAGCATTTGTTTTGATCTGCCATTTTGAGAATTTGATTTCAATTTAGGAAATTGAATTTCAATTCAAGAATTTGAATTTCATTTTAAGTTAGGAAAAATGTAATATTAATGTAATAACCAAAAGTTCAGATGTGGACCAAACAGGTAAAAAAAACAACAACAACATTAGTGATTCAGTTTATCTGAAAACTCATACAAAAAATGAAAATTCACTAATTTATTCAACCTTTTGTCTTTCTAAACCTAAGCAATTTTTTTAAATATAATTCTTTAAAAATCATTATTCTGACCTGTACATATGATGATTTACTTTCACTATATCACACTTCTGACTTCTGCTCTTTATCTTCTCCTCCCTGTCCTCAGGACTCGTTCCGCTTTGGCCAGAATATCAGACAGGCCATGCTGGACATAAGAGCTCTATTCAAACAGAAAGAGAAGAAGATCTGACTCCTAAAATCAGGAATTTCAACTTCCTGACCCAAGTTGAAAGCACCAGTTTTACAATAATCTGAACAAACATCACTACAAGCAAATAGTAGGACACGTTAGTATGAAATAAACTTGTAAATATATTGTAGTTATTTATAGCAAGAACATGTTTGGTGAAATAGTGCACTTAGATATTTTAGAGCAAAAGGGATTTATGATGGGTGAAAAGAAAATTGTAAAAAATGTTATTGTATTTAATTGTAAATATTTTAGTGGCAAATGACTGTAAATATTGAATTGGTGCATATTTACTTTTAAAATATTGAATTTACCCTGCACTTGATTAAAAAAGCCAGTAACAAAAAAAATCCAGGTTTTACCATCCAACACACACACAATCAGATACACGTCTTTTCGAGAATTTAAAAAAAAAGATCTGAGATTTATTGGAGGGGTTTCAAGGCATATATGATGAATAGTAAATATGAGAGACGGCAAGAAATTATGACCTTTGTACAGAATATAAAAACATCTCCACCACAGAACAGAACTAATGATGTTCATGTGAAACAGTAAATATCATACAATACAAACTGCATCTCCAACGTTTAGCACATTCTTTGAGAAAAATCGGCATCGCCGTCAAAGACAGCGGTGCGTTTCCCAGAATAAGAGGTCTTGATTTATTAGAGAGGTATTACCTTGAATTCCTTCAGTCCAACAATGTTTCCACCGAACAGTGAGGGAGGGTTATTTTATCCGACGCACGAGGGATAATACAAAAGTAAAAAAAGAAATCCTTCCCCGACACGCTCTTCCTCGTCACTGCAGCTTCATTAACTATTGTTCGAGGCAAAGATTATGATGTGAACTACCGCATGGGTTGTGCATACTAACAGGAAAGGCTAAAACACACCATGGCTATGTATGAGACCGCAGGTGATGTGCTAGCAGAAGATATTTGGAAGTAATCAACAGTATCAAATAAGAATTATACTATTAATTATACGTTCTACTTGGAAGCTGCCTCACAATCAGGTGCATGGCCAGTTAATGTAACAGAAAACTACAGACATAAAAAGGCAATTGAATTTTCTTTGTTAAATGTTCTTCTGCTTTATAACCATGTCCATGTAGAATCTGCCTGAAGGCCAAGGTGGGCAGATGTTGTATATATCATTACGCTGATATATTTTCAGATGAGGCTAGAGTACGCTAGCTGTTTGGGCCGCTCAGATTTAAGATGTGGCTCCTGGGGTGGTGTTGACATTCTGTGTGGCCACCTGCGGTGCGACTTCAATGATGCGGGGTTTGTCGATGATGCGTGCCGTGCGGTTGCCTTTCTCTACAATGCCGATGATCCACGCCTGGTGACCTTCGCCGTACTTGGGAGATTTGATCTCGGCACAAAAACGGGCTGCTTGCTCGCGTGGAAGGCAGATCAGCAAACCTCCTACAGAAAAAATAAGGGAGAAAATCGCAAGATTCAGATTGCTGCTTTTTGCAAGGTTAAATAAGTGAAATATGTAATAATAGCTTATTAAGAAGACTTAAATACAGGGAGGTATAAAAATAAACAAAGTGGGTTCTAAACATCTGAGACCATATGGAAATTTGGAAATAAACATTGAAAACATTTTCCCATTTTAGCTTAAACATATTTCTGAAAGGAAAAAGAAAGGTAATGGCAACTATTTCAAATGCTGTTGTTTTGAACTTTCTATTAAAGAATCCTGAGATTTTTATCATGGTTTCCTGAAAAATATCAAACAGCAATAATAAGAAATGTTTCTTGAACACCAAATGAGCATATTAGAATGATTTCTGAAGGATCATGTGACACTGAAGACTTGAGTAATGATGCTGAAAATTCAGCTTTGCATCGCAGGAATAAATTACATTTTAAAATATATTCAAATAAAAAACAGCTCTTTTAAATTGTAATAATATTTCACAATATTACAGTTTTTACTGTATTTTTTTTATCAAATAAATGCAGCCTTGGTGAGCATAAGAGACTTTTTTTTAAAACATTTTTAAAAAAATAAACTCCCTGACCCCGAACTTTTGAATGGTAGCGCAACTACATTTTCTAGAATTTCTACATTATTTTTTATTAATATATTTTAGATCTTAAGATTTTTTTAATCTATTTGATTGATTCCATTTTTATAATTACTTTTTCATGTTTAAAATGCAGATGATTTATATAAAATTAGAAATTAAATTATATTATTATTATTAAATGTAATGTAAAATGGGTAAAATTATTTTCTTTTTTTTTTAAAAGTCAGCCTTTTAGACACCTCAGTACACTTTCCTGCCACAAGGGAGAAACAAAAAGTGCACTGCCGATCAGATTTTATACCTGAGGTCTCTGGGCAGGTGCCGTGCATAAGGCCGAACATGTTCCCGCAAGCTTTGCTGACGGCAGCCATTTTGGCGAGAACTGGCAAGTTGTGAATGACGAAGGACACCTCTGTACGCTGCTGCCGTGCCAGGTTCTGAGCGTGGCCCAGGATCCCAAACCCTGTGATGTCAGTCGCTGCATGTGCGTTGAAGGTGTGCATCAGCCCGGCAGCTGGACGGAGAGAAACAGATAAGTGTCAAACGTTTGCTGCAAACTTATTTATGAGCCGCACTCATGTGACATGCACTGACCTGTTCTGTTGAGTCGAGCCATGTTTAACATGGCCTCCTGATACGCCAGTTCAACATCCTCCTGAGTGACAACCAACTTTATCTTATTCCATTTCTCTGGCTGAGACAGAAAGAAAGATAGTTAAACCCTGTTCAAGCTATAATACAAAATTACAAATGTCTAAAACACTCACAATGTCCAGCCACTGGTGCACTGCGACCGCCACTTGTGTTCCTAGTGGTTTGGTAAGAACCAGCACATCCCCTGGTACTGCATTATCTGGCCTAGAACATGCATAAACACACATGCACAAAATTACAGAAATGGACAGACCTATTAGTTGAGCATGTAACAATAACTCCTAAAGTACATAAAATTAGAGATAATTACATAATGAACTCATTCGGTTGGCACACTGTTGTGGCCACGCCTCCCAGGACTATCCAAGGATTTATAACAGTCTGACCACCTGTAACGGAGGTTCCCGCCTCCTCGGATGCATCCTTAAACCCCTGGATGACCAGTGGCATGACCTTATCACGCTCCTACAAAACACACATACACATCATGTGAATTTAGTTTTGCACCGCTTTCTGAAAAATATCATATTTATAAATCCTGCAAATAATAGTCACAAAAAAAATTTTCTTCTGAAATAGAACAGTTTATTGAACTTTAGACCAAATCTAAAAAAATAAACTAATGAAAAAAGGCTTTTTATATGATACATCAGGCTTTTATGACTTATGATGATATAGCATGTATGTATGATATAGCAGAATATGGCACTCATATTTGAGGAGGAAAAAAGTTTATTCAGAGGCCCAATCAGAACAAAAATATTTAATTTGGTGCTGATATTTAATATGGCCAAACTGTTAGATTTAATTCTGATAGCTTGTAATGTAATCAATGTGGATTTTAATATCACTATAGAAGACAACTTACATAAAAGGCATTTAAAGGGGAACTTGGCAACTATTTCAACTTAATAAAACCGTTTAGAAATCATTTGGATGGTTAAATAACCTGTTCTGGTGAAAATGGTGACTTTTCCCCACTCCCCCCCAGCGTTACCAGGCGGAAAACCAACCTTGCAACATGGGGACTAACGTCCCGGGAAGTTGGAAATAGGAAGTCTTCGTGAGAAGCGAGAACGAGCGAGAAACACGAACTTCTTTATGGCAATTCGACATAATTCTATGATACTGTGCATGATGTATTACCCACCTCGGTAGACATAGTTCCACAAGATAAAGTTGGCCGGCTCCGATAATAACAAATGCACATGAGCAGCGGTAGAAAGGAGGAGGAGGGCGCCGCAAGTGAGTTTTTTTACGACAGTGTTGTGAAATATACGTCCCACGGCTGTAGAGGGAGCTTGATGAGAAAACATGCGACATCAAAAGTGAAAATCAGCGAAGAAATGGCTAGAGTTGCCAAGTGCCCCTTTAAATATCAGTTGTAATTCTAAATATGATATTTAAATGCTTAGTTTGATCAAAGCTCTGTAGTTTTCATTATGGGGGGTAAATCATATAATGCAATACAATACAATGATGATTAAGACAAGAGTTGTACAAGTAAATGTTCCTCAAAAGCCTGATGTATATTTGTAACATGATTTTTCTAAAAAAAATCTAATAAAAATTAAGTATGGAAATCAGGCAAACCTAAGCCGCTTCAGTCTAGAAAGTGTTCATCTTGAAATATTACTAACAAAGTAAAAGCTATTCTTATTAATTTATTCACAGGTTTCAGGTTTTTAGAATTATACGAAAAGACATTTTACATGCTTTAAAAAAAAAAAGTGTAAACAGATTATGTACAACAGGTTTTTCATCAAAGTTGTGATTCTGTTGATCATATAGAGGCCTTAGAAATTTGCTTATCAAATAGTATACAGTTATTATATTTATTTACCCCAAAACTGTCATTTACTCACAGGAGAAACGATGACTTAGTATTTTTAGGCAAACCATTCCTTAAAATAACTACACCTTGCCTGTACATTTACAGATCAGTTTCACATCTCAGTAGCACAAAAGGCTTTTTCCTCAGCCTCACCTTTTCTGTGAGTTTGTTGCTGACACCAAGAAGCATCAGCATGTTGTCGCATTCTGTTACACCCATGGCGTACAGGTCACTCAGCACATTGGCACAAGCAATTCTCCCCTTGAAGACAAGAAAATTCATACAAAAAAACAAATTTTTAGTCTGTGATGTATTACATTTTTAATGTTATTTTAAAGTGAGTATTACCATCATATATGGATCGTCCACTATGGGGTAGATATAATCTGTGGTCTGCACAAGTGACAAGCCTCCATGTCTCAGCGGAATCACACAGGTGTCCATACCAATGCCTATTGGAAGTAAACATTGTTATTTCAAACAGGGTTAATGATTTTCCTGAAGTTTTAAGTGCTGAAAGTTCATGCAATTACAAAATAATAGCTCAAGCAAAAATTAAAATTCTGTTTTGTCATTTAAGATTTAGAAACTATGAAGGTCTCAATAAAGAGTATATAATGACAAATGTTCCTCTTTTTTGAGAACCATTCCATTAAGAATGTTTTTTTCTCTGACCAGACTAATAACTAATATCTTTAAAAATATATATTTCTAGCTGTGCATGTGTGTGGTCCAGGTAAACTGTACGTTATGGGGACAAAATGTCCCCACAAAGATGTCAATATCCAAAATCCTTGTCAGGACATTTTTTAGTCCCCATAAGGGGAAACAGCTTATAAATCATGCTAAGTGATGTTTTTTGAAAATGTAAAAATGCAGAAAGCTTTCTGTGATGGGTAGGTTTAGGGGTTGGGTTTCGTGTAGGGGGATAGAATATACAGTTTGAACAGTATAAATCATTCGATATATGAAAAGTCCCCACAAAACATGAAAACACAATGTTTGTGTGTGTACCTAGTCTGGGCATTACAGCCCCGAGGAACTGCTCATCTTCCTGATAATGGTTTTCCTGCAGGGATTCCAGCAGTTTCTGGAGCACATCTTGAGGGACTTTGCAACCTGTTCCCTTAAGCTCTGTGAAGCGTGTTAGTCTGAAGTTCTTGTCCAGATCATAACTCTCTGGGTTAAAAGATTCCCGCACCGACATGTTTAAAAAAACTAAACGTTACTGGTACGCACAATGGCTTACACACCTCCTTCAAACTATGGCAAATGCAATCTGAAAAAGAAAGAAAGAAACATTAAAGTGTGTAAAGCTACAACATTAAGACATTAAAAGAGCACATTCAAAAAAGCAAACATGTAACTAGTGATAATAATACATATTGCATTTTACTGTTTCACCCCAAATATGAATCAAAATAATGCAACTGATGTTCTGAGGTGATCCTCCCCTTTAAAAACATCAGCTCTTTTTAAAACTCTTGCTGAGCTGAAATAAACTGTCTTTTTCTCTCCCTCTGAATTAAGGTACTGTCCAACAGCCCCGCTCATAACAAAAAAAAAAACATTCAACCTTACGGATTTATCACATTCTACTCTTTATTTAGACTTTATTTACTGTGCTAAATGATTGGTTCTTTAAAATCAGATCATGCAAGGCATTTTTATGTAGAGATATATGGGTGCATTCTGATTTTGTGATCTCTTGGATCCGATAGTTCGAACTGTACTAATGTGGCGCGCACTCTCTGTCCAAGACTGATTCATTTAGTGATTCGATTCGTTCGAAGAGTTCTTTTCAATGAACCAGCGGAAAATTTATTGGACTCGTTTTTATTAATCACCCAAGAGTTCGCAAAGTTCTTAGCGCAACTTTTTTTTAGCACAACAAATATATTACATTTATAATGTCGATTTAGACACCAAATAATACAGTAAAGACAGCAAACAAATACCTATAGTACAATTTAGTTAAGCAAACCAATGCAATATAGATATATTTTTAAAAAATCAGTTTGCTGAATTGTTACTCTTTCAATGTTTTACTTAAGCTAGATGATTACCAATAGTCTTTAAAGCAGCGAAAATAAGTTTTTGCCTTCATAGGTTTACATGAATAAATTCAAAGATGTTAAAGAATCAACAATAAAAGATACATGCGCTTGCAAACGGCTTGAATGAGTCATTTAAAAAAAGAATCATGTCAACCGAACAATTCGCTCATGAATCACTAATACCGCTGCACGCGCTGGTCCAATGCAACGCCTCCCGCTGCTCGATCACATTTCATCGCATCTAATATATAGTATAACTTATGCACGCTAAGAAAATATTTAAAAAGTCAGATGATCCACACTTATAACAGAAGAAAGCCGGCCGAAATGTTTCTAAAAATGTCGGCGGTGGAAAAAATTAACCCTTAAAGCGCCCGCGCCATGATTGCAGTGTGCACAACAGAGAAATAATAAAGAATTAAAATTATTTGACGCACTTTACACAAATTCCGCTGAATATGTCTTCTACTGGGATAAATTAGATAGCTCTCCTCACACTTAATGCATTGTGGCACAGTTATATTCGTGCCCCATTTCCCCTTTAATTGTGCTGTTCAGTTTGTGCTTACCGGTTTCGCTCGATACAAGAGACGCGACGCTCCCGCAATGCACCGCGCGCAGAAAGGGCGGCTCGAAAATGTGCCTGAAAAGACTGACACTGAATTCAATACTCTATTTCTTGGCAAACAGCGCCATATTCGTGTTGCGTACAAGATTATTTCAACTGTTCAGGTGATGATACATTAATCCCGAACATCAATTGAAGCTAATAAGTGTTCTGAGGAGATATTTTAATTAAAAAGTCGAAGTTCTAAAAGGGTCCTTCTTTCCCGCGTGACGTAATCACCTCCCCTTTAAAGGAGATCGGAGTGCGGCAACAAAAAATGTCCACATTAGTTTGTACCTTTAAACTTACTGTGGTCTTGAGTATTTATAGTTTTTTGTCTTTGCTTTATATATGTATTCTTTTTGGTTACAAAATAAACTATAATTTAAATGATGATAATTGTTTTATTATACATTTATTTTGTTTTTGTAAATTCTACATCCACAAATGCAAATATATCCCACCAATTTTAATCTTTTATGAAATAAATATAGGCTATACAATTGCAAAATCTGGCAACAAAACCATTCAAAACATTTTAAATATATGTTTTTTATGTCCTTTAAGTGTTGTGATTCTGTTTCTTCAGTGTGACAGAAAATTTAACTTGATGAATTTTTTAATATGGACACTTGACTGTATGGTGGGGGAAAACAAGCATATTTGAAACAGGTTTAGATCAACCATTTAGGACACAGCCATAGTATTTATTTGGCGTCTTAGACCAAACAACTAAACGTAAAATTGAGCGTTATCTTTTTTAAAAACAGGCATATTAAAAAGGAGAAACAGATGTAATATCTGTGCTCTTAAAGGAATAGTCACGCTTAAGCGTTTTCAACCGCATCTGCAGCATTCATTTTGAGTTATATCTCAGTTTGGGAAAGCAAACATCAGTCTGAGGTGACAGTTGTGCACTTACAGTGGACGTCTAAGGGGCAAATGTGCAATGTAACTGCATTTCTGTGTGTGCATTTAGAACTGCTTTTACAAACAGACATGACTTGAGCCACAGATGCTATCCAAAAAGCTTAACAAGTATTTAACCCAGATATTAACATGAATAGTTATTCAAGCATTATTGACCGTGAGGTAAAAACCCTTTGTTACACAGACGCAGGACAATGTTCATATTCACTTATTTGTACACATTCAATAGACACTAAATCCTCTTACACAGGAAGTCAAACAGTTAAATTTCTACATAACCAGTCAGCCAGATTATATAACCGACGACACATTAGTAAGACTATGTGCAACAAATGTGACATTAAGTACAATTAATATTGAAACTGCAACATATTTCACCAGAAAGTGTCAAACAGCACAACCGTGAAATGACATCAGTTTGTTGCTTGGCATGGCAGAGTGAATTAAAGGCACAGTCATGTTTTTTCAGCAGTTCTGCTGATATCTGTTGGTGAAGCATTTGGATGAAGCTGAAAAACTACAAACACTTCCATATATTAATAGAAGACAACTAGTGACATCTGGGACAACCCACTTTAAAATGATCAAATGAGAGTACTTGTACAAAAGTGTGTCCATAGTTGTCGGGAATGCCAGCAGGGGTCCTACTGATCAGCCAAATGTTGCCCTTTCTTTCCACACAAACATTCTGTCTGTTACACAGCTGAGTCTGACCATGAGAATTTCAAAGCCATATCTGTCGACACGTGCTACAGGGTATACAGATGAAACTATTAAAAATGACTCCTTTGTGGGGGTCGGAGATTGCATTTTGTTGAAAACAATCTCTTCTCAGGCAGTGTCCATAGCAACTAGACATTCTGTTCTCTCATAAACAGCACCTGTGGTACAAAAGAAAGTGTTACTTAAGAACAATGGCACTTTTGGAGAGTGAGATAAAGGTGCACATGCATTGCCGTACCATTTTGCATCACAGTTTCCACTTTATCAACAGTTTTCTCTGAAAAATAAAGTACAAAAAGGAATAAAGATGGTACAATACTAGTGGGAATAGTATTCCAATGGACTTTTTTCCCTAAAGTTATTTAAGAAAAGTTGTTATCTTCAACTCGTGGACATAACCAGTCTAATAAATAATTTGGTATTGCAAAGAATGCTGGGATATTGTGAGGTAAGGCGCTTTCATTCATGCTGTGTGTGTGGGTTTGGGTCAATGTGTCTGAGTACCTGTTTTGTGCTGAATATCACTACTGTCTGAGGTTGTCTCTGCTGCAAATCATTAAAAATAAATCAAATAAATGATAACATTTGATAAATTAATTTTTTAATGATCAATTAATTATTTTAAAAGGGCTCAACCATCAATGATGAAGCAGCAGCATTGTTACAACAGCATTGCTCTCTCTCTCTTTCTTTTTCCCTTGCCCTGTCTTTTTAATGTCTCATGCCATCTATTTCTCTTTCTCACATTCTCACCTCTTTTTAAGCGTCGACGGGCAAGTTTAATCTGGTCTTGCAGAATCTGGACCCAGTCTCTAGGGCCAGGAAGCTTCTCAATTCCATTGGCAGTGCAATACTTTTCTGTGAACACTAGATTCATACACACAGAAAAATTTTTTACAGATTAAAAACATTATAAATATACATTTTATTACAGATTTTATTTACATACATACATACATACACACTCATAGGCCACTTTATTAGGTACACCTGTTCAACCGCTCGTTAATGCAAATATTTATTCAGCCAATCACGTGGCAAAAACATTAATGTAGACATGGTCAAGACAATCTGCTGAGCTGATAGGAAGTCAACAGTAACTGATAGTCACGCGTTAGAACCAAGGTCTGCAGAAGAGCATCTCTGAACGCACAACACATCGTACCTTTAAGCAGATGAGCTAGGTGTCAGTCCTGTCAGCTAAGAACCGGAAACCGAGGTCACAATTCACAAGGGCTCACCAAAATTAGACAATAGAAGATGGGAAAAATGTTGCCTGGTCTGATGAGTCTAAATTTCTGCTGCGACATTCAGATGGTAGGGTCAGAATTTGGCATTAACAGCATGAAAACATGGATCCATCCTGCCTTGAATAAGCGGTTCAGGCTGTGCTGGTGTTGTACTGGTGTGTGGGATATTTTCTTGGCACACTTTGGGTCCATTTCTACCAACTGAGTATTGTTTAAACTCCACAGCCTACCTGAGTATTGTTGCTGACCATGTCCATCCCTTCATGACCACAGACACATCTTCTGATGGCTATTCTAGCAGGATAACACGTCCTGTCATAAAGCTCAAATCATCTCAAATTGGTTTCTTGAACATGACAATGAGTTCACTATACTCAAATGGCCTCCACAGTCACCAGATCTCAATCTAATAGAGCACCTTTGGAATGTGATGGAACGGGAGATTCGCATAATGGATGTGCAGCTGACAAATCTATATCATGTCAATGTAGACCAAAATCTCTAAGGAATGTTTCACCTTGTTAAATCTATGCCACAAATAATTAAGGCAGTTCTGAAGGCAAAAGTACTACAGTAGCAAGGTGTACCAAATAGCGGCCGGTGATTGAGGATGAAATACATATATACTGTATATATACAAAAGTTCTCCTGTGAAATGTTTTCCATGTGTGCACCGCATGGTTTAATATTTGATTATCTAATGCAATGACATTTTTAAGTGTCCAAATATGTTTTTTTAGAGCTACTGTATAAAGTCATCATAATGTTCTCTACATTGATGTTGAGTAAATTCAGGTCTGGTTTATTTATTTTCACACACCTTTAATGGCTCCAACTATGTTTGGATCGAGTCCTTTCCTGGTGTCATTCAGACCTCTCTTCCTCTTGCCGTTGGGCAGTGAATTCGCCAGAATTGTATCATCAAAGAACGCACACACCAGTTTCCTGAAGAGCAGGCTGCCAGAGCGTGTGTAGTTCAGTAAGATAGAGTCCAACTGTGCTTTAGGAATAAATATGTCATAATCCTCGGCCAACTGTACCTCCGGCTGGGAGAGACAGACGGGCGAGATATTAATAAAAGTCATTAATACACACTCATACAGTGACACACTACATACACTGTACTCATTCCACAATTGCACCTTTAGTCAGATGAGACAAAAATAGAAGATATATACACTGGAAAAAAAACAGTCATTTCTAAGTAATTTACATTACTCATTATACTCATATACACAGTTGTCGGTACGAACACAAAGCCTAGGGAGTTGTGAAACAGTACTTATGCGCTCATCCCTTCATTTTTTATAGCACTTACTCATTCTTAGAAAGAAAGACATGGCCATAATCTGATGGGTGCAAACATGGTCCAAAACAAAAAACCTTGCCAAGAGTAAAAATGTGGGTTGGGAAGTAAATAAAACTGGCTGACTGGTCCTTCTGAAACATGCCAGGGTTAATTCTAAGAAGAGGAATGAGGAACGAGGAAGCTTCCTGAGGTGTCATGAGCAAGATTACGCAGGTTGTATACTTCCCTCACATCATAATGCCAGTGATACACTAAGACCACTAAGACCAGCTGAAACATTCTAAGACTGAACTGAATACACTTACAGACTGTTTCCAACGACTGGAGCAGATTTTACTGACTGTGAACACCGACTGAACGCGACTCGGCGTGTTTAGGCATGATCAGTCGTAAGTATTATATATTATATTTATAAAAGTAACTTTTGATGACAAACAATTTTTCAAAATTCACCAATCCCTGGGAACACAAAAAATTCATTCACTCCCGCACGCGTTCACAGCGGTGTACCTCTGTGGTGCTTTGGCCTCTGGTGAAGCTGTAGTGAGAGGGAGGTGTCTTCACACTGGGAATGGGATCTGGGATAAATGTTGCCAGTGTGGAGGGTGTGTCCTCTCTGGACTGATTACTCTCAGTAACAGTATCAACCTCAGCAGGTGGAGACAGAGGTGTGCTTTTTTTAGTGGCCGTGGTCAGAAGTGTCACTCTGTGACCTGGCCTCCTCTTTCGAGTCCTCCTCCTGGAGATAGAGGCTCGGGACGAGGAAAGTGAGACCTGGGAGACCTGTTTGTCCTGGGTCCCTGAGAGTACAGCAGAACACGGGTAAATGCGCTGTAGGTGCGTTCAGATGAGTTTAGGGTACTTATGTATGATTTACCTCTCTGAGTTTGGATTAGTTTCCTCATGGTACGTAACTCCAGCAGAATGGCCTGCAGGGTGCTCTTGCAGTTACACATACAGCAGCTGGGCTCAGTTGCCATGGCAGCAGGCGCAGGGGACAAGGCCGTGTCTGAATCAGAACACAGATGCATCGTCAACACAACGCCCATCACTGATGATGTCTCACACCCAGAGGCTCCAAGCACCCGGCACAAAAGCCACCTGACTCTCTTACTCCAGACTGACAGTGAGAGAGTTATTGTTTCTTTTTGTGTGTACAAAAGAAAGACATTACGTGTTTGCTGTATTATCCAAAGCTGTCTAGACAGTCTGCGGTGCCAGACAATACATCTTTCTGCAGCCAACAGTCACATAATACAACTTCCCCTGGAAAGAATCCCAAAGGGGGTTCATGTAATATCTTCCTGTTTTCCTATGTGAAGCCCTTCAAACTCTAAACTATAGATGTTAAGAGAAGTGGTGTGGTTTAGTAGCAAAAATCTGTACAAATAAAACAATAAAATGTACAATAAATACAATAAAATGAACAAAAATAAAATAAAATGCACTAAAAAATCAAATGTACTAAAATCAAATCAAATATATCATTATAAAATTAATCCAATTTAGTAATGTCTCAATGTTATTGAATTAGATTATGAAATGTCCAAGTAGCATGAGCAACCAAATAATGCCAACTTCAGTTTTCTACATAAAGTAACCACAGGTGTAGGTCATTATATTAACCATTGACATTCACAAAATATTCTTTCTTTTTCTTTTTTTTAATTTTGAACAATATATTGATTGTCTTACCTAGTAATGAATTGAGTGAATTTGTGATATATGGATTCAATTCACGTGCAGTGCAGTTTAGCTCAAATGCAATGTAAGTCACTTCAGGTAAAAATGTCTGCTAAATGCATTCATGTAAATGTCAAAATTTAAGGAAAACTTATTTTTTTTGTGAAAATGTTTCCTGAAAATGTGCTTGTGCAATATTTCATAAAAAAAAAAAAATGCCACTTTTTTTAAAACCTTTAAGTGTCACCCCCCCCCCCCCCCTTTTTTGAATAGACATGAAAATGCACATTTCGAACTTAAATGGTTGTAATTGGAATATAGACGTAAGATTGGTCTTGTTTTAAAGAAGACATTTGGCAGTTTTTTGTTGAAGTGAAATAAATTAAGAAAGTGAAAGAGAAAAAAGTTATAAAAGTTTGAGTTTATGGAAATGTACAATAAACAAATTAATTATTCATATTTTATATAAAATATATATTTTCAAGACCTGGGCTACTCTAAAACTGCAGAAAAATCAAAGCCAAAAATCTGAACAAGTTGTGTTTAAAATTTTAGGTTGATATCTAAAAAAATTAGCTTTCAGTAAGATTTTGTTTGGGCGCAGTACCAAACTTTTTCACTAGGTCACAACCAGACTCCATTACTGCTCATATAAGGGCGCCTCCATTTCCAAATGTGTTTTGTGTTATCTGAACCCTTATTTCCACAATTTTCATACTATTTATGAAGTAGACATCCTATTCAGAAGTAGTATGGGAAGTTTGGCAGATTTTGATATGAATTCAACCTCTAAGAAACACATACAAAGAACACGCATGTGCGTTATAGCTCGCTGCCACATCACAAATGGTGAATTTATTATTTTTTTCTTTATATTTAAAACATTTTCAGACCTTTTTTTCTAAAATAATTGAATGGATGCTATCTTTTGAACTTTTTGATTTTCTTTTTGAAAAATGTGTTGCTATTTCAAAATAAAGGTCTGAACACGCCTTAGGAGTATGAAAATATTCTTGTTGCAAATTGATAAATTACGGCTCCTCTGTAATTTATTTTGAAAATTACCAAATATGTAAACTAGAGATTGTAAGCTTTCAAATGATATATAGTTTGTCAATATTACTTTTTAATAAGATATTATTGTTTTAAAAATATAATGGCAAACGTCACCTGTGGGACGGTGCAATGAAATTCATACACTGTAAAAAATGCTGCCTTGTTTTTTGTAATTCAATCAACTTGGATGTTTAAGTCATTTCAACTTAAATTACATTAAACTGACTAATTGAATTTTTGAACAAAATTAAAACATTTGTTGAATCTTGTATAACTTATAAAAAAAGTTAAAAATAGCTAAAATTATATTGATGAGTTAAAGCAATGTAAAACCATATGTTGTCATAACTTATTGATCATATAATCTTTTACAGTGTACATTTTTAAGTGTGACTTAAATGTCCAAATACTTTTTGGGGCCATACAAATACCATCATAGTGTAATATACATACCTAAACATGGCTCTGTTTTGCATTTGATATAGACTTTTCTCACTTAACAAATCTTCTGAAGATTACAAAATCTCTGCATTACTTAGAGACTCACCATTAGTTTTCAAGTGGTTGAGCATCCTCTGGGTTTTGGAGCGTGTGCCGTACTGGCAGTGAGCCAGAGGCAGGACTGAGCTCCAGCCGTACTGGAGATGTTCAGGAGCCGGGCTCTGTGCCACGGGCAGGCTGAGAGCCTCTTCCTGTGGCTCTTGTTTCAGGGTCTCTCCCTCTCGTCCAACTCGCTGGTACACTCGTCCTGTCTTGTCACTCAGCAAGCGCATCATGCCTGTTATCTGTTTCTTTATCTCCATCCCTTCGTCACCTAACCAGACTGAGAGACACAGTTAACACAGAGTCATGAAGTCATGATGTCATTGTCATGAAGTGTGTGATGAACGATAGTATACCTTCACTCTCAGAAGCTGCTTCTCCTTCAGTGTCATTCTGGTCTACATCATCCATTTCATGGCTAAAATCTAAATGGTCAGAAAAACAGAAAAGCTGAAGAAAAGACAAGAAAAGTATGATCCATCCATCCATCCATCTATCTATCTATCTAGGCCTATTGTTCTATCTATCAAAGATCATGCCAAACAATACATGCTTTATGACTATTCTTATAAGAACTAACTAAACAAAATGTCAAATTAAAATAATGTCCAAAATTTTACATTACTTGTGTTTGGGGTCCACTATACATAACATACATGCATAAATATACATGAAACTAATGACATAAAAATGCAATGAAAATTGATCATCTGGCTGGTACACACTGTATAACTGCACTCTTTCCAATTTTTAATTTTAATCATTATTATTGTGTATATATTTGTCTCCCATGAAGTATAAAGAGTATAAACATCACATAATTAATATAATAAATGATATACCATAGATTAATAATATTCAAATCTGTTTTATATCACAAATCATTTGGGTGGTTTTGTTTGTTTGTTTGTTTTTTCAGCCATATCCACATTTTTGAAAGTGCATGCATATAACTCATGCGGCTGAGATCAGAGAGAAAAAAAAAGTTAAAATAAATAAGGGAAAATAAAAGCATTAACATAAACCACTGAGGTCTCTATGACATTAAACATAAAAGCAATACATTCAATGTGACAGAACGTGTGTTTCAGCATTTTTTTTTTTTTACAGTAGCAAGATTAATTTAAATAATACAAAAACAAAAATAGACGACTGCATACAGGCTGTCAGTTGTTAAAAACTGCATGTAGGATTAAAACAAATATGGTTTTAGAATAAGGATTGATAAGACAACATGCTGATTGACATGCCAATGTACTCTTGCTGTGATGTCACTCTCAAAAGAAGCTGAATGCGTGACGTATGTGCGGTGCAGATGTGATGAAGTGATGCTGCAGGACCACCTGTAGGCTGCGTGACTGTGAAGATCTTCATCCACACCATCATCACATTCACGCATGCAGCAAACAGACCTTTATTCTATTCTATCACACTTGAAGAAGAGCACTGGACAAACTAAATGCATCAGAAGATAAAAAATAATTGACTATGAGTATGAACGCTGCTGAAAAACACGCGATTAAATCTAACGAAGATTAAAATGAAGCGTCTGACATTGTGATGATCCGAGCAGCACAATGAGGGAATGATACATTGTCTCACAGGTGCATTCCAGAGTGCTGACGTAACGCCTCCGATGTGCTCTATTGTCTGCTGTCATCTTCCAGGACTGAATGTCCGCTTACCTGCATCATTCACCAGTTTAAAGCTCTGAGATTTCCTGCTCCGCTTCCTCTCCACAAACTCCATTTTAAGGGCAGAGCGGTGAAGAGGCAGAATCCAGCCCAGTTCATCAGCACACAGGCTCTTTAATCACTGACAAATTCATTAAGTCCAGCTCATGAAGAGTGAAGCGAATGAGCTTTAATAATAATCGCGCGTCTCTCTGGACTGATGATGGTGAGGAGGAGGAGGATGATGGACAGGACCCGTTTACGTTCTCCTGCGGGGCTGCTCGTTTATGATGTAAATAAATAAACCTCTTAATTCTTTCAGAATTCGTCACGTCTATTCCTTTGCGCCACCTGATGGTCGCTAATATTTGTGGGGCGCAAATATGAGGGTCCAGACTTACATCAGACAGACTGGAGGAAAATGACTGTTCTGTTGGCAAGAGTAGAAGAAACTTTGAGTCTAGTCTGTGACTCCCACAAAAGGACAATGCGTTGAAATACATTACATGACAAATACGTTTTGACAACATATGTTTTTATATTGTTGTATATCATTTTGATGAGTTAAACTATTAAAAAAATAAGATTCAACAATTTTTTTTTAAAAATTCGGTTTAATGTAGTATTACATTAAAAATGTCATTACATTCGAAATGACTTGTTGATTTTAGGCCAACGTAAAAATGAAAGGCAACAAATTAGAGTAAACTTTTTTCTTTTTTTTATGGTGTATTTTATGCTTATAATAAATGAGAGATTAGTGAAAAGGGAATAGGGGAAATTAAAAAGAAAAAATACTAAGATATTAAATATTTTAATTCATAAAATATATTTAAATAAATAAAATGAGCCTAAAATGTATCGATTTAAAATAAACCTGGAACATCATAAAATAGTGTAGTGAACAACTGTTGTTTAATTAACGAGCAATATAAGATTATATATATATATATATATATATATATATATATATATATATATATATATATATATATATATATATATATATATATATATGCACACACACACACACACGCGTACACACACACACACACACACACACACACCATATTCAACCTTAAATGTATTAGAAATAATAGAATATTGACATTAAGTCAATCAGAAAATTCTGGGTCAATGTTTCAATGCAACTGATAAAGGCCTATGCAAATAAAAGGTAGATATGTTATATTAAATGAAGAAGTCTGCTTCTGCACAGATTATATTCAGAAGTAAAAAAAAAAAAAGAAGATAAAAATACAAACTGAGTTCTTTCTTGTATTTTATATTGCGATATGAACTCTGATTCCAAGCACCGATCAAACTTTTTTAGCGTCTGTCTCGGATTTATCCACTAGATGGCAGTAATGACTCAGATTGATCTCCAGCAGTCTGCACGAACGGAAGCAGTGGACGGAAGTGTAAACTGCTTCCCATTCAATGTTTATGTGAAAAAAGTGACATATTTTTTCATACAATCTTAAGTATTTTTTTGTCATTTTGTTGAGTCATGGACATCCTCAAAGCAGAGATCGCGAGGAAAAGAAAGCTTATAGAGGACAAAGATCTCATAGACGTGAGTATCGACTGTTCTAGAACGTTTTATAGTTCGACCCTTACCCCGTTGTGTTTTTGGTTTTTACAGCTGTGTTTTTAATGTTTATGCAGATGTGTGCATATGTAGGTTTGTGTAATGATGTACTCCTGCTGTTTCTCCAGGACTCAAAGAAATACTTCAAAAGGGCTGATCTCGCGCGAAAGGAAGAGGAAGAATATTATAGGAGATGTGGATACAAGGTACAAACTTCAGCTGTGAATATAGATAACTTAACCATGGTTTATTATAGTAAAAGTGTAGTAACCATGTTTTTTTGTCGGATTGATTACCATTTGTATAACCACAGCCAGGTTACTACAAATAACGTTACCATGCTTAAACTATGGTTAATGTCGTAAACCATGGTTAATTTATGGTTACCATGGTTTAACTATAGTAAACATGTTTTTTGGTTCTATGTGTAATACAAATGGTTAATTTTCATTACATCGTGAGTCATACATTCAATTACTTCCATTTTATTCACGTGGTTGAACAGCTGGTCGAAAACTAGGGAGCCCGGGACCTTTGCAACAATATAAATATACAAGGTCCCTTTAGGGGCTCCGTAGTAAACACCTTTAACCACATTGTATTTGTAATGTAATCCGTTCTGATAATATATCTACAACAGACTTTCTGTCTTTTAGCTGCCATGGACCCCAAATATGATGATCAACCTAAAATTTAAGACAGCTATAAGGAAATTAAAAAAACAGCTTTCATCTATAAAGACCCAATTTATACAGTGAAAAAATAATACTATAAATATGTAAAATATTTAGTTTCCATTGTTACCTTATTATGTGTTTTACTCAGTATAGTTCTGTACTGTTAGATGTATTATTTAAATCAACTTTATTCATTATTTTAATATTTTTTACATTTATTTTTATACATTTATTTATTTAGTTTAATATGATTACTTGTTATAATTGTACTCTGTTTTAGCAGACCCTAATTCTTTTATTGTTTTATTTAATTGATCAATTTGCTTTTATTTTTAGAATGATAATTTTCATGTTCATTTTATTTTACTTTTTAGTCATTTCATTATGTGCTTTTGTCATTTTATTATTTTTTTATTTAGGATTAATTTATTTTTATTTCAGTTTTAGTTTATATTTATTTCCAATAATTAATTTAATTGCTTTAACTTATTTCAGTCTATTGCCAAGGCAAACATTTCTCATTTTTGTTTAGATTGTTTTGCAACTAATATTTACATTTTATTGTATTTAAGCTTCATTTCAATTAACAAAATGTTTTTAATAGTTGAATAAAAATAACACTGTGACAAAGAGGGGTTGCTCACTTGCCTGTCAGTCATCCACTGTAGATTTAAAAGAAATGAACTGTCCCATTTAAAATGTGTCTTCCCATACTTCGCTCTTTCTCTCTAGTTTTCTCCTCCAGCAGCAGTGTCTTCTGTCTGCTGTGTATCTTCTCATATTGTCTTTCCTGCTGTTTGTGTGTGTGTTCTGTGAGTTTAGGTTTCTAATGAGCAGCCTGTGAGACAGGTAGGGCTCAGGCAGACAGAATGCATGCTGCCAGAGAGATGTTTGACCGGGTTTCGGTTTCGGCATGACTGAAGAACATTTGTGTTTAATTGCCTTTGCTCCCAGTGTTGCACAAAGCTGAAGGCAGCACTATCCGAATTTTTAGCCCAGCCTGCATAATGACCACAGTAAAATCATGGGACAGAGGTGCCTACCCCGGAGCAAATCACAAGTTGCTTAAATTCTAGATGTCTCACCCGCTCTTTCATTTGTGCAATGCTCTTTTTGTTTTGTTTTAACGTCCCTATTCGGTTTTGATTTAGCAGTGCACTGCATGCATGGTGTGTTAAATTCAAATCAGTGTCAAGAAATACAGCTTCAGTGACAGATTCCTTGCTCTTCACCCATTGCATCTTGGGAGAATTATACTTCTACAAGATTAGAAGAAGATTTAATCAAATTTTAAAAAAATACATAGCTGCATGATTATTTGGAGAAGTATCTGTTTTTGGCCTTTTTACTGGAAAATCTGGCCAGGATAGTTTTTCCTTTTTGTTGTTTATTAATTATTATTTTGCAAGCTGCCCTTCTCAATCTTACATTTATATGCTTTGCAGTGGAATCACCCTTATGATACCGTAATTACATGGAAAAAAGAGACCATTTTCTTGTCTCTCTCTCTCTATATGTTGTATTTTTTTTTCAAGCTGGACAAGACTGAGGATGAGGAGCCTCCATCTACATCAGCCAATCCTGTGTTAGAACTAGAGCTCACGGAGGAGAAACTGCCAATGACGCTCTCTCGACAGGAGGTGGGTCAGCCAATCAGAGCTCACCGAATGTTACTCGTATACTGTGCTTGTTTTCTTGAATGAATCATCAATCTTCGGGCTGCGTGTAGGCGGTCAGACGTCTGAGGGAACGAGGCGAGCCGGTCCGTCTGTTTGGCGAATCCGATTATGATGCTTTCCAGAGACTCCGCAAAATTGAAATTCTAGCACCAGAAGTAAACAAGGTAAGACCCAACTTTCCTCGCGCCATCTTGACACTCTTGTCGTGTGTAGTGTTTGTTTGTTTACCAGGAAACCACATTGAATTTTCCTGCAAGAATAAAAAATGATAACTGGCTTTGCCAGTGCTTTTTCAAGTGTATAGTATAATATATTATTGACTCACGCTGAATACTCGACATTGACATAAGTCTTATGGATTACCTTGTCTGTGTGTTTAGGGTTTGAGGAATGATCTGAAGGCTGCCATGGATAAGATCGATCAGCAGTATCTGAATGAGATTGTGGGTGGAGCAGAAGGTTCAGTTTTACTGGACACACAACACGACCTCAAAGTGCATGAAGAAAATACCACCATTGAGGAGCTGGAGGTAAACCCACACACGCATAGAATCCACAATGCTAACTTCAGCTAATTTATATATCATCCATATAGCAGGTCAATTGCAGAATCGGTAGAAAGATGTCTGATTAGGAGTATTTTAATCATGTTCTCGCTAGGTGGCACTATAGTCTTACATCTGAACTCGAATGTACTCCATAACGACAAAAACAAGTAGAGTTCCCAATAATACTCCTCTCGAAAGAAATGAAAAATAAACATGAGAATCCATCAATATTTTTTCAGATGTCCAAACTTTTGTGCCCTAAAAGATGCTGTTTATTCAAGCTCAATTAAGAAATTGTCCCTAAAATATTTTTTACAGTAAAACAGAGAACAGATATAAGCTTGAGACCTTTTTATTGATATATAGTTTGTGAAGTTAATTATATTATTTTACTTTATAACTAACAGCAAATGTGTTGTTAAATTATTGAAATGTTAACCTAAAGTATTAGAGTAAACTTCAAGTAAACCTTTTAGGTTAAAGGGGTTTGGCTGACAACATTTTTTGGGAAACCCTGAACTAATCTATTTACAATTATATGATAACTGACTGTCTGTATACTAATGCTTTTATGATTTCAGTAATTGTATAATATAAGATTTGGCTCATTGTCTGATGCTACATTCATGTCTAATAACCTGAATAAAACAGGATCTGGGAGCATCTCTTGGCACTGGTAATGATGTTCGAGACATGGACGTCATAAATAAAGTACTGAGGGTATGTATTTTTTAATTTACTGTGGTTTCACATTTTTTTCACATTTTCGCCCCGAGTGTTTAAATCTTGAACTGATTTTTACAGAAATGCATTCAGCCAATATTCTAATTTATTAATTATTTAAATTAAGGATGTCAGTTGACACAAATTTGTGTCAAACATTAAAAATGTGTAACCTGAATTTAAGGGTGAACTTTTCACCACCCTGCTCGGACACACTAACTCCATGCGCTGAATGAATGTTGTGTTGATGTGTATGTATGTGCCTGCGTCCAATCACGTGATGACATTCTCCCGGATTCAGTTTGCCTCCTTATTCTGTGGTAATCACACCTCAAGACATTCTAAGTGTAATTTTCTTCCTAAATGAACAGGACATTGTACATATTACGGAAAATTTGGAGAATCCGAAAAAGCATACTTTTACTTATTAACAATCTGCTTTCTGTCTGCTGTTCGTTTGCAAGTCAGACAGAACATTATCCTTTATTCATACTGCCTCAGTAATAAATGTAAAATTAGTGTTATTTGCTTTATTTTATTTTCAGTCACACAGAAAACTTCACTGTGGAATGCAAAGAATGTTCATTAAAGATACTGCATTCTTGTATCACGCATTGGATTTTACATGATCCAAAATTGTTTATGATTGAGCCAGTGAATGTCAATTCTGGTGTATTGTTTTTCAAATAATACAGATTCGATTTTTAATATATTTTTGAAAAAAGGTTGTTTCAAATTAAACGGCTAACCTACCCATTCCTTTGCATGGCTTAAAGACATTGATACATTTTCCTTCATCCTCGCAACATAATTTTTAGTCATTTTCACGGATCCGTGTGAACGGGGATCATTTTGAAGCCTGTATCCGGAACTTTTCAAATGCTCAAAGGAAAAACATTCCTGTTTTTAGTACATCGTTATCCTGTAAACACCCTAAATTATTAACAACAAGTGATTGTTGATTAATCGTTAGCATCCCTAATTTAATTAAATAATTATTTCATAATCATCTGATGCTTAATTTAAGCGTATAATCATTTTATTTTGTGTGCCTGTATATGCATATATTTTTCTGTAGTTCTTGCTGGGCGTGTGGGCTAAAGATCTAAACAGCCGAGAGGACCATGTGAAGCGCAGTGTCCAGGGCAAGCTCGCCAGTGCCACCCAAAAACAGACCGAATCTTATCTGGAACCTCTTTTCAGAAAACTACGCAAGAAGGTACGCTGTTCTACATGCAACGTATTATTAGATATAGATTCACAAGCCTTTTGTTTATCTCATTGTGTGTTCTATATGTAGAATTTACCAGGAGACATTAAGGAGTCCATTACAGACATCATAAAGTTTATGCTGGAGAGGGAATATGTTAAGGTTTGTCTTACTGATTACAATACTTTGAATTTCAGTTCTTAATTAGTATATTTGTGTAGAAACCTGACTAACACACTGTGTACATGCAGGCAAATGATGCGTATCTGCAGATGGCTATAGGAAATGCTCCGTGGCCCATCGGTGTGACCATGGTGGGCATCCACGCTCGTACTGGACGTGAGAAGATCTTCTCCAAACACGTCGCTCATGTGCTCAATGACGAGACCCAAAGGAAATACATTCAGGTCTGAAATGACAGTATGAATAGGAGTGTCATATTAAATAGTAGTTGTGTTGTTTATCAGGTCAGTGATCGTCTTTTTTCTTTTCTTCTTTTCAGGGGCTGAAAAGATTAATGACAATCTGTCAGAAACATTTCCCAACAGATCCCTCAAAGTGTGTGGAGTACAACGCCCTGTGACATACACTTCACAACATTCAGTCATGTTGTCTCTCGCTCTCTCGTGTTGTAAATAACTTATTGATTGTAAATATACCCCAGTCTTGAGAACATATGGATTTCTATAGCAGTGGTTTTCAATCCTGGGACCCACCGGTTTGCACGTTTGTGTGCGTCTCTCTTATATAACACGCCTGATTCAGATCATCAGATTATTAGGTGAGATTATAACAGAGACACATGTGCAGAGCGGTGGGAACCCAGGACCAGGATTGAAAACCACTGCTACAGGATTGAAAACGCTACAGTGTTTTTCTTCCTTTTTAAAAAAAAATTAAAGCTGATGTTACTGAAGTGATTATTTTTTCATTCCATTTATTGATTCTTGATGTATTTTCACTTTAATTTACATTACTGTCATAGTGGGCCGAACGCTATGGAAAGTGTTAATTCATTTCTCTAGAGATGTAGATCTGTTCTTTGATAGAAAGATAAGACAGTCCTTTTAAGGATGAATATCAAGACGAGTTGCAATTTGATGTCATTTTCTGAGCTCCTGAGATGAGTTAAAGGAAGTGCTGAGTCATAGGAAGAGTGAGTGACTTCCTCACACTGGGAGCAAATCAGATTTAAAACATGAGTAAGCCAAATTCGCATCACTTTGATTCTTGGATTTCCTGCTGACTTCCTGTCATTTTAAGATTTGGGAAGTCTGATTCATTTTAGCTATTTGGTTGACAGATTCAATTTAAAGATGCCAATCTCAGTGGTCTCTGTGCAGCAGGTTTTCCTAAACTGAGGTTTGTCAGGGAACTGCAGTGGCTTTGTAAGAATGAAAAGCTAAAATATTTTTTCCCGCAGGTTGTTTAATGTATGTTTGAGCATTCCAGTTTGAAGCTATCACCCTAAAATAGTTAGTTCCAGGAAAACACCCTGTTCAAACAATTTGTTGTCAAACTTTTAATTTCTTATGGGCATGGCATATGACTCGCACTAGTTTTACTGGTGAAAGGTCTTCTCTCTAAACTAGTCTTATACATTTGACTTGTAGTCGTCTGGGCTGCATTTCTCAAAAGCATCGTAAACCTAAGTTGATCGTTGAACAATTGCCACCAATGGTCTATACGTTCAACTTAGGTTTACGATACTTTTGGGAAATGCAGCCCTGGTTATTAGTTACTTTGACATGTAAATCAATTCACCACAGTTTTTTTTCTATGTGCCATTTATGGGTAGGTTTATCTTAACCAAATTATACCACTGTAATATAATTAGTTATTTGAAAAGACATTAAAATGTACAATTGTACAGAAAACACTGAAAAGTCAAATCACAAGACAAGTTTTTTTTATTACCAATAAGATTAAAATTTATGGAATTATCCTCTAAAACAGGTGTCAGCAAGGTTATGAAAAAGCATTGTCTTTTTTATGATTGTATTTATGCAATGTTATTGTGCAATTTGGCTTTTTCTAAATAAAATAAAAAACACTGAAATGCAACTCAGAGAAAAATATGATTTAGTTTTGTATGATATATTATATTTCTAATGATAGTGAATTTAAATATGGTATATAAAAAAAATTAAGTTTGGGACTTGATTTGATCGTTGTCATTTGCTATTGCTGTGAGTTACAGGTTGTTCCTATATATACAGTACACACACACACATAAATATAAAAAAAATAAAATAATTTGTTGTTGTTTTGACCCATGTAACATTGTATTCCAATAAATAAGCCAACAAAATTTTAGATATCAATGAAATTTCACAATGTTCGATTGATTCCATTTTCGATACCAAAGCTAACTAACTAGGCTAACTAAGATAAAGTTCAAACATTATTGAAGACAGGTGAGTCTTCAATAAAATGAGATGACAAATGAACAAATTACAATCAACAGCTCAAATAAATACAACAGAACAAAGATAAAAATTGAAGAAACAGTGCTTTATTCAGAATAAAGCCTACCGAAATGTAATAATCAAACATAAAATAACACAGTTCACTGTAAAAATTAAATATAAATTAATCCTTTGTTAAAGCTACAAAATATGCTCAGTCAAGATCAGTGAGTGATTTTCTCTTCGTCTTTTGTTGTTTGATTAACATTAATGTCACAGTCAGCATCTGCGAACTCAAACATGTGTAAGTACTGGTCTTTTATACCGCAAGTATTAGACACGATTGGATAGATGAGAAGGTAATAAGAGACGTAGCAATTGAGTCTTCCTGGCAGAACTTATGCTAAAGCTTCCATTTCTGCGAGAGGAAATACACAACCTTCACGTAAAACGTGCTATAGAGACAGTGCCCGTTGCATATATTTTCCGGTGCCAAAGACGGCGGAATCGCAAGGGCCATCTTGAATTGTCACTTGCTAGATATTAGGAGGAATTACTAGCAGGAATATTAGGGTGCTGTCACTTTAAGACCTAATGGATGGATCCAATACTGTTGCACATTATCTTTCTCCTCTGTTTATGTTTAGTTAAGACAGGGATAGGCAAGTCCGGTCCTAGAGAGCCACTGTCCTGCAGAATTTAGTTCCAACCCTAATCAACAAAATAATCATGAGCTGTTTTGGCGTGCACACAGGGAACTGTCTGAGTCTCTGTGTGTGTGCATAGAAAACAGCGAGCTGAGAAAAAACTCTTTCACGTTGTCTTTGCTTGAATGTTTAAATTGACAAGACTTAAAAACGTGCAAATGAAAAACTTTCATAATGATATAGCAGTGGGCCAATCTAGCAAGTGACAATTCAAGATGGCCCTTGAGATTCCGCCGTCTTTGGCACCGGAAAATATCTGCAATATTTTCACTGTCACTGTCTCTATAGCACGTTTTATGTGAAGGTTGTGTATTTCCTCTCGCAGAAATGGAAGCTTTAGCATAAGTTCTGCCAGGAAGACTCAATTGCTACGTCACTTATTACCTTCTCATCTATCCAATCGTGTCTAATACTTGCGGTATAAAAGACCAGTACTTACACATGTTTGAGTTCGCAGATGCTGACGCTTTCATTCACCTCCATCCTCAACACCACCACCAGGATGGTCCCTTCCTATACCTCCCAGGGGGTCGGCTGCGCCCCTGCTTTCGTCTTCAGGCAGGAAATGCAGAGTCCGGACCCTCGGATTGCGAGCTATGGACGGGGCCTACGCCAAAGAACTTTATTGCTTGTTGGGCTATCAATAAATGTATTTATTGTTACAGTATTTATTCTCCAGAGTCTTTCTGGTAGAACTGAGGCATTCTTCTCCCGTACAGTGGACAATAACACACAGTTGAAACGGGGCAGTCTGCGAAAGAACTGAAGTGTGTTTTTACCGTGTATTTACTGATTTCATAACCCACTCTGATAACCCTGGCAGCGCCTGCCATGCTTTTGTTAATTGTGACTCGCTGCTGGGGAGCAGGAAGTTTAAAGGGGTCATATGATGCGATTTCTTGTTTTCCTTTTTCTGTAGTGTGTTATGTGCATGTATCAGATCTGCAGTGTTACAAAGCTCAAAGTCTCAAACCCAAAGAGATGTTCTTTGTAAAAGTTAAGGCTCAGCCACACCTTCATCAGTATGTGGGGGCAGAGTTCCATAAAACCGCCCAAATGTATATGCAAAGAAAGAAGGCGTAACTTTTATTCTCGCTGTATTATTGTTGCCGCCGGCACCGCCATGTCGTAAAGACGCTGTGTTTTTTTTGTTGCGAAAGCCAAACTACTTTGTTTGGCATTCCAAGAGGACACAATTAGAAAACAGTGGTTAAGCTTGATTTACAACACTGTTCCAGAACTTTATCCGATTCCCCCGCCTCGATCACGGCCGGCCAGCGCCCTACCGCTCCCGTCGTTCATCACGAGTTCAACGGGGACAACGCGGAAGAGGACGGCTGTTCTCTTATCGCCTCAGAGAGCGAAGGATGGTCGGGCTCCAATCCGGACCCCGCCCCTTCCCTGTAAGAGTCGAGCGTTGTGCGGGCTAGCTTCGACGCCGAACTTCTCCGCCTCATCACTAAGGCCGTGGAGGACCTCGGCCTGGATTGGATGCTGCCCGAGGAACCCGCGCCCAGCAGCCTTGACAGCTGTTTCCTGCCCAGACAACGCTCGACGCCTCACACGAGGCCCGCTCCCTTCCTGCCGGAACTAAACAAGGAGCTATCTAAGAGCTGGAAGGCGCCACTTTCTGCCAGGCTGCGGACTACTGTCTCTTCGACGCTCTCTATTGTTGACGGCGCGAAAGACAAGGGCTACCTCTCCATTCCTCCGGTTCGAGGAAGCGGTAGCCACACACCTATGCCTGCCCTCCGCTGGATGGCAGTCCAAGCCCGCTCTACCCTCGAAAGCCTGCAGGACTACTTCGGCTCTCATCGGTCAGGCCGCTTCAGCGCTTTACTCAATAGCTGTGCTTCAAATTTATCAGGACAACCTTCTCCACACTATGGACGAGGCGGGCCCGAATCCTGAGAATTTAACGGACCTCAGAAGCGCCACAGACTTAGCTCTACGAGCCACCAAGTTCGCTGCACAGGCTATCGAGAGAAACATGGCATCTCTCACTGTCACTGAGAGACACTTGTGGTTAACTTTGTCCAACATGAAAGAGTCCGAAAGAGCCACTTTCCTCGAAGCGCATGTGTCTCCATCCGGTCTCTTTGGCCCGGCGGTTAAAGGCTTCACTGAGTGCTGCTTAGAAACGCAGAAAACGTCGCAAGCCATGCGACATTTCATCCCAAGGCGCTCCAGTTCACTCGAAAAAGCAGCCGCCTAACCGGAACACAGCGCCACCGCCGCATCCGCCACATCCGCCGCATCCACCGCCAGCTTCACAGAGCTGTCATCCGAGGGATTCTCAGCAGCGCTCGCGCTCCTCAAGCCGTCACAGGCTGCCTCCCCCTGGGGACCCAGCCCCAAGATTGCGCTGAAGTCTGAGCCCTCAAAGTCTTCCTGACCACCCAGAGAAGACAAAGATGGTTGAGTCCCGCTGCGGCCGGACCGCCATCAAAGACAGCACGCTTCGCTCTCTCAGTTCCCTCAACAGAGGCGGCTGGAGAAGTGCATTTTACAGCCAACGACCACGTTTTCACGGCCATCCAGATAAATCTCAAAAAGAGCATTATGTCTGTTTGTCCGGCTCACGCCAAAGGTGTTATAAATGTTGGAAATGTGCCAACTTCCCAGTGTTCATCCCTACACATAAGCACGGCCCATTCAGTGACACACCCTCATTCACGGCCCACATCAATAAAACCGGCTCACGCCGCGTGTATTCTAAACGTGGGAAATGTGCCCACTGTGCAGTGCTCACCCCTACTTACGAACACTGGTTGCCCTGTGACACACACTCTCAGAGCTCTTATCATTAAACATGAAATGTGTTCTGTGTGTAGAGAGCGCGCGCCCGCTAGCAAACACTGCATGCTGTGTGTCACACACACGCAGCGGCCAGAGCCCAGGATACCATTCTCCCTCTAGCTTTAAGTATGAAAGCATGGGAAATGATCCCGGGCGTGTCAGAATGGGTACTGAACACTATAAAGCGAGGCTATTCGCTGCAGTTCGCTCGCAGACCCCCGTGCTTTCGAGCCAGGGTCGAAACTACGGTGAAAGACGAAGTAGCACATCTACTTCGTGCCGAGATAGCAAAACTGCTGAAAAAAGGGGCTATAGAAACCGTCCCTCTGATTCAGAGCCAGTCAGGTGTCTACAGCAGGTATTTCCTTGTCCCCAAAAAGGATGGCGGTCTCAGACCCATTCTAGATCACAGGCACTTGAACAAAGCCCTCATGCAGAGATCGTTCAAAATGCTCACGACCAGACAAATCCCCGCGCAAATTCGCCCGAGGGACTGGTTTATCTCAGTGGATCTGAAGGATGCCTATTTTCAGATTCAAATAACGCCCCATCACAGGCCTTTCTTGCGATTCGGCTTCAAGGGCCAGAGCTATCAGTACACCATCCTGCCGTTCAGTCTATCTTTAGCACCCCATACATTCACAAAGTGCATGGACGTGGCGCTCGCTAATTCTAGCCCAGTCAGAGACAGAGCTGATAGCAACTTTTGGGTCTCCAAGTCAACTGGACCAAGAGCTCCCAGCCAGAAAATTTCCTTTCTGGGAACAGACTTAGACTCTGTATCAATGACAGCGCGGCTGACGTCACAGCGCGCGCTGCGGATACAACGCTCAGCAGCGTCTTTCAAGGTTGGCAGTATTCTCCCTCTCAAAAGCTTTCAGAGGATGCAAGGCCTTATGGCTTCGGCCTCGGCAGTGCTTCGGCTGGGCTTACTTTACATGCGCCCTCTCCAGCACTGGCTGAAAAAACGGGTCCCGCTTCGAGCATGGACCTCTGACCGTATTCGCCTCAAGGTGACCCAGAACTGTGTTACAGCACTGGAGCCCTGGAAGGTGTCAGACGAAAAGTCTTGAAACGATCTCGAAACGAAAAGTAATCTCGACAGACGCCTCCAACTCAGGTTGGGGCGCCCTCTATGAGGGCAGGCCGGTCTTCGGCCTGTGGGCAGCTCAGGAAGGGCGCTTACACATAAACTGTCTATAGATGAAAGCAGTCGAGAACGCCTTGGGGCATTTTCTCCCCTTCTTAAAGGGCCACAATGTTCTAGTCTGCACAGACAACATGGCGGTGGTGTCCTACGTAAACCGCCAGGGCGGTCTCAGATCACGGAGCCTCCACGAACTGGCAGAACGCCTCCTCGTGTGGTCTCAGCACAACCTGCGCTCGCTTATGGCGGCGCACATGCCGGGCTGGTGGAATGTGGGTCCGGGCATGTTGTCCAGAGACAACGTTCCCCCAGGGAAATGGTCCCTGAACCCTCAGGTAGTCCAGTTACTATGGGACACTTTCGGCAGAGCAGAAATCAATCTCTTCGCGTCGTCAGAGAACGCGCATTGCCCAATATTTTTCGCAAAGGACAGGGACACGCTGGCCCACAACTGGCCCAGCCGCCCGCTCTATGCGTTTCCCCGGATCGCGCTGTTACCACAGGTGATCAAGCGGATCAGGAAGAACAAATGCTCTGTGCTCCTCGTGGCGCCACTCTGGAGGAACCAAGGTTGGTTCCCGAAGCTGATGCAGTTAGTGAGCACGGCCCCGTGGCCTATCCCAGTGAGGAAGGATCTCCTTTCTCAGGCCAAGGGCGCGATTTGGCACCCGCGCCCAAACTTATGGGGCCTACATGTATGATCCATCAACGGGTACCCGCTGATCTCCCAGTAGGAGTGCTAAGTATGATTACACAGGCTAGAGCGCCCTCTACTAGACGGTTCTACGCTTCTAAGTGGTCAGTGTTTTACGGCTGGTGCTCGGCTCAAAACCTATATCCACAACGCTGTGGCGTTACGGAGATTCTCTCCTTCCTACAAGAGCTTCTGGACGAGGGCAGATCCCTCTCCATGCTCAAAGTGCATGTCGCAGCCATAGCAGCGTTTACAAAACCCTTGCATGGCCAGTCATTGGGAAGGAACGATCTCATCATTCGCTTCCTTAGAGGGGCTAGGAGACTAAACCCTCCTCGACCCCCTCTGGTTCCGGTCTGGGACCTTTCCACGGTCCTAGACGCTATGAAGGGCGACCCCTTCGAACCACTACAGTCTGTGGATCTGCGGTGTCTCTCACTCAAAACCGCTTTCCTCATGGCTCTCGCTTCAGTCAAGCGAGTGAGTGACCTGCACGCTGTGACCGCTACGTGCATTGAGTTTGGGCCTAACGACTCTAAAGTCATTCTCAAAGCAAGACACGGTTATGTCCCCAAAGTGCTCTCCACTCCGTTCAGAGCGCAAGTTATTTCCCTGTCAGCCCTCCCAGGATCTGATAGTGAGAACGACGTACATCTTCTTTGTACGCTAAGAATATATGTTGAACGGTCGGCTGCTTTCAGGCAGTTAGAACAGCTCTTTGTTTCGTTCGGTGGCCGCACTAAAGGGCTAGCCACCTCGAAACAGAGCCTTTCCAGATGGATAGTCGACGCTATCGGTCTGGCTTCTAAAGTCTAAAGGCCTTCGGTGCACTTTAGGCATTAGAGCCCATTCCACCAGAGTCATGGCCTCTTCATGGGCCTGGTCCAGTGGGGTTTCACTCCAGGATATTTGTATGGCGGCAGGCTGGGCCTCTGTCTACATTTATAAGGTTTTACAACCTGGAAGTTCCTGCCCTACAGGCTAAGCTGTTTTCAGTCTAAAAACGTACCTGACTGACAGACTGTATTAATTATTTTGTCACGCAGCTCAGCTTTCGTCCATCCTGACTGTTATACTGTGCTAAGCACCCATTCTATTAAAACATATATATGGCTATGTTATATTCTTAGGCCCACTCCTCGTCGGCCTAGATATTACCCACTATCATGTGTACCCTGGGCACATACCCTTGGGGCCATGCGTGGACAACCCCAGCACGCACGACGTTTTACATTGGGTTCCCGTAGCGTAAGCTATCTTGCGCAACACGAGAGTACACTCGTAAGAGAACGCACTCGGTTACTAACGTAACCTCTGTTCTCTCTAGATGAGGGAATGAGTGTTGCGTAACCCTGCCGTGCTTGTGCTGCGTTCTGGTTTCACTTCAGTATGAAAAACCAAGGAACACCCTATCTGGACTCAGCTTATATAGACATAAGCCACGTCCATTCTGGCGGGACGTGACGTGCACGGGCGCCCGCACCCTCATTGGTGCTTACGTCACGAACAGTCCCTCGATAGGGTGCAGCAGTTGCTGCAGAGCAACCAATAGGCGCGCGAGCCGCCTTGCCTAGGTCTGCTCTGTGCAGGAATGCGATTTAAATTAATGCAAAATTAAGGATCATTTTTTGGCTTCAGTATTCTCGACAAAAAGGGATTTTCCCGTAGCGTGAGCAGAGTATCGCTTGTTTGTCATTTCTACGATCACAAATGCAGACATGGTTTTATGTTTACATAGTGTCCCCCCCCCCCCCCCCCCGTAGCGTGGCGCGACGCGTAAAAAAACAGTATAAATCATTATAATCAGTAATTATGTCCCCAATGAAATAAAACCTTATCAATCTGATACATTCTGGTCCAGTCCCGCTGGCAAAGTTAATCGATCAGCTTGGTCATCTGTATTTCCGGATCAGATTCGGGCTCGAGTTGATAGCTGTAGTACTGACATTATCACCTGTCATTATTGCTTTGGGAGGTGGTGTTCCAAATATAGTAAAGGATGTGACATTTCCGTCTTATGCTTAAGTTATTTGGGCACCAATCACAATGCTCCGGATCACTGGCCAATCAGAGCACACCACACTTTCAGAACGGTGAGCTTTGTAAAAAATCGACACATTTCAGAAAGGTGGGGCATAGAGGAGAAACAATAATGTATGGTAAGTGTAAAATAATTACTTTTTAAAACCTAAAACCATGTAAACACACTGCAGTAAACCAAATACACAAAATAATGTTCTTTTTAGAACCGTCAAATGACCCCTTTAATACCACGTGAGCGTGAGAAGAGGAGGAAAATCGCTCTGATGTTGAGGTAAGTTTTGGATTTTTTTACTTTATTGCACTGCATAGTGAAATACGCCTGGTGAATACACAGGGGAGCGAGCAGACTTCTTCTGTGGCTCGTCTTTGGTGCAGTTTGCAAGATTTTATCCTCAGAGAGACAGCGTTAGGAACGTGTCTTTGTTTCCAGTACCGGACTGCTGTTCCTGTCAGGGCGAGGCCTCTGACTCTTCGAGCCATGACGACGCCTTGGCCACGGCTGTTTCCATCTCATTGTCGGATCATGCTTGCGTCAAGCAGCAGCAGAGTTTAACATGCCCCACTCGGGCAGAGCCGTCCAAAGTTGACGAGAGGGAGGATCCCGGATTGTGCACTCGACGACTTTGATATCTCGTCATGCACCTCGGGGAAAAGGGGGGCGGGAACCACTGTCCAGTTGGGGTGGCAGAGGTGCGTGGGTATTGAGCAGGCGCGAGCTCATCACCTGACAGGTCCATATCAGAAGTTCATGGCACCTACCTCGGCTCGAAGGAGTTGGCAGAGGAAGAGCGCGGCAGGGCTTGTTGGGCGAGTTCATAGCTTTGGACGATGGCCACACGGAGCCTGAGAGTCCGGAGGCTCATATCTCCACAGTGGGGGCAGTCCGACCCCCCAAGTACCCACCTCTGCATAGGCACGACCCAGGCAGAAGACACGTCTCGTGGCCATCTGAAGGTTTGATTGGCTCTGCACAGTAGAGGCAATCGCGAGAGGTCATCCTTATCCCAAGGCTCACAACGGGATGAGAAGACGTTGTCCACTGCAGCTTGTAAATCACGGTAAGTCTTGCTTAATGATAGGCTATATCTTAATGAAACGCAATGTCGAAGTGAATCGAAAGGGAACTGGCTATATTAAGGCGCCCCTGTGTATATATATATATATATCCCTCTACTGCACGGTGTTGCCATATGGCAACATACCCTTTCTTTGGACATTTCTTGAAATTTGAAAATAAACATAAGCTCATATTAATCTTAAATTCATGGTAGAACCTGGTGGTACCCAATGATATGCTTTGATGACATCACATCACACTACACACACCCTTAAACTGTCATTTCTTCACACACGTTTGATGACTCCAGTTGCTGAAGAAGTGCTCGTGAATATGTGAAGATTTTCCTCAATTTTTCATATTTCTTCAGAATTTAAAAAATATGTCAAGCATCTGGGGTAAATTCTAATCTTTTTTCAATCATTGTCACATTGTTTTGATACTGCTATTATCTTTTTATTCAATAAAAAAGGTATGTTGCCATATGGCAACATTGTGCAGTAATGGAACAATATTTTGCCCATGCTAATGCAGAGTAGCTTTGTATGGATGCACTATATATTTATAAAGTAAAGTAAAAGTAAAGTATAAAAGTAAAATATATATACGCAAATTTTGTTTAGAAAATGCACAGTGCACAGTGTTGAGCTGATGTTGGGAAAGGTGTAAAGTATATCAAGAATTTGAAGGTTTTGTCATTCCAAAATCTGTATGGTGAACAAAAAATAACCACATACACAAGTCGCTGTGCAGTCCCCATGCAGATGTACACACACACACACACACACACACACACACACACACACACACACACACACACACACACACGCACGCACGCACGCACACACACACACACACACACACACACACACACACACACATGCATGTTCTATCATCCTACACTTGATGGCAGCAGTAACAATTTTTTCTTATATTTCATTTGAAGTTGAAGTTCAGGAGGAGGCACCTGCACCTCCTGGGGTGGAAAAGGAACTGCTTCAAGGCGTTTCACATTGAGTAGTTTCACTTGAACAGTTCTTATGAGTTTGCGTCAGATGTTTTGTAAATGTTCTTGAAATAATCGTTTCATATTGAGTAGTTTCACTTGAACAGTTCTGGCTTTTTGCGCCAGATGTTTTGTAAATGTTGAAATAATACTTTGAAAATTAGTTTCATATTTTGTATACAAAGCTCTTGAAAACATTTTAAATAGTAAAAACAATTTTAATTTCTATAAGACAGGTCTGTAATCATCTATGAATTTCATGTCATTTTGGGAGAAAACTGTTCCATTGTTGCACAATGTTGCCATATGGCAACGCACCCAAAAGTTACCCCCCCCCCCCCCCCCCCCCCCCCCCCAAAAAAAAAAGAAATGTTCATTTGAGTCCATTTTATATATATAAAAACACTGTACAATTTTTTTCCATGAGTGCATAATAATGCGTGCAGTAGAGGAATATATATATATACATACACCCCTTATATTGTCAGAGCTAGAGCAGATCTATCTCAGGGCTGTGGAGAAAACCAGACTCCAGCTCCCATCACCCCTTGCTGCAGTTTTCATGGTGATGAAAGAGTTGCTATCATATAAACACACCAATCCCAAACTCCCAGGTCACACAATATACGTATTTTCACACAGCATTCCAACACGCGCGCTGTTCTCACAGGCTTGTGGGAGAAACACACACTTTCATCACATGAGAGAATAACGGCTTCCAGCTGCTTGGAAAGCTGTAACAGAATAGCTGCTCTGCTCCAGACCCTGCAGGGCTCATACCGAAACATTATTCTGGAAGAATGGACTTTATTAGCATGGGATAGGGAATGTGTGGGTATTTATGCGTCACATGAAATATCAGTGACTAAGTTACATATGGGGAAAATAAAGACATAGATGCCGTAAAGTTAAAGCTGTACGTTACTTCTGTCTTTTAGTGAAAAAGTGTTAAGGCCCATATATTTGGTTGAGTGTCTTTAACAAGACAATAAACAGGTTAACATTGAATAACTTACATTTTAGACGCAATATTGCCGGTTACTTTGTGTATTTTTGCTCCGCCAACAAAAAGAGGTCCAAACGAAGTAAACGCCTGTTCAATCGTCCGCGTCTCAGAGTAGCAACACACTTTTAAATCAGCATTTCAAACAAATCGTTTCAGTTAGTGGATGATTGAATCTCATTTGCTGAATTCGCATACTAATATACTCATACATACTACTTTTGCCATATCTTTCAATGGCAGAAAATAGTAAGAGTAGTAGCCTATATACTCGCATGCGGTTTCAATTTCAGCAATTGTGTTCCTGAAATAATAGTTCGCAAAACGATTGACTAAATGGTAACAGTGTCGGCACAGATTCGGGCCACATCTGGTGCGGGTGGAATCCACATATACCGTGTTGCTGTCTGGGCAGTTGAGTCCCTACAGTAAAGTGTCCATCAAAAGCGCAATTTGAAGTCTTGGCGGAAGTAGTTGGTCATCCGGGTACTTTTCACCTACTGTTTTCAGGGGTGCGGCCAGGGATTTTGGGCCCCATGAAAAAATATGAGGTAAGGCCCCTACTACTGCACCCGTTCAATTAATAAAATCAATCTCTTGGGCCCCTAAAAGTTTGTGGGCCCTTAGAATCGTCCTAATTTCCCCCCCCTTAGCGGCGCCCCTGACTGTTTTATAAATACTTTTTTTTCAGGAACTTTCATCTACTATATAGCAGGAAAGTATGCATATTTGCAAGCAGCCAGTGATTTTGAACAAATCAGTTAAGTCGATGGCTCACTCATCACAAAGGCAGATAACAACGAATCCATGTTTTTAAACAAAAATCGGTTGAATAAATGTTTCACAGTCTCAGTCAGATAGCCACCACCTCCAGCATTATGATGGAACTTGCAGAGAATAACTGAAAACCCAGAGTAATTTACAAATGAAAATCTAATTTACATTGAAGAGACATGTTGTTTTACCGTGTTGTGCTTTTTTTGGACAAGATTTGGGTCCCCCTGGACTTAGTTAACCTAGGGTTAAGGGCACAATGTTAATTGTTCATGAATTATTGGTGTAGAATTAACCTTTCAAGCCCAGATCATTCAATACTTCATCTTACCACCCCCTTTGGACTGACAGCAGTAGTGCTTTCCACAGCCTCTTGTGTTTATTTTGGCGTAAAGTCAGTTGTGAGCCTGCCAAATTCAAACAATTCTCCAAAATAACTCCAAATGCCTTGACCCTCCATACTAGGGGTCACGATGATGACCTCTGAAGTCAAGCTTTCATGTTCACTGAACACAACATTCCTCAGTGTTCCTCAAGCCCTTCACACACAGCAGGGGAATGTCATGGATTCAGTGGTGAAAATATTTCATTCAACAAAGCAACCACTGAGCTTCACAGGAAATGGAAGATCTCCATAAACACAGGGTCTCTTGTTGTTCACATTCCAGCTGCAGTGGGTACAATAGACTCGGCTGCCCCAAAACACATATTTCGAGCATCACACTGGGTTTTCAGCACAATAACAGCAGCCAATTCTCCAATGTTTGGTTTTCCAGTGTTGTGTTCCTGTTGCCGGGGAGATCCCAAGCCATTGTCTGAGATACAAACATCCTCACACACTTCCTGTGAAAAATCTGTGAGTCATATTAACGTAGTACGTAAGAAGATGGTAGGGAGTTGATCAGAACCATAGCAGCCATTGCATAACTAAGTGTCCAGTCTGGCACAGAAAGTGATCATAGGGACTTATGGGAATTCCACTTGCATGTGTACTATCAGAGTCAAAAGAAAGTTGTCATCGTTTACTCACCCTCATGACGTTCCAAACATGATTCTCTATTTTCTGTGGAACATAAATGGAGCAATATATTTGGATATAAAGGCTCCAAAGGTCTGAAAAATGTCAAAACACCACCAAGAGAAAAGTCCATACGAGTGTTGTTATTGAAACTAAATTATAAATAAAATGGTAACACTTTAGTTTATGGTCCAATTCTAACTATTAAAACTAGTTGCTTATTAGCATGAATATATTACTAGGATATTGGCTGTTTATAAATGCTTATAAAGCACATATTAATGCCTTATTCTGCATGACCATATTCTACATCCCTTAAACCTACCCAATACCTACTACCATACTAACTATTAATATGAATTTATTGAGGCAAAAAACATAGATTATAGTTAGTTAATAATAAGCATTGGACCTTGATCTAAAGTGTGGCCATTATATTTGAATCAATTCTTTGTTCATTTGTCACTGTTTTTTGTATATTCATGTATATTGTTGATTTGGCAATATTGTATGTAAAACAACAATGCTAAATACTAAAATCTTTGAGTTTCACATTCCGTTCATAAGCAAACAAACATTGAGGACAAAATAATTCATTTGCAATCAACAGAACCTACCTGGTAAGTCAAAAAATTCTTTATGATTTCAGTCCAAAACAGGACATTCAGTATGTGTAACCTCGAATGCAGGATCAAAGCAGGACAATTTTCTTTCCCTTTTCCTCCATTAAAATGATTTTGACTATTTTTAAGCAGCATTCAGAAATGGCAAATCAAATTTCAGTTTCATGTACTTGGTATTTCAATCACCGGGTGTGATTGTCAGCTTCACCAGCGGCTGATCTCATTACAAATGCAGAAACATAATCCAAAAAGGTGACGTGCGGGAATTTCAATTACGCCTGGAGGAAGCGGATCATCACCTTCATCCACCTGGAGGGGCATGTTGCGTTATGAATAACGATAAATATACATTAACCATGCATATCACTCTGTTATCGACATGCAAGACACACTATCTGAATAATAGCAATAAAGTGATTTCACGCTTCAGTTTAGCGAACATTCAGCAATAATTTATTTCAGAATCTCAAGAACCACCAACATTTCTCATCTGGAAAATTCAGTATCAGTCGCCAACAACACGGTTTTTGAAAAATGTTACTATACAAATTCTTAATAGAAAAAAGAATAAATTAACTGTGGAATTTGGTTATCTTTAACCTGCCCAACAATTCCACTTTTATTTTTTTCTACAACACCATTTTATTGTGTCCGGTTATATCTGAAAATGAACTCATAAAACATGCTCTATTGTCAAGATGAAGTGGTAAGACAGTTTAGTAACTAAAGTCCTTCATTTTGCACAACTGGTATTAAAACTATGGACAACAGTTAGGAAAGGTCTACAGCTCGGAAACCAAAGCAGCAACTGGTCTTCCTGTAGCACCTGAACGTGTTGTTGCGATTTCCCAGCTTAAAGACACGGAAATAAAACGAATACCGATTTATAAAAAATTAAATGATTGGTTTTACTTTTTCTTTTAAAAGAACCCAGTTTCCACAGTCCTGCCTATAAATGTGTTAGTTTTCTTTTTTTTTTTTATATAAAAAGATTTATGTTTTTGTTATCGAGTACAGGTAGACGATAGGAGTCAGCTCATATTGGCCTAAGAGGGTATGAGGTCTGAACGACCTCTAAACGTACGTAGACGCGGATGAGGTGTTTTACTTTCGATTAGGGCTGTTTTCACACCGGGTTTTAGTTTTAACATCAAGATGCATTACACAGTGTGCTGAGCATGCACGGAAACAATGAACAATCAATTTTAGGGGCAGATAAAACTTTGAATGGGCATGAATCAGATGACTTTTAGATTTAGCGCCTAATGATTTGGACCCTTTTGAATACACATTTGTAGTGACTGCTTATGTCAACGCACAAACTATTGAATTTCTGTAGTAATGGCAAAGGGTGTGCTTTTAGCTACCTGTTTCTTGAGGTACTTTGCACGTACGATATTTTTCGTATCTTGCAGAGTGTGTAACAATGTCTTTAGCGTTATGGCTTGATGTTTTTCCTCGATCGGACGATCGAGGCGAGGGGCACACGTGGTTTCGGATCTTGTTGACTGCATGATGAAAGCATGAAACACCCTGTATTGTTTGAGCTTATGGTTTCTTACCGGTTGCTTGTAAAACTAAGCACCTGCTTTAATCGTGTCACATTCTGGAATGCTGTTCTCCTGAAAGCCTTCGACAGCTCAGGGCGGAGGTAATGTCATTTCCGTTGAAATATCGAGTCCGTGTGCCACGTTGTGTTGTGCTCATCTGACAGATTTATAAATGTAAATATATAGTCATAGTGGTGTTATTGTTAAGTAAAATCCTGAATATTAAAAACAGATACATAAAAACAGAAAACCGATAAGGCCAGGAGTGTTTGGAGAAGGTATTTTCGTGTGTCTCGTTACTTCACTGATGTCACAACACTATACGTGGGGGTTAGTGACAGTTCTGCATGCAGTGTGGGCTTACAGCAGGGCATTGTGGGATGTACAGTTCAGGCTCTAAGCACCATGGTGGCGAAGTTGCCTTACTAGCAAAGTACACCAGTTGCGGCCTGAGTTGCAGTACTTCACAGATTGGTCGTTCAATCCCGAGGGTCATGCTAATGCCTCTAACCTAATGCTTCAGATTTGTTGTACAGCTATGGCTTCTAAAAGTTAGCTAATGTTCTGCAAAAATGGTTGAAATTTCTGGACAAGAACCAATGAACTTGAGAATGACAAACCAACATTACGTACAAAGACCACAATGTTTTTGAATTTCCTTGAAATTATGTAGTTGTTTGTAACGCTTGCGTCATCATCATCTTGAGCGATATGATATCGGGGCTCGTTTTCCAATCCAGGATGACCGAAGACAGGCTTCTTCCATTTTAAATGCTCTATTGTTATTCACAAAATATCAAAGTCCACAGACAGAGGGAGGGGCTTATGGTGTGCTGCTGGTCCAAATGAGATGGGTAATGAAAGAGGGGTTTGTGGTCACATATTGTTTTTTTTTTAACAGAACTGAGAACATAAAGATCTACAAAGATGGTTGACAACAAAGCAATCCATCGGAATGTTTTTGTGCATGTCATGTGCATGAGAGAGAACGACGCCGGCTCTCTGACATTAGTGCAGAGGGACACACACGACAGCAGGAGACGGATGTCTATTTGAGCATGTGTGTGTGTGTGTGTGTGTGTGTGTGTGTGCGAGCATGAGTGGGGTTCACTTATAGTACAACGCACAGAAGACGTTTCTCTTATGCACATCACTCCAGCGATGGAATAAACACAGAGGGTTTGTGCATGTGGAGGAACCGGCTGCCAGCTAACTGGGTCAAAGTTCAAAAGTCTGAGTGGGAGGGTCAGACAAGGTCAAGCTCAGTTCATTCAGAGTCTTGTATTCCCATAGTTCATAAACACTGTACCGCCAGGTATACAGAGAGACAGAGATGAAAGAGAGGTTTGGGTGGTACTGGCTCCAGCCATAAGTGTGTTCGGATGAGTTGAGGTCCAGACTGTGGTCAGGCCTGCCTTCTGAACACTCTTTTAAAGAGAGAGGGATGAGGGATGATGGTTTAGACGAGCGTTCCCGGCTTTGCCTTCTCGTGCCCGTACCACTGTACGTCCGCTATCTCAGAGCACAGGGGACTGCTCAGGAAACAACTATCGGCGAACGGCGATCTGCAATGACAAGTCAAGGAAAAAGTCAGATATGTCATTTGAACATGCTTTCAACTATCCCTATTCATTTAAGCATATTTAAATACATTCTGCAGAATTCCACAAATTTCCCCCAAAAATCAGCACAGAAAAAGCAAAAACCTGGACATGGCCAAAAACGGGAACGACTTCTTTATGGTTTTGGCACATGGAACCAAGGAAGAAAAATGAGAATCCCAAATGAGACAAAGACTTGCTATTAAAAGTGATTAAGAAAAAAAATGATAAAATTAGATTAATTACTAGGGGTGTGAGGAGATCTCATGATATTTCTCGTTGAGGTGAAAAGCTGTCTCGCGATATCAGTTGGAGATGAGCTTGTGTCTTTTAACTGCTTATGATAATTAGTACTCGAGAACTGAAGTGACATTCATAGGTAGCATTTTCGTCAAGACACCTGCATTATTATTGCCTCGTTGTTATTATATTATGTATTTTAAATTTTATGTATATTTTGTCATTGAAGATTTCTTAAAAATAGTGTTAAAATATCGTCTCGTGAACCCAATATTGTGTATCGTCTCGTGAGCAAAGTGTATAGTCACACCCCTATTCATTATATTTTATTTGTAAAACATGTTCAATTTACTGTATTAAATATATCTTAAATATTAAAAGTAATTTTAGATTTCCTTCTTAATATATTTAATACAATAATATATATAAAAGAATAAAAGAATATATATATATATATATATATATATATATATATATATATATATATATATATATAATATTATTATTTAAATAAATGCATAAAAAAAGAAACTGATTCACCATTTTATAAAATGACTTTTTTATATTTTTAATTTTGATACAAAAATTTGGTCATACTGCCTACACCTTACAGTTTTTCAAGAAGTCATTGCCTCCCTAGTCATTTTATTATGAAGTACGCTAAAATACAATTTGTATTTTGAAAATAAATTTAGTTACAAGTTACATTCCAACACAAGAAAATGACACAATCAGAGAGGTGAAGGAGTGAAAGAGTGAGATACAGAACATGCAGAGAGAGAGAGAGAGAGAGAGAGAGAGAGAGAGAGAGTGTACCTCTCTACTGGTCAGTGCTTTGGTGAGAGGGAGAACGGTCTTCAGTAGGAGAACTTTCAGTCGTATCACTGCCCCAAGAAAACACACACATTCAGGCAGAGGTGGGTTAGTGAGACACAAAGAGAGAGAGAGAGAGGTAGAGAGAGAGAGAGAGAGAGAGAGAGAGAGAGAGAGAGAGAGAGAGAGAGAGAGAGAGAGGTTAGCGTTTGTGGGTAGCCGTGATCAGTTAATGTAGAGTGAGTTGTGTAATTTTGACACTGGGATAGTTGTGTTACACACTAATAAAGTGAACAACACAGACAAAGCATTGGTACAGTTAGGTGAACGTCTAAACCAAGACAATATGTTCCATAGCCCAGACTTTGACCAACATCCTCAAATGTGTCTAAATTTAGACTGTTCTTTGGAGTAAATACCTACTGACAAAACCAAGCCAATTGTGCAAACTTGGCAAAAACCAAGAACATCAAAATAAAAAAATTTGAAGTACATATAAACATTCTTGGTCAAAGTTAAGTGCATGGAGAACCATATAAACCTTAAATATTACAGGTGATTTTTTTTTTGTGCACAAAACTATTATCATTGGCTACACGTGAAAAACGTCCTTTGGTTTACTTCTGGTGACTTATTTAGTTTTATTAAATGATTTTGATCGGTCAATCCATCTAAGAAACTAGATACAGCACAGTATCTAACAAGCCACTTGAATACTAGAGTGTTATATACAGTTTGTGTTATTTACATTGACTAGCTACTATTTACATATACTACATATATTATATATATATATATATATATATATATATATATATATTAAATTAATTAATTATAAACAAATATTTATTCTGTGTGCTTAAATACACTGATTCTATGTCTTACCCGCTCTGCCAATTGAGTATGTGTTGTGGGCTGCAAGGGGGTGTAGCTGCAGGCTCACTACAGGGAGTTCCACTCCTCTGACTGTGTGGAGATGCAGCTGAAACACACACAGACTTCACTATAGAAACTAATGCATACTGTTGAACTCCAGTCACATATGCTTACGCACGTGGTGAACTTGTCGGAGATAAAGCTGACTGCTTGCTGCCAACACCCTCTTGATCTGCTGGAAAAGGTTTGGAGTGTTTCTGCCACCCAGAGAGAGGCGATAATCCCCACTACACACAACCACACACTGACCAGACTACCCTGACAGCATCTATACACACACACGGCTCACAGCAATGCTCTGAAGTTGACACATAAATTAGGTCGGTTACACTTTACTTTAAGGTGTCATTGTTACAGTGTAATTATATATTTAAGTACTGAGTAATATTAAGCAACTACATGTACTTACTAAAGGGTTAGGGTAGGATTAGGATTTGGTTGAGGGGTAGTTGCATGTAATTATGCATAATTTACTGTTATTACTATGGTAAGCACATGTTACATCTGTAACAAGGACACTGTAAAAAAAAGTGTTACCAAATAGGTCTTATTCCACTACTATTTCTCTTTCTTTCTTTCTTTCTTAAACACATACATGCACACACGCACACGCACACACACACACACACACACACACACACACACACACACACACACACACACACACACACACACACACACACACACACGCACACTCTCAATCATTGGAGTAGCATGTACGTAATGAAGTGAAATGTACAGACCTTACTTAGAGGACACATGTGAATGAAACTGAGGTTGTGAGGGTAAGAATTACAGTCTGTGCAATTTTTTTACCATCGGGTACCTGGGTGTTGATCATTCAGTGAATAAAGATACTTTATATAAATGCAAACACCATAAAACATGGGTTGTGGACATTTTTTCTCTCGCAGCCTCATTTTCATTACCCAGGGCTATCAAAAATAAATAAATAAATAAAAATATGTAGGAGCTTCTCGATTGGAAATAAAACAAGTTTGGATTCAAATAACTATTTCTAGACGTCAAATTATAGAGCCGTTCGATACAATGGTAAATCGAAACTGATTTCAGTGTCACAAACCTCAGAAACAGCTTAACTGAAATCATACATAACCAAAAAAAAAAAAACGTTCAGTTTAATAAGTGATGTCAGATGAGTCTGATTCAAACTGATAACTCTATTGTTCAACACTTCTGATAAAATAATCTGTTTGACAAATTCTGCTTATCAGACATCATAGATAGCATGTAGTTCTTTTTTGCATAGAACAAGAAAATTGCATAGACAGTTATAATTGTCACTAAGAAAATGTTCTTATTCTGTGTTGCTAAGAATGATGGCTATATATAATTAATAATATACTGCAAATAAATAATTAATTGTAGCAAAAATCTGGAGCCAAGTTTGTGTTTAATTAATGACGTTTACTCTGATTGAGGTCTATCGGGTATCCATAATCTTTTTGCATAGTTCATATTTGTCCTGCTCACCTGGTGACCCCTTCACTAGTGACCCTATTCGTCCTCCACGGGCGTCTGAAGCGTTGGAGCTGGTGTGTGTGACGCGGCTGTGCTCCTTTATCGATCCAGACGAGCGCTGGTACCAGCACCTCAGCTCCTCTGACACCGCTGCCCGCCCCCCTCCTCCTCCACCTCCTTCCCTGCCCAGAGACGGAGTCCTCACAATCTGCGAGCGGGAGGGCGTCAACCTCCCGCTGCCGCCACCCCGCTTCCCCGTCCTCCCCGGAGCCCCACCCCTCCTTATAAAGCCCCCCAGCTGTGTAAGAGTTGGAGGTTTTGAACTGTGCCTTGACGCTGTAGTGCCCCTCCTGGTCATTTTCCAGGCTGCGGACTACCACGGCATTGGGGCTGCTTCCCTCTGTGTACAGCGGGTACTCTTTGATACGGTACTGCGAGGATGGCTGGCTCTGGCTGTGGAGGTACACACCCTGGTGGCTCCCGCACACTCCTCCGTGGGTGCTCCCGTTACGGGCAGCTAGATTGGGCATGCTGCCGGAACTGGACGCACCCAGGTGTCCGGCGGACTTGTGGCGCTGCCGCTGCCGCTGACGGGCTTTGGATGGCGAGTCCTCGGCCAGCGTACAGTAGTTGGGGTTAGATGTGGACGAGGGGTAATAATGTTCTGAGCTGGAGTGGCTGGTGCAAGATGAGCAGTCGTCAGGGACAACAGAGCCATTGCTTCCTGTCCTCTGGGGTCCTGACAGAAAGAGGTCAGGGCTAAGTCCTGCCTCTGTGTTTGCCTCTAAGGACAGCAGCTTCCCCTGAGACTCCAAACTGGAACTCCGGCCACGGAAGGGCTGAGTTAAACTGAGAAAGAATAGAAAACTGACTTTTAGTGGATTGTTTGGATATATTTACATACTGTATATGTGTGTGTTTGTGTTTTTTTATTATTATTATTATTATTATTTATTTTTTTTTTTTACAAATTGTTTATGTCAACATGAACATTTTAATTAGTATATTCTATGAAGAAATGCAACAAGGGATGGATTCTATCAATTAGAATCGAGTTGATGTTGAAAACATTATAGGAATTGATGTAGAAATTATTTTAAAGAAAGATTACAAACACTAACATTACCTTTCTCAAAATAATGAGCACTAATGAATCATGCATGAACGAGTACTATGACGGTAAATAGGGTTGATTTTGGATTTATGTTGATTTTTTTTTATTTTATTTATATTAAATGTATACATATATAATTGTATTCAATTTAAAATATGAATGATTCCTATAAAATAAGGATGAATTTATTTCACATAAAAATATAATTATGTAAATAGTATGTTAAATAAAACACTAGGTAATGTTCTCATGTTGACAGTAGAGGACATTGGAGGGTGTGTGGCAGCACCTGGCTGAGTGGACGTAGCTCCGTGTCCTCAGGTCAGGGGTGGAGGGCATGCTGGACTGACTGTTCCAGTGAGGGAGGGAGCGCACCGGGCTGTTCTGGAGAGAGTTGCTCCCTCCCGCCTCACAGCTGCCTGTGCTGGGGAACCGCCTGTGACTACTGCACAAAGAGAAAAGAATAAAGACGATTCATTCATTTAAACATGCACTAAACTATTCATACCGAGCACAACACATTTTTGGTTTGGTCCGTACCTGGAGTGCGAGGATCGTTTCTTCACCCGTTCGTAGGGTTCGTCTAATGAGCTTTCGCTCCACATGCGGGGTTTGATCGGGGACTTGTCGTAGTCACTGCGCTGGTAGTGCAGGTGTCTCAGTCCGTCCAGGGACTGGGGGGGAGGTGGCCGGCTGTGGGACGGGGGTCGGGGAGGGAGACCTTTGTGTGGGGAGGCAGCTGGAGAGAACGTGGGGGTTCCTGTCACCTGGGAGTCATCTGGAGCATAGAGTGAGATGAAATGAGATAAATATATGACTGAATGTTAAGATGGCGTGTGTATATGTGTTTCTTTTGTGGACAAAATTGCTATAAATTAAGAAAATGACATTTAAATTCATTTTTTTTTATTTAATAAAAAAATTACTTAAATTAGAAAATACTTTACAAAATGGCTTGATATGGATTATCTGATTGCATGAGCCATATTTGAAGTTATTGAAAAAAAAATCAATTGAATTCTATACTAAATATTAATGAGCCAAATGAATGAATATTAATTAGACACATGTTTTGTATCTGTAAACTATATTACTTGGCAAAATAATTATTGTGTTTATTGTGACTCTTGTGATATACCAAACAAAACACTTCATTCTTGTTTGCAACACCCAATCTTAAACTATAGATAGATGAAATCAAACCCTGCCGTAAATTTTGCTTGTTAAATATTCTGCTTCAACTTGAAATAAGTTTATAGAAGTAAAATTGGTATGCGTGTATAAAAGTGTACAAAACGCACCATCATCCAGCACCAGTGCGTCAGACAACGAGCTGTCCTCTGAGCCGATATTTGCTTCTGCCAAACAAAGACAAAGACAATTACAAAGCGAAAACTCCCACACACCAAAATGTCAAACAAATCGCTGCAACCTGAGTGTGAAAATGAGTGAATTTCACAGCAGAGGTCACACACCAACACATACGTTCACACTGTTTTATAGGTCTATGGGGAGGTGTGATTACTCTTGCTCTCAGCATGAAAGACTTTACAGAGGAAACACTTAATGAACTCACAAGTAACTCAGTGAAAACATCTTTAGAAACTTAATTCCTCACCCTCTATGATGAGAGAGGCACGTTGCGTTGGTTTCTTCCCGGAGCGAACGCGGTGCTCGTTGATGCCGTTCTCGATGTCTTGCAGCTTCTTCAGAGCATTCAGATAAGACGTCTTCCTCTGTTTCTTCAGCTTCTTGCTGCTGATGTGAGGATCCGATGCTAACCGCCGCGCCGCCTCTGTTATCTGAGACTGGATGGCAAATTCCCTTTCCAAACGCTCCAATTCCTCTTCCTAAAAAAACACAGATGTAAACACACACAAAATGAGTAAATTAATCAAAGAAACATGTAATTCTTCACTTTGTGAAACTGCAGACACATACTCCGTCAGAATAACAAGGCAGCTACGGGCGCCAAGTTGTCTAGTTCTCACACACACATTGAGAGAGCTTAGATATTGTGGCCTCTTATCAATGCCTTCGATTAATCACCCAAAATCAACAATCATCAGTCATGTAAAAGGCACATACACACGCTGAGGCGAAGATGACATTGTAACCTCTTATATAACTTCAGCTTGCTTCTTTCACACACATTCACACAGCTAAGCTCTTTTTTTGGGTTTTGTAATCCTGCTCCTTTGGCTGACACTCAACACATACACTGCACTATCACCACTTCCCCTGATCATGCCAGACTGGAGCTATTTATAGACCCCTGCACACAAACATGAGCATCTGAGTCTGAGTTTGGCTTAAAGGGCAGTTTATTTTCGTTTTTTTCCCCGCACCATTCGCTGTGGTCAGGGGGTCAGAAGTTTGAACGGTACCAACTAAATCAGGCTATAAACAGGATGCCCACTCAGCCAGGTCGTTACAGTGGTCAAAGGGTGTGATGAGGTTGGATGTCACTGACCTCTCCTTTGGGCAGGATCTTCTGCTCATCCAATTTGAAGGCTGTGCCGATTTTGCGTCTGACGGTGGGCGGCTCCTCGCCGGGGTCCAGAGGGTACTCTTTTGGAAGTTTTCCTGTCAGCTCCTGAAACAAATCACACCATGTTACAGTCTTAATCCAGCTGTTTGTGTAAGTGTTTATTCATATAGATATACACGAGTGTGTGAGATTAAGATACAAGTTCTGATCAAAACATTTGTGAGCAAAATCCAGACTTGACTGTTTGCAAGGCAGTTTTTAGTCATCCTAAGGTGTGCTTGCACTGTGAATGTCATTTCAAACAGAAGTGTGCTGCCTTATCAGATACTTTGTTTTGTTCAAAATCTACAGCAGCACTCCATGTAATCCCAGAATGCACTGCTCAATGTTAATGCAACATAGCAGAGAAAGTTAATAATTGACAATTAAAAATATAAGTACAAGTATATTAGATAATAATTCAAATTGTAAATAGAATTAAGTGGCTAATTTGAAGCCCTTTTCATGATTTGAAACACTCTTCACACAAAAATATTGAGTGGAATTGTCTTTGTTCTTCTCTATCAAATACAAAAAAAAAAAAAATCTGCCAATGTAGATTGTAGACAGCAAGTCAATTTAGGTTTTTTCAAAAAGCCGTTATGCTGAAGTGAAAGGTTGTTTCGGTACTCACCGCTTCTCTGATGCAGATGCTCTTGAGTTCCTCTATTCTCTGTCTGAGCGTCTCCTCCAGTGCTTCCTGTCTGGCCCTCAGAGCCGCCAACATGTCCTTCTTAGCGGTCTGGGAGCTGTCCGACTCTTGAGAGCCTACAAATACACACACACACAGGGTTAGATCAAATCTAGGGTTGACATAAGCCACATTTGACCAAATACATATAGTGTGCGTGTAACCTAAAGGTCAAAGATCAGAAACATTTAAAGGTCAAACAAGCATCAGCAGCTCCAGATTTCAGCTTAAACAATCAGACTGACCTTCTCGCTTATTGAGAGGGAGTGTACTTCACCTCTTTTGACGCTCTGAAAGGGGACGAATGTGTGTGTGTGTTTCCGGACAGAACTGAACAAAGGGTCCTGATTGTTTAGCAGAAACCCCATGTGGATCAGAGGCAGAGCATGGAGCAAAGCTGTGTGTGTGCATGCATCAAGGTCTGAGAAGTTTATAAGAAAGCCAGTGGAATTTTTTGGAAAGATTGGCAAGGATTACATAACAATACCTTAATATCACCAGACAATGCTAAAGAAATTAGATCAGTGTTTGTTTACCCAGTGGGAAACAGCATCAGGGACAGATTCCTGCATCTCTGCAGAGCAATATCATGTGTCTGGTGTGTTTAGAAGGGGGTAATGAGTGTGTGTGTGGGCAGGTAGCTGTCTGGAAATCAGTGAAGGGTCAGCAGTAATAGAGAGAGAATATGACCGGGGTCACTGGCTGTGTCGCTAGTGCCCAGTCAAGCCTGTTATGTGTGTGTGTGTGTCTGTATCTTTTGTCTAGGGCTGCACAAAAGCCCTGAAACCAAAGGTTTGTCCTGTCACTGTAAATCAGACCATATGGCATGGCATTTGGCAATCTTCCATATTGTAACATACACTAGTGTTGGGGTCAGTAATAATTGTAATTTTTTTAAAGAAATTAATAGTTTTATTCAGCAAGGATGCATTAAATTGATCAAAAGTGACATTAATACTAATACAAAAGATTTTTATTTTAAATAAATGCTGCACTTCTGAACCTTCTATTCATCAAAGAATCTTAAAAAAAAGTATCACAGTTTCCACAAAATATTAAACAGCTAAACTGTTTTCAACATTAATAATAATAAGAAATGTAAAATCAGCAAATCAGCATATTAGAATGATTTCTTAAGGATGTGACACTGAAGACTGGAGTAATGATGCTGAAAATTCGGCTTTGCACCACGGGAATAAAGTACATTTTGAAATATTTTAAAATAGAAACCAGTTATTTTAAATTGTGATAATAATTCACAATATTTCTATTTAACTGTATTTTTTTGATCATATAAATGCAGCCTTGATGAGCATAAGAGCTTTCTTTTAAAAAACATAAAACAATCTTACAGGCCCCAAACCTTTGAACGGTAGAGTATTTCAGAGTAAAAAAATATTCACAGTGACATATATAAAATAAAGTAAATATGACCCATTTTAATGTCAAATGGACTATAAGCTCCCAAGCCAGCTGTTAGGTGAGCACTTCTAATGGCACATTTAAACAGCTGTCTTCCCAGAATCACTATGAACATACGAGTGAAGCAGAGTGGGAATTCTTGTCTCCAAGTTCCTGTGTGTGTGAGAGACAGGAGAATTTAGCTGCAAAGAGCTTTTCCACTCCACCAAGTCTGGAACTGCTGAGAAGCTAAATAAATCATTTTTGCTTCCCATTGGAAAATGTCCAGCACAAAGATGTGAAAAGAAAGACATTAGGAGAAAATCAGTTATGGGTGGGGTTCATGGGAACTCCAGAGGGGCAGAACTTTCCTGTAGTGAACCTATGAAGCTAATCTACTGCAAAGAAAGGCATCACGCTGCATGACACAAAACACAGCATATTTCTGTCACTGGAACAGAGGGACATTGTTTTGGAGAGTGTCTCTGTGAAATCTCTCTATCCTTTCAGACACTACAGGAGAAAAGGGGTCTTCCTGTAACATCTGAGTACTTTACAGAGCAATGACACACACACATGCACATTTAACTGTAGTGAATTTATAACAATGCACGTTTTCGACATTATTCAGCTTGAATTTGCCACAATCAGCATATTAGAATGATTTCTGAAGGATCATGAGACACTGAAATCTGGAGTAATGCACAACTTTTTATTTTATTAGCAAAACTGTATAAACAACAATAAAGTATAGCAGCCTAACTTTCCACAATGCAACTAAAACCAGTGGTGGAATTATTTCCCTCCATTATGTCCCACTGAATATGTGAAATCAAAATAGATATTGTTTACTTAATGCCTTATTGTGCACAATTCATGCATGGTTTTCCAAAGAAACTTTCTTTGTGAACTGACATAACTGAGTATGACTCCATTTTGGATTCTCCAATCAATTCCAATTGGATAACATCAAGTGCTACCCTACATTTTTTGTCTTTGAATTTTCTTTTTCTCTTTGACCTTCCACTAATCTATCACGTGTGGTCAATGATTAAGAGGCTGAAGAAACAGCCCAGATGAAAGGGGAGATCATATGACTGACACCAGTCCTGCTATGAGCTCATTTAATTCATGATATCTGACACCACGGCAAGAGTCCAAAACCAGCATCAAGACTCTGTTCTCACTCTCACCCCATAGAAGATGTACACACATACCCACGCCCCAAAACTCCCAGTGTATGACATCATCATCATCATGAGATCATATACACTGAATTCACACATATAATAGCAGTATATAAAGCCAAGTGCACACTACAAAAGTTTTTTTAAGTTCAAGTTTTTTTTTTTATAGAGATTGCAATTCTCCCACGATTCCGAATAGACAACTAAACAAAATAACATGTAATTTACTAGAGGTTCTGACAAAATGTCAATTGACCATTAATGTAATATAACCATGTTCAAATGAGTGAATGTGTGTTCTTTATACATGCTTTTGTTTTTTCATTTTTAATTGAGTTTTTAATCATTTTTAATTTAGTCTTTTGAATTTCTTCTTTAAAATAGTAAGCAATCAGTTGATTTTAGGTTTAGAATGTAATTTGCATTTAACCAATTTTTGCAATGTACCAATGTACAGCAAAGCCAACATAGCTACATTCACTATATTTGTTTTCATAGGCTTTATATTACACGTTGTGTGGAGGACAGCACTGGGCAGGGTGTAACAATAACATGTTGTATACATGATGTAACAAATAATGGATTAAAATTAATGTAAAATAATTAGGTTGTATTGTATATTAAAGGTTAAGAGGCCCATCTATCACTGTTTTCCATGTTCATAGAGTTAGTTTCTTGAGCAAATATCAGAGTACAATAGCAGAGCAACTTCATAGCTGAATCAAAATTGTTTCATAATTTATACATTTTACAGTATTGACACTATTAAACTGATTTCAATCACTGAACTGACTCAAGCTGAATAATGACACTATTGTCTTAAGTAGAACTGCTCTTTGCGGAATTAAATTAGTTTCATAATTGATGAACTTTACAGTTATTGAACTGAACTGAACACTAGTTCTTCAGATGAATAATGACACTATTGTCATTTTAAAGCTGCTTTACAGCAGAACTGAATTCTGTTTGCATCATTGATTCTGTTTTCCTGTTTTGAAAAAATCTGTAAAGTATAAAGCGATATATAAATAAAGGTGACTTGCGAGCATGTATGCATTCTGACCTGAGGACAGTAGGCTCCCGCTGCTGCCGCTGATGATTTTGCCTTTGCTGCCCATGTTGGCCAGTTTGGAGGTCTTGAGGGTTCCTGTTTCTGTCAGGTCTATGGCTATCTCGTTCAGACTGCGCGCTGCGTGGATCTTACTCTGAGAGACAGAGACAGAGAGAGTGAATGTGCTTGCCAGCTGTGACGAGTGTGTCAGAATTTTCCAGGAGACGAACATTCCGCAGCTTTTAAAAGTGTAACAGAATCCATGAGCAAGATCAGAGACAGATAGTTGTGTGTGTGTGTGTGTGAGTGAAAGAGAGAAAGTTAATGTAGCCCTGATGATTGCAGAGAGATGGTAGTCTAGACGGTGAAATGGTTAGAGGTAGACCACAGAAACACACAGGAAGGTTGTTGTAGTAAGAAAAAGGTTATACACACACACACACACACACACACACTTGTACATCTCTCTTTGTGTATCTATTCATTGACACATTGGAATCTTTAGCTCCTAACCCTTGTACAACTAGTACAACTAGTGCCTAACCCGAACCCTTACCTTAAACCCAACCTAACCTAAATATAACCATATCCCTAAAACCAAGTCTTGACCCTCAAACAGGCCTTTAAATGGGTCTAATAAAGTGAGGACCAGCCAAAATGTCTCTTTGTCCTCACACCGATGGTCTAAAACTCTGTCTAAAAATGGTCCGATAGTCTAAAACCAGTCCTCACAAAGATAGTTGTACAAGTACACACACACGCACGCACACACGCACGCACACATAAACACACTTACTTTGCTCTGTTTGCGGTCCAGGTAGAACTGGTGTTGGCTGATGGCCATGGCCCAGATGGATTTGATGAGGGTGGGACAGGCGTACCAGGTGTGCACGGCGATGCCACTGTGACCAAATGTCCTCCGCGTTACCGACGCCCTGCAGTTGGAGCAAACACAAACCGACTTTATATTCACTGAATTTTATGACATTGTCAGTGCAGAAACGGATGTCAAAATGTTAATTATTGTCCAAACACATTTAAAACACTGTTATGTACTAACAGATGCACAGCATATTTGTGTTTGTCTTTTCAATAAATACACTGTCATAAAAGGTTACTACCTCTAAATTAGAAGAACTACATTTCAAAGACAAAAGAAAAACAGGCAAAACCCCCCCCCCCCCACTGTTGAGCATCTTGTTGCTGGCTAATTAAGCTAATGCTAAGACAAAACTTATTTGATCTAAAATTTATTTGATTTTTATTCCTGTGATGCCAGACTGAATTTTCAGCATCATTACTCCAGTCTTCAGTGTCACATGATCCTTCAGAAATCATTCTAATAATCTGATTTGCTGCTCAAGAAACATTTCTGACTATCAATGTTGAAAACAATTGTCCTGCTTAATATTTTTGTGGAAACCATGATGCCCTTTTTTTTTTAGGATTCTCTTATGAATGTTCTGAATAAAACTTTTATATTCATTTATATTAATTTCTTTTTTTTAAGAAAACAAAACAAACATTTTAATGATAGTGTATATACTAGAGAGACACATAAAAACACAAAAATCCATTTAAATGATATTGTCTGCCATATTATTAGCCACCTGTATAATATATATTTATGTGGGAGATATGAAATGTGAACTGGTGTTAGCACATAGTACTGTTGACAGTTCTGCAATGTATCGCTTAACATACCACACACAGTGTAGCCCACATACACACACACCATTTACACTGTGGTCAAACCCAGAGCACGTGTGTGTCCTGTGATGGGCTTTATAAAAACCTCCAGGCCTCTCCACTAGGACAAAGATAAACAGCAGACCCTCGTGTTCTGACTCTTATCAAAACGATATTAGCGCATGTGTGTTTGTGTGTGTGTGTTGCTATGACTCTAACTGAATGACAGTGAACCTAACAAGAAGTAAAATACATTATAGACCCTCATGCTGCAAAATAAACAGATTGTTTCATCTTCCTAAACTGTTTTCCTCTCTTTCATGTCTTATTTCCCCAGCCTCCAGCATTTCTGTGAACTCCCTCCGTGTTCTCCTCGTTTCTGGGCTGTCGTGGTTGTTGTTTGAACAGCGTGAATGAGGCGGTTTATCTGTCAGCATCTGAGGCAGCGTGTGCTGCTGCTTTTGGCAGCCTCTGCTCTCCTAAAAGACTAACCAGCCCTCAGCACGCACTGATGATGTCATAAGGGCCTGATTAAAACGTAAACACCTCTTAATATCGATGGAGAGAGATTCAGAAAAAACTTAAGATCCGAAACATCCCCAGTTGTGACAGGACGAGAGAGAAGAGCAGAGAATCGGAATTAACTCAAACCGCATCTCAATCTCTACAGATGGAGAGTCAGAAAGAAAGAGTAGGGTATGTTTTTGTTCATTTGTTACAGTTGTATTTCTACGCTCTTCTCCACAGGACACAGGAAGTAAGAGATTTCAATCCAATAACAAATAGCTTAGCTCAGTGGACGCTTGTGGATGGAGGCCAACCAGCTGTAACTATGAACATTTACCTCACAATGTTTCTCTTAAGGAAGAGGAGGACAGAAAAATGTTTTTTTTTACGTCAAAGTCTGACATATTTTAGAATTAACAAAAAAAAACTTGTATAACTGACATGCAAATGCTTTATAAAGATGTTACTCCATAGAAATCAGACTTCATAATCAACCCGATGTATATATCCTATGTTTAAAGCTCAGTACATCATGTCACTTTACTTCTAAGTAATTCCAATTATTCCCACACTGGAATTGAAAAGAATCAAAGGACAAAAACATACCAACAGGACCCACAAACCTCTGAGATCTTTCACCCCTTTCATGACATCTAAACAAACCTGTCTTTAAAATTCGTGCTGGGTTGGAGTGAAAGTGGTCCCCACAGCATGTCCTGTCAGTGTGATAGACATTGTTTGTAAGCCTATATAGTCCATGACCTGTGTGTGTGAGCGAGCATGTGTAGGCTGTAATGTAGATTTACCTTCTTGGGTCATGAACTTCCACTGAGAACTTCTTCTCCCTGAAGTACAGATTCTCCAATTGTCTCCATTGGAACACCTGCAGAGATGAGAGAACGCTTTAACAACATTCCCAAAACTTCAATCAAACATTCCACGGATGGTGCTCCAATGTCTTCAGACTGTAACTCCTTCTAGATCAGAAAACTACAGGAACAGCCAGTAAAAGACAATCCAGAATGCAAGTCCAAGCCAAGATATTTTAGTTTTTCATTCACCTTTGTGCTTATGGTGGAAGTGTGTGTGTAAAATCCTCCTTAAATACTGGGGAACAATGAGCCCTCCTCTGGATATGTGTAAAATGAGAGAGAGTGTTTGGCTTAAGAGAGATGGAGAGAGAAAGCAAGCAAGAGTGGGAGGAGTCAAACCCAGTCCAAGCCTCTCCTCCCTCTGGGACACACACTTCCTGTGTGGGCGGGGTTTATGGAGAGTTCAGAGTGATGTGTTATGAGTGTGTGCTGTAGAAACCCCTGAAAATGCAGCGCTACAGCTTTGTTAAACTCCTCCACCTCTTTTCCCCTCATTCACTCAAGAAACCAGGTTCTGGTTCTCATTACACACCATCACACACACACACACGGCTGTCTGAGATACACAAACTGGACTCCTGGAGCCATCAGCTGCACAGACACAAAAAAAAGGCAAAAGAAATAGAGTGGCGGAGAAAGTGGTATGAATATGCGCTCACTGAATCGATTGCTTTCATTTCATAACAGGAGAGAGAGAGAGCACTATACACTCTTTCCAAGCTAGGCTATATAAACTATCCATAATTACCGTTAATATCATTATTAAGAGCATTACCTTGCAAAGACCTTGATATAAGGGAAAACAAGAAGAAAAATAAACTAAAAAATTATGAAAAATGGATGGAAGAGAGTGGAGAAGGAAAGGGAGGGGGGTTGGCTTAAAGAGCTCAAGAATGTTTAGAGCCTGGGAAAACAATGGACAGATGAAGGAAGAGGGGAGGGAAGGAACATAGTTACACACACAAAACTATTTCCACATATATCACTAGGGTTGGGAATTAAGAACTGCTTCTTATTCAAAACCAAATGATTTTCACAATGGTCGGTTCCGTTAATGTTTTTTTAATGTCTCTTTTAATGTTCTAATTGTTCCATCGATGCAGAGAAAATACTGCATTAAAATAGTTGTCCTGCATTTGAACAAATGAAATAGACCAACATGAAAAACTTCAAGCACTAGAAATACAACATAAATTGTATAAAGTAATCAAAACACTGCATATTCTTGTCTGTGTAAATTATTATAGTTCCAAAAGTGAGATTTTCTCTCTTTAGATTACATTAATGACACAGAAGACAGCAGGTATATTAGGCTACTGTCCCTTTAAGACCGAATGCACGGATTCAATATACACGTTTTCCTTCCCAACTGTTTACGTTCACTTAAGACTAAATTAAATTACTGAAAATAAATTAATGTTTACGAGGATATATGCAAAGACGCCATTTTGAAATGTGTTTTTAACTATTTAAGCACAATTAGGGGGCAAAAAGAACTCAGTTCAGTACACACACGCTCTATAAGCAGTGGCTTTATTAATGCGTGTCTCTCAAACAGTGCAATCATATAGCGAAATGAGTTTTCTTTTGCGGCTTATTGAGCATCAGTGGTTTAAAATCACTTGCTTTTTAAACCACAATGCTTAAAAATGCAAGCATACAATAAGCTTTCGTGACTACGCAGCATAGAAACGTCACGCGTGCGTAACCACAATATAGACGATAGTCCAAATTCTCTACCGGTTGACAAATTTCTACTGGTTAATCATGTCTACCTGTATATTGCCCACCCCTAATAAATTGCAATATAAATCAATGAAATGAGAAAGTCAAGTTATTGCAAAATAATACAAAAAGAATCACAAGAATACAGAACTGTGAACAACAATTTGTGAACAAATGACTCTTTTGATGGAGTTCTTGTAAAGAATCTGTAAAGAGTGCCAAACTTGTTATTGGTTTGAATTGGTGTAGTGACACATTGGTGTTGTAAATGAATTATTAACTAAAACTAGAAATATATAAAAAAATATATTTTACACTCATTTAAATGAAGTTGAAATTAAAGGTGCTATATGGAACTTTTCTTCTAAAATGAATCCTTTTTTTATTGCCTGTGTGTAAAGGGGTTGTAATCACACATTACAATGATCCACTTGTTCGGTTTTGCTATTACCTCTGAAGGCCAGTATTCCTATTTCTATGTGAAGTCTCCGGGTCGGATTTTCTGCGAAATCCATCGGATGTGACGTGCATGCGCGCTCCCGAGCTTCTCTCCTTTTTATGTACAGTCTATGCGACGGCACTGGTAAAAGTTGATAAAAGTAGCCTATTATTGTAACGTTGCAGTGGGAGTTTACGTGAGTTTCCAGCATGTTGTGTGATGCTTTCTCCGGTGTGTTGAAAGTCTCAGTGTGGCCGGTACCATGAGTGCTCGCTCTTGTGTTCGAGCACGCGCAAGAGCACGAGCGCTCTTGTAAAAATTGGTTGCAATCTGAAACATCACCGATAGAGGCCGCTAAAAAATACATATAGCACCTTTAAACAAAATATAAATATTAGATGAAAAACTTAAAAATGTGATATGTTGCCTTGGCAACTTACTGAAATAAACCAGTTGAAATAAGTAAATAAGTTGAAGTACTATTAACTTAAGTACTAAAATCTAAATTGAAATAAAATACATTAAAGCTAAATAGAAATATTTACACAAAATCAAAATAATTAAAAATATTTTATTATGAAAACCAAATATAAAAATCAAGGCTGATTCAAAATATTAATAAACACTATAAAAGTATGTAAATAATACTAAGCTAATACTGATACACAAGTTTTATGGTAATTGAATAATATAAATGGCACATTAAAATATTTTACAAAAGAGAGTTTTGTTTTTGTTTAGTATATTGTTCCTCAGAAGTACTAACATTGTAAATTCAATTCAAACTTGTTTATAAAGCAATTTTTTAAAGCACATTATAAAGCACAAAGTGCTGAGCTATAAAAATAACTAATTAAGATAAAACAGAGGAACATTTTCAGGAAACCGTTGAGTGGAATTGGAACCAGAAGAGTTAAATAAATTCCTTACAATTTCCATGCCAATATATCACAGAGACAGTGTCACTGAACAGCAGAGAGATGTTGATGGTGTTAAAGTGAATGTTTCTTGGTGTTTATGAGATGCTTTGATGGTCTCATGGGACCAAGAACAAACGTGACCCTCAACACTTTCAAAACAACTTTCATTATGGAGATACTAATCTCTCTCTCTCTCTCTCTCCTTAAGAGAGTGGGAGGGAGAGGAAAACGAGAGCGAGTGAGGCTACAATGTTCCATGACATCTAAACACTCTGTAGCTTTCTGCAGTTATAAGTGCCAATGAGGCATGGGGCATTAACCACACCAGAGTATTTTGGGCACAGTGAGGTGGAACTGGGGAGTTCAGCTATTGTTCTGGAATGAGACAATCTCAACTGTAAGTGTGCGTGATTTTGAAGCATGCAGTCACGAGAGGCTGTAAAAGGCATTTCAAAGGGCCCCAAGTGCCCAGCGATCCCCTTATGAGCTGAATCCTGGTTCGTTCCAGCACATATTTCACTGACAGCTGTACTGTGTTCTAGGCCTTGTGTTGTTTGGTTATTTAGATCTCTGGAAACAGGGTTAAACCTTGTCCTGGACTTCAAAAGATTTCAAATGAAGGCTCACAGCCATGGCGATGGGGTCCAGAGATTGGCCATGCCTCTATCTGAAAATCCCACTTCTGTTCTGAAGAAATAGATGTAGTTGATTCCAATAAAGTCTGATGTTAGCATGCAGCTAAACTAAAAACTTATAAACAGCAAACACAACTCGTACACAAATGTTGTGTGAAATAGTCTATTCTCAATAAGATTGTACCATTTTCATCAATACTTTTATAAATGAACAAAATAGATTTACACTACTATTCAGAAATTTGGGGAAAGAGTTAAAAAAATCAATACTTTTAATTAAACAAAAGTGGAAGTGGACATTTATAATGTTGCAAAAAAAATTCTTTTGGACATTCTATTCATTAAAAATTAGCACTGTTTTTCCACAAAAACATTAAGCAGCAAAACTGGTTTTCAACATTGCTGATGCTGATAACAAGAAATATTTTTTGAGCAGTATATTTGAATGATTTCTGAAGGATCATGTGACACTGAAGACTGGAGTAATAATGCATAAAATTCAGCTTTGTTGTCACGGGGAATAAATGTGTCCCTGGATCACAAAACCAGTCACAAGTAGCACGGGTATATTTATGGCAATGGCATTTAGCAAAAATCATCAGGATATTAAGTAAAGATCATGTTCCATGAAGATATTTGGTCAATTTCCTACCGTAAATACATAAAACATTTATTTTTGTGAGTAAATGCAGCACAATCACGAACATAAATGGACAACTTTCAAGACGATCTCCTCAATGTTTGGATTTTTTTGCACCCTCATATTCCAGATTTTCAAATAGTCGTATCTCGCCCAAATATTGTCCTATCCTAACAAACCATGCATCAATGGAAAGCTTATTGTGCTTTCATATGATGTATAAATCTCAAAACAATTGACCCATGTGACTGGTTTTGTGGTCCAAGGTCACAAATTACATTTTAAAATATATTTAAGTAGAAACAGATATTGTAAATAATATAGTAATAGTAGTAATATTTCACAATATAACTGTAGTTTTTGATAAAATAAATGCAGCCTTGGTGAGCATAAGAGATTTATTTTCAAAAACATCAAAAAAATCTTACCGACCCCAAACTTTTGAACACTAGTGTTTATTCAACCTTCTCACCAATTCCAACCATTTTGGATGTAAATAAATGCTGCAATGCATTTTGCAAACAGTGCAAAATGCATTCATGGTCTGTCAATAATACATGCAATGCAGCCTAAGATTTTGGCCAAAATGAGCCTAATTTTGTTGTCTACTATTTGAAAAAGACTTTTCATTAAGACAATGATGCCTTAACATCTTGCCTATATAAGCAGCCAACTAGGTTTTAGAACAGCTAACCACTTAGCTGGCCAAAACCTGCTTACAAAGAATGTTCCAATATAAGGGAGTTTAGTAAATGTTATAGGTGTGTCATCACTATGACTCACATTCACTGCTGTTCCTTTTAATATAATGCACAACGCCCACCCTGCAGTCCGTCTGTACACAGAATAATACAATAAACCCCCAACCCCTCTCTCTCTCTCTCTCTCACAAAGACACACATACAGAGTACAGGAAGACTGTGTGTGTGGGGCATGGTATTTACTTAGCCAGAGCTATAATGAGAGCTTATGAGAAAAGACAGGGCATTGGAGAGGTCAAAGGTCACCAGCAGCAGACAGGATGAAAACAATCACCGGTGACTCAGGGGTTGCAATCTCATGATTCATAGCTATAGCATCACATCTGTCTAGAAAGGCAACAATACGCTTTTCATATTTGCTTTGCTGTCCATACGTTTTATAAGGCACAAATCTTTTAGTAACTGGAGCTAATGAGCTGATCCAAACGAATCAGAAACAGCAACACGCATGCCAGTTTTTGGGGAGTGGTCCCGGATTCGTCAGACGCACTAATGTTTCCAGCATGTTTTGTGTTGTCAGGGCGACAGTAATCCTGCGGGTGTCTGCTGCTGGGTTTCCTGTTGAGGGTTTTGGAGTCAGGGAGGCTGCTGGAGGGGGTTTAGGTAGAGGACAATAGCTCTTGAGAATCACACGCACCACAATTCATGACGAAACCACAAATATACTGGTCACGCCTCTGTAAAACTTTACACACACACACTTTGGCACAGATGCTCTCATTAGGAGAGGGTTTAAATTAGTTTGAAAATCATTAAAATAAACCCAACCACTCACTCACTAAGTCTGCAACTTTTACCGTGTGGCATTTTTAACTGTATATCTCACAGTCCCACATACTGCCCACAGATGGAGAACAGCCACTAACTATTAGCGCATGAAAGCTTATCATCAAAACACAAAAACGTGCATGTGTGATGGAGACAAGCTGTGTAAAGAGAACATCAGTGGCAATGACCCATCTGAAAGGCAGATCAGATCAATATAAAGTAGCAGACTGGCATTTCATGCAGGACTGGACGTCTGATTGTCCACTGTAATTAAAGGAATAGATCATACAAAACAAAACAAAAAAAAATCATTATTTACTCACCCTCATGTCATTACAAACATGAGGACTTTCGTTCTTCTGTGGAAAATAAAAGAAGATATTTTGAAAAATGTCTCAGGTTTTTTTTGTCCATACAATGAAAGTCAATGGGGTCCAATCTTGTTTTGACTTGCACTGTGTGCATAAAAACAGTAGAAAATATTCTTTAAAATATATTATTTTGCATTCTGCAGTAGAAAATATTTCTCACAGGGTTGGAACAACATGAGGGTGAGTAAATGGTGACTTTCATTTTTGATTGAACTATCCCTTTAAATTGTCATCCAGGTTGAGGTGGATTTGTCAGTGGAACTATAATTTTGTTTATTTTGCATCTGTGGCGTTTTGCAGATGCGTTTGTTCTTCTCGCTGGTTTCTCTTCCCTCCATTCTGAGCTGACCTCTGCTGCGTCGTTTCATTTTAACTCGCTTTCTGTAACAGATCCTTCTCTGTAAATAGGCATGAGTTTGGCTTTTCGCTTGGCTGGACTTTCTTCGAAAGCTATTTTTAGCTTGCGGTTTGCGGAAAGGTTTCTCTGTTCCTCACCACAGGCTGAAGATTTTGCCTGTCCTTTGGAGAGAATTTAAACACGGGTGTGTGCTGTGAGAATGGAAAACCAAAGCTAGCGGGGCGCACACCTAAAGTAAAGTCATTCTGACAGCAAGCAACTCTTTTGATTGAGACAGATCTGTAGCATTTCAGTTACTGGGTGTCACTGATTGTCTGTCTGGAAGTTTGAGAATCTCTGTCTAAAATTACACACAAAAAAAATGCTATATGGGGTCAGACTGCCAGGTCATGACCTCTCTGAGGTCACCACACCCGAGTGTCAGACGGTCAGACTTCTAATGGATGATGTCATGAGGTTAAGCAAAGGTGACCAGGTGATGAACACATATTCACAAACACACACTTGAGAAGTTTCAAAACACAGCGACAGGAAAACTGCTTACATCCACTGGATTTTCTGCAAAGCAGAGAGTTTTAAAGAAGAAGTAAGATTTTTTCTCTCTCTCTCATGAAGAAACAAAGCTTCATAAGAGCTTTAGGGAAGTGACTGGTTTTGGGTGGTTGCCTAAGTCAAAAAAATCGCCTAACAAGTGACAATCGCAAGTCTGATTGTGTAGAAACACCTCTCCTCAACAAGTTAAGGTATTGTTCAGGTCTGTAGCACAAATGGTGCAGGACAAATTATGCAAAGCCAAGAACTACTAATTAACATCAGGGAAGTAAAACCCATTAAGAGATAATGGAGATGAAGAGATATGAAGAGAGGACAAACAAAAGTCAAACTGTTGTAAGTCCACAGAGGAAAGACGGTCTTACCTTTCTTGGTTTGACTTTGTCTTGGTAGTCATATTGAAAAATGCCTTTATAACTCAAACCCAGCCACCATGGGATACCTTGCTTATCCTGAGAGAGAGCAAGAGAGAGAAAAAGAGAGCATTAATACACACACGACGATAAGATGAGTAGTGTCAGCTCATGGTTGATGACAACATGATTATCTTAAAAACACAGTCTTAAGCATCCTTTAAGACTTAACTAAAGTGCCGATACTGCAGGTTGTGAGAACATACGTGTGTGTGTGTGTGTGTATGGACTGACGGCTGTGCTTATAAATTTCCCCTTCGAGCAGACTGACCCACCTTAACAGCGTAATAATGCACTCCATATGTGGGCAATGACTCCACTACACTCATATAACTGTGAGAGAGAAGAAAGAAGAAATCATTGACAATATGTTATGTATGTTCCATATGCAAACAATTAACATTAGCAGAAAACACGTGGGAGTGGATCGCGGAAGTAGAAAAAGGATTTGGATACTTCAGGCACGCTTAAAATGCATGAAGACATTGCATTAGATACTGAATCAAAAGAACACAAAACAAGCACAGTTTCCATAATGAAAGTCAATGGACTCAAAAACATTAAATCTCACTCTTGCTCTCTCTGTTACCAAACATGTTGATATTTGAGTTTTGTGTCGCCATTGACTTTAATAATAAGGACAAAACTGCTGTATCTTCTTTTGTGTTCCGCAGAAGTAAGAAAGTAATTTTTGGAATGACAGAAACAATGACAGAATTTTGATTTTTGGGTGAACAATCCGTTTAAGATGAAAAGGATTTGGACACTTTCTGGTCGTCAAACTTAGTGTTACATTTTGGACATAACATTCTTTCTCGCTGTCTTACTTGACGATAGCCTGGCCTCTGGACTGTCCACTTAGCTTCTTATAGTGCTCAATGACCCGGTCCTCACTGTAACACACACACACACACATTAGAGGCAACAGATGACAATGTTCATGAGAATGTGTCGGTCAGCCTATTTTAATTCCACAGAAACACGAAACGGACAACAGTGAGAGCTTACAGATGTACAGAGACACAGCCAATGAAACACAACACCATGAAGGAGATAAGTTCATTCTTAGAACAGGAAGTACACCGTCCTGCTCATTATGAATGTGTGAGTGAGTGAGTGAGTGAGTGTGTGCGTCTCCGAAATGCAGCATCTGTGAAACACTTCATTCGCATCAAATAGAATTTGAGGTCAATTATGTTAGCGAATTATTCAAGGTAATCCTTTCCCATGGTGCTCTAAAACACGGAGCAGATACTACATCTTGTTAATACCTCTTCATTATCAGCTGACAGCTGTGTGTGTCTCTCACCAATATGCGAGCGAAGGGTGCTCCTTCAGTGCTTGTGTAGGCAGTGCAGGCAGTTTCTTCAGATCAGCCCTAGTAACATCATTACTGTAAAAATAACACAAAATGCTCAGAAAGAGTACCACCTAACAGGGTAGATAATCCGGCAATCAGATTCACAGAATAGCAAGGCGGCGGCAAATGATGGAGAGAAAGAATAATAAGAAATTACTATTATTATCAATAATAATACTAATACATTATTTTTTTTTTATTCCTTATTCTTGTGTGACTTTAAGTATTTCTCTTTATCCAGCTATGTAAAGAAGAATTAATAATAATAATAATAATAATAATAATTGAAATTGTAATAATAACTGTGTCCAATAATAATAATAATAATTGTCATTTGACTAGTTATAAGCTGCAATTTATGTAAAAATGTTGATCAATTAATAAGTCAAGATTTAGATATTAAAATCACATCTGATATCACTTCCAGTTCATTTTTTAAATGGAAGGTTAAATTGTATATTATCGCTCACAATGTGCTCTGCACATTTTGGCAAAATTAGTAGACTATCAGGGTATTTCACGAAAATAAAATGTCCATATTGTGCCACTCCAAACAGAGAACAACGGAGAGGCTGAGGGGAAGTGTATTAGGAAATAGAGTTGAATAAAACTATCAGACACAGAGTGATAGAGTAAAGCTGAAAGGATGCACATGAGACAGATTTGTAGCTGAGATACTGTGTGTAGAAAGTGTTTCAAGAGTGTGTGTGTGTGTGTAACGGAGAGAGCCAGAGGTTAGTGTGTGTAATTTAACACTGTTTATCCTCTGCATTCCATTTCCTCCCCTCTGTCTCCGTTCCCAGGGTTCACACCCCCATATCTCTCTCATTCCTTCTCTCTCTCCATCTCTCTTGAATCGTGTGCATGTGCTTATGTGGGAAGGAGAGTTTGATATATGCCACAAATTGGATCTGCTTTCACTCTGCAATGACACACTGATAGAAACTTTGATAGTGTGTGCATGTTAAAGGGGGTCAATGGAAGGTGATTCATTCATTCAAAAACCTTCTTACCTCGTGAAGTCTCCTTTACCTTCCTGTGGGAGAGAAAAATGACATATTTTAGAATCAATAATGAGTCCTTGGTGGTAGTCAAGAACGCTTGGAAAGATTCTATCCTCTGATACACAGAACGGTGCGTGTGTGTCTCAGAGGGGAATGCAGTCGCAGCCATCTGGACTGAATCCTCTGAAAGGTCAAACACACATAACATACCTGATACTACAACACCTGGATCACACATACACATCACAAAGGAAAACCGTATTTCTCTAAAGTACTTCCCTCGTATGATTAACTTACAGTACAAAGGAAACATCCTGTTTTAGATTTAAAATAAAGCACCCTGTCAGGCTGAAATACTGTAGTGACCGGAATATGACTCTATAATGCTTACACCGGAATATGACTCTATAATGCTTACACACGTGTGTTTGAGACGCCCTGAACTTAAAAGTTCAGCGCAGGGTTCATGAAGGTGCATAAAATGATAAACAGTCCAACATGATCTTACCTGTAAGATGTAGGAGGCCAGTTCAAACACCACCTCACTGTCCACCTCTATGAGCTCCTGGAGACAGACAGAGAAAAAAGAACGAGAGAGTTAGGTTCAGGATCACAGCAGACAGGACATCTCCATTAATCTGCCTCTTATCTTATCTCTCTCTTTTTTAATGACCTGATCTGCTGACTTATCACTGAAGGGTCTATCTAAATCACTTCAGCTATTTCCTGTGTAATCAATAGCAGGACAAAGCCACATACACACACGTTTTTTTTAGATGAGGGGTTATTGAAGTGTAGTGGGTCTTTACTACTTAAATGACCAAGACAAACGGAGTGATTCATTACCTTTGCAGAACACAAGAATTTCAGGAATGTCACACACACACACACACACACAGTACTGGCATATATTGGGAAGCTGACTCTAAAGTAAAGTGTGAGCAATGAGCTAATGGTGAGAATGTGTGGTATGCGACAAATGACATTCACAAATACAGATTGTTTTTGGAAGAATTAAGCACTTTTAGAAACATTTTAAAACTTATATATAAAAAGTTTCGTGTTGGAATTTTTTTTTCTGTTTTTGAAAAAAGTCTCTTGTGTTCACCAAGGTTGCATTTATTTGAAATTAATACAGTAAAAAAAAAAAAAAGTGAAATATTGTGGTGTCACATGATCCTTCAGAAATCATTCTCTAGTGTGGACTTTTGCGTTCCAATTTAAGTGAGCTTAGCTTGGTGCTCAAGAAATTTGTTATCATCATCAATGTTGAAAACAGTTGTGCTGCTTAATATTTTTGTGGAAACTGCAATATATTGTTTTTTCAGGATTCTTTAATGAATAGAAAGTTCAAAAGAACAGCATATTTATATTTTTGCAATAGAAATCTTTTCTAACGATGTCAAAATATATGGTTACTTCTGATCAATTAAATGCAGTTCTTTAAAAAAAACCTTTACATACATGTGTATATATCATGACATTTTATTTTATGCTGTTTGGTGCCTGAAGGATAGTCGAAAGAAAAGAGCTTGGTAATGTGCATGTTTTATGGTGCCATCAGCTAATCAGTGTTGTCATGATGTCACTTTCCGGCAGCTCCAGAGTGATTTGTTACATGGCATTTATGGCTAAAATGCTCCACGTGAACAGATGGAAGTAACAAATGTATGCACCTTGACCAAAGAGGTAGTAGCTAATACTCCCCTCTAGTGGTAGAGCAGTGACAACAGTTTACCTTATAGATGCAGGACTTTGCATTGAGGAAGAACAGCTCTATTGTGGCATTGTCCTTAAGGTAAGAGATGCTTTCAATGTAGAACCTGTTGAAGAGAAAATACACTCATCAAAAATGGCTAAGTTTAAAGACAGTAGTTTAATATACAATATACAAATAACAATTAACAGATTAAAATAAGTTGTGAATGTGATTCAAAATTCTTCAGTGTGAGTAACCTATTCTGATTCCACTTTAGCAGGTCATTCAATGAACTCACTGAAAAAAAAACAATTCATTATATACACAGAGTCAAAAACCAATCACTAGAGGGCATCATAAACACTCGCTCTATCCTCTTGCTGTCTCCATCCCTCTCAAAACCCACAAAAAGAAAAACAAAATCCACTGTACAAGCTTCATTTAGCACTCAGATTAGAGTTAGCGGGAACTACAACAACAAACAAACACGTAAGTAATTGTCTCAAAATCAGCATGAATAAATAAGCGGTCTCAGCATGACAGTTTTCATTTCAGCTGAAGGCTCAAGCTGTGACATTCACATATGGACGGTTACACAGACACACACATAAATAGATATATGTACAGATGCATGTAATGTATATGACCTTGAACATACACCGAGGCACACAATGAACTTAAAATGAACCCTACGACACATGACACAAAGATTTGAATCCATGACTGTGTAAAGAAGTAACTGGCAGTGAAGAAAGAGTTTTAGAGAGAGAGAGAGAAAATTAGTGAAAGTGAGAGAGATCAAAGTGATTAAAACAGCATTGACAGCTGGTTTAATTTGAGATGTGAGTGAGACAGAGTCTTAAACGCATCAAAGACTTTAGCTCTCTCCAATCAATAGCCCAATCACAGGCAGAAAGGATAACACACATACACAATGATGTACACAGGACACCATGCATGCATTAAAAACGGGGCTTTCACTCTAATTCAAACTGCACTGACATGCAATAGCTCAAGCACCTATTAAAGGGTTAGTTCACCCAAAAATGAAAATTATGTCATTAATGACTCACCCTCATGTCGTTCCAAGCCCGTAAGACCTCCGTTCATCTTCGGAACACAGTTTAAGATATTTTAGATTTAGTCCGAGAGCTTTCTGTCCTCCATTGAAAATGTGTGTACGGTATACTGTCCTTGTCCAGAAAGGAAATAAAGACATCATCAAAGTAGTCCATGTGACACCAGTGGGTTAGTTAGAATGTTTTGAAGCATCGACAATACGTTTTGGTCCAAAAATAACAAAAACTACGACTTTATTCAGCATTGTCTTCTCTTCCGGTTCTGTTGTCAAGCCGCTTCAGTGATGCTGATGACGTAAGACGCTGCTGACGTGTTATCCGGTGCGCCCGAGCTTCGTTTACAGTCTGAGGGAGACGCACGCTGTAAACAAAACAATCTTCGCAAACATGTCTAAGGATTTCGACACAGAGGAAGACTTGCATTTTTTTGCCCAGCCATATTTCTTTGAACCCGAATACACGGACACACGTCAGCAGCGTCTTTCGTCAGTAGCGTCACTGCGAACAACAGAACCGGAAGAGAATACAATGCTGAATAAAGTCGTAGTTTTTGTTATTTTTGGACCAAAATGTATTTTCGATGCTTCAAAACATTCTAACTAACCCACTGATGTCACCTGGACTACTTTGATGATATCGTTATTTCCTTTCTGGACAAGGACAGTATACCGTACATACATTTTCAATGGAGGGACAGAAAGCTCTCGGACTAAATCTAAAATATCTTAAACTGTGATCCGAAGATGAACGGAGGTCTTACAGGCTTGGAACGACATGAGGTTGAGTCATTAATGACATAATTTTCATTTTTGGGTGAACTAACCCTTTAAAGCAAAATGCATGTGTGCATTTAAGTGTTTGTGTCTGTGTGTGACCCAGAAAAGCAAAGTGATGCAAGTGGAATAGACTGAAAGAAAGAAAAGCAATCCAAATGTGTCCCAACAATTGCTGAGCTATTTTAATGCGGAGCTTGACAGCAATAAACCAGCATCTACCCACAGCGAGAGTGGTGATGTATGACTGTGTGCTGATTGCAACTTGCAAACAAATTTGCCCACTATAACTCTCTCGCACACACAGTCATACAAACACACATGAGCAATAAATATACTGGGTTGCTCTTTGTATTGGTCATATTTCGAAGCAGATGCAATTAAAATATAAATGAATCAACCCTCCTAGCAGATATTTTGCTCATGCTCTGCAATTCAAACACAGTCTGATTAACACTCTGCTGTTGCCATGGTGCTCAAATTGCTGGAGGTGTTAATGAGAGGAATGGTGGATTCTGATTGGCTAAGTTCTCTGTAACTGCTAGTGAGCTGTGGTTTACTGACCCCGCTAATTTGAAAGAATAAACAAACACAGACACAACCCCTCTCCCCCAATACGAAAATACTCAGACAGAAGTGGTGACGCCAATTCACTCTGAAAGTCTTGTGTTTTTTTATATGCAACTGTGATTTTTGTTACCAGATGTAATAAGAACATTATATTTATTTATACAATATTAGATCTTTCTGGTCCTTGATGTTCCCCCAGTATCAGTACTGGAGCGGTTTCACCGTTTGTATCACTCTGCTTGCGGTGACTCATGGCGGTCGAGCAAATCCACTATATTTCTATTTTTGATAATTCGCATTCAAACGTCCAATTTGATGCTTAAAAACGCAGCTCACTAGATTTTGAAATGTGTTTATTGTGTTTTTGTTGCCATTGTACTTACCTTACGCAGAAGTACAGCACAATGGGTCCAGATTTCTTGGGAAACTCGTGTTCCAGCACACGACGATCTAACTGCAACCAGCTGAAATGACCCCTGAAACACAGCCCAAGAGAAATGACTGATAGTATCTGCTACAGCAATCGGAAAAGTCTTGCAACATCTTACAATGTCTCATTCATAGTACCACATAACGTTAAAAAACACCATGTGAAAAATGAGCCACAAGAGGGGTGTTTTATGTTCAAGATGTCATCGCATGTGGATTTTCATGCATAATTTAGTCAGTGATGACAAAAACAAAAGCACTCAGGAAAGTATTGCATTGATATATAAAATACTGATGCTAGTCTTAGCAAGTACCACTGACAAGCAACAACACAATGTGTTTTAAATTGTATTTGTATAGGAAAATTTGAACTCACACTGTGTGTGCACTTGTTTTTTGACAGAAATCCATTTGTCTATTTGCATGTTGTCCTTGGCGACTGCAAACTGTCAACCCCTTGTTGGGAAGGATCAGCGGGCGGATCAAAGGTCACCAGACAACATTTCAAAATCTTTGAAAACTACATATAACACATTTCCCCAAGCACACTAGCAGCGAGAACAGACGTGATGCTGCTCTTAAGTGTGCCTTAAAGAAATCATGCGAAGATACGTCTAACAAATGTCGCACAGCGGTAGGTCACACTGTGTAGGACTAAATGAAAAGCTGGTTGTCGCAGAAAGTGAAGAAGGGAGAAAGAGGGAAGCCAATCATCTCCTGTGGCATTATCACAGCATGCTCACTCATCCACAGTCAGAGAGCTGAACTATTCATGACTACAGCTTCATCTGACAGTCTTTTCTCATGAGTTTAGAGGCATGTGTAGTATTTCATAGGATGTGTTGGGTATACGTACGTCTCATCTACGTAAGAGATTCCAAAATATTCCTTCTCCTTCAGGTTGAAATGGGACGCCACCAGGTCTAGAAGATCCTTCGCCATTAGCTTGGGCTGCGAGAGACAGAAGAAAAAAAAGAAGTTAGGTGTCATCACGAAAGAGATCTTTTCATTCGGAATATTCACACAAAGACAAAAACACCCAGACACACACACACACAAGGTCAACGAGTTGGCAGGCTGTGAGCGTCGTATTCTGATGAGTATTGATGCACTGCAGTGACTCTGCAATTTCATGCAGACTCTGTCTGCAGTCTGTGTGTGTTGCATCTTGAACAGAACCTGATTTTCTGCAAAAGTAATGTCCAAAATATGCTCATACAACTGGCATATTTGCTCTTAAGAAGGACAATCATTTTGATGGTTCTCAATAACGAACTACAGAGGTTTTAGACTTAGCAGCACTGACACACACCCAGAACATTCTGGAAAACTGAGAGACACACCAGTTGTCAAGCTGTCTATGATTCTGCAAGCTCGGGGCTTTCCCTGTGTGTGTGTGTAAGTGAGTGTAAAGTGTGTGTCAGAGCCAGTGTGTGGTAAACCATGGGTGTGTCACTGGCTTTGAGCGTCGACACTGAAATCACTGGCATTCTGGGACATCTCTCTGTACTGCTTACCAGCCAACCAACATCAACACACAATCTTTATGTCTATGTCTATACAAACATGCATATTAAATGGTTGGAGTATGTAAGATTTTTTTTTGTTTTTAAATGTAGTATGTACTTTTTTAAAGAAGTAACTTAGCTCACAAAGTCTGCATTTATTTTATCAAAACTACAGTAATATAACCGTTTTCTATTTTAATATATTTTAAAATATAATTTTAATCAGTGTCACATGCCCCTTAAGAAATCATTCTTATATGATGATTTGCTGCTCAAGAAACATTGCTTATAATTATCAATGTTGAAAACAGTTGTGCTGCTTAATAATTATTTGATGATAAGAAAGTTCAAAATAATAGCATTTATTTGAAATAGAAATCTTATGTAACATTATTAGGGGTGGGACAAAATATCGAAAGGGCAATAAATCATTGTCTTTCTCCGTACGATACAAGAATCGATATGCTGGCGCCAAATATCGATTTTTTTAATTAATGAAATAAGGCTCTCTAAATAGATTTTCCTGGCGTCGCTACTTCATGCCTCCTCGAGGTGGTCCTCAACACATGGATGAAGGAAATGTAAACATAAGTTCATAAGCCTATGAAAAAGGTTTTTAACGGGACGGCGGCAGCAATGTGAGTAAAATAATAGATGCCCCAGCCACGTTTAAGTCCAAAGACTGGACCCACTGTTTGTACCATTGTTGGGACAAACAAAATCGACAAAGAGTACGCAATAGACAAGAACTGCCTGGTAAAAGTAATGTGCACTTGTAATACCACGAACATGCAAAGTCACTTGCAATGCCATCACCATGATCTCAATGAAAATGTTTAATTTACCTAAAATGTTCAATTTAATTTACAGACTGAAAAACTTTTTGTGCTGTTTTCTAACAGTTTGGATTTGAATAAAGAGAGAAAACCGACACTTAACCTTTTCACAGGCAATTTGTTTTCATAATTAGACAGATATCGTGATGTATCATTATAGGATTGTCTAGCAATGTATCTTATCGCAGAATTGCTGTATCATGAATCATGATATAGTTTTTTGTGTTTCTTTTTATATGTATGTTTTATATTTATTCACTTTTTCTTTACAAAATGATATGTTAATAAAAAAAAGACAAAAGTAAAAAGCACTGAAAAGAGATAAGCTACAAGAGAGAAAGATACAAAATCGGCAAATGAAATTAAAACAAGATGTGATTGTGCACTTGACATGCACAAACATTGTGTGCATGTGCCTGTGTCTTCAAAACACTTTAATTACTGTTTCGGTTTCAACACAGACCATTCTGAATTAAAAGCACACATAAATACAGACACACATACACACACACACACACCAACCCTCTTTATAAGAGAGCCAGCCCACTCACACACCCTAAAAATAGCACAGCAAAATCTGGAGCAAACGTACAATCACTGACACAACCTCTGCTTACAGAATGAAAGAAAGAAAGAAAGAAAGAAAGAAAGAAAGAAAGAAAGAAAGAAAGAAAGAAAGAAAGAAAGAAAGAAAGAAAGAAAGAAAGAAAGAAAGAAAGAAAGAAAGAAACTGTAAAATTACAAGATCATCATTATTTTGTTGCGTATTATTACATTTTAAATTGTAATGTATTTCTTCTAGCTAAAGCTTTGACTAAGGTCGGTTCTTAAAACATAGTGAGTTGTTTCAAACCCTAGTGAGCTGCCTACGTAGACAGCACTAAAAGGTACTGAATAATAGGTGCAGGTCAGAGAATAAGCATCATGCTGCCAAAAAAAGATACCTTATTAAACAGAAAATATCAACACAATAGTTCAATCCAAGTAAGAAAGAACTATTGCTGTCAATATCATCATGCGCTATGTATTTTTATTACTCATTAGAGCAGCAATTACCAAACTTTTTTCTTAACCGAACCCCCTTTGCCCTAAAACATTTACTTAAAGTAAGATTTTAAGTTAGCATTTTGATAATTTAACAACACACTAGCATATTTACAGTTCACTGATGTTGGTAAAAAGTCACTCAAAACAAATCATTTTTTATGATAGTGTTTTTTTATTATTATTTAAAATCATTTAAATGTTACATTTGTACGATTTAATTATTAGCTTTTTGTCAACTCACAAAGCCCCCTTGAGTTCCCTTGTGCCTTTCCCAGATATTCGTGAACCCCAGTTTGGGAAACTCTGCATTAGAGATGCTGAAAAACTTTTGTGAATGCTAAACCCTCCTGGATTCCAGCACCATTGCCTGTCTTGTGTGCCTCACGTGAGGGCTATTTGTGTGGCGGGAGAGAGGAGTTGCTGCCTATGCAGAGCATCTCAAATAATCTCAAATCAGGTTCCATTTCAGTTAGATTTAGCCTTAGAAGGCTGTTGCCAATAAAAACCTTTGCAGTCTGCTGAGACTGCAATTACCATCCTCTCTGATTCACTACCCTCCCTTCAGGACTGATCTTAAAAACCCAGCTTTCAGCAAGACATCTTGTTTTAGATATTTTTTTATGGCGTTAACGTTGTGGTTATTCACACATGAACCAATCAGTATTTTATGAGATTCTTCATCTCTGGTTCTTCAGGTGAGACATGCAACTCTGTATCATATAAATCAATTGGTACATTTAATCTCATCATTCAAAGCAACATGGTGTGAAACAGCCTGCTTCCTCAATTAGCCAAAGCGACTATGTAAGTGTCTGTCTGCGGTAAGAAGAGGAAGTGGGTTTAACATAGCCGCAATCTTCAATCTTGACCCATTTGTGGCGGTGTATGTGTGTTTGTCCAGTTGAGAAAATGAAAAGAGCAACTCAAACCATATCAATTTTCTTAAAGAATGACAGTATATTCTATCCCTTTCCGTATCATTTTCTTTCTGTTTAGCCTCCAGACTTGATTATGACAGTAACTGATGTAATAATGTGTTCAGGCTCTTTGAAATGTGAAGATAAGAAGGATAAAGAAGTATTAATATCCTGTTAGTGTGCACTGAGGGCCATCAATATGAGCGCTATATGGTTTTAACAGATTTAATGTGGGATGGCTATCATCTCCTCTCTGCCATTACACTTACAGAGGTTGATGCAAATCACAGACACACGTTTCCACATGGAGAAGCATGTGATAGCGCGTGTGGCTGTGAGGAAGAATATCCGGACTGTTGTGATTTAATATCATTAAACAGTGGGTGTCTGATCAGGACGGAAGAGCGATGACAAGAACATGCGCCGTAAGGTCTCATCAGGTCTAGATCACAGAGATGAGAGATGAGTCAGCTTTCATCACACAGAATGACTTCAACACAATGTATCGCTAGTGTTTAAGTTGAGGATTTATCACTGTTAAAACATGTTATCTGATCAAAAATGCAGACTAGATACTGCCCTACTTTGTACACTGTAAAATAACAGAATTCACAAGCTGCATTCATACCAAAAGGTGCATTTATAGATAGTGCATGTTTAATCCAAAACAGCCAAGGTGCAAGCATGGGAAAAAATGGGTCCATTCCAAAACAAAGTGAGAGGCCTTGTTGCCTATTGGTTACATAGGCAGCTACCTTCAGATATGGAACTTTACAAGTGGCTGATTTGGAACATCCTATTGGTAACAATTGTGCAACACACAAATAGCACCCTCGAATAAGTGCAATCCCCTAACTAAACATTAAGATAAATAGCACAATTAGATTGAACTTTTTTGGTGTTAAATTATTTAGAAGTATATAATTATTGCATTTTAGCTGACATTTCTCTCATTTTATCTGCCTTCTTGGATTTCAGTTTTCACAGAGATTGTAGCAATACCTTCTGTGATTGCTTTTTCCACAATGGATGTATATGATGGATTTAAAAGTTGGCCAAAAAGGTATCTAAGTGGTATCTAGTCTAAAACTCAGCCCTTAAAGTACTTTTACTGTATTATTTAGCACCTATATAACTCAGAAGTCTTCTTTAAGAATTAGCAAATTTGCTCTTGTAAAACTTGTAAGTTCCTCACAGACACAGGGCTCGACAATAATGACTGCCCGATGGACCGAATACTACATTGAGTTCTCTTTCATGTCTTCTTGCACTTGAACAAACAAATTCAGACAAAATTATGTCAAAATGCCCGTCTTGGCGAGTATCCTAGTAAACATAGTCGGTTAATGTCTTAAGTGAACGTAAACAGTTGAGAAATAAAGCACCTGTGTAACACTTTATTTGATCCAGGCATTGGGTCTTAAAGTGACAGCAGCCTAATATTCCTGCTGCTGTTTGTTTTTAATGTTAATCAAACAACAAAGGGCATGAAAAAAAATCACTCACTGCTCTTGACTGAATAACTTTTATAACCTTAATAAGGAGTAATCTATATTGAATTTATACAGTGAATAATATGCAGTTATTTTACATTTGATTACTTTATTTAATTTCTGTACCTGATAACTACTGTTAGACCTACCTGAAAAACCTAAAAAGCAATGTTTATTTCATTTGAACATTTGTTCTAATGTATTTATTTGTGCTATTGCTCATAAGTTGATTATTTGTTTACTTGTCTTTAATAATATTTTTAATTTATGTTAGTCAGGCTAGTAGTTTTTTGTTGTGGTATCAAAATTGGAATCAAGAATTGTGAAATTTGGTGTCATAACCTTAAGGTTTCATGGGTCAAACACAATGAAAACAATAACGATTTTATTCATTCATTTATTTATTACTTTTTTTTGTGGTGGGAGCGGGGCCAAATTGAACCAAATTTGGTTCAAAATTTGAACCACTGGCCCAACCAGGCCAGTAGAAAAAAAATCCTTAGCATTGAGCCTTGCAGAAATTGTAAATTAAAATGACATCTGAGAAGAAGAATAGAACTAGAACACGAGAGAACCTAACAGCATCTGCTTTGACTCACCATGGAAAATGACGAACACATAATAAACGCATATAATTCACAAAATTACAGCCTGTTGTGGAGAGACAGGTGGGAGATGCAAACGGGCAGTTAGACAGCTGAAAAACAGAGCAAGCTTATCCAAAAATATGAACAAGACTGTTGGCAGCTGTTTTTGTAAGACTGTCTACCTTATTATAAACTAAAGTCATGTCAAATCTGCAAACAGGTAATAAAAAAGGAAACACAAAATACTTTATCTCCATTAAAGCCAATACAGACTGGATATTTTCAACAGCCTTGTATGCAAATAAGACTAAAGATGATGATACAGCAAAGTTCAGTCTATAACCGGACTATAAAATCATCAGATGATGTTGCCAGTCGCACAGTGCAAGATCATCCACGATAACATTCAGAATGGTACATTCGCCTCTAATGAGACGAGGAAGAAGAGAGGAAGAGGAGGCAGTTAAATGAGGCTCCAGAGAGATCCAACAGAGGACCATCAGTAAAACCGAACCAGTCAAGTATTTCACCACTGCATGTGTAAGATGTTTTACAACTTAAAGTGTTGTCACACTGGATTTTAAGTGTGAAAATAATTTTGAATCCTGCTACAACTTCAATGTTAGTGACAGTAAATTAAAACACCATCTAGTCCAGTTTCCCATGATCAGTGTTATTTTAGTTTAACTGATATATCATAGTTTTTAATATTAATTAATTATTAATCAATTACATTTTTATATTTTGTTTTCGTTTAAATTTTGTGTTTAGTCATTTATATTCTTTTTTTTTTATTTGTATTTAAGTTTCTCATAAAGAAGTCACATTTTTTTAAAACTTTTTTTCACAAGTCAATCTGTGACGTTTAGATTCTCAATTAGACGAATATCTTTCCGCGAAGCGAATTTGCATGTCTCCAAACATAAAATTCAACACATATATTTGCGTACATGTTCTTTCACATGCATATGAATGGAAGTTTACAGAATGCAAAATTTAGTGGCCGCCCCTTTAGTTATCACAAAGTCCTGTAGTACATCAACACAATTCCTCTTACAGAAAAATCGAAGAGCTGTTCCTCAAGGAACATGCAGAAAAAAACTAACTTGGAATAACACCAGATTTCTCAATGGCCGATTAACCTACACAACCTTCTCCAGAACATCTGCCCACATGGAGTAAGAGAAAGAGGAGAAAAAGAGTCAGAAAGTAGAAAGAACAGGCTAAATCTTTAAGCCAATGCTAAAAGAACATATATCTAAGTACTCATGACTAAAGTAGGACAAATGTGTAAAGATTATGGAATAAGCGTTTCTGCAACAGCTCAATAAATCATAATCTGAAGAGAGAGTGGGGAAATACAGGAAATACTGCCTTGTTTTTAATATCTTCTCCTCTTACCTCTGCCTCATCCCTTCTTTATTTCCTATCTCTTCCTGGAAATCCCTTCTTTTCCTCTCCCTCATCCTCTTACCTGATTGTTAAGGACTCTCTCACCTCCTCTCCTTTCTAGATTTCTCTGTTTATCAGACCATAACTGCAACCGCAATCAACTAAACCAGAATTTCAGAGGAGAGAAAGAGAGTGTGTGGAAAATGAGAGATAGAGAAGGCAGAGGAATTACATTTCTCCAACTATGATGGAGTTTAAACTGGATTGGAGTAAAGGAATCAGGTCACCTAACTGCATCTGACAGGCATGAGAGAGGAGAGAGAGAGAGAGAGAGAGAGAGAGAGAGAGAGAGATAGAGAGAGAGATAGAGAGAGAGAGAGAGAGAGAGAGAGAGAAGAGAGAGAGAGAGAGAGAGAGAGAGAAAGTGAGCATGAAAGAAAGACAAAATGAATAGAATTGAGCAGGACAGTAAAAAATAAAACAAAACAGAAGAGAATAAAACAGACTTAGAGAACAGAAAAAAATGGCACTGAATAAAAAAATAGAACATAAGAAGAGAACAAAACAAAAGACAATAGGACATAATAGAACCAAACAAGTTCCCTTTCGAAGGGAACTCAACAATACGTCATCGACGTTATGGGGGAACGCCTCAGGCGTGACAGGTGTCTGAAATCACTATCAAATCAAGTCAATCACATTGACCGGCGACAGCCCGTGAATCATTAACGTGAATGATTAACGTGCGACCTGGAAGTATATAAAGGCGCCTTGCAAACATGACAAATCATCTCATCGTCTTCAGGGACTGTTTTGAATGAAACGCTATTCAAGTTACAAACAAAAGGGTAAGATGAAACGCACAGCAAAAGCAGATTGTTTCCGTAAGTGTGCCGACCCGTGTCCGAGGTTTCTGACACCGGCTGACACACACGAGCTGTGCGTTTTTTGTCTGGGAGAAGAGCATGCACGGGAGGTTCTCGAGGGAACCCTCTGTGCAAACTGCGAGCGGTTTTCTCTTAAAACGCTCCGTTCTCGTCTGGCCCTCTTCTCGAGTGAAGGGGGCTCAGCATCTGTTCCTCGTGGTGCAGGTCCCGCTCGTGCTGAGGCAGAGCGGCGACTTTCATCATGGGGTTCTCAGATGGAGCTCGTCGATCGCCTTGAGAGGTCTGTAAACCTCTCAGATGATTCGACGGCTGACGAGAGCGAACTGCAGGTCGATGATGAGGAAGATTTTTCATCGACTGTACCTGCAGTTGCAGCTCTTCCGGACGCGCAGGAGATGGTTGGGGAGTTTTATGATCAGGAAGATCTTGAACCTCCTCAGCCACCCTGCCCCTTGTATGCTGAGCTGGTGGATGTTATGGAGCGCGCTGCTGACAGGCTGCAGTTGCCTTGGCAGCGCGCTAGAGGAGGGGCCGCTCGCGGAAGGCTCGATGATCGGTTTCTCCCCGGCCATACACCACCAGCTCGGGTGAGCCTTCCATTCCTTCCTGATCTGCACATCGAGATCGAGAAGGCATGGAAGCACCCATACTCTGCCCGTATTCACCAACATCAGCGGGCCAGTTTCGCTGATGTTGAGGGGATCGGAGAGCATGGGTACGTGTCAATGCCGCCCATTGACGAGACGTTCGCGAACTATCTCGTTTCTGGGCGGGCAGCGACACTAAAAGCTCCAACCCTACCATCCAAACCGCTGAAGACAACGGCTCGTTTGAATGGTAGAGCATACACGGCAGCAGGTCAGGCTGGTGCTGCACTTCATACCATGGCGGTGTTACAGGCGTACCAGGCCGACCTGCTGAGGGATCTCGACCAGGGGGCAGGTTTGTCCCCTGAGGCGGTGGCTGAGCTGCGCCGCACCACAGATCTGGCTCTCCGGGCTACCAAACAAACCGCTGCCGCGATCGGTCGGTCGATGGCGGCGATGGTGGCTACGGAGAGGCATCTGTGGCTAAATCTAGCTGGCATCGGGGAGAAGGAAAAAACCTTTCTCCTCGATTCGCCAGTTTCGCCTTCCGAACTCTTCGGCACCTCTGTAGAAGCGGTGGTGGGGAAGTTCAGGGAGGCGAAGGCACGCTCAGCAGCATTTAAAACATGTATACCGCTGAGATCCGCGTCCGCACCCAGGCAGGCGGGAGAGCCTGGCCCTTCACAGTCTGAGGACCGTAGGCAGGGCCAGCGAGCCAGTGTCGCCTCTCGAGCGCCCCCTCCCTCGAGGAGCAGGGCGCAGAGGAGGCGTGACTCCCGCAGCAGAAGAGATTTGAGGGAGGTTATCCAGAACAAACGCTCACAGCGTCGGTAGTGGATAACCTCCCTGGAGGGTCACGAGTTCTGCCCTCTCTCTTCTGACCCCCAGGCGTTCATTACATCGGGCCTGGGGATGGGCCTATGATGAGAACTATGTTCTGATGGCCCATCTGGGCCTGGTTAGTGGAAACGCCCCTTTCAGGTATGTAAAGTGGCGGTTCCCAGGTTCGTAAAGAACTTCTGGCGAGTCTTCACTTTGCACGCCGCAGGTGAGCTGCTGGTCTTTTCAAAGAGTATACTTTTTTGTGATAAAAAATAACACATTTCTCTTTACAGACCTCGTTCCCTGTATAGAGTTAGGGGGCCATGTCAAGAATAAGGTAAGATAACCTTTTTGGATATATCAGGGCCTGAAGTTCCCCGTTAGGTGGCCAGAACGAACTATGTTAGCCTTCGGGCTATTAGCCACCTTAGGGTAAAGTAGTTGGTCTCTCTCTGATAGAATGTTTTACTTAGAGTGTTGACTGACGCTAGAGCTTCAGATAGATCTTATGTCCGGCCCATGGGACCGTTTGACTTTTCTGAGTATTTCGCCCCTTGAGCTCTGTTGAGTTTCATTAGGTTGAGTGTTTCTGCAGCCCTTTATATGGAATAATACAGACTATATTATTTAGTAGGCTGTGGCTCCTCCGAGCCCTCAGATAGATCTATGCTTACAGGCTGGCCCTCACCAGGGCCGCCTCTGTAGCTGGCCTAGGCTGTGCCAGGGATATTAGAGGCGTTCTGCTAAAATTAGCATTTCTTCCTCTGACTCTTCACTTTGTGAATGTATGTTTCTGCATCCCTGTATAACAGCCTCCTCCCATGGGAGTCGTTAGGCCATGGCCCGCCCCCTTCTCTGCATTCTGTTTTATAAGGACGTGGTAGGCCTCAATCAGGCCTCCGTGGTATTTCTGTACCTCGCACCGCTATGGCTCGGGTCGAGTACGAAGTAAGCCTTCACTTCTTCCTTTGTCGAAGTTCGCTCCCCTGAAGCCAGAGCATTGCCCTGAGCTGCAGCTAGTAGGCCCAACCAGGCCTCCCTGATAGGCGAGTCCCCAGCCGGCTGGCCTTAGCAGGCCGCCTTGGAACTGTCACCCATCTACATTGGCTGTCAGGTAGTAGGCCTCACCAGGCCTCCCTGGAGACGAGCCCAAGGACTGACAACCGAACAGCTGTGATTATCAGGTAGTAGGCCTCACCAGGCCTCCCTGAAGATGAGCTCCCCACATACTGTGGTTGTAAGGTAGCAGGCCTCACCAGGCCTCCCTGAAGGTGAGCTCCCCACATACTGTGGTTGTAAGGTAGCAGGCCTCACCAGGCCTCCCTGAAGGTGAGCTCCCCACATACTGTGGTCGTAAGGTAGCAGGCCTCACCAGGCCTCCCTGAAGGTGAGCTCCCACATACTGTGGTTGTAGGGTAGCAGGCCTCACCGGGCCTCCCTGAAGGTGAGTTCCCACATACTATGGTTATCAGGTTGTAGGCCACTCTGGGCCTCCCTGAAGGTGGAGCACCCCACATACTGTGGTTGTAAGGTAGCAGACCTCACCAGGCCTCCCTGAAGGTGAGCTCCCCACATACTGTGGTTTTAAGGTAGCAGGCCTCACCAGGCCTCCCTGAAGGTGAGCTCACCACATACTGTGGTCGTAAGGTAGCAGGCCTCACCAGGCCTCCCTGAAGGTGAGCTCCCCACTTACTGTGGTTGTAAGGTAGCAGGCCTCACCAGGCCTCCCTGAAGGTGAGCTCCCCACATACTGTGGTCGTAAGGTAGCAGGCCTCACCAGGCCTCCCTGAAGGTGAGTTCCCACATACTGTGGTTATCAGGTAGTAGGCCTCACGGGCCTCCCTGAAGGTGGAGCACCCCACATACTGTGGTTATCAGGTAGTAGGCCTCACGGGCCTCCCTGAAGGTGGAGCACCCCACATACTGTGGTTATCAGGTAGTAGGCCTCTACGGGCCTCCCTGTAACATTTTCCCTATGGTGCTGGGTTTATGAAGCTAGTGGCCTCTTGCTATCAGTTTCAGCTAGCCTTAATAGGCAGCTGCTGAAGGCGAGCTTGCGCCCTGGCTCGCTAACGTGTTTATTCTCTGCTATTGGTTCCCTCCCGGAACTTTTCCTGCCTACAGCCTGGTTTGCCTACCAGGCAGACCTTGTGCTCCCCTCACTGAGGGTTTCTAGGAGCATGCGGCTTCCTGAGTCTGGTCAGACGGTCGTAGGCCTCCCGAGAGGCCTCCCAGTTAGATCAGCCCTTAGGCCTTCACAGGCCTCCTCAGTGTTTGGAACACAGACACTGGGTTGATCCGTGGATCGAGTAGAGAAACTCCCCTCGCTAGCAAGGGTCATAAAGCACTATGCTGAGTCATACTCTCCGGGATATCCCGTCTCTGAGATCCGGGCCGAGTGGTTCACTGCCAGCTTCGCAGTCCCTCGGGTTGGATGCCTTACTTAAGGCTTTTGTCCAGAGGCTCTGTCTTCAGACAGACAGGATTTGGCCAGACTAGTGTCTACGTTCTGACGCCAGGTCAGGCCGTCCTGGTGGCACTTCGGGGTGAGTACGTTCCCCTGAATAGTGACTGGCTGGGGTTCCTTCGGGTTCCCTAGCCACATTCCCTAGAAGGGACCCCCTTCTAATTGAAGTGGTGGTCCTAGGCCTTTGAGCAGGCCCAGGTAGGCCTTTCATTTAACTATGTTAATGGAAGTTTTCCTGTGAGGCTTTTTGCTTAGGCTATGACGGTAGGGGATGCTGTCACTGACAGCCCAGTGTGACCTGAGGGTGAGTGGTTCTAGCATTTCATTTGAATTTGCTGGTTCGGACAGTTGTCACTGCCCTTGGGCATGCACTCCCCTCAGCATGGTGGCGTGGGTATTTCGTTCCCCATAACGTCGATGATGTATTGTTGAGTTCCCTTCGAAAGGGAACGTCTCAGGTTACGACTGTAACCTTTGTTCCCTGAGAACAGGGAACGAGACAATACGTCTCCCTGCCATGCCTCGGGGCTTGCCTACCGTACAGTCCCTTCAGACGATAAGGTGATTTGTCATGTTTGCAAGGCGCCTTTATATACTTCCAGGTCGCACGTTAATCATTCACGTTAATGATTCACGGGCTGTCGCCGGTCAATGTGATTGACTTGATTTGATAGTGATTTCAGACACCTGTCACGCCTGAGGCGTTCCCCTATAACGTCGATGACGTATTGTCTCGTGCCCTGTTCTCAGGGAACAAAGGTTACAGTCGTAACCTGAGACGTTTTGTTATTGTTAACCAAAACATTTTTTTTCCGTTAATTAAAATAAAGCTAAAATAAAATAATAATTAGATGAAACATTTCCATTTAAACTTGTTGCCTTGGCAAGTAACTGAAATAAAATAAGACATTAAAAATTTAATTTTAATTAAGCAATATTGGGTACGAGAGGCTGTGCTGTATCGTGAATAAGTCATGGCTGAAGGGCGTAGTCAATAAATAAATACTAGGAATGCACGATATATCGACCACCATATCGGTATCGGCCAAAATATGTTTATTTTAATGTTAGCATTATCGGCCCGATAAGAAAATTTGGCCGTTATCTTAAAGCCAATAAATAATGGATTATTTCCTACAGCTGAGACACTTCAGATGCATTAATGGTGACTTTTGTTTTTGCAATCAGGGTCTCAAAAATTATATAGAAATTTGGATTTAGATTTATCGGCTTTCAAATATAAAGAATTATCAGTTATTGATATCGGCCAAAATTTTCATATTGGTGCATCTCTAATAAATACTACAATGGCATAAAAATAAAGAATAGAACAGACAGAGGGAATAAAACAAAAACAGAATGAAAAAATAGAATAGAATAAAACAAAAAACAGAATAGAATATCACTTGACAGAACAAGACAGAGGAGAATAGAACAATAGAATACAAATGTATTCTTCATGTGTTCAGTGACTGAGATTACCTCGTGATTAGGGATTTCCTGAGAAAGTTCATATGAGTGCGAGTGTTGAGGAAGTTGTGCTATGTTCTGTTTATATTGAGGTCTGCGCAGGGCTGATGGGGCATGGGAGACAGACAGTGCTGTTATGGAAACTGAACTCATCCTGAGAGAAGATGTTTGTGTTCTGATTTATGGAGTGTTTTGGGCAGGAGGGGGTCGCTGTATGCGTGATTTGAGAAGCTGCTGGTTTGGGTCTTTATGGGAACCAAAACCTGCCAGACTGACTATTAGTGGCACTGATGTTTAAAATACACTTGGGAGACCGACATATGCATACACATATGATTGAGTTCAGGTCAGAGTGACCTAATCTCAGAGTCTCTTTGGCCATTAAATCGGAGATGGGGATAACGGAGTCATATTACACATACACACAGAGCAAACATTCAAACTCATACATGCACAGACTGCTAAAGATCCACCTATTTCCACAAGATATTAATTATGTCTCAGAGGAACAATGAGGATTTCCCTTCCCAGACAAGCGAGAGGAAACCTCAGGCCTTGCCACAAAAACATGCACTAAAACTTCACACCTATACATACAGTCATGGTCAGAATTGATGGCAACCCTGGTAAATATGATCAAAACTGGCCGTAAAAAATAAATCTGCATTATTTATCCTTTTGATCTTTCATTAAAAAAATTGGCAAAATTCTAACCTTTCATTGGGGGGGGGGGGGGGGGGGATCACATTATGAAATAAATGGTTTTCTCCAAAACACGTTGGCCATAATTATTGGCACCCTTTTATTAAATACTTTTTGCAATCTCCTTTTGCCAAGATAACAGCACTGAGTTTTCTCCTATAATGACTGATGAGTTTGGAGAACACCTGACAAGAGATCAGAGACCATTCCTTCATACAGAATCTCTCCACATCCTGCAGATTCCCAGATCCATGTTGGCGCTTCTTCTCTTCAGTTCAGCCCACTCATCAGGTCAAGGGACTGGGACGATCATGGCAGAAGCTTCATTTTGTGCTCCGTAACAAATTTTTGTGTTGATTTTGATGTTTGTTTTGGATTGTTGTCCTGATGGAAGATCCAACCACGGCCAATTATAAGATTTCTAGCAGAAGACGTCAGGTTTTGATTTTTTATCTGTTGATATTTGATAGAATCCACAATGCCATGTCTCTGAACAAGAAGTCCAGGACCTCCAGCAGAAAAATATGCCCACAACATTAAAGATCCAGCGGTTTATTAAATTGAACACATGGGGTACCGTCTAGCGTGTTTGCTGCCAAAAAGCTCTTTTTGCATCTGACCACAGAAGCCTGTGCCGTTTGAAGATCCAGTCGTGTCTGACAACTGAATTTGCTGGAGTTTGTTCTTGGATGAGCGAGGAGGATTTTTCTTGAAACCCTCCCAAACAACATGTGGTGATGTAGGTTTTTTTTGTGTTTGTTTTTTTAAACAAGAAGTCATAGCTAGACAATTTCATGTTCCTAATCACCCTGGTGTGCTAAAAAAAGGTCAATATTAATGGGAATATCCTTCAGAGATATTTTACTCGTAAAATATTCTAGGGGTGCCAATAATTGTGGCCAACGTGTTTTGGAGAAAAACATTTATTTCATAATGTGATTTCCCCCCCACTTTCAATTCTTTTACTTCAATGAAAGGTTAGAATTTTGCCAATTTTTTAAATAAAAAAATAGATCAAAAGGATAAACAATGCAGATTTATTTTTTACAGCCAGTTTTGATCATATTTACCAGGGGTGCCATCAATTCTGACCATGACTGTATAAAATTAATACTACTTTGATATTTCTGCACTAATACTGGACATTGTGCTAGTGAAAGGAGGGGTATGTGATTTTCTTTTTTGACCATTTTTTCAAAATCACTTGAAATCCTACTCCTAACCCACTTACAGCCACTGAGTAAGAAGCACTGAAATGAAAATGAAGCAATTTAATCATCTGTGGAACGGGCAGGACTCGAAAAACTCCAGCAAATCATTTCCAAGACCACCTAGAATCATTGGACAGTAAGTGCGTCAATCAAACGGTCGTACCATACCTCCCTCGCGCGCGTGTCCCCTTCGTGTGCATATACTCAAAGCTCGTGACCCAGTCACAGTAAGTGCAAGTCGCCCCGGTACAGAGAGAGAGAGTGCATGATTGTGCATGATTGCGCGTCCATGTTCTTCGAAATGGGTGGAGCCAGCGTTGGAGGAAAGAAGGTAGGACCTTTTGAGTTGTGTATTTTCAAAATCTGCCGGCCGTTTTGCAAATCCCATACCTTACCTTGAAGCATCATAAAGTCAAGCATAATAAATTATCTCAACAATATTACAATATATCAACAACTATACAAAAAAAAAAAAAGTGTGTTGGGTCTTACCTGTACCAGGAGCTCCAATTTCCTGTCATCCAGGAGATGGACCTGACATCTCCGTCCTTCCGTCATCTGTTGTGGAGGGGAGAGAGAGAGAGAGAGAGAGAGAGAGAGAGAGAGAGAGAGAGAGAGAGAGAGAGAGAGAGAGAGAGAGAGAGATTAATGAAAGCACATTCACAGCAGGGTGAAATCAACAGTAAATACTAGGTCATGGTGACATGACAAAAATAGAAACTCTCCTTACACACATGCAGCGCGATTCCCAATCAAGCAGCAGAATTCAATCTCTTTCACTCCCACACACATGCACACACATTTAAAGTGAATTATCGCACACTTCAGCGGTGATGCTGAGTAGCTTGGATTTTTTGTAGGATGTCATAGGTCTTGCCACCAATCTTTACGAAATTTACTAATCAAGTATTGTAAAAATAAATAAATAAATAAATAAATCAACAAGTAAAAGGCATCTTGTATCACAGAGAACATGCAGACTTTTATAGCTGGTCAGAGATGAGATAATGACTACTAATTTACAAATAGTGATGTTTTAATGTTCTGCACATTGCAATGTTTTTTACTGACATACAAGCAACCACTGTTTATTTTGTTTTTACATGTTGTTTAGGGTCAAGTTTATCTGAAACAGCTGATACAATAAATACTATAAAACACTTGTGAAAAATATGAGTAACATTTACAAAAAATACCACTTTTGTTGTCAAAATAAAAGTCATTAGTTAAAACCAATGGTTACACTTTATTTTAAGGTGTCAGAGTAATAATAATTAACCAAATGTACTTACTATAGGGTTAGGATGAGGTTTGGGTTAGGGTTAATTGCATGTTATTACGCATCATTCATAGTTATTACTACAGTAACTACATGTAACGTGTAACAACGTAACGTGTTACCAAACTAACATTCTAAAGATTATTTCACAAACAAAAATAATAAACAGTTCTGCTCGTGAATATCTAGCTTAATTGCTTCTAAGTGCCTCAAACAGACTAGACAAATCAGGACTAATCTAGTCACAAATGTAAACTCCGCAACTTTGGGCATTAAAGGAATAGTTCACATAAAATTGCAAATTCTGTCATCATTTATGTTGCTCTAAATCTGCATGACTTTTTCTTCAGTGGAACACAATAGATGATTTATGAAAAATATCCATTTAGTAAATGTCAATAAGGTCCAATGTTGTACAAAAACAGAGTAGAACTTGAAAAGTAGAATTTGAAAGTAGGAACTTTCTTCAGATTTTTCTTCATGTGTGTGTGTGTTCTGCAGAAGAAAGAAAGTCATACAGATTTGGAATAATGACAAAATATACATTTTTGGGTTAACTATCCATTTAAACAATTGCATACGCAACTCAAAACTGCAGTTAACTACATAAAGTCACTTTGTATTGTTCATATGTTATGACTATACACATCAGACATAAGCTTCTATCTAGAGATCAGGGCTTACAGCTGCTGTTAATATCTGTGTTAATAATACAAAACACCCCTCAACCATGGCTAATTTGTGAAAGAGGGATCGTGCCATGTCAGTCCGTATAGATACCTGCACCAGTGCACAATCTGATTAGTGCTTTGATTGCCATCTGTCATTGAGGGGAATGTCTTTTTTTATCAAAGCCAGAAAGGACTGCTCATAATTAATATTAAATTAAGTCTGCAGGAAAAAACAAACACGCTAACATCACAGTTTCCTCCAGGCTAAAATGAGAGTGTGCAGTGCATTCAGAAGTCCTCACACTGTGACAAGGTTGTCCAGACACACTCAACCTATGAAACATGTTTAGAGTTACTATCGTCTGCACACTCCTATCGTTTGATCTCAAATCACTGCTTGCTCCTACTCACTTTCCATTCAGTCTCACACACAATTTTTCTGAGTGTTTACTTAAGATTGCTGCTTCTGTGCCAAGCCGTATAGTAAACATCCCATTACGAGCAGGTGGACGGACACATCTGTGAGGAACAGAGTCTGACTAACAGCCATGTCATCGCTTGAGTTATATGGCCTTTAGGATTGAGCTGGTTGGACAACTCGAATACAAAGAACTAAAGTGCAACCAGATACTCCCATTGTTCTTTTCCCTTCAAGAGAGCTTTTCATTTTTTGTTTATTTTCTCTTTAAGGAAAATTTTTTTCCAAGGAATCTGAGAGTTGGTGAATGTGATACTAACAGTGGCGGTAGTTCACATCCATCAGCAGACTTTCCGTCCGGTTCCTGTTTATACATCCTTTATGGATAGACGAGTCAGAAAGGCAGCAGTGCACTGACTCACTCTCTCTAGTGTGCTATATCTCGCTCTTATTCTATCTCTCCAAGCTTTCCTGCTCTCATACACCCCCTCTGCCTCTATATGTAGGCCAAGCTAAAAGGAATGTGGAGAAAACGGAAGAATACAAGACGTTTCTTAAGCTTTTCAGCGTGGTGGTGTACGTAAGGACATCAGAATGGGAACATGTGGAGTGTTCTGGCTGCCATCAGGAAGCGCCGTCCCTGAGGAACACTAACAATGAGGCTGATAAAAGCAGCATGGCTCACATTTCCTCCACGCACACGTGGGGGGAAAAGACTGGAGGAGGGGAGTCACAGGACTAGAAACACGTCCTTTCTTCCTCTTCTCCTCAGCAGAGCTACAGAACCACGTGACTGACCACATGATTGATATTGTGTGTCCGAACAGACTGGTGTGAGTTTGTTGTTGACCTGTGAAGATGTGTTTTACAGGAGGGCTTGGCTTGATGAATTTCTCTTGGTTGTGCTAACATTGAAGCTAACTCAACAGCATAGAAACTCTAGCTCCTAAAAACTGATATCCTGTCTTCAGAATAACATACCCTTAGGCGACATCAGTATTCTTATCCCTCAGTAGATCACATTTCCATATTATAAAGACAAACCTAAATCAAAATGAACTGGCTCACCTGAATGGTCCAGTCTTTATTTATGTTTTTTCTTTTTTTAATTGTATAATTCCTTCCCTGGAGCAGCACATGATCCAATTAGGTCTAACTTTTATGATACTCATTTATAAGAATAAAAATGTTAGCATAATTGATCCAAACTACTGCAGCACGATTAAAACCATATATCTACTCCAGTTTAGGTATGGATAATGATGGTTGGCTAATCTACTAGTTCTCCAAAAACCAAATAGATCCTTTTGAAAGCATCTTTATGTAAACCCCACCTAAGAAACACATTTGATTGAGTTCAGTTAAATCGAAACCAGCCCAATTAAACAGGACTTCCTAAAAAAACAAAGAGTTGATTATTGTTTGGGCAACCCACCAATCGATCTTGAAAATATGTAGCTTTGCACATTCATGTTACAGTTTAGAATGATCTTTGTATTAAAAGAGTAAAATAAATCCCAGCCAACACCTACTCAAAATGTATTAAAAATAACAAATAAATGAATTAGTGCTGTCACGTCGATTAATCGCGAGTAATTACATCTAACATTAAAGTTTGTGTTTATATAATGTGTGTGGAATATATTGTTTATATATATATATATATATATATATATATATATATATATATATATATATATATATATATGTGTGTGTGTGTGTGTGCGAGCGTCTGTGAGTATACTATGTGTATATATATATATATATACGTACTGTGTATACATATACAAACATAAACTTTTATGTTTGATGCGATTAATTGATTTGACAGGACTAAAATTAATACATGAATAGAGAATACATCTTACTCGATCCTTCCTCAAAGTTCGATATCTTTGTATATTAACTACTATAATTAAACAAAAAACTTTAGAATTCCATGGAATGGATTTAAACAAAGTTAAACAGCACTACACATATTGGCAGCTAAAACCATATTCAAATGATCCAAAACATTTAATAAACAAACTTAGTTGTGGGATGTGTAAATGATGGCTGTTCCAATTTTAAGGGGATCTCTGAAGCTCTCCGTGAGCACAGATTCCATGTGGGCCTGCTCATAGCAAAAGCAAAACATGCAGATCCCACAAGCAAGAGTTTGCGGCATCTGATATTGGGCTGACTTTCCAATCTTAAAGGTTAAACTTCATTACCGACCTTGCGGTAGCCCAAAAGCACCACAGTTTTGTTACATCACCATATTAAACCTCTTAAGGTTTGAGTCAGGCTTGATAGGAACACTTCCCACCACACAATAGGAGATTAAAAACCTGAGGGTTTGAATAGAGCAAACAGCACATCCCTAAAGCCTGAAGCTCAAGATGTCAAACCTCCGCTCCACTAAATGAGAACACTTCTACTGGGGTGTATCTGGAGGGGGAGGTGAACCACTCAACCACAATGTCAGAATCTAACAATCAGGTGCTGAGAATTGTGTGTTTGTAGTAGTGTGTTTGTGTGTGCTGTGTCTGGTGTGGGGTTACAAAATGCCTTGCCTGTAATCACTGAACGGTGAGTCACTGCTTTCTCAGCTGAACTCCAGAGTGGCACACTATACATCACACTGGCCTACGAACCTGTGATGCCATTAAAATAGCATAGCACAGACATTTCAGTCAGTGTAATATTTGTAAATCATTGTCATTCTTTTATAGATGATGAAAGTAGTGCTAGCACAATTAATCAAAATGAAAGCGAAATTGCGATATGGCTTGGTGCGGCTTAATTAAATAATATGCACTGTGTGTTTCAGAGTGAAGCATGGCACTTTGTTCTTTTACACACGAGCAGCTCATAATCCACTGCCTACAGTGTTGTCATGTTTCAATGTGTTTGAGTTCTGTTTTGTGATCTTGGTTTCCCCTGTCTTTGTGATTTTGGTTCAGTCCTGTTAGTTTTCCCGCTCTGTCTAATTAGCTATTCCCTTCACCTGTGTTCAGTTAATCTTCCCAGTAGGCCCTGTTCATTTAAGCCCTGTGTTTTCCCTCAGTGTTTGTTGGTCGTCGTCCTTGTATGGTTGTGTTTCTGAATTCCTGGAGTTTGTTTTGTTCCTGTATGTTCCTGAAGTTAATTTTGTAAATAAATCAACTACTTTGAAGTTCCTGCATCCTCGTCTTCAGCTACCTGCACACAAACCTGACAGAACGACCAACCTTAAAAACTGAAAAGGGGCCGAAGGAGAAAGAAGAAAGAGGTGAACCCCATTAAAACACCTATCCTCTTTCAAAATGAAGGCTCTCTTGAGGAGTATGCAGGGCTTTACCTGGAGCTGTATGATGACATGTCGTTGGAGGAAGAAGAATTAACGCAAAGTTTCTGGGGTGGATTAAAGGACCCACTAGCCCAGATATTACTTGTAAGTGACCTAAATATGTCCTTCCTGGAATTTGTGGATCACACACTGTGGGCATGTGGATCCAACTATCTCGTGGACGATCTCCCACTCCAGCCAGTTCCAAGTCTGGAATGCCCTGAGCCCATCGCCTGCCCACCAGAGCCTGAGCCCATCGCCTGCCCACCAGAGCCTGAGCCCATCGCCTGCCCACCAGAGCCTGAGCCCATCGCCTGCCCACCATAGCCTGAGCCCATCGCCTGCCCACCAGAGCCGGAGCCCATCACCTACCCGCCAGAGACTGAGCACGCCGCACTTGAGCCAGCTCATGAAGACACAGTACTAATTGTGGTGTCTACAGCTCTTCTGTGTGTGTGGGCAGCACATTCATCGAGTATGGCCAATGAGTCCAGCCCTGAGCTTCCTTCGCCGCTGGTCCCGTCCAGCCCAGAGCTTCCTTCGCCGCTGGTCCCGTCCAGCCCTGAGCTTCCTTCGCCGCTGGTCCCGTCCAGCCCTGAGCTTCCTTCGCCGCTGGTCCCGTCCAGCCCTGAGCTTCCTTCGCCGCTGGTTCCGTCCAGCACCAAGCCCTCTTCTCCGCTGGTTCCGTCCAGCACCAAGCCCTCTTCACCGCTGGTTCCGTCCAGCACCAAGCCCTCTTCTCCGCTGGTTCCGTCCAGCACCAAGCCCTCTTCACCGCTGGTTCCGTCCAGCACCAAGCCCTCTTCACCGCTGGTTCCGTCCAGCACCAAGCCCTCTTCGCCGCTGGTCTCATTAGACCTAGAGCTTCCACCGCTGATCCCGTTCAGCCCAGATCTTCATGTCACGCCAGCAAAGCCAGTCTTCGAGCAAGAGCCGGAGCCAGTCTTCGAGCAAGAGCCGGAGCCAGTCTTCGAGCAAGAGCCGGAGCCAGTCTTCGAGCAAGAGCCGGAGCCAGTCTTCGAGCAAGAGCCGGAGCCAGTCTTCGAGCAAGAGCCGGAGCCAGTCTTCGAGCAAGAGCCGGAGCCAGTCTTCGAGCAAGAGCCGGAGCCAGTCTTCGAGCAAGAGCCGGAGCCAGTCTTCGAGCAAGAGCCGGAGCCAGTCTTCGAGCAAGAGCCGGAGCCAGTCTTCGAGCAAGAGCCGGAGCCAGTCTTCGAGCAAGAGCCGGAGCCAGTCTTCGAGCAAGAGCCGGAGCCAGTCTTCGAGCAAGAGCCGGAGCCAGTCTTCGAGCAAGAGCCGGAGCCAGTCTTCGAGCAAGAGCCGGAGCCCGTCGCCTGTTCGCCAGAACCGGAGCTGGTCACCTGCCCGCCAGAGACTGAGCACACCACACGTGAGTCCACACGAGAAGACACAGCGTTGATTGTGATGTCTGCGGCGATTCTGTGTTTGTGGGCTACATGCACAGCAGCTCTGGCCAATGAGTCCAGTTCCGAGTCCCATGATGTGCTGGTCCCGTCCAGTTCCGAGTCCCATGATGTGCTGGCCCCGTCCAGTTCCGAGTCCCATGATGTGCTGGCCCCGTCCAGTTCCGAGTCCCATGATGTGCTGGCCCCGTCCAGTTCCGAGTCCCATGATGTGCTGGCCCCGTCCAGTTCCGAGTCCCATGATGTGCTGGCCCCGTCCAGTTCCGAGTCCCATGATGCGCTGGCCCCGTCCAGTTCCGAGTCCCATGATGCGCTGGCCCCGTCCAGTTCCGAGTCCCATGATGTGCTGGCCCCGTCCAGTTCCGAGTCCCATGATGTGCTGGCCCCGTCCAGTTCCGAGTCCCATGATGTGCTGGCCCCGTCCAGTCCTGCGCCAGAGCCCGCTGATCCTGCGCCAGAGCCCGCTGATCCTGCGCCAGAGCCCGCTGATCCTGCGCCAGAGCCCGCTGATCCTGCGCCAGAGCCCGCTGATCCTGCACCAGAGCCCACTGATCCTGTGCCAGTCCTGTCCAGCCCAGAGTTTCCTTTGCCACTGGTCCTGCCCAGCCCAAGACCCTCTTTGCTGCCGGATCCCCCCTTTCCTGTCAATTTCCCCATTAAAATTTTAGGGGGGCGCCCACCCGAAGGGTCCTCACCGCCATGGCCACCCGAAGGGTTCTCACTGCCATGGCCACCCGAAGGGTCACCAGCGCCTTGGACGCCCGAGGGTCCGACAGCTCCGCCCTGGACGCCCGAGGGTCCGACAGCTCCGCCCTGGACGCCCGAGGGTCCGACAGCTCCGCCCTGGACGCCCGAGGGTCCGACAGCTCCGCCCTGGACGCCCGAGGGTCCGACAGCTCCGCCTTGGCCACGCTCACAGCCTACTCCGCCCTGGCCACGCCCACAGCCTGCTCCGCCCTGGCCACGCCCACAGCCTGTTCCACCCTGGCTCCCCGAGCTACCAGCTCCGCCCTGGAGGCTTCATGCTCCTGTGCAACCTCGCCCTAGTCAACCTCCAGGGCGCCCACCCTCCCACCCCTTTGGATGTTATACGGCGCGAGGACGCGCCTTCGTGGAGGGGGGAGGTTCTGTCATGTTTCAATGTGTTTGAGTTCTGTTTTGTGATCTTGGTTTCCCCTGTCTTTGTGATTTTGGTTCAGGCCTGTTAGTTTTCCCGCTCTGTCTAATTAGCTATTCCCTTCACCTGTGTTCAGTTAATCTTCCCAGTAGGCCCTGTTCATTTAAGCCCTGTGTTTTCCCTCAGTGTTTGTCGGTCGTCGTCCTTGTATGGTTGTGTTTCTGAATTCCTGGAGTTTGTTTTGTTCCTGAAGTTAATTTTGTAAATAAATCAACTACTTTGAAGTTCCTGCATCCTCGTCTTCAGCTACCTGCACACAAACCTGACAAGTGTCTCGTCACAGTAAATACTGCTTTGCACAAACTCATCTCTGCATCTTCCTTGAGTTTGAGTTGCTTATAAAGTGCATTTGGGAACGTAACGCGCTAACCATCTTCCCAAACTCATAACGAGAACTTTAGAAGCAATTATAAACTGTCATAAACTAAATATAAGATTTAAAGTCTCCCCGTGGTTTTATGCCAAAATAAAAGCTTGATAGTTTAACATTCGATTATTTTTCTTTTTCTTATTTTTTTTTTTTTGTGCAGTGAAATATTACAATAGTAATATTTATTATTTTGTTATCATCCTAAATATTTATTATATTTATATTTTATAAAATGTATTTATTAAATATGATTACTTTAGAGTCATATTGTGCAGCCCTACAATGAATCAAGCACAGCAAACCTGGAGCTTTCACACAAAAAAAAAAAAAATCAAAAACATTCAATCATAGCTGTAATTTATATTTTAACCATGCAGTCCTAATATAAAAGTGCAGTTACTCTGATGCACACTGCAGAGGAGATGATTATAGTATAATATAATCTGATCCGATGATAAACCCACTCTCTGGTGCAGATTTAAGACTGACCCTGATGCCCTGTTTAGGGTTTCATTGCGGTTTATCCGTACTAAATCCTAAGCTACATGTTAGCTTCACATTCACTGTCACTGAGCAGTACGATGTGTAGAAGATAGAGATTTAAGAGCATTTGAATTAGTGAACATCCAATTCAGATCATTTCAGACACTGATATTAAATATGGTAGGAGGTGGTTGATGTCCTTGTGATGGTACAGGCCATCAGACACAACCCCATGCACACAGCAAGGGGGTATTTAGCAATTATTTCCCCTTAATGCACATTGACAACAAAATGCACCACATTGACCACACATGCACACGGGCACCACAAAGGCAGAACAATCAATGTTCATCACAAATTCGGGTATAAATTTAGTCTCATGGTGCAGACTGACAAATGATAAAAGTCTAGGCGACTGCAGGTCTGGTTTTCATGCCTGACCATGTGTGCTAGAGTACATCGGCCTGCTGACACTGCTGCCCTGCAGTGCAGACATCACAGGGTGAGCAGCATAAAAAAAGACATCCGTCACCCTGAGCCGGCAGGACCACAGCTGCCTAGATAGGCACAGCCCAGCCTGCTTTGTTTACAGACAGACCCCAATCACAGGCTGTTCCCCCAAACCCAATGGGCTGCTATCTAGATTCCAGACAGTATTTTAAAGGGCATACATGATGCCTACAATAACGTCTAGGTAAGAAGCTCACATCTCCACAGAGATGAGGAAGTCTGATGTCATAGGACATTACACTAAATCAAAGTGGAATGCATCTTTGAAGCCCAAAAATGCTCTACTGAGGTGTCTAACTAAACAGAAATTTTGGGTCCATGCACCAATAATGCTGCAGTTCACATCTCATCAGTCTTTTGGCAGCTATCATGGGAAACTGCATGTTTGAAGCCCAAAAATGCTCTACTGAGGTGTCTAACTAAACAGAAATTTTGGGTCCATGCACCAATAATGCTGCAGTTCACATCTCATCAGTCTTTTGGCAGCTATCATGGGAAACTGCAACAAAAATGAATAAAGTGAAACACATGTATGCCGGCCAGAAGTTAAAAGTTTTTGAGAGACAGTCCAAATCAACATCTATCTATCTATCTATCTATCTATCTATCTATCTATCTATCTATCTATCTATCTATCTATCTATGCTGATGGTAATCTCGTTTAACAGCCCTAAAACAGCATTTTTCATTAGGTCTTGAGACAGCAAAATCTTTTCTATGAGGCTATCGTAGGCCATTTCGAGTAAATCTAATAAAGAAAGACCTAACACAGCTGCATTGTTCAAGGATTTTAAGGATATGACCGTGATGGCCACATGCATGCAATCCTTTTAAGTTCCTGTCACTATCCACAGCAGATCTGATCATATTCAGCTGTCAGCACAGGTTAATAGCCTTGGAAAAATGGATGAATGAGTCTGAATGGGCAGTAACGTTAATGGTGACCAAGCAAAGCAGATAAGCTAGCAAGTTTAGTATACACTAGCCTACTTAAAACGCAACATTATTCGCTTCTAAAAAATTACCTTAGGCCTAAGGATAATGTTCCTCAAAATATATCAACATTATGAGAAAAGCGATGGAGTATTTCTCACATAATATGCCTGTGTTTCTGAGATGGTTAGCAGGCTAGCTGCATTACATTAAGTTTACACTCTTGAGCCTTTTCACCAAAAAAAAATCTGATTTTAAAGATGATATACCCCGTGTATGGTCACAAATCAGTGCTCTATGCTGTGTTTTAATCAGTAATCGGAAAGCAATTGAAGTATATGTGTAGTTAAGTAAAAAAAACATCACGTATTTCACGCATCCATCCTTCCATCGCCCCTCAGACTGACTGAATTCAAGCGCGAGACCAGCGCAAAACAAGCACGAGACGTGCGGGCGATTTACCTTGCTGGAAATCCTTTACGCTCCCGCGTTCATGAATTCCTCGCCGAAATAAGAAATAAAATGTTCTCTAACAACAACAGCAGTAATCCAGATGGGTTAAGTCCGAAGAAAAAACGTTCACACGCCGGCCTAAATCATCTTCGAAGTCAGCATCATCCATGTCGTTGTTGAGATCCCCGGTGAAGCTGCACAGGCGGAGCGGAGCGGAGCGGACTGACAGCGGCAGTGCCAGCATATCCCATCCCATCCCTCTCCGCTCTCAACGCGCTGTTTCACAGGGACCGCTGGCCTGCGTCCAGCAAGCAGATCCGCACAACACTATTCACATACACACTCACAGTTCCTCCACAGCAAACCCCAACCCCTCCTCATCCTCCTCCTGCTGCTCTCCCTCCGCCTTTCCCCCGTGACACCGCGGAGCGGCTGTGATCCACAGCAAAACGCGACGCACACACTAAACAGTTCAGCCTGACATTACCATCAGTTTACACCAGTCTTGTTTTTTGTTGTTGTTGTTAACAAAAATTAAGTTGTAATTTTCGTCCATTGAAAGGAATCTGAAATAGAATAAAATATATGAAAAACATTTTTAAAAATAAATAAATAGGCCTACATACATTTTAGAAATGGAATTAGAATCAGAAACGGCAACTAACTGAAATAAGTTGAAGTTATATATATATATATATATATATATATATATATATATATATATATATATATATATATATATATATTACATATATAGATATATCTGTCATGACAGAGATTGGCATGGTAATAGAGATTGGCAATGTTATTGTATGTATTTGGTCTTGGTGGAATAGATCTGCTGCTGCTGTAGAGCAAGTACCACGACTTGCTACTGCCAATACATTCGCAGACATTGCTGTGAGCAAGTAAGACCTGCTGCTGCTGCGGGTGTATGAAATAAACCCCTGCAGCAGATCTACAGGTGGAGCTGGGGAAGGTGAAGGGTTTATGAAAGTGCGCTGCAGACTGCTAACAGCAAACTACAAGTAGGCCTAGCCTATTTGAATGTTGAGCAATGTAGATAATAATGTGATCGCTGTTAAGGACCTTCAGCCTGCGCTATCTAGTTTCATGCCAGAGGTAGGCCTTGGTAAACAGTACCATGGTAACATCCAAAAAGCATGGTATGGTACTTTTTGGTATTTATTTATATCACCCCAATTTTACAATTGGATATCCTGTCCGTCATGTTACTGCTACAATACTTTTTGTAAGGATGAAAAATACTATGGTATAACAATGGTTTGGATGTATGGTAATGTCTAATGGCATGTTTTGTTTTGTTTTTGACAATGTACCCGACAATACCATCATATTCATTGAAATACTTTGGGGTATAGTGCAAAAGTCCATGGTATACTGTATGAATATGGTAACCATTGAGTACCATGGTGAATATCAAAGTACCACAGTATTACCATCTGATACTATGACTGTCAGGAATTTTCTGCACTGTGGAAAAAAGTCCTGGTTGTGTGTGTGTGTGTGTAGATGCTGACCAATGACTAACAGACCCACATCTGGATTTGCAGTAGAAATGCAGAAACATTTGGGAATGGGTTGCACTCACTTTGCTTCTGCCTGACTTTCTTCCGCCCCCTCCGTTTCTAATTCAGATTTCCTTTCCCATTTAGTTTGGCCAGGGTAAATGAAAAACGGTGGAACTGAGAGAGAAACGTTTGAAAGATGCTTTTCAAACCAAACCGACTGAGAGGAGCTGATTTGTGTGAAATCCTTCACACAGACGCCTAACGGTCGTTTTACCGCAAAGTCAACATAACAGAGGACTCAATGAAAACTTTTACAAAAACTGGAAAGTGTTCTTCTTGTAAGGGTCATAGCCTGCATGCATAAATTCGGCATAATGATTCACAAGAGCTATTTCTATAATTCTCAGAAAAATGAAGGGTAACACTTTACAAAAAGGTTTAATTTGTTGACATTAGTTAGATACATTAGTTAACATGAACTATGAAAAATACTTCTATAGCATTTATAAATCTTAGTGAAAGTAATTTTAACATTTAGTAATGCAATATCTAGCAATAAACAGATTTATTTTTATTAACTAATGTTGACAAAGATATATTGTATCAAATGTATTGCAAATTGTTAGTTCATGTTAATGCATTTATAACGTTAACAATTGGAACCTGATTGAAAAATGACACAAAGAAAATGATGTGTTCTTTGTGGGTTACGTTACATTTCAGATTTTAAAAAGTTAATTCAGAGACATTTTTATCAGAAGTAATTAAGCTTCTGGGGAAATGTTGTGCAATTAATTCACTCGGGTTGGTCTTATGTCTTAAGAAACACTACAAAAGCAAAGACAAAAGAAGGAAACAATTACTGTATCATTCGACATTTTTAAATGACATTTCCTTCACTCATAAACTAAACATGTAAAAGCTCTTAAGAATACAAGAGCATTAATATTTATGCGTTATCAGTTCATTAATGCTTACCAGTAATTTAGGCAAGCATTGTGTAGTTAATGATTTACAAAGTGACCTTTAAACCACAAGACTAAAAAGAACACAATTTTAACCAATTGTACTGTGTGAAAAGCCAAACTACCGCAAGGTGCATATAGGGCCCCCAAACAACCAGGGGGCGCCCCTTGCTCTCAAAGTCAACGAAAATTTGGATTTAATTTGACTTGTTCTAGCAGTTTAATGTGTTTCAAAGGTTTTTCCTTTACATATTTATACTTTTTTTTCATAAAGTGCAATTTGTTGCCGGATACAGAATACCATTACTAATGTTTATTGATATTAAACTCACTGTATGTTGTTTGTTTACAATGAAACTGCTTGGGTAATTTCGACAGAGGCCTCTTCACAAAGTTTTGCTTAGGGCCCCCTAGAAGTGTTTGAACTGCACTGCCAACGCATTCTGTCTTACAATGATACAGCACAGAATTTCCACAGCCCTTGGTTTAACGATTTTAAGCCTTGCTTTAAAACGCACTTGAACTATGGAGTGAAACGCTGCACTGAGGGTCAGGATTTTCCATCTCTCTTCTTCACTCTCTCACGCATACTCATGGGAGGGCCTTTGAAAAGTAATTGAAAAACACTCCAAACATAATGCAATTAGGCTGCAGGCTTACATTTCATTATTATCCGACTGCTGGTGATAACACCATCAATAAACAAACACAAGTATCTGAAGTCAATCGAATCTCAGTGTGTTTGTTGAATTTGATGGCAGTCCGATCATTCATCTTTGATTTAAATCGTTATTGAGGTCATAACGATTTAAAGGTGGTGCAAGGTAAGCGAGTCACATCATCCCGGCTGTTTGGACGGCTGTTGATTTTGGACTCCCAGCCACAGCGGAAACACTACTGTCCAATTTAAACAGTCCCTCATGATCTCTCTGCGCTCTCTAATACATATTTTAACTTCATTTATTGGCTCCTTCCTCTAGGCGCAGGTCCCAACAGTGTCACAAGAGCCCGTTGTTTAAAACAGGCAGTGTGTGTGTGTGTGTGTGTGTGTTTATTTCTGTGCATGGATGGAGGTGAACATTTGTACAAAAGGAAACCCTTGATACTGTGGGGGCGTTTGGGAATAAATGAGAATGTCCAGGCTCACACGACTGTGACTGGGGAGAGAGAAGGTCTAAAATAAACTTCTGAAAGACCAAGCACAACTATGTCTGCCAGACCAAAGCACACAATTTGTTTAATACGTACCGTCTTTTGTGTCTAAATCGGCCAGAAGAGTACAAGAGGAAGAGATTGCGATGTTCTCTGAGAAAATGAAAGGCTGAAATTTCCTCAAAACGTATAAAAATATGGGAAACCGACCTCTCTTGCCGTCTCTATACAGGAAATGTGGTTCTGGTTAGGAGTCTCAGAGTTTGGTTATTTTTGTCTCACTGCCTCAGGCTCAGAGACAAAGCGGGGTGTATGTGTGTGTATATATCGAGGGGTTTGTTATTTTTTCGGAAGGCGGTCACACGGGTTCACCCTTCAACTTCTGCGGACATAAGGACAGGTTGTATGGCTGACATAAACCAAATTGGATAGAGGAAGGATTGAATGCTATTTGTGTGTGTGTATATATACGTGTAGTGAGGTTGCAGCTGTGGCCTATAATGTCTGAACTAGATGTAAACAATGCTGACCTATTGAAGCAAGATGTAGTTCCCTGCTGCTCACATTCACACACACAGACTTTCATTTTTGTCACTTTATTAATCGCACACTTTGTAATCATCAAAAAATCCTAAAAAATGTATCAGTTTCCACAAAAATATGAAGCAGCATCACTGTTTTCAATATGGATAATATTCAGAAATGTTTCTTGAGCACCAAATAATTATATTAGAATGATTTCTGAAGGATCATGTGACACTGAAGTCTGGAGTGATGATGCTGAAAATTGGGAAGAAGAAAGTGACACAGTAAACAACAATGCATGACATTAGATCTTGTTCTTGCTTCTCTGCATGTGGCTGTCACAAGACAAAAAAAACATTGTGTTGCAACGGTATTGTGTTTCAACTGTATTAAAAAATGTCGCCTCTTGTGTTGTCATCCCCCTCGTAGCACGCTCAACAAACAATCAACGTTCTGCAGTGAGTCTACCTCCACCCTTAAGGTACCGGACTACTGTAATAATAATAATAATAATACATTTTATTTCAGAGCGCCTTTCAAGACACCCAAGGACGCCTTACAGAGGAAAATTAAAACAGAACATTAATACTAGCCCAACAATAATATCACATATAAAATCAAATTAATAAGTACAATAAAAAAATAAATAAAATGAAGTCCCGATGAAAATCTATGTAGAATAAGCTAATCTAAACAGATGGGTTTTAAATTGAGATTTGAATTGAGGAAGAGAGTCCAATTGACGAATGTGAGATGGGAGAGAATTCCAGAGACGTGGTGCAGAGCGGCTGAAGGCTCTAGCCCCCATGGTGCTCAGTCTGAATGTTGGAACAGATAAAATACCAGCGGTGGAGGAGCGAAGTGTTCGAGGAGGATTGTACGGAAGAAGCAGATCAGAGAGATATGAGGGGGCCAGATCATGGAGAGCTTTGAAGGCAAGCAGAAGAACTTTGTAATTGATCCGGTAAGGAACAGGAAGCCAGTGGAGCTGAGTAAGAAGCGGTGTGATGTGGTCAGTTGATCTAGAGTTGGTGATAATACGAGCTGCAGAGTTCTGAATGGATTGCAAGTGATGGAGGAGTTTATTTGTGGTGCCAGTGAGGAGTGCGTTGCAATAGTCAATGCGGGATATGATCAGAGCCTGAACAAGGACGTGTGTATTGTGCTGGGAGAGGGAAGGTCGGAGTCTCGAGATGTTGCGGAGGTGAAAGTAAGCAGTCCGAGTAATATTACTGATGTGAGGACCAAAGGAAAGTGCGCTGTCTAGGATGACGCCAAGACTTTTGATTTGGGAGCAGATGGGAATCGGAGAGCCATCTATGTTGAACAGATGATTTTTGGAGAGTGAAGCCTTAGAACCAATGAGGAGAGCCTCACCGTAACCCAACGGAAGGGTCCCAAAAAAGTGGTACGGTACGGTTCAGTATTTTGGTACCATTCACAACTTCTGACAATCGAAACGGAAAAAGAATTGCGTACCATACTGTACTGTACTGTACCGTACCAGTTTAGTCATTCATTATTTGCCATAATCCCTGATTTGTGTCTCACCTGTACCCTGTTCAATTGATTATCATCCTCTGTGTATTTAAGCCTTCTGTCTTTGTTTGTTCTGCGTCATGCATCTCTTCCTTTGGATTATCAATACAAGCCACCCTTGACAGTTAGGCCTGGTTTCACAGACAGGGCTTAGACTAATCCAGGATTAGACTAAACTTAGTTCAATTAGGACATTTAAGTAGTTTTTATAGACATGCCTTAAAAAAAACATTACTGGTGTGCATCATGAGATAAAAAAATTGCACTGACATTTTAACTGTTTTCAGTTAAAACAGCTCAAACATGGATTTTAGTCTGGGACTAGTTTAAGCCTTGTCTTTGAAATCATGTTTAACTTCAGAGACTTAAAAAATGGACCATTAAAGGGATAGTTCACTCATAAATGAAAATTCACTCATCATTTACTCTCTCTCATCTTGCTCCTTTCTATCTTCCGTGGAAAGTTTACTGACTGCACTTTCACATACAACAAAAGCATTGTGAAGCATTGTGAAGCATCCTTCTCACTGCTCGATTGCTTTCACCTGCTCGATTGCTTTCACCTGCTCGATTGCTTTTGTCCGCCTCGCTGCCTGCTGTGAGCTGCGAGTTTGTTTGCGTCGTGGCTGTCTAAGCCTCGTATTTCCTTCTGTTTTTCCGTATTTCTCTCTTTTATTCTGTTCTGAACCATCATTTAACTCATAATTACAACTCGGACTGTTGGCCAGACGCGTCTCAAGCCATTATACGGCTGGAACCGCAAATACGGTTGGAACATTGTTTGCTGGTCGTAAAGCGAGACACTGCTTCACTGCTGCTCGCCCTGCGATCGACTGCTTTTGTCAGCCTCGTTTGTTGGTTGCAGAGCGAGACATCGCTTCACTGCTGCTCGCCCTGCGATCGACTGCTTTTGTCAGCCTCGTTTGTTGGTCATAGAGCGAGACACTGCTTCACTGCTGCTCGCCCTGCGATCGACTGCTTTTGTCAGCCTCGTTTGTTGGTCATAGAGCGAGACACTGCTTCACTGCTGCTCGCCCTGCGATCGACTGCTTTTGTCAGCCTCGTTTGTTGGTCATAGAGCGAGATACTGCTTCACTACTGCTCGCCCTGCGATCGACTGCTTTTGTCAGCCTCGTTTGTTGGTCATAGAGCGAGACACTGCTTCACTGCTGCTCGCCCTGCGATCGACTGCTTTTGTCAGCCTCGTTTGTTGGTTGTAGAGCGAGACACTGCTTCACTGCTGCTCGCCCTGCGATCGACTGCTTTTGTCAGCCTCGTTTGTTGGTCATAGAGCGAGACACTGCTTCACTGCTGCTCGCCCTGCGATCGACTGCTTTTGTCAGCCTCGTTTGTTGGTCGTAGAGCGAGACACTGCTTCACTGCTGCTCGCCCTGCGATCGACTGCTTTTGTCAGCCTCGTTTGTTGGTCGTAGAGCGAGACACTGCTTCACTGCTGCTCGCCCTGCGATCGACTGCTTTTGTCAGCCTCGTTTGTTGGTCATAGAGCGAGACACTGCTTCACTGCTGCTCGCCCTGCGATCGACTGCTTTTGTCAGCCTCGTTTGTTGGTCGTAGAGTGAGACACTGCTTCACTGCTGCTCGCCCTGCGATCGACTGCTTTTGTCAGCCTCGTTTGTTGGTCATAGAGCGAGACACTGCTTCACTGCTGCTCGCCCTGCGATCGACTGCTTTTGTCAGCCTCGTTTGTTGGTCATAGAGCGAGACACTGCTTCACTGCTGCTCGCCCTGCGATCGACTGCTTTTGTCAGCCTCGTTTGTTGGTCATAGAGCGAGATACTGCTTCACTACTGCTCGCCCTGCGATCGACTGCTTTTGTCAGCCTCGTTTGTTGGTCATAGAGCGAGACACTGCTTCACTGCTGCTCGCCCTGCGATCGACTGCTTTTGTCAGCCTCGTTTGTTGGTTGTAGAGCGAGACACTGCTTCACTGCTGCTCGCCCTGCGATCGACTGCTTTTGTCAGCCTCGTTTGTTGGTCATAGAGCGAGACACTGCTTCACTGCTGCTCGCCCTGCGATCGACTGCTTTTGTCAGCCTCGTTTGTTGGTCGTAGAGCGAGACACTGCTTCACTGCTGCTCGCCCTGCGATCGACTGCTTTTGTCAGCCTCGTTTGTTGGTCATAGAGCGAGACACTGCTTCACTGCTGCTCGCCCTGCGATCGACTGCTTTTGTCAGCCTCGTTTGTTGGTCGTAGAGTGAGACACTGCTTCACTGCTGCTCGCCCTGCGATCGACTGCTTTTGTCAGCCTCGTTTGTTGGTCATAGAGCGAGACACTGCTTCACTGCTGCTCGCCCTGCGATCGACTGCTTTTGTCAGCCTCGTTTGTTGGTCATAGAGCGAGACACTGCTTCACTGCTGCTCGCCCTGCGATCGACTGCTTTTGTCAGCCTCGTTTGTTGGTCATAGAGCGAGACACTGCTTCACTGCTGCTCGCCCTGCGATCGACTGCTTTTGTCAGCCTCGTTTGTTGGTCATAGAGCGAGACACTGCTTCACTGCTGCTCGCCCTGCGATCGACTGCTTTTGTCAGCCTCGTTGCCTGCTGTGAGTTTGTTTGTTTGCGTTGTGGCTGTCTAAGCCTCGTATTAGGTCGTATTTCTTTCTGTTTCTCCGTATTTCTTTCTTTTATTCTGTTTTATTCTGTTTTGTTAAAATGGCGAATGTATCAGGTGTATGTTATCTACCTTTTGGTGCAGATGAGAACAAATCTGATTTGCTCGCGGTGCAGTCTGAATTAGAAGCTGTAGAAAAGCAGATCCGTGACCTTCTAGAGAGACAAGCTGAGCTGAGAGACCGGCGTTTAGCTCTTGAAACATCACGCGCTGATGCACACGGATCAGTGATTAACGTTAGTAACCCGCTGACGCCGACCTCGTCTACTCCGTGCGTTTCTCAGCATTGGTCCCGAGCGTCCAGGTCACGATCAGCCATGGTTTCATTCACTCCAGCTCCAACACACCACCACGAAGCCTGGGTGGTTCCGCGGAAGCCGCGGAAGCTCCCGGTGTTCGAGATCTCCACTCAGAACCGCTTCTCCCCTCTTCGTGAAATGGAACGCGATGCTGTGATCATTGGCGATTCCACCGTCCGACACGTCCACGCTACGTTAGGTAAAAGTAAGGTGCACAGTCACTGCTTTCCTGGTGCTTGTGTTCTCGATATCACTGCGCGGGTAACTGAAATCTTGAATGGTGACGAGCGTGTCGGAGCTGTGGTGCTGCACGTGGGATCTAACGACACTAGGCTGCAACAGACGGAGGTTCTGAAGAAAGACTTCAGGAGCCTTATCGATACGGTACGCAGTACATCGCCTGAAAAATCGATTATTGTGTCTGGACCGCTTCCTACGTACCGACGAGGGCATGAAAAGTTCAGTAGATTATTCGCGCTAAATGAATGGTTATTGTCATGGTGCAATGAGCAGAAACTGCTCTTTGTAAATAATTGGAATCTGTTTTGGGAGCGACCAAGGCTCTTCCGCGCTGATGGCTTACACCCAAGTAGAATCGGGGCAGATCTTCTGTCGGATAACATCTCCAAGATGTTAAATACCATTTGACTAGTATCCAAAAATCCAAATCACAGTCTCTACTGCACCAATTTAATTGATATTAATACTAGTGTAGAACATTGCATAGAAACTGTGTCTATTCCTCGTTTACTAAGATCAAATAATAAATCTACTGCGGGATCTAGAAAAAATCTAATTGTTATTAAAACAAAAAATCTCGCTATTAGTGAACAAAAACAATTTCTAAAGCTAGGTCTTCTAAACATTAGATCGCTCACACCTAAGGCGGTTATTGTAAATTAAATGGTCACAGATAATAATTTCGATGTTCTGTGCCTTACTGAAACCTGGCTTAAACCAAATGATTATTTCGGTCTAAATGAGTCTACTCCGCCAGGATACTGTTATAAGCATGAGCCCCGTCTGATCGGTCGTGGCGGCGGTGTTGCAACAATCTACAGAGATATCCTTAATGTTACTCAGAAAACTCGTCATAGGTTTAATTCGTTTGAAGTACTTGTGCTAAATGTTACACTCTTAGATGTAAGAAAAAAATCCCTATTATCTCTAGCATTGGCTACCGTATATAGACCTCCAGGGCCTTACGCCGATTTCCTAAAAGAGTTTGCTGACTTTCTATCAGATCTTTTGGTCAACGTCGATAAAGCATTAATTGTTGGAGATTTTAACATACACGTAGATAATTTAAATGATGCGTTAGGGGCTGCGTTTACAGATTTATTAAACTCGGGGTCAAGCAAAACGTCACCGGACCAACTCATCGTCTTAATCATACACTCGATTTAATTATATCATATGGAACCGATCCAACCGATATAGATATCATTCCACAAAGTGATGATGTCACTGACCATTACATGGTAACTTGCATATTAAGTACTGCTGTAATATGTCATGCTGCGCCACGTTATCGACCAGGTAGAACAATTCTTCCATCCACCATAGATCATTTCTCAAATAGCTTATCTGATCTGTCTCAGCTGCTGCCTGAACCCAAACAAACAGATGAACTAGATGAACTAACTAGCACTATGAGCACCATTCTCTCTAGAACATTGGATATTGTTGCACCCATTAAATTAAAAAAGGTCAGAGAAAAAAGTATAGCACCATGGTACAATAATACTACGTATGTTTTAAAGAGAGAAGCCCGTAATTTAGAGCGTAAATGAAGAAAAAAAACTAATTTAGAGATCTTTAGAATCGCGTGGAAAGACAGTATGTCACGTTATAAAAAGGCCCTTAAAACGGCCAGGGCTGAGCACCTCAGCAAATTAATAGAAAACAACCGAAATAATCCAAGGTTTTTATTTAATACCGTGGCTAGACTAACAAATAAACAGACGTCGTCTGAACAAAATACCTCGCTACAGTTTAGTAGTAATGATTTCATGAACTTCTTCACCGAGAAAATTGAAAGCATCAGAATCAAAATCGTAAACGTTCAATCTTTACTCGCGCCTTATAATTCAGCCGCAATTATCACCCCGCAAGAACAATTACAATGCTTTACAACCATAGAACAAAAAGAGTTAAATAAACGTATCACTTCATCTAAAACAACAACGTGTTTATTAGATCCTATACCAACTGAACTACTGAAATAAGTGTTACCTATAGTGGAAGAGCCTCTTCTCAATATTATTAACTCATCTTTATCTTTAGGTCATGTTCCAAGAACGTTCAAGCTGGCTGTTATTGTTATAAAACCTCTTATTAAGAAACCACATTTAGATCCAAATAACCTAGCAAATTACAGACCCATTTCGAATCTTCCATTTATGTCAAAAATATTAGAAAAAGTTGTGTCCAGTCAACTCGGCACTTTCTTGCAAGAAAACGACATCTATGAAAAGTTTCAGTCTGGATTCAGGCCACATCATAGCACTGAAACTGCGCTTGTTAGAATCACAAATGATTTACTTTTAGCTTCGGACCAAGGCTGTATCTCAGTACTAGTTTTACTTGATCTTAGTGCTGCGTTCGACACTATAGATCACACAATACTCTTAGATCGACTACAAAATTACACTGGTGTTCAAGGACAAGCATTAAGCTGGTTCAGGTCATACTTATCTGACCGCTACCATTTCGTCTACTTAAATGGAGAAAAATCGATCATAACTTCGGCAAACTATGGAGTGCCGCAGGGATCTGTGTTAGGCCCTTTATTATTCTCAATATATATGCTGCCACTTGGTAATATAAGGAAACATGGAATTAGTTTCCATTGTTATGCTGATGACACTCAAATATATATTTCACGGCCAGATGAATACGCTAAATTATCCAAATTGACAGATTGTGTTAAAGATATAAAAGATTGGATGACGCGTAATTTTCTTTTATTAAAACCAGACAAGACAGAGGTAATACTTATCGGTTGTAAAAACCGTCCACAAAACCTTTCACAGCACGACTTTAACATAGTAGGATGCCCTGTTACTTTATCCGCTACAGTAAAAGACCTGGGTGTTACATTAGACTGCAACCTGTCTTTTGAAAAGCATATTTCATATGTTACAAAAACGCCTTTTTCCACCTTAGAACATTGCTAAGCTACGTAATATGCTATCAGTCTCTGATGCAGAAAAGTTAGTTCATGCATTCATGACCTCGAGATTACTGTAATGCTTTATTAGCTGGTTGTCCTGCATCTTCAATAAACAAGCTACAGTTAGTCCAAAATGCAGCCGCTAGAGTTCTTACTAGATCAAGAAAATATGATCATATAACACCGATTTTATCATCACTTCATTGGTTACCTATAAAGTTCCGTATTAATTACAAGGTATTGCTTTTGACTTATAAAGCTCTAAATGGTTTAGCTCCAGTCTATTTAACGGATCTTCTATCGCCCTACAATCCATCGCGCTCTTTAAGATCACTAAATTCGAGGCTTCTGGTCATTCCTAGGATATCCAGATCCACCAAAGGAGGCAGAGCCTTTTCACATTTAGCTCCGAAGCTCTGGAATAGCCTTCCTGATATTGTTCGTTGCTCAGACTCGCTCTCACAGTTTAAAACTAGACTGAAGACGCATCTATTTAGCCAGGCATTCATATAAATTTTTTATCTTACAGTAACTGTAAATTCGGCCTCTAGTTCATAAACGCCAGAGGAGAACTGGCCCCCGACTGAGCCTGGGTTCTCCCAAGGTTTTTTTCTCTCCATTGGGTCATGGTGTGTTAGGACACCTTTAGGTCACTGGATGGAGTTTTTCGGTTCCTTGCCACTGTTGCCTTTGGCTTGCTCAGTTGGGGATATTCAAATTAATTAACCAATCATACCATTGATCAGCTCTACCAAACTTGGATGTCTTTTTTTTCCAGTAATAAACAAACATTGTTAAGTTGTTTTGATTGATACTGTGAAGCAGCTTTGATACAATCTGTATTGTGAAAAGCGCTATATAAATATATTTGACTTGACTTGACTTGACTTGACTATATGGAGAGTCTTTACAGATCCAGGTGTGAGTAAGGTTAACAGCAGATATTTATGGTATTTTCTTCATGGGAAAGTCGTAGATGTATTAGCTGTGGGTCATAAAAGAGTTTTGGATCTTTAAAGAGATAAATGGACTAATTGTGCATTGTAAAATAGTTATCCAAACAACGTTTTTGGGATAGGCACCAAAGCACCTGTGTATTTACAGCGGTGTATGCTATTGGACAACTGAGGATCATAACTGCACTCAGATGTATGGGAGAATGTTATTGAACGGTCTAAAGAGACCTGTAACTTCTCTACATATAGAAGCCAGTGCAGAGAAGACCGGGAATGACTCTTTTTGGGCCTCATGTCAGCATGTGTGTGTGTTATGAGGGAAGAAAATGTGTTTCCAGTTAAATCCACGGGGAAAAAACCAACACACACCAACATGTAAGCACTTCAAACGTGTGTGAGATCTCTCCTGCTGTAAAAAGCTGAAAAGCTTTGCTCCCATCTGGCTGTACACACACACACACACACACACACACACACATAGACATAACCTAAACATTTAAAGCTTCAAGCCTAACACACCCACACATGCAAATATATCCCAGCATATACTTTGGAAACACATGTGACAAATAAATAAGATAAACAAGACCGGATAAACAGCACTTGAGACGTTAAAGTTTACTGAAACATACTGGAACATATTCATCTATAGTTTTAGTTGAAAGTTTTCACTGTTTCGGTGTGATTGTAAAAGCCTCAGTGTTGAAAGCTGAGTCATTCTGTTCTCAAGCCCTTTTGAATATTGATTGAGGGTAGAACTACTGAATGCAAATCCACCTCTGACAAAAAGAAACCAGCCCTGCTGTGAATATGTATGAGAGAGAGAGAGAGAGAGAGAGAGAGAGAGAGAGAGAGAGAGAGAGAGAGAACTTAGAAACTTAGAACTTAGAAAGAGGTTGTATCTAGACAAATATGAACATGGAAGCTAAGTATGAATTTTGGTAAAATATTTGGTGTTGTATTCCTATATGTATTCTTCATTATTCTAGATACTCTTAGTGATGGTAGTGTAATATGCTTTATATAGACTACTTGCTGGGAGAGATTGTTTAGCAACTCTTTTTGTAGGTTACATCACTCCACCAGTAGGTGGCAACAAGTGAGTCACTGAATCATTAAATCAAGCATGCCTGTCTTTATGAGTGACTCCGAATGAGTGAATACGAAATTGCATCCACTCTTGAGTACTTATTCTGAATAATTACTTAAAAGCCACTAAAAAAGTATGTTCTATAGAGTGCGTGTAGTATGAATGTAATCTGGACATACTTCATCCGCCATATTGTCATTGAGACCTACCAGTGTCAGTTGTGTCGCTTCACTGCCATCCAAAAATCCTCTCCCGTGCCCTCATGGGATAATGAAGTGTCCATCGTATCAGAATCTCACCAAAAGTAGTAGGGTACTTTTTTGCCTACTCTTTTATGAGTAGTTAATTAAGGCATGCTTCCTTTGTCACAAACTATTTTTCGCCTACTTTTTAGTAGGGAAGTATGTGATTTCAAATGCATTTTTTCTTTAGAATTCCTATTATTTTTAAGGAATTTTAAATATTTAAATTGTCACACTACAAGACTATTTAAGTGAACCGTAAAAAAGCTAAAATGAGTGAGACAAAAAAAGATTTCTGCCAGGCAAACACAAACTTACAGTATAGGCAAGAGTTATGATTTAACATGCAGAACTTAGCAGAGCCAAAAACCTCCCATTAAATGAAAAAAGCTTTTGGAAAAGTTGTGCTATAATTGTCACCAGTCATAGAGAACAAAGAAAGTGTGTAAGTCTATGCGTAACGTGAAGATTGCTGACTCAGGAACTATATGAACCGATAAATGAGATCTCCTCTCACATGACTATCATGTGTGTCTTTAATTGTGTGTATGTCAGCACAATCCTCTGAACGAGTCTCTGAGAGTGTGAAAGTGTGTGTGTGTGTGTGTGTGTGAACTAGGACATAAACCTCAGTGAGTATATGAGTCAGTAGAGCAGCAGAAACGATCCCTCACCCATCACAAGACAGAGAGAGCTTACAACAATCAAGTCTATTCCTCCTCCATCCAGCCTCTTACACACTCTGACCACAGACCACATCACTGCTCTCACCACATACAGCATCTCGTACCATCATCTTCACAGGCCGTGTATGTTTGTGTGTGTTTAATAAAGGGCTTTCCTGGGAATGATGATCTATTGAAGAGGAAACATAATCTAGGAGGGGTCTTAAAGGAACGACGTCATCATTTCACCGTCATGTCTATTGTTTTTAGTAATAATACTACAATTCTGTGGCACTCAAAAGAAGATGTTAAATGTGAATTATATGTCAAATTAAATGTTAGACAGAGAAGGTCATGCTGTTCTTATTAACAGTTACGGATGCTGTCAATGTCCAAACACGACCAAAAACATAATGGCAGTGGAGTGGGAGATTTTCCAACAATAATCAGTGAATTTAATCTGTTACTCATATAATCCTACGTGGAATGAACTACTTTTATGTTGTTTTTTGTTTGTTTATGGACCCTGATTGAAGTAAGGGTGAGTAATCAATTAATCAATGACAATTTTAATTTTTGGATGAACTATTCCTGAAACATTCTCTCTATTTCTATCACTCATTCTCAGAGTCATCCAGCTGTTTTCCCATGCTATGTGTTTGTTGGAGGAATGCTTTCATGAAGCACCGTTGGCTATTTCTGTATGAGAGAACATCTTTAGTCAGTCAAGCATTCTTGGGATTCTGGAGAAACAAGAGCAATTTGGAGCTTGTTGATAAAAGAACTAGTGAAGGAGCATTCTGGGCCACACACACATCTGCAGTTTATTTAACTGAAATGGATCTGTGAATGGACTTCAGGTGTTCCTGAATATGATGGACCCCCCACGATAAACACACACGCACACTAAGCTCTGCTTTGACAAATGTTTTTATTCCACCAGAGACACTCTATTGCTCCATTCAAACACCTACTGAGCCGCCTATACAGTCTGTTTCAAAAGTAGAAATGTAATGCTGCCTAATTTTGACAATATCTGGTATAAATGTCAATTATAAATACTTGTATTTAATCAATTACTGCAAAGAAAAGATAAAAAAAAAAGAATCTTGTGGATGGATGCACCCGTATTAAAATGCTGATACGCTAATTATTTCCATGTTAGGTTTTCATGATAAATGGTTACTGTTTAAATAAAATAAAAAACAGTAAAAACATAAAGCAACCATTTTAAATGCTACACGTGAATATAAAGTTGCAGTGTAGTTACCTAAAACTAAAACAATTTAATTAATTTTTTGCAATTGAAATAAAACTGAAACCAATATATAGCTGGAAATTAGAAATGTTGCCTTTGGCAACTAACGGAAATAAATAAGTTTAAACTGAAGTACAAAATTACTAAAAATAAATGTAAATAAAAATAAATTAAAGCTAAATAGAAATATTAAAAATACTAATAAAACTGAGAGAAGCATATAAAAATTACTAAAAAATGTTTAAAAAAATCAAAGTTAATTCAGTAAATACTATAATCGTGTATAACTGAATTAACACTGTAATGTACATTATGAAAAAATGTATATTCATTTTTAAAATATTAAAGATTGCATTGTGAATTTTATACAACAGCCAATATTTAAACCTAAAAAATCTCATGACTTCCAATAACCGATGTGGTAACAATAAGTTGTGCTTTCTATTTCTATGCTAATGAGCTTCTATTTCAGTAATTATAACGCTGTCTTAGAAACTATGAAACAAAGACAATATGTGACACTGAACCTCCTTCAACAAGAGCTTTATACGTTTAATAGTACATTTCTCACACGCACAGTGATGAGTACATTATTGTGTGTCACTGTCATAGTAGAAGTGGGGAGTTTCCACATATCTGTTTCTCTCCCACTCATTTATAATTAAACAAGTGTAAATCAATCACTTTGACCTGGCCGATGCATAAATGCCCATCTCAACAGTTTCTCAAAGCTGTGATTGGTATGTTCAGGTCAGGTGTGAGAACTGAGCCCTGATTGGCTCAGTCTCTTATTGGCTGTGTTGTGCAGGCACTGTAGACACAATGAACTTCATGACCCATCACATAGTCTAACCAATACACAGAATATCAAACAGAAAGAGAGGAAATGAGCAGGCCAGCTGCCCTTGACTACCCTTGATATCACTTTCTCAAACAGGAAGAAACGACATCCTTTCACACACAATTAAAGTCAATGTGAATTGTAGTTTGCAGACCATTTTTATTTATTTATCAGGAATTAATTGCATCAATAAAAGTGGAAACTACATACAGTAGAAGAATGGAACCAGGCCTGAGTGTGATTTTGCTAAAATACCTACTGTAAATAGTTTTTACACTCTTCATATCAGAGCAGATCTGACTCGCTACACGTACACTAACGTTCAAAAGTCAGCAATTAATACTTTTATTCAGAAAAGAAGCATTAATTTAATAAAAAGCGACAACATTTATAATGTTGCAAAAGATTTCTATTCATGTTCTTATGACCTTTCTATTCATTAAAAAAAAAATCCTGAAAAATGTATCACGGTTTAAATTAAAAATATTACGCAGCATATTAGAATGATTTCTGAAGGATCATGTGACACTGAAGACTGGAGTGATGATGCTGAAAATTCAGCTTTGCCATCACAGGAATATCACATCATATTTCTAATAATAATACTGAATAATGAATAATTTAGTTCTAATAATAATAATAATATCACAATATTACTGTTTTACTGTATTTTTATTATTTCGAAATGGGTATGATGCAAACATATTGGTGCAGAGACTATTTTCACTCAGAAAATGCAAGTAAATTTCACAATTAATTACAAAGAAATGGCAAGTATCACATAGAACAGTTTTTTTTTTAACTACAATAATCTTTGTTTCATTTAAAACTTCAAAATCATTTTTACAGTGTGGCAGAAGCATTTTTTTTCCTTTGGAATGACATGCACATTAATAAAACAAATAGATACAATTTTGATTTCATGTTGAACTTGTATTGTACCACACACAGTCGGCTAAGCTTTGTATCAATACAGGACTAGCAGTGAAACAGAGAAAAGGGAAGACTAGGTGAATCTGATATGCAAATTAGCCTTGAGTATCATTCCAAAATGTTTAAACACACACATCTCTCTTCAATCCCTTTCCCCGTTTACTTTTCAAATACTAATATATCAGCATTTCAGCCTCCTCTTGACACCCTGATGTCACTAGTCACATGTATCCCCATAGTAACAGAACGTGGCTGCAGGTGCATTTATCTCTCAATTCCTGACTGGCACTAAATCAAATCTCATCTCAGCACACATCTTGTTCCTGGAAGCTGCATAAGTCAGCTCTGGAATTCCTCAGAGCCAAGAGATCCTATCCATTTGAGAACAACTGCTTTAGACTATATATACGAGATACTTACAATAGATTAATGTATAAAGAACAAGTAATATTAAAGATATACTTTGGTATGTTTTGAAAAATACCCCATAGTGTGCAGTATGTACTAATTGTGCAAAGTATGCAAGTTTTCTGTGTGAAATCCCTTTATGGTCAACTATATTTGCTAAATGTGCAGTATAGAATGGAACAAACTGTGCTGGGTAATGTATCCCACAATACAACATGCTCAACTCAGTGTGATAACAAATATAAACTGCGATTTTGAAAATACATTTCTCATTATATGTTCTCATTCACACAATATGAGGTCTAAAAAAAAATACCGCCGTTTAAAATGTTAAGCAATGCATAATGCATATTCTTCCAAATACTATGTTTCAAAGAAATACAGTAAGTATTCCGAACACAGTGAGTCTATGTGAATCTTTAACCACACAAACATGTCATTCACGTGACTTAATTTCTGACTTACGTTACGTAATAAGTGTCTTCAGTTTAAGCTTAATCAGAGTAAGAGTGTGTTTGCATGAAACATTAAAACAGCCTTATGATGTGCTGAATCAGGTCATAGGTCACAGAGGATGACATGGGACTTTCTGACTGTATTTGGGAAAATGTTCTGGACTATGCTGCTTTTTATCTCTGAATATGACAACTCATGGCAGAGTTCAGCCAAAGCCTTCATCATTTTAACAGGATGTTCATTAAGAATCTCTTCTTGTCACCCACCAACAAAACTGGACTATTGTAAGGGTCAGAGATCAGCTGAGACACTTTCAACTGATGAATCAAATGTAAAAACAGTTTGATGATGATGAATTGTGTATCAAAGTTTCACAAAAATATTCAGAACGTTTAACATTAAAAACATAATTAGAAATGTTTCTTGAGGAGCAAATCAGCATATTAGACTGATTTCTGAAGGATCATGTGACACTGAAGACTGGAGTAATGATGCTGAAAATTCAGCTTTGCATCACAGGAATAAATTACTCTTTAAAATACATTAAAATAGAAAACAGTTATTTTCAATTGTATAATAACATTTAACACTATTACTGGTTTTACTGTATGTTTGATCAAATAAATGCAGCCTTGGTACTTTTTCAAAAATATTTAAAAAATCTCTCACACAGTCACACACGCACACACATTTTAATTTTCCCTTTCATTTAATTTCTTAAATTAGAATCCACATTCTTTATGATCAAAATAAACTGTGTACCAATTAAACAAACAAACTTCTCATTTAGAGGTATTCATAGAACTATAACTATATTCTGAAATCCATTAGTGATAATGAAATATATACCAGGCAAATGCAATTTAATTCATGTGAAAATAAATTAAGAAAGTGTCATTTTATTTTCTGCTCAACTGGTGTTGATTGACAGAGATTTTATTTTATCCACATCACCATTATCCCAAAGAGACTTCATAATCATATTGCATAAAACAATATTCAAGCCACCTCATACTCACATTTCTGTGTTCAATCTAGCAAATCTAGGGATTCCCTCATCTCATTGTGTGTGCGTGACCTGGCCTCTTGGGTAATACACACTAATCACATGCATTTTACTGTAATCCCGCCAGATTACACACATGCACACACACAGCAGGGAAATCCCATGATTAGAGAACTGCTGGATTGAGCCCAAATTAATCTGTCAGTTCACTTAATCAGTAATGCATGAGAGGAGGCTATTTCAATTAATCAATATTTATGCTCTATTATATGACTAATACAATCTGAATATAAATGGTTTGTGAATTAAACTCCCTCTCAATGCCTATATATATATATATATATATATATATATATATATATATATATATGACATTTTGTGTTTATCTCCAAGGGATTCTGTACAGTAGTATGGCAAATAATATTCACACAGGACATCTAAAAAATGTTTCTTACCCTAAAAATTAAAATCACAAAATAGGTCTCAACTTTAAGATATGAGACTTGCTTAAATAAAATTAAAACAACAACTCATGACAATGTCCTGGCAACCAGCCAAAACACCTTATCAACTGCATAGCATCCCCCTTGAAACCAATCAAAAATCTGTAGTAACCGCATAGTAACCCCCTAGCAACCAATCAGAACAATTTAGCAACTGCATAACAATGCCCTGGCAACCGCACTGTAAAAAAAATTGCTGTAATTATGCAGCTGTTTGCCAGTAACTTACTGTAGATTTAAATTGATGTATATTTACTGGCAACAGTTTGTTCAAAGTTAAATGAACATTAAACATTAACAAGTCTTTGTCTTTACAGAATAAAATTACAAAATAACAATCTAATGCAAAGCATTCTGGGAACCAGAAATCTTCATCAACCTTTTTCTGTTTTTTTCCTTCAGATTTTGGTTCCCAGAATGCTTTGCATGAGGCTGTTATTTTAGTTTTATTCTGTAAAGATAAAGACTTGTTAATGTTTAATGTTCATTTAACTTTGAACAACCTGTTGCCAGTAAATAACATCAATTTAAAACTACAGTAAGTTACTGGCAAGCAGCTGCCAGTATTACTGTAATTTCTGCAGATTTTTTTTACAGTGCGCCTACAGCATTAGAGATCCAAAAACATTTTGATAGGTCTTAATCTGTGCTCAAAAGAAACTAAGTTGGCAACCAAATTCAAAAGATCTCAAAATAAACTTTATTTTCTAACTTACTTATTTCCAAGACAAAATGATTCACATTCATTCAATGATCCACATTCATTTTATAACTTTACACCCTTGAGAGTTAACTTGAGACTATTTTATTCCTCCAGAAATATTATAGACATTTTAAGATGATGCTTTTAGATGGAACATAATTGAGAACTGCTGCACATCTATTGAGAAAGCGCAATAAAAACCTGTTTGACTTGCACATTCATTTCATCACCTTTTTTCGGTTATAACCATTTTCAGCATCTGTCTCACCTATTTGCATTTTTGAATCAAAACAAACAGTTTCACGTTTTTTGCAGTTGCACGCTCCCACACGTTCCCAAGCAGCATCTGCAGCCTTAATATCTGAAATTATAAGGCACTCAATCATATGATCAGTCCGTCAGCAGCAATGCCACACACATAAATGCACTCTGATCAGCATGATAACACGAAATGAAGCCAAAGAATGTGCAGAGATTAACAGACATTATGTTCTGGGAAAATACCATTGTGGATAAATACAGCTGTCGCGTATCAGTGTGTGTGTTTGGTTGCGTCAGATGTGATGTTTAGAGAATTCCAGTTTGGAATGAGACAAGGCCGAACAGCTCCAGAAGGCTCTTAAATTTTCCCTCTCTAATATCACAATGAGAGGGGAAGGATCCCAGAGCAGCACGGCACATTTACCTGCTCCACAGCTGGGAAACAAACTGATGGATTGTGGACCGAGGGGAGAAACAGACTGAGAAGAATGGATGTGTGTCAGCCAGACCTGTGCTCTCTATAGAGTTTGAAGTGGAAGAGTCCACTCATCCGCAGCTGGAGGGGTGGCACATTGCCATCAAACAGGAGAAAATGGTATTTCCCTCAAATCCAGGCCATGTCGGTTAAAAAGACGGAGGAAAACAGCAGGAAAGACTGCTGAACCTGGTCACACTGACACAAATTCAGACTCAATCTAAGAAAAAGGAAATTCCTCCCATGGTTCTCAGCACAACATCCCTTACAAAAAGTACCCTAGTGGCATCTATTAGCTTTAAACTTTAAAATTAGTTAACTGAAATAAAGCTGAAATGAAATATATTAGATAAACAAAATTAAAATTAGAAAACTGAAATAAGGTTAAAGGGATAGTTCACCCAAAAATGAAAATTCTGTCAGCATTTACTGCACCCTCAAATTGTTCCAAACCTGTATGAGTTTAATCAATTGTTTGGTTTCCGACATTCTTCAAAATAACTTTTTTTGTGTTTAGCAGAAGAAAGAAACTCATACAGAGAGGAAGAGTTTTAATTTTTGTGTGAACTAAGTCGAAATAGTAAAATGACTAAAACAAAAACTGCAAATAAAAATAAATTAAAGCTAAAAATAAATATTTAAAAATGACAAAAAAGCATAACAACATGACTAAAACCTAAACTGAAATTAAAATAAAAACTAAACAATATAAAAATAAAATAAAATTCCATATAACATGGAATTTACATGGTACTTCCAATACTATGACAGTGATGGTATTAGATAGGAATACTATGGAACTTTTTTTTTTTAACCATGGAAGTGAAATTTATGTACCATGGCATTTGTATGGTAATGCAAGGAACCCAGTAAGCAACCACTTTTAACACCCTAGCATCATGGCGGCTAGTTTTACACGATCAAATGTAAATATAAACTACTAGTTTGTTAGTGACGTTCTATTACCTGTCCCTTTTATTATCTATATCTACTGTAAATCAAAATATCTGGGTCAGTAAAAGTGAGGACATTCACTCTGTCAGTTGTCTATAAATCAGATCAGAATGTAAAAACACAACTAAACCATTTACTATATGCTGAGCACTAAACTAACCTCGGGAGTCTTATGTCTTTCTCACATTCACTCGTTCTCTCACACACCCTCTGAGAGACACACAATTAGCAGCTTAAATGGAACAAAGCAGCTCTATGGATGTGTATTACGACGCAGGAGAGAAAGGATAATGCCTTCACAGAGCCTGACGGACTGTGCTGGGGTTTAAAAAGGAGAGAGAGGGAGAGAGAGAGAGAGAGAGAGAGAGAGAGAGAGAGAGAGAGGGGGAGGGAGGGAGGGAGGGAGACTTGTTTTTCTGGCTTGTAGAAGGAAAGGAAAAGGGGAGAGGAGGGTGAAGGGGTCTCCCAAGGAAATACCTGCTGGATCAAACACTGGTGCCTGCAAGGAAAGTGCATGGGTGTAGAGATGTGGAAAGAATGCATTAGGAAGCCCCTCCTCATCTCCTGAATGTGCCACAATGTATGCTCATCATATTTACTAGCTATGCTAAAGCCATTATCGTCACAATGCATGTGTGTGTGTGTGTGTGTGATTTTATAGACAATAACACCATGAATTACACTGCAGACACAGAAAACACCCTCTGGCCAAACTCAAAGGTCATTTTGGGTGGTCTCTGTGAGATTACCTCATAGGTTATACAGGGCTATTGTTTCTTTTTGTAATCTTGAGATTCAAGTGGTCATATGATGAAGAGGGTTAGAAGTCACTTGGCTTTTCATCTGCATGTACAGCTCTTAAGGAAGAAGGTATACTTTTGAAGTATAGTTTACCTATTTAAATATTAAATCAGGCAGACAGACAGGCAGACAGACAGACAGACAGATAGAGGCTTTTGTAGGCTCTGTTACTATAGCAGCAGCCTGTCATACATCAAGCCTGGAACAGACAAACATATTTGCTATCATTTATTCAGGTATGTCACAGCGAGATGGAAAACTTTGAGATTTGTCTGCTTCAGTCTGGTCTGTCCTGTTCACACAGTAGGAAGGTAGAAGAGAGACACAACCTGAATACTGATCTCTCTCGCTCACACACTCACATACAGATAGATGGAACCGTAGACTCCTGTGGAGAGCTGTTTTCAGGACCGTGAGACAGTGGGTGACTCAAGCCCATAGAAACCATCATAGCAACACTAATGTGCTTTATGGTGCACACAATGTCCTGAATAATGACTTTAAACAGGATGACAACACCTCTAGAGTTTTACATTTTGTGAGCAAAATGTGAGCATGTCAATGCACAACTCACCAGCATTGTGGAAAGTGTTGTGGATAGTTGCCAGGGTGTTGCTATGTAGTTATTAAGGAGTTGTGGGTCAGATGAGCCCTTCCCCAAGTTTTTATGATATTCTGGTCTCTAGATATGGTTAATTCTCCCTTTCACCCATTTTACTGTCTGCAAGGCGAAATTCTCCGTCAGATTTAAGGTTATCATTCATGTCTGTACAAAGAGTGCGAGAAGAGTTACACAAGAAAGTACTTAGAGTTAGGGGTTTATTCAAATCACTATTCTCAGTATATGCTAGAGTTTAGTGATTCAATATTTTATATAAATACATTTTATAAAATAACAATACATTTTCTTTAGAATACCAATTAATATTTATTTTATATATAAAAAATACATACCATTTACCAAAATTATTCATTTAAAAAAAGTTGCCATTCATGTTTGCAATAGTGTGAGACAATTTACATGTGAAAAGTGTTCAAGTATGAGCTAATATTGACACAGTTAAATAGTTTACATAAAAATAAAAATAGTAGATTTTATTTATATTGATTAATTAATATATATGTATTTGTATGTTTTAAAATACATATACATTAATAAAATGTATTTAAATATATATATATATATATATATATATATATATATATATATATAGAAACTATATATAGTTATACAAAATGTATTTATTAAAAAAAAAAATAGTAAGGTGGTTATCATCTACGGATTTTTGCCATACTGAAAGAGACCAAGCACACACACACTAACATACACACAGGCACACTAGCCTGCTGTTCATACCTGATAGACGGCACGGACCAGGATGTCAGGAGCTCTGAGATGTGTATGCCTTAATCTTCTGAGGGCGGCCGAGGTCACATCCCATAATGCACTGTGCCTCACACACACACTCTCTCCCAGACTCATGAGCATCGCCTCCATGATGACAAACATACAGGTACACAGGTGTGTGGTCAAATAATCCCTTCTCAGCACAGGTGTGTGTGGGAGAACAGGTCCCCAGGTAATGTTGGTCTCCCTTTTGTGTTCTCCTCTTTCATTTTCTCATCTCTTCTTCCTTTAATCCTTAAAAATGCCCCATGGGAGACTGAGATTGTGACTTCTGTGTGACTCAAATCTCGTCTTGGAAATGAATTCGGTCTCACTGGTCTCTCTCTCTCCACTGCAGGACAAATTCCCAGAATAACAGCTCTTGGTTCGCCCAACACAAACATTCCCACATAGAGAGCACCATTGGTCCCTCTCTCCTTTTCTCAGTAGTTCTCTCTCCCTCTCCCCTACTTGTTTGTTTGTTTTAAAGCAACAGTCCCAGAGCAGGGCATTGAGAGGTTTTAAGCTTACACGATGCTCTGGGACGCCCATTTAGGGGAGAGTGAAGGACAGTCGTCCCTCCCCGCAGGACAGATCCTGCTCGGGTTCATCGACCCCGGGCCACTGAAGAGATACCCGATATGTGTGTCTCAGCTTTCCCAGTGTGGTAGAGCAGCAGACAGAACAGCTCATGGGAGTTGAAAACTCGTTTTTCCATAAATGGTTAGGATGACGTCCAGATTCCAAAGTTTTGGAGTGGGACATGTCATTTGTGCCAATGTTCTCAAGGCACCATGTGCCCTATCCAGATTCAGTCACTAAACTACAGACTAACCGACAAACATTTACCTTCCAAACCCCTCCCACAACCCCAAAATAGTTCAAAAACTGTCCTGAACAATTCATACACTGTTTGACAGTGCTAGTTAGCAGAGTCGGCGGAAGTAGAGCACTGAAGAGGGGCGTCTAAAATAACGAAAGAGGAGGATGACATAACGAAAAGTAGAGCTGCATTCTTTGTGGAGCAGGAAGTCCGTAAGTTCGCCTGCCCATTCAGTCTGAATAGTTAATGGTAAACAAACCTGGCTTGCTGTCCTCGAAGGAGGCTTGAACCCGAGGCTCGGCTCGAGCTCCGGGGTAAACCCCCCTATAACAGTACTGCACAGCCGAAGAATAAGAGAAATAGAGGAAATGGGAAGGAGGAGGGATGTCAGAAGAATTGTTACTAGGATGACACCGTGACTGCTGTTTATATATGCTCGTAATGATGATTGACAGGACTGAACCTACATTTGGAACTAGATTCAATGTGTCAATCAAAATGTGACTGCAAAACTGACAGTCCTAAAATGTTGCTTTAGTAACCCAAAATTAATGCTAGAAAGCACATGCACTTGGCAATTGCAATTTTGAAACAGTCTATTCTATTTCATCATTAAAATCCATTTTCACATTCATCTTGACTGAGGGGACTGGATAGTCCTGGTGAGGGGGGCAGGATAGACCTGGTGAGGGGGCAGGATAGTCCAGGTGAGGGGGCAGAATAGTCCGAGTACGTGGGCAGGATAGTCTATGTGAGGGGGCAGGATAGTCCGTGTGAGGAGGCAGGATAGTCCACGTGAGGGGGCAGGATAGTCCGGGTGAGGGGGCAGTACCGCCCGGGTGAGGGGTCAGGATAGTCCAGATGAGGGGGCAAGATAGTCCGGGTGAGGGGGCAGAATACAGAATAGTCCGAGTACGTGATCAGGATAGTCCGTGTGAGGGGGCAGGATAGTCCAGGTGAGGGGGCAGTATAGCCCGGGTGAGGGGTCAGGATAGTCCAGGTGAGGGGGCAGAATAGTCCAAGTACGTGGGCAGGATAGTCCGGGTGAGGGGCAGGATAGTCCGGGTGAGGGGTCAGGAAAGTCCAGGTGAGGGGGCAGAATAGTCCAAGTACGTGGGCAGGATAGTCCGGGTGAGGGGCAGGATAGTCCGGGTGAGGGGCAGGATAGTCCGGGTGAGGGGGCAGAATAGTCCGGGTGAGGGGGCAGGATAGTCCAGGTGAGGGGGCAGGATAGTCCAGGTTAGGGGGCAGAATAGTCCAGGTGAGGGGGCAGGATAGTCCAGGTGAGGGGGCAGAATAGTCCAAGTACGTGGGCAGGATAATCCGGGTGAGGGGGCAGGATAGTCCAGGTGAGGGGGCAGGATAGTCAGAGTGAGGGGGCTTCTTTCTCTTGCTTTTCGACTAAACATCAGATACATTGATTTACATTGCCTCTTATTTGAAGGGGTGGCATATGATTAAACTTTTACACATCAATATCTATGATAAAGAAAAACAATACCTGACTAGATAAAATTTGGAATAACGTTTAAAAATTAAATTTAAACATGACTGTTTTGTGATCCCTAATAAAGTTTTACCCTGGTAACTATAGTTTCAGCTAAAATACCAAACAAAAATAATTTAACATAACTTGGTATTAACCACCAATGTAACCAAAATACAATATAAATAAAAACTAAATTAAATACATACATTGTTTGAAGATCCCATTTTAGCTTATGATTTTACATCAACAATAACGGTGGCATTTTGAAAGAAAATATAGATACCATGGTGATACTCTGCAAGGATTTACAAGGCTACACAAAGACTAACTTAAACATTAAACAAGTGGTGCAGGGAGAGAAATGCACTTGATTACAATAGTAAAATAATATGCGTACAGAGAGTGTAATGGCACTGTGTGACAGCAAACCTCATTCACTCACAGTCACTGACAGCTGGAGTCTAATGAATGAGCACAGAAGCACATGCATTTATATTTGTCTGCATGCTGCGGTGGTACAGAGGGGTAAATACAGGCCTATAGAACCAGGACAGCAGGGTAAAGAATTACAATAACTCATTCATGCTACTCTCCTGCCACTATGTGGCACAATGCATATTGATTTGTGCACAATAAACCTGATGGGAAGAGTGATAGTAGCCTACTACTGTAAGACATAAATGTGAGAGTATTCATGAAGGTGCATGAGGGAGAGAGAGAGGGAGAGAGAGAGACGGGGGAAGAGAGAGAGAGAGAGAGTTCCTAAGAACCGTCTCAATAGCTTTGACTGAATGTTTAATGATCTGTTACAAAATGCAGATGTTTCTCCTTGAATTCTGTTTAATGTGAATAAAAACAGATCCTTTGAGAAAATACATGAATTTCACATTTAATTTGATGAAAATGATTGCGTTGGAGGTTTTTGTGTAAAATTATGTCAAATCTATGCGTTTCTTCTGGGAAATGCTGCCAAAAAAAGCATATCAAAATGTATGAAAATGAGTAGTGTTTTCCCAAACAAAAGTTACTGCATGACACTAGGGTGTTGCACTAGGGTCACTAGGAAAAGAGGGAGAAGAAATTTGGACTGAAAAAGAAATAAAAACGATTTGTGTGATGTTGTGAAAGTTGCGCATGGAAGTAATATGTTTTTTCTTTGAAGGAAATGAGGGCATAAAAAAACAAGTTGTCCAACAATAAAGCAGCGTCCTTAGTTTCCTGCAGTGTTCAGAATTCATGTTCCTTAATTCGTGATTCTTTATGAGTCACCAGGTGCTTCTTCCTGAGGGGTGAGAATGTCATTTAGATGTGTGAACGTGTGTGAGCGGCTATTGTGTGGAGGAAGAGGATCAAATATTTAAAAAGGATGTAGTTCTCAAACTTGTGTGTGTTTGTGTGTGCGCGTACGTGTGTGTATGCAATCTATCTTCTGAAACCCAGGGAAATGCTGTGGTATTCAGTGATTTTACACAATGCTCACACTTACTCATGCACATGCACGCGCACACACACACACGCACGCAGAACCTCTGGCATCTTCAGTGCCATGTGACCGATGTAAAAAAGAGAAATAGAGTTGTAAAAGGGAGAGAGAGAGGGGGGAGAGAGACTTGCTGTCTCAGTGCACCAAAGCTGTTTGAAGTTTATGTGCACTTGCATATATGTTTGTGAGAGTGCATGTGCGCGCGCTGACCTACTTCATTTTGGATATAGGCTAATAAGAGTTTGCTCCTGAATCTTTCTGTGAGCATAAATATTTATGAGGATTGTAATATAATAGCGCAAACCCACGAGAGCGCAGAGGAGGCGGCCGCACACACACACACACACACACACACACACACACGCTGAGCCGGTAGAATTAAGCCTGGTGTAACTCCAATCCAAGTCCACCAGCAGAAAGCACATGCATTTCCTCCCTAAATACCCAGGCGAATTTAGGGAGGAAATAGACTCAATAGACTATTTCTCTCTGAATAGTCTATTGAGAGAGAAAGATGAGTCAAAATGTATGTGTGATTGTGTATAATGCTCTATGACAGGCCTGTTCCAGTGCATGTGAAATGATCCATTCTCTACTCTTATTTTTAGCACAAAGCTCGGTACTTGTTCATGTCTAAAGAACATTTGGGACATTTTGGGGGGTGATGCATCCTGTTTTGGGGGACGAATGTGACCCCAGCTGACCCTGGGACCATGCACTGGTATTTCTGGGAACAGAACATGAGATTTAATTGAAACCATTCCAGTAGACTTCAAGTTCACATAGAGGTTGAAGTCATTTAAAAAAGCTTTATTTTCTCAGACATGCAAGAGATTGTGTGTGTGTGTGACTGAGCTGCATTCCATTCTAACATATATTAGGTGATTCAAAGCAGTCAGAACACACTTGAAATCTTCCACTGATATGAGACAGTGTGTGTGTGTGTGTGTGTGTAAGGAGGAATTCATTTCTATTCCTCAGACTGCTCTAGGGCAGCTGTTATAGCAGCATTCGCATGCTGAAGTCTGTGAGGGTATGTGTGCATGGGCATGAGTGTGTGTGTGTGTGTTATGGGATGCTTTTTCCTCTGAAGATCAGTTTGAGCTTGAGGGGATGTCTAAATGGAGTGGAAGACAATAAAAATTATAGAGGCAGCTTGGTGTGTGCGTGCCTATGTCTGGATTTCTTGAGGGCGCAAGTGAAAAAGACAGTACATGATATTGTGCCTGTCCTAAATGATCGATTTATCAACTAGATGTCATTAGTAAAAAATATTTGGATGTTTACTTAGATAGAATCATCAACTCTGCCAGAGGCCATAAATATGAAGACACTGATGCTTTAATGTTGGTAACTCTACTGAGAAAAAAAACAACCTGTGTAAAGTCGGAAAAAAAACTGAAGGACGAAGACTTGGTTTTATCCTTTGGTAATTGATTGGATGGATGACAATTTGATAAAAAAAACGTCTCGGTTACGGATGTAACCCTCGTTCCCTGAGTAGGGAACGGAGACGTTACGTCGGATGACGGAGAATGGGGGTTTCGCCAGAAAGCCAATCCTCTTCGAGTATTAAAAAACGAGCCTATGGCAATGAAATGCCATGGGTCTGCGGAATTTGCATAATGTATCTCCGCCTCACTGCGTGAGTATTTAAGGAGAGACAGCTGCAACAGCAGATCATGTCTTCGCTGAGGAGCCGAGACTGAACTCAGGCGTCTACCCAGCGGTACAGCGGAAGTGGCAGGGAGACGTAACGTCTCCGTTCCCTACTCAGGGAACGAGGGTTACATCCGTAACCGAGACGTTCCCTTTCGTAGTCACTCCGAGTTACGTCGGATGACGGAGAATGGGGGTCCCCGTGTAATCACGCCACCTTCACAGCTGTCTTCCAGTGCCCTGCGAAGTCTGACCTCCCTGTCGTGATATAGGCACGGACGAAGGAGTCCTACTTAACACAGGAATACCAAGGTACACTGGGAAGCATATCTCATGGGAGATATGCCGCAGCATGCCTACCCATAGGGAGGACTTAAGAATACACATATGGCCCAAGGGGGCTACATATGGAGGAACACTGGAGTGACCAGCCCGTAGGGTGGCATCTACTTTCAACTCCAGGAGTGGCAGGTGACTTGCCGAGGGAAAGACACATGCTCAAAGAGGCTTACAGTGGAAAATACACATGTGGGGGTTACTCAGAGGAGGAACCATGCACACGGAGGCACCTAGCCGACGCACAGGCAATAGACACTGGCGCCAGCGTCAACAGTGCTGGAGGAACTCAGGGCTTCAGAGAGGAAGGCTCACCTGAGGAAATATCGCACGTATCCAGTCCGTGGAGTGGAATGGCGAGCAAGCGAGACATTTAACATCTCCCATGTTAGCTTGAAAAAGACAGTACATGGGCGGAGACTGGCTCCACTCGGAGATTGTAGAATCTGGCGAATGTGTTAGGTGTCGCCCAGCCTGCAGCTCTGCAGATGTCTGTTAGCGAGGCGCCACGCGCTAAAGCCCAAGAGGACGCCACACTCCGGGTGGAGTGGGCAGTTACACCAAGGGGGCATGGTCGACCTTGCTGCTGGTATGCCAAAGCAATGGCGTCCACTATCCAGTGAGACAACCTTGTTTGGAGAGAGCCTTTCCCTTCAGCTTCCCACCATAACAGACAAGAGCTGGTCTGAGGTCCTGAAACACTGCGTCCTGTCTACGTAAGCACGGAGTGCGCGTACTGGACAGAGCAGTGCCAAGGCTGGGTCTGCCTCCTCCCGGGGCAGCGCTTGCAGGTTCACCACCTGGTCCCGGAAGGGAGTGGTGGGAACCTTGGGCACATATCCAGGCCGGGGTCTCAGGATCACGTGAGAGTGGCCGGGCCCGAACTCCAGGCACGCTTCGTCAACGGAGAATGCGTGCAGGTCCCCTACCCTCTTGATGGAGGCCAACGCAACCAGGAGCGCTGTCTTATTGACAGGATCTTAAGCTCAGCTGATTGCAGAGGCTCAAAGGGAGCCCTCTGCAGGGCACTTAAGACCACTGAGAGGTCCCAAGAGGGAACGAGAGGAGGGCGAGGAGGATTCAGTCTCCTCGCTCCTCTCAGGAACCTGAGGATCAGGTCGTGCTTTCCAAGAGACTTACCTTCAACTGCTTCGTGATATGCGGCGATAGCGGCCACATACACCTTCAGGGTGGAGGGAGACAGCCTTCGCTCCAACCCGTCTTGCAGGAAGGAAAGCACAACGCTGATCGAGCATCTCCTGGGGTCTTCTCGGCGAGAAGAGCACCAGTTAACGAAGAGGTTCCACTTCAACGCATAGACATGTCTCGTGGACGATGCTCTAGCGGAAGTGATGGTAGCCGCCACCGCTGGTGGCAGGGTACTCAAACCTGCCTCGTCCCGCTAAGGAGCCACACGTGGAGTCTCCAAAGATCGGGACGAGGGTGCCAAGGGGTGCCCCGTCTCTGAGAAAGGAGGTCCTTCCTCAGAGGAATTGGCCAAGGAGGTGCTGTCGCGAGGAGTATCAGTTCGGAGAACCAGGTCTTGGTGGGCCAGTATGGGGCGACCAATAAGACCTGCTCCTCGTCCTCCTTGATCTTGCACAGAGTCCGTGCGAGAAGGCTCACTGGGGGAAACGCATACTTGCGTAGGCCCTGCGGCCAGCTGTGCGCCAGTGCATCCGTGCCGAGCGTGCCCTCGGTCAGGGAGTAATACAGGGCGCAATGGGATGAGTCGTGGGAGGCAAACAGATCTATCTGTGCGTCCCCGAACTGGTCCCATATCAGCTGGACCGACTGGGGATGGAGTCTCCATTCGCCAGAGGTTGGCCGGAGCCGTGACAGCTCGTCGGCTGCACGGTTCCGCACTCCAGGAATGTAAATAGCACGAAGGGACCTCAGGTGCTCCTGACTCCATAAGAGGAGGTGGCGTGCGAGTTGCGACATACGGCGAGAGCGTAGACCACCCTGACGGTTGATGTACGCTACAGTCGCGGTATTGTCCGAGCGGACAAGTACGTGTTGACCCAGGAGCAACGCACGGAAGCGGTGCAGGGCAAGGCGTACTGCCAGCAACTCGAGGCAATTGACATGCATGAGGCGCTGGGGTCCTGTCCAGGAGCCCGCGGCTGCATGTACATTGCACATGGCGCCCCAGCCCGTGGCAGAGGCATCTGTGGAGACGACAACATGCCTGGAAACTCGTTCTAGGGGAACCCCGGCCCGTAGAAAGCTGAGGTTCCGCCACGGGGTGAAGGTCTGACGGCAGGTCGGAGTTATTAGAACTCTGAGCGTACCGCGATGCCATGCCCACCTCGGGACTCGATCGCGAAGCCACAGCTGAAGCGGTCTCATATGAAGCAATCCGAGTGGCGTTGCTGCGGCTGCGGATGCCATATGCCCCAGGAGCCTCTGAAAAAGTTTCAGTGGGACCGCACTCTTGCCCTCGAACTGTCGAAGACAAGTCAGCAGTGAGTGTGTGCGCTCGCTCGTAAGCTGCGCGGACATGGCGACCGAGTCTATCTCCATACCGAGAAAAGAGATCCTCTGCACGGGGCAAAGTTTGCTCTTCTCCCAGTTGACCCAAAGGCCCAGACGGGCTAGGTGCCGGAGCACTAGATCTCTGTGTTCGCAAACCTGATCTCGAGAGTGAGCTAATATTAGCCAGTCGTCGAGATAATTCAGGATGCGAACCCCGTGTTCGCGTAGGGGAACAAGGGCTGCCTCGACGACCTTCGTAAAGACGCGAGGAGACAGAGCCAACCCGAATGGGAGAACCGCGTACTGGTATGCCTGCCCCTCGAAAGCAAACCGAAGAAACGGTCTGTGTCGAGGTAAAATGGAGACATGAAAGTAGGCGTCCTTCAGGTCTATCGCTGCAAACCAATCCTGTGGCCGCACGCATTCGAAAATGCGTTTGGCCGTGAGCATCTTGAACGGCAGCCTGTGAAGGGAGCGGTTCAAGACGCGCAAGTCCAGGATTGGCCGTAACCCACCGGTTTTCTTGGGGACAATGAAGTACGGGGTGTAAACCCGTAACTCCACCTCGGCTGGAGGGACAGCCTCGATTGCACCCTTCGCCAGCAGGGTGGCAACCTCCGCTCTCATGATCGGGGCATAGCCACCGACCACAGTAAGCGGACTCCCCTGAAGCGGGGAGGAGACCGTGCGAACTGAGTCGCATAGCCGAGCCTGATCATTCGGGCGACCCAACAGGACAGATTGGGGAGCTCTAACCAAGCCACCAAACACTGATCCAGTGGAATCATCCGAGCCACAGGCGTCCCCCCGGAGGGGCAGCGGAGCGGAGTGACCGGCACAGGTGAGGGTGGCATAGCGGCCCAGCACGCGTGCACAGTCATGCTCCGCGTCCTGACAGAGGAGACCAGGGAAGGACCAGCGTTCCGCGGGGGTCTGCTCTGCCAGGGGTCTGGCGATAGAGGGGGACGAGAGTGGTGTGGTCTGGAGACGGCACGCACTGTCATCCGCACCCTCAGAGACAGAGGGGAACGAGAGTGGCGAGGCTCGGGGGCGTCGCGCACTGCCGTCCAGCTCTGCGTGCTCAGAGATGGGATGCAGCTCTTTTTTAAAAGATTCTCCCCCAGCCCTCCACCGGGGGAAGGAGTGGGCCTGCAACCACTCCATGAGAACTGCAAGCCATAACTGAGCTGCCCGTAACGGGAGCGCCGCATAGCCTGGCGTACAGCGGGGCTGCGGGGCTGGTACGGGCAGGGGCACCTCCCTGCGACCACCTCCACGGCCCGGCCCGGTGCTGCTGGGGCCGGGCGGGAGGGGGCGGAAGTCGCAGGAGGGCGCATTCGACGGCAAGCGGACTGAAGCGTCTGAGCCGCCGGCTGATTGGCAGCAGAAGCCACAGGGTCAGAAAAAGCCACAGTCCACTTCTGGGCGGCCGAGAACTGTTGGGCAGAGTTCTCGACCACGCCGCCGAAGAGGCCAGCCTGGGATATGGGGAAGTTGAGGAAACTGGTTCACTCAGCCTCGCGCACATCAACCAGGTTAAGCCAGAAATGTCTGACCACACATGTGGACATCACCTGACTCAGGGAGCGTGCGGTCACCTTCGTCGCTCGTAGAGCAAGGTCGGTGACGGCAGGCAGCTCAAGGATGAGCCCTGAATCAGCCCTACCCTCGTGCATGTCACTGAACACCCAGAAGGATGGCAATAACACACAGTGAGGTGGCAGCCTGCCCCGCAGCTCTATAGGTCCCCGCCACCGGAGTAGACAAGAACCTACAGGCATTGGGGGGGTGCTTAGGGTTGCCACGCCAGGTGGAGGCGCTGTGGGGACACCTAAGTGTTGCCACAGAACACTCCACAGGGGGGAACCCCAGTGTACCGTAGACTGCGGCCTCTACGAGGGCAGAGAAGGCGGAAGAGGCCGCAGAGCAGTCGCGAAAAGTCAAAGGAGACTTCCACGATCTCATGGCCTCTTCATGCACATCCGGGTAGAAAGGATTTGGGTTCGCCACCCCCAAAAACCAATCATCAGCCTCAAGTGCTCGGGATATGGCAGAATTTTCCACACAAACCCGATACTCGTGGCAGCCCGGGAAAGCATAGCTGTGAATTCTGAATCAAGCTCGCTATGCTAGCACATCCGAGGACAGCAGCACAGACGAGCCATCTCCAGAGGACTCCAGCTCACCTTGTGATGCGGCGATAAACATGATTTCATCAGCTGGTGGACCGAATGAGAACGCGGGCCCGCGGGCGGGCCGGCGAATCCACTCGGGACCACGTGGGTTGCAACGTGAAAGACGGGGTGTGGACCGAGGAATTTTCGTCGGTTAGTTCCAGACCTGACGTCTTAGTCACCCTGGCCACCAGCCGAAGTATTATCTCACGTGGAGAAAAATAGATCGGGTGATGGATGAGGGGACTCTCACTCAAATGAGCTCACAGAGTCTCGACCGTATACATTGCGATGGTCACGTTCCCACTGAGAGAACGTGACACACCCACGAGCGCTGTCCGAGCGTGATCAAAGCCCAAACACGCCAAACAGCGCTCGCGCCCAACAGCTGAATCTATCAGAATACCGCACTCAGAAATACACGGGCAGATCGTCTTTAGAAAGACGCGTCTTTAAAAAGACGTGCCGCGTGCACGCTCTTTTAGTGAGAGGAAAAAAACTCTGCGGATGCTGAAGCGACCAGGGAGAGACACACAGACCGGCAGACCACTGCTCAGATCGCAGGCAATATGAAACTCGCTGGATACCGCCGTCACACCAACATCAGAGAGTTCGCTCGTCTCGAAGAGATGTAGTCACTGAGAATACTCAGGATTTGGCTTGTGGAGTGAAGAGATTCTCTTGGCTCCGAAGCGAAAACATGATCTGCTGTTGCAGCTGTCTCTCCTTAAATACTCACGCAGTGAGGCGGAGATACATTATGCAAATTCCGCAGACCCATGGCATTTCATTGCCATAGGCTCGTTTTTTAATACTCGAAGAGGATTGGCTTTCTGGCGAAACCCCCATTCTCCGTCATCCGACGTAACTCGGAGTGACTACGAAAGGGAACTCACATTTTCAAGAAATGAAACATATGCAGGAATTAATAATTAACAATAAGATCAGGTGAATTTCGACTTTGTCAACTTTAAACCATAAGCTGGTTTTCTGCTCTTACCTGATTTGAGCTGGTTTCTCAATCTGACCAAGCTAGTCTTCAGCTGAAAATTCCCCTAACATCCTTCTAAAAACCAGTCAAAAGTACAGCCGGGCCAGGCTGGGAGACTAGCTAAGAGCAGACATTAATCTAAGACTGGTACAAAATTATTATTATTATTATTTTTTTCAGCAGGAAACAAAACTTACAGAGTGATAGTTTCTTTCAAATGTGCCATTAAACTTAAACTTGATCAGCAAGATTTTCTTCAAAGAGTTCATGCCATGACAGTATTTGACCAGAGGCAGTTAAAGGTAATTTCAAGTATGAAACATTTCGAAATTAAACAACACAACACATGAAATGTATGGCACTAGCTTGTAGCATTTGCGTTTGAAAACTTGCACAGAATCTGGTTTAAATCAATAAAGACAATACAACACACACACTTCTACACATTCTTGATTTCAGACATGGCACAAGTGCATTAGCAACAGTAAATGTGTTACTTCTGAGCATTTTAAAGAACAGCTGACATTACACAAGCTCAAGCACATACTTGCATATTAATCCACATTTTGTCTGCATCATGCCTGACCTGCTTCCTAATGGGAGGCAACAGAACGGTTAAATTTAACAAGCCTCAATTAGCACTTTGCTTTAGCCGAGCAGCCGAGAGTTAGCACACTGCCCAGAGACAAACTCTATGGAGCACACAAAACAAGACCCAATTAAAGACACACATACACACACAGAGGAGTGATTCCACCCAATGCAACAAAGGGTCTCCAAGGAGAACCCCGGCAGCCCACTAAACATGAACAGTTTTCCACAGCCAAACTGCTACTGTTGTTTCGCTAAGAGCACTGGATTGGAAATCTGGCTTCGAAAGCTCCAACTGGTCACACCATATCACAGCAGAAGAACATGCTGAGATAAATTTGTAACTCGACCTCAAAAAGAGGAAATGAGGAGGAGAAGAGGAAGGAAGTGGGAAGCTGAAAGGATTTGAAATAAAACAGAGGAGCATGAAAAGGTAAATGAATGATAGAATTATGTGGGTAAGAGAGTAGGGCAGATAAAGGAGGCGTGAAGAGAGATGAGTGGAGGGTAAGAGGGCAAAAGAGAGAAAGATAGGGCTTCTTTCATTGTCTCAGTCTAATGAAGTAGAGTATATTTTTCTGTCACAAATGTCCAACAAGCGTAAAGACTTTACTCTTATGGAAAGCCATCCAGCTACATGATTACATTAACCTTCTGTGAAGAAACATCACAAACACACACACATGTATTCAATTCAAATTACACTATTAAGTTATTAGGAGTCTAATTATTGAGTTTTGAAGGGTGAACCCCACCTAGAACATGTACAAGTGATATTTTACCCTGAAACCATAAGAAATAAGTAATATCTGGCTTAAAGAAAATGAGGACTGTTTATAGACCATTACGGTTTTTGCATTGTGACATTATTTTCATGACACTTAAATCCATTTCCCCTTCAATTCTTATTTGATCAAATAGATCAAAACTGACAGTAAATAAATGTCTTTAAAGACATAATGTTACAAAAGATATTTGTTTCAAATAAATGCTGTTCTTTTGAACTTTCTACATCAAAGTATCCTGAAAAAATGCATCACAGTTTCCACAAAAATATTAAGCAAGCAACACAACTGGTTCTCTTACGAGAGGTTCTCTCGTATTGCGTAAGTTTAGCTTACGCTACGGGAAAGATTCATCTTCTCGAGATATTGAAGCCAAAAAATTATCCTTAATTTTGTATTCATTGTCAACGCAGTGCAGCAGCTAGCAGACCTAGAGCAGGCCATCTCGCGTGCTTATTGGCTGCCCTGCATGCATCTGCTGTAGCCTACCAGTGAGCCTCGCGTGACGTCACGCCCAATTGGAGGCGCTCGCGCCTTCATAGCGTCATAGCCCGCTAGGATGGGCGTGGCTTAGCGTATATAAGAAGGGGCTCGTAGGCTGAATCCCTGATTTTTCGACTCTTCAGCGAGCTCTCCGCATCGCTGAATCAGAGAGAAGCCACCGCCGCCGCCGAACAGCGAACAGCCAGCTCAGGACAGCGCTGAGGAAGCCGGCCGTCTTCGCCACCTTCAGCCGCCGTGCAAGCTACACTATCCGGCGACGTATCCTTTTTACATTGCTTCCACAGGAATTTCTAAAAGAGCGCGAGCGTCTTTCTAAAGATGCCTCGCACTTCCTGTGGCTCGTGCAGAGCCCCGCTCAGCGTTGGAGACCGCCACGTTATCTGCGCTCTCTGCCTGGGCCTGGAACATGCAGAGCTCGCCCTCGCGTCCGGCGGCTGCGAGCTCTGCGAAGCGCTTCCGCTGTCGACCCTACGGGCTCGACTCGAGGCTTTCAATCCGGATGCAGCCGCTCCGCCCCCCGGGGGACCGCGCAGGAAGAAGCGCCGTTCCCTGAGGCAGCCGGAGCCCGTGGCCACAGCGACGCGCTCGCCGGAGGATCTCCCTCGAGCCTCGCTTTCGCCCTCCCCGCCTCCCCTCCCCGACGCGCAGCTGCCGCTCACGAGCCTCACTGCCGTCGCATCGGAGGGGGAGGCAGAGGAACACGCCACGAGAGATTGCTGCTCTATCCTGGCATCAGACAGCGAGGAATGGTCGCTTCATTCCGGCTCCTCGTCGATCCAGGAATCCAGCCGTTCCCGCGCTGGAGCTGACGCGGAACTTATGCGCCTGCTAACGCAGGCCGTCGACCGCCTCGGGCTCGAGTGGTCGCTACCGAAGGAACCCGCGCCGAACAGGCTCGACGGCTGTTTCCTTCAGAGTCGCCGCCGTGCAGCTTCAGCGAGCAGGCCCGCTCCATTCCTGCCGGAACTTCACGCGGAGCTGACGAAGTCCTGGAATGCACCATTCTCCTCGAGACTTCAGTCCCAGGCCTCCGCGTCGCTCTCCCAGGTGGACGGCGCCGCCGAGAAGGGATACACGGCTATTCCCCCCGTGGAAGAGACGGTCGCAGCGCACCTTTGCCCGCCCTCCGCGAGATGGCGGTCTCGGTCAGCCCTCCCATCTAAAGCCTGCAGAGCCACGTCCGCCTTGGTCGGCCGCGCATATGCCGCCTCCGGCCAGGCCGCGTCTGCTCTCCACTCCATGGCTGTGTTGCAGATCTTGCAGGCCGACCTCCTCCGTGAATGGGACGAGAAGGGCCGGGATCCGGCTGCGGTTACAGATCTGAGAAGTGCGACGGATCTCTCTCTCCGTGCCACCAAGACCGCAGCTCAGGCTATCGGACGAGCCATGGCCGCGTTAACCGTGACAGAGAGGCATCTCTGGTTGACGCTCGCGGATATGAGGGAAGCTGAGCGGGCCACCTTTCTGAACGCGCCGCTCTCCCCCACTGGTCTCTTCGGCCCAGCGGTTAACGGGATCGTTGACCGTTTCTCGGAGGTACAAAAGACCACGCAGGCCATGAATCTCTTCCTGCCGCGACGCTCGAGCTCCGCTACAGGCCGCTCTCGCGAGAAACAAAGCCAGCCTCCTGTACGAGCTAACACCCAGCGTCCAGCACAACCGCAGCCTTCGCAGCGACGTCAGGGCGGCCGCCCTAGGTCGCGCTCGGACAGCCGTCACAGACCGCCGCCCCCCAGGGGGCCTCAGCAGAAGATTACGTTGAAGTCTGAGCATGCGAAATCCTCCTAACAAAGAGAGAAAAAAGACGCGCATGTCCCGCCACGGCCGGACCGCCGTCAAAGCTCATTTCCCTGTCAGTCCCCTTCAGTCAGAATACTGCAGTGGTTCATTTAGCAGCCAACGAGCCGGTTTGTTCACCCTCTCGCCTGCACACAAACGCCGTTTTTACGGCGACCCAGAGAAATCTCAAAAAGAGCATTATGTCTGGTCCGGCTCCCGCCGTCAGTGTTTTAAGTGTAGTGAAAGTGCCCACGCCCCAGTGTTCACCCCTACACACAAGCACATCAAATATCGTGTCACCCACAGAGCACACTCTCATAAAGCGCAGAAAAGCCGCTCGAGTGTTGAATGTAAGAAATGTGTCCACAGTGTTGTGCCCACTATCTGCCCGCTCTGTTGCACGGTCAAAACAGCAGGTTATGATTGTAAGTCCCGTGCCCGCCAGAGAGCGTTCACGCTTGCTATCACAAACCCCCCCCCGGGCGCCGCCCGCAAGTTTAAGTGTTATCATGAAACACAGGGCGATTATAAAACGCTCCCCATCTATTTTGATCGGGGCGTCACATGCATGTGTAAGTCTCGTGCCCGCGCAAACGCGCTCACGCTTACAGAACGCTTTTCTGCCCAAAGCGCCGCTCGCGCTTCAGAAAGTGAGGAAAAAGGGTTCCCCATCCCTTATGATTGGGACATCTCACACAAAGCAGCCGGTTTCGGCTTTCAGCGAGCAGCCGTTGCCCAGAACAGAGAGCGCGCGCGCCGCGCTCTCAGCTCCGGTTCAGTTTCACATGCCCGCGAATGGCGGCGATCTGAACCCGGAGGCCATTCGCCCCCTAGCGGCTCACATAGCTGCGTGGGAATCTATCCCGGGGGTTTCAGAATGGGTGCTGAGCACAGTAAAGCAGGGCTATACACTTCAATTCATTCGCCGTCCCCCGCGCTTTCAAGCCCGGACCGCGACGATAGTGAATGCGGAAGTAGCACACCTACTTCACACAGAAATAGCAAAGCTGCTGTGCAAAGGGGCTATAGAAAAGGTGCCGCCTTCTCTGAGCGAGTCAGGCTTTTACAGCCGTTATTTTCTCGTGCCCAAGAAGGACGGAGCCTTCAGACCGATCCTAGATCTGAGACATTTGAACAAGGTGCTTGCGAAAAGACCGTTCAAAATGCTGACGACCAGGAAAATCCTCGCGCACGTTCGCCCGAGGGACTGGTTTATTTCTCTAGATCTGAAGGATGCCTATTTCCAGATACAGATAATACCCCGTCACAGGCGATTTTTGAGATTCGCCTTCGACGGTCAGGCATATCAATACACCGTCCTGCCGTTCGGCCTGTCTCTGGCACCCCGTACATTTACGAAGTGCATGGACGCAGCGCTCGCCCCCCTGAGAAGTCAGGGGCTGCGGATAATGAACTATCTGGACGATTGGCTGATTTTGGCACAGTCAGAGGCGGAGCTGCTGTCTCACAGAACAGTGCTTCTCAGTCACCTGGAAAGTTTGGGTCTCACGGTCAACTGGACCAAGAGCTCATTACTACCCAGCCAGTCAATCTCCTTTTTAGGAATAGAACTGGACTCGGTGACCATGTCGGCCCGTCTATCGGCGCAGCGCGCGCTCCGGGTTCGCCACTTAGCCGCGGGTTTCCAGAAGGGCAGCGTTCTCCCTTTGAAAACTTTTCAGAGGATGTTGGGCTGTATGGCTTCAGCTGCAGCGGTGCTTCAGCTGGGCCTACTGCGCATGCGCCCGCTCCAGCGCTGGCTGAATGCTCGCGTGCCCCGCCGAGCTTGGGTTTCTGGCGGTCAGAAAATCAGAGTGACTCAGACCTGCATAGCGGCTCTGCAGCCCTGGTTAGTGACCGACTGGTACCAGATGGGAGTGACGATGGGAACCGTCTCTTACCGGAAAGTCGTTTCGACAGACGCGTCCAACTGGGGTTGGGGCGCGCTGTTCGAGGGCAGACCGGTCTTCGGCCAGTGGTCAGACCAAGAGAGGGGGTTTCACATAAACTGTCTGGAGATGATAGCGGTCGAGAATGCGCTGAAGTGCTTTCTCCCGTTCATACAGGACCAACATGTTCTCGTCCGCTCGGACAACATGTCTGTGGTATCCTATGTAAACCGTCAGGGCGGTGTCAGATCCAGAAATCTCTGCAATCTGGCGGAGCACCTCCTTATTTGGTCCCAGTTGCACCTGCGCTCGCTGAGGGCAGCGCATGTGCCGGGCCATTTGAACGACGGTCCAGACAAACTGTCCAGGGGCAACGTTCCCCCAGGGGAATGGTCCCTGCACCCCCAAACGGTCCAGAAACTGTGGCGCCTGTTCGGCAGGGCGGAAGTCGACCTATTTGCGTCAAAAGACAACGCTCAATGCCCGACGTTCTTCTCGAAGGACGAGGACGCGCTGGCCCAAGTCTGGCCCAGCCTCCGGCTATATGCTTTCCCTCCGGTCTCTCTGTTACCACAGGTAATCAAGAGAATCAGGGAAACGCGCCACTCGGTGCTCCTCATAGCCCCGCGTTGGGAGAATCAGATTTGGTTCCCGGAGCTGGCACGGCTGTCACACACAGCTCCGTGGCCGATTCCGGTGCGGGCAGATCTCCTCTCTCAGGCTCGCGGCACGATCTGGCATCCCCATCCAGAGCGCTGGTCTCTGCACGCATGGGTGATCAACGGGTACTCGTTGCCCTGCCAGAAGGAGTAATGAACACGATCACGCAGTCTAGAGCCCCTTCCACGAGAAGGCTCTACGCGTCTAAATGGTCGGTGTTCTCGGAATGGTGCACTGACAGAGGTCTGGACCCGCGGACATGCGGGGTGGCGCAACTGCTCTCCTTCCTACAAGAGCTGTTGGAAAAGGGGAGGTCCCCATCCACGCTCAAAGTATATGTGGCGGCCGTGGCAGCGTTCGCAGAGTCGACGCACGGCCAGTCATTGGGAAGACATGAGCTGGTCATCCGCTTCCTTAGGGGAGCTAGGAGGTTGAACCCGCCGCGCCCCCCGTCGGTTCCCATGTGGGATCTATCTCTGGTCCTAGAGGCCCTGAAAGCCTTCCCTTTTGAACCACTGGATTCCGTGGAGTTGAAATATCTATCACTGAAAACCGTCTTTCTGACCGCACTGTCGTCAGTAAAGCGGGTGGGGGACCTACATGCGCTGTCTGTCAGCGCGTCGTGTCTTGAGTTCGGGCCGAATGACTCGAAAGTCATCCTCAGACCTAGACATGGCTATGTTCCGAAAGTGATGGGCACTCCGTTCAGAGCGCAAGTTATCTCGCTGTCAGCGCTCCCAGCATCTGACAGCGAAAGTGATGGGAGCCGCCTCTGCCCTGTCAGAGCGTTGAGGTCTTACATTACGCGCTCCGCCTCATTCAGGCGTTCGGATCAGCTGTTTGTTTCGTTCGGTGGGCGCGCCAAAGGTCTCGCCTCCTCGAAACAGAGTCTGTCCAGATGGATAGTGGACGCTATAGCAGCCGCTTATGCGTCAAAAGGTCTGCAATGCCCGCTGGGCATCAGGGCTCATTCCACGAGAGGCGTGGCCTCTTCGTGGGCATGGTCCAGTGGAATTTCTATCCATGACATATGTGTGGCGGCGGGCTGGAGCTCCCCGTCTACCTTTATCAGGTTTTATAACCTGGAAGTTCCTGCCTTGCAGGCTAAACTGTTGTCGGTTTAATAGAGAGGTGTATTCTGCCCAGGCTTCCTGCTCAGATCACTCTTACACGACCCAAGCTCTCCTGGTTGAGCTGCACTAAGTAGGGTATGTGCCATGTGCTTATACAGACCGGCGCGCTGCTCTGTATTCCCTATGTGTGCTTATGTACAAGTGATGGCCCGCTTGGCTGGCCACCTTATTCTCCACCTTATATGGGTTCCCTGAAAGTTCGGGGCTTCATGGTGGATGCTGGGCGCGCACGGCGTTGACAAAGTGTTCCCGTAGCGTAAGCTAAACTTACGCAATACGAGAGAACCTCTCGTAAGAGAACGATACTCGGTTACTGACGTAACCTCGGTTCTCTCTAGAGAGGGAACGAGTATTGCGTAACCGGCCGTGCTCGCGCCACGAGCGACTTCGCTTCAGTGGTCGAAAAACCAGGGATTCAGCCTACGAGCCCCTTCTTATATACGCTAAGCCACGCCCATCCTAGCGGGCTATGACGCTATGAAGGCGCGAGCGCCTCCAATTGGGCGTGACGTCACGCGAGGCTCACTGGTAGGCTGCAGCAGATGCATGCAGGGCAGCCAATAAGCACGCGAGATGGCCTGCTCTAGGTCTGCTAGCTGCTGCACTGCGTTGACAATGAATACAAAATTAAGGATAATTTTTTGGCTTCAATATCTCGAGAAGATGAATCTTTCCCGTAGCGTAAGCTAAACTTACGCAATACTCGTTCCCTCTCTAGAGAGAACCGAGGTTACGTCAGTAACCGAGTATCGTTTTCAACATCTTCAGAAATTAGCATATTATACCGATTTCTGAAGGATCATGTGACACTGAAAAATCAGCATGGCCATCACAGGGGAAAAAAAAGTTATTTAGTATTATAGATATTTACTAGGCTAATATATATATATATATATATATATATATATATACACACACAATATATATATATATATATATATACATATATCATTATCACAAAATTGTAAAGTATTTATACAATATATTTATAGGTAAGTATTTATAGGTAAAATTTGTTGCACTGCCTTTAATGTTTGCTGGTTCAAATAATAATAATAATAATAATAATAATAATAATAATTGCATTACAGCCAGGGCTTTCAACCAAAAGTCCCTAAAATATTTTATATGATTGTATTTCATCAGGTAGTAATGAGAATTTGGGAGAAAATGTGCATATAATTGTAAAATAATAATAACATTATAGCTTTTTTTCGCTTTTGGGGTAAACGTGGACATGTTTTTGTGAGATTCAAAACAACTTGTTCTCTCTGACAAAGTCTGTTTCACTCTGTGATTATCCTGTGGTGTATGTCTGCTGTCTCTGGGAGCTGTGAGTCAAAATCACTCAAACAGATGAAAATGAGAGATGGCAGAGCACAAAAACAAAAGAAAAGGGGAAGGGAAAAAAACAATGAGGGGAGTTTGGGAAGCCCGGTAATCAGAGAAGGAGAATGAAGCCCTTGTTCCTTTGATTAAATCGCTTTGTCTGCTAATACCAATGGTTATCCCTTATCAACCGCTGCCGTCCCCCCAAAAAACCTTTTTTGCCATCCTCACAGGAAATCCCTAAATTACAACCGTGTTTCAAAAGAGCCAATCAACGCAACCCAGTGAGACAGACACACAACACACCACAGTCCTTTATTAAGACCAGCGCTGTCTCTTAAAGGCACTGAACAGCCCGAAGACGCCTTCTAATGAAAACACAAGGCAAAGACTTCCATCGTGTTTCATTAGTTAAAAAGTGAACAGATTTTGGATGATTGGCAGCTTAATATAATTCAACTCATCAGTCAACTCATTTTGGTTGAATGAAACATACGCTTCTTCGGTGGTCCTCTGATTGACAGTTCATAATTGATGGTTAAACAGGATGGTAGACATCTGCACCCCGGTTATGACCCATATGGACATATGATGGATTAAACATGCCTTTGTTGTGGCAAAAATTCTCAAACAAACATCACTGCGTAAGAGACACTCAGAGTCAAATTATATAAAATAGAAGTATTTATTCTTGCAAGAATAGGAGCAGTCTAATACACAGTTGTTACCCTGTGCAGAAGAGTGACACACCCCCCAGACAGACTGAACTAGCTTTTATCTTAGTTTCAAGGCCTTTCTTCCCCCCAGAGCCTTCCTCCCAGTAGTTTTCCATAGACGTCACTAGTTGGCCCACTAAGCTCCCCTGCACCAAATGGCCTTCTGACATCTAGGTCAGAGGTCCTTGTTCGTCTGTTCTCTGGAGTGTCTCCCTCTTCTGCCTCCCCAGGTACATAAACAGAATCCTTTCTCACTACAAGTGAGAGACACACATGTGACATTCTTTGAATCATCTATATTTTACTAAAGATCAATGAATATCATTAAAATTGCCACTACAACTCCTCACTTTTTATCATTCTGATTACCCATAATCACAATAATAAACAATAAGACAAATTTTAAGTCATATCATCACACTTATACTTTTCATCTCTGATTTTAAAATGATCACTCTCCTTTAACCTGTGAAGAAAAGTTTAGAATGAAGAAGCATAAGGCTGTTTTTGTGGGGGAAAGGCCCCGTAATATTTTAGCAAGCAAGTAAACATTTCACTGCGTTGGGCTAAGCGAGAAATCTCTGTTTCTGCGCTCCTGTAAACAGACCCTCAGTCACGCCAGTAAGGAAAAGGTAGTTATAACATAGCAAGGAAACAACCAGATAAAAGTAAAATAAAAAAATCCCTCAGTTTCAAACCCTATCTTTGTACGCCATCTCGTAACACGGATGACTGCTGCTTTTAACCCCCTTTAAATCTTTGCCCTTAATCTTTCTCAGAAAATAAACAAATAGAAGAAAAACAAACAGAACATACATTTAACACATATCTCACTGTAGCTCCCACTACCTGTGTCGTCACAATTTTGTTCATCCTTGGGATAGACTGTCATTTTCACCAATTGAACAGACAGCATGTTTCCCCTGTCACTGTAATCATATTCACCCATGAATAACAAAATTATTAGAATAACAATCCTAACTCCTATCATTAAGCCTTTTCCATTAATCTACGCCCATCTCCATATTTCATTTACTTCTAATTCAATTTAGTAAGCTCTATTTAATGCCATATTTAACAAAATCTAACCAGAGAAGTCTTATAATTTTATCCATTCTTCTAACCAATGCAGTTGTTCAATATTAACTCTAATATTTCCATTACGGACACAATCAATATATTTTCTACATTTACAATCAAATCAATACTTTTAATTCAAACATGCTGTGGTTCTACTTAATACGCTTCAACAATTATCCCTATAATTTACATTAATTAATAGATCTTCTCTTCCCAAAAACATTTTCCTTAAATATTTCCTAATGAATAAGTAACCAATCAAATCTTTTGATCGACTGTATATCAATACTAAGCCCTATTTTGATTTAATCAAATCAAATCCTCAAAATAATCACAAAACCCCATTCTTCTGTTAAACTTAAACCATCAGTTGGCAGTTGGTTCCTCCTCCAGGCGTGTTGATAATCTCGTTCGCCCCATGGACTATGGGATGGTTGTGGCCTGTTGGTGTTGTCTAAGGTGAGAGGCTTGGACCCAGGTGTCACACTCCAACCATTTTCTGATCCTTATAAGGTTTTCCCTTATATCACGACCGCACCCCCACTGGAGTGAACTGTCACCTGTGAATGGAGACCTTAAGTATTTTGTTAGTGACCGCTTGTCTAGCCGCTCGTCCCCTTTTGGTGTGACCTGTGGAATCAACCTGAAACATTATCACCGGATAATTTCTCGCTCACTTAATAGCACTCAGGATCCTTTTCCCCTGAAAAACAATATTTATACATTTGGAACAGAATCAGTTCTGTTTTCTGCAACCCATCCTGACATTCTGTAAAAGGAAAATTTAAGTTATGCGCTGCACAGGTGTGGCACCTTTCTGCTACAATAATAACTCAGGCCAGGATAGTTAGTCAAATTCATCCATAGCCATCATTTTATAGGGGACATTCTCCCCTGTATCCAAAAGTCTGCATGCTCTGTAAAGGAAAACAAATGTCGAGGTTATTTTCAGATAGTAAAATACGTAGTTTCTTTTGTCTGCTGTGCTGCCACGGCCTTCGCTGCCGCATCTGCCCTAGCGTTTCCTGTTGAAACAGTCCTGCAAATACATGTACAGACAGCAAATTTTGTTTGGGACCCAAGTAAACCATATTTGGCAATTGTTATACCATCTCCCTCTTGATGCACGACACAACTCGAGCATCAATTTAACATAACATTTAACATAGTGTTTTTTATAAAGTTTGCCATCAACACTAACCCAAACGGCGTCCTTCAGCCAAATTTTTCCCAGACATCCTTCTCTGCCTCTGAAACAAAAATATTACATTCTTCACTTAAAGCCCAATCTCATCTTCTTATCGAAGTATTTGAAGGGCAACGTCCCTGAGTCTCACAGCGAATCTTGCTTTTCAGGCCTGTTGTTTGGTCTCTCAAGTCAGCCATCACAAACATTTCTAAAGGCATAAATTTTCAGGTCAGGTCGTGCTGTACAGACTTGGTCAATGTCAGTCAATCATTTCTCCCCCTTTGTTCACAATTATCATAAATGTTAAGGGCTCTCTTGATACTTCGAAATTGACTTAGCCAATATGTCATTTTGTTGTTGCCATCTACAACATTTTCATTTATCTCAGCCCATGCCAGATGGTGATCTACAACTACACAATTCCAATTTACACAAATACTTACACTGATCCAGAACATAATTCAAATCGACATCCTGCATGACAAAAGTATTACTACCAGACAGAGCTTGATGTCCAATCAACTTAAAGCTCGTCCCATGTTCTGTATTGTCTTTTCAACCGTTCCACTCAGAATTATCGGCTTCTTTAAAATTTGTCATTTGCCTTAACCCATCTGTAATGATAAAACTGTTCTGTTCTAATTTCAATACTGTTCTAATATTAGTACCCCAAACTAATACATACAACATAAAGTGCTGTCACCATCACACACACACTCATACTAGACACACATATGTTAACTGCTCATTCTCAATGTTTGCCCTTTCCTTATATCATCGTTAAAAGGATTTAAATTTTAAATAAGATTTTAAACTTCACATATTTTCTGTAGCTTTTCCCTAATTTTACATGGTCTCTTAACCACTTTCAAAGCATGTCTTGTTCATTATTCATTAGATTTTTAGACAAGTCAGCTGGGTTGTTTTGGATTCATTATCATTATTTTTCTTCAGCTTGCTCTAGCAGGCCGATAACAGAAAGACAGACACAGTTACCATTCCTTCCTCCAGCTCAAGCAGTCTCTCTCACTATAAATCCATTTCTTATACAAAATGTAATATTAAATTCATTACAATAACCTTTGACCATCCACCTTTGTTATCCAGACTTAAATCTACAAAGCTGTCTTCATCTTTAGTCACCACCATGTCTAACGACCTTCAGGAGTTAGAACTATGTTATAGACTAGTTCTAAATCAACTTCTATACATTTTCCTTGCCCATAAGGCAACCGACATCAAAAAGTTTTATTACTGTCTCCACAACAATTAATAATGGCAATCCCCCTTACGGTCTCAGCTGGCTCTTGAAAGCCCATTGCCATTAGCTCTTTGTCTATAATTTTCTTCTCAGGGTGTTTTCCCCCCGGTTTAGTTGCAGACACTTGTCACAATGAAAAACAAGCCATACAACTAATGCGGTTTCTTCTGGTGAGTGGCATAGAGGAGCTTTTGCATCATGGGGAAGACTGGCGTGACTCGTCATAGCTTCATCTCCCCCTAACGGTATAAGGACGCTGCTGGCCTCACAGCTCCTGCTCAACTCTCATACCTGTCTCACATAAAACATCTCCATTCAGGAAATGCCCAGTGACTTTACGTGAGCCCTCTGGCTTGGGTTGCCCCCTGTCTGGCCAAAGAAGGTCTTACCCGTCATCGAGGTGGTCACTCGTGCCCACTGGTGACCGCTTTTTTTTTCCCATCACACAATCGGTTTTCTTCAACAGAACTCAGCTGCTTTCTGGAGCTTAGGAAAGGCACGTTCAAGAGTCACCAGAGCCATTCTCATTGCCTAATAGTGTCCACACAGGGAGACAGGTCAATAACAACAGTATTTAATCACTTAAATCCATTATTTTATCTTAAAAGCAGAAACCCTAGCTGCTTAGACTATACTCAGCGAATTTGGATCATCCGTACGTTCAGTGAACTTTACCTGTAGACGGAGCCATCAGTCCTGAATGGTGGAGACTAAATGAGACAAAGAAGTTACTGGTCCTAAAATAAAATGAAATGTCTTCAAGTTCTGCATTATTATTTTAAAGACTTCTTTAAAGTCATTCAGTTTTACATTTACAAATACAAATGGCCCTTTATGGCAATTGTTTCTTTAAACATCTCTGTCTCTATGATTCTTCAACTGAAACTGTGCTTTACTACAAATAGCTTATCACAGATAACAGCTTTGAGCTGACATTGAATGAGAGAGACTCTGAGACATTCAGGACTGGCACACTGCACTCTCATAAACTTCTAACATCAAACCTTTATCTACCATCCTATAGCTTTATCCAAGCTTAAGGCATATTTGCCAGAAATTACATGTGTTTCCAAATAAACATAATTTTTATAGTTGTCTTTATTTAGACATTACAAATTTCCACTCAGATTGAGTCTCTGTTGCACTGGCAGTTTTCAGCCACAGTACACATCAGATTTAGATAAGCAAACTGTTTCATTACAGCCAATAATAAACTTATCTTTTGAAAGCAAAACATCAGCTTCTAGTTCTTTCATGGTCAACTTTTCAAGCTGTTTGTTTAATCAGCATTCAGCAACTGTTAATCCAGTATTGCTTCTGCTTACTTGATCTTAAATAAAAATAATTATTCCAGTTCTCAATAACGTTTCACATTTCTCAATCAGCATTTTAGTTGTCAAGTTCTCAATTACGTTAACTTTGACAAGGCTAGCACTCTCTGCTTGATACATCTTTTGCAATTATTATAAATCATTCGTGAGATTAGTCTCTCTCCTTAATCTAAACCCTTTCTAAAATGTTTAATTAAAACACAATCATCCTGTTAGTTACTTTGATATATTTTGCAACTCACATTTGTTGGAGTCATTAATTTTACATCAACCTGTATTCATCAGTTCACTTTTATAGATCTTTTCTTTCTTATAGGATTCACTTTAAGACTTCAATCTTTTGACCTTGTTTTTATCTCTTATTTCTCAGACGAAAAATGTTACTGTCGTCATTTAAACACTGATCTACTTTCAAACCCCACATTATTATCAGAAATGTGTCACTATCACATTTTCAAACACCTTCTTGGTGGGCATTTAGTTACCTATTAAATTGTCCTGATGACCACCAAACACTCTGTCATCTAGTGAATTTGTTTCAGCCTCAACTTCAGCATCAGACACCTGTCCTTGACTATAGTTTGATCACTGTGAGCTTGCAAACGGCTCCAACTTACTGCACACTCTTGAAGCAGTGTGTGTCCCATTTCAGGAATGTAAACAGAGCCACTGATAAGCAGTCCTCTGTATTCTTTTACAGTCCACCAGTCGCGGATTTAATCACAATAGCCAAATCATAATCTTCATCATTTTATTGGCGGAACATAATTTCATGAGCAGCACAGAAAATGCTCAAAATATTCGAATTTGTTTTCTGTCTTTACACATTTCTCCCAGCTTATCTTTTACAAAACATCATCTGCAAATCTCTTCAAAGTGAGATCTTCTGAGCAGAGCTGTTTACAGCATTTGCTCTCTTCTGTCTCACTATTTATTTATTTATTTATTTATTTATTTTCCCGGACTGTTCCGTTACTCTTCATAAAGTGTAACAATTTGTACATCATTATTTTCATTACAACTGGTTTGAAGCCTTTTCCCTTCCATCACATTGTTAGTCTATTTAACTTAATATTATCATTATTGTCTTATCTCTACTGTTTCTCCAAAACAGATTATATTACTCAGTCCGTAAATTACACAGACAACCATTATAGCTACTTGCTTCAATACCCTTATTTTCTTAACATTAATAAAATAAAGCAGATATATCATCATTTCAATCATTTTTTTATCAAAATCTAGAATTGTTCCCCATTCTGCTTAAAACATTCCTCATATCATGTTAATCCCTGTCAATCATACAATGCCTTATTTTATTCTAAAACTGACTTTTCATTTCACCATTTAAACAGTTAATTTGACTTCCATAAATTCTGTCAGACCATGTCTATTTTCATCACATATAGTTTTCTGCTATATTTCTCCTTTCTTTTCCCTACATGCCAGTTCCCTCATTATCCTCTCCTTTCTTTTCTCAAACATGCCAGTTCCCTCATTATCCTCTCCTTTCTTTTCTCTACATGCCAGTTCCCTCATTATCCTCTCCTTTCTTTTCTCTACATGCCAGTTCCCTCATTATCCTCTCCTTTCTTTTCTCAAACATGCCAGTTCCTTCATTATCTAACCAGTACATGATTGTTTGAACAATCCCCACACACACATATCTCACACACCAACCTTTTTGTTTTTTCACTTCCCTCTTCCACCAAGTCTCACTTACAGTTCCCTCTATTTCACACAGACAGCCTTATTGCTTCTTGCTACAATCCTTGTCATATAAATTTAAGTTCTATAGACATCTAATGTCATGCATCCATTTACTGGATGAAGAAGTAAAAAAAACATTATTTCTCCTGGCAGTTCGACATTTTATCTTCAAGCCAACAATCCATTATCTGTTCACATTTTTTTTACACACATGTTGAACACAGACACAACTTTTGTTTCTCACTGCTCTGTTCAACTGATTCCCGCACCATCTTTAATGTTGTGGCGCTCAATACCTCATTTGACAAAACACCGGTGTACCAAATTTCGCAAGCTTGCTCTGAGACTTCCCCATACTGGCTGCTTTTCTCTCTGTTCTCTGTGGATTTCTCACCGCGCGTTCTCTTTATCTGTCAGGCGTCCCCGTTACAGACCCGATTTTTCTTTTAACCCAAATCGGTCGGGTTGCACTTGTTAGTGCCCTCCTAATTAAGGTTTACCAAAAAAAAAATTCTTTTCTGGCTCCCCCTAATTAGCTTCAGCACCTAAAAAACCATTTGCTCCGTGGTGGAACAACTGATTTTCAGGTTACCTATCTGTTTGCAAACTTCTTGATCCGCTACAAATCTCAGTTAATCTCAGATACTTTCGTATCTGTTTGAAACCTCTTGATCCGCTACAAATCCCAGTTCATCTCAGATAATTTTCTCTCGTATCTGTTTAAAACCTTCTTGATCTATCTATAGATCTCAGTTAAAATCCAGATTACGCACAGAGACAGCCCTCAGCCAATATGGTTCAATTTCTCTCTTTCCCCTCTATTAAACTGAATTTGCTTTGCTTACCCAGAGATGTTGTTCCGTGCCACTTGCGGGTTCTTTAGATTCCAGTGGTCGATTCTCCCGGCCCTGATATCGGTCGGCCCCTCTCTCTCAAGTTTACGAGGTAGAGCTGGAACTTACTTAGTCCAGGTGGCCAAACACCGTCCGATCTCAGGTCCAGGGAACACGTTCAAGGAATCCCACTTCTGACACCAAAACTGTTGTGGCAAAAATTCTCAAACAAACATCACTGCGTAAGAGACACTCAGAGTCAAATTATATAAAATAGAAGTATTTATTCTTGCAAGAATAGGAGCAGTCTAATACACAGTTGTTACCCTGTGCAGAAGAGTGACACACCCCCCAGACAGACTGAACTAGCTTTTATCTTAGTTTCAAGGCCTTTCTTCCCCCCAGAGCCTTCCTCCCAGTAGTTTTCCATAGACGTCACTAGTTGGCCCACTAAGCTCCCCTGCACCAAATGGCCTTCTGACATCTAGGTCAGAGGTCCTTGTTCGTCTGTTCTCTGGAGTGTCTCCCTCTTCTGCCTCCCCAGGTACATAAACAGAATCCTTTCTCACTACAAGTGAGAGACACACATGTGACATTCTTTGAATCATCTATATTTTACTAAAGATCAATGAATATCATTAAAATTGCCACTACACCTTCTTGCAACAGACAGCTGGAGAACTGGGAGAGAAAGTGGGAGAGTGGGCAATAAATTGTGAGATGGAATTCTGCAGATGGATATATATATATATATATATATATACACACATACACAGTGGGGGAAATAATTATTTGATCCCCTACTGATTTTGTAAGTTCGCCCACTTGATGAAGAAATGAAGGGTCTATGATTTTTATGGTAGGTTTATTTGAACGGAAAGAAACAGAATATCAACCAAAATTATAGCACATTATATTAAGGTTATAAATTGATTCGCATTTCAGTAAGTGAAATAAGTATTTGTATTGTATTATAAGTATTATAAGCAAAACATGCCTTAGTACTTGTTGGAGCAACCTTTGTTAGCAAGCACAGAGGGGTAAGACGTTTCTTGTAGTTGGTTGCCAGGTTTGCACACATCTCAGGAGGGATTTTGGTCCACTCCTCTTTACAGATACTCTCTAAATCCTTGAGGTTTCATGGCTGTCACTTGGCAACTCAAAGTTTCAGCTCCCTCCACAGATTTACTATAGGATTAAGGTCTGGAGACTGGCTAGGCCACTGCAAGACCTTAATGTGCTTCTTCTTGAGGCACTCCTTTGTTGCCTTGGCGGTATGTTTTGGGTCATTGCCATGCTGGAAGATAAATCCACGATCCATCTGCAGTGTTCTGGCTGAAGGAAGGAGGTTCTCGTACAAGATTTGACGGTACATGGGCCTGTCCATCGGCCCCTCAGTAACAGTGAAGTCGTCCTGTACCCTTAGCAGACAAACAGCCCCAGAGTATAATGTTTCCACCTCCGTGCTTGACTGTAGGGATGGTGTTCTTGGGGTCATAGTCAGGATTTCTCTTCCTCCAAACATGGTGAGTTCATGACAAAGAGCTCAACACTGAAGATGGGACAGCACTTCCTCCCTAGCCTTCTCTGAATCATTATGTTCATTGGCAAACTTCAGACAGGCCTGTACATATGCCTTCTTGAGCAGGGGGACCTTGCGGGTGCTGCAGGATTTCAATCCATTGCGGTGTAGTGTGTTACCAATGGTTTGCTTGGTGACGGTGGTCCCAAGTGCCTTGAGATCATTAACAAGCTCCTCCTGTGTAGTTCTGGGCTGATCCCTCACCTTTCTCATGATCATCCTTACCTCATGAGGCGAGATCTTGCATGGAGCTACAGACCGAGGGCGATTGATTTTTCATTTTGTATTTCTTTCGTTTCTGAATAATCACACCAACAAAAGTCTCCTTCTCACCAAGCTTCTTGCTGATGGTCTTGTAGCCCATCCCAGCCTTGTGCAGGTCTACTATCTGGTCCCTGACGTCTGACAGCTCTTTGGTCTTGCCCATGGTGGTGGAGAGGTTGGAATGGAAGATACAGATTCTGTGGACAGGTGTCCACTGACATTAGGACATTAGGAGTACTTTCTTAAAGTGACAGGCCTAATCTGTGTTTCACATGGACACATAACCAATCTGTGGGAGGCAGAATTCTTGCTGGTTGGTAGGGGATCAAATACTTATTTCACTCGATCAAATGCTAATCAATGTCATTTGTTTTTCTGGATTTTTTTGGTTGATATTCTGTCTCTATCCAGTAAAATAAACCTACCATAAAAATTATAGACCCTTCATTTCTTTGTAAGTGGGCAAACTTACAAAATCAGCAGGGGATCAAATAATATATATATATATATATATATATATATACAGTATATATGTCCCACGTGTATCTGACATGTTTCTATCAGCAGGACTTCAGAATCAGATTACGTTGCCAATCTCTTTTGTTAACTTATCTCAGCAGGTAAAGTAGTATCTCAGATGGTAGTTTGTTCCTCTCCAGCTGGTCCGGGCCAAAACTAAGAAGCTTTAGTCTCAACTACTGTATCCATTCTGGCACGTGCTTGCACACGCATTCAATGGAGAGCAGCCTTTAAAAACGGCTATCAAGCGAATCTCACATTAGTCACGGTACAGTTTGTGGAGAGCACTAACAGCATTCGTGTTAGATTAGTTAAGTGGATGAATTCTGCAGCCTGCCGGCTCAGCATTGCTGACGGTTGAAACAGAGTTTTGTAAAGCTGCTTTCACTGTAATGAAGAATCACAGTGAATCTGAGTTACACAAACACAGATCCACATTCTCTCTCACAGCACTGGATATTATGGAGAGTGTAAAGTATTTCGAGTCAGTTTTTGCATGTGAGTTTGCATGTACATGCATGTAGGCATCATGCCACAATGCAGTTAGAGCTAAGAGTCTTCACTAAAACTCCTGGCAGCCGCAGGCCACCAAGAATGTCAGAGCGAACGAGAAAGACAGCGAAGAGGAGGGGAACTCTGCAGGGATGCAGTAAAAGTAATGTGCGTGAGGAAATCCTCTAATCAATAATTCAAACTGCTATAATTATACACATCTGTCTCATAGCAAAAAGAGAGAGAGAGAGAGAGAGAGAGAGAGAGAGAGAGAGAGAAAGAGAGAGAGAGAAAGAGAGAGAAGTACTGCGTACTACGACATTGTAAAATATTAAAGGGTTAGTTCACCCAAAAATGAAAATTAAGTCATTAATTACTCACCCCCATGCTGTACCAACCCCGTAAGACCTTCGTTCGTCTTCGGAACACAAATGAAGATATTTTTGATTAAATGTGACAGCTGGATCACTCCTCCATAGGCTGCCTAAGGGATTGAAACCTGACGTCCCAGAAAGTCAATGAAGAAAATGTTTAAATATTCCATGTCACAACAGTGGCTCAACTATAAGTTTATCAAGCGACGAAAGGAATAGTCGAATAAAGTCGTTATTTTTGTTTGTTTTTTCGCACAAAAAGTATTCTCGTCGCTTGATAAACTTATAGTTGAGCCACTGTCGTGACATGGAATATTTAAACATTTTCTTCATTGACTTTCTGGGCCGCCAGGTTTCATTCCCTTAGGCAGCCTATGGAGGAGTGATCCAGCTGTCACATTTAATCAAAAATATCTTCATTTGTGTTCCGAAGACGAACGAAGGCCTTACGGGGTTGGTACAGCATGGGGGTGAGTAATTAATGACTTAATTTTCATTTTTGGGTGAACTAACCCTTTAAACATTTCTTGCAATTTTAGTGCGGGACTGGAATCAAATTAGCACACAATACAATATGTAAATGCCATGAATGTAGGTCACTTCACAAAGAGATGTACATGTTGTTTTCATGTCATGTGAAGATAGTTTAATAGTAGTGGTCATTTTCAATGGCTGATGGTGACCAATGTATGTGTGTGTGTGTGTGTGTATATATATATATATATATATCACACATCATACATATTCAATTATATATAATTGCACATTCAAACATACATACAGTACATATATATATATATAAATATTATAATTATTATCGATTTGATTGAATTTCAATTATTCAATTATTAATCATAAATATGATTAAATAATATCAACAATTTATTATTAATTATCCATGTTAATATTTTCATAATTAGACACACATTTGTCTGTCTATCTGTTATATTAAATTATGATTAAATAATATCTATACTATTTAGAACTATAATGACTTTATTATATATCGGCCACTTGATCTGCCTGACATGGTAGGCTTGATAGCATCATGCTAATTTGGATTTGTGATAGTTTTTCAAGAGTATGGATTTCTATGATTATTTCATTATTAGTTCTTTTGATGGCCCAAAATGTCCACCCACACACACAAATATAGAGAGATGTAGGCTACACACACCCACACACAGAAAGAAAGCAAAACCATGTGTGCACACTCACATACTCTACGCACATCTGTACGAACAGAACTTTTACCATGCGGCTGTTAGAGTAAATTACAGTCACATGAAGTGTGGTGTATGAATATTTTGTCTGCTAAAATGATTCACATAACTGGGCAGGCTCCTGCGTGTTTTAGGATAATCATGGTGATTTCTGGGGGATACCTGTTATCTTCAGTGAACAAACACTATTATGCAACACTTTTCACTGTCATCCGAACTGTAGACCTCAGAAAGCCATATCGATGATAGTGACCCTCATGAGAGCCAACTGAAGCATTAAACCAACACAATTCACAGAGAATTACACAGAGATTTCGTGCAAAGGATTCATGCAGGTGCACGTCCATTATATCAAGACAAACAGCGAATCATCTCAATTTTCTCCTCAGCTGCACAAACGAACACACAAGTGACAGTCCTTGATAACCTTGAGCCAGCAGCTTTCAGAAACACACAAGTGCAAGTGCACACACAAGGATCATCTCACGTCTTACCCTCTCCTCGCTATTTCGCCTCAGCGTCCCCACCGGCAGCTTGAGCAGGAGCCTGCGGGTCCTACTGGGCGTTACAGCCGCCTGGACCACCATAGTGTGTGTGTGAGCGTCTGGTCTGCGAGCGTTCGGCGTCTGCTGTCCCGCCACAGACAGACGGGTTGTTCCTCTCTCTCGCTCCGTCTCCACGGCTCCCTCCCTCCAATTTTCCAGGGTGTCTTTCCTTTTTCCCCCCTTTAAATGTGCCCGTGCCTTCTTTGTTGTTGTTTCTTGAACTCTTTCTGTTCGTTTTCTCTGTGTCTTTCAGCGGTGGGTGTCCTCAGTATGGTCTTCAGCCCATACCGTGGCAGATTTCATACTGCCTTCTTACGAGACGCGTGTGTGAGTGAGAGAGAGAGAGCAGAAGGGAGGGAGGTTGTTCTCTCTCTCTCTCTCTCTCTCTTTCTCTGGAAGTAGCTGTGGAATGGCGTGTGTTCTAGATACGTCAGCCTTGCTTCCTCCAGTCAAACTCAATCCAGGTCACTGGATTAATATGAGTATTATCACATAAACACACAGTAGGTCACATGACAGTATGCAAGAATGAACGTGTGTTTAAATAGCAAAGTTCATACTGTTGTGTATATGTCAATGTTTATGACGAGGGATAAAGTGTGTGTGAGAGTGTTGTTAAATATCCATTCTCCAGCTCAAACAGAATATCTGATGTTTTGCCATCTGCTGATCAGATTAGCTGTAAATCCCATGGCTGCTTTCACCAGACAGACTTTACACACACACATACACACACACACACACACACACACACATATATATATAAAGGGAAAATACCCTCAAGCTGCCAACAAGATTACACACTCGGGATCGCTGTGTGTAGGACATTATCGCCTGTATGTCCTAACAGGGACCACGTCTTGTTAAAAACAGCACTAAACGCCTGTCCGTCCTTCTCTGCTCTTCAGAACAGTGGCGGCTGCTGGTCTTTCAAAGAGGGGAAGCTCTTTTTTTTTTTTTTAAGCGACTGAGTTGATGGGCTTTATTTTAATAATAAAATCAAAAATACAAACAAAAACTACGAACCAGCACAGGACAAGGAGAATAAATAGGGAGCAAAAAGGCAGGTAATGAGGGAGGACAGGTGGGGCAAAATAACTAATAATCAGGAAACAAGATGGGAGTCGACAGGAGAGCACATGGCACAAGGAAAACACATGACAAGCCATGTGCTCACACCAAACATGACAAAAACAAACACATGGCCAGTAAAACAAATTACAAGCAATTGTGCTCACACAAAATGAGACTTGAAGAACAATGAGAAGAACACTCATAAGCCACGTGTTCACACAGAACATGACAACATGAAAGCACACAGCTAGTGTAAACACAAGCTGTGTGCTACAAAGCACAAGACAAAACATGACATGAAAGCACTACCAATGTAAACACGAACCGCGTGCTACACAAAAAAAACAACACACTGAACAGAGCGAACACGAAACCGCACGCGAACATGACAAAACAGAACGTTATGCACGAGAACGAGTGAAAGCTCATCCTGTGCATTCACAACCGAAAACAAACACGCAGAGCATGCATGACCGAATCCCGATACAAAACCGAAACCAAACTAGACAGATGTGCCGTGATTCAAACACCACGCCCGCACATGTAACAAGGCAGTGGCACCTGACATCGACGGAGGAAATGTGGGAATTAGGTTAAACTGTGAAATGTATGATGAAAATTGCAAATAACAAAAAATGTTACAGGAGCTGGTCTTTCGAGTACATTTTAAAATCCGCGATGAGACTGAGCTCGAAATCTCGAATAGCTTCCGCGTCAGTGACTTCTTATTGTGCGACATCGCTGTCAATCAAAAGGAGATGCAGTCCTCCAATCAGCACGCAGACGCCCGGACTCCAGGCCAGCCCACTTCCCTATACACCCCAGAGACACTGAGCGTCCGTGGGCGGGACATAATCGCAGCATTTATCCAATGACCGTCTAGTTTCGAAGCACTGAAAAAACTGTTCAAAGCAGCCCAATTGAAGTCAATGGACGCTGAGCTTCAACGGGGAAATGCCATAGGGAAATGCACTGTGACGCTACGGGAATGTGAGATCGAGTCAGCCGACCTGCTATATGGAGCTGATTCTGAACGAACTCGTCTTCGAGATGAACGTGTTCTAACGCATTTTTAGTCAATAAAATAACACAATAGTACATAAATTTTTTGACATTATAGGGGAAGCTGAGCTTCCCTTGCAGTCTTAAAGAAATCGCCACTGCTTCAGAACTAAATGAAGCAAGCAGACAGCTAGTATTAAGTAGGTTTTTTAGGGAGATGTCTGTCTGGAAAATGCACTGGAAAGATTTGACGTCTCGTCATATTTACAATAGAGTTTAAGAACAATCCTGTAATGCTCAAGAAACAATCGGAATCAATCTTGGTTTGAAACCTCTAGTGAGTTGCATGCCTCCTTGCCTATATATAATTTTAAAGGGATAATTGAACCATAAATTGTCCTTAGTTTCCTTAGTGTCCTTAATTTTTGTCAATGGGGTCCAAAATAACACTGGATCGCACTTACTTTCATTGCATGGACATTCAAAATATCTGGACTGACATAAGGGTAAGTAAATGATGAATGATTATTTTGGGGTGAACAGAATTGGACAGAATTTAAATTTTAGGGTGAACTATTCTGATGGGACTATTCCGCCCGTCACAAAGGATGTTCCAAAAGGTAGGCAGTAACGATATTCTGCCCTCTAAGATCGTTTTGACAATTTTCTAATGCAGCACTGCATAGGTCCCTTGTGGTCAAGGCAATCACAGAATGCATTGTGATGAATTTAATAAAACTTCAGAGAAATATCAAATACAAACATATTTCATTAAATTATAAAAAAACAGGCAAAATGTCATCATAAAGGGTTGGGGTCTTTTGACTTGTGCCAGTAAGAAACACACAGAACACCCTAGCAACCACATAGTAACACACTAAAAAAACACTAAGCCCTGGGATGATTCTAAGGGCCCTGGTCAGAGAGGGGACCCGTACGGCACTATTGGGGGGCCCGCTCACCCCCTCCCTCTCTCTTTAATTATTCAGAGAGAGAGAGAGCGAGCGAGCGAGAGAGGAGCTTTCCTTCTAATTCCCGCTCAGCATCATTCATTCAGTAGCTGCTCTAGATTAGGAATATTAAAAACCATTTCTATTTTTACCCTATACTGCGAAGTCACCGAGGGTTTAGACGACTCTTTGCACACTTGCCTTATATTATGGATATAGAGGAACAGTTCTTTATAGCTAAATTATGCCTTTGTGGTAAACCAAGATGGGGAACAGGGGAATTGATCAAATTTGTCACAACGTGTGAACTGGTTCCCTCCCCACTCACACACTATAAACCAAGCTATTACTTCCTGTGTAACCGTGACATTCTTAATACAACTCGAGAGTGGATAAAACGCCCGGGGGTACGGGTACTAACTGAAAAATATACCGTATATACAGTATATACACCTGCCTGAGCATTTTCTCCGATACAACGGGCCATTTTAGCAAATAGGTGAACATGTTACCATTCAAAACACGGTAAATTAACCTGTCACAGTCTTACTGTTTACTGTAAGTCAATTTATCCATTATACATAAAATCTCAAAACACCCTCAATAACACAAAAGAGAGTGTACGGCAGGGGATGGGGGAGGCTGCTCGAGTCTTGCTGACATGTTCTAATGGAGTTCTGGAGCTCTGCCTCTGTTCTGGGACTGCAGGGGATCTTCCAGACCCTGTTTACACAGCACCCTGTAATCTTAGCCCATGGCACTGTGTGTGTGTGTGTGTGTGTGTGTGTGTCTCAGATGGCGTCCATTGCAGTCTGTGTGGCTGTTATCCAGAGCCAGTTTTCATAAATTTCCATAATTATTGCAAAACCCTCCCCACACACACAAAAACAAAAAAACATCTATCCACACCAACGCTCTTCTCAGAGGTTTTGAACCTGGTATAAGACCTACTTTGGTGCGAACGGAAGCCAATTGGATGGAGAAGAAGGAAAGGGTTTCGAAATACTTTCCGTGGGAAAGGGTGAGGCTGAGAACCCAGAGTGAAACAAGAAAGAGGGAAAACACAAGCGCCGACAGCAAGGGTTTGTTGGCCATGTTGGAATAATTCACTTCAGTGAGGCAAATTGATAACGCTCCTGGGGTTATTGAGTCTATAAATTATCAACAGCCACTTTAATTTCCCTCATTAAAATAAAGCACATATCTGTTATCAAGTGCTGCAGATGGTTTTTGGAAATACTGATTTGTTTCGGGAGAGAATATTCAAAGGATATTCAAATATTCACATAGACTTAAAAAAACTGTATTCTATGATTTTATAGCATTTTAGTGTTGGTGTTATTTTTTCTTTTTTTTTCTTCAATCTCAGTAAAGGTATTCAGCAAAAAACTATTTCAGCACCCAAAGTCATAATTTAGTTTAATATGATATTTTCAGTTCACCTTCTATTGAAAACAGTCTCTACTTCAGAGTAAAAAATAAAACACGTAATTGTGAAAAAGTTTTAAATAAGAAAAAAGTATTTTGAGAGATATAAGGCAGTTATGAGATATAAAGTATACAGTCATAGTGTAAGATACAAAGTTACAATTAAAGAAAATAAAGTTGCGTTTATGAGATATAAAAGTTACAATTATGGATATACTTGCAATTGTAAGATAAGGTAATTGATTAAAATATAAAGTCAATTATGGGAAATAAAGTAGCATTCGTGAGATATAAATAGTTACAATTAATGTGCGGAAAATTAATTAGGGAAATAAATGTGCGTGAGATAAAGAGCCCTATTTTAACGATCTGAAACGCAAGTGTCAAAGCGCAAAGCGCAAGTAACTTTGTGGGCGGATCCCGGCGCTGTTGCTATTTTCCCGGCGGGATAAATGACTCTTCCGCCCGACGCAAGTTTAAAAGGGGTTGGTCTGAAGTAGCTTCATTATTCATAGGTGTGGTAGGTTTGGTATTCATAGGTAACGGAAACAAACCAATAAGAGCGTCATATCACATTCCCTTTAAGAGCATGATGAACGAGGTGCGCTTGTTCCATGGCGCAATACTATTATAACGGCGCATTTCCCAGGCGCTTCAGAATCGGTTCACAGCCGAGGAGATCGATGTTCTCGTCAGGGCCGTAAAAGAAATAGAAGTGGGACAAACCCACCCAAATTAGCTTCGGTTAAACATGCATATAATAATTTGGGTAACTGTTTAAGCTTTATGCCTATTTTTCCCATCGTCATGGACACAACAATGATTTCCCTCGTGTTTAAATATTTTTCCTTATAATAATGTATCATTTGCAAAAAGTAAAATGCATCTGTGTAGATGAGAGAATCATCTACCGTGTATGCGCGTTGTTCACACTCTGTATTATGGCCAAGCATGCGCGCTTAAAATAGCATCTGAATGTACGCACAACGCGCCACTGACTTTAGACTAGGTTTTTTCTGGTCAGTGGCGGAATTGTTTTCTGGAACTGCAAAATAGCATCAGGGAAAGCTTGCGCCGGAACACGCCTCCTCTTTGCGCTGAACCACCCCGGGGAGTGCAAGTGTATTTCTTAGTTAACCTACGTGTGTCTGTGGAGGGAAAAGTCTGCTTTGCGCGGGTGCAAAATAGGAATGATACATGCGTCAGTGTACAAAGTCATTTGCGCCGGGTGCAAGATAGGGCCCAAAATGTCATTATGAGAAATTAAGTTGTAATTTTAAGAAATACAAGACAGTCTAAGATATAAATTCACAATCACAGAAAATAAAATTGCATTTATGAGTTACAGTATAAAAAAATAAATTATGGGAAATACGTTTGTAATTGTGAGATAAAAAGGGACCGACTGTTTTGTCCCTGGTGGAAAGTTTGAATACTGGGTGCCATTGCTTTGTGAGCTGGAAACATGAAAGAAAGAACCTGCAGTTTCTTCAGGCTGAAGCATTTGGACAATGCTGTGTGTGTGAGGTGCATTTACAATAGAAGTCACTGAATACAGCACAACACTGCAGCGCTGCCAAACACACGAGCCAAAGCCAAACAAACATACACAATGGGCTTTATCGCTCATTCTTTATAGTGGCTGGTTTCACCCTGTCCTCCAGTTGGACGTTGTTACTGTTGGGAGACTCACATACACACTGTGCAGTTGTGTGTGTGATGGAGGGCCAATAAAATGGAGTCATGGCCAGCTATGCCCTTTACACCACCCTATTGTTCCCATGGTGACAAGCGACAAACTACTGGCCATGCCCGCTGCCATTTGGAAAAAATAAAACACAAAAAAATACTTTTATTCAGCAAGGACATTGTAACGCTGTGGCTGTAATGAGCACACAAAGACGAAGGAGATCAACAAAATCTCTTTAATAGATCCAAAAAGGGAACAAAGAACACGCAGGAGATCACAGGAATAAGCTTAGCACAAACGAGACCGAACACTGAACAAAGGGAACTAAGGGCTTAAATACAAAGGGAGACTAATCAAAGGAACTGGGAACAGGTGAGTAACTAATTAAAAACTATGACAACAGATGAGTAAAATATGGAAACTAGCAAGGAACTAGAACACAGGCAGGGGAAACCAAACTAAATCAATCAAACTAATCAAAACTAAACATAACCCTATGCAAGCAAGAAAGGGAAAACATTTATAACGTTACAAAGTTTTCCATTTTAGATAAATGCTATTCTGAAACTTCCTATTCATCAAAGAATCCTGATTTTATTGTATTAATGTTTCCACAAAGAATTTAAGCAGCACAACTGTTTCTTCATCACCAAATCAGCATATTAGAATGATTTCTGAAGAATCATGTGACACTGAAGACTGGAGTAATGATGCTGAAAATTTGGCATTGCATCACAGGAATACATATTTTTTTTAATTTAATTTAATTTTTAAATATATTAAAACAGAAAATGGTTATTTTAAATGATAAAAATATTTCACAAAATTGCTGTTTTTACTTTATTTTTGATAAAATAAATGCAGCCTCGGTTAGCACAAAACACCCCTACTTTTGAACGGAGTGTATATCATAAGGTAGAAACTCAAGAGCATACCTCAAATTCTTATTTACTTCAAAGTCCAATTACATCACACCCTTATATAAAATGCTTCCGACAGCATACATCTCTGGGAAAATAACCTTCATTATTTGCTCCTAAAAGATCTGACGACAGAACATCACACATCACCAAAACCAGTTTTTAATGTGACAGACTGTTCACGGAAATCAAACTTTTTTTCTGGAACAAAATGAATCTTTTCCAAAAATAACATCAGAGGAATTGTTAAAATATCTTACGTCAGGAGATTAAAATAAAGGGATTATAAACCGGTTGGGTAAAAATAATCAGAGTTCTCAGACTTCTCAGAGTTCTCTTTGTTCTCAGACTTCCTGAAGACACTGTAGGCTCTTGATGAGAGACGTATGCTGTTCAGCTCACAGAGACTACACAAATCTAATTATTGTCAAAGTCATTAAACAGAAATATAAGGAAAGACATGCTGATTGTAGTCAAACATGAGTTGTCTTTCATTTACTCACACAGACAACTAGATTTTCTGAAGAGTGCAGGGGTGATCTGGATCTTTACCAGGGCATTTCTATGTATTCTGAGTAGTTGCTTACTAGCACACTAAGCAAAAAGTGTCCCACCCTAGATTAAGTCCCTCTTTTAATGTAAGTCTATGGAATTTTTTTCACTCGTTTTATTGTCCACCAGGCTAAAATGTGTTTTTCAGTGCAATCATCATAATCATGGAATTTACAGCAGTTTTTCTTTAACTGGCACACATGTACAGTCGCACACACACAAACAACCAGATTGCACTGCGAAAGTCTGTCAGGCCTGCGGTGTCTCACTCAGGTGAGATGATTGAATTATTTACAGAAGTGAAACTTCAGCATAAACTTTTTTCATCAGCATCATCATTTTCACCACCTTGCAGTCACAGATGAAGCACACATTTGAGCAAAAACCAAGATCAGATGGAAGAAACAACTCAAACCCTAAAGCAATAGTTCACCCAAAATGAAAATTTGCACTTTAGATTAGGGTCCAATTCTCACCATGAAATAGCTATTAACTACGACTTTTGTAGTTCGTTGATAAGGCATTGGCTAGGATTAAGGGAATACGGTCATGCAGAATAAGGCCTCAATAAGTACTAATAAACAGCCAATATCCTGGTAATAAGCATGATCTTTTCAAACCTGTATGAGCTTCTTTCTTCACTGTAAACCCTAATGTTGTCTTTACTTAAACAACCAAGTGTACTTGACTAAACGTTACTTTAAATTTAGCATTTTGGCCCTGTCACTCAAAAATATAAGTTCAAATAACTTATTTAGCTTCAAAATACATAAACTTTCAAGTGCTGTGAGCTCAAAATCATGATTAATCCTTACAAAAGGTAATTTTTTACAAATGTTTTCTTGACTGTGAAATGAATACATCCATACATGCTTTCTTCAACTGCAAGGTGTCATTCTTATTTTACCAGAAAACAAATGGCTTTTATTACATAACAATTATTGATCGTAATGGAAATAAACTGATTTTTATTTTTAAATCTGATACTTTAAACTTGATAAATAAACTTTAATAAGTGTTTTTGTAATACAGTACATCCCCAGTGTTAAATCTACACTGCTCAGTGTTTATATGAGTCCACACTCAAGAGTGTTATAAGTAACAATGAACCATCATTTCTTAGTCACCGTTATGGTGATAAGTGTTTGGTTTAGTTGGGCTCTTGACCCTTTGATCAATAACTTTATATTTTGTTTGACTGCTGTAACTCAGTTATAACAGTCAGATGAACAAATAGAAAGGGTGATCTGATGGTGGTGATTGTGTTTTAACATGATCATTATTTCACAATATTTTGACCTGAGTTCTAAACTCATTTAAAGCCCAATTTCTGAATTAGATTTATGTCATTAATTATAGCAACACTGTCCTTGTAAACATTACATTTTCAACGATTACATCATAATGCAAACAATTTCTTTAAAGTCGTTCTTATACATATTACTGTATATTATTTTTAGACACACAGACATCAAGATTTAGCGTATGAATCTCAGCAATGGTGATAAACAGATCACCTCTGAACATAAGCTCATTATTTTTCATGCAGCAATCGAGTTTTGATTGGTGGCACCCAGAATGCACTGCAACATGCTTTATGTCACCATTGTTGAGATTCACAGGCTGATTCTTGATCTCTATGTGTCTAAAATAATATGATATACATATTTTTTTTATGATAGCAACCTTAAAAGTGAATATTTGGATTCAAATTTAAATGTTACCAATATTATATAAAATATAAACCGTGCTGCTATAATGATTCAGCTTTATATGACTACAAAGATTCAATTCTAATATTGTGAAATAATGATTATGTTAAAACACAATCACCACCATCAGATGACCTTTTCTATTTGTTCATCTGGTTTCAACTGAGAAACAGCCGTCAAACAAAATATAAAGTTAAAGAGTTAAGGGTCAAGAGCCCAACTAAACAAACACTGATCACCACAACGGTGACTTAAAAATGATGGTTTTCTCCTTCAGTGATTCTGCTTGTTATCATCAGGTGTCTTCAATAATGCTCAATCATCATTCAATTAATCACTTAATTATCTCATTAACTTTAACACGGCTTCAGTGTTACAGTCTACATAAGCACTAAGTTAAGTACACTTAAATATGCACGTTTTGGGAGACCCCATTACTCAATTAAATTGAGGGAACGAGTTTACTCAAATCAATTGAGTTCAATCAACTTATTAGGGTTTTCAGTGTTCTGTGGAACACGTAAAAAATATATATTTTGAAGAATTGTTTATGTTCATACAGCAAAAGTCAATTAAGGTCCAAAATAACATTGGACCCCATTGACTTTTATTGTTTGGAAAAGAAAATTTGTTGTGTTCCACAGAATATGGAAAGTCAAAAAGATTGGAACAAAATGAATGAATAATAATATGTGACCCTGGACCACAAAACCAGTCACATGGGTAAATTTTAAAAAAATTGAGATTATAAATAATAATAATAATAATGCTGTAAAATAAAGCTGAATAAATAAGCTTTCCATTGATGTATGGTTTGTTAGTATAGGACAGTATTTGGGCGAGATACAACTACCTGAAAATCTGGAATCTAAGGGTGCAATAAAATCGAAACATTGAGAAATGCGCCTTGAAAGTTGTCCATTTATGTTCGTGATTGTGCTGCAATCACTCACAAAATAAATGTTTTATATATTTACAGTAGGAAATGTACAAAATATATTCATGGAACATGATCTTTACGTAATATCCTAATGATTTTTGGCATAAAAGAAAAATCGATAATTTTGACCCATACAATGTATTGTTGTTGGCTATTGCCACAGATATACCCGTGCTACTTGTGACTGGTTTTGTGATCCAGGGTCACATATATATATATATATATATATACATATATATACATAATTTCCATTTTGGGGAGAACTATACAAACTATAGTAAACAAAAAAGAAACAGACCATATATGGTATTTACATCTTATTCCAAGTTACTTCAAAGAATATCATGGAGCTGTCACTATATTTTTGCCATTTTTTTGTTACACAAAAGGTAAATAAAAGTTTCCTTATTGGCATATATGGTTCCATTTTTTTTTACATCAATGAAACGTTTTAAGGCACTTTATAGTGGAAAAAGATTTTTCAGTTTGTTCAAATGTTCTTCACACTAAGAATTATTTATTTATTTATTTATTTTAACAGAAAAGTTCTTTGAGGAACCCAAAAGGGTTCTTCAACCGCATCAATGTGAAAAGCCCTTTTGGAACCTTTATTTTTAAAAGTGTAGTGGAGAATGAAAGAAACAAAAAGAGAAAAATAACTTAATTTGACTTACAAACACGTCCATTAGCATGTGCTCCAGAGTTGTTTCCAGGTCATCAAGTCTTGCTGCCAGTGTCATGATGGCTTATGCAGTCGACTAACTCAACATAAACTGATGATAACTTCAAACATGAAGAAAACAAGGTTGTTTACATAAAATGTTTGCGCACTACAGTCAAAATGGACGTCCAGTTTCCAAAAATCTGAACATCCATAATTGGAATGTCGACATATCCACATGCAATGTCCAAAATCCTTTCTTTTAATCAAAGTTCTCTATAACAGCCAAAAGATATCTGGATCACAGAGGACCACACCAAACACAATTTCTCTTGACTGTGCTCCTCAGAGGTCCGTCCCGGATCAGATTGTGTCAGACTGGACTCCAGATCCAGAAAATAGCTCTAACTAGTGTATGCGTAAGATCATCCACATGAAGACCTCCCCTTCTTTGGCTCAATTCTTGGAAGACTGTTCTTGGAAGTCGCTCATCTTCCTCCAGCCGTGAACACTTTCACACGCAGGAAATCACTGAGACAAGAACAGACCGTCCAGCTCACTTCACATAAGGACAAAACTTCATTACTGAGGATGACCAACAGTCTATGTGTGTGTGGAACAGTGTGTCCGCCTCTTCCTGGAGGCAGTGGACCCACAGTAGACCCCATTGTGCACCGGGACCCATGAGGATGAGGAGGACCCGCGAGGGTGTCTGTGTCTAATGCACGTCTCATTCACACTGGCCTTCTGATCAATGCGGCTTTGTGTTGCCCATTAACGAAGGGCCAAGAATGTCTCTGTGATGCCCCGTCCACAAAACAAGGCAATGTGCCGAGTCTCTCCAACTTATGTAAGCGATCGAGAGTTTACCACTGTTTACGTCGCATGCAATGCGATTAGTCTTCTCAATATGAGGAGAATATGAGAGAGAATGATGAGATAAAGAGCCACAGGGGTGCAATTATAAATAGCAGGATATGACTCCATTTGAGTCACAAGTTTAAAGTGTAGACAGAGAACCCATACACACTTACATACAGATGCTAACATCTGTTGGCTAATCAAACAGGCCTTATCCTGTAAAATGCAAAGCTAAAAAAACTTCCCGAAAGCTGAGGCGGCCATATTCTGAATCAATGATCAAACATGAAATCCATGCATTCATGTATGCTTCACACTATCAGAACCTAATCTTCTGCATAATGAAAAATTATAAGAGGTCTTAGCATTTTAAGAGAGCTTCTTTTTATAGAGCTAAACACCATAGAAACACATTTCCTCATGTCTTAAAATACCATGGAAAAGTATTCACTGGTTTAACAGCACTGAGAGATGTTTAGATCTGAATACAATTGAAACTTGTTCACTCTTAAAACTGATACTCTACATAAGCTCAATTTTACACTATACAAAATGTGCCAGAAATAAAACTAAATGTGTTTCATTCTCCACAAAGGGTGGCTATAGTGGACATTAGCATAAAGGGTCAGTTTGGGGTCAGTTAAGATTTTTAAATAAATTAATACTTTTATTTATCAAGTATACATTAAATTGATCAAAAGTGACAGTAAAGACTTTGTTTTATTTTACAAAAGATTTGTATTTCAAATGAATTGTTTATTGAACTTTCTATTCATCAAAGAATCTTTCAGTTTTCAACATTGATAATAATAAGAAATGTTTCTTGAGCAACAAATCAGCATATTCGAGGATGAAGAGGTTGACACTGAAGGTTACTCCAGACACTGAAGACTGGAGTAATGATGCTGAAACTTATTTTAAATTGTAATAATATTTTAAGTTTTTACTGTTTTACTGTATTTTTGATCAAATAAATGCAGCCTTGGTGAGGATTAAAGCCTTATTTCAAAAACATTTGAAAAATCTTACCGACCCCAAACTTTTAAGCGGTAATGTCCATGTCAACCCATTTTTAACCATGGCTGAAGGCCTGCAGACCAATCCCATTATGAGGGACACAGCCAGCCGTAGATTAAACTCTCTCTTAAGGACAGGTGGAGGTCATATTCAGTGTGTTAACTGCACAAATGACCAGATAAGATGACATGACTGATGCAAGCACAACACTGACTTGTAAGAGTGTTGACCTATGACCTCCATGAAAATGACAGGTTCACACACGCACGCACACCTTAAAGTGACAATTTGTTACATTGAAGTCTTGTTGACCCCTTGACCCTATAGTCTGGTTGATAATGACCGTTGACACTGCTGAGGCAACTTATCTGCAGAGGTCAAAAGTGATGTCATGAACATCCAAGTGTATTTCTGTGCATATTCAATTGATATTTCAAAAAGTAAACAAACCAACATCACTATCATTAATGCTTATGCTTATTATAATTATGTGGTTTAGAACAAAACTCTTACCCTATTAAATCAATGCATCAAAAACCACATACACACCTTAACTGCAGGGCAAAACTCTGGAATCCACCAACAACACATCAGCATAATGGTATGTATGGGCCAGCAACACTTATTTTAAATCATGTGCTTCTTTAAAAAGACACTTTCCCAATATGTAATATCAGTGCTACAATTTATTTAACAATTTCCAGTGCCTCCTGTTCAAATAGTTTGTGCCAAGTGCCAACAATCATTTATTTAATCTCATTTGCATAGATGCTAATTATAGGCATTATCAAGTATGCACACTTTTCTAGTGTAACTGTAAAATGCTTTCTTACCATAAATGTGAACATGGTCAACTTTAGTTTTTAGTCCAGGAAGACACTCTTCTTCACTGTCACATGAATTATTTCATTCTGCTCTGGGAATGACTCAAACTTCCTGCTGTTCATGTTCAATGTCACAGCCAACATCCTCACCAGACCAGAGCACATTTTTTGATTAAACGCAGCCGTCTGTCAGATATCCAAAGCGCTCTGACCATGGTCTGACTGTCCACATCCATTCAGTAGCAAATTAACTTCGCAACTCAGTCTCGTTTTTGGTTCAGAAACAAAATTTCTCAGCCAGACTCTTCAGTGCACATGCAAACACGACCTGCAGCCACTCGCTCTTCACACGCTCTTCTAGGCTTAACACACACACACACACACACACACACGAGAGGAGAAAGACTTAGGTGATCCGTTTTAGTCCTGACCTAAAGCCTCTTTCCAGCTTTTCTTAACTGACAAACATCACTCCCCTAATCCACTATGGTACTGTACATATTGGTTGTTATTTTTTATTTTTTATTTTTTTTTACCTATACAACTTACAATTGAGTGTAAGTCTAAGCAACATGGCATCATGACTTTTGCGTAAACATACACGCCACTTTCAAGTCAAGTGGCGTGTTATCTTTACGCATTTTGAGCTATCCGCGTGTTTGTCCACGCCGAAACGAACCGTCATCTTTTGCGTGTATGTCTACGGCGTTAAATGTCCGAGTGATTCCGCGTGTATGTACACGCCGTTAAATGTCCGAGCGAAACGAACCAAAATGTAGATCTACATCTGGGGAGCGATATTTTTTTTTCTTAGGATGGTAGGGGAAGACTCATAAATGGTATTAACCCAAGTGACGGGTAGGTTTAGGGACGGGGTTGGGGTAGGTCATATATTTATATATACAGTAATGTAACGTTAAGTCAACGGCGTTCATAAACACGCTGAAAAGCGATTATGCGTGTTGATAGCACGCCAAAAATGGAAATACGAATTGGCGTGTCATACATATGCCATTTCATGAGATCAGTCTGGTATATATATATATATATAACTATGACTTTTTCCTCAATAAAATCCTAATTACTGCTTATTAATAGTTAGTAAGGTAGTTGTTAAGTTTAGAGATTATGTAGGATTAAGGCATGTAGAATATGGTCATGCAGAATAAGAAATGAATATGTGCTTTATAAGCCTTTATAAACAGCCAATATCTTAGTAATATGCATGCTAAGAAAAAACTAGATAATAGTGAGAATTGGACCCTAAACTAATGTGTTACAATTATAAATTAAATATATAATGGATATATATCAAGGCCATGCATTACAGATATTTGAGCTCCTTTTCTTTCACTCTCAGCTTGCATGTCTTGAAAACAGGATTAAGCACTATGTGTGTCCACTTTAACCCCTAAAATAGTTTTGAGGTCAAGTCTAAATCACAAGTCCACTAAGTGGTTTGCATCACAATTTCTCTTAAACTACTCTAACATGATGCACTTTTTAAGTCACCCACTACACAGAAATAACATTGTAATCAAGTATTCTGTGATGTGCAATAATGTGATGTGATGTCAGTCAACAAACCACAGAATTTGAAAATGTCTTCTTCACTGTATGTGTGTGTGTTTGTGTAATAAAGAGCTCTCTGTACTCTCTGTGTTTCTTTCTGTGTATCAAGGTGACCTTGACTGCAGCAGTGTAAACCGATATCCTCACACTCCTTCAGTCTTCTATCTTTCATTCCATTCATAGTTTATTCTTACTGATTATTCTTATTCTGCCTGTATGTCAGAACCACGATATCACTGCGTCTACCCACAATGCTCTACTTTTCCACCTGAGTCAGCATTGGCTCTCTGACCTATATAGAGCTTTTTGCTTCTCTCTCTCAAACACACACACACACACACACACATATATATATATATATATATATATATATATATAAAACTGTATATACATATGCCCACACACCATCGACGGGAACCTGTGTAAGTGAATCTCTCTGATAAAGAGACAGTGGTGAGTCACAAGTCAGCATTTTCTGCCCTACTAAACTCAGCCCAGTTTTATACTGAGAACAGCTATAATTCAGAACGACACACCAACACACACAACATCTATTCCAGAATATCGCAAGGATCCTCTTATAAATTAAACAGTCTGGGTTATTTTAAAAAAAGGCATTAAAGTTACAGCAGGAACATGTCAGGAGACTCCCAAAGGACATGGTAAAATACTTTTTTAACACACACACACACACACACACGCGCACACACACACACACACACACACACACACACACACACTCTCTCTCTCTTAACTTAACACGTACTGCACAAGAATACGCTATTACAATCACTGCTACATATGCCCACATAAATGGTATCATGTATGTGTGTGTCCATTCATCTCCCTTCGGTGCTTCTTAAAAAGAATGTAAAGACATATGCTATAGCACAATTTAAATTCAAAAGCATTCATAATAGAATATGAATTCAAACGTGACATGTAATTTAAGTTTAAAATGTAAAGCTAATATAAATTCAAATTTAAAGTGGAATATACATTTAACATGTATATTCATTGTGTATTAGTGTGTAAATTCAAATAAAAAAATGCGTCAAATGTGGATTGGAATATTGAATCAAATGCAAGCAGAATACAAAGTCAAATTAATGTTTGAATTAAATTTGAAATGTAAAGTGGCAGGTAGAGTCATGTAAAGCCGAATGTAAAAGAAGTGGAGTAAAATGTAAATTCAAAAACATGAAATGTAAAGTAAACTAAAAAATTTTTAAAAAAAATGGAATTTCAGATCGGGTTTTTAAAGTAAACTCAAAAATGTAGAGTGGAATGTAAAATTAAAATGCAAAATGGTCATGTAAATAAAAAATCTATATGTAAATGAATTATATGTATTTTATACTTTATACTGTCATTTATACAATCATCATTTATACTTCAGAGGTAATATACATAATATTACTGAAAACCATAGAAGACATTGAATAAAACTCATTTAACTCAATCTGACTCTGACCAATTTATAGTGCATTCTGACCCACCACCTTTCACAGAAACAACACTCTTGACTGCATAACTGCACGTGTGGAAGAGAGATGGAGTGTGTGTGTGTGTGTGTGTGTGTGTGTGTGCTCATCCGATCTTTAACTCATCTAAGTGACATTCTGAATCACATAAACCAATTTCATGCATGAGGTGAACCAAAGGATCAGTGTTCATAATCACCCGAAGTGTGTGCATAAATTGTGCCTACAGCTATACAGCCAGATCCAAGCAAAACACTGACAATTAAATATTCAATAATGATAACCTAAAATCTCATTGAGTCACCAAACAGATGCAAATGTTCTGCATAATGACAATGACAAAAGAAACAACAATTAAAATTCATGTACTTATAAATGAAGTAAAATTAAGTAGCCTATGTAATGAGGAGAGGTTTCTTGAGAAAAATTATGATAGATAGAAGGATAGAATGATATATAGACCGACAGATAAAATGATAGATAGAAGGATAGAATGATAGAAAGAATGACAGATAGAATAATAGAATGATAGAAGGATAGAATGATATAACAACAGATAGAATGATAATTAGAAGGATATAATGATAGAAAGAATGACAGATAGAATGATAGATAGAACAACAGATAGAATGATAATTAGAAGGATATAATGATAGAAAGAATGACAGATAGAATGATAGATAGAACAACAGATAGAATGATAGATAGAACGACAGAGAGATAGATAGATAGATAGATAGATAGATGATCTCAGTATGGATGCGTGCGGATGTCAACACATACGTCAAAGGAAACATTTCTAAACATACTTACAGTTTTGATCACTTTCTCTGCTGTTGCTTCATATCAGTACTTGAACGTCCGGTTTGACTTCAGTTAGATGCCAATTTATCTGCCATTACTCTTAACTTCCGAACGAGAACACCCAGTAATTATAATTATCATATGTCCCCAACAGCCAGTGTAAAATTTGTTTTTGTGGTTTTCATTCCAGGATAACTGCTATACAGACTCTAAGCTCCCACTCTAAATATTGTGACAATTGTGCAATTTGCAGTTCAGTGCCTTTTTGGCACAATGACATCAGTGTGTTTTGGCTGCAGCTCCTAAAAGTCTCTGTCTCATCATGTTCAATTTGAATGGAATGACATTTTTCTGAGGAGAGAAAAAGCCATAATGCTATTATAGCGCAGGGGTGGGCAAACTTTTTGGCTCAAGGGCCACACTGGGTTTTAAAATTTGAAAGAGGCCCGGTCCAGGAGCAGCAAACACATTTATGTTGTGGCAATGTCTGTGTCTGCGCGACATTCAACAACTGAGAGACAACGTTCTGACAATTAATTTTTTATGCTATAGACAGCGGCGATTCTAGGATTTTCATTTTAGGGGGGCTCAGCCCCAAATGAGGGTATGATTAAAAAAAAAGTAACCCTTTAGTTTAGGGTCTAATGCTCACTATTAACTAGTTACATTAACATGTTCCAACTTCCACGTGGAACACATTGCAGTTGGATTTGAAGTTGCGAGATCTTATTTCTTTTGGTCAATTTAAACACTACATGAAATCTTTGGAAATAGATGCTATAAATTGCTGTCACTGTTTTTAAAGCTGCAGTAGGGAGTTTGGAGAAAACGTTGACTTAGCCTGAAAATTTGAACAAGTACAACTTCCAGGCCCCACCCCCTTGCTCTCTGCTGCGCTACAGCCCTCCCTCCACAGCTCGTCCTCCACAGCGGAGCCTGTCGTGAACGCGCAGGCTAGTAAACAGGCCCACCGATAACAGCGGATAAAAAGTTATATGGCACATTCACTAATAGGGACTAAACGTCAATAATATGCTTTAAATTGACTATGGCCTGCCCATACTTTGACTACAAACTTGGTCCTCAAATCATTATGTATTTTCCAATAGCCTACATGTAACTTTATAACGTTGCACTCTTTCTATAAGTTATAAATAGCTAGTAAGATAACGTTAATATAACGGTAACTAACGTTACAGTATGTAAGTAATTATTCTAGCGATATATAATGCTAGATAAGGTGTGCTAGTACATTATTTCAGCAACATGACAAGCCAGTGAATTAGCAGGTTTCAATTGTTGCTTAGCAGAGTGCGTGACATTTTATCTACATGTTAGTTTTGACACCGAGTCAATGGGCTCTGTGTAATTCTTTCTTTTTCGCTTGTTTATCATCATCAGTCTTTTTCCTTTTACCTCTTTGTTTTATGAGCAGGTGTCACTGGAGAATTGGCAGTTTAGGTTGTTTCTCCGTCATAAGCACAGCTGCAGCACGCCGGCAATCTTGAGTTTGAACGACGGCTCGCGCTCCGGCGCTTGCGCTGTGCAAGAGAGGGGTGTGATCAGCGCGTACACGAGCGTGATTGACAGTGCTAAGACACTCCTCTCGGCTCTGATTGGTTGTTTCTGACCGGGAGCGTGTATTTCTTGCAAATGGCAATAGGACCACTGGGAGGAGCCAGAGGAGCTTGATTTTTACACAGATTATCTATCTCATATTCTACTGTCAGGACATAATGACAGTTTTAACAAATACATGTTTTCAAAAGTTACCTACTGGAGCTTTTTAATATGTAATTATCAATAATTAGTTCTTTAAAATCCATAGCATAGCATAAAGTGTTTTTTTAAATAGTCTAATGTTGATTGTTTATGTTGTTGTACGTGTGTTTGTTGTTCATATTTGTTATTTTGCGCTGTCAATACACTGTCATTTTGGCCAGGTCTCTCTTGGAAAAGAGGTTTTAAATCTCAATGAGATAACCTGGTTAAATAAAGGTTAAATAAAAAAAAAATGCATTTGGCAGGGTTTTATAATCCTGAATGTTAGGTAGGCTAGTTAGGGGGTTTGGAAGGTTTCCCCCAAGAACATTTTGATTTCCACATATCTACATTTTAAGATGTTTTGAAGGCCAAATAAATTGGATAACAACAGCTTTAAAACCAGTGGGCAGCTGATTATTTTTCTCTCCTTATCAGCATCACACTCTTTTTCTCTATGTTTTTATCTTGCCCTGTCTCTTCCCCTCCTAAAGCTGAGCTTTGACTGATATAGTCTTTTCATTTTTGTCTGTCAGTGAAGTAAACATATGGGTCAACTGAACTGGTCAACTTTAGCCTATGAATAATTTTTAGACGCGTTCATTTACTGAAAGCGACTATGAGAGCTGTAAATAACTTTATCAAATTCATTCACATTATAGGCTACACATTCATTATTGATCTTATGCCTACACTCGAAAAATTGCTGGGTTAAAAACAACCCAATTGGCAACCCAGCGCTGGGTAAATATTGGACAGAACATGCTGGGTTATATTACCCAGTGACATTTTAACCCAGCAGGCTGGGTTGTTGAGAAAACCCAAGATGTCTTTTTTTACCATTAATGGATTTGCTATTCTGAGTTATTTAATCTGACTTTTTTTATTTTATTATACTTCAAAATGTAATTTATTCCTGTGATGTCAAAACTCCATTTCTAATATTATTTTTAATGTTGAAATTGAAAACTACGCAGCCCCACACATGCATGCAGACAAAAATAAATAAATATTATATAAATAAATATTATATATATATATATATATATATATATATATATATATATATATATATATATCATGGCCACAAATTCTTGAAAAGAGGGAATAAATTCATTAAACCATGATACATTTATGATCCACAAAACATGCCTGTCTCCTCCCACAACACCTCATTATCATCTGTGCAGCACCCTTCTTTTTCTCCATCTGTCATTCTCTCTTGTTTTTAATGAGCAGGTGCAGGTGTGTGCGTGTCCATTATTACTATCTACCTTCACTCCCCTGTTGAGCTTTATTAATGAGGGAAATACTAACATGTTATGCCTCGAGCTTCTGTATTCTTGACGAATTCTCACTGGCGTGTCTGTAATGTCTAGTAACTGCTGCAAAGTTGCTTTGTTGGCAAAATAAATATGCTAATTTCTGCTGAACTTTTGTAGTTTTTCATGTTGGGATACCCGTCTGTCTTTTGAGCCGGACAGTGGATTCCTATAAAGGCCTTTTTGTGTCAGAGAGAAAAAAAGACAGTGAGAGAGAGTGAGATTTAAAACCAGCCATGAAAATGTCAGCCAGCGTCGTGGACTTGTCTCGCATTACCATATTTCAATTTCAAAGACTCTCACTCTGTAGATCAGTGGGGTGTCCCATCTGAAAATGATATCTCCAGGGATCTGCCAATCGAATCACCAGGTGATCCATCAGGGTGACGCACACCCTCCCTGCAGTAATGAGCAAAGAGCAAGACCATGAATAAGACCAGAGATGTGTGAGTGATCTGGTGAAGGGGGAGTGTCTAATACACCCACCCCATCTCTACACCATTCAAAACACAGACAAGCTTTGACCTCACTTACACACATTCTCCCAACACGCCCAACGGAACAACAGGATTTTACCTTCATGAGTATATAATATCATGAGTATAATTCTTAAAATTCTTTGCAACGCTAAGCTTAAAGCTGCTGTCCGTAGCTTTTTTGGGTTAAAAATGATCCAAAATAATAATAATAATAAAAAACATAACCAGCCAGTGTTCAAAAATATCTGCTTACCTTTGCTCGATTCAAAACGGTAAGCTTGTAATAATGATTTTAATTCCAGTGGTACAGTGGTGGATTTCCGCGGGAAATTCGAGCATGTCTTTGCGTCATAACGTCACATCTGTACACATAAAGAAGGAGTCCCGGCAAGTAGGCTATATTGCGTGAGCGGATGTTGGAGTTGGAAGCTTTTAGCCTTTTCTCACAGCTCTTCAAATAATTAAACTCAGAATGTAACTCAGAAACTCAGATCCAGAAAGATTCAAACGACAACCACCAGTGACAACTGGAGATTCACCCATGGTAAAACCATGGGTAAAACCCAGGAGAATTCGGACTTCGGAGTGGGTAGAGAAAAAATGAGATTGCAACCGGGCCCACGCGAAAACAAGGATTAACATTGGCAGGGCTTTTGAAAGGTGGCGTGAACTCCGTGATATTTGAAGGGGTTCAAAACGGACGCAGAAACGGCTTTTTTTCTGTGGGACAGGTAAGACTTCAATAGTTCAACCGTGTAACAGTAGCACACTTGTTCGCTTAATTCACACAGTTACGGAGTTTTCTTTGTTGTGGCTTTTTTCGTTTTGCTTATTATGGTAAATATGAATTATTTTGTGCTAGCTATGAGAGGGAGCAAATCACTCTACTTCAAGAAAACCAAACGCGCCTCCTCCATCAAGCATTGGATCTGAATCAGATCGGTAAAGTGAAAATGATTCTTTTCCAAAAAAATATTAGTTATATTGTGTAAAACACGTTTATGCATAACAGGGATTCAGTTCATAAACCGTTTATTTCATAGCACTATGACTACTTGTCAGTATCCACACCGTCGCGGTGACTGACAAGTCTCCTCAAAACAGTGTTCATCCGCGCTGTTTCATGCCGATGTACAACTCACGCAAAGTTAATAATTCCGCGAATAACTGCAATTAAAGATTTCAAACAGAGATGGCGACAAAGAGGAAAAACGCCGGACTGCAGCTTTAAAGGGATAGTTTACCCAAAAGTGATAGTTCACTTTTTTGTCCATACAATGAAAGTCAAAGGGGAATTTTATTGTATGGACAAAAACAGCTGAAACTTTCTTCAAAATATCTTCTTTTGCGTTCCACAGAAGAAAGTCATACAGGTTTGGATTGACATAAGGGTGAGTAAATGAATCATAATTTTTTTTTACTATAATTTTAAAGCTACAATATGTAATTTTTTTGGGCCGATAGGGGTCGCTAACCTCTTACAATAACAAAGGCGTAGGTTTATGACGCAATGATGAGCGGAATGATGGAACTTGCTGTCATGCTGCTGGATCTAATAATGTTTATGGATGAGTGCAAACATTCATGTTTTTTAACATGACTGTGGTGTGAAGCAGGGCACGATTGCTAATAAGAGACAGATATCAGCGCCACACGCGAGTCCCACGAATATAAAGGAATAAGGACATTTAATTCTACCGAACTAACGTTACCCGCAAGTGCTGAATTAATACTCACACAGGTCAGTTTATTTGAAGAATTAAACTTGTGAGGTAACGCTGCGCTGTTTTATTTGGTCTGATGTTACACTATCATACTAAACAGCATTTGAGTGTGTTGAAAGTTATAATGTTATTCTATGTGTTAGTTTGTTTTCTATTTGAGACTAGCAGTAAGATAGATCAACATTAGAATAACATACTGATCATATTCTAACATTTCATCATGTTGAGTTATATAACATTGATTTGTTTTATGTACATTTGCTCACCTGTCTAATAAAGTACACGCAAGAGCGGCGTCTCTGTCAAGTCGTGAAGCTCTGTCAAGTCCAAGTTAGTCGCGGATGTGGAGCTCTCGGCATCTCGAAAACGCTACGCTGATATTGATCCTCGTTTTAGTTCTCCTTTTGTCCCAAAGTCTGTCATGGTTCATAATGTTTGAACGAAACAACAACAGCGTGCCGCTAGACGTTACGCACTACGCAGTTTTCTACTTCTGTCGCCATGGTTACTATGGCAGTACAGGCGGATATCAGGGATAGCGCGGATATTACGTCACTGAGAGGCGACAAGAATTTACACATTTGTGGAAACATTTAGGATAATGGAAGTACACAATTGAAAGAAGTGGTTTTTGGATATTTTGACACAAAATTCTTACATATTGTACCTTTAAGAACGTGATATTTTTCAGTTTAATAATATGTTCATACTGAGAAAAAAGATAAATTGTTATAAATTCAGGTTGCTGCCCTCCACAGGCTAAGGAGCAATGAAATCGAAATTTAATTGACAAAATTACAACATCAACTTTACAAGATAATAACGTTTAATTAGGAGATCTGAAGAAAATTACAAAGTAAAATGCAAAGTTTGTCCCTAATGAGAGTGCCTGTCAAACCTGACAGTTTTTTTTTTTCAACTATGATCCACATGTGGGGCAAATTATGTATCTTAAAGTCCTCCTGTAGTCAATAATTTTATCACTTAAAACTCATCTTTGATCACCCAAATGACATATTTAAATGTTTTTACCTTGAAAAAAATGATTCATGCTTTAAAATAGCTTGAATGTAACTCTACACCGTTGCCTTATTTAGTATAGGCGGTTCTATGAATATACAAATTAGCCCCGCCTCCACTCACTCACACCAGCTGAGAGATCTACTCGTTGGTGATCACTCGTTGTCGTGATTGGTTACAAGGTAGATTGTGACGTCAGAAACACCAACGATTTTAAAGCATGTTTTTGATACTGTCTTTGGTTCACTGCAGTTAAGGAAAAAATACTCAGCAATGGTGTTGACTTATGACTTTCCACATGGTTTGTCTTAAAGCATATTAAAAACACCACATAGATGTATAAACAACATTAAAAGCTTGATTTTCACCACAGGGGAACTTTAAAGGAAGGTCTACAGTGCACACAACTGTTCAATGTTCGTGTATTTTTGTTCATTTTAAAGATGAGTTTAAAGTTAAAGGTTTGCTGCATCAAATCTGTAAGTAAATGTTACTATAAAATTCAATGTTTTAAATTAGATTTACTTTAATCAACATTCTGTCACAAAGTAGATTTTAATTTTTTTTCAAAATTAAAGTAATACATTAAAAAGTTTACATAATAATATTACATTTAAAAATAATAAATGTAAAAATCATTATAATCCAAATGTGTAAATGTGACCACTTTAAAATAAGGTTTCATTAACATTAGTTAATGTATTAACTAACATAAACTAACTATGAGCAATACATTTGTTAGTGTATTTGTTCATCTTTGTTAAGGATAGTTAATAAAAATACATTTGTTCATTGTTTGTTCATGTTAGTTCACAATGCATTACCTAATGGTAACAAATACAACATTTGATTTTAATCATGTATTAGTAAATGTTGAAATGAACATTAACAAGATTAATGTATGCTGTAGTCAATGTTAACTCACTAATGGTAACTATGAAACCCTATTGTAAAGTGTTACCATAACATTTAAACATTTATAATCCAAGTTTTATATATTTTAATATGTAATAAAAACATTTGCATGAATAAAAAGTGTGTAAAAATGTGCAGATTAATAAAAAAAAAGAAGAATTCTGTCAATTTATATTTCTTTTCAGTGCACTTCATTAAAGTTCACAAAGTATCCCACATTTTACAATACGGCTAATATATTTTGTGTGTGTTAAGTAAATATATAGGCCTATATATAAAAATACACAACATCATGAGCCAAATCACAGCAGTGCTAATTGCAGCAGTGTGATATTGCTTTATTCTTTAAAAAATTTAAAAATAAAAACCTTTCGAGACCAAATCAAGAAACTGACATTTCACTTGTGTTTTGTCTAGACAAACGAAGCAAAATGAACAAAATTTGTGTATGTGTGAGCGAGAGGAGTTGTGGTAGCTGGAGCAATGCCTGTGGTAATTATTAATCATGCTGCATCTCTCAGACACATGCTACACTCTGGCAGATGCACCAGGACAGAGGGCATCAATTACACAAGCACACACACTTATCCTTTTAGCCTTTTTTTTAGGTGTTTATACCCCCACCTCACAAGAACACACACACACACACACACGGACACAGACAATGTGATTTATGAGTGTGTGTCTGGGCTGGACCTTGTATAAAACTCATCTTTAACGGTTAATGAATAAAACAAAAGTCATTGTCAGAGACGCGGCCCTAACCTCTCCTACTGCTCTCTCGCTCACACAGACACACATGCTCAATGTCAGGCATTAAAAAGATGGATGAGGTAGCTCTCTCTCTCTCTCTCTCTCTCTCTCTCTCTCTCTCTCTCTCTCTCTGTGTGTATAGAGGTAATAGTCCAATGTTGGCCTGAGTGTTTTTTTTTTTTTTTACTATAGAGTCAAATATGCAAACAAACACGCGGAAATATATGTAGTATGTATGTACAGCTTTACAGTTAATCAACAAAAACAACATCAAAGGTTTCATCAGCATAACCATTTCATCTCTCTGCTCGGTGCATGAACTAAACTTTCCGTGGAGCTAAACCTCAGGAGGGTCATCTGTCACCTGACCTCTGGCTTTAACCTCGACCCTGACTCTGACCCCAGACCACATTCTGTGTCAGCAGTTTAAGCACACACTCATGAGATTGGATGGATGTGTGTATTTACACTGACAGTCTGCCGAATGCTTTGGGTAGATGAATTTCTGCTCTATTCAAAACTGCAGAGGTTATTCTGTCTCCTCTCTGTCCTACACTGTGCAGTGGTTTGGAATTAAATACTAGTGTACTGCTTTCTACATACTGTACAGTATATACTGAGTACTATAAAAACAATATGAAACCGCAAAAATAAACATTTCAAACTAAGATACATTGTTGTTGATCTCACTATCAACAACAACTTGCATGCTTAATTGGATGGCATATAATTATTATTTTGGAAATATACACTCAGTATTTGTAATCACATTTGACAGTAAAGACATTTATAATCTTACAAAAGATTGATATTTTAAAATGCTGAACTTTCTATTCATCAAAGAACCATTTTACTCAGATATATGTCACAACAGGGAAGAAAGACTATTGCTGTCTTTAAATAGTGTTATGCTACATTGATGCTACATGACCTCATTCAATAGCGTCCAGTTATCATCTTGAAAGGAATAAGGTTATTTTGAATTTTTTGGTTATTTTGCATATTTTGCATCCACATTTTTTTTTAAATGATGGTTTGACAATGTAATGGAAACTAAGTGCATTGCATTATGGGATACAGTATTTCACACAGTATGCAACAGCTGCAGCTGTAGCAAGGCATCCAGTTGTGCATACTGTGCTCTATTGCATACTAGTAGTAGTACAAGTAGTATGTACTATGCCATTTCAAATATACCTAGTGGTGTGTGACAGTCTGAATCTGCCTGTGTGTGTTCATCTCACAGCGCCCTCTCCTGGCCATTCATATAACCATACTGAATCTAGGTCATAATTACAACTAGCGCTCAGTAATTGTAACAGTTTATGCAGCGAAAATCAGTCACTACACCCTTCAGAGCTCATTCGACTATTTATAACATGAGTTCTGCTTCTTCTGGGGAGATGCAGGGAGATATCTGACATTGTGCCTGCATCCAAGAGTCATTCAACTGTGCCCTGCAGCGGCGTGTGTGTGTGTGTGTGTGTGGAGCCTTACTCGGGGCAGTGACTGAGAACATGTTACAAGATTAGCATCCACTCCCCCCAGAGGCATGTAAATTGGGAGGAAGGAGACAAAAAATATAGACTCCTATATTTTAGTTTCTTCAGTCCTCCCTCTTAACTAGAAAAAATAATAATTTTTCAGTTCAGACTCAAATCACCTTGTCTCTGTGAACACAGGGTCATCAGACTTTGATCACACATGACGGAGCGCACCTGCCCAGTTACATCTCAGATCAGGGACAGAGGATTATGGGCTGGGATTAAAGCACTTTAAAGACAGAGGCAGTGTCCTAACACACTGCTCTCGAATGCATCTGATGTCCGGGGCAGACACACTGACGACATACATAAACACCACAACTGAGATCTCTTCAACATCTCAGTTGTTTCTCCTAGACTGCAATGAGATTAAATGGAGAGCAAATGTTCGCTCTTCAGATGTACTGATATCTGCAGAGGAAAAATCCCAAAACACGCTCATGTTCAATGTTAGAAAAGAGAACCTGCTACCCACATTCATTTCATATACTATACCGGTCAAAAGTTTTGGGGTAGGTAAGATTTGCTTGTGTTTTTGAAAATGTATTCATTTACTTGATCAAAAATACAGTACAAACAGTAAAATTGTTAAATATATTATTACAATTTCAAATACCTGTTTCCTATTTGAATATTTTGTAAAATGTGATTTATCCTGTGATTGCAAAGCAGAATTTTCAGCAGTGTCACATGATCCTTCAGAAAAATAACATTTCTTATTATTATCAATGTTGAACAACTGCTTTTTATGGAAACCATAATACTTTTATTTCATGATTCTTTGATTAATAGAAAGTTCAAAAGAAGAGTATTTATTTGGAAAACTAAACATTTTGTACACTGTAAACCAAAATAAGTTGGCAAAACTAAAAACCTTTGAGGTAATCATTTACATCAATTTTTTTTTAAGTTAAGAAATTCAAAGTTTAAGTAAGCAGAACTGGCAGATTTTTATTTTGTACTCATACATTTTAATTGCTATTAACTTTAAATATTTGAGAAAGCTAATTCACACATTTAACATGTAATCTCAAAGGTTTACCCAACTCAAACCAATTAATTATTTTGAGCAATAGGGTTTACATTAATAACATTATCAATATCTTTACTGCCACTTTTTATAAATTCAATGCATCTTTTTTTGGGGGCAATTGTATCATCTACCAGGCAAAAACTGCACATCCGATTGCTAATAAAAGCAACAGCACACATTTAATTTGTGTTGTGTTGTGTTGTGGAAACAACATGGTCACAATCTCAAAAGACATTCTGATTTTGATTTTGGAGGGTTTGATCTGATTTAATTCGATTTTCAAATATATGTTCAGATCTTCATAATGATGTCGAAATAGACTGATATCTACACTAACAAAAACCCTCTCTTTTATAAGAAATAGGTCAGTGTAGAAGATAAGTGGCCCTCACGGGGGACTCGAATCTGGACTTCTGAAGTCCTGTTAAACAGAGCAAAGGAAGCATCAGAAAATTGTGTGAGTGTGTGTGTGTGTGTGTGTGTGTGTGTGTGTGTGTGTTGCACTGCTCTTCTTTTGGCCCTTAAAATAGTCAAGATGAATTCATGAAGAACAAAGTGGAAATGCTCGGAGGGAAACGGGGCACATACACATACACATACACAGGGGCAAACAACAAGAGATGCACTTGATTACTCATTAAGGCTAAAGCTTTTTGGAGGTATTCTGAGAGCCTGAATGTGGGTCAGTCTCATTAAACTGAATTAGAGGAGTGTCTCAAGCTCCCCATAGGGACGACTGTCTGCTGTGTTAATACAGGAGGACAAAAGCACAGATCCAGATGTGAAAGCTACACTGGCCAGGCTGACCCAGTTCTGTAGGTTCTATATGACCCAGCGTTCTCTCCAGAAGATTTCTGGGAGCCAGAAACAACATTTCACATGGAGGACTGGAGCTGTGCTCAGTGGATGATGCAAATCAGAGGTTCCTGGCCTGCATAGGATAATATTAAGCTACTATTACTCAGGGCTGTCCCAAGCATGGGGTGAGACCAAGTGCAAGTTAGCGGAAGTGGGACCCTGAAGATGGGAGGGATATCCTGCTCGGTCTGTTCGCAATCGCATTCCGGGGGTTTTGATACCTCAAACCAAGTGGCTTGAGGAAAAGTGCACTACTACTAGCATCCAAGAAATGCCCTGGCAACCACTCAGAGCACTATTGCACCCACTGAACAACCTAAGAACACCTTACCAACCCCCTAGCAACCACCTAACAACCACTCAGAACACCTTAGCAACCACATAGCAACCACTCAGAACAGCTTTGCAACCACCTAGAAATGCCCTTTACTGCTCAGAACACATAATAAATCATTAATGTAGCAACATTTAAGAACACCTTAGCAACAACTCAAACACCTTAGACATAACCTACTATAGCATCCATCAATGCCCTAGCAACTGCTCAGAACACCTTAGCAATCACCTACTGTAACAACCACACTCAGAACACCTTAGCAATCACTCAAAACACCTTAGTAACCACCTAGCAATACCCTGGCAACCATCCAAATCATACAAGCATTGTGGCAAAAAGCAGCACTCAGATTTTCAGTTCTCATTTAGGATAAAATTGGCTAATTAAAGGCATGCGTGCTATATATTTGACACAAAAAAATAGCAAGAGACATTGAGGGACAGAGAGAAAGAAAAGAAGGTCTTGACTGTGTCTTTTATTCAATGATGGCCTCTGAGCCCCTAAGACCCTCCTTGCCTACTGCAGATAAGGAAACACACACACACACGCACGCACACGCATGCACACGCATGCGCGTGCAGACACTCTCGCAAAAGCACAAACACACAAGGAAGACATATTACATTTAGCATTTGAGTGAGATCAGTCGAGTAAATTTGTGTATGTCAGTGCATTTATTCACTAAAACTATATAAGTAAATGTCAGTGGATTATATTTAGACACTAGCAAGACCTTACATAGTGCCTCTAGAGATATTAACATTTACAAATTAGATTTAGAGGTAATGATAATTAGATCTAAGACAAGGATTGATGATTGGGCTAAAGGCCTATTCTCACCAAGAGCAAATATTCACCTCAAAACAAGATTTTAAATTGAAACAATATTAGGGTCATATTCACACTAAAAGGGCCAAACTCTGTTATGCCTGTCTCAGTATTTAATGTGTACACACAAAAAAATTAGCAAGAGGTAGGGTGTTTATCTGTCCTATAGGTAAATGTAAATTACTCATCTCTCCAGTCAAGTAGAACAATATGAATGTGGAATGCTAACAGACAGACATGCAGTGATAATATTAAAATCACGTTACTCATGCAAACACAGGAGAGAGAAAAAGATCCTTTTGATTTATTAAACTGAATTTAAATGAAAATACACTATTAAATACACATTAACAGGGAAGCAACATGACAACATTTTGTCACTAGTCATTTCACAGCACATTATAGTCATATTACTGTAATGTATTGGAACATTTGTTTCTCTAGTCTAAACTATAAGAGATGGAAAGTTTATAGGGTTTGAATTGAAAAACAGCTATGTTTTCGGGAGTCATACCCCCTTCTTTTGAATAACCTTCTACATTCAGTACGATTCACAATGCACTTCTTCTGCTACAGACTTCAATGATACCTCAAATCGCACAGCTTGAAGAGAGGTGTGCACTTTTAGAGACCAGAACATGATTTTGCACTTTTGCCAGTTTGTAACCAATTAGCTAACACTATGAACAACCTATAGCAACCACATTTCAACGCATTAAAAACGCACTGATAATACTGATAATAAATCAGATGATCTGATAACTATTTTCATAATATGGCCAATAATTTTATACGATTTTGTAAATATAAATTAAAATTTAAAAAATAAAATCATTTTAAATGCTACAAATAGATGTAGGATTCACAACATTGTAATATTGTAATAAAATGGGTAAAAATTGCAAGATTTAATTTACTATTGATTTAAATTATTCTTTAAGCGAGCATCATATAACAGCAAAGGTAATTCAAATGTAAAAATATGGGAACTGAACATGCACGTAAAAAAATGCCATTAAAAATAATTGATGCAGAAAATAAAAAAACAGTCAATAACTGATATAGTACCGATATTGCATGCATCCCTAAAAAACACTGAGAACACCCACAACAACTGCATAACAACACCCTGGCAACCACACACAGATTCCTAGCATTGTGGCAGTGTTCATGTTTAGACAATGACAACATCAAGTCATTTATGTTACAAATAGGGGTGTAACAATGTATCATGTCACAATATATAGCAATACAAAAATGCAACAATATGTATCGTAGATAGTGACAATCTGTATTGTGTTTAGTTTACCCAAAATGAAAATTTCCATGTGAAGTTAAAGTTTACAGAGTTTTAGTGTCAGTACTACATTAAACTACTACAATGTTGAATATAATGTATAATAATGAAATGGGGGGATATTTGTGGGTCCTGATAATGCCAAATGTCTTATGTTATTTTAAATATATCTAGTCAGTAACAGAGTGCAAGCATTTTCGTCTAAAACAAATCTGTATTTTCAGCTTCAGAATCACGACTATTTTTATTCTGGTGTCACCAAGTGCATTGGGTTACCAGCACCAAGTCCAAGCCTATTCATTTACACCCCCAATGTAATACCAAATTTAGCATTCTAATTAACAGTACATTTTTGTTAACCTTTTACCATATGTCTTGGAGTATCGCAATTATATATCGTATCGTGACATGAGGGTACCGTTACACCCCTAGTTACAAATGCGATACAGCACAAAGTGAGCTAGGCATAGTGCCCATTTGATGTCAGAGAGATGGTGACATCATCAAACCACCAGTTCCCAGTGCTAACCTGCCTGTCCCTCACTGTAGACCCTCTAAAGACCCTCAGCCCTTCCATTCATGAACCAAAGCACTTCACACTGATCAGCAAGATGAAGACAGAGTGTGCAGAAGAGGGCGAGTGTGAGTGGATGACTGCATGCTGCATGTGTGTGTGACACCGTGAGCTTTCTTGATGATAAATGAGCGGTATTACCAAGGGCCTGACACTGCCCAAATTCAGCAGCCCTAATCAAGGCACAGGGAAGACTTTATAGAAATGAGCTGTGAGTGAGTGTGTGTGTGCGTGTGTGTGTGTGTGTGTGTGTGTGCCGATAAGCGGTTTGAATGACGAAAAATGTCCTCTAATGGCCATTTCTCATGGTGACACTGACACATTCCCTGCGGTGCTAAAATACCCACATATTAGAATATTCAAAGAGGAACAACGAATTAAAACTTCAAGAGATGATGACGATGATGATGATGATGTCATGGAGATGACACACACATGTACCGTGTAGAATGTATGATTACATGAGTGGCATCCACTGCGACAGGGCCCTTAAATCATCACCCCGCTGTGTGAAACTGCAGATCAAATGATGATGGCAACCCATCAGCCTGCCTGCTGTTTCTATGACAACTTCCGAAGCAGGGCTACAGTGTAGGAGATTGGTAAAGTGCTGTTGGTCTGACTGCCGCTGATGAGGAACATCACAAGAGTCCTAATGGAACAGAGCAAAGAGCCGCCGGCCAGTACCCCCCCCCCCCCCCCACCCCACCCCACCCCAACACACACACACACACACACACAAATGCTGAGTGTGCTCTCTGAACTCCCACTGGCCGTCTCCTCTCTTGAGATTTGAAAGGCACCACGAACATGAGGGGTAAATTGCTCTAATTCAATGAATAAATCAGGACCCCAGGCTGGCAGCTCTCTGGACTGTCCGAATGTGTGCCTGATCATTATTCAGATAATTCACGCAATAACACTGCAAAGGGGAAGGGGAAGGGATGCGTCACTTCCATTCATTAATCTCCTCCAGTGGCCTCATGGGATAGTAAAGTGTCCATCAAATGAGCACTTCAGAATCCCAGCGGAAGACGAAGGTTATCCGAGGACTTTTTGCCTACTGTTTTCAAATACTTTGGCTACATCTGAAAGCTTAGGCATCTGACTTGTTGCCTCACTGCCCTATAAGGCAATGACTTCGCAGGCAGCATTTGCGCACAAAGGCACCTCACAAAACTGATTTTGGACAGACTTAGGCTATAAAGCAGTTCATTTCAGTTGTATATTTGTTGTACTGTATTTATCTATGCTTGTAATTTGTTTATTATTTTCAAAGCAGATTCACTCCCCTACAAAACCACACCAATCATTCTAGAATGATTAATTCTTTCCAAATAGAGCTATTCATCTGGTGCTCATATCGCAAAATATATCGCAGAAAAACAAAATATCTCAATGCCAGTTTTTTTTCCCTTATTTCGCGCAGTCCGAAGGCAGCATTTTTCAGCTTTCGAATATGTATTAGGACATACAGTACTACTTTTTGGCGTACTGTTTTTCGTATACATTTCGGATGAAGCGCAAATGAAAGGAAACAGGAAAATTAAAGTGAAGTTGAAGGAAAAAAGGAAAGGGAAAAGGGAAAGAAAAAATTAAGAGGATAGTTGGATCATTTATGAATGACCGTGAGACTCATTAGCATGAGGACAAAGGCTTTTCTACAGGGAGGGACAGGAAGAGGGGTCACGGCCTCTGTGTGTTTCTCCTCTCGTCGTCAGTCCACACCAGTGGCGGCCTTAAGCATCTGGGGGCCCGTTTCAATAACTAATATGGGGCCCTACCCGCATAGGCCTAAAACATAAACATAATAGAGCATAAAAAGCAAGGATTCCTGTTGGTTTGTATCAATGGTATATTATTTTATTACGTGCACTTTCAGCTTCATGAACAGGCAGCTCAACATAGAAATAATCCATCCTTATTTGATTAAAACTATATACAATTATACAGCGTTTTACGTTGGAATAAGCCTCGCCCTTTCACGCAGGGTAACTTCACTTTTGGTAGACTGAAGCGTTTCTTTTGTAGTCCGATATCTTTCTTTTTTCAGCACCACTATGTACGTTCCATTTCCTCTTAAAATTCTTTTCCTGCTCAAAATAAGATTTTACCCTAACGGCAAAAAAGGCAAAGCTATAAAAACTTCCGATGTTGTACTTCAGATCTAAGCCGCTCGCAGGGGTGGTAAACGTCGCCATGGTAACCCGCGAGTTCGACCAATCAGAGACATCAGTGTTTTGGTTAGAATTGTGGGTAGTGTAGTATTTCTCCAGAAGATCGCAAATAACAAGGTTGATTTCATACCTTGTGGCTTTTATAGGAGCAGAAACTTTCGTTTCACAACCTCGTAGTCAATCTATCTTGAATGGTTTAGGCATTATGGCTGAAAATCAATATCCTACGGAGAAAATGAATGGGATTTTGCTGGTCAGGGGGCCCCCCCTTGGAGGGCGGGGCCTGTTTCAATTGAAACGGGTGAAACATAGGTAAGGCCGCCCCTGGTCCACACACACACTGCTGCAGCAGCCTCTCTCCTCTCTCCCTGTCTCACACACACTACACAGCTTCACTGTCTCAGTCTACAGCAGAGACTTAAAACAGACTGACGACTCACCCTATTCTGAATAACACAATATTCCAATCACACAGTTTACTTGTAGGACAAAATTATATTTCTGCCAAAATTATATTTCTGTTTTTCCCACCGTTTTGTACAATAGCAATGCCACACTACATGCATGCTACTACTGTTACCAATAATATATTAAAATTGGACCTCATTCAAACAATACAAGACACCTATAGGATTTTTTTATTACATTTTTATGATTGCAGTGGCTAATGCAATATCATCACAACAGTAATCAAATTGTATAAATAAATAAATAAATAAATAAAGGAACATGTGAAGGGTGAAGGTATGATGTTTGCATGCATACTAATGCAATAAGAGATTAAATGCTACGGTTTGTAAAGTTAAAGCATAAAAATATGTCAGGATTGAGAATATATGTTGTGCCTGCTGTTTGTAGGAATACTTATGCACAGACAATGTAATGAAAGAGAAATGTATAAGTGATACTGAACTATGCAATAAATGAGAACATGCCAAGTGAGGGTATGACGCTTGCATGCAGTTTATGATAATATAAAAAAAAAATAAGTATGAGAATATGTCAGGAGTGAGAATGTATTTTGAAAAAAAAAAAGATGCGCTGAAAAGTATAAAAGTATGCGCTGAGAGAAATTGCTTTTGCATCTAAAGTCGCCTTTGGCTTTTGGGTTGCTTAGTTGGGGACACTTAATATTCAACAATATTATATGAGAACTGAACTGAGCTGGAGGATGACATCACTGATTTCTCCAGAGCGGCTATATATATAAATTAACAAAATTAATAACTTTTTTACAACAAAAATGAACCATCACTGAACTTACTTAAAGGGTTAGTTCACCCAAAAATGAAAATTATTTAACGCGGCTTAACAACAGAACCGGAAGAGAATACAATGCTGAATAAAGTCGTAGTTTTTGTTATTTTTGGACCAAAACGTATTGTCGATGCTTCAAAACATTCTAACTAACCCACTGATGTCACATGGACTACTTTGATGATGTCTTTATTTCCTTTCTGGACAAGGACAGTATACCGTACATACATTTTCAATGGAGGGACAGAAAGCTCTCGGACTAAATCTAAAATAACTTAAACTGTGATCCGAAGATGAACGGAGGTCTTACGGGCTTGGAACTACATGAGGGTGAGTCATTAATGACATAATTTTAATTTTTGGGTGAACTAACCCTTTAAGCTGGACTATGGTGCTATTTTCTTCTAGATCTGCTGTTCAGCAGAAACAAACTTAGTTGCATTATTTCCTGTTATCACTGTGTAACTGTCTAACTGAGAACTCTCCGAAGGTTGAATCACAAATAAATTTATAAGGGAGGACTTCATTGACTAATTACTTTTAACCAGATTCAGAAACTTTCAACCAAGTCCAAACACAGAGGTAAATGCAAATATATTTATATCAGATAAGTCACACCACAATATACAACTAGTGAGTCAACAATTGAAGGTATACACGTGTTTTCTGGTTTAGTATCAGGAGTGGGGTTGGTCAACCAAGAAAAGAGCAAAAAGTCCAGTAGTTCAATTCAAGCTCTACGGTTCATTAAATCCAGGTTTTAGCTTAGGGTACGTTGCAATAATGGTGTCCTTGCACTCAAACATCCCAGATCTGCATTGATCCAATATATCCAATGATGATATTGGCATAATCAAAGAGTATCCTCATTAGACCCAGTACAGCATGGAAGGGACGATGTCTCAATCCCGTAGCATAAGAAAGATAACTCTGTGGACGTGGTATATCCAAGAAGTCCTTCTAAACAACAACATACAGGCTAACATTAACACCACACATATTAGATGAAATGACGAAAACCAGCAAAATCAATGATTACTACACAAAATGAACAACACTTACTTGGATGAGCTCAAAACCATAGTTTCTCAACCCGGACTCTACACATAGGGTTAGCAGAAAGAGGCCATGCTTCCCTCTAACCAAACATACCTCAACTCTACTTCTCTCTGTTTTTTATCCAGAGTAAGAGAAGTCTGGAGAAGTCTGAAGCAAACAAATAAGTTGACAATAACTAAACTTTTTTTGTTTTCATTTGACTGAGCCAATTCAGAATATTGTTGCAATGAAGCCAACATTGAGAGCATTGCAAGTTCATGTAACCCAAATAAACCCTGAATGAAATCAAGCAATAATTGATCAGCACAACTGGCCCAGTTTTCTCCCAGCACTTCACCCAGATAATCACTTCCTCATGAACTGTCTGTAAACTAGCAGCTCCCTGACCCTGATCACTATGACCAGTCAGATCACAGACTCATTACTGCAGCAATGACAGCTGGGAGATGGAGTGGGCAACCCTGCTTCCAACATGGACACCACCTGCCTGTTACGCTACAATAGTTTGCTCTTTTACAGGAGAGCCGGCAGAGAGATGGGGGAAGTTTTTGTTATTTGGTTGAGTAATTCAATCAGCTGTTTCCTAACTCATGTACAGGTTTTGCCCACTGCTCTCCTCTTTGACCTGGAATATCATACCAGCTGTTTCCCTGTTAATTAACAGAGATGGGAAGGAAACGACAAGGGGATCGAGATAGAGACTGCCAGTGGGGTAGGTAGACTGGAGTTTCTTAGGCCCAAACCTCTCTCTCTCTCTCTCTCTCTCTCTCTAACAGTCTCTCTCTGGTTTTTGCTTTGGGGGTATCCGTCTAATGGGTCCATCTGTTAATATTAGCATGGACAGCTGTACTGCTGCTTACCACAGAGACATACACTAATGAAGCCACAAACACACACACTTGATATGTGCCAGACCAACAATCACACATAGCCTAATAGTAAAACCACTGATTGTCTGATTGTCTGTACTATTCTGTGTGTTTTAGTTGACAAAACATTAAAGGGATAGTTCAGACAAAATTTGTAATTGTCATCACTTACTCGGTTACTGTTTTTAACAAAAGAGAAGTTAAGGCCTTCCTTCGAGTTTCAACCTAAATAAAAGCATGATGGTTTAAAGGTTGAAAATGAAGAAATTAAGAAAGCCATAAATATTACTAATGTAATTGTATACAGTTGTACTGTAAAAGGAATTATTATTATCATTATTATTATTAAATACTAGATTTTTATTTTAAAGTGAAATATCACGATAGTTATATTACTTATTTGTCTTATATTTAATTTAGTAATAATTATAATCATCATTAATTTATTATTATTATATTTTATTGAATATTATATGTACAGTATATATACATATATTATAATATTATTGCAATATTTCTTGTTTTTTTATATTTTTATTTAGTAATAATAATAATAATAATAACCATTTTATAATTATTATTATTTATTCATATTGATATATAACCTCACATTTTGGCCAAACTGTGAAAATAATAAAATAAAATAATAAGCAATAAATTGCATTTTAAAATCACAATTGCATTTTTAAAGCAGAAAAATTAAATTCTTCCCCAAATTGTGCAGTCCGATCAAAAATGGGTCCGTAATCTTCTGAAATGTTATGATAGCTTTGTGCTGGGAACAGAAATTTAAGTCATTATTCATTATAAATCTTGCTTGACAGAAGGTCATCATTCACTTGTGGAATGGAAAAGGGCTTCTGGGACGTTCTCACACAAAAAAAATTAAGTCACACAAAGCTTTAGAAAGAGATGACAGTGAAAAATTATAAAAGAATTAGCATTTTTTGTGTGAACTCTCTCTTTATCAGGTTGGTTTTACTCAACCTGAATTTATTAATAGAAAAATACAATCGAGTCTACCAAAAAAAAAAAAAAAAAAAAAAAAATTCAGAGTCTGTGCACACCTTTAACAACCATCCCTCAACTAAAGCAAGTCTAATTACACGCACAGACACATCAAACTCCCTCGGCTCCCTTAGCTTCTGACATGTAATCTAAGATAACATCTGCTCATTGATCTACTCTGAGTCTAATGGAACTGATAGAAATCACCTTGTCTATACTCCTCCACATCAGTTAGAGCTTATGGACACACAGTGTGAGTGTGTGAGTGTGTGTGTGTGTGTGTGTGTGTGTGTGTGTGTGCGTGCGTAGGACAGCACACAGCAATCCATATGAGGATTTTTTTTCTCGTTTTTGATCCACTGGCCTACATACATACCATTAGGCAAAGAAACACTTTCACACACATGAACAACGAGAGATAATGATGGAGAGCAAAAAACTGCATTCATGTAAACAGTCAAACACTTAGCCTCATTTAATCGCATAGTTTAGGTTGTATTCCAACCAGGGGCGCCGCTAAGGGGGGAAAAGTTAGGACGATTCTAAGGGCCCACACACTTTTAGGGGCCCCAGAGATCGATTTTATTAATTGAACGGGTGCAGTAGTACCTATTTTTTCATGGGGCCCAAAATCCCTGGCCGCACCCCTGAGTCCAACATAAAGTTTCTGCTAACCACCAAAGACGTGAATGTTAGTCAACATGAAACGGCATTCACAACCCCTTCTTCTTCCATTAGATGTTGGAGTGAAACTGAATATGCCATAAGGAAAATGTAAAGCGCACTAATGACTCAACTCATTTCAATTGCTTGTGATGGAGTGATGCAAAAAAATAAGTTAGCATTTTTGCACTTCTAGTTCCATCATCCTTAAAGGGTTAGTTCACCCAAAAATGAAAATTAAGTCATTAATTACTCACCCCCATGCTGTACCAACCCCGTGAGACCTTCGTTCGTCTTCGGAACACAAATGAAGATATTTATGATTAAATATGACAGCTGGATCACTCCTCCATAGGCTCCCTAAGGGAATGAATCCTGACGGCCCAGAAAGTCAATGAAGAAAATGTTTAAATATTCCATGTCACAACAGTGGCTCAACTAGAAGTTTATCAAGCGACGAGAATACTTTTTGTGCGAAAAAAACAAACAAAAAGAACGACTTTATTCGACTATTCCTTTTCTTCCTTGTAGGCCTGAAACGAGACATCAAGAGATTTCCACGACCCATGCGCGAGAACTTAACTGAAGTAGTTGAAGGAGATCGCAATTCTCGCGCGTGCACGTCTTGAGGTTAAATTTTGGAAATAAGATGTTCACACTTTATTCTACGTATGATAAATACATCAGTAAAACCCTACATGTGATTTTTTTAAATGGGTGGTAAAGTATGATTTCACTTTTCTAACTTTAGTTAGTGTGAAATGTTGCAGTTTGAGCATAAACAACATCTGCAAAGTTACAACGCTCAAAGTTCAAAGCAAAGGAAGATATTTGCTTTTAAAGAAAAGGACTACAACAAACGGCTGGTGGGGACTACACGATATTCCTCCTGGATTAGTGACATCAGCAACCCCAAAATGTACATAAACCCCGCCCCCGGGAACACGCAGTCCATATTGAGAAGAAGAAAAGTTGTTGTATAAGAGTACATTTGTGAGTCAGCTCAAAATTTAGCATCCATCTTTTCACATGCAATAGAAACTCACTCTGTGTGCATCTCACAACAGTTCCTATACGAGCGATTTATAGATTATCATGACAGAATATCCTAATTGAAGATAGTTAACTTCACATCAGCAACATAAATTCATCAACTAACCATTCAGAGACGTCCTGTTGCATTCTACATGTTGTCACTTCTTCTTGAGTCTCTCCATCTTTGTCTGACTCCGTTTTAACATTAAAGGCAGAACAGTTTCTGTCATTTTAGTGTGTCTGCATGAGGTAATCGCAGCTGCTAACACAGCCAGCTCTAGAAACCCCGCCCTCTGCACAGCTCATTTGCATTTAAAGGGCCAGGCACAAAACTGTGTTGTTTTTGCAAACCCTCAAAAAGTGAATACTTTAACATGCTATATAAAAATATCTGTGGGGTATTTTGTGCTAAAACTTCACACACACACACTCTGGGGACATCCGAGATTTATTTTACATCTTGTGAAAATGGCATTTTACCACCCCTTTAAAGCTTCAATGTGTCTACTTACTAATCCGCTTTCACAGTCTCATTGTATTTTTACTCATGATACAATGTATGAGTACTCATGTACTCATATTCATCCAGCTATTCTAACTCAAACTTATACATTTTAAATGATGACTGAAAGAGTTGTCGGATTAAGCTTAGTGGTGGTGACGAAGTTGTGCAACTGTGGATAGTTAGTTAGTTAGTTATACCAGTTATAGCCAACCTTTAACTTTTAACTTCTGGCGATTTTAAGATTCATGTTCATTTGTGAAGATTATCTTGATTAATACAATTTGCAAGAATCATAAACTTTTGTTATTTTCTGCAATAATCCAAAAGGCAGTGGAAATTCTATTCTATTCTTGTCTTCGCCACAAGGACATACTGTATGCAAAGCTTTATAAAACAAAAACAAGGTATCTTATAAGACAGCATAATGTTGCTTTGGCAACAACTTTCACATCAGGAGTACCTATCATCATACTTTAAAATGAGGTGGGCAGTCACTGGGGTTTCATGTTTTGGCAAACACACTTAAATGTTCAGTTACTGAGTGTGTTTCAATAACTCAATTTCAATAACAATAATTCCTAAAGATTAGGGAATAATGTACATTTCTGCTGTCTGCTCATATCAGACAAGACTGCTGACATCTCTTTATCCCCCTTTCTCTCCATCTCTGTTTTTTCATGCATGGCTAGACTTGACTTGTTGACAATTGCTGCCTCAGCACCACAATACGGTGGTGGATCCACACATACACATACACACACACACTGTGTAGGCATAGTGGTTTTCATACTATACAAACTGTATATTCCATCCACCTACACTAACCCTACCTCTAACCTACCCATCACAGAACACATTTGGCATTTTTTTTATAAAAAAAACACACACCATTTAGTATGTTTTTTAACCCATTTGTCTTACGAGGACACAGGAAGAAACCATGTTTGTTTACGTTGTAATACCCATATCATTACACACATTTGTGTCCTCATAAACCACACATGAACACACACACACACACACTCATTCTTGTACATCTGTCTTTGTGAGGACATTCATTGCCAAAATGCAATCTCTAGCTCCTAACCCTAACCCTACCCATCACAACAAAGTGCCTAACCCGAACCCTAAATATAACCTTCTCCCTAAAACTAAGTTTTAGCCCTTAAAAAGGCGTCTCAGGACTGGCCAAAATGTCCTCACTTTATTCTCTTTGTCTGATCTAAGGGCCCTTTCACACCTACCTTGTTTGGTCCGGACTTTCGGACTTTTCAGTTTGGTCCGAATCAAAATTACAGGTGTGAAACCAACCCTGGACCACGGTCCGGACCAAACAGATGAAATTTGGTCCGACGAAAAGAGGTAGTCTCGGTCCGGATCAAACTGAACAAAGTTTTGGTTCGTTTCTAGTGTAAAAGCATTTCTGTATGGTTCAGACTTTCAGACCTTTTACAGGAAGTTCCGGTGGTTCCCGCATAGCCGAAAAAACAAAAGTTGGCAGGAAAAATGAGCCATGGTAACACGTGTGTGTGTGTGTGTTCTCCTCCTTTCCTGCCGGCGACGATAAAATGTTCGCACGACGAGGTTCATTTGGCGAATTTGAACTAGCCTTGTGTATAGTTGGTGTTGCAGGTAATTATGAAATAAAAGTAACAATATGCAACCATATGCGTCTGTTCATTCATGTTGTCAAAGTTACCCGCTGAATTGACAACACGCTGACGTCAGACGCACGTCCATTTACAAAACCAATCAATGTCAAGCTGCAGCCCACATAGATGATGACGACAGGATGCAAATATGGCACGTAAAGTTCTTTAGTGCGCTCGCATAATTGCAGTGTGAAACCAAACCAAAACTTTCTGAAAGTATAAAATGTATCAAAACATGAACTTTGGTTCAGACCTTGGTGCGGACTTTCAGGTGTGAAAACGCCCTTAAACTCAAACTGGTCCTCCTCACAAAAGATAGTTGTACAAGTACACACGCACACGCACACACAACAGTATCATAAATAGCATTTTGCAAAAGTGAATGTGTGTTAATTAATATGGAATTCTCCTAAAGCCACACAGTTTGAAATGGTTTATATTAGAAAGTAGAACAAACATCCTGCTGTGCTGGCAATCTGTTGGCCTCATGTAAACACACACACACACACACACACACACACACACACACACACACCATGAGCTGATCAAGGAGAGCATCAGGAGAAACCAACCGCAGCCCACTTGTCCTGAATGATGAGTGAGAATAAATTAGGGCAGTATATTCTAGTGGTGCAACGGATCACAAAACTCACTGTTCTAATCATTTACATTTTTTGAGTCACGGGTCGGATAATTTTCGGATCAGCAAAAAAAAAAAAAAAAAAAATTAAATGTAACTTTGCTTTTTTACATTTATTACTTAAAGCTCACTTGAAGTACTTCGATACCACAGCAAAGACGACTAGGCTAACTGATAAAGTTTAAAAATTAAAAAGAAGTGAACAGTCAGTAATAAAATAAGAACAAATACACAAATTATAAGCAGAGATGAATACTAAATAACAAAGTTACAAAGTCTACCAGTAGTATTCTGGTACAAAAATTAATAATTAGTCCTAAAAGTAAAATTTCACTGTAGAAATTATATATACAGTAGGTTCATCTTTGCTAAAGCTGTATTTTGTTGTTTTATTAACATTAATGATGCAGACAACATCAGGAATATTAGGCTGCTGTCACTTTAAGACAGCATGTTTTAAGATAAATGTTTTAAGATAAACTGACAAAGATCCGGTTTCTTTTTCAACTGTTCACTTATGACATAACCGAGAGAATACTTGCCAAGATGGGTATTTTGACTTAATTTTGTGTGATTTGTGTGAATCAATTCAGTGTTCGAGTGTTATGTGAAACGCGCCTCTCTCTCTCTGTGTACGGGGGCTTCAGGTGTGTGAGGCTGTGCACACAGATAACAACGCGAGAGTCCCTATTTTCGACTCCTCTTCTTCCGCGTTTGAAATCGTTTGAATGTGTAAATTGCCAAGACAAAACAAGCCCAAATAATACATTTTCACTCTATGATGGTTAAACTTAGTAGTTAATCCACGAATCACATGCGTGCCGAACCGAGGGGCCTATGGATCGCAGATCAACTGCACCCCAAGTATATTCTAATAAATGATGATTTCAGAGTATTTATGTGCATACATACACATGTAGAGTGTATAGTGTATACATAAATAATTTATAATATAATACTGTATAAGTATACATCGACAATAACAGACAAAGAAACAAAGGAGAACTCCAGGTTTAAATAACAGGAAGCTAATTGGAAGAACAGGAGTGTAATTTATAATTGAGATATTCTTTAATAAAAACATGAAAAGTAGACTTATGGGTCTGACACAAATTTTTTTTTAATAAAATATAAAATAATTGATGCTATTGATTGTATTGTAGTGTTAACCTTTTTCAAATCACATCACAAGCAATGCTCATGCACACACACAAAAAAAACACCCATACATATCCATCTAGAAGGCTTGTGTGGCTGCATCACCTGTATGATTATGATTTCTATAAACTCACTCCCACACACACCACTGCTGGATCTCCCTGCCACACCAGTATGTGCTCACACACTATTCCGAAAACCATTCTATGTATTCACACACATCTGAGGAACTAGATGGAGTCTCTAAAAAAAAAAGAGAGCGAGAGATGAGATGATGTGATGAAATGTCACAGGTTGACTCTTTCTATAAACGCGGATCACTGGACACAAATGAAAATCTTTATGAATTCAATGTGACTCTTTATACTTCTGCATCTGCGGACAATGATCGACTGACATTGTGTTCCTTCTCTATCTCTTTTTTATCCTCTCTCTGCTTTTGCATTCAGTGTCAAGTGCACAAACGAACACACAGACCTAGACTTTACCTCAACTTGCTGTTTGTGAATTTTACCTCTGAATTTCACATCCACCACCACACTAGCTCTCTTTTTGACCAAAAATACTAGTATGTATGCGAGAGAAGCCACCACAACCTTTTAATCTAGCTATCTCATGCTTTCTGTCCTTACTGCTGTTTCCAGGCAGAGGGGACATTAAAAACCCCACGTTTTTACCGGCACTCTCTCTCTTCTCTCTCATTCTATAGCATTTTTCCCATATCCCCTGGCAACCAGAGCACTTACCCGAGTGCGCATGGGAGAAAGCAGCCCTTCCATGTCTTCTGCTCATTCCTCAGAATACCCACAATCCTTTCACTCAGACATCATCGCTCCGGTAATGTATCCAAACCACTCCACTCTCACCGAGCAATGAGCACAGCTCTGGGCGCACATTCGTGGTCACACACACACTCAACGTCAGAGCATCCCCCCCACCCCAGCAGGAAAGCCTCTGTGTGCATGTGTGTGTGTGCATGTGTGTGTGTGTGTGCGCGTGTTCATAGACCGTGGGAGTTTGTACTTGAGAAAAGGTTGCTACATTGTGTGTTTGTGTGATAACATTTCACTGTTCCAAGTGAGCTGCCTACCTAGACAAATAATTAGAAAAATACAAAAATATGTATAAAATATAATACATATATATATATATATATATATATATATATATATATATATATATATAATTATATGAAACAAACTTCTAACATTAGTTTGTAAAATATATAAATAAATAAGTGTGTGTGTGTGTGTGTGTGTCTATGTATGCATGTACTGTGTATACATATATATATATATATATATATATATATATATATATATATATATTAATGAATTTTATATTTGATGTATTTTGTACAGTGTATGTAAAGTGTATTTATTTATAAAATATATATAAAATGCACATGCTCAGGGACAAACATGTATCCAAGATGGCAGACAAAGTTAAAGAAATGCTGACGATAATAAATAAACTTGCTTCATCAAATAATGGAAAATAGTATTTTCTTTACACTTGTATGCTATATGTTGAGTTATCAGCTTAGCAACATACACAAAACAAACTTGGAATCATTGTGTCATGAGTCTTATGGGCTTAATATGTAGAGTATTATTTTCAAACTACACAGAGAGTTTCAAATCAGTCACACGAGATTACATTAAACTTAGGATGCTCACTATGTAGGGCAGTAAGTCAGCTCACTAGGTTTTAGCACAGAGCTTCTGTCTCTTATTAATGCAATCATTCTCACATTCTAACACACACACACACTTACTCAACTCCTCTCATCTCCTGTCCCTGGAGTCTCAACCCCGATTCTCAGATATCTGAGAGATTTCCTCGCTGTCACAAGTTTGATCTCTCAGAATCAATTAAAACGTGAACAGAAACGTTTGTAGCTTTGCTGACAGATACATCTCTCTCAATTACACATTTGGGACTTTTAGTGTATCACTTCACTTCATTCAAAAGTCAAAGAAGCGTTAATGAGTTTTCTATTTCTTTGCAGCCTTCTCTCATAGATACCACACACACACACACACACACACACACACACACACACACACAACTTTAGCTCTCGTCATTTAAGATTCATGCATCATGGTCACCATAGCAACTTTCTCCACCTTGCATCTACACTTCCAAATTCCACTTCCTCTAGGTACTCTGAAAAAGCTTACAACATGCAACGATTTCCACTGTATTAAGAAACAATAAAAAGCCACTTGTTTTCTATATATGGTGGTTCTGGAACTGGCATGTTATGCTTTCTCCTTCAATTTCGAGGCTTTTCTCCATGATGACCTTTAAGGCCCACGTGGAAATCAATGAGATCTCCAGCGATCAAACTAATCTCTGTTCTGCACCGGTCAAACCACCTGTCATCACTCTGTTTACATGACATGTGACCTCAGGACCGAACGGTGCAGCTTTTATGTCTGTGACTATGTGTTGTGCATGGAGTTTATAAAGCAGTTAAAAGGAGAATTGCTCAGCATACATGCTAACAAAACTCCATTCCACAATGTGCATTCCTTTTCTAAAGTTCAATGCATGAGATATGTAATTGATTTGAGCTGGCAACACAAACACACACAGAGATCCCAATAAGATTTGAATAACTAGAAAATGCAATATGCAAACTCGTGCACAAATCATACATCAATCATATCAAACATTTGCATAAGGTTCATGAGGTTACATGAATTCATTTATGTTTGCTGCCAGTAAAAGACACTTGACCCTGATTAAAGAAAGTATGTATAAAGAAATCATGAATATAAATAGTATAGACGAAATTGAGTTTCTCTCATTCCACTGAACCAACCACTGGATATCCATATAACAAACTCAATAAATAAAGGAAACCTGATTCCTCTTTACTGAGCTAAATCATAATTCTATTATTCTGAGGAGGTGTCAACATTGGGTGGCAAACTCATCAATCTTTATACAGAGCAAGTGCTAACAGGAAGTGTTAAACTGCTTAAGGTACATCCCACCCCAAACAAAACACACATACACAAACACAAACACACACACACACACACACACACACACACACACACACACACACACACACACACACACACACACAGGCTCAGCCTCCAGACAAACTGTACATAAGCGTGAAATGAGAAAATTCTGCTCATAAATATTTATTACCAGCCATATATTTAATAGGAAAGAACAATATATAGAATAAAGTATATGAGAATAACTTGACACTGAAGAATGACACTGCCAGTCTTCATACAAAATATTAAAACAGAAAACTGTTATTTTAAAACAATATTACTGTTTCAAAAGGTCCTCCACCAGTCTTAAACCTCTTCAGGTGCTAGCAGCAGTTTTTTTTGTGTGTTTTATGAATTGCTCAATAACACCTGTATTTAATAACTACCGTAATGTCCACCCACAGATTTCACAAAACAGTAAGGTAATAAAGCCGATGATTCAATCTTACCTGAAGTAGTTGTTTATGCACTGAATTAATTACAAATCAATTTCAGGCATTCCTTTTCTTTGATCCCACAGCTGATGTGTGCAGTTTTTCTTTGCTATTTGCTTTAAAAGAGTTTTCTCTTGCTCGAGTAAAGTCTTTTTTCGGCTGCCATTGTTTCCTTGAATTTTCTTCTCAGATCCATACAATTTTAAGCTTTTCTTGGTTCATTCCATGTTTTATTGGCAACCTCAGTCGTGTTAATTCAAGTTAGCACAGTCGTTTTTAAATTAATCTTGTTTATTTTAGTTCAGGACTTAGTCCAGGTGTTAGTAATCTGTACTTAAACTTTGTTTCAGAAAGCCATTTTGCTATGATTAACTAATCTAGATTAAGGCCTCCTCCTGTCTTAATTTAAACCCTGTCCGGCCAACCGCCCTTAGGTTTCTAAGGTAAATGAGGTAAATCTATTTGATTTAAACCCCATTACTAACATTAGCAAGGGTCTGATTAGCATTCTCCCAATTGGGTTTAAATCATTTATTTTTACTTATGTTTGCCAAGTGTTCACCCTAGACCCTGCATAGAGATGAAGCAGTTCATGTTGTGATGGATGACGTATGTTTGGTTAAAACACTTCAGACTGAGCCCCCAATAAAAGACAAAAAAAGATGAACCCTTACATTATCAGTAGTTGACATGGCAATAGAGGGTTGAACATTGTGTCTCTGGGTAAATATTGACTCTGATATCCAGACAGATCCAGGCTGGAGAACACAGAGGAGTATAATTTTCTCTAAGTACATCTGCTGAAGGCTTTCATTAGGATCTATAGTGTGTTGGGATCCTGCTAATGGCTCTTCGCCCCTGGAAACAAACAGGCTTCACAGTGGGACAGTTCTGGACTAATGGCTGTAATCATCAATTAGTCGCCATTAACATAACAAGCTAAAATGAACCAATTAAGAATTCAACAGGCCAGTCGCTTTTAAGAGTGTTTCCATCTCTGTTAAAGGTTTGGACAGGAATTACACTTCTTTATTAATTCATTTAGGTATATTTGTATGTAAACTTAATTAATTTGCTCCCGCTGAGAGTATTCTGGAACTGGAAACATGTCCTTTTTTAAAAAAAGCAAAGAAAATATTATTAACGGTGATGTTTACATACAGTGTTATTTTAGTATTATTTATATACAGTTTTATTTTTTAATTAGCTTTTATTTTAATATTTTTTTTTGTTTTAATTTTAGTTACATTTTTAGTCATTTTGTTATGTGCTTTTGTCATTTTTATTTTTCAACCAAGTAATTTTAGTGCTTCAACTTAAACTTTTTCATCTAATATTTATTATTTATTTTGGCTTCATTTCAGTTAGCAAAAATGTTTTTAATAGTTTTAGTTTTAGATAATGATACTTAGCTCAAGTAAGTATTATAATAGTATTACTTCTTGATTTTTGGACAGGGTACCTTTGAAAAATATGTAAAAATACTAATCATTCATTACCATGGTATTGCCACACTTCACCATGATGCCAAAACACACTCCCAGAGGCACAAACAGCAGAATCTACATGAGCAACTCAGTCGCCATGGTAACCAGAGACAACACTGAGCTGTGGCAGAATCGATGCGTTAAAGTGACGATCAATGGTGAGTACACGTCTCCTTGCACCTAACAGCAGACCTGTCATATTATCTCTCACCAGTCACCAACCCTCAGGGTTTGTGTTAATGATAACTGCACTGCTGGATTGATTGGATGATATGAATGCTGATATTTGGGCTTCAGGCTTGTTTGAAGAGCATTACCATGCCTGTTCCTGCTCCAACACACGTGTGGATATTGTGGAAGCCACATGTATGAACTAACAAATCAATATGAAGTTCATGATGAAATCCCTACACAACTTTGGTTGTTCAATCGTATCCCTGATGGCTGAGTAAATACACATTAGAGATACTGTTTGCTCTCTCCCTGTGAGATCTAGGGCTGTTTCTCAAAATGCGTTCTTCAGCGATCTTGCGTCCTTGTGTTCTCTACTACATCATCATTAACCCTCGAAGTTCAATTTCAATACTCAAGAACGCAAGTACAGAGGACGCGTGAAAGATGTGTTTTTGATTTCGAGGATGTATCGAATGCAGACTTGAAAGAATGGCTATGTCTCAATTGAAAGGCTGCATCCTTCGAAGGGCTCAGACCTCAAAGGTCAGGCTTAGCGTTGTTAAATGGGACGCTCCAGCCTTTGGAGGACTGTTCTTGTCGCCAAGCAACCGTGACTGCTGCCGTTGATGAGTGACAGTAACGTTTGTACTAGACTTTTTTGAAAGTTACATTAAACTGTCTGAAAACAAAACAGGGTTCACAAACTGTCTAAATATGTTCACCATGGTCCATTTCTGTATGTAATAAAAAGTATAAAACTATATATAAATCGCATCTTAGTAAGATATGTCAACATTTAAACCGCTTTACAGGTGATTTTAGTAATTAGGAGTTTATTGAGGCAAAGATCATAGTTAGTGATGTTTTTTTTAAGTGTTAGCTTTAAATGAGAGTTAGATGAATGCATGCTAAATAAGGGGCACCTTCCGATTATGACCTTTAGCGGAACAGACCAATATTTCTTATCTTAACCCCAAGCAGTTGTGAGTTACAATTGCATAAATTATCAATCATCAGCAACAATGTCATATTTGGTTGTATTAATTTAGTCATTTAGTCAATTTAGGGAGGGAGGGAGGGAGGGAGGGAGGGGGTGGGGGGTTCAGATGAGAGATAGGAATAGAGCATGTTTTAAAGTGCAACATTGCAGCTTGATATCCGCTGCTCATTATATAGGGAAGAAAAATACGAATTGAAACAAACTAAGATTCACTGCATGGCTCTGGAGTGTGAATGCCATTTCGATAATATCGTTTATGTGTTTTTGTTGTATTTACACCACTGCAATACCATTTCAAGCAATATCACAGTATGTTACTGCAGGCCATGCTTTCATATATCATTAAAGGTGATGAAAAGACATGGTAAAGCAGGGCCTACATGCTGTGCTGTGCTCTCCTTCTCTGTGTGTGCGCCGGAGACCCTGCAAACACTGAAGTATGAAGTAATTCGCTCTGCAGTCTCCTAGCAACTGTCGTCAGGGGCAACCCTTGCCTAGCTTTCCAGACGGCAAGCAGCGACGGCTGCATCTGCGCTGCTTCTTTGCTTCTGCCTGTTTTTTTTTTTTTAGGTGGGGGTGGGAGACAGCAGGAAACAAGCGGGAAGCGGGACAGCAAGGTCTGTCCGTCATCTCTGATCTCCGTCTCTCTCGCCTCCAGTGCCAAGGCAAACAAATACACACACGCACAAACAAAAGAAGGACAGCCAGCCAGTGTCTGCTCTGTGTGATGTTCATTCATTGGGCTAATGGCAAAACATTATATTTCAGGCTATTCTTTCCCTTTCATTGTACGCAAAAGAAGTGTTCTTAACTCGTGGGTTGCAACCCAAAAAAGGAACTGGTTTGCAAAAAAAAACAGCTGAATGCAAATAATAAAATTCAAATTTATAATTGTGCATAGTAATAAGGATGGTAAAATAATTGTTCCATCAACTTTTACCTTTGACGTCAAAGGCTGTGCATCCAAATAAACTTCCATATTTTTGCACAAATTAATCTAGATGAAAGTTTGATAGATTCTGCATTTACAAAATTCAATAATCATGTAAAAAATCATCGTGATTTTAACGGTAAAAGACAGTGAAAAACTGTTAACTGGTTAACAGAAAGTTTCCTTACTATATACGGTAAATAACTGTGATAGATCTAATGGTACATTTAATGTAATTTTACTGTAAAATACCGTTAAATTTACAGTTTTTGAAAGTGAAAAAGAACAACTCATTGTATAATTTACAGTGAAAAACCATAAATTGACATTCCCACAATTCCCTGCGTGACACTTCACATTTGATGTATTTTTGTTGAAATAACTGTTTCTTCTTAGTTTGCTTAGTTCTTTTCTTATCAGTTATGTACATTAGAGTTTTATGTTACATTTAATGTTGTTAAATTAATGTTTATTGCATTTCTAAAATTTCATGTGTTACCATGATGCTGTTTAGTGTTCGTGCGAATGACAATGTGCAGCTTCTGTATATTAGTACTAACTTTCTCGTAGAAGAGCTGCTTGTGATAAGCTTTGATTTATCATGTGACTTTCATTACTGCTGTGATGATTGTTGGTTGTCAGTGTAATACAATGGTACAAAACAGATATTAATACTTAAATAGGTTGGTAAATGAACATTATATCAGATAATGAAATACGGTTTATTGCAGTAAATTTTAAGTTAAGTCTGTAAAACCAATAATGCCTGTACCATATTTTTGACGGTAAAGTTCTGGCAACCACAGCTGCCGGTATTTTACCGTAAAAATGGCATTTTATTTTTTACAGTGTATAATTTGGGTTTTTCCACCTGATAATATTAATTCAATTTAATGTATCATTTTAAGAACATCTGATTACTTTTGGACAATACTGGAATGGTACAATTTTAATACTGTGTCCAATGTAAAATCTGAGTTCTGAAAACCAGTTGAGAAAAACTGCTAAACCACAAGAACAAACCTTATAGCGTGTGACACCGGATTTCTGTCATTGCATGAACGAGAAGACAGTGCATCCACATGTCATGTTGTGTCATCTTCTCATCTCTGAGTTACATGTACAGATGATTTAACTAATCAAAATCATTCCCTCCCAAAACAGAGAGATTACTGTTATCCCACAGAGTGAGTATCGCAATACAGACAGACAGACAGACAGACAGACAGACAGACAGACAGATAGATAGATAGATAGATAGATAGATAGATAGATAGATAGATAGATAGATAGATAGATAGATAGATAGATAGATAGATAGATAGATAGATAGATAGATAGATAGATAGATAGATAGATAGATAGATAGATAGATAGATAGATAGATAGATGTGAATGGCTGACAAATAACAAATATGAAATATGTGTCTGGGTCTGAGCTCAAAAGCCATACCAAACTCATCATTTTTATGGAGCCATTTCTTGTCCGTTGGAAGAGAGATCTGTTGCCATAATTTAAAGCTGTAACACTTTCATTCACATCTGCACTGCCATCATAAGTCAGTCCAGGATTACGATGTCATTTAGCACTGCACGGGTCACACAAGCGTCTCAGGTCGGGAGATGGCTTTACACACCTTACACACCACTGACATGAAATTTATACACACTCTTAGACAACTCCCAAGAGACCATACGAGTGTGTGTGTGTGTAGGTATGTAATGATGTATTGTTTCAGACAGAGGGGGATTTCTCCAGAGAAACGTAGCAGTCAGTGTCACACATACTAAACATTGGGACGGCAGAATACAGATGCTGAATTCAAATGCCTGGGAATATATATAATATACTATAATATACTATACAATATAAATACTGTAAAAAAAATTTTTTTTGAAAAGACCAAGTCTCCATATATTCCAATAAATATGCATATAATATAGTGAGCACTGCCTGACATATAGGCATGCACAATCTGAACTTCATGAAAACAACCAGATAAAATATATTTCATGAAAACAACCAGATACAATATATTTCATATCTCAGTTGTTTCTAGATATCAACAAGATTAAATGGAAATCAATTAGAGACTTTTGCGAAGTCTCCTGCTTCTCAAACTATTGTCCTAAAAATTATCCTAAGTAATAATCTCATATGTGTCTCTTCTAGTGTTTCACATTGACACAGACTGGCCAATTTTTGCAATAAAAATTAAGATATCTCAATATTATGAACGTATAATATCTCTCATCAAATTTGTCAGACTAAATTATCTAATTTTATAGCAAGTAACTAAAAATAACTAAAAAAAACATTTTTTTAATTATTAAAAAAGCTGAAATAAAGTATATATATTAGAGGTAAACTTAAAAACTTAAATGAAAAATGTTGTCTTGGCAAATTACTTAAATAAAATAAGTTGAAGTTGAAGAACTAAAATTACTAAAACTGAAACTTATTTAAAAAAAATTAAAGCTAAGTAGAAACATAAAAAATACTAATACAAAAACGAAAACGAATAAGTATATATATTAGAGGTAAACTTAAAAACTTAAATGAAAAATGTTGTCTTGGCAAATTACTTAAATAAAATAAGTTGAAGTTGAAGAACTAAAATTACTAAAACTGAAACTTATTTAAAAAAAATTAAAGCTAAGTAGAAACATAAAAAATACTAATACAAAAACGAATACTGAAAACACATAAAATACTAAAATGTAAACTATAATATAAAAGTATAACATACTTTAATAATTATAATACTAAAAATTCAAAATATTACTAAATACTATAATAGCATAAAAAGAAATAATTCATAGCTCTATACTTTTACTTTTTCTCATTGAGCCTCCTAAGGAATAACTTGGAATCATAAGGAATTTGGAATAACTTCTGAGACAGTGCATGATTATCATAAACTTAACAGAGCATTAAATATTCCTCTAAACAGGTATGCAAATGAATTATTCATCAGTTTACTGTGTCTTAAATACATTATCTGGCTCTGTATTATTTCGTATTGCACAGTGACTCAGAATAACATTATTATAACAAAAAACAATCATTTTTAGGACTGTCTTAGTTGTATACTGTACTTACAAGAAAATAAAGCCAGTGTTGAATGAAAAATGTGTTGTTCTTCAAAATGTTCTTTAACACCTCTCCCCCCAGGGCACATTTAGAGATGAAATGACCTTAAAAAACGAGCAGAAAAACAATTCGTTTGGCCCTTTTGACCTCCCACCTTTAAGCTTGGGCAGAGGGATTTGGAATGATTTAAATCAAGCAGACAGATGGAAACACACACTCCCAAAACAAAGCCACACACAAACAGGAACTTGAATGGTTTAAGTGCTAGAGGATGCAGCTTAATGATCGGTGATAGCCAAATATTTTCATTTTAGAGTTTGCACACACTTGCATGCTAAAATCATGACATTACAAGGACACATCATTAAGAAAAATGAAGGCAGATGGAAATGTGACATGACACAAAAACAAACATAATTAGCCTCACTGCTCTGTTTATAATAAGTAGATCACACTCTCATGTGCAGGGGTTTACACACAAACTCCCATAGATAACCAACAATAAGTTGTCAAACAATCATCTGGTCACACAATCAGTACAATCACCAAGGGACACATGCATGCCTCACACTCCTGAGGTCGATTTCTCATTTTAGCTGAGCAGGAAATGACATGCTGATTCATAGAGGGAATCGAAGACAACAGAGATCACATCATCTGTCAGGATTGGGGAGCCATCTAGTGGGACTTGAGTAATTAATTTGGCTCGTTCTGTGGGTTTTTCATTTGCATCAGTAATTGGTGCTCTCCTAAATGATATTGTCCTGGTTCTAGATTGAGACAAATGGATTCAATCAGCTCATGACCACACTAACCATAAACAAACCCAGATGCTTCTCAGTTTCAATTTTCTTGCAAGTATCTACTACACACTAAAAATACATACTACAAAAAGTATATATACATATATATATATATATATATATATATATATATATATATATATATATATATATATATATATATATATATACACATACATTGTGTCATTACACACACACACACACACACACACATACACAAACCAAAATGTATTCAGACACCTTCAATATTTCTCACATTATCATATATTATATCACTATATTTACTGTTTAGAAAATGGTAATAACATATGACAAGAACTCAAGCGTTATCAAATCAGTTGATATTTCACTGGTTTTGGCCATCCTTCTGTTAGACTGTCTCACAAATGAATGAGGTTCAATAGCTGTCCGCTGGTAAATTTAAGTACACAATTAGATAATACCAATTTAGGTCAACAAATTACCAAGCAATGCTTACTTTTGTTCAGTCTGTGGTGTAAAAAGGTCGCATTAGCAATTAAAGAAAAACACTTAAGCAAAACATGGTCAGGTCAAAGTGTCTGAATAATTTTTGATCCCGAATTTGTATAATTTTTACTGGTAGTCCACTGTATGAAGAATTTTGGGGTATAATATGTCACAGATAACTTTATTTTGCTATCCTTACTTACATAAATGATCCATGGTGTCCTGCACCCACTAGTTAAAAAAATTAAAAAATTATATCTGGTGTCTAAATAATATTTGGTTTGACTGTGTGTGTGTGTGTGTATATACGTGAACACTCACCGGCCACTTTATCTTTATTAGGTTTATCTGCTCATTAATGCAAATATCTAATCACATGGTAGCAACTGTCTCAATCAGCTCCTAGTTCTGTAGTCAGGGCACTGATGAGGGAGTCGGCCATTTTAAGGGCTGTCTCAATCACAAAATCCTTCCAGTGCACTGGAACATTCGCTCCCTGAAAAATCCCTCAATGGACCGCAAAGGGAGCATCGATGCTCACTATGCTTCCTTCCCGGAAATAATGTAATTTCTGAAGAAATAAACATAAAACGCACAAGCCAACTCAAATATAATGACACACTATAAAAGATTTGAGAAGACAAACTGTTTCTTTATTATATGTCAGAAATTGAGTAATCACTGTCCCAATGTGTAGTGAGCCAGGGTCCTTCCCAGTGCCTGGATTTGTGTACACGATAATATTCATAAACTTGTGAGAGCTGATTGAGATGCACCCATGGTCAAGATGATCTGCAAAAGTTCAAACTGAGCATCAGACTGGGGAAGAAAGGGGATTTAAGTGATAAGTTTAAACTTGTCATGGTTGTTGGTGCCAGACGGGTTGGTCTGAGTATTTCAGAAACTGCTGATCTATTGGGATTTTTACACACAACCATCTCTAAGGTTTACAGAGAATGGTCTGAAAAAAAAATCCAGTGAGCGGCAGTTCTGTGGGAGAAAGTGCCTTGTTGATGCCAGAGATCAGAGGAGAATGGCCAGACTGGTTTGAGCTGATAGAAAGTCAAAAGTAACTCAAATAACCACTCATTACAACCGAGGTCTGTAGAAGAGGATCTCTAACCGCACAACACATCGAACCTTGAAGCAGATGAGCTACAGCAGCAGAAGACACACTGGGTGCCAGTCATGTCTGCTAAGAACAGGAAACCGAGGTCACAATTCACACGGGCTCACCAAAATTGGACAATGGAAGATTGGAAAAACGTTGCCTGGTCTGATGAGTCTCAATTTCTGCTGCGACATTCAGATGGTAGGGTCAGAATTTGGCATTAACAGCATGAAAACATGGATCCATCCTGCCTTGAATAAGCGGTTCAGGCTGTGCTGGTGTTGTAATGGTGTGTGGGATATTTTCTTGGCAAACTTTGGGCCCCTTTCTACCAATTGAACCACAGCCTACCCAAGTATTATTGCTGACCATGTCCATCCCTTCATGACCACAGACACATCTTCTGATGGCTATTCTAGCAGGATAACACGTCCTGTCACAAAGCTCAAATTATCTCAAACTGGTTTCTTGAACATGACAATGAGTTCACTATACTCAAATGGCCTTTACAGTCACCAGATCTCAATCTAATAGAGCACCTTTGGAATGTGATGGAATGGGAGATTCACATCATGGATGTGCAGCCAAGGGGGTAATCCATCAGCCGGAAGTTGAAGCCTCGCGGGAGCCGCCATTGTAGCAGAACTTCACCTGCTGTTAGCATTCCAGTGACTCCCATTCATTTTGGCGTCACTTTGACAGCGAATAACTTTACATCTGAGGCGTCCAAAGACTTCATTTGTCCATTATTCATTTCTAAAGAAACACGACAATGTATAAAAGGCTCCATTACTTTGTATCTTACGTTATGGCCCTGTAGACGCCGTTTTTGTAAAAATAGGCTAACGATTGCGTCATAACCACGCAACTTTCTGTCGCACAATAGAGACTGTCAGGGTTCTGTCACTTCTGTCTAGTCTATCTCTTGGTTTTGTGACAGAGCCCTGACACACCTGTTTTATCTTGTCTGTGCCTTGTTTCATGTGCTTTCGTGTCTTGTGCTGTGTAGCACACAGCTTGTGTTTTACACTAGCTGTGTGCTTTCATGTTGTCATGTTTTGTTTGAACACGTGGCTTATGAGTGTTTTCATTAGCTGCGTGTTCATGTCTCGTTTTGTGTGAGCACATGGCTGGTGATTGGTTTTACTGGCCATGTGCTTGTGTTCAAGTCACGTTTGGTGTGAGCACATGGCTTGTCATGTATGTTTCCTTGTGCCATGTGCTCTCCTGTTGATTGTCTAGCCCCTCCCATCTTGTTACCTGATTATTGATTCAATTGCCCCACCTGTCCTCCCTCGTTACCTCCTTTGTTTGGTCTCCCTATTTATTCTCCCTGTGTTTGCAGTCCTGTGCTGTTTCGTTGTCGTATGTACCTGGTGTGTTACCTCTTGTGTCAAGTCAGTCAAGTCAAGCCAAGTCAATTGTTTTCCCCTACGGGGTAGTTTTGTTTGTATTTTTGTTTTGTTATTATCATTAAAGAACCCATTATCTCTGCACCTGAGTCCTCGCTCCTTTCACCCCCACCACACCTGACAAGAGACATTACCGTATAGACAGGAGGAGAAGCTCGGGGCGATCTTTTATTGTCTATGAGGCAATCGGGGGGACATGGAGGCATAAAGTCAAGGGAGAAGCCCATAGATAGAGAGTCCATAAAAGCAACGGGACAAAATTTTTCGTTTTTGAGGAATTAGGTGATTCAGATTTGTCTTTGCACAGATACTAGAAGATTTACAACTGTCAGACTGTTGTTAAGCTCAGTTTGAGCCTGCGCAGTCGCTCAGACATCAGGCAGGAAGTGCAATAATCGGGCTTCAGTCTTCTCCGTTGAAATCAATGGGGTCGCTGTGTCCATTTCTGTTACTGTCTATGTGTGCAGCTGACAAATCCGCTGCAGCTGCATGATATCATGTCAATATAGAAAGACCAAAATCTCTGAGGAATGTTTCACCTTGTTGAATCAACACACACATAAACATAAAATGTTAAATGTTAAAAGAAAACAGTCTAAAACTTACATTCCATCATATAACGCATGAAAAAGTATAGCAGCCAAGCATCTTTTTCACGCTATTTTCAGCATACTATGATTTCGGGTACATACTAATAATCCAAATCATTTCTATTGATTCCAGGAATAATGGATAGTATGCTAAATAAATCGAATGCAGCATATCATCTTTTCAAGCATATAGTATGCATGTCTTATGCTCTAGCTCCCTCTTGTGGAGAAACACATTCCATGGCCTATTTGCATCATTCTTTTTAACAAAAATGTTCAATCGTACTCTCATGAGCTGACAGCTCAATCTACAGGGAATCTTGTTGAACTTTAAGTCTGTCTCTAAGGACAGCATATTTTCAGTGTTGAGAATTATTTGCCATGTGTTCTTGCTTTTCTGCTTCAAATCGTTTTGAGATTTTTGCTTTTGGGACCACAAGATGCCACATAAATCTAGACAAAGGTGAAGCCATCTTATCCTTACTACAATTCTACACAAGAAAGAAACTCATAGAGGTTTAAAATAACATGAGGGTGTATAAATGATAAGAGAATTTTCATTTTTGTCATGCTGGATGAGATGGATGGATCACCAAGTTTTACACAAACTTTGTTTATGTCGGCTGTCATTTTCAGAAAAAAAGGGCATACTAAATACTAGCACATTTGGAAATCCATATTAATTATAACTCTACACTCAAACTGCTAACACGAGCCATCACAACAACATCTGACAACATGAGCCATAGTATCACATTTTATATTCAGTAAATGGATCTCCAGTCTGTCAGAAAATCAGTATTTTCCCAACATGTTGTGACTGTCAGTTACCTGTCAGAAACTGGACTGTCAGTCAGATTTTGAATCATAGACTGACCTGCTGTTGAAACTGTGTATATTTTACATTCACTCCCAGTGGTGCTCCATTAGGATGGTGTCAGATTCAGCTCACTTTGACTGACACAAAAAGCCCCAGCAGGAAGTGTGCATCACTAAATACCTCCCACTCCATGACAATTCATCCTGCCCAAATCCTGAAATTTCAAATTCCATCAGATTACACCAAACCTAATATTTAAACACTGACACATAAACAAGCAGAAATGCCAGACATCAACTGCATCGAGTGTAATTAATGTATTCTTTTGTAATCAGCTCTGCTGCACGGTATTTGCTGTGATACACACAGATACACAACAAAAGCAGATACAAAATAAACCATCTAATCTAGAACATGACATGCAGGTAAATAATAAAATGTGTAGCATTTAATTGATGGTATTAAGATGTGTTCCCCATATAGACACCCAATATAAACATAACATGATTTGGTGCGCTTAGCACCTTCCCTTGGTACCGCAGCATGGGTTTTCAGTTACTGACATCTGTTGGGTCTATGAGGCAGATGGATTCATGCACACACACTCAGCGGCATGGCACTATCTCCACTAATGCAAATCCCCTGTTACTGGAGCAGAACCTACCAGAACAACCCCTCTTCCCCAATACTCACCGGACCACGGCATAGCTATACTGTAAGAGCCTTGTACTTGCTAATATATTTTACCCTGTACTAAACATCAAGAAAACAAACTGTAATGGTTGCATTCAGACATTGTTTACCTGAGTAAGTGGGTGGTTCTTTTGTATGTGTGTGTGATTTAATTTTTAATGATTTAAAAAAAAAGTCATTATAAAATACTAAATATATATTTTTATATATATATATATATTATGTATAGGCCATTAGCAATAGCCCAAACAACACTAGCATATAATTACCCAATCATTGTATGTATTGCATACATTATGACATTGCAAATCAGATTATTTTGGATTCTTGTTTTAATCATTGTAAATTAAACCTAATGCACTGTAAAAAAATGTTTTCATGATTTAGCATAACTTTTTATCTTTTGTCAAAATCAACTTAGATAACTAATGTGGTTCAGATAAAATAATATTTTGCATTTCTATTTATTAAACCAATCATTATATTAACTCACAGTTTTAATTTCAATGAACTCAAAATTTTAAGATAACCAGATAACTTACTTTAAAGGGTTAGTTCACCCAAAAATGTGAAAAATACATTTTGGTCCAAAATGAACAAAAACTACGACTTTATTCAGCATTGGATTCTCTTCCGGTTCTGTTGTCAATCCACGTTCAGTGACGCTGCTGACGTGTTATCCGGTGCGCCCGAGCTTCGTTTACAGTCTGAGGGAGACGCACACTGTAAACAAAACAATCTTCGCAAACATGTCTAAGGATTTCGACACAGAGGAAGACTTGCATTTTTTTGCCCAGCCATATTTATTTGAACCCGAATACACGGACGCACCAGATAACTCGTCAGCAGCGTCTTTCGTCAGTAGCATCACTGCGGACTCGTGAACGCGGATTGACAACAGAACCGGAAGACAATACAATGCTGAATAACGTCGTCGTTTTTGTTATTTTTGAACCAAAATGTATTTTCGATGCTTCAAAACATTCTAACTAACCCACTGATGTCACATGGACTACTTTGATGATGTCTTTATTTCCTTTCTGGACAAACACAGTATACCGTACATACATTTTCAATGGAGGGACAAGAAGCTCTCGGACTAAATCTAAAATATCTTAAACTGTGTTCCGAAGATGAACGGAGGATTTACAGGCTTGGAACATGAGGTTGAGTCATTAATGACATAATTTTCACTTTAAGTAAAACCAACAATACTTTTTACAGGGTGGAGGAAATGTCCTGTTTTAATCTGAATTATGAATAATTTATACCGTTTACAGCATTATTTTTTTTGTGGTAACTTATAGGGCTGGGTAAAAAATATCGATTTCTCGATATTAATCGATTCTCATTTTTACGAAACGATATCGATTCTTAAATCTCAAGAATCGATTAGTCATCCTGTTTTCATTTGATGAATGAATGGAACATTGTAACGCGCATCCCATCCAATAAATCGCAATAATAAAAAACTTTTCTCTCTCTTGTTACTATTGATATGAAATAAAGTCTCACATTTCAAATTACGTCCATTTTCTTACGAAATTCAAAAACAAACCGTTTTGGCGCTGTGGCGTGAGATCGCTGGCGCAGCTCAGCTCAGCTCAAGAGAAGCAGCAGAGCCGAGCGCACATGATCTCCTCTTCCACATTAATTATACCAGTTACAGCGCGAAATAGACATGAATGAGCATCTGAAGTGTGTTAAAAGATAGAGTACAACTTATCGAAATCCGTATCATGCTCACATGGAATCGCTCAATCATGTTTCAACCGTGGAAAGACGTCAGTTAAACAGCATGTCATGTAACGTCACATTTACCTCAGAAAAAAACATAGACGGAAAAAAAATGTGACCATAAACTCGTTAGTCAGCTAGAAAAATTAACTCTAGAGAGGAGGATTGTGTTAAATATATGCACCATATTACATATTCATTATTATTTTTAATGTTATTCAATATTTAATGCATGTTTGAATAAATCTGGCAAGTTTTTATGACAGACACCATTTAAATGTTCTTATTTTATAGCTTTCTTATTATAAAAATAAATAAAAGTGTAATTTAAGTGTTTGCATAGCTACAAATCAGTTAATATTTTACCTTCAACATTATAGCTAATGAAGCCTATAGGCTACAACTGACTCCCATAGTTTACAGCATTAAATAAGAGATTTGTTTTCCTTGAGAAAATTTGCTATGTATTGTACCTGTCTGATATCCAAAATAATCAATATTGAATCGAATCGTAATCGAATCGAATCGCAAGCTTGTGAATCGAAATCGAATCGAATTGTGACATTTGTGTCAATACCCAGCCCTAGTAACTTATTCTCTGCTCATATAAAGAAAACCAAGCATTTTATACGTCTACATGCAACATATGTTTGATTGTTACGTGAATGCTTGAGGTCCGAACTGATTTCTCCTCATGTCAGAGGGCCCAGGCAAAATGTGTCAGATATACAGTGTTTTGCAGTGAGGGAGTTTCAAAAGTTGTCTGAAAATATCCAAGTCAATCGCCCACTTCAAATCCCCCTTGGGTTTGGCACGATGTGTGTTTTCATGTGTAGGCAGACTAGTGGGTGTCTGAAATGGATTGAGGCTGTGTTTACTGATTACTGAATTTTCCTTTCTATGTTTCTTTCCTTTCACACACACTTGCTTTTTTGCATTTTAGAGAGCACACTTTACTATGACGCACACGTACATATTCAATTTCTCTCTACTGTCTGTGTCTGTCAGGGTTGATTATGGGGTGTCAGCATCTGAAAGGAGACCAGACGAAATGGCAAAAAAATCCCAAAAGACCTTCGGTGCCACATTGTGTCTGTGCATCTGTGTGTGTGTGTGTTTGTGTGTCTCACATGTCTTAGTGAAGATCATATCTCATTATACAGATTTTAATTGGCCCCTCATGATCAGACCTTCTTTGTGTGCCAGGCTAAAGTGATAACCTTGAGCCCTGCCATTAGTCAAGCATGAAACAGCCCACAAAGAAATGACACACTCTCACAAACACACAACAAGACACAGAAATACCATAATGATATTAATATGTATAGGATTAACCATAGAAACAACACATGTGCACAAACACCAGAAGTACTCCATTAATTCATGAGGCTCGAGTCATTCAGTGTATGTCAAAACACATCAAAGCTACTCCCAGGGGATTTAACTAACAGGCTAGAGTCAGACTGTTTCCTTTCGACATGTCATCTATAGGGACTGCAGACCTCTTACAATGGCAGAAACTGCAATCATTACTAATAACTAGTGTCCTAATCACATCCTCTCTGTACTGATAGCTCCTCTTAAATGGATAGTTCACCCAATAATGACAATTCTGTATAATTCGTTTATTCATCAACATATCATTCAAAATATATCATTCAAAAATGTTCACACTGCTCTTGTCCATATAGTACATACATAAGACTGAAGCAGATAATGAAGAATGCCTTGCTTAAACCAGAGCCCCCAGGAATTCAAAGATAGAGAGAAATAATTAAATTATATATATATATATATATATATATATATATATATATATATATATTGCCGTGTGTGTTGCTGTTGCTTTATTTTATCTTTAAGTCAGCATATAGAGAATAAAATATGTTTGCTATTATTTCTTGCTGACTGTGCTGAAATTGTGACTCTGGATACATAGGAAAAGTTCAAGGCTGTCTGATCAGAATGCATTATTCTAGTACTAACACCTTGTCCATAATAATAAACCCTATAAATAAACTCTGTTGGCTGATCTGATCTAATCTTTCTCTCGGTCAGCACTGTGAGTCAAGGATATTAACATTTCTCTTCTTTTCTATCTCAGATGCAATTTCTCCTCTCTCTTTATTTTTCTCTCTTGCTCCTTCTCATGTGTATGTACATACCCAATGATATTTTTTCAGAGTAGACAGCAGAGGTAACAAAACAAATACAGTTGTGGTCAGAATTATTGGCACCCCTGGTAAATATGATCAAAGAAGTCTGTACAAAATAAATCTGCATTGTTTATCCTTTTGATCTTTCATTAAAAAAATTCACAAAAATCAAACCTTTCATTGAAGTAAAATAATTGAAAGTGGGGGGTAAATCACATCATGAAATAAATGGTTTTCTCCAAAACACGTTGGCCATAACTATTGGCACCCTTTTATTAAATACATGCAAACACCTTTTGCCAAGATACCAGCTCTGAGTTTTCTCTTATAATGCCTGATGAGTTTGGAGAACACTTGACAAGAGATCAGAGACCATTCCTCCATACAGAATCTCTCCAGATCCTGCAGATTCCCAGATCCATGTTGGTGCTTCAGTTCACCCCACTCATTTCACAACTCGCGTCTCCCAGCCTGTAGAATTCAACCAAACAGAAGACGACTTCGAAACTCCTGAAGCATTTCCAAATTTTGTGTGCCATATGCATCAGACGTTCAACCAATGATCCGTCGGTATGACGTCTGAGGCTGAGACTATAGCATTGGTAAAATTATTAGTTGCTTGTTGATAGTGTAGATTAAATGGTGTTCTACAAGCCTTTGGCTTGTAAACATCAAATGGAACTGCAACATGAATTTACATTGGACTGAAAATACACAGAGGGTACTTTGCTTAACCATTTCAAAAGTCCACCACACACAGACACTTCCACTGATGGTTTCCTTCTGCCACATCTATTCAAATCTGTTTGAAAAGAGTCTTTCTGAATGCCCTACTTACCTATCCTATCCTACTAACCTGAAATGTCTCTGTATGCATTTGTTTGTTATTTCATAATGTAAGGAAAGAGGTAATACACAACCCAGAAAAAGTCCAATGGTCTGTTTCTACTGCAGAGCTAAAACTTTAAATTTGAACTGCTTCCAAGTTTAACCATGTGTTAAATATGCATCTGGTTTGAAAGATACACACAATCTGCTACACAAATATGCATAAACACACAGTCTGCTCCTGCACCTCTCCATAATATAAAAAAAGAAGCCCTAGTTTAGGGCTCTGATCAGCGGGAAGATGAGGTGAGATGGATCTACAGCATTAAACAAAAACAGTGTGTTGTGTTGTTGCTTTTTGCACAGTTGGTGTGAATGCTCAAAGAGCTCACCGGCAGATGGGATTTATAATTATCTGTGGCGCTCAAACGTTTGGGGGTCCAGGATTTTTGCAAACACTCATGGTTGTAGATACACACTGGTACATGAGAATATACACAACCCACATGTAAAAAAATAAGGTGTGTTGTATTGAATCCAGGCAAAAACCAACTGGCAGTGGAATATCTTCTATACCCACAAGCAATAAGAACGCTGAACACAACCTTATCCACATTTACACAGTTACGGAGAGATGTGCTGTTGCTTTTTTAAGCGGCTGGATTTAGGATTTTCACCTGGTGCATGAAAATACTTTCATTGAAGGGGGGAATTGAGCCATATCTTCTTGAGACTAAAAGACACATACTGTATACTTGGTTTCCATCCAACGATTTGTATGCAAAATTTATATTTTTGCTTGGGAAATTGTGAATGGATATGCTTGGTGTGTGCATTAAAGGCACACTATGCAAGAATTGTACCTTAATATAACAGCTTCAAAGTCATTTCGGTGGTAAACAAACTCATATTAGGGCGAATCATCCTGGTAGTAAAGCTTGGGGGGGACGCCGCTGGAAAAACCAGCAATGCAAGTTTGAGAGGAGCGCCCCCGACAAATCTCGCGAGAATGACGACATGCTTTACGGCAACGATGTCACACACATCAACAACAACATTTGAAGCACGAAGCCACTTGCGCGCATTTCAGACGTGATACTTGACGATGGAAAAAGCAAAGAAAACGCGGTCGGAAGAGACTAGGAAAAGGAAAAGACAATCTGACCGCGTGAGCAACCGGACAAGAGTGAGTCCCTCTCGGTCGGGCTTTCACTCGTTGGCGCGAGCTAAAAAGCAGCACTGGATGCAACAGTGGTGCTGACCTGGCGATCTTGTTGATGGCCTAGTAAGTAAATCTTTCTAAGTTTGTGTGCATTTTATTTTGTGATTTCACCGGAATAAATAGAGTCTCCGCAACGGCGATAGATTGAAGAGCGCGTCCGAGTGAAGACTGCGCGCGCGCCGCCACAAGAGACACAATGACTAACGTTATGTATCTATGACACTGATAGCAGCGGACACGAGCGCTCAGGTTGAGTTCAAAAACACATTTTAGCGCTAGATCTCTTATTTAAAGGCACACTATGCAAGATGTGTACCTTAATATAACAGCTTCAAAGGGGTATCAGGCCGTGAGTGCAGAGACCAGTCTATGGCAGACGCTCTCCGTGAGTGGCATTTGCGACAGTAACGTTAAATACAAGTTCTCCACAGCGACTCTAGGGGTCGCTGTTTGACAAAAACGGAATTCCAGCATAGTGTGCCTTTAACTCAAAATAATATGCAAAAAGTTGGTGGATTTTCTTGCGTTTTGCAATGAATTGTGTCGAAAACCTTTTTACATAAAAAAGACACGAGTTAAACATTTGGGCACCGATGTATGGAAGCTTGTTTCCGCCACTGAATAAAAAAAAATTAAATAATAATTGCGACTTTTTATCTGTGAGATATGAAGTCAGAATTGTGAGAAATAAAGTCGCAATTGCGAGTTATAAAGTCGCAATTCTGAGAAATAAAGTCGCAATTGCGAGAAAAAAAGACAGAATTGAGACTTTTTATCTCACAATTCTTACTTTTTTTCCCACAATTGCGAGTTTACATCTCGCAATTCTGACTTTTTAACACATAATTGCGAGTTGATATCTCGAAATTCTGACATCTTTTCTCAGAATTGTGAGATATAAACTCGCAATTAATAGTTATCAGGCCAATTCTCAGAATAGTTTATATCTCTCACAATTCTGACGTTACAACATGCAATTGCGACTTTATATCATGCATTTCTGACTTTATAACACGCAATTGCGACTATATCAATCAATTCTGACTTTATATTTCGCAATTCTGACTTTACCACACGCAATTGCGACTTTATATCACGCAATTCTGACTTTATATCTCGCAATTGTGAGAAATAAAGTCAGAATTGCGAGATAAAAAGGTCGCAATTACCTTTTTTATTTTTCATTCTGTGGCGGAAACGAGCTTCCATATTACGGGGCTGTTTACACCTGGCCAGTGGCCACTTCATGGGTTTTCTGTGATCGGATAGCTATCCGATCGTGAAAAGACAAGGTGTAAATGCCCTCCGAAACGCATTCGAGACGGATTTGAATCCGATCTCTAAAACCACTTCAGGAGGTGGTCTGGGCCGTATTCCAGACGAAACTGGACAAGTGTAAATGCATCTGTTTGTTACATTTGCAAATTTTACTCCTCCCAAAAATGTTAAAAAATAAACGTGTGTGAGCGTGTTATAAGCTATGTCATGTTATAGTCAGATATGACGAAGCTATGGCAACACGCATTACCGCTGATGAGCAGCTGAGCATCTAGTCATCAAGCCAACGCGTGGCGCAAACTATCGCAAATCAAAGTGAAAGTAAGTCGCAGACGCTAAACACACAATCATCTTCATTAAAAGTAAAGATCTTACCAGGGTTGTTGCCGCTCTCTCTTATTGCGGTCTTTAATTTTGAAATTTTAGCTGGTGATCAATAAAATGCAGCTTATAGCCTATCTGTTGCTTTCTGTGACGTGCACTCCATTAAATCAGCATATAGCGCGGGAATTGAACATTTATATCCGATTTATATCCGTTTTGCAAAAACACATTTACGTGACCAGGTGTAAATGGAATCGTTTTGATCAATCAGATAGCTATCCGATCTGAGAAAACGCATGAAGTGGCCAGGTGTAAACAGCCCCTACATGAGCTATTTCACTAATTCGGTGCATTTAAAAACACTTCAAAGAAATACTTCAGAATGGCAAATTCAACTCTATCTGATTAAAGGAGGTCATTTCAGATGCTCCAGTGATACAATAAAGGTGTTTGGCATTACCTTTATTTGGATGGAACCCTAACCCCAATCAACCCAATCGAGAATTGGGTTGGAATCATCTAAAGACAAAGCTTTCCCGTGAGCATTTGATTGAATTATATCTAAATAAAACAATTTAAAAATAAATAAAAAAGAATAATTAAAAATAATACAAAATAACAAATAAATATATATTTTTAAATGCATAAAAAAAAAACTAAAAAAAAACTAATTTTTGACAGGAATGAAAATGAAGCTGTGAGGGACAGAATACAGTGTGTTCAATGGATTGTATTGTTGTTTAACACCACCGATTTTTCACGAAACGTCTTTCAGGAAAAAATTAATAGACAAAAACTTGATAAACGTTATAAATGTTGTGAGTTGTGAAAATTACATGATCTAGGACCTTTGTGCGTGCCATTGTAAAGACTAAGTCTATCCCTAACAGCCTAGTTTTCACCCGTGTTCAATTCAATATGGCGTCTAACCTGACTAAGTTATATTCCTCATTTGTAAGCCACTTTGGACAAAACCGTCTGCTACATGAATAAATAAAATGTCAATTCAACCAGCTAGCAAACACCAAAAAAAAACCTAGTAATGCCTCAGCAGCCGCATAACAATACCCGATATTGGTGTCATAGAGTGCCGAAGTTACGACGTCACTCTGTAGGCCAAAACGCGGAAGTGAGTTAGCATTTTAGCATTCCCGGGTCCCTCGCTCTAAAGTCTATGGGATTTTTGAATGGGTTTTTGCTAAATCGCCTGAAATAAGGTCTGTGGTGAACAAAGCCTCTAAATATTTTCACGTTTTGATCTATGACATAGAACACACAGTTCTCTTACGAGAGGTTCTCTCGTATTGCGTAAGCTAGCTTACGCTACGGGAAAGATTCATCTTTGCTGAGATATTGAAGCCAAAAATTATTTCATAATTTGTATCCATACACAACGCAGTTCCTCTGCGGCAGACCTAGAGCGGGCTAGCTAGCAGCTCATTGGTTCGCTCAGAGAGAACTGCTTAAGCCTATGGGAGAGCGGGACTGAACCCGCTTCCAATGAGAGGCGCCCGCGCGCTCATTGCGTCATGGCCCGCCAGAGTGGGCGTGGCCATGGGGTATATAACAGTCTCTCCCAGGCTTATATGTTGATTCATTTCATCTTCAGCAAGCTGCACGCTTCTGCTGTTTTCTGGGAAAAAGCCGTCGCCGTCGAGAAGGCACCTCTAGCGAGCTCACGGACCCTGAAGAAGCCGGCCGTCTTCGCCACCTTCAGCCGCCCTGCAAGCTAAGCCATCCGACGACTGTATCCTTTTTTCTCAATTCTATATCTGAAAGAGCCGAGCGTCTTTCTAAAGATGCCTCGTTTTTCCTGCGGCTCCTGCCGCGCTCGTCTCGAGGACGGAGACCGCCATGTCATCTGCGCTCTCTGCCTGGGACTCGAGCATGCAGAACTCGCCCTCGCGGATGGAGGTTGCGACTTCTGTGAAAGCCTGCCGTTATCGTCCCTGCGGGCACGACTTCTGGCAGTGAAATCCGCTCCCGCGCCGCCTGTCTCTTCGCCGCGGAAGAAGAAACGCCGCTCACAAAGGCCGCCGGAGCCACCAGCGGAAACATGCGGGCCGCCGCCGCCGCCTCCCGCTTCCCGCTCTCCCTCCCCGCCCCTGCCGGACATACAGTTGCCGCCGAGTGGCCGCTCTGTTGCTTCCGATGACGCCGCGGAGGAGAAGGACTCCTGCTCACTGCTCGCTTCTGACAGTGAAGACTGGTCTTCTCTCGGTTCCACGAGAGAGTCGACGGGGACCCGCGCCGGGATAGAGGAAGAGCTAATGCGCCTCCTCTCACAGGCCGTCGAACACCTCGGTCTCGAGTGGTCTCCTCCACCCGAGCAGGCCCCGAACCGGATGGACGGCAGCTTTTTTCATCGGCGCTCGACCCCCGCGTGCAACCGGGCCACTCCATTTCTGCCTGAGCTTCACGCAGAATTAACAAAGTCCTGGAATGCCCCGCTCTCGGCCAGAAACCGCTCCGATATATCCGCCTCGCTGCGCTCGGTGGACGGAGCCACCGAGAAAGGCTACTCAGCCATGCCGCCCGTCGAGGACTTGGTCGCCACGCACCTCTGCCCGCCCTCTGCTAGATGGCGTTCTTCACCCACGCTAACTTCAAAAGCGTGCAGAGCGACCTCGAGCTTTCATGCTCGCGCATACGCCGCCGCCGGTCAGGCCGCCGCCGCGCTTCATTCGATGTCTGTCCTCCAAGTTCTGCAGAGCGATATTCTCCATGAATGTGCCGAAGGCGGTAGGAACCCCGCCCCCGCTGTCACGGATCTGAGAAGTGCTACGGACCTCGCCCTTCGCGCCACTAAAGCCGCCGCACAAGCTCTGGGGAGATGCATGGCCAGCCTGTGTGTTGCCGAGAGACACTTATGGCTCACGCTCGCCGACATGGGAGACTCTGAGCGCGCCGCGTTTCTCAACGCGCCCCTCTCCCCGACGGGCCTGTTTGGATCCGCTGTCACGGGAATCGTCGATCGCTTCTCGGAGGTACAGAAAGCTACTCAGGCGATGAATTTGTTTCTGCCACGCCGCGCTAGCTCTTCCGCGGGCCGCTCTCGCGAGCCTCCCGCCAGAGCTCCGCCACAGCGCCCCCCCTCCGCAGACTCAAACAGCCCAGCGCAGACAGGGCGCCCGCCCTCGCTCTGACAGCCGCCGCAGACCGCCGCCCCCACGAGGCCCGCGAACTAAGATCACGCTGAAGCCTGATCATCAGAAGTCTGCCTAGCAAAGTCAAGAAAACGACGGTGCTCTCCCGCTGCGGCCGGACCGCCGTCAAAGCTTCGCCCTCTGCCAGTCCCCGTTATTTCGCCGACTGCTGTAGTGTTGACCGCCACAAACAAGCCGGTGTCCCAGCCCGCTTGCGAGCGTCAAAAAGCCGTTTTTATGGCTACCCAGAGAAATCTCAAAAAGAGAAAATTTGCCAGTTGTGTACAAAAAGTGCCCACAATCATGTGCTCACCGATACACACAAGCATAACATATCCCGTGTCTCTATCAGAGCCCCATCACATGAAACGGGCAGAGCCCGCTCTAGATTCAGAGAACATAAACACGCCCACGAGCTCGTGCGCGTGTCCCCTCTCTGCTCGCTCTGTTGCACGGCCCATAGACTCCTCTGAGTGCAAATCCCGTTGCCACACACATTCAAAGCGCGCCCACACACTGTGTCCAGCCCGCTATGTGCAGCAATCAGGGCAATATAGCCATTCGGCCACTAGCCGCATGCTCCAAAGCGTGGGAAGCCATTCCAGGCATTTCCCCGTGGGTGTTAAGCATTATAAAGAACGGCTATCTGCGGCAGTTTCGCCGCCGCCCGCCTCGTGCGCGCGCGCAGCTCGAATCCACTGTCAGCCCGCTGGCCGCCGGCACGCTCCGCTCAGAAATTGCGACGCTGTTGCAAAAGGGCGCTATAGAGAGAGTCCCGCCATCTATGACCGAGTCGGGGTTTTACGGCCGTTATTTTCTGGTTCCCAAGAAAGACGGCGGCCTCAGACCGATTTTAGATCTCAGGTCTTTGAACAAAGCGCTCATGAAGAGACCGTTCAAGATGCTCACTACCAGGAAACTCCTCGCGCAGGTGCGCCAGGGGGACTGGTTCATCTCTCTAGACCTGAAAGACGCCTATTTTCAGATCCAGATAAATCCCCGTCACAGGCCATTCTTACGTTTCGCCTTCGAGGGTCTTGTTTATCAATATGCCGTTCTCCCGTTCGGCTTATCTCTGGTGCCCCGTACATTCACGAAGTGCATGGACGCGGCGCTCGCCCCCCTGCGAAGCCAGGGGCTGCGCATTCTGAATTATCTGGACGACTGGCTGATTTTGGCCCAATCACAGACGGAGCTTCTGTCGCACCGCTCAGTTCTCCTCAACCATCTGGAAGCGCTGGGTCTCTCTGTCAACTGGTCAAAGAGCTCCCTTCTTCCCAGTCAATCGATTTCCTTCCTAGGAATAGATTTGATCTCGGTCACGATGACGGCTCGCCTGTCTACACAGCGCGCGCGCAGTGTTCAGCGTCTAGCCGCCTCGTTTCAGATGGACCCCCGCACTCCTCTGAAAGCTTTTCAGAGGATGCTGGGTTACATGGCCTCAGCCTCCGCTGTACTTCAGCTGGGCCTTCTGCACATGCGCCCGCTTCAGCTCTGGTTAAACAGCCGTGTACCCCACCGCGCGTGGAACACGGGCCGCCAGCTGATCAAGGTTACGCAGACATGTCTCACGGCGCTGCAGCCATGGACAGTAGCAGAATGGTTTCGCCAGGGTGTCACGATGGGGACCTTTTCCTGCCGAAAAGTCATCTCGACAGATGCATCCAACACGGGTTGGGGTGCAGTCTGCGAGGGCTCACCGGCCTTCGGCCACTGGTCGACTCAGGAAAGCCCTTTACACATAAACTGTCTGGAAATGCTTGCGGTCGAGAACGCGCTCTCGCGCTTTCTCTCGCTCATTCGGGGACACCACGTCCTGATCCGTTCGGACAACAGGGCGGTGGTCTCCTATCTCAACCGTCAGGGCGGTGTCAGATCCAGAAACCTCTGTCTACTGACACACCGCATTCTAGTTTGGTCTCAGAGCCGCCTGCTCTCGCTCAGAGCGACGCACGTGCCGGGCCATCTGAACGACGGTCCAGACATACTGTCCAGGAACCTCATCTCCACAGGAGAATGGTCCCTGAACGCACAAACGGTCCAATCACTGTGGCGGCTATTCGGCAGAGCAGAAGTAGACCTCTTCGCGTCAGAAGAGAACGCTCACTGCCCAATATATTTTTCGAGGAGCGAGGACGTGCTAGCCCAGGAATGGCCTCGCCGCCCGCTCTATGCATTCCCTCCGATCGCTCTGTTACCACAGGTAATTCAGAGGATCAGGGACGCACGCCACTCGGTGCTCCTCATAGCCCCGCGTTGGGAGAGTCAGAATTGGGTTCCGGAGCTCACGCAGCTGTCACAGACAGCCCCGTGGCCCATCCCAGTCAGAGCAGATCTCCTCTCTCAAGCTCGCGGCACGATCTGGCACCCCCATCCACGGCGCTGGGCGCTACATGCATGGGTGATCAACGACTATTCGTCGATTTGCCAGAGGGAGTAAGAAACACTATAATACAGGCTAGAGCACCTTCCACGAGAAGGCTCTATGCGTCTAAATGGTCTGTGTTCTCAAAGTGGTGCACCGAAAAACAGCTGGACCCACGGTCATGCGAGGTGCCGTCTTTGCTAATGTTCCTTCAAGAGATGCTGGACAAGGGCAGGTCCCCCTCCACTCTCAAGGTTTACGTGGCAGCCGTCGCAGCGTTCGCTGAACCCCGACGCGCTCAGTCCCTGGGCAAAGACGAGTTAGTCATCCGCTTCCTCAGGGGAGCTAAGAGGATGAACCCTCCGCGGCCCCCGTCGGTTCCTATTTGGGATCTTTCTATAGTCCTCGAAGCTATGAAAGCACCCCCGTTCGAACCGCTCGAGTCTGTGGACCTAAAATACCTCTCGCTCAAAACCGTTTTCCTGACGGCTCTGTCCTCAGTAAAACGCGTAGGGGATCTTCACGCGCTCTCATCCAGCGCCGCGTGTCTTGAGTTTGGGCCGAATGACTCGGTTGTCATTCTCAAACCTAGGCATGGCTATGTCCCGAAAGCGATTGGTACCCCGTTCAGGGCGCAGATTATCTCCCTATCGGCTCTGCCTGCATCCGATAGCGAGCGCGACGCCAATCTCCTCTGCCCGGTGCGGGCTCTGATATTGTACACGACGCGCGCTGCCGCGTTCAGACGCGCTGAGCAGCTTTTCGTGTCGTTTGGGGGGCGCACCAAAGCTCTGGCCGCCTCTAAACAGACACTGTCTAGATGGATAGTGGACGCGATTGCCTCTGCTTACACATCTAAATGCCTGCCCTGCCCTCTGGGCATCAGGGCGCACTCCACTAGAGGCATGGCCTCATCGTGGGCATGGTCCTGTGGAATTTCCATTCATGACATCTGTGTGGCCGCGGGATGGGCCTCCCCGTCCACTTTTGTCAGATTTTACAACTTGGAAGTCCCCGCCTTGCAGGCAAAATTACTAGCTGTCTAACGACCAGCTCTCTAAGAAGCTGCATTTCTGAGAGTCCCTCACAACCGGTTCGCCCCTTGTGCTCTCCTTAAATGCTTTTACACTTCATGTGCCCGCTCTGCTGGCCCCATACATGCTTATGTGTACTTTTCATGTGCCCGCTCTGCCGGCCTCATAGTACATTCACTCCACGTTTAAAATCCCCCGGTAGATCCCTGGGTTTTCATGTGTGGTTTCATAGCGCGCACGGCGTTGACCAGGTGTTCCCGTAGCGTAAGCTAGCTTACGCAATACGAGAGAACCTCTCGTAAGAGAACGAATCGGTTACCTAACGTAACCTCGGTTCTCTCTAGAAGAGGGAACGAGTATTGCGTTCCCGGCCGTGCTTGCGCTACTAGCGTTTCGCTTCACGCTGAAATAAATCAACATATAAGCCTGGGAGAGACTGTTATATACCCCATGGTAGGGCTGGGTATCGTAGCAAAATGTTCGATACCGATACCGATACCGATACCTTGACTTCGATACCGGTTCCTGAACGATACTTTTTTCGATACCAATTTTATGTAACCATATAACATTACCTAATTTTTATTTTTTCAGTTTGTTGACTTTTTTACACTCATATTTTGAGTATGTAAAAAAGCACCAAAACCAAGTTTTCTATGTTTCCTAATCATTTAACAACATGTATTCTTTACTTCAATGAGCTCATTGTTTCTGCCTAATGCATTGTTTAACAATGAAACTGCATGAAAATTAATTGAAATGCATTACACTGTCACCTCTGATAACAGATCACTCTAAATTGTAATTTAGACACATGCATTTTCTGTAAAGCTGCTTTGAAATGATATGTATTGTGAAAAATGCTATACAAATAAATGTGAATTAAATTAAATATAGGCTACTGGGGGGCGGGATATAGCCAATGCCTCGCGCTCAGCACACATGAAGCTTGCCGCAAAGCACTGGCAAAAGTAGCCTAATGATTAGGATGTGCCGGGAAACAATAGCAAGGAGATATTTTAATTGTTTATTAATGAACAAGTGTTTACTAATGGTGTGTTCACACCGAACGCGAATTTAATTATTTGCGCGAGTAGATTACATACAAAGTCAATGCAAAGACGCGAATAGACGCATCATTCGCGCCGGGCGTCGCGAATGACGTGCGCGTTAGCCGCGAACGTCTTCCGCGCAAGTTGAAAAATTTGAACTCGAGCGGAAGATTCAAGCGTCTAACTAGACGCGATAGACGCGTATTTGACGCTCTATTCGCGTTTGGTGTGAACACACCATTACTCTCAAGTGTATTCTGTGCGCTTCTAAGTGCCTTGGCTTATCAGATTTACCGTGTTACCGGTCTTGGCAGCAATTAACTTGTCGAAAATATTGCATCGCGTGCTTCTGGCATCGAGTCTGGCACATAGGTACACTTTGGATCATTTCCACATATTTTCTATCTATCTGGGTTGGGATGCTTAGCCTACACACACACACACACACACACACTACAGCCTCACGTGCGACAAGCCACGTCTCTGGGCAGCAGCGTAAACTAGTGTTTTTGCCAATCATGCTGCATGCTTATTGTTTCACTGACGTTGACGAGATTAACCACTTAGGTACCGAAATTTGGTACCGAAAAACAAGACATGTTTCGATACTCGGTAGTACCGAAGCAATTCGGTCGGTACCTAAAAAGTACCGAACTCGGTACCCAGCCCTACCCCATGGCCACGCCCACTCTGGCGGGCCATGACGCAATGAGCGCGCGGGCGCCTCTCATTGGAAGCGGGTTCAGTCCCGCTCTCCCATAGGCTTAAGCAGTTCTCTCTGAGCGAACCAATGAGCTGCTAGCTAGCCCGCTCTAGGTCTGCCGCAGAGGAACTGCGTTGTGTATGGATACAAATTATGAAATAATTTTTGGCTTCAATATCTCAGCAAAGATGAATCTTTCCAGTAGCGTAAGCTAGCTTACGCAATACTCGTTCCCTCTTCTAGAGAGAACCGAGGTTACGTTAGGTAACCGATTCGTTATAACCTGCTTGTGGTTTTTTAAACTTTATTGTGTCTGCTTGTGTTTTTTAAAAACTTTATATATGCTTCAAAATGTATAAATTTTGGATTAACTTGTAAAGATTATCTTGATAGACAAAACGTGTAAGGGTCACAACTCTTTGTTAAACACAGATCTTATTTTTTGCGATTTTCCAAAAGTCTATGGGGAAAATGCATAGTTCCCTTTCGTTGTCACTCCTACTCAGGGAACGAGGTTTACATCCGTAACCGAGACGCTTTTCGATCGAGGGAACCCATGCGCCACTAGCTTCCGAGTTGTCCTACAAAGTGACGTCATCACTTCGGCACTCTATTGTGGCAGTCAGTTAAAGCTACAGTACGCAGTTTTTCCTCTTTGTCGCCATCTCTGTTCGAAATCTGCAATTGCAGTTATTCGTGGAACTATCAACTTTACGTGAGTTGTACTTCGACATGGCACAGCGCGGATGAACACAATGTTTGAGGAGAGTGTGCAGCTGTCAATCACCGCGCTGGTGTGGATACTGTCATTCAGAATCACAGATGATTCTTTTTGAAACTATGACCAACATAATAATTTCCACTGGAAAATGTCATCTGAACTAGTAAGAAACATCCACTTTTGTTCTGGTTCTGACCAGAACGATTGCAGTAAATCGCGCTGATTAAATCTAAAAATCGCTTATCATATTATGCAAAACCGTGCAAATTATACTTTGTTCTCAAATTGTTAATGTTAACAAACGTCAGCATTGCGTGACTACATGTAATGTCCTTCCGGGCGATATGTATTCTTGTTTTCCCATGGGTCCGGTTGCAGTCTCTTTTTTTCTGTAGCCACTACGAAGTGTTTTGCCTTTTACAGCGGGTGAATCTCCAGTTGTCACTGGTGATTGTCGTTTGAACCTTTCTGGATCCGCCATCAAATTGGTAAGTTTAATTATATAAAGTGCTGTGAGAAAAGGCTATAAATCTCCACCTCCAGCATCCTCACTCGCAATATAGCTTATACTAGCCGAGACTCCTTCTTTATGTGTACAGATGTGACGTAATGACACAAAAGATAAGCTCGAATCTCCCGCGGAAATCCACCAGTACCACTGAAATTAAAAACATTATTACAAGCTTACCGCTGTGAATCGAGCTACGGCAAGCAGATCGTTTTGAACACTGGCTGGTTATGTATTTTCTCAAATATGTATTTTGGATAATTTTGAACCCAAACAAAGCTACGGACTGCAGCTTTAATAATTTATTAATTTAAATTTTTACAAAAATAATGCATTTCATTCAACAAGTGTGTGTATTTGACAAATAAAACAAATACAAGTTTTATATATACCCAAATCAGTATCGACCCTCTAACATTTCCAACAACATACACACACTCTATCCATTCCTCTTCCTTTCTTTGCCACATTAACTCGCCATCTTCCCTCCAACACACAAACACAGTAGGACAGGACAAACCGCCACATGAGGTGAGAGGTTGAGCTCCGCAGTGCAGGGAGGAAATCTATAAGGTGTATAAATATAGAGTCACAGGAAACAGCACCCCATTGATCTTCTCAATTACGGACAGTGATATTTAATCCACAGTCTCTGCTGCTTCATACACACAGATTAATATTGATCATTGCTCAGAGATCAACAGCCTCTAGCGATCCTGCACTGCAGCAATATCATAACCTCTGTCTTTTTGAAAAGTGGCACATCCTGGATGGATTTGCTCGTGGGACAGGAGCTGACGACTGAATAGAGATTGGCAGTTTTATAACAGGCCAAAATCATTAATTACATGCACACACTGTATATGTTTTAATGAGGAGGAAGTTTTATTTGGTTCACAGCAGCATGGGGTCTCACAGCAGTCTTGTAGCTGTGTGTGTGTGTGTGTGTGTGTGAAGAAGGGGGGTCTACTTCCCAATACTGTTATAAATCTCTCTCTCCCTCTCCCTCTCTCTCTCTCTCTCCACTTAGACCCTCTGCATGATGTCATTCTGCAGAATATCAAGTATTACACACACACACACACACACCCAGGTCAGGACCAGGACTCTCAGAATACACCAGAAGCATGTGCACTTGTTAGCTTAAGGAGCTATTTCTACTTGATCTGTTCACTAAAAAAATACTTTTAAGTTATTTGTGCTCTCATTGTTTTTTCTTAAAGACCTTAATGTTTATCAACATGTTAGATTATCATTTTTGTCACACTTAAAATCATTTTGGAGATGCAAGCTACTCTAAAAATAACGTAATGTGCAGACGTAATGTCACTGGTAACCTAATGTTGTCACATTGATTCAGTCATATGTTTAAAGGGACAGTTCACCCAAAAATTAACAAAGATAATCTATACTTACTCAACCTCATGTTGCTCCAAACCTGTATGACTATTTCTTCAGTGAAAAACAAAGTGAGTTATTGTGTGGAATTTCATGGATTTTCAACTTTACAATTAATATAACCAGCAACGGAGGCTGTCGAGATAACATCTACAAAGAAAGTAAAATAAAAGTGACTCATTTGACTTGCAGTGTATATACTATAGTATATATTTTTTTTAATTAGCTTTTATTTTTACATTTTCAGGTTTTATTTCAAATTTAGTTTCTGTTTTTGCTATTTTTATTTAGCTTTTTTATTTTTAGTCATTTTCGTACTTTCGACCTAAAATTAAGATAGACAATATAATTCAGCTACCGAGGTCCGATTTAGCTACCAAAATGTCTCAAGTAAGTTTTTCATATAATATATATATTTTATTTTACTTCATCTTCATTTCAATAACTGAAAATGATTTTTATTAGTTTCAGCTTTAGTTAACAATAACAACACGTATGACTTGTGTGTCTTTTAAGTCTTTTAAAGCTATACGCTTTGGCCAATAAAAAGATAGTTGTTAAATTGTTATTAGCTAAAAAAACTGCGTACATTAACATTTAATGTCATTTTTGAATGTATATGAATTAGATTTGAGAACGACAGTTTGTTCGTCACAAACTGTTTGTATGACTGGGAATGTAGAGCATGAATTGTATAGACCAGAATACAAATTTTGGGGTTAACTATACATTTAAATCATTTCATCAACTTGAATAAAAGCAGTTACTTGGATGTTACCATATAAAATATTTTTTTTTTAGGTTGACCGACAAAACATTTCACACTCACAGTGTAGACCAGACCAGCTTCTGTCGGACCAACAGGATTGTAAATACTACTCTCTCTCCTCTCTTGGTGAAGTACACTACACAGTGATGGATGTCCTGTTTGAGAGGTGTTGTGCTCCACTGACCTCAATATATATCAGATATGTGTGAACACACACACACACACACACACACACACACACACACACACAGGGGTGACATCATCGATAAAGCCAAACAACGGAAGGCCAGTGCAGTAATAAGCTCTAACATGATTAAAAGTGAACGTGGCAGAGAGACATCTGGTGTGTATGTGCGGCTCTGATCTCGCATGTGTGCATCTCAAACCTAATTTTTCCATTCATGTCCCGTATGCAGGCAGTTTAATGAGGTTAGTGCAGATTCAAGGGCTGTTCTGTGGGAGCAAGAGAGAGATGATCCATTCCTCTCCATTAGCTCAGTGTGTGAACAGACTGCATTCTGCTAAAATGAAGATGCAGAGCTCTGTGCTGCTTTAATCAAGGGCAGATTACATTTAATGTACTGTGTGTAATGTATAACAGACCTAATGTACAGGTGACATCATCAGACAGATAAAAAAATGGTACGTATAATATTGTCAACATAAAAATGTTCAAAACCCATTTAAGTTCCGTGATCAAATGTATTTCAGAGTAAAATAGAATATTATATGTGAGAAAAAGTAGACAGGGACTTGATTTTATGCAATGGGAATAGACTGGACTGAAATATGGGTATGATGTTCAAAGATAAATGGTTGGAAAGGAGAGCTTGTAAAATTAGATGAACTGGTGACGTCAGCCAAAAAGCACATTTGTTTAAGGGGGTTAAGAAACTTGACTTACAAACTGACACTTATAAAAAAAGAGGAATTTTCACCAGATTGCCTTAATAGCGCTACTTGGAAAGGTTTAATTGTTCCCACAATGATTAGGCTGATTCTGTTGCAGAACACATCTGATACAAAAAAATAAAAAACCGACTGCTTTTTTTTTGTGCAAACCATAATTTGTGATTATGGTTTGGAATATATGGAAAAAAAGTGTTCACAGTTGGGTATACTCTTATAAGTACTCAGACCTCTTTACGTAACTAAGTGAACACTTATTAAAAAGTTTGCATATGCCACATTCCTATTATTTTTGACCAATTCAATTTGAATAAAATAACGAAATATGACTAAAATAATGATTTTTGTTGTGATTATTATAAAAAATTGAAACAAAATATATTGCAATTTTACCATTGTACTGTAAAATAAAACTGTAATATTACATTACTAATATTTATGCCTTAATTTCTTCATTTTCAAATGTTAAACCATCAAGCTTTTTTGTCAGATTGCCAGCAAAAGAATAAATGCACTGCTGGTTTATAGTACATGTATTTATTTTAATCGCATCCTTCACTATCTGACTGTAGCATTAAGGCATTAGATTTTATTTCAATAAATTGTATTAGCTTTTTGATTTCATGTTGACTTTGTAATGATTTTCAACCAAAATAATTGGGGGTATGGATGATTAAATGAAGATAAATGGCATGAACATGTACCTCTCAGTTATAAAAATTGCAACGTAGTCTTGCATAGACCCAAAAAGAAGCAAACTTGAAGCCAATGGTCAAAAAACTGGTTAAGTCCAAAACTCCAAACAAATTAGAATAGGTTTTGCTTGAGCATATTTCATTTACTTGCTACCAAGTGTCTTATTTAATAACTTGATCTTCCTCAAAGTGCTCACTTTTGCAGCCTGTTACATTAAAGGGGTCATATTATGCTTTTCCACTTTTTCAACTTTAGTTAGTGTGTAATGTTGCTGTTTGAGCATAAAAAAGACCTGCAAGTTTACAAAGCTCAAAGTCCACTCCAAAGAGTGATATTTTATTGAACAGAATCCACTTTTCAAGAACGGTTCATTTGGACAACAAAGCGATTTTTCCGGATCTTATGAAGTCACAATGGTACTCATTTAAATAAATTTTGCCCACGGAATAGCTATGCAGAAAAGGGACGAGGCCTGGCCGAGCTGCTTTAGAGAAAAGACGCTATTTTTTCCACAAAGTTGCCAAAAGTCATTTGTTTGACCTTCCTAAGGCTGATGAACTTAGAGTGGTTAAAACTTATTTTAAACACTGTTCCTGAAAATTATAAACCCAATGTTCATCTGTGTGCTGCACATTTTATGGAAAACAGCTTGTTTTCTGTTGCTTTTATAAGCTCTCGCTTCTGTAAGACAGTTCACCGCTATATTTAGGAAAATGAACCATGGTTTTGTAATCGATTACTCTTTGTATAACCTTAGTTTTCAGACAAATCACGCTGCCAATCACAACACACTGGGCCAGCTAACCAATCACAGCACATTTCGTATTTCGGAAGGAGGGGCTTCATCGAAATCGGTGTGTTCGAGCCAGACTGGGGAGAGAGATGCTGTAATAATGCGTTTTTGGAACAATGAAGCATGAAAACATATTCTAGTACACCCCAAAAACAAAATCAAGACTTAGTAAAAGGAATAATAGGACCCCTTTAAAACAACTTTGTTTCCAGATAGACTGATACAAAACCAATCAGATAGTATCGGATAGTCAACCAATCAGAATCAGAGCTGGTGAGTTCATCCAGCTCTGGGCATTGTTGTGTTCTGTGAAAGGACTGTTACAGTAGGCGGTCAGTGGGTGTGCTGTCTGAAGCTGAGACTAGCTTTACACCTTCTGAAAAATGACTAAGAACGTCTCCAAAGCAAGGGCGTCCTTTACACTCACAAGAGACACTTTGAGGAAGTGCTATGTTATAAAGTGGCTGACACACTTTCTCTTGTAGAAATGTTTCAGTGAAGGATGGCATCTCTCAAGCACTGCACTAAAGCCGGTAAGACAGAAAAGAGGTTATACAATTATAAACACAGGAGATAAAAGTAAATGCTAGCTCAACAGCTCCCCGTGGACTATATAACTGTTTCTCTCAGAAGAGTCTCAACAGACAGCGCTCAAGCCCACAGTGTCCAAACATCTGAGCAGGAAGAGCATTTTTCACTGCTACCTTTTACAATGGACACTAAATTCTGCCAAAACAATTACTGTTACTACAGTAATTTATCTATACCCAACCCAATTAAAATTGAGTGCACTTGATTTTTTTGACAAACCAAAAATTAATCTGACACCAGATATAATATTTTTTATATTTTTTTTACTAGTGCAAGTGTTCATTTATAGTTCATTTATGTAAGTAAGGATAGCAAAATAAAGTAAACTGTGACATATTATACCCAAAAATTCTTCATACAGTGGACTACCAGTAAAAATTATACAAATTTGGGACCAAAAATTATTCAGACACATTGACCTGACCATGTTTTTCTTAAGTGTTTTTCTTTAATTGCTAATGCGACCTTTTTACACCACAGACTGAACAAAAGTAAGCATTGCTTGGTAATTTGTTGACCTAAATTGGTATTATTGGTATTATCTAATTGTGTACTTAAATTTACCAGCGGACAGCTATTGAACCTCATTCATTTGTGAGACAGTCTAACAGAAGGATGGCCAAAACCAGTGAAATATCAACTGATTTGATAACGCTTAAGTTCTTGTCATATTTTATTACCATTTTCTAAACTATAGTAAATAAACTGTGATAATGTGAGAAATGTTGAAGGTGTCTGAATAAATGTTGGTAGAAAGAAAAAGATTAAGAACATGAAAGAAGAAACTGTTGTAATTTATACAATTATATATTGATACAAAACGCTGTTGAATTTGCAAGATTTTCAAGCTAAAAGACCATGTTCAAATAATAAAAATTTCATGGGAATCTTTTTTAACACATGAAATCTTTTCATTGGCAGAATTTGCTTATCTCATCACCTTTGCCACTGCATTTCTAGGACTAATATGCAAAATGCTACAAAGCCAAGAAACTGTCTAGTCCTTTTAAAAGGTGAAATACACCCAGCATCCTCCGTTGGACAGCAAAAAACTCTCCACTGTAAAGTGGTATGCAGCTGATCTTTAATGACAGAAGGCTAGAGATAGGAAACGAAAGAATGGGAATGGGGAAAAAAAAAAATTTATATATCCTGAGAGGTTCCCTGCTACATTTGAAAATAATGTCCTTATTCTGCAGGGACTGTCAGAGCGAATACAACAATCCCAATATGCAAATGTGCTAAGAACTACCATGTTCACTATGAAACGTTTGCAACATTACTATATTGTTGTATACACAATTTGGTTTAAACTTAAAGGAATAGTGTGGCAAGCAGGGCGGGGGCGAAAGCCGTGGGAACGGAGCGAGACCGGTGGAGAGAGTGCTAATGAACGTGACCTGAGCGCCACACCGGTCTCGAGTGTCTCACGGAGGAACTCAGGATGGATAAAAGGAGGAGGGACGACAGTGAAGGACAAGAGAGGACCAGGCCTGGGACATTTATGTTGTGGTTTTATTATGTTTATATGCAGCAGTTGTCCGTGAGGGGTTGCCGCTTTATTTTCGTTTTGTTGTTTGTTTATTTTGGCAATTAAAGTATTGTGTTAAAGTCCAGCTGTGGTGAAAATCAAGTTTTTATTATGCTTTAAGACAAACCATGTGCAAATTTATAAGTCAACATCATTGCTGAGTATTTTCTCTTTAAAACTGCAGTGATCTAAAGACGGTTTTAAAATCGCTGATTTCCTGATTATTTACTCACCCCAAGGCCATCCAAGAAGATGTACAGTACATAACTTTATTTTCTCAGCCAAAGAGAAATTAAGGTTTTAGTGGAAAACATTCCAGGAGTTTTCTCCATGTAATGCAAGTGAATGATGACCATTTTTAATGGTCCACAATCCATATTTAGCCAGCTTCAACTACCTTTAAGAATAATTCCATTAAGAATCATTTATAAACAAAGCAAAAAAATTAAACACTAGTTTTAGACAAAAGATCATAAGACATTTTATAGACACAGACAAAATTAACTTGTTTTAGATATTCTGATAAAAGTATTCAATTATTTTACCAGCTCTCTGATTATCCTAAATGACCCTTATTTATGCCATTTCACTGCTACTTTGAACAATTCACTCTCATTTACATGGTGCTACAGGATCAAAAGTGACTCACAGCTCAAGCTATACATTTCTTTTTCCAGTTCATCCACGCATCAGACTCAAACACATGACCTTGAAGTTGCTAGCGCCATGTGCTACTGTTTAAGCTACAGGAACGCTAGTCACACAACACAAATAAAAATGCCACCCCAATACCAGCATGCATTTAAAACCACTATCTGCAGTCGTAATGAGATTCTGATGGTCGCAGAGCTGTACTGAACATCCCAGAGGATCTCAGACAGATAAGGCTATTGATCTAGACACAAATAGTACAGAGCAAGAGATATGGGTTGATGATGGAGCACAGTGCACGCAGATGCCGCTTATGTGCACATGCAGTTCCCATAAGGAACAGATTTTTTCAGAATGAAAGCTTGCATTGTTAGGCTGCATACACTGCGCTGGTGATAACATGATATGACAGCAGGATACTGGAACTAATAAAGTATTCATCAGAAGAGAGAGACGTGTGATGGTGAGTAATTGTCAGAGCCACTGTAAAAGTGTGTAAACAATAAAATAAAATATTTTGACAAAGCAGAAGATATGAGCCTATTAAGTGAACATCTTCAGTGACAGGCTGTTTCTGTAAATTGATTTAGTTTGATGACAAGATGGCTAAGGAGGAGCTGATAGGTGGGGTCGTATACCATTTTGTAACCAGGGTAATCGAACAGATGGGTTAGTACAGGAACTGCATGCTGTGTGGGGCGTGTGGGTGTGTCACCATCTGAGACATTGTGTCATAAATCCATGAATTCTGCATTATCACATGCAGGTGAAATGCTAAGTGCTATTATTATTTATATTTAATTGTACAAGACAAACAGAGGCTAATTAGGTGTTAATGTTGTCCCAAAAAATGTATTCACAGTATTACAGAAATTAATACTTTTATTCAGTAAGGATGCATAAATTGATCAAAATTGACAGTAAAGATGTTTATAACGTTACAAAAGATTTCCATTTTAAATGCATACTGTTCTCTCTATTCTTTAAAGAATCATGAAAAAATCTATCACGGTGTTACAAAAATATTAAGCAACTGTTGTCAACAATAAGAAATGTTTTTTGAGCAGCAAATCAGTATATAAGAATGATTTCTGAAGGATCATGTGACACTGAAGAAATGATGCTGAAAATTCAGCTTTCCCATCACAGGAATAAAATACATTTTAAAATGTATTACAATTAAATTAAAAAGTTAAATTATATTGTAAAAATATTTTCAAACGTTACTGTTTTATTTTTTAATTCAAATAAATGCAGCCTTGGTGAGACAATAATGTGTGTGTGTGTGTGTGTGGAATCACCCAAAAAATGTCCCATGATGTATTCAAATTATAAACGACAAATAAAATAATCCAGTTTACTGCTCAGATCGAGTGCAATGTCCTGGGGGAAAAAACAGCTAAATATGTTCAGTTTTACTTTTTTTATTTATGAATTCTACAGTATTCTACAGTCCCATGATACATGCAAATCGTAAACAGCGAAAAAAGAGGCAGTTTTCTGTTCATAACGTGCGCATAATTGGCAGCATCCCCCCAGATCGACCGATAACTTTGATCTTATTTTACCGTCTAGGTTTTTATGCTTCAAAAGAAAACGATGCGTGCAGTGATGTCACCGTGACATTGAATCATGACTGAGTGTCTCAGAGAAATGCAGGAGATGAATGAAAATATGAAGTGTTTGCTGCTTTTATTGGAGAGCGAGAGGAAGGAGGCCTGGTTGGCAGACATTTACCCTCAGATGTCTCCCTCAGAGTGAGAAAGAATGAGAATGACACAGCCACAGTGTTTCCCATGGATTCATGCTTGTGTTTTTTCGTGCTTTCTTGCCTCTTACAAATGTCAAGCATCTTAATTAACGTTCTGACTGAAATATTAATGCTCACTGCAGATACATCATTAATATTCATCCAAAAGCAGCCCAAAATCATGTTAATATTTCACGTGTTACCAAAGATTTAACATGATGTACTTGTGTAACGTGTGTACTTGAATGTGCACTCTGGCTTTATAAAAACAAACAGCCACTGAGGCAGTATAATGAATAAATTATACAAAGAAAATGCAATCATCTCTGCCTAAAAACAAGGAGCGATGAAGAGCCTTTAGGAATACTCAACACGTTCAGCTGTCTATATTTGGAATGGGGTTTATATGTAAACGGCACGCATGTGCGAATGTGTATGTGTGAATCATCTGACCGTCCTGGCAACATTTCTGAACGATGAGACACTGAGAGAGAGAGCGAGAGAACTTCACAAGGACAAGGAGAACAGAAGATATAAATTTATACTGTATAAACATCAGACAGACAGATAGACAGATAGATTTTAAAATATATATATTCTATACTATTTTGTTAAAATAAATGAAATATAAAACACTAAAATCATTTTAAATGCTACAAGTGAATTTAGGCATAACAACATTATAATGTGACACATAAACAGAGAGAGAGCGAGAGAACTTCACAAGGACAAGGAGAACAGAAGATATACATTTATACTGTATAAACATCAGACAGACAGATAGACAGAAAGACAGAAAGATAGACAGATAGATAGATAGATAGATAGATAGATAGATAGATAGATAGATAGATAGATAGATAGATAGAAATTTTAAAATATATATATTCTATACTATTTTGTTAAAATAAATGAAATATAAAACACTAAAATCATTTTAAATGCTACAAGTGAATTTAGGCATAACAACATTATAATGTGCCGCATTAGATAACGGCAAAGGTCATTTAAATAAAAAAATCCAGGAAATTCAGACAATTATTTATCTAATTTCATAAAAATAAAAAAATAAATGATTATAAATAAATTATATCATCGTCATAAAAAAACGAATAGTAGCAATGATCAATAAGGTATATATCGTTAAGATTTTTCAGTTCAAACAGCAAACTTATTCTATGCCAGCATACAAAAATAGATATCCACAGTTATCCACAATTTTTACTGTACATTACAGCATTTTAATTATAGTGTGCACATCTGTTTTAAAACAACAAAACAGTACTTAAAGGGATAGTTTTCCCAAAAATGAAAATTGTGTCAACATTTACTCACCCTCAAGTTGTACCAAACCTGTATGAATTTCTCTCTTCTGTTGAACACAAAATATGATGTTTTGAAGAATGTAGTTACTCAAACAGTCGATGGACCCCATTGACTTCCATAGTATTTTTTTTCCTACTATGGAAGTCAATGGCTACCGTCAACTGTTTGAGTAACTACATTCTTCAAAATATCTTCTTTTGTGTTCAACAGAAGAAAGAAACTAATACAGGTTTGGAACAACTTGAGGGTGAGTAAATGACAACATTTTCATTTCTGGGTGAACTATCCCTTTAAGCTATTTGTGCATCTCATATTAGTAACAGCCCAAATTCCTATCACTGCATCCCTGGATGGATCTTCTGAAGCAATTGTGGATTTGGATTTGATTCCAAGGTATTCTGAACTCCAGTGTCAGAGGTGATAGAAGCAGATAAAAGAAAATGAGAAACAGAAGATGAAAGCTTATTTGCAGAGCACTTTGCTCTCTCGTTCTCTCTCTCCCTGTCTATCTCACCGTGGCCTATCACCATGGAGACAGACAGCTGTTACAGGTAGGGCAGAGGCGAGTGACATGCGTTCTCCTTATCATTCCAGAGGTGATCCTACACCAGTCTACACACCCCCTCTCTCTTTCAGCTTCACAACCTTTCTCCACACCTTTCAAAAGCACAATGGACAAACTCAACGGTGTTAAAACAGGTGCACATAATCAATAATCATCATCCACCTGATTTCACACAATTCCCAGATAAAAAAAAAGAGGCCAAACACCTTATTCAGCCAAACAGGTTGAGTGCGCACACATACACAAAGTCAGCGAAACAAAAATCAGCACTAATAAAAAGAAGCCCATCGTGCAGTAATAAGACCCCAGTGTTTGAAAAGCACACTCTGCAAATGTGCGTCCGCTGAACTCCAGATTTCTCTCGAAGCAGAGGTAGTTGTACAAGACATACGGCGAGGGTTTGTTCCTAGATGCTGATGTCAGGGCACCTGTCAGAGGTTTTTCACTGCAATGTTAGAGTGGCGTGCTGCAATTCGGTCAGCGTTTGGTGGCGGTGCTGCAGAGTGCACGTGCTACTGCTTTTGTGTGTGTGTGTGTAAGTAAAAAAAAAAAAAAAGAAAGACTGAGCAGCAGTCAAACCTATCAGGTCAAATGTGACAGCTAGTTCATAAAACTAAATCCCCAGGGTGTGTTTAAGTGTGTGCATGTGTTTAGAGTTGGCTCAAAGAGCACCGTACTCACCATAAGCAGGCAGACGGCAGATTCGGGCATCAGTTGCACAGCCATGATGTCTATACTGCAAACAAGCGTTTAAGTAATGTTCAAGTAGCGTGCCGAAACCCTAAAGGCAACCGTCACGCTCTATAACACCACCAAAATTGTCCAGGCAATGTTTAGTTAATGCTCAAGAAATGTATTGTATACTCTTTCACAGGACACTGTACAATAGTTTCCCGTTCCCGTGGCCATACGCTCCCTACTTCTCCCCTCAACGTCTTCCCCTCCGTTCAGAAATCCCAAAGCACTGTTCAAGCTCCGTCCTTGATCCAAATGAAACGTCTCTTCTTTGATCTCCAACAGCCTGTTAGACTCCCTCCTCCCTGAGGAAGAACACACACATGCACGCACTCGCACACACATACGGTCCGAGAGGAGGCAGAGACTGCCGTTTCAAATGACCAAGCAGCACTGCAGACACACATGCGCTCTCACGTTCACAAATCCGACTGATACAACCAAACACGGCACTGAGAGAGAGAGAGAGAGAGAGAGAGAGAGAGAGAGAGAGAGAGAGAGAGAGAGAGAGAGAGAGAGAGAGAGAGAGAGAGAGAGAGAGAGAGAGCGTGCCCACCAATCAATGAACACACAGAAATCATATCAAGTACCATGAGGCCACTTAGGATACAAGCAAACACACACACCTTCCCTTTCTCTAAAAGGATTGATTTGTAAGTGCCAGTAGACAGTTATAGCATCACTTTGCCTAAATTAAAAGAAAAAAATGAATAATGCAGAAGAAGAATGAGTGCTTGCTACTGTATTACTATTGTTTATACATAATGTAAAGGATTTGAACAAACCATTAACCAGTGTTTAACTCAACATTTCATTTGTGCTTTAAATCAGGGTGTGGCAATTTCGGAGAAAAAAAAAAACAGATTTACATTAAAAGAGGGACCTGAGGCATATCTAGACTAGAATATCAAAGACTTGAGCCTTTAAGCAACCCCTTAGTAACCACCCAGAACAACCTAGCAACTACATAGCAATATGCAAAAAAACTCTTAGCAACTGCATAGTAACACCCTGGCAACCACCTAAAACACCCTAGCATCATGGTAGTGACATTTCCACAGGAAAGCACCAGTAAGAAACCACCCAGGAGCCACCCGCAGCAACTGCAAACCAACAAGATTAAAAATCCATCAAAAAACCTACACTGTAAAAAAAATATTGTTGGTTTAACTAACAAAGAGGAACCTGGTTGCCATGCAGGTCAAAAGTTTGAGTTCAAATTAAAAAATGTTGTTAGAAAGAGATTAGTTCAACATAAACTCAAAATATTATCTGAACAACATTAGTGAATTTAAGCTGATTTGTCAAAAGAAAAAAGTTGTGATAAATCATGAAAATATTGTGCAATATTGTTTTGTGCAATATTGTACAGAGCAAACGCATAGAAACACCCTGGTAACAACCCACAGCACCATGGCGATAACTTTTAATCTGTCTGTCTGTCTGTCTGTCTGTCGCTATGCAAGCATCACATTTTCTTCAGAAACCGTAAAAATCTAGATCTAATCTGTGCTTTTGTTCTTGGTCCAATGAATGAATGAGAAAGAAAGAGCGATAGTGAGAGGAGCCTCAGGGGACCTAACATACTTTCCCCAAACATATGATTAGATATAGCAACTCTCCCTCTCTTTTTCACACAATCCACAAGGTGAGAAGGCAGCACTTTTTTAGAGTCTGCTTTTCCTTATGGGATCTCGTCCCATGTGACACTACCTCAAAAGGGTTAAAAGCACTATCCCTTTGCTTTGTGTAGTTTTACAGAAGCTCACACACCTGGGTCTCCCTCTTTCGCTCTCTCTCTCTCTCCACACGTGTTTTTTCCTTGGCTGGCTCTTCCAACCCACACAGGACTAATTATCCCTCCAGAGCAGCAGTGGACTAACAAAGATAAATGAAGTCACACTCGCTGTCTGACTCGATACATCAGGGTGGGGGTATTCGGGTGTGGCAGAAGGTGCCAGGACAGAATCAAAACCCATGTACATTATTTTTTTTGTAATAACTCTGCCAAAACAGTGCGTGCTGAGGGTTAATTCATGTGACAGTAGTGCTGTGGTCAAGATACACTTTAGTCTTTTTTGCTTCAGTTATGTGAGGAATAAAATTTTTGAAATAAAAGCATTCAATGCACTACCTAGTTTCAGTCTAGTCCAAAAAGATCACATGCTAACTATAAGCTAAGCTATCTACTGCATGTCTCTTGTCTCCTTATTTTTTTACTCTCTATGCTCATCTATCTTACTTTTTGGTCAATAAGCACGATTTTTGAAGAGCTTGTGCAGTCCGTCCTGTATTGTCTCTCTTTTAAAAAGCATACCAAAAAAGATTACTTTACACTACTGTCAGTCAGTAAGATTTTTCAATTTGATTTGTTTTTGAAAGATTGAAAGTCTCTTATGTTCACCCAGGCTGCATTTATTTACAGAAGTTATAAGCAAATATATATATATATATATATATATATATATATATATATATATATATATATATATATATATATATATATATATATATACACACACTCACCTAAAGGATTATTAGGAACACCTGTTCAATTTCTCATTAATGCAATTATCTAATCAACCAATCACATGGCAGTTGCTTCAATGCATTTAGGGGTGTGGTCCTGGTCAAGACAATCTCCTGAACTCCAAACTGAATGTCAGAATGGGAAAGAAAGGTGATTTAAGCCATTTTGAGCGTGGCATGGTTGTTGGTGCCAGACGGGCCGGTCTGAGTATTTCAAAATCTGCTCAGTTACTGGGATTTTCACGCACAACCATTTCTAGGGTTTACAAAGAATGGTGTGAAAAGGGAAAAAACATCCAGTATGCGGCAGTCCTGTGGGCGAAAATGCCTTGTTGATGCTAGAGGTCATGTTGAGACATTCAGATGGTAGAGTCAGAATTTGGCGTAAACAGAATGAGAACATGGATCCATCATGCCTTGTTACCACTGTGCAGGCTGGTGGTGGTGGTGTAATGGTGTGGGGGATGTTTTCTTGGCACACTTTAGGCCCCTTAGTGCCAATTAGGCATCATTTAAATGCCACGGCCTACCTGAGCATTGTTTCTGACCATGTCCATCCCTTTATGGCCACCATGTACCCATCCTCTGATGGCTACTTCCAGCAGGATAATGCACCATGTCACAAAGCTCGAATCATTTCAAATTGGTTTCTTGAACATGACAATGAGTTCACTGTACTAAAATGGCCCCCACAGTCACCAGATCTCAACCCAATAGAGCATCTTTGGGATGTGGTGGAACGGGAGCTTCGTGCCCTGGATGTGCATCCCACAAATCTCCATTAACTGCAAGATGCAATCTTATCAATATGGGCCAACATTTCTAAAGAATGCTTTCAGCACCTTGTTGAATCAATGCCACGTAGAATTAAGGCAGTTCTGAAGGCGAAAGGGGGTCAAACACAGTATTAGTATGGTGTTCCTAATAATCCTTTAGGTGAGTGTAGATAGATATATCAAAAAGGGGTCAAAAAGTTCTGAAGGCGAAAGGTGGTCAAACACAGTATTAGTATGGTGTTCCTAATAATCCTTTAGGGGAGTGTATATATATATATATATATATATATATATATATATATATATATATATATATATATTAGGGCTGTCAAAATAACGCGTTTATTTCGATGCATTAATCTGAGAAAAAATAACGCGTAAAAAAAAATAACGCAGATTAATCCATTTCGTATTGACCTTTCACCCAGAGCCGTTCTAGAAGGAGGGAGACGAGAACGCGCTGCCTGGATCATTGATTGGAACAGTTACTTATAAAAGATGGCCTGATGGAAGTGTTGATAAAAAGTCGTCTGCCGCAAGGAATTTGCATATCACCAGAGTTCGTCAACTCTAAAGTACCACATAAATGCAAAGCATCCAGGAGTTAATGTTAATCCGGAGGTACAACCTAGCACGTCCCGTCATACCAACTCTAGCAGTCAACGTCATCTTCAAACTTAAACCACACTCGAGCAAACACTGAAGCGCTAACTTAGCAAATCTGCGTGCGTGAGCGAGTGAGTGTGTGTGTGTCTGAGAGAAAGCTTGTGTGAGTGAGTGAGTGAGTGCGTGCGTGTGTGTGTGGTAACAGTCCAAAAAAAGAGAGCAGCCTTGAGCTCTGAGAATGTCAAGCTACGTTTTCTCAGTGACTGGCAGACAGAGAAGTAGAAGAGAAGCAGATGTGTCTGACTACAATTTAAAAATGAGAAATTGTTGATTTTTTTGTGTAAAATGTGGTAAAAGGGGCTGATTTTTTTTTTTATTGAAGGTTTATGTTCAATTGCCCTGGAATTGATATTGCACTATGTTAAACTTTTGGTCTCTTGCCTGAGTTTATTCATGGCACATACAAGAGAAATAGTGTTGACATTGAGGGGAGTGTTTGTGTTACTTTATTCATTGTGTCCCCTATAACTGTGGCCTGAGATGCCTTGTAGAGTGAAAAATCTTTTTTGAATTTATTTCCTCAGCATATTATTATTAGGTCATATTGTTGATTGTTTTTGTATTTGAACAGTGAAAATAATAATAAAAGAGTTTTTGAACTTTAATGTCACTAATGCGGATTATTCATTGATTATTTTGAATTGAAATATGTAAAATACTTTCACAGCAAAAATGATGTATGCGATTAATTTAGATTAATTAATCACAGAGTATGTAATTAATTAGATTAAAATTTTTAATCGATTGACAGCCCTAATATTTATATCTCCTGATCACTAGGTGGCACTGTGCCAAAACTGGGTAGGTACCCTGAGGTCATGGTTATCATAACACACACCAAGTTTGGTCTGAATACGCTAAAGTGTTGCAGAGATATAGCCTCACGTTCACTTTGGCATTCTCTTAGTAGAATTCGTTTGAGTTCTTTGAGAACGGTTTGACTAATCGACTTGAATTCCATGTTTTTTTGTCGGCATTGTCTGAAGAAGATTTAGGAGAAGGTCTAGGAGGCGTTCGAAAAAGAAGTTTTTCAAGGAAAATTAATGACGAAAATGACGTCATGCAAATCGAATCGTCTTGAGCCAAGGAATCTGAGAAAAAAAGTTGTTTCAAGCCCATACAGTTCAAAAGTTATTAGCATAAACATGAGTGCAAATTTGGACGGTTGGCGGTGCAACAGGGATTGAGTTAGAGACTCCAAAATTGTCCAGAAATGTTCAGACTGTCCTCTATCTGTGTGCCAAATTGTACTACTTTTAGTTTTATGGGTTGCCATAGACTCAAGAGAGAAAGAAAAAGAAGAAGAATTAGAAGACGACAACTAACGATTGCAATAGCCCTACATTGCTTGGCCCCTAAATAGCTGTATTTTTATTTTAAATGTAATTTATCCCTGTGATGGCAAAGCTGAATTTTCAGCAGCATTACTCCAGTGTAACATATCACTCTTGTTATGCCCTACTGGGGACTTACAGTGTGTAGTTCAGGTAAGAGCTACCCTGTTGAAGACCTCCGGGAATGTTCTGTCCCTTTGCCTTCATCTCTCCTCTCTGTGGGGGTTTTAAATGTCAGATGAAGAAAAGATCAAAAAATCCCAACCAGAAGAGGGCAGAGGCCAATCTTGATACGCTTGAAGTCAAATCCTGCTGCCGTTTTAAACTGTCTGGAAAATAAACAAGATGTGTCAGTGTCACACACATGAGTGAAAAAGGTCTCATTTACATAAACGATTCAGCTTATATAAACTAGGTTTTGGCATCTGATTTTATTGTTAAGACTATAGCTAAACTCACCATAGATGTATAGGCTACCTGAATGATACCTCTCAGATTGTACTATTACTTTTTAAAAATGATTTTGGATGAGTTTTTGCAGACAAAAATGTAGCTGTGTTTTCAATTGTAAAAATAGCTTTAATAACACACATATTGGGCAAAAAAATAAATAAAGCAAAATGCATGTCAGCTGCTGGTAAAATAATTTGTATACAGTATGTAAAACATCTTCAGTGATGATATAGAAGACTTGCAAACAGTCTCACCGCACCAAGCAAATAAAGTATATACTTAAATTAAATCAACCTAAACCAGCTGAGAATATAAAGTATCTCCCATGGGATCTGGGAAGACTACAAGTGGGAGGAAAATCAATACCATCTAGTACTGCAATAAGATTTTAAGACAATACCGAATCAATACACAGACGTATTGAGTATTGATTTTAATTATTATTTTTGTTTACAAATTTATGATTTTTTTTTAGTTAATATAATGCAAAACCACTACATAACTTAATTAGATAAGTGAATTTATGTTATGCTTTGCCAAATGAGTCATACTGAAGTCAAATATAACAATATTCATTGCAATGCATTAAAATTTATAGGATTCAGACTATAGCAATAGAATACATTAAAAGAATGCAATATGCAATATGTTCTCACAATCTAAATGAGTGTCAGCTATGAGAGAAGAGCATTTAAAGGTCCATCATATAGCCATTTGTAGCCAGATCTGTATTGATCTTGTCGCTAGACAACTAAATCATTCACACCTAGCCGCATAATAGTTGACACAAAACTTGCATGTTTGAACTGTGTGTGTGTGTGAGTGTTTATGTTTATATATATATATAACTATTCGGGGTATCAATAATAATTTGGAGTCTAATGCATCATTAACTGATAAATTAATTAATTAACATCATCATCACAAGAACAGGTTAATACTTCTGGTTTTCAGACAAAAAAAGTTGGGCATGCTTATGTAGAATGATTAATGCTTTTACATTCTCCATAATTGGGAAAAAAACATTGAAAGTCCCATTCGGATTGTATGAAATTAATACTTGAAAGGTAGTGTTCATGTGTTTCTCCCTAATACATTTATTGTAAAAACTGTGGGCTTCATGAACAGAAAAACTTCCGCCTAAAATCACTTTATCACGATAGAGTGATCGAGGAAGAAATAACCCTGTGCAAGAGTGATTTGCTTTCTGTGCCTTATTGATATAATAAAGCATGCAGCACTCAAGTTAGAATTCAATTATAATATCACACAATGAGGTTGAATTGAATTGAATTGAGTCTCAAAGCGCTTTTATTTTGAGTGGCTGCTGAATGACATGCTTTTGAAAACTCAGTGCATTCAGTAAAGCTCATTTTAAATGACCTTCTCTTAAAAATTCAATATTTAAAAAAACCTACAGTATTAAATCTCAAATCAGACTGATCACCTAGAAATGTTACAATTGTAGAATTGATAGCTAACATCATCATAAATAATTATAAACTATTACTGATTTTATTACTATTATACAAAAGGGTTTTTTTTAAGTATATCCTTTAACAGACACAAATAATAATTTACTAGGGGCGGCAGTGGCTCAGTGGTTCATGTAGGTTGTCTACAAAAAACCGAAAGGTTGGTGGTTCAATCCCCGGTTCCACCTGACCAAGTGTCAAGGTGTCCATGACCAAGACACCTAACCCCAGCTGCTCCCGACGAGCTGGATGGCGCCTTGCATGGCTGACACCGCCGTCGGTGTATGAATGAGTGAGTGAATGGGTGAATGTGAGGCAAATTGTAAAGTCCTTTGGTGGCCATTGGGTCTGTGAAAGCGCTATATAAATGCAGTCCATTTATTTACTATTATCGTTGTTAATAATTGTTAATGTTAATAATAATAATATTCATTTTTTTATATAGATGGGAAAAGTTCAGATACAAACACACCAGGAAATGAAAAAAAAACAAGGATACTGTGTATGTTTTGTATAATAGCCTACAAATGTATGTGTTTGCATTTTTGTAACAATTTTGCTGCATTTTGTAACATTTTTGTGATTTTGTAATCTAATCTAGAACTTTCGATGAAACAATAAAACAAAAAAACAAAAAAGATCCCTTTTAATTTCCTTTAAGTGGAATTCTATTATTTTAGAGAATAATACTGGAATAAATATTTTAATCAACACAACAGTGCCCTCAGCTGGAATTGATCAATTAAATCTCACACACTAACCTGACTGCAGTGAGTGGCTGTGGCATGGTAAATCTCTTTATTCACAGCCATTCACACAAAGCTAAGCAGTAAAGAAAGGCATAGCATAATTATTATTGGCAATATTCGCGTATACTGGCACTAATAAGCAAGCAGTAAAAAGGTTACTGGAAAAGAGCTTAGTGTACAACATAGGGTCACTTCCAGAACTCAATCCTTTCTTTCCCAGTCATTAAAGAGCGTTTAAAATAAGTCACAACAACTTCCACGACGCATTAATCACTGGAGACATTCAAAATTATGCCCATTTGCCTGGTTACAATAACCAAATCCTGGTTTGCAAATTCCAGTTAGGCCCTGCTGTAGCATCCACGTCAGCTACAAGTACAAGTTGAGCGCACTGTCAAAAGCAAATTATCTCTAAAAGTCACGTGACACGTTAGACAAGCCACTATACTGAAATATTACCATAGTATTATTATTAAAAAGGTAGTCCAAATGTACTTTAAAAAGGTACATTTTAAAAGATCCAAAACAACAACAACATAGTTATACAGGTTGAATTTTTTTTTTTACCTGCAGCTAGATTCATTCCCAAGTTGCACGTGCAGGGTGTGAAATGTATAAAGACAGTTTTCATCGCTGACAGATGATAAAAAGATTTTAAGGTTTTGTTTCAATTTACTGTAGGTAAATATCCACTTATTCCAGCCCTCTTATTGATTTATGTGCCATGTCATCTACGTCTCTCGCGCTACTTTTTTGATGAGTAAAAATCGCTCCAAACGATTCAGTGAGCTGTTCGAATCATTTGATCAAAACCACGAACAGATTCAAACAGATTCATTGAAAATAACTGAGTCAACTGACTCAAGAGTTTATTTACGAATATGGAATCGCTAGTCCTGATTAACGTAGTCGTACACTGTACATAATACACAAATTAAGGATTATGTCATTGAAAATGTAAAAATGTAATATCATGATAAACTGCCAAACATTGCTCTTTCAAAGTCACTTTCACCTGTACTTCAGTGACCATGACCATTAATAATTATGCTATGCCTTTCTTTACTGCTTAGCTTTGTGTGAATGGCTGTGAATAAAGAGATTTACCATGCCACTCACTGCAGTCAGGTTAGTGCGTGAGATTTGATTTATTCAATTCCAGCTGAGGGCACTGTTGTGTTGATTTGTAGAATCTGCCTGCCTTTTAAAATATTTATGTGATCAGGTCTGATTCTGTATTTTTTACCAGAATATTGTCAGCAAGCTGATGTTTCCATAGACCACACATACCCCTTATTTAAGAGTTCATATGGCATGCTTAGTATGTCAATATAACATACAGATAACGTGAATATTAAAATATTGAATTGGAAGAGATGAATGAACAATCACATTGTGTGATTTAAAGGGATAGTTCACTTTGAAATTAATTTTTGGTATGTTTTAGCTTACCTCAAGGGCATCCAAGAAGTAGGTGTCTTTGTTTCCACAGTAGTTTCAATTTTGAAATTTTTAGGTCAAACCGTTCTTGTCTGTCAGTCATTTAATGCAGGTCTATGGTCACCACCTCAAAGAGCATGCACAGAGAAGTCCAAATTAAACATGATTTAATGACTCGTATATGTAAGTACACATTGATGGCCTAAGACACGAAACGAGCGGTTTGTGTGAGAAAACGAACAGTATTTATATCGTTTTTACCTCTTGTAACCACAGCCACCGTGGCCACGTCCAAGTGATCTGAGGGCGCGGGCGCGGGCGCGGGCGCTTCGGTCTGCGCAAGCGCCGGAAAGCGCCGGAAGTGATCTCTCGCGCGTGCACATTGTTTACACAGATATTTCGGAAGTGTTACCTTTCACTGTGAAGATCTAAACATATTTAGATATACAGGAAATCGCAATGGAAGACGATTTCGATACATCAACCATAGACAGTAAAAGAAATGGACACAGCAGCGACCCCATTGATTTCAACGGAGAAGACTGAAGCCCGATTATTGCACTTCCTGCCTGATGTCTGAGCGACTGCGCAGGCTCAAACTGAGCTTAACAACAGTCTGACATTTGTAAATCTTCTAGTATCTGTGCCAAGACAAATCCGAATCACCTAATTCCTCAAAAACGTTGTTGAAATATTTTGTCCCATTGCTTTATGGACTCGCTATCTATGGGCTTCTCCCTTGACTTTATGCCTCCATGTCCCGTACAGAAACGCGCTGCAAAAGTTCACAACACAACCAAATACAGAAACGCGCTGCAAATAACACAGACCACAACGGAAATGTTTCCAGGGGAACCAAATAAGTGACGAACCCGGCTGGGACGTGCTTCCCTATGCCCTACTCCCTTCGAAGGGCAGACGGCAGAACCCTTAAAGTGGGCCTTTGGAGTGAGCAGGGGTCTACAGGGTTCCCCCGGATCCGTAAAAAGTCTTAAAAAGTCTTAAATTAGATTTTTAAAATATAAGGCCATAAAAAGTCTTAAAAAGTCTTATTTTTACTTATGAAAGGTCTTAAATTTTAGATGACACTTCGACATATCTAAATGTTTTCCAAATTAAAACTATCTAATTAGCGTAGTATTATTTTTTATTATTCTATCTTTGTGGATTTGCTTGTTCACGTGACAATTTGCATCACATTCGCGGCAGAATAACGTCTGTCTCCTGCACGCGAGAGAGGAGAGAAGAAGAAAGTTGGCAATGTCAGTTCAGTCGTAAGTTCATTCTTTATGTCCTTAGTGGTGTGCGATGTGTATTGTCTATAATGATATTGTAATCATTGTTTTAACGATGTATGAGGCACTGTGAGCTGACATCGCATTTGTCTCTCGTGCTTTCACTGCGTGTGTCAGTGCAGTTGTAGGCCTATGTCCCCAAATTAGTTTTTGTCTTATATTTATATCATATTCTGTTCTTATATTAGAATATCACATCAGTAAGAGTGCCGTTTTCCCGTGCACAAGTGTGATATATTTATGTTATACAATAGTTAAATTAAAAATGAATTAACATGAGTTACTTTTTAGACACTATATTGTCAATATTGTTTGTTTTCCCTTTATTTCGTCGACTAGAATTTCAAAATGAAACCGTAGCAGAGTCTTAATGCAACAGACTTAACCTTGACTGAAATCCACGTTTTGAACGAGTCATTTTAACGATTCAATGAACAATCACTTGTTTCTTTCCCGAATGAATCAGCCGTTTGAACAAATCGGTTGAATGAATGAATCCCTCAACTCCATAGACAGTATGCTCAACTCGCTTACGGTATTAGGACAGTGACTTGCCGCCGCCTACTGGCGGTTTTAGTTTCATATTTAAAGTACCCTTTAATTAAAACGTTAAAATTAGAAATCATTTCATATTTAAATATTGAATATTGATTTAAAAAAAACTCTCATAGCTTTATTTATGCAATTGTAAATGGAGTGTAAATATTAATGCCACTTCTGATGCCGCTTTTGTGTGACCTCTGCACTGCAAAGATGGATTTTGATTGAATGATTTAATTTGACTGGTAACGGTGGTACTGTATAATTATTGTGTAATTAAGTATTATTGTATAAATAAGTATAATTACTGTACAATTTAATTTGAATAATTTGAATGTTAGTAGGCTATTTGACATAAAAGGTGATGCGTAACTCTAAATAAGTTTAGAAAAAATGTCCACATATAGGTGAAAATGCCCCTGGAAATCAATTTAAGGTGGCAAATATTGCACATTAATTAATAATTTCTGTCACTACTGTGAACTGACCACTGCATAGAATATGAAAAATATGAATATCTTCGTGAGTCTGCTGTCAACAACAGGCCTAAACCAGCCAATGCACCAGCACAAAAACACAATCAGTAAAATATCATCTAATTATTATCAACAAAACGTTTAAAATATCGAGATATATTTTTGTCAATATTGCACACCCCTAATGTACGGTATTAATTTTGATTTCTTCAGGTCTTAAAAAGGTCTTAAAAAGCCTTAAATTTGACTTTAAAAAGTGTGCAGGAACCCTGCTCTAGTGTGCTGTTAGGCAGCCGTGTGGAGCGCACTTGATGAAGGAGCAACGAAAGACAACGTAATTCCTCATTATTTTCACCTGGGATGTTCCCATGACAACGCAACACGGTGTCCATCAGCTGGTCTTACGACAGATATATAATGCTGTTAACATAACGGATGCAAATACATTTTTATTTTTAGTTTACAAAAAAGCTTTTAAAATATGCGTTATATATCTGTGTCTCAACTTTAAAATTTTGGACCCTACATTACCTAACATTTCTTACGAAACTTTTCTTTATGAAAATGTAATAACATGAAACAATTTGCAGCCTACAGTGTAACTGATGTATAGATAAATATCTTTCCTTCATGTTTTTCTTCTTTATCTTTTTTATTTATTTATTTTAGTTTCCATCTCATTGTTCTTTTCTCATTTGTATTCTGATGGCATTGAACATATTGTTAATACATTTTGTACATTGTAGGCTATACAAGTTGTATGTCATAAAAAAAAGGTAATCTCTGTATGTTTTGCACAAATAAATAAATAAATAAATAAAGTAGGCTATAATTTTAAGCTGTAAGCACCAGCACACATAGATTTATGGATATCTATGCCAGCACGTCCCAGCCGGGTTCGTCACTTATTTGGTTCCCCTGGAAACATTTCCGTTGTGGTCTGTGTTATTTGCAGCGCGTTTCTGTATTTGTGTTGTGAGCTTTTGCAGCGCGTTTCTGTATTTGGGTTGTGTTGTGAGTATTTGGAGGCGGAGCACACGTGTTGTGAAACTGATGAAGATGTTTTCCTAATTTGCGGGTGTTTTTTTTATTTGCACGCGTTTTTTTCTATTTGCGTTTTATTTTATTTGCATGTGTTTTTTTCTATTTGCACGCGTTTTTTTATATTTGCATGTGTTTTCTTCAGTTGCATTACGTTGAGCTCTCTCGGCCACCATAGTAAGAGATTTTTTTTTTAATTAAAAAAAAAAATTAATATAGAGAATTCAAGTACAAACAATTAAGGCATAAATCAACGATCATACAGTTGTATTCGTGTTGATAGATCACTTAGAAAAACGAACATATAAGAAGAAAAGAAAAGAAACGAAAGGGGGTGAGGGTCTTAGTCCAATAACAGAAACAATTCCAAAACGGAAAGAAGTTTCAGGGCATTTCTGTCATCCAATGAAGAGATTTTACCAAGAACTTCAAGTCATTCTTCCATCCATTAAAAAGGGGTTTGGTTTTTAAATATTTACATCTGTGGATGAAGTGTTTACCTAAAACAATCAGATTGTTTATCAAAAAATCTAAGTTATTATCATTAAAAAAAACTCCAAATTTAATTGAGCTCACATTCAAAGGGAGAAGCGATATCTCCTTAGATTGTAGCCAACTCTGAAATGTAAACCAAAATTCTTGTACAAATTCGCAATTAAAGAAAATATGTTCAACAGTCTCAATTTCCTATTCACAAAATCCACATGAATTATTTTCCCAATTGAATCTTTCATGTAAAAAGTAATTAGATGGATAAATGTCATTCAATATTTTAAATGTCACTTCTTTTGCCTTAGGAAAGATTGGGTAAGATAAATACCGTTTTATTCTTTTTTTTGCCTCTCCGTCACTGAAATCTTTTAGAACATATTTTCTTTTCAGTTGACCAGAGAAATACTGTTTAGATTACACATTTCTAATAAACTTATTTGTAAACTGTTTACTATTTAAAATAACTCCTTCAATACACAGAGGTCTCATTTCTGATTGAGTGTTCGATTACATTACAAACTGTTTAATCATCATTTTCGGGGGTGCTGGGATGGCCTTTAACACTTTATTGTACTCTCTCATTGGGCACTGGAAATTGAATTTATCACAAAAATCTCTATAATTCAACAAATCACCAAAATTATCCATCAAATGTGTTAACGCCCATATTCCTTTTTCCATCCAAGTTCCTAAAACGTCTCGGTTACGTATGTAACCCTCGTTCCCTGAGTACAGGGAACGGAGACGTGTCGTCGGGGGAGTTCCCTGACGAATTGGGATCACGCTAGGGAGCCTATTGCCTTTGAGAGAATTAAAACGAGCCAATGGAATTGGCATGCAAAATTTGCATTCCGCAGCCCGCCTACCAGCGCGGGTATAAAAAGCGGAAGTAAATATTGCGTAATGCTTTTCGCTGAGGAGCCGAACAGTGTCCAGTCCTCCGCGAAGGTACAGCAACATGGCGAAGGGACGACACGTCTCCGTTCCCTGTACTCAGGGAACGAGGGTTACATACGTAACCGAGACGTTCCCTTTCGTCCTGGGAACTCCGACGTGTCGTCGGGGGAGTTCCCTGACGAATTGGGATCCCTAACAAAACGCCATGGTGCTGGCCCCTTCCAGCGCCCAGCTAAGCTACCCAAGCAGTTTTACAAATTACGGGAGCTAGCAAGGGAATCGCACTGCTGTTCCGCAAGACCCGCACAGTGGATAGGATAACACTGGGAAAGCGTGCCCAACCCGTAAACAGGGGAAGGGAACGCTGCGGAAGCCAGATGCCTGAAGAAGGCCTGGAATACACATATGTACTAGCCCAGGGGGATAGTGAAACATATGGCAGTCCCTGAGGTAGTCCCCTCCAAGGGGAGTGGGAGCGTACTCAACAGGGACGACAGAACGAGTCTGTCAAGGGGAAGACACGGCTAGACTGCACGTGGCATAATGGGTCACCGAAGAGACCACTGGACATAACACCCAGTCTACACAACAACTCCCATAGAGGTAGTAGACCTGGCGCCGGCGGTCCGCCACGCCTGGCACCGAAGGGGTGATGGAGGAACTCACGAGGCTAACCAACGTATGGCGCCAACGGAGCGAAAGACGCACGTATCCGGCTGAGGCACGGAGTGGCGTAGCAAGCCGACACAACCTATTCCCTCGCACCACTGGCCGTAGCGAGTACTCGGGAGGAAATAGGTTCCACACGTAGGCTATAGAATCTAGCGAACGTGTTCGGTGTCGCCCAGCCCGCAGCTCTACAAATGTCTGTCAGCGAGGCGCCTTGAGCCAACGCCCAGGAGGCGGCAACACCTCTTGTAGAGTGAGCACGCAACCTGGGAGGACAAGGCTCACCCGAAGCTTCATACGCTTGGGTGATAGCATCCACTAACCAGTGAGCTAACCTCTGCTTGGAGACGGCCTTCCCCTTCTGCCGGCCTCCGTAACAGACAAAGAGCTGGTCTGAGGTCCTGAAGCTTTGCGTTCTGTCAGTGTAAACCCGCAGGGCGCGGACTGGACAGAGAAAAGCTAGGGCTGGGTCTGCCTCCTCCTGGGGCAGCGCTTGCAGGTTCACTACCTGATCCACGAAGGGAGTGGTAGGAACCTTGGGCACATATCCGGGCCGGGGTCTCAATATAACGCGAGAAAGGCCCGGCCCGAACTCTAGGCACGATTCGTCGACCGAAAAAGCTTGCAGATCCCCGACCCTCTTAAAAGAGGCCAATGCCAACAGGAGCGCTGTCTTAATGGACAGGATATTCAGCTCGACTGTCAGCAAAGGCTCAAAGGGAGGACTTTGAAGAGCTCTCAGTACCAGAGCTAGGTCCCAAGAGGGTACAGAGTGTAAAACACGAGGTGGATTTAACCTCCTAGCACCCTTGAGGAATCTGATGATCAGGTCGTGCTTCCCCACGGACTTACCTTCTACTACATCGTGATGTGCGGCTATTGCGGCAACATACACTTTGAGGGTGGAGGGAGACAGCCTTCGCTCCAACCCATCTTGTAGGAAGGAAAGCACGACTCTGATCGGGCAAGTTCGGGGGTCCTCCCGGTGGGAGGAACACCATTCGACGAATAGGTTCCATTTCAACGCATAGAGGCGCCTCGTAGAGGGGGCTCTAGCAGAAGAGATGGTGTTTACCACTGCCTGTGGTAGACCACCTAGAACCTCCGCGTCCCGTCCAGGGACCAGACATGGAGTTTCCAGAGGTCTGGACGCGGGTGCCATAGAGTGCCCCGTCTCTGAGAAAGGAGGTCCTTCCTCAGAGGAATCGGCCAAGGAGGGGCTGTCGTGAGGAGCATGAGTTCCGTGAACCAAGTCCTGGTGGGCCAATAAGGCGCCACTAACAAGACCTGCTCCTCGTCCTCCCTGACCTTGCACAGAGTCTGTGCAAGAAGGCTCACTGGGGGAAACGCATACTTGCGCAGGTCCCGGGGCCAGCTGTGAGCCAGGGCGTCCGTGCCGAGGGTCCCCTCGGACAGGGAGTAAAACCACTGGCAATGGGTCGTGTCCGGAGAGGCAAACAGGTCTACCTGTGCGAGTCCGAAAACACTCCAGATCAGCTGAACCGCCTGGGGATGGAGTCGCCATTCTCCTGGCAGGGGAGGCAACCGTGAAAGCTCGTCTGCCACACAGTTGAGCTCCCCTGGAACATGAGTGGCGCGAAGCGACCTCAGATGCTTCTGACTCCACAGGAGGAGGTGGGAGGCGAGTCGCGACATGCGGCGGGAGCGTAGACCACCTTGTCGGTTGATGTACGCAACGGTCGCAGTGCTGTCCGTACGGACCAGTACGTGCTTGTCTTTGAGGAGCCCCTTGAGGCGGCACAAAGCCAAGCGTACTGCTTGCAACTCTAGGCAGTTGATATGCCAATGCAGCTGGGGCCCCGTCCACAGACCCGAGACTGCATGCCCTTTGTACGTGGCCCCCCACCCCATGGCAGAGGCATCTGTGAAAACCACAGCATGCCTGGAAACCTGGACTAGGGGCACTCCGGCCCGTAGAAATGCAGGATTCGACCACGGGGAGAAGGTTTGGCGACAGTGCGGGGTCACTTTGACCCGGAACGTGCCGCTCTGCCACGCCCACCTCGGGACTCGATCGTGAAGCCAGTGCTGGAGCGGTCTCATATGTAACAGGCCGAGCGGCGTTACTGCGGCTGCGGCTGCCATATGCCCCAGGAGCCTCTGAAATTGTTTCAGTGGGACCGCTGTCCTGCCTCGAAAAGACCTGAGGCAGGTGAGCACTGACTGGACGCGCTCCTCCGTGAGGCGCGCTGTCTGGGCGACCGAGTCCAACTCCATACCGAGATAAGAGATCCTCTGCACGGGGCAGAGTTTGCTCTTGTCCCAGTTGACCTGAAGCCCCAACCGGCTGAGATGCCGTAGCACCATGTCCCTGTGCTCGCACAACACATCTCGCGAGTGAGCCAGAATGAGCCAGTCGTCGAGATAGTTGAGAATGCGAACGCCTTGTTCTCTCATGGGAACAATGGCCGCCTCCGCGACCTTCGTGAAGACGCGGGGTGACAGGGCCAGCCCGAAGGGTAGGACTTTGTACTGATACGCTCGACCCTCGAAAGCAAACCGAAGAAACGGTCTGTGACGAGGAAGAATCGAGACGTGAAAGTACGCGTCCTTCAGGTCGATCGCTGCAAACCAATCCTGGGGACGGATGCACTCGAAAATGCGCTTCTGCGTGAGCATCTTGAACGGGAGTTTGTGCAGGGCCCGATTCAAAACTCGCAGGTCCAGGATTGGCCGTAACCCACCGCCTTTCTTGGGTACAATGAAGTAGGGGCTGTAGAACCCGGACCTCATCTCGGCAGGAGGGACCGGCTCGATCGCGTCCTTCGCCAGCAGGACATCGATCTCTTTCCGCAGGACAGGGGCATCCACTGACTGCACACGGGTGAAGTGGACGCCCCTGAACCTGGGAGGCCGGCGTGCAAACTGAATTGCATAGCCGAACCGGATGGTGCGGATGAGCCATCGAGACGGACCCGGAAGCTCTAGCCAGGCTTCCAGGTACCGAGCCAACAAGCCCACCCGAACCACCGGCGTACCCGCGGAGGGGCAGCGAGGTGGAAGGCAGGGACCCGGCTGCAGTGGCGATGTGGCCACTGGAAGCGGGGTCTGGGCGTGGAGTTTGCCAGAGACCTGCTTCCACCGAGGGGCAGACGGCAGAGAGAGCGCGTGGGCTTTCTGCTGCGGGCTGCCCCTTGGCGAGAGGAGGGGAAGAGACGAGGTACGAGGCCCTGCCTCCTCGTGAGCTGGTCTCTGCCCCTCTGGGCCCAGCCGCCGAGAGGAGCGACGCAACCGAGGAAGCGTCGCCGCTCTCTGCAGACTGGGAAGAGAGGAACGGGAGCGATGCTGCTCGGTGACAGCATCCACTGCCATTCTGACCCTCTTGGACGGAGGAGACTGCGTGCCCACCAGTCTCGACCGAGGATGACCTGAAGGAGGAAGGAGAAACTGCTCTTTTAATGAATTTTTGGGTACCGCTGACCGAGTGGCCAGCGGCGGAACAGAAAGTTTTTTCATACAAAACAAAAAATTCTCCGCCCGGCCCTCCCCCGGGGGAAGGAGGCGTGCAGGGGCACCCTCCTGAAGAGCAGTCATCTGGTCCTCCTTCAGGTCGCCCGTCTCAGGAGCGCTTCCCTCCCTTCCTTTTACGGGAAGGGGCCGGGGGCGTCTGAGCGGGTTTGGCCGACCTCTTACGACCAGACTTCCTCACTCCAGGGTTGGAAGGCTGCGCTGGAGGGGGAGCTGGCGCAGGAGGACGGCCTCGGCGACGGGAAGCAGCTGGAGGTTCAACAGGAGCAGAAGACGGACCCGCAGCAGCCCGTCTCCTGTGCAGGACGTGCCGTATCGCCTCCGACTGCTTCTGGGCGGCGGAGAACTCTTGGGCTAAGGTCTCCACCGCGTCGCCGAAGAGGCCGCCCTGGGAAATGGGGAAGTTGAGAAGTCTGTTCTTCTCCGCTTCCCGCATCTCAGCCAGGGTCAGCCATAGGTGGCGTTCCTGGACCACTAGAGTGGACATCGCCCGACCCAGCGAACGTGCGGCGACTTTCGTCGCCCGGAGGGCGAAGTCCGTCGCCACACGCAGCTCCTGCAGCAGAGCCGGGTCAGAACCACCCGCCTGCAAGTCATGGAGCGCCTTTGCTTGATGTACTTGCAAAAGCGCCATGGCATGCAGGGTGGAAGCGGTGTCTCCACACGCCACGTAGGCATCCTTGGTCAGACCGGAGGAAAACCTACAGGCGCGGGAGGGGAGTGAAGGGGCACCCCGCCAAGCGGAAGCGGTCTTAGGACACAATAGCATCGCTACCGACCGCTCCACTGGGGGGATTCCCTCGTACCCGTGCGCCGCTCCACTGTCCAGGGTGGTGAGGAGGGAGGAGCGAGGATGTCCACGCCTGGACGCAAAAGGTGCCAGCCAAGACTTCCTCAACTCCTCATGCACTTCAGGGAAGAATGGGACTGGAGCAGGCCGTGGGGCAACAGAACGGCCCGCCCCAATACACCAATCATCCAGCCGCGAAGGTTCGGGACCCGGCGGAGGGTTCCACACAAGCCCGACATTCGCAGCCGCCCGTTCGAGCATAGCAGCCATTTCTGGATCCGGCTCAGGCTGAACCACCACACCCGAAGGGGGCAGTCCTGCCGAGTCATCACCAGAAGATGACCGCTCCTCCTCCGATGCCGCGATCGACATCTGATCCTCAGGTGGTGCTCCGAAGGAGACAACCGGAACCGCCCGAGGGGGCTCCGGCCGCTCCAACGGAAGCGCCGATGGCCGCGAGCTACTAGAGGTGTGAGGATGCCGATAGGATCTTTCACCAGTCGAAACATTGCTCACAGTAATCCTCATACGCTCACCAACAGGAATCACAGAAGTAGCCGCCTGCCGAACTGAATCGACAGGTGAACTAGATCTGGGATTTTCTGAAGGGACTCCCCCATGTTTCAGGGTTCTCAGTCTCGAACGCAGCGTCGCGAGAGTCATATTCCCACAGTGAGAACATGACTCGTCCACAAACGCTGCCTCAGCGTGCGCTAAGCCCAAGCACGAGAGGCAGTATTTGTGGCCATCATCCCGAGGGAGAGATCGACCGCATCCAGAAACGCACGGGTGAAACGTCATCCTGAAAAGGACGCGAAACACCCGTGATGCTCTTTTAGAGAAAGGAAAAAAACTCTTTAAATGTGCCGAGGCACAGAGGGACCACCGCGGCAGACAAACGGGGAAACTGCAAGCCCGAATGCTGCACTCCAATACCAGCCGTTAAAACAGCTTTTTGTTTCTGTTTCAATCCAGCCGCGGGAAGCGATGGTCGCTCGAGTGCCGTGACGCCAGCAGCAGAGGATTCCTCTCTTCTCCAAAAGACGCTCGTTCTGTTCTTCTCTTCTTCAAAAGCTTTTTCAGAGGACACAGCAGCTCAGAGAGACACACTGGAGGCTCCGAAGCTAAAAGCATTACGCAATATTTACTTCCGCTTTTTATACCCGCGCTGGTAGGCGGGCTGCGGAATGCAAATTTTGCATGCCAATTCCATTGGCTCGTTTTAATTCTCTCAAAGGCAATAGGCTCCCTAGCGTGATCCCAATTCGTCAGGGAACTCCCCCGACGACACGTCGGAGTTCCCAGGACGAAAGGGAAACAAGGATTTTCTATTACTCAGAATATACCTGTTGTTCCACAGAGGTGTATGTGGTGTAAAGTTGTGTTTAAAGATTAGGTTCCAGTACAAAATAACTTGCTGATGGAAATCATGATAATTTGACATGAAGTTTGTTTAAATCATAGTCACACCGCAATATAAAATCAATTCCCCCCATTTTTTGGAAAATTGCATTCGGAATGCTAAACCAAAAAGAGTCATTATGACACACAAAAGAATTCAACCATTAGTTTTAGTACACCATTCATCACAGAAAAATCTATGACATTCTTGCCACCCTCTTCAATACTCTTAATCATGTCATTTTTCCAGATATAATGGCATTTACCCTTCCAAATAAAATTGAAATTTATCTTATTTATTCATTTAATCATGTTATTTGAAATTTCTAGAGAAAAGGCAGGGTAAATGGTTCTTGATATACTCTCCATCTTGGCTAGAAGAGCCCTGCCAAAAATTGTTATATCCCTTTGCAGCCAGGAATCCAATATTACTTTACATTTATTAATATTTTTAAGAATGTTTTCTTTTTCCATTAATTCTTTATTTCTGGTGACCGTGATGCCCAAATATTTGACTTCTGATTTAACCTGTATATTATCAATTAAGCGAGCTGGTTGGATTTCACATTTATTAGTGTTCAATTTAACACCTGATGCCTTTGAGAACTGACTGATTGAATCTAACGCTCTGGAATTTTGTCTTTTGTCTTTTAAAAATAAAGTTGTGTCGTCCGCAAACTGACTTATTATGATGTGCTTTCCCAGGAGGTTGAAGCCATCAGAATTGTTCATTCTAATCCTAATAGACAATAGTTCAGCGACCATTCTAAATAATAAAGGAGAACTGTTGCAGCCTTGTCTAATGCCCCTCTTAACTGTGAATCGTGAGCATGTGCCGTGCTCCAGAGATACACCGCTGTTAATATCATTGTAAAGTAGACTAATTAAATTTGAAAATTTTTGTCCAAAACCAAAATGATTTAAGGTTTCTAAAATGAAGGGGTGTTCAACTGAATTGAAGGCTTTGTAAAAATCTAAAAATACAATAAAACCATGTTCTACAAATGTATGACTGTACTGGATCAAGTCTAGTACCAATCGTATGTTATTATCTTCCAGCAAGAAAGCCAGACTGAGTTTCAGTTATTATCTGGGGTAGGCATTTTTTCATCCTAGCTGCAATAATTCTCGATAACAACTTATAATCAATGTTAAGAAGTGTAATTGGTCTTAAATTATCTAACAATCTTTTATCTTTGCCATGTTTAGGAATAAGTATTAGGCCTTGTTTCATGCTTGTCATTAATTCGTTTTTCAATATGCATTCTTGAATTGCCTTTAATAAAAAATGTCTGATTTCTTTCCAAAATAATCTATAAAACTCGGCAGTGAGCCTGTCGGTTCCCGGAGATTTATTCAATGTCAATTTCAAGCTCATGTCATCCAATTCTTCTACTCTTAAATCGGACTCACAAAATTCTTTAGATGAAACATCAATCTTGGGTATGAAGTCCTTTATTTCATTTAAAAAAATTGAGGAATCTAGTTGGGAATGTGTAGAGATGTAAAGATTATTATAAAAACTGCATTTTCCATGGTTTTATTGTCCTTGCACTCTACTCCATTTATCAGTAAACTTGATATTGCCTTATTTTCCTGTCTTCTCTTCTCTAAATTACTGAAATATGAGGGGGTTTTTTCTCCTTCCTCTATCCAGTTTGCTGTGATCTCACAAACGCACCTTGAGCTCTTTTGCTAAACATGTCATCTAATTTTACTTGCAATATCAATAATTAGCTTTTTTCTTCACTGTTTAATTCTGTCTTATCACAGTATTTACTAATTTCCAGAAACAAATTAATTTCTTCTCTTCTTTTTTCCCTTGCAATCTCCTTGCTAACCTTAATAGAATATTCTCGAATTCTATATTTTATAAATTCCCATTTATTGCTAAAACTATCAATTGCCTCATTATTTCCAGTTTCAATTATTATTTCTTTTATCTTTGTACAATAATCTTTATTTTTCAACAGACCGGAGTTAAATTTCCAGTAGCCTTTATTTTTACTTATTTTATATACTGGATTTAATTTCATTTCTACAATACAATGATCCGTTAATGGGGCTTTGGAAATCAAGATGTCTGAGACAAATTCTGTAAGCGAATGATCAACAAGCCAGTAGTCAATCCTGGATTTACAGGTGTTATTAGGTTTAAACCAGGAGTATTGTTCAACTCCTACATTTAAACTTCTCCAAATATCTATCAGGTGGTTATTAATCATAAAATCCCCAATTGTATGATTAAAGTGGTGACTGTCAAATTTAGTGGGCCATCTATCTTCCCATTCATCAGGTGACATATTCCAGTCACCTCCCATCAGAATAAAGTCTGTTGGATAAAATGTTTTGAGCTCTGATAAAGCGTTTGTAACATTCAAGCATCTGTTTATTTTGAGCAATGGTTCTATGACCATATACGTTAGCTAATATGAAAAAAATAACCATCAATTCTTAAGACCACCATCAGCCAATGCCCTTGACTATCTGTCCTGTATGCAATTATATCACCTGGAAACCTATTAAAGCAAACTGCAACACCAGCAGACTTGTTGGTCCCATGACTAAACAGTATTCGATCACCCCATTGGTTAGACCAAAACTTAACATCCTCCTGGGAAGAATGAGTTTCTTGTAACAATAGACATTGTGGTTTTCGCCCTTTACAAAATAAAAATAGTGCCTTTCGTTTGACCAAATCTTTTAGACCCCTCACGTTTAGTGAAGCAAAAAAAAAAAAGAACAATTGAACATTGCTCGAGACACTAAAAATAACTAAAAACTGCAAACAAAAACAAAATAGTACAAACTTGCTTTAAATCTAAACAAAACAGTAAGAACTTGCTTCAAGCTTATTTACGGTGGTTCGTAAATACAAAAAAGTCCCTTGTCCTTTTAACACACTCCTTTTACACCTAGTGTAAGTAGATCAAACCTTTCTTTGCTTAACCAATTTGACGACCCTCTATGTATCCGTGTGGCCCGCGGTAATAAGCACGTTTTCCATCCAGACGAGCCTGTTCAATCTGTGGCCACAGTTTCTTCCTTGCCTCCCTGTCCTTTAGCGGAAGCATCTCGGCGAGGCGGATGCCTTTCTCTCTGCACACCAGGGAATCCTTGCATCGTCGCCACAACTCCTCCTTGACAAGTCTCCGGACAAATAAAACAACTATGTGCCTGCTTCTGTTATCTTCTTTACGGCCGACTCTGTGAACAATGTCGATTGCTTCTTCGAGCTGCCGCCGTTCCATGTCGGGAGCGATCTCACTGAAGAGTTGAATGACGTCTGCTCTAACGTTCTCGTCTTTTCTTTCCGATAAACCTCTCAGTTTCAGACACCATCTCATCTTGTATCTCTCTTGTTCCCGGATTCTTTCTTTAAGCTCATCGTTTTCTTTGGACAGACGTTCGCTGCACCTTTCCAGCTTGTTTAATTTCCCCTTGCATTCCTTTACTTCTTCGGCATTAAACTGCACCGCTTTAGCTAGGCTAGCAACCATGCTGCTACTCTGTTTAGCTTGCTCTCGAAGTTGTGACAGTTGCTCATTAAAGTTCTTTTCCAAGCTTTGAATGGCTTCCAAAATGGCCAAATTAGAGACCTCACCTTCCTTTAATGAAGTTTTGCCCTTCTTCCCGGCTGGAATCTTACTTGGAGTTGATGGCAGGAGTCTTTTCTTTTGCTGATTGAGCTAACTTCCATGGCATAGCCATGGTCGGTAGATTGCTCTAGAATCTTTGCGTCTTTAGCACTCATCGCAACTTGTTTCTTTTCACTGTCCCCGTCTTTAAATATCAGTCTAGCTGGTTTGATCATACTTCATTATACTTTTTAAAAAAATTTGGAGTGTCTTTATAAGCTTAAAGTCAAAATTCGGGACAATTTTCTTCCGACTCTAAAGCGAGTGACTGATCAACACGCCATCTTGCCCGGAACTGACAGTAAAAGATTGCGAGTTTCTCCTCCTGTCTATACGGTAATGTCTCTATTGTGCGACAGAAAGTTGCGTGGTTATGACGCAATCGTTAGCCTATATTTTTTAAAACGGCTTCTAGGGGGCCGTAACGTAAGATACAAAGTAATGGAGCCTTTTATACATCGTTGTGTTTCTTTAGAAATAAATAATGGACAAATGAAGTCTTTGGACGCCTCAGATGTAAAGTTATTCGCTGTCAAAGTGACGCCAAAATGCATGGGAGTCAATGGAATGCTAACAGCAGGTGAAGTTCTGCTACAATGGCGGCTCCCAGAGGCAGCTTCAACTTCCGGCTGATGGATTACCCCCTTGACATCAACAGACAACGTTGAATTTTTTTCGCAACCGCACGAGAGATCACTTACGGCGCTTGCGCAGACCGGAGCGCCCGCGCCCTCAGATTACTTGGACGTGGCTCACGGTGGCTGTGGTTACAAGAGGTAAAAACGATATAAATACTGTTCGTTTTCTCACACAAACCGCTCGTTTCGTGTCTTAGGCCATCAATGTGTACATTTACAAGTCATTAAATCATGTTTAATTTGGACTTCTCTGTGCATGCTCTTTGAGGTGGTGACCATAGACCTGCATTAAATGACTGACAGAAGAGAACGGTTTGACCTAAAAATATCAAAATTGAAACTACTGCGGAAACAAAGACACCTACATCTTGGATGGCCTTGAGGTAAGGTAAAACATACCAAAAATTAATTTCAAAGTGAACTATCCCTTTAAACCAGCATGACTTTTTTTTGATCCAAGCTTTCCAGCAGATTCATTCATTCATAAACATTTAGCCAATCAGCAACCCCAATCTCTCTCTCTCTCTCTCTCTCTCTCTCTCTCTCTCTCTCTGTGTGTGTGTGTGTGTGTGTGTGTGTGTGAAGTAACCTTGCAGTCTCTCGGCAGCATTGGGAAGCTGCAGTCACTACCTATAAGAGGCTTTCCTTCCGCAATCCCCTGCAACTGTCACAAGCACTTTGTCACTAACAGATGAGACCTTTCATGAGAACCTTAGCAACACCGTCTTCTTGTTGATGTCAATGAGGGTATTCTGGGTTGGCTGTACTTGTGAAGGTGAAATGTCCACTAATATAGTGAAATATAAAAACCAACTTGTGAAGACATTCTAGTTAAAATGCTTGTAAATCAGCAAAGGTTAGGTTTTTTTTTTATATCTTGGTTTCCAGTAAAAATTGCTTATTTTAACCCTTTGATGCGCAAGCTATGGATACCCCCTCTAATGCACAACATGGGTCTAAAAAGACCCGTATTCATTTCCTATGTTATTTCATGCATGGCTCTGCATTTTTTTTTTGTTTCACCTTTTGAAATCACTTTATTTGAGCATTTTATATTTCATGATCTATAAATTTCATGATTAAGAATATTCAAAATATCTTGTTTTCAATTATCACAAATTCATATTTTAATATTTCCTAGGTTTTGTGTAAATACATCAAGTTTACACACATGGGTCTAAAATGACCCATCTATGCAAGCGTGATAAAAGAAAAGAATAAAGAAAACTTTTTGTTAAAATAACCATTGTCACAGTTGTTTAGAATCAACACATTTACTGTAACACTTGAAATATGTTTATTGGCCACTTTGTCACGCATAACACACATATAACCGATAACACTGAAATTGAACTGTAGTGTAGTGCAACTGTAGGGGGATCTCCCCACCACCAATGATCTCCCCACCACCAATGTGCAGCATCCACCCGGATGATGCGACAGCAGCCAAAGTGCACCACACGACGGCTTATGTGACCGATAGCATTGATTTATGACCATTTATAAAAATTAATATGGAGGTACTGCCCAGGTAAGGTTTCTGCCCAACAGCGCCAATATATACTTGTATATATAACTTTCTATTACAACTTTTATTTTGTTGACCTAGCTAACATTAGATAAAATAAAATATGTCGACCGCAAGCTAGCTAATAGTATTCGACATGTTTCTCTTTTGCACTAGTAATGGATTTCAAGGTCAAGGTAACCTTAGCCTAAACGTTCTAATTTTAGGCTATATCTAGATGTCTTTCACAAAATATCAAATATTTTCTGTGACAAAAAATGTATTAAATAAAACTTACATGCATGAAATATACATATATAAGTATAAATATATATAAGTAGCCGTGTTGAATTGTGAAATGTTTGGCAAGTGAATAGTTTTCTGCAGTAAATATATTTATACTATTTATAAATATCAAAGGTTCCTATATGGGTCATTTTTGACCCATGTGTGTAAAATTGAAGTAGAAATACAAAAACCGTGTTTGTTTATAAAGTAAGAAAATAAAAATAATGATTTGTGGAAATCAAAAACAAGATATTTAATGAATATCTGGATTAATAAATGATAAAATACATTTCTTTCAAATATTAAGCAAAGAAACATGAATACGGGTCTTTTTAGACCCATGTTGCGCATTAGAAGGGTAGTGAAACAAAAACAATTTTTATTCGAAAAGTAAGAAAGGAAAAATTTAAATAAGGATTTGTAACGATCTAAAACGAGGTTAATTGAGGAATACCTGGAATACTGAATGATGAAATCAATTTCTTGCAAAGAAATAGAAAATGAAAACTCAGTCGGGTCTATTTAGACCCATGTTGTGCATCAAAGGGTTAAATTGTTGCTCACTCAAAAACGACAAATCTATCATAATTTACCCACCCTCCTCTCATTCCAAACTTGTATGATTTTTTTTGGGGACAGAAAGAATATCCTAGTTACTTTTCAGTATAATGAAATGAGAAGATGGCTGTTGAGCTCCAACATGATGAAAAAAAGCACCATAAAAGTATCATGAAGTAGCCCACATAATGAGAATTTCAGTTTTAGTCCTCACACACAAAACTATTGTATGATTTTAGAAGATTTATAATATAACTTATGGAAATATGTGATGGAAAGTGGTCAGGATATTCCTAAAAATGCTATAAAAAAATTCCTAAAACCTAATGCCAGTCCTCAGGAAGTCTTATTCAGAACATACTGAATTGCCATTTTTGGGTAAAACGTTCCTTTAAGATATAGGGCCCTATTTTAACGATCTAAGAGCATGGTCTAAGGCGCAAGTGCTGGCGTGTCCTATTCCACTTTTGCTAGTTTAACGACGGGGAAAATGGTTTGCGCGCCAGGCGCATGCTAAAAGGGTTGTCTCTTCTCTTAATGAGTAAAAGGTGTGTTTTGGGCATAACGTGAAATAAACCAACCAGAGTCTCAACTCCCATTCCCTTTAAAAGCCAGGTGCGCTCGGGCCATCGCTATTTACATGACGGAATTTGCAAAACGGATCTGCTTGTGCGCGAGGTTAAAGCCCACAAGCAGACCATCAACGGAACAAGCAAGATTCCACCATTTCTTTGTGTACACAATATTAATCTTTTACAATGTAATCCTTTTATATACTTAATATTTGACATGTTTGTGTGCAGCTGCTTGTCCCTGTGTGTGTAATAAGCAGAGTGGACGGACGTTGTGCCTATAGGCGCACATTACTAACGCGCTGTTTAAATAACAACAACAAAAAATACTGCGCCATTGACTTTAGACCAGGTTTTTGTCGGTCAATGGCGCAGTCTATTTCAGTTGCCTCAAAATAGCAACACGCCAACAATGTGCCTGAACACACCTCGTTTTTAGACCAGCACGCCCATGGGCGCACAAATGCATTTGCTGTTTAAACAACGGGCCGCAGGACGTGAAAATGAAAATGCGTCGTACTGAAACTAACAAAAATCACTAGAGACGCCTGTTCAAGTAGGACCGGTCGATTCCATGCACTCCTTAAAAGCCCTGATGTCACTCCCTTTGGCAGAACATTGTGTTTTGTGAGGAGTGTATTGTTTGTTTGGCTGTGTGATTAGACAATAATTCAGTGTTAAGAGTTCCGTGAACATTGCTTATTCTCTGAGAGCAAATTAGAAATTATAAGTTAGAAACTGTTTGGTATGTTGACCCCATGCCCTCATTTTAGGCCCTGTTTAACACCTGGCATTAAGATGCTTTTTGGTCGATTGGATCACAAGTGGACATCACTAAATATAGGTGTAAACGGGGTCTAAAACGTTTTGAGCTTGTCCACCTTCGACCACTTCCTAAGGTAGTCGAAAACGCATTTGACCGGATTGCTTTCATTGTGTAGATGGTCATGTGGTCGAATGTGTTCGAACATCTTCAAAATATCGCCTACTCTCCACCTACTGACTTAATGCCTAAACAACATTATGGGAAGATGGGAGCAAGATGGGATTTAAACTTTGTTGGCTGGAGACCCAAGTTTAGTTTGAAGACAAAAAACGTACCAAGCACAATGTTCTCTCACCATTCCTGATTTCTAACACACACACACCATGTTTGCCGTGGTCTTGTGGCTATCAAAGCAGAAACAAAAGCTGCTGCACTCCGTATGTTTTTCCGTCATCTCCGGTCGTGTTTATATGTAAATTGTTCAAGCTTATTTTGTCAATTAGATTGAAAGATCTGGAAAACAACAAACATGATTTCATGAATTGCTTGATCGGCTTGGTACAGCTGAACTTTTTTAGACACTGGATTTAACTAAAGGGTATTGGCAGATCCCCTTATCGCCTATATCCAAAGAAAAAACAGCCTTCACAACGCCGTTTGGATTGTACCTATTTGTTATGCTTCCTTTCAGGTTTTTCAGAGCACCGAACACTTTTCAGCGTCTCATGGACAGGATTTTCCGGCCTATAGTAATGACTGGCAGCGTCATATAGAGCATCTGTGTGCTGTCCTGCGAACGCTGAGAGTGGCCGGACTGACGGCCAACCCAAAGAAGTGTGCGGTTGGGTGCGTGGAGGTCAGGTATCTGGGCTTCCACTTGGGTCATGGACAGGTGGGTCCCCAAATTAGTAAGACGGCAGCAGTTGCAACCTGCCCAAGACTCAAAACCAAAAAGGAGATGAGGCAATTCCTGGGGCTGGCGGGATATTACAGAAGGTAAAAAGGAAGCATCAGATCTGGTCCAGTGGACGGAGCAGTGTCAGCAGGCTTTGATCCAGGTAAAGGCTGCTCTGTGTGGTGGACTGCTATTACACTCTCCTGATTTTTCTCTTCCCTTTTTGCTGCATACTGACACGCCGGACAGGGGGCTTGGAGTGGTGAGTAAGTCAAGTGCAAATTGACATTCACCTGTGTCTTGTTGCAGTGATTGGCATGGAGAGACTGGTTAAAAGCCACTGGGAAAGAGGAAACAGACAAAAAGAGACTGACTGAGGACTCCTGTGGGCTGGATGATTTTGAGAATGATCTGATATTTTATTGTCTGTTGGTGGACTGAGTTTATTGAAGCGCAGTGAGTGCGACTTTGTTTTGATTTGTGAAACAGAAATAAAAACACGAGCCTCAGTAACGCCGACCCTGACTTCTTTCCTCAACTTGAATCGAGTTACACCTCACTGTCACGGGCTGGGACAAATGACAGGAAGCAATTCCAAGTTAACAGTTTATTGTAGTAACACAGGATAGGCAGTGCAGCAGATAGTAACGGTGACGCAGGGACAAGATGGTCAGGATCCGTGAAGTGGTGCGATGAAGAGACGATGGTGAGACAAAAGTACAACTTGAATCCAGACGAAGAAACAGGAACACAAAGCAGGAACTGGACACCGAAACACCACCACGAACCACATGAAACAACGATCTGACAAGGATGAGAGAACAACGGTGAGTATAAATAGTGTGGTGATGATCGACTGCAGCTGGTGATGTGATGATGAGCAGCTGGAGCGGATCAAGTGATGTCATACAGACACACCCCTCACACACGTGCATTTATACAACAACATAAACACGAGACTAGAAGGAAACAGAGAAAACGTCTACCGTGACAGTACCCCTCCTCTTAAGAACGCCTCCTGGCGTTCTCAGACTCCCTTACCTGTCGATTGTAATCATCGATAAGAGAGTGATCCAGAATGTCTCTAGCAGGAACCCAACTTCTCTCCTCCGGAACGTAACCTTCCCAATCCACCAAGTACTGAAATCCGCGTCCCCTCCGTCTAGACTCCAGAATACGATTGACCGAATAGGATGGTTCCCCATCTACGAGTCGCGGCGGTGGGGGAACCGGGACTGGCGGATTAATGCGAGCATAAAACACGGGCTTGACTTTGGATACATGGAACACGGGATGAATTCTCCTGTAAGCAGGTGGAAGTTTGAGGCGGATTGCCACCGGACTAACGATCTTGGTGACAGCAAACGGGCCAATAAATTTGGGAGCAAGTTTATTCGAGACGGATCGGAGAGGAATGTTCTTGGTAGAAAGCCACGCTTTAGAACCGACGACGTATACGGGAGGTCTCCGCCGGTGGCGATCGGCTTTGACCTTGGTGCGTGCTCCCACTTGGAGTAGAGTCTCGCGGGCTCTAGTCCAAGTGCGATGACACCTCTGGATGAAGGCGTGGGCGGAGGGGACCGCGACTTCGGACTCCAGACTAGGAAAAATTGGTGGCTGGTAACCTACACTACACTCAAACGGAGATAGGCCCGTAGATGACACTGGTAACGTATTGTGGGCGTACTCCACCATTGATAGTTGCTGGCTCCATGAGGAAGGATTCTTGGAAACCAAACATTGCAACGTTCTTTCCAAATCCTGGTTGGCTCTCTCAGTTTGACCATTGCTCTGGGGATGAAACCCAGAGGACAGACTAACAGTCGCCCCCAGTAACCTACAAAATTCTCGCCAAAATTTGGACACAAATTGGGGACCCCTGTCGGAAACCACGTCTATCGGGAGGCCATGTAACCGAAAGACATGATCTACGATCGTTGCCGCTGTCTCCTTAGCTGAAGGCAATTTGGGTAAGGGAATGAAATGTGCTGCCTTCGAGAATCGGTCCACCACAGTTAAAACCACTGTGTTACCCTGAGAGGGTGGGAGGGCGGTAATGAAATCTAGAGCGATATGGGACCAGGGTCTCGAAGGCACCGGCAGCGGCTGAAGTAACCCATCTGGAGGTTGATTGGAAGACTTACCAATGGCACAAACTGAGCAAGCCAAAACAAAATCGTGAATGTCGCGAGCCATACGTGGCCACCAAAATCGTTGCTTGACTGAAAACCCAGTGCGGTTAACTCCTGGATGACAAGCTACGTTGGAACTGTGACCCCACTGGATAACGTCAGACCGTAATCCCTCCGGCACAAACAAACGGTTCGGCGGGCATCCGGGCGGAGGCGTTACCCCTTCTAAGGCTCTCTTGACCTTCGCTTCGATCTCCCATGTGAGTGTTGAAACAAATATGGTTTCGGGTAAAATACACTCGGGAGTAGACGGGCGTTCGGAAAAATCAAATATGCGAGATAATGAGTCGGGTTTGATGTTCTTGGAACCCGGACGGTAAGAGAGAGTAAAATCAAAACGACCGAAAAAAAGTGCCCACCGAGCCTGCCTGGAGTTCAATCTTTTAGCAGTTCTGATGTATTCGAGATTCTTATGATCAGTCCAGACGATAAAAGGTACCCCCGACCCATCTAACCAGTGACGCCACTCCTCCAACGCCAACTTGACTGCCAACAACTCTCTGTTACCAATGTCATAATTACGTTCGGCTCGGGATAATCGATTTGAAAAAAACGCGCAAGGGTGCACCTTGTCGTCCACAGGTGAACGCTGGGATAACACTGCTCCTACTCCCACCTCTGACGCGTCGACCTCCACCACGAACTGACGTGATGAATCAGGGGCTATGAGAATAGGAGCTGAAACAAAGCGGCTTTTCAGTTTAGAGAACACAGCCTCGGCTGAGTCCGACCACCTGAACGCAGTTCGGGGAGAGGTCAAGGCGGTCAGAGGCGCGACTAGCTGGCTGAAATTCCGAATGAAACGCCGGTAAAAATTGGCGAACCCCAGAAACCTCAACAGGGCCTTGCGTGAATCTGGACTTGGCCAATCAACCACAGCCTTGATCTTCTCAGGGTCCATCCGCATTCCCTCGGACGACACGATGTACCCTAGAAAAGGAACAGACTGTGCATGAAAATCGCATTTCTCCGCCTTGACAAAAAGCCCATTCTCTAGCAACCTCTGAAGCACTCGTCGGACGTGTTGCACATGTTCCTGGAGAGACGAAGAAAAAAATCAATATGTCATCCAGGTAAACATATGAACTGATCGATCATATCTCGCAACACGTCATTGATCAGTGCCTGGAAAACTGCTGGGGAGTTGGACAGCCCGAACGGGTGTTAAAAGCAGTTTTCCACTCATCCCCCTCCCTAATGCGAACCAAATGATAAGCGTTATGTAAGTCCAATTTTGTGAAGATAGATGCTCCCTGCAACCTCTCAAAGGCTGAAGACATCAACGGCAAAGGATAAGTATTCTTTACCGTGATGTTATTCAACCCTCGGTAATCAATGCAAGGTCGCAACGATCCATCTTTCTTCCCCACAAAAAAGAACCCCGCCCCCGCTGGAGAAGAGGAAGGGCGAATGAACTTGGTTGCCAGAGAATCAGAAATATATTTCTCCATAGCCTCTCTTTCAGGAATCGAAAGCGAATATAACTTGCCTTTAGGCGGAGACTTACCTGGCAGTAAATCTATAGCACAGTCATAGGGACGATGCGGAGGGAGAGAAGCAGCACGAGACTTACTGAACACTTCCTTCAGGTCCAGATACTCCACGGGCACGTTAGACAAATCCCCTGCTTCTTCCTGTAACACAGAAACAGGTACAGACGAACAGGCAGACACAAGACAAGACTTATGACATTCCTTGTTCCACTCCAGCACAGCTTTATTAATCCAGTCCACACGAGGGTTGTGTTTGATCAGCCAGGGATGTCCGAGAACAACGGGTGCCAGGGGTGAGTCCAAAATAAGAAAAGAAATAGTCTCGGTGTGGTTGCCAGAGGTAATAAGTGTGATGTCTTCAGTGGTGTGGGAAATGATGGGAAGCTCTTGACCATTTAATGCGTGAACTGAAATCCGGTGAGTGAGGGGTCGGAGGGGAATCTGGAATGTAAGTGCGAAATTATAGTTCATAAAATTACCCTCCGCCCCGGAATCCAACAGTGCAAGACAATCGTGCTGGTGGACTGACCATCTTAATCTAACCGGGAGGAGCGTGGAGTTAGATGTAGTCGATGAGGTCTTCCTGGCGGAGATCCCACCCGATAGTAGCCTCAAGTTTACTATCGGGCTTGGCCTTTTACCGGGCAGATGTAAACATAATGTCCCGCTCCACCACAATACAGGCAAAGGCCCTGGGACCTCCGCCTCTCCCTCTCCTCCCGGGAAAGCCGAGCTCGACCCACCTACATCGGCTCGGGATCGAAGATGGGGCTGACCACGTCCCTGCCGCTGGATCTGGGAACGTCGACTCCTCCGAAGGTACGGGTGGACGGAACTCGTCGCTCGATCCTAGATAGCCAAGCATCCACCCACAGAGCAAGATCAATCAACCCGTTCAGTGTAGTAGGAAGATCCAGGGCGAAGATCTCTCTCTGGACGTGGTCAGCCAGCCCATGCAGGAACATATCCCACTGCGCCTCCTCGTTTCAGCCGCACTCCGCCGCCAAAGTCCAGAACTCTATAGAAAAGTCTGAGACCGATCTTTCTCCTTGACGTAGTTCCGTCAGTGTTCTGGCTGCTTCCCTCCCCGAGACAGCCCGGTCAAAAACTTTCTTCATCTCGGCGGCGAGGGTCTGGAACGAGGCGCAGCATGGATTCTGATTCTCCCACACCGCCGTTCCCCAGAGCGCTGCTTTTCCTGTAAGCAAAGTTAGTACAAAAGCCACTTTAGCCTGTTCAGTTGCGAACGTGCGTGGTTGCAGAGCGAAATGCATTGTGCAACGGGTCAGGAATGCTCTACAAAAGGCTGGTTCCCCAGAATAGTGCTCAGGTACCGGCAGGCGGGGCTCCGACATCGCGGGTCTCTCTGGAAGTGGTGGGAAAACGGTCGGTGTGGGCGGCGCAGTGGGAATCTGAAGCCGTTGGATATGCTGGGTGAGCTCGGACACCTGCGTCACCAAGGCTTGCACTGCGCGACCTGTATCGCTGATCTCTCTCTGCTGAGCATCCATTCTCCTGGTGCTATGATGAATAAACACGTCCATGGGTCTCTGCGGTGAACTCGCTGCTTCCATCTCCTGGTCAGATCGTTCTGTCACGGGCTGGGATGAATGACAGGAAGCAATTGCAAGTTAACAGTTTATTGTAGTAACACAGGATAGGCAGTGCAGCAGATGGTAACGGTGACGCAGGGACAAGATGGTCAGGATCCGTGAAGTGGTGCGATGAAGAGACGATGGTGAGACAAAAGTACAACTTGAATCCAGACGAAGAAACAGGAACACAAAGCAGGAACTGGACACCGGAACACCACCACGAACCACATGAAACAACGATCTGACAAGGATGAGAGAACAACGGTGAGTATAAATAGTGTGGTGATGATCGACTGCAGCTGGTGATGTGACGATGAGCAGCTGGAGCGGATCAAGTGATGTCATACAGACACACCCCTCACACACGTGCATTCATACAACAACATAAACACGAGACTAGAAGGAAACAGAGAAAACGTATACCGTGACACTCACAATCCCAAATGAAATGCAAAATACAATCAACTCCCCCATCTACTTATCCAAAAACAAAGAATAAAGTGAGCAAACTAAATTAGGTCTACCTCCTTACCTTTTCCAGATTTGTATACAATGCATTTACAAAGCACTATTTACAGGCCAGAGCAAACTTAAGAGGTCAAACCAAAACCAGTGTCGGTAGGCAATGGGGTCAAAATAGCAAACAGTTTCTTACTTACAATTTCTAAGTCACTCTCGGAGAACAAACAAAGAACACGGAACTCTTAACACTAGAATGCTTGTCTAAGCACACAGCCAAACTTTTTAAGGTGTGCCTGGAATCGACTTCACCGAACTGACAACTTATTAGCCTGCAGGAGACAATGAGCACACAAACACTTCCAAATACAAAGAAAGAAGACAATATAAAGGGTTGTAACAGTCGACAACCATATAAACATTTTCAGTTTCCCAGAAGTAAATACAACTTGAGAAGGGCGTTCATATCCAATTTCCCACCATGAAACTCATATTTACTATAATTCTGATAGCACATGAAGGCAGCATAAGACTTGTTCACAGAGAATATACACTATTTTGCTGCTTGGATAAATGTATCTTGTTTTAAGGATGTTTAGAATTTTTTCCTGGCAAACAAGATATTGATTGTTGGCTGTTTTTTACTTTTTTACTTTTGCTTAAGGCAAAACAGTAATCAAAAGCACAACAATTATACCTTATGTGTATTGGTTGTTAAATTTATGTGTGCAATTATACGCCCCAACCGGGTGGCTGATGAACACAGCAGATCATCAACAGTTAATCAATTTCCACAAATACACACCCTAACCTGTTCTGTTGGAGGTTTGCCAGACGTGGCAGTGTGGGAACAATTGCCTTCCTAACATAAGTCTGTTAATTCTTCTTGCTTAGTGATGGAGAGATGCACACATACGTCAAGGGGATTTAAATACCTGGCTGTCTTGTTGACAACGTAACATCCTGTGAGATAAACACTTGTCTACCCATAACCCATTTCTCCTCCTCTCATTCACAAACCCATACACAACTTCAATCACAAGCTAATTGCCTTTCCCTCAAAATAAATATGATATAGGGAAGGATGCTTGTTTTCCTGTGCACACAAACAAGAGGCATGTTTGTTCAAGCCACAGTTTTGCCAGAGCACTTCTTGTAGAGCGTCTGCGTGTAATTAGTTCGCCAAGAGCAGTCTCTGCCGTTTCTGTTGCTCCAACCTGAATCCTCGCAGGGCTGAGCACTCTCCATCAATGCACACTGGGATTTGACTTTGTGAGAAAGCCGTTTCCAGGCTGTTCATACACATATTGATAGAAGTGTACATGCACACACACACACAGAGAGAGAGAGAGAAGAATGAATATGATAACTAAATAAATTATTAACGCTTATTTTAATTAACACAAATGCATGCTTTTTATAGCCACACAAACTCTCAAATGCGCGCTGCAATGTTACCTTTGGAGAAACAAGAGGTGGGGCGTGTAAAACCCATCCCTTGTCCTTTACCCCATTGGTGAACACCATGCAAGCACTACAAGTTCCTCCCCCTGTTAAAGCACACACACATGCACACTTAATGCTGCAATCCTCTTTGTGAAAGTGACGCGCTTCTGTCAGAAACAGAGCTTAGCTGAAGTGAAACAGGGAGAGAGAGAAACAGGCTCATTCAATGTCTGCTTGACTGCCATCCGGTTAACTACTGTTTGGTCCTGTCAGATTTTCTTTGATCTGTTTTTTCTTGATCATCGGGACTACAAAAATCACACCCCACCAGAACTTTTTGGGAAGTCTGCCAATCTCAAACTGGACATTTTCATTTTGGGATTGAAAGCTATTGATCAGAATCTGCCCAACTTCGTTTGAATTGCTGCAGATAAACTACACTCGGACCATTCTACAACTTCAGCCTGTGGTTTGGAAGATGCTAATAGCTTATGCAAATTATATACAAATCTAACTGAGGACACCCATATCTAGCTCTTATTATTATTTTATTTTGTATTCTTTTAAACTTTGTGGAAGAGTTTAAATTTAAAGTACAACCTGGTGTATGAGCAAACAGTACTGAGAGGTAGTCTCAGGTGAGGGGTGAGAGACAAAGGTGTTTTTGGAAGGGTCGGTGGGGCTCAAACAGAGCCACGGTGGAGGACGACCTGCTGGATTTCGCTGAAATGGACGCGTATGACCGTTATGTGGATGGGGACAGGGACAGCTACCAGATTGACTACAGGCGTATTGTGGGGGACATGGAGCCAGCCAGGCCACGGATGTCGTTACGAGACTCGGAACATCACTTTCATGGCCTGTTTACCCATAATACACTACATGGGCATGGGCATGAGACGGCTGCCCAGCGCTACAATGCCACCCGGATACAGGCAGGGTATGAACCAGAGAGGTGAGAACATAGTGCAGGTCTATGAATGAATGAATGAATGAGCAGGTCTTGGTTTCTTTTTCTCAAAATTCTGGCTTAACTATCTTAAGACATTATTGTAGATTATTTGATCAAATACAATAGAGATGGACAAGCCGTATAAGACACAAATATACATTATGTCTATACCCATTATATATAGGCTACACATGAAGGCCTCAGATGCAAAAGCCAATCCACCTCTGTCAAAAATGAGCTAATAATATTGAGTGAATGCTCTCCGCACATAATATACATTCATCAAATACTTTCACTTCAAACTCACTAAATCCCAGCCTCAGCCCTTTCAGAAATGGGTTAATATTAAACAAAAACTTTAGATGGACTTAGAGGCTTTAGCATCTGAAGTCTTCACATGTATGAATATATTTATTTATTTTAGGCAGCAATAATGAAAAAAATATTGACCATATATATATATATATATATATATATATATGGTCAGTCAATATGTTTTTCATATAATCAATTATTACAATTATTAATAAATTATTATTAGTATTAATATATTTTGACCCATTAATAATTAATACTGTTTTGGGGATAACTCAATGTTGTTTTGGTCCCCTTTTGTGTATGTATGAATTATTTATTTATATTTTAAATGTGTGTTGTGGTGAGAATGAATAGAATAATAATTGTGTTGATGGAATGAGAAAAAAAATAACAGCTGTAAATGAGTGGGAGAGAAGAAGGGGGTGGCTCCGTTTTTTCTATTTTGACCTTTATTTTGTCCAGTCAAAACAAGTGAAGATAGTAATTTATTATAGTAGTTTATAATTTATCTAGTGCAAAATTCATTATCACCTGTAAATACAGAATCAATCAATATAATGATATATTAGTGAATTAATAAGCATTTTAAATAAGCATCAGAAATAAATTTTTAACTGTCGACTCGCCATAACCACTTAGAGTCATTTGGGTGTTAGACGCAGCCTATATGTTGAAAGAGCCTTTAATGGTCTTTAATGGTTCATGGGCTCTAGATGCAGTGTAACTCTAGTGCAAAATTCATTACACCTGTAAATACAGAATAAATCAATATAATGATATATTAGTGAACAAATAAGCATTTTCTTGAATCATGGTTTATGATTATTATATTATATACACTTAAGCTGCACATAAGTATGAATGTCATTGCATTGCGGTGGTTCTGAAACTGTGAATAAAATAATAGACAAAAAAAGCTGACTAGCTGATGTTAGTTATGATAAGGTGTTTTTGCTGCATAATAATAACATGACAGTTAAGAGGGTGAGTTCACCCAAAAATTTAAATTATGTAATTAATTCCTCCCCCTCATGTCGCTCCAAACTCTCAAGACCTTTGTTCATCTTCAGAGCACAAATGAAGATATATTTGACGAAACCCGAGAGCTTTCTGACCCCCCATAGACTCCATCGTTATTACAACATGACATCATGACTTTTGCGTAAACAGACACGCCACTTTCAAGTCAAGTGGCGTGTTATCTATACGCATTTTGAGATATCCGCGTGTATGCGTGTATGTCTACGCTATTAATGTCCAAGTGATTCCGCGTATATGTACACGCCATTAAATTTCCGAGCGAAACGAAGCAAAATGTAGATCTACATCTGGGGAGCGATATTTTTTTCCCTAGGATGGTAGGGGAAGACTCATAAATGCTATTAACCCCAGTGACGGGTAGGTTTAGGGACGGGGTGGAGGTAGGTCATATATTTATATATACAGTAATAACGTTAAGTCAACTGCGTTCATAAACACGCTGAAAAGCGATTGTGCGTGTTGATAGCACGCCAAAAATGGAAATACGAATTGGCGTGTCATACACACGCAATTTTATGAGATCAGTCTGGTTATTACCACTTTCAAGGCCCAGAAAGGTAGTAAATACATACTTAAAATAGTCCATGGGACTACAGTGGTTCAACCTTAATTTTATGAAGTGAAAAAAACACAAAAATAACGACTTTATTCAACAATTTCTCTTCCGTGTCAGTCTCTGATGCTGTTTATCTGAGAAACACAACACATGCTTGTGATGTTGATGCAGGAACCGGCCAAAATTGAGCCGGCGGTCTGACACAGAACCTGGAAGTGCTGCACTGTGTTTACAATGTGAACAGCATCAGAGACTTACAGGGAAGAGAAGAAAATGTTGAATAAAGTTGTAATTTTTGTTTGTTTTTGTTTTTTGTGCAAGAAAAAAGTATACTCAGGATACAAGACACCTTCTCAAAAACCCCATGAGCGTTCAGTTGGATCTGGCATCACAGTTTATTACCTCATCCCAGCCTTGACACTGACACCTGCGAGACGGGTGCTTCTCTGAGGGCCTCGTCCCCCCTACTCTCATTGTCACCTCTGCGGTTGACACCTCTGCCCTCAGAGGTTTACTAGTATTTATCTGCCTCAGAACTGCAGATCTTTAGCTTAGCTTGGCCACAAGAAGGAAAATTTGACTTTTAGAATATAAGACATGAACTAACAATCTACAGTGTGTCTGTATAAGCTCTTCAAAGCACCTTTCACATCTTCTATGTTGTGCATCATCTGAAATATTCTCTACTAACTGTGTCATGCAGTTCAGAAGTGAAACGTTGCTGTACATCAAATGAAATGTAGATGTCTCCCCCCCACATCTTTTCTCTTTCCCATTAGAGTCGGCTCTTTTGACAGATGAGAAGAGAACTACTTTGGATTACATTGATAGAGCACTCTTTAGGTCTAATCTGCAGTATAAATCCCGTAAGGAAAGAACAGCATGCCTGTGTATGTTGAGACGGCAAGATTAAATGTCCAACAGGAATAAATTCAACTGTTGGCATAACCACTTAGAGTCAGGTGTTTGGGTGTTAGCCTATATGTTCAAAGAGCCTTTAATGGTCTCTAATGGTTCATGGGCTCTAAATGCAGTGTAACTCTAGTGCAAAATTCATTAAAAACCCTGTGTTATAATAAAAACTTAATTTATCATTAAAGCCTAATTTGCAATGAATAATACAAATCACTAAAGTCCACGAGTTGTTAAATAAAAATAAAAAAAACACGCTCAGGGAATAAAATACTTTTTTTATGGTACATTGAAAGATTATTCATTTTTATGTGCAGAAAACATAACACCCCTGAAGCTTTGCAAAATTGCCCAAAAAAGGTATTTGGATAAAATTTTATTTATATTTTTATATCCTGATATTTTCTAATATATATTTGCTTTAAAGATTATTTTAATTGCCGCGAGAGAGAGTTATAAGGGCACAAACCATCAAACTGACAGTTTTATTGCCCAATAAAATGGTTCCCACGCTCAAGCCACGCCCACTTCCTACCCCACCCACCCACTTCCGGTTTGAACAGGGGGTTTTCCCCCAGTCCCCCTCCTCTTTCCACCCCCCCTTAGGGTTGTGAGGATTTGAAGTGTGTCAGAGAAAGTTTTATGATTTTAAAAATGTAAAACGTTCAAAAATGTTGAAAAACATTCAAACAATGTGTTTTCAAAGCTTTTTTTAAGGTTGACCGTAAGGTTGACGAGGTAAGTTCAGTGTTTTATCAGAGTCCGTTGTACATTCAAAACCAGCTTTAAAACAGTGTATCAATGTTAAAAGTCTAAATTGTATTTCTTATAAGTGTTTAGTGTAAAAATGTCATCAGACAAATATTCGTTTGTACAAAACGTTGAAAGAGGAAGATAAGTTTAACCCGTTTTTGTGTTTAAACGTGTGAAAGAGCGCAGAGTGTTATCTCCGGGGTGCACGATAAAAAACACATCTGATCGTTCAAGAGGTCTGACAGCAATGATGCCAGCAAACTCTGCACACCACCCCACACGCTGACTCCTCCCACGACACACCCCACATGTGACGTGTGTGGGAAAACATCGCACAGGGGGGTCCCAAGCGTCATACACAAACCACACCCCACTGTGTGGTGTCACATGAGATTTAAAAAACGAGCGCGAGCTCAGAGCGTAATACTTGTGATATTACGCTACGGGCTCCCAAGGGGGTAATCCATCAGCCGGAAGTTGAAGCTGCCTCTGGGAGCCGCCATTGTAGCAGAACTTCACCTGCTGTTAGCATCCCATTGACTCCCATTCATTTTGGCGTCACTTTGACAGCGAATAACTTTACATCTGAGGCGTCCAAAGGCTTAATTTGTCGATTATTTATTTCTAAAGAAACACGACAATGTATAAAATGCTCCATTACTTTGTATCTTACGTTACGACCCCGTAGATGCCGTTTTTGTAAAAATAGGCTAAAGATTGCGTCATAACCACGGGACTTTCTGTCGCACAATAGAGACATTACCGTATAGACAGGAGGAGAAGCTCGCGGCAATCTTTTACTGTCTATGAGGCAATCGGGGGGACATGAAGGCACAAAGTCAAGGTAGAAGCCCATAAATAGAGAGTCCATAAAAGCAACGGGACAAAATATTTCAACAACGTTTTTGAGGAATTAGGTGATTCAGATTTTTCTTGGCACAGCTACTAGAAGATTTTCAAATGTCAGACTGTCGTCACGCTCAGTTTGAGCCTGCGCAGTCGCTCAGACATCAGACAGGAAGTGCAAAAATCGGGCTTCAAGTCTTCTCCGTTGAAATCAATGGGGTCGCTGTGTCCATTTCTTTTACTGTCTATGTACGGGCTACGGCAGACCCCAAGACTCCCGAGAGATGCCTTAATGAAGCTATGATGGATTTAACTTTAGCTCCGCGAAAATTACAAGGACCGTGCTTAACAAAATTTCTCCATGAACCAACGGAGCATGTGGAATATATTTTTCATTTGTGAAGTCAGACTGACCAATCCGGATATAACGATTGGAGATTTACATGGAATACAACAGAGGACATTTGGTTTTCACAGAGCGAGATATTGGATTTTATTTTTTACCACGTTATGGAGAGGCTTGAAAAGACAGAGGATACGGATTAACAAATGGGGAAAATACCGACTGCTCGCGGGCCACGTTAATAAATACTCACGTATTAATTAAATGTTTTTAATAAAAAATAAATAATAATAAATATTTGCACTGAATCTGAGAGGGAGAAAAGTGGATGACTATGCCTAGACATTAAATTGTTTTAACCGGACATCCTGTACCCATTTAATTACTCCGAAGCAGAAAAGTTAAAAGTGAACAACATGTTTCCTTCGAAACGGACAAACATGCCCGTACATGTTCCCTGAGACACAGTCGAAGTCTACACGACATGCATAACATTACATACTGTACAGATAAATAACATCATGCGACAGCTAGGTGATAATATAAAGTGCAAACATAATTAACAATGTAAACATTTAGACGGAATGCCTCGCGATCTAAATTCTCTCTTATGAACGTATTATACAATCAAATATGCAAATGCGTTTACAAATAGTTGTACGCACACACATTATCCTTAGTTGACAACACTTGATTTTAACTATTATTTACACTGAACAAGCACATCTGCACATTCTCTCACCATTAGATGTTTTCAAACTTCCCGGAAAGTTTTTGAACAGTCCAAATCATGAGCAGAGGCGGGGGTGTTTGGAAGAGTCCATTTCCAAAGGGGCTTTTTTTTACTATTTTATAACAAATAACATTATGTCGCAGGAGAAGTTCGCACACATGCGCACACCCCTACAATGTTTTGGATGGCTGCGGTAAGATCAGGGAGTTGGTTTAATTAAAGAAAGTTTCGTTTTTCACATATATTTGAAAAGTTCACCATCACATTTAAAACTTAAAAAGAAAAAAGCTGTATAAAGTTAAAATACAAAGGTTAGTATTCGTACATTTTACTACGTTATAAGAAAATGTTAGAAAAAAGTTTTCTTCTTTTTTTTAATTATGTATTTTTACAGACCTAAAACCATGATGCTTCAAAGTATGGAATAGAAGTTTTTGAACATTTATACGATTTTGAACATTTATAAATTTGTGTGTTGCAAAAGCAGAAGTGTATTTTCTTTAAATAAAGATTTACCTTTTTTTATTTTCTTTACATTAAGATTTACCTTTATTCATGCTTTAATTTCTTTAAAACAGTCTGATGACATGCATTATTTCTGTGATTAATGTTGCCAGGGGTTTCCTCAAACAAGTAGAAGCGCTTTAGGTGTGTGTGTGTGTGTGTGTGTGTGTGTGTGTGTGTGTGTGTGTGTGTGTGTGTGTGTGTGTGTGTGTGACAAACACATTGTATTTGCAGACTTTTTAAATCTATTTAACATTTTAAATGGTTTTCTTCTGACCAACTTACATTTAATATGAATTACCTGAGGCGTTTAACTACCGCATATAGGGAATGCATGTTGATTTGTAAGTTTCAGGCATAGTGCAAACATGCAATGTTCGAGAAAAAAGCTCATATTGGTGTAATCTTTGTATTACGTAAAACTTTGTGTAGAGATGATCCAGGCATAGCTTTTACTAAAAGAAACTTTATGGAAGTCATTTTCAAACTGTGAGTATGTTTCAACATGTAATTATAGGCCTACCATATTTTATTTTATGGTTCCATATTGCTTTAAAGTCTTTGTTTGTTTGTTATTAACTAATACTTTTATTTTTTAACTAACACTTCAACATCCTGCACAAATTAAAGAAACATACGAGCTAAGAATGTTCTCTAATCCCAAATAAACAGATAATGGAATGTTCACAATCTTCAATGTGTTAGATACTACTCAGCAAGCGTGTATATAGTTGCGCTTAAATCTTTGGGTGTATTTTTACACACCAACATATTTTGTTATACCGCAGTGATGCAAAGTTCCACACTCTTGTAAAGCCTACAGACTAACTTTTAAAATATAATCTTTATACAGGAATCACACGTGTCCAAAACATCCGTGTAAGATTCAAAAGTCCAAATCACTAAGAAAAGAGGGGTTGAGAGCCGTCAACATTCAATGTTTATATGAAAAATGATAATTAAGAATTTAAGTGATAGTCTTTCTGTTTGAGAATGTTTGACTAATTTGATACTTCGTTTAGTGCAACTTTCCCTCTATCTATGATGCTGAATCACACAAGTATTAACACGAAAAGTAAGCGCACGCTGTTTTACACTTAAACTATTACCACAGAATCACATCAGAATATTGCACTGAGAGATGTATATTCATTAAAGCTTGAGTTAAGTTAAAACCAAACATATCTTCATACCTGTTGGGTTCTGACACAATGCCAGACACAAATTGTTCTAACAAATCTTTTTTTGTTTTATAAATACACTTTTCTTATTTCTACAAATATCAGTGCTAAATATGGAGTTAATACACAATGAAACGAGAATAATGCTACCAAATACGCCTGACACAATGTTTTTAAGAAAAAGCAGTGTTTTAAAATACAGATGTTTTTTTCTTTTGACAAGCCTTCAATTCAAATGATCTCACCCCGTGGTGTTTAACATCCAAGAGCTGAAGAAGCAGTTCTTTATGCAAAAAAAAAAAAAAAAAAGCAAATTAAAAAAACAACAATAATACAAATAGTTTAAGTTGACAATTGACATAAACAAAACACATCCCATAAGTTATAGTAAACATTTACAACATGTAAATAGATTCTGTCAGATTTTGTTAGAGTACCTGTACCACATTATTGTAATGCAAACAAATTTGAGGGTTAACGTTACCTGTCCTTGTAAAGGCTATAGATAAAATTCAAGTATAATCTTTATGCAGCAATCACACTTCCACAATTTACTACAAAAGTGTGCACTGAGTATAAGAAAAGAGACATTTGGCATGAGCACTGTGGATTTGTACTAGAATATAGGTGGTAATTTTGGACAAACAAAAAATGGATCATTTTTAAATCCATAAAATAACTAATTTTACATTCGGGCATATATATGTGGTGTTGACTTCCGTCTTGTTCACATTCTTGCACATGGGGATTCAAAAGAGATCGTTTTACCCGTTGTAAATTTAGGTATGATATGGTTTAGATTATTTATTTTGACATCTAATATAGAAAGTTGAAGAGTTCATTGATTATATCAAATTCAATAAAGATTGAATAATCTTCCAACTACAGTAGTTATTTGCATGTCTCATCCATGAAGGTGCAACAATGTTGGGGGTTTTGAGAACCAGGCTAACTGAGCAAGTTGAACTTTAGCTATAGCGTGTGTCCCCTTTATTAATATGACTGGAGGTGGTGAGTAATAATAAAATAATAATAATAATTAAAAAATCACTCTGTATTCCATGATTCCTAATTCGTTACCATCTCGATTAAGTACAAATTACCGGTATTCAGTTAATTAGGGGCACTAAACCATCCCAAAACATTAGTCAAACTCATTTTTATATTAAAATAATTACACGGCTCCACCAGTACAGGACAGCGATTGGGGTCCTCCCTAGCCCCACTGTTGTGTAGGGTGTACGGGATCGTCATCAGGAAACCATAAAAAACTATGTAAATTATAGTCACAATTAATCAGAAGTAGCTGCAAGTCCTGCATGTCACCAGAGAGAGGTTTTTATTTTTACTCAAACCAGTTACAAAATTTGTATTAAACATCACAAGGTCAAAAACATATGGATGTGTGGATTGTTGTTCACAATAGATCCATAACACTCATTTAGAAAGTAGATAGGATGGAATTTCTTTTTGTGCAGACTTAACTTTTACCAAAGATTAAAATGTTGAAGTTCAGTCCCTGAAGTGTTTATTAAAATGTCTCTAGTAAAATTTAAACGCTATGTACCTATTGTATAGGCCTAACCCTACGCATCAACTTTTAAACAGTAATCTACATTCTGAATAAACCATTGTCTGTAACATACATATTCTTTGAGGTGGGGAAAACTGTTAAAAAAAAATCATCATACAACCTATACAACACAAAACCCTAATCCATTTGGAGGTGTTAAATAATAATAATAATTAAATGATCTTAATTCTTTTGTTTTGCTGCATTTTAAAAATGGACAAACACTTCATATTACATCCATATCTGTGTTACACAGCATCTTTTCAATAATAGACAAGCTGTTCAAGTTGAGTTTAAGCATCGGAATGTGTCAACATGTATCGAAAAGACCATTGTGTTACAGCAAAGCCATTATTTGTAGGATGATAATGTAATGTATTGAGTTCTTGCATCTGTTTTGTGTTACTCGACATTATCTCAGTCTTTCTTGCTGTATGTTTATTTGTTTTCTTTTAATCGTGATTGGAACAGTTTTCCCCACCTCAAAGAATATGTATGTTACAGACAATGGTTTATTCAGAATGTAGATTACTGTTTAAAAGTTGATGCGTAGGGTTAGGCCTATACAATAGGTACATAGCGTTTTAATTTTACTAGAGACATTTTAATAACACTTCAGGGACTGAACTTCAACATTTTAATCTTTGGTAAAAGTTAAGTCTGCACAAAAAGAAATTCCATCCTATCTACTTTCTAAATGAGTGTTATGGATCTATTGTGAACAACAATCCACACATCCATATGTTTTTGACCTTGTGATGTTTAATACAAATTTTGTAACTGGTTTGAGTAAAAATAAAAACCTCTCTCTGGTGACATGCAGGACTTGCAGCTACTTCTGATTAATTGTGACTATAATTTACATAGTTTTTTATGGTTTCCTGATGACGATCCCGTACACCCTACACAACAGTGGGGCTAGGGAGGACCCCAATCGCTGTCCTGTACTGGTGGAGCCGTGAAATCTTAATCATTTTAACATAAAAATGAGTTTGACTAATGTTTTGGGATGGTTTAGTGCCCCTAATTAACTGAATACCGGTAATTTGTACTTAATCGAGATGGTAACGAATTAGGAATCATGGAATACAGAGTGATTTTTTAATTATTATTATTATTTTATTATTACTCACCACCTCCAGTCATATTAATAAAGGGGACACACGCTATAGCTAAAGTTCAACTTGCTCAGTTAGCCTGGTTCTCAAAACCCCCAACATTGTTGCACCTTCATGGATGAGACATGCAAATAACTACTGTAGTTGGAAGATTATTCAATCTTTATTGAATTTGATATAATCAATGAACTCTTCAACTTTCTATATTAGATGTCAAAATAAATAATCTAAACCATATCATACCTAAATTTACAACGGGTAAAACGATCTCTTTTGAATCCCCATGTGCAAGAATGTGAACAAGACGGAAGTCAACACCACATATATATGCCCGAATGTAAAATTAGTTATTTTATGGATTTAAAAATGATCCATTTTTTGTTTGTCCAAAATTACCACCTATATTCTAGTACAAATCCACAGTGCTCATGCCAAATGTCTCTTTTCTTATACTCAGTGCACACTTTTGTAGTAAATTGTGGAAGTGTGATTGCTGCATAAAGATTATACTTGAATTTTATCTATAGCCTTTACAAGGACAGGTAACGTTAACCCTCAAATTTGTTTGCATTACAATAATGTGGTACAGGTACTCTAACAAAATCTGACAGAATCTATTTACATGTTGTAAATGTTTACTATAACTTATGGGATGTGTTTTGTTTATGTCAATTGTCAACTTAAACTATTTGTATTATTGTTGTTTTTTTAATTTGCTTTTTTTTTTTTTTTTTTGCATAAAGAACTGCTTCTTCAGCTCTTGGATGTTAAACACCACGGGGTGAGATCATTTGAATTGAAGGCTTGTCAAAAGAAAAAAACATCTGTATTTTAAAACACTGCTTTTTCTTAAAAACATTGTGTCAGGCGTATTTGGTAGCATTATTCTCGTTTCATTGTGTATTAACTCCATATTTAGCACTGATATTTGTAGAAATAAGAAAAGTGTATTTATAAAACAAAAAAAGATTTGTTAGAACAATTTGTGTCTGGCATTGTGTCAGAACCCAACAGGTATGAAGATATGTTTGGTTTTAACTTAACTCAAGCTTTAATGAATATACATCTCTCAGTGCAATATTCTGATGTGATTCTGTGGTAATAGTTTAAGTGTAAAACAGCGTGCGCTTACTTTTCGTGTTAATACTTGTGTGATTCAGCATCATAGATAGAGGGAAAGTTGCACTAAACGAAGTATCAAATTAGTCAAACATTCTCAAACAGAAAGACTATCACTTAAATTCTTAATTATCATTTTTCATATAAACATTGAATGTTGACGGCTCTCAACCCCTCTTTTCTTAGTGATTTGGACTTTTGAATCTTACACGGATGTTTTGGACACGTGTGATTCCTGTATAAAGATTATATTTTAAAAGTTAGTCTGTAGGCTTTACAAGAGTGTGGAACTTTGCATCACTGCGGTATAACAAAATATGTTGGTGTGTAAAAATACACCCAAAGATTTAAGCGCAACTATATACACGCTTGCTGAGTAGTATCTAACACATTGAAGATTGTGAACATTCCATTATCTGTTTATTTGGGATTAGAGAACATTCTTAGCTCGTATGTTTCTTTAATTTGTGCAGGATGTTGAAGTGTTAGTTAAAAAATAAAAGTATTAGTTAATAACAAACAAACAAAGACTTTAAAGCAATATGGAACCATAAAATAAAATATGGTAGGCCTATAATTACATGTTGAAACATACTCACAGTTTGAAAATGACTTCCATAAAGTTTCTTTTAGTAAAAGCTATGCCTGGATCATCTCTACACAAAGTTTTACGTAATACAAAGATTACACCAATATGAGCTTTTTTCTCGAACATTGCATGTTTGCACTATGCCTGAAACTTACAAATCAACATGCATTCCCTATATGCGGTAGTTAAACGCCTCAGGTAATTCATATTAAATGTAAGTTGGTCAGAAGAAAACCATTTAAAATGTTAAATAGATTTAAAAAGTCTGCAAATACAATGTGTTTGTCACACACACACACACACACACACACACACACACACACACACACACACACACACACACACACACACACACACACACACACACCTAAAGCGCTTCTACTTGTTTGAGGAAACCCCTGGCAACATTAATCACAGAAATAATGCATGTCATCAGACTGTTTTAAAGAAATTAAAGCATGAATAAAGGTAAATCTTAATGTAAAGAAAATAAAAAAAGGTAAATCTTTATTTAAAGAAAATACACTTCTGCTTTTGCAACACACAAATTTATAAATGTTCAAAATCGTATAAATGTTCAAAAACTTCTATTCCATACTTTGAAGCATCATGGTTTTAGGTCTGTAAAAATACATAATTAAAAAAAAGAAGAAAACTTTTTTCTAACATTTTCTTATAACGTAGTAAAATGTACGAATACTAACCTTTGTATTTTAACTTTATACAGCTTTTTTCTTTTTAAGTTTTAAATGTGATGGTGAACTTTTCAAATATATGTGAAAAACGAAACTTTCTTTAATTAAACCAACTCCCTGATCTTACCGCAGCCATCCAAAACATTGTAGGGGTGTGCGCATGTGTGCGAACTTCTCCTGCGACATAATGTTATTTGTTATAAAATAGTAAAAAAAAGCCCCTTTGGAAATGGACTCTTCCAAACACCCCCGCCTCTGCTCATGATTTGGACTGTTCAAAAACTTTCCGGGAAGTTTGAAAACATCTAATGGTGAGAGAATGTGCAGATGTGCTTGTTCAGTGTAAATAATAGTTAAAATCAAGTGTTGTCAACTAAGGATAATGTGTGTGCGTACAACTATTTGTAAACGCATTTGCATATTTGATTGTATAATACGTTCATAAGAGAGAATTTAGATCGCGAGGCATTCCGTCTAAATGTTTACATTGTTAATTATGTTTGCACTTTATATTATCACCTAGCTGTCGCATGATGTTATTTATCTGTACAGTATGTAATGTTATGCATGTCGTGTAGACTTCGACTGTGTCTCAGGGAACATGTACGGGCATGTTTGTCCGTTTCGAAGGAAACATGTTGTTCACTTTTAACTTTTCTGCTTCGGAGTAATTAAATGGGTACAGGATGTCCGGTTAAAACAATTTAATGTCTAGGCATAGTCATCCACTTTTCTCCCTCTCAGATTCAGTGCAAATATTTATTATTATTTATTTTTTATTAAAAACATTTAATTAATACGTGAGTATTTATTAACGTGGCCCGCGAGCAGTCGGTATTTTCCCCATTTGTTAATCCGTATCCTCTGTCTTTTCAAGCCTCTCCATAACGTGGTAAAAAATAAAATCCAATATCTCGCTCTGTGAAAACCAAATGTCCTCTGTTGTATTCCATGTAAATCTCCAATCGTTATATCCGGATTGGTCAGTCTGACTTCACAAATGAAAAATATATTCCACATGCTCCGTTGGTTCATGGAGAAATTTTGTTAAGCACGGTCCTTGTAATTTTCGCGGAGCTAAAGTTAAATCCATCATAGCTTCATTAAGGCATCTCTCGGGAGTCTTGGGGTCTGCCGTAGCCCGTACATAGACAGTAAAAGAAATGGACACAGCGACCCCATTGATTTCAACGGAGAAGACTTGAAGCCCGATTTTTGCACTTCCTGTCTGATGTCTGAGCGACTGCGCAGGCTCAAACTGAGCGTGACGACAGTCTGACATTTGAAAATCTTCTAGTAGCTGTGCCAAGAAAAATCTGAATCACCTAATTCCTCAAAAACGTTGTTGAAATATTTTGTCCCGTTGCTTTTATGGACTCTCTATTTATGGGCTTCTACCTTGACTTTGTGCCTTCATGTCCCCCCGATTGCCTCATAGACAGTAAAAGATTGCCGCGAGCTTCTCCTCCTGTCTATACGGTAATGTCTCTATTGTGCGACAGAAAGTCCCGTGGTTATGACGCAATCTTTAGCCTATTTTTACAAAAACGGCATCTACGGGGTCGTAACGTAAGATACAAAGTAATGGAGCATTTTATACATTGTCGTGTTTCTTTAGAAATAAATAATCGACAAATTAAGCCTTTGGACGCCTCAGATGTAAAGTTATTCGCTGTCAAAGTGACGCCAAAATGAATGGGAGTCAATGGGATGCTAACAGCAGGTGAAGTTCTGCTACAATGGCGGCTCCCAGAGGCAGCTTCAACTTCCGGCTGATGGATTACCCCCTTGGGAGCCCGTAGCGTAATATCACAAGTATTACGCTCTGAGCTCGCGCTCGTTTTTTAAATCTCATGTGACACCACACAGTGGGGTGTGGTTTGTGTATGACGCTTGGGACCCCCCTGTGCGATGTTTTCCCACACACGTCACATGTGGGGTGTGTCGTGGGAGGAGTCAGCGTGTGGGGTGGTGTGCAGAGTTTGCTGGCATCATTGCTGTCAGACCTCTTGAACGATCAGATGTGTTTTTTATCGTGCACCCCGGAGATAACACTCTGCGCTCTTTCACACATGTTTAAACACAAAACGGGTTAAACTTATCTTCCTCTTTCAACGTTTTGTACAAACGAATATTTGTCTGATGACATTTTTACACTAAACACTTATAAGAAATACAATTTAGACTTTTAACATTTATACACTGTTTTAAAGCTGGTTTTGAATGTACAACGGACTCTGATAAAACACTGAACTTACCTCGTCAACTTTACGGTCAACCTTCTTAAAAAAAGCTTTGAAAACACATTGTTTGAATGTTTTTCAACATTTTTGAACGTTTTACATTTTTAAAATCATAAAACTTTCTCTGACACACTTCAAATCCTCACAACCCTAAGGGGGGGTGGAAAGAGGAGGGGGACCGGGGGAAAACCCCCACGGTCCAGATGTTCAAACCGGAAGTGGGTGGGTGGGGTAGAAAGTGGGCGTGGCTTGAGCGTGGGAACCATTTTATTGGGCAATAAAACTGTCAGTTTGATGGTTTGTGCCCTTATAACTCTCTCTGCCACGGTATCACACAAAATTACATGAATGAAAAAACAAATGCAAATATTATTAAAGTACATATAATTGGGATTGAAAATTATAATATAAAAAAATATTAATAATATTAATAAAATATATTACATCTCGATAAAAAGAAGCTTTGAAGTACTTTGAAGATGAAATAGCATTTCGCTTCAAAGAACTGATTAAAAAAAAAGATTCAGTGATGTAAAGACGTAATACGTAATTGCGTGTTTTACTGTTTGCTGACATTCTGCCGTAGTAATTAGTTATAATTCAGATGAGAATAAAGTTACGCCGCCTTCACACTGGCAGTTGAAATCAGCTCCGTAATTCGCAATACGCCCCCAGCGGACGTCGTACTACACCGCGTAAAGCGTCGGAAGCGGGTAGAACAAAAATGGCGGAGAGATTAGAAAGGTTGATTTTGTCCGTGTCAGAATGTACGATTCTGTATGATCTCTCTGATGAGGGCTACAGAGATATTAATAGGAAGGCTGCTGCGTGGAGGAAAGTCGCTCAGGACGTTGAGATGTCAGGTCGGCTAAAAAATGTGATATTTTAGTGGTATAATGTCAATAGTTCGATGTCTGTCACTGTGCGCAACGATACAGAAAACTTTTCCGTCTACAAATTCCCTTCATTTACCATGGATTTACTGTAACGTTATAGCCTATTATATTATTTCCACCATGAAATGTGGGATATACATATTGAATTGTATTATATTATTAATGTAGACAATGTATTAAAGGACTAATGTAATAAAATTACAGTATTTAATGTATTGTTACATTTTAATTGTATAACTGCCCTAATAACGTTAAGTCATGAAAATAAAAAAAATGACATGACAACTTATCGTTCTAAAATCATTATTTATTGTATGAAAAGTTTAGAAATCAGGTTTGTTTATCAGTACCATAGCAACGCTCAACTTCCGCTGGAATTGTCGGATAGGAACCGTCCGTAGCTTTTCGCAAGAGTTCAATTTTTTGAACGCATCCGGATGACCAACGGACGCGATTTTCTTCGCACCGCACTCTGTCGGACCCGTTTCGGACCCATTCGCATGCGGTCTGCGAATCTCCATAGGAAATGAATGACTTCCGGTCGTTTCGGTGCCGTATCGGAGCTGATTTCAACTGCCAGTGTGAAGGCGGCGTTAGTGTTAGGAACCCTTTAAGGAAAACAAATATATTGATCTGAAATATAGCACATTCATTTTAAATTCATTCAGGTTCAATTACCAAACATACAATCTTAATTTAATTTAAAGCAAACATTAAATTTAAAAATTATTATATGCATATTTTGAAAAAAAAAAAAATATATATTCAAAAAGACAAGGCCTTAAACTTAAACAAGGGTTAAACTCTTGTCACTGTAACAGACACCAAGCCACAATCACACACACACACACACACACGCACACACACACACACACACACACACACACACACACACACCTCTCATTTTCTCGTTTATCTCCTATTTAACTGAATTTGTAGCTAGCTCAACTCATTCCCAAAACAAATGAATAATTGTCTCATCAAACTGATGACAAAAGCAGCACAAGGGGGAAATACTATTGTTAAATTTAGCAAATTTATAATTAACTGGGTAGCAATTGTGAATAATTTTAATAGAGACTTCAACCACTGATTTCCAGTACATGAGAGTAGATGTTAAAACTTCATGCTGATTTGTTCTCAGCTTTCGCCAAGATAAGCAAAACTAAGAACTATGCTTCTCCATCCATTTACGCTTCTTTCCATATGGTGGTGTGACTTCCCTTCTGTCCGGCGTTAACGGCTACAGTGTAGGCTACTTGGCGCGTCAGCACACGCTGCAACTACAGGACCAGCTTGACAACCGTCTGGATTGAGCTGAGTAGGGGACATCTCTAGGGTCTTCAAGTGGGCACCTTCCGTCCTCAGTGTTTCGTCGACTAGCCCACGACACCTCAAGAGGGCTCGACAGTGACTCTGGCGTCCCAGAGTCACCCACCTCCGTCCCCCACTCAACTCAGCCCAGCTTACTGACCTCTACATCCCTCCTGCTGCTGAGACCTAACCACAATCTCACAATCTCACAATCTCTCCGCAACCCAACCATACACGCCAACCCTATTAGACTTTATTAGATAAAAATACTTTTGCTGAAGGAGCCAGAAATTCTCCCATACTATATCATCAAATGTATTATTCCAAAACACAAGTGTAAGGTATTAATTTAGTATTACCTTACACGCAGGTAAAGAAATCTGATCTCTGTTAAGAATTGAGCGAATTTTCTTGTTTGACAAGCTGCTGAGAAGACACTGATCAACAAATAGATTAGTGTTGTCAAAAATATGTCGAGAGCATAAAGGACCTTTAGGGCCTAGGTTTGACTTTCACACAATCAGGAATTGCACCAAAAACAATGGCATATTCTCTTGTGGGGACTGGAAAAGAGAATTCTTGAATAAAGTGTTCATAAGAGAGCAAGACACCCCTTTCATCTAAAAGTTGACTCACTAAAAGTATATTTTTATCAAACCAATTTTTAAAAAAAGAAAAGAGATTTATTTTTATATTTAATATTTTGGTTGTTCCAAATAAAATAGTTATGTGGAGAAAAATTATAATTATATATTAGGGACCAGCATATAAGAGCCTGTTTATGAAAACTAGAAAGAGTTAAAGGTATTTTAGAGATGTCATAGTTGCAGCACAAACAAAAAATGCAAATCTCCAACTGAACTGAAAATATAATTTGGGTTAATATTCCAAAAAGATGTAGGGTTGTTCAAAAAAGATTTTATCCACTTAACCTTGAAAGAATTATTAAGAGTGGAAAAGTCCAATAAGTCAAAACCACCCATTGATCAGCTAATAACACTTTTTAAATTAAATGACTTTTAGATTTCCAAACAAAGTTAACTATCATTTTGTCCAGCATTCTACAAATCTCCACAGAAACATCCAGAGCCATTGCAGGATAGAAAACCCGAGATAACCCATCTGCTTTGGAAAGCAACACTGTACCTGCTAGACAGATCAAGCTGTAACCAAGAATTAAATTTGCGTTGAATAGACAGAATAAGAGGTTCAAAGTTCAGTTTTGATCTTTTTTCCTAATCTTTACATATGATTATACCCACGTATTTATCTTCGGATTTGACTGGAATGTCACAGAAGTAGTACCATGCTGTAATTTAATTGAAGCATTGGCGTTATTGTACAAAGTTTGAATTGCATTGATAAAGTTGGGACCAAAACCAAAAATATTCAAAGATTTAAGAATAAAAGGAAACTCAACGGAATCAAAAGCTTTATAAACATCAAGAAAAAACAAGAAACCGTCATCAAGGATCAGATCCGAGTAATCTAAAAATGTCAAGAACAAGTCTAATATTATCTGGAATAAGTCTGTCTTTCATGAAACCTGACTGAAAGTCATCAATTATATTATCTAAAACACATTTGATTCTTTTAGCAAAAATCATGGCTAGTATTTTGTAATCATTATTTAACAAGCTTATAGGTCGCCAATTTTCAAGTTGAGAGGGGTCCTTTCGAGGCTTAGGGATCAAATGTATACACCCTGAGTCATAGAGCTTGGGAGAGTTCCCTTATGTAGGCTTTTTAAATACACTTGGAGAAGAAATGGAGAAAGAATATTTGAGAATTTCTTATAAAACTCTGTGGTCAGACCATCATTTCCAGGAGATTTATTAGGTTTCAGCTTATCGTTCACCTGAGAAATATCTTTAATTTGACTAGGAGATTCACACAAACTTTTGCCAATATCATCAATTTTGGAAATACGGTCTGAGTCAAGAGAATTAAAAAATAAGTCTACATTTTGTTGAGAGTGTTTAGAACGATAAAGACTTTTTTTTATAAAATTCATCACAATAATTAGAAATGTCTTTATAATCTTTTAAAACCACTCTATGTTAAGACTATTTATAGAATTGAGATGATTACGCTGTTTCACTAACCTAAAAAAATAATTGGAATTACGTTCTCCCTCTTCCATCCATCTCCCATCCATCTCCCATCCATCTCCTTCTTGAACGAACTAAAGCACCCTTTGCTTTACATATATACAAGTTATCTAATGAGTTCTGAAGTTCAGCCAATTCTAATTTTTGGACAACTGATACATTTTCAAATGGGATGCAGGAGAGACAGACATTTTTTTTTTAACAATGTCAAGTTCATTATAAGTTCAAAAAAGTCAGATATTAGCTCAATGAACCAGAGCTGTTAGACCAGGTAAATTGTGAAGCATGAGAGGATGTTTTTCCCTCCACACTTGTCAGTCAGACCAAAACGTGAGATCAATTCAGAGGCCAGATGATCCTAGATATTCTAGGTGGTGATCTATCCAAAGAGCTGTTTATAGTTTGGTTAAGTCTCCACCCAAAATAATAAGCAAATTAGAATATTTCGATTTAAAATAGTCTAAATATGTTTCCATTGAATTAAACAATTTAGTTGAGTATGTAGGCTACTTTTTCTTCACAAAAAGAGTAGCCTATAGGCTACATTGGTGAGTAGGCGAGGGATGCAGCAAATAAATCCAAAACCGCTTGAATATGTAACGTTAGTCCGATTCGTGAACGCATTGCTCAAATCGGTCTTGTGAATCAGTTTAATCGAAACTTTTTCGATTCAAAATAACGACTTTACGAATCGTCCAGGAAGTCGGCTACTACGAACATTGTATGCATTGAACTTAGACTACAAAGTCGCTTTAAAATACACCAAAAAGTGGTGTAGCTATGAAAATTCGGTATTCAAAAAATTTTTAAGTTAAATTCCTGACCAAAAAACAAACAAACAAAAAACTGGTTTGGGGAGTGTTCAACGACCCTTTCCTCTTCCCGGAGAGTGTTAGCATGGGACTTCAGTTGTTCACACGTTAGAAGGTCTGGACACACGGCTGCGCGTCTCATGACACTCTCATCCAGAGCAGCTTCATTTTCACCCTGCTCATAACACACTGCGGTCACGCCATCTGTGCTTCGGAGAAGTGCGGTCGCGCCATTTACGCTTAAAAATATATTGCGCGTCTACACGAGGTTGCGTGGTAGACGAAAGGTTTATGCGCTTGGTGTCGGCAGACCTTTAAAAAATATATTAAAAAATAAATAATATCAAATTGTTTTCTGCAAACTCCAACTGATTCTTGTTCTACATCTCACTGACTACCAATGTTGGGATTTTCATGTTGTTCTACTGTTTTATTATTTAACAATTCCCTGCCAAAGTCCTATACTATACCTGGCTATATAGGTATATTTCATAAATTAATTAAATAATAAAACAGTAAATCAACATGAAAATCACCACAGTGGTAGTCAGTGAGATGAAGAACAATAATATGTTGGAGTTTGCAGAAAACAATTTGATTTGATTTTTTTAGGAATTTATCAAATATGACTGTATAGCAATGTAAATATTCATGACTTTGTCAGGCAATTATTAAAGAATAAAACAGTAAATCAACATGAAAATCACCACAGTGGTAGACAGTGAGATGAAGAACAATAATCTGGTGGAATTTGCAGAAAACAATTTGATTTCACATTTTTATGAATTTATCAAATATGTCTGTATAGCAATGTAAATATTCATGACTTTGGCAGGGAAAGATTAAATAATAAAACAGTAAATCAACATGAAAATCACCACAGTGGTAGTCAGTGAGATGAAGAACAATAATCTGTTGGAGTTTGCAGAAAACAATTTGTTTTTACATTTTTATGAATTTATAAAATATTACTGTATAGCAATGTAAATATTCATGACTTTGGCAGGGAATTGATCAATAATAAAACAGTAAATCAACATGAAAATCACCACAGTGGTAGTCAGTGAGATGAAGAACAATAATCTGTTGGAGTTTGCAGAAAACAATTTGATTTCACATTTTTATGAATTTATAAAATATGACTGTATAGCAATGTAAATATTCATGACTTTGGCAGGGAATTATTAAATAATAAAACAGTAAATCAACATGAAAATCACCACAATGGTAGTCAGTGAGATGAAGAACAATAATCTGTTGGAGTTTGCAGAAAACAATTTGATTTGATTTTTTTATGAATTTATCAAATATGACTGTATAGCAATGTAAATATTCATGACTTTGGCAGGGAATTATTAAATAATAAAACAGTAAATCAACATGAAAATCACCACAGTGGTAGACAGTGAGATGAAGAACAATCATCCGGTGGAATTTGCAGAAAACAATTTGATTTCACATTTTTATGAATTTATAAAATATGACTGTATTGCAATGTAAATGTTCATGACTTTGGCAGGCAATTATTAAATAATAAAACAGTAGAACAACATGAAAATCCCAACATTGGTAGTCAGTGAGATGTAGAACAAGAATCTGTTGGAGTTTGCAGAAAACAATTTGATATTATTTATTTTTTAATATATTTTTTAAAGGTCTGCCGACACCAAGCGCATAAACCTTTTGTCTACCACGCAACCTCGTGTAGACGCGCAATATATTTTTAAGCGTAAATGGCGCGACCGCACTTCTCCGAAGCACAGATGGCGTGACCGCAGTTCAGAACACTGCTGTAGGCTACCGTACGGAACTAGAAACTGCTGTTCCCCGCGATGATATGTAATGGACTTTAATATAGCCGTCATGTGATATACTGTTCTGTACACGAGGGTGAATATTCAGTAGAAAGAAAGGAAGTGTTTTCACAATTGGTCCGAAAGAAAAAGTAGGCGACTCGAACCTGTAAGTGGATTCACATTTGTTTTTTTATTGAACGCGCTTATAAACCGAATGTTTCGCGTATGAGAATGAACGCCAAGTTAGTTGCAAGTTAGTCATTTTGAATTATTGCTTCTCATTTTGACTACATTTCCATTTAGTATTTTTGACTATCTATCTATCTATCTATCTATCTATCTATCTATCTATCTATCTATCTATCTATCTATCTATGCTTGACACGTCAGTTGTTGTATTGGTTTATGCATGACGTTGTTAGTGGAGTGGATGGTTGGCAGTGCAATGAGCTCATGACAAAGTTGAAACCAAATTTTATTTGCATGTGTTACAACCTCTCTTTTGTGTGTGTGCATGATTGTAGCATGGCTGATTACCTTATCAGCGGGGGAACTGGGTATGTGCCAGAGGATGGACTCACTGCCCAGCAGCTCTTTGCCATCGGTGATGGTCTCACATACAAGTACGTCTAAAAGATGAGGATCATGTGCACAAAAACCCTTTATTTTTTCCTGATTCCCTGCTTTGTAATCAGACACATACGTACACACATGTACTGTCATACAGTAAGTCAGATCGAGAAACAGGGACAGCGTAATGTCAAAGCAGTTCCTATCATGTATAGTTTCACTTTCGCACAGACATGCACTCTAGGTAGGCATCTCTCTGAACATCTGTCAGTGAGATGGCTCTCAGCTCCATGGCAACCCTCTGAGCATCTCCATAGCAACGGGGAGCTCAAGTGCTTGGTCCCAGCACATGCAGCCCATGTTTATGGGAAGATGCAAAATGAGAGTGCATGTGTGGGTTCTTTTTGTCCCTGGTTTTCTCTCTTACTCACGATCCGGATGTAATATCAGGCTCATCGTGTGCTTTAATATCAATTAGAAATACAGCATGGGATTTTATGAACATTAGTCCTTTTTATATGCTTTACACCACTGCATTAAATGATCCTGTTTGTGTGTGAATACAGGCATGTGCTTTCCCAGCCTTCTAAAACCCTTGCTAACAGAGCAGTGGTCTCCGTGTCTATTTTTATCGTGCTGGCTGGAGTGTTTAATCTGGTCTAATGGAGGTTTTATGAGCATTAGGCCACATGGGACAGGACACTGAACTATGCCTTTTTCTCACACATCCTCCTGAGACAGATAAATCCAGTCCCTATCAAAATATTATGGTGCTTTAAAATAAGGGATGTTGTTTTAACACTTTCTAATAGTAGCCATAATACACAGTCCTTTTAACTGAAGTTAGATCCTAACAACATTAATAACATGCTTTTGTATATCAAGTACCACTGGGTACCACTTCAGTTTTGGGGTCAGTAATGAATATTTTTATTTAGCAATGATGTATTAAATTGACTGTAAAGTATTCCTGTTTTAATGTATTTTTGATCAAATAAGGCCTGGTGAGCATAAGAGACTTTCAAAAACATAAAAAAATATTACCAGCCCTAAACTTTTGAATATGGTCTGTGTAAAATGAACCTAAATCTCTTATCTTTTTAGTTTGCCCACACTTTTTAGTACACTACTGCTGCTTTAGAGACTACGTGTGTGTGCGTGTGACATTGGTGATACGGTTAAGAACATTAACAGGATGTCTCTGTACGCCACACCTTAAGTAGATTATATAATTCCTCCTTTACAAGATCAGAGACGTACGCATGCAAGTGCATAATTTCTGGCTACTTAAAGTATTCATGCTACAGGCAAACACGAATATATTAATTTACTCACGCACTGCATCACAGTAATCAGTCGGCTTACACTATTGTTCAAAAGTTTGGGCGCGGTCAGATTGTTTGTTATGTTTTTGAAAAAGTCTATAATGCTCTTTTGGTGCTTAGGAAACATTTCTTCTTGTTAACAATGATGAAAACAGTTGTGCTGCTTAATATTATTGTGGAAACCATGATAAAAAAATTCATGATTCTTTGATGAATAGACCGTTCAAAAGTTGAAATAGAAATCTATTATACATTATCTTTGTCTTTACTGTCAACTTTGATCAATTTAATGCATCCTTGCTGAATAAAAGTGAATTTCTTTAAAAAAAAAGGTAGGTTTGTTCCAAACCTGTACGAGTTTCTTTCTTCTGTTGAACACAAAATAATATATTTTATAGAATGTTGGTAATCAACATTCAAAGGAAGTCAGATCAGAAGTCAGAAGAGTTGATCAAAGGAAGTCAATGGCTGCCGTCGGGTGTCTGGTTACCAACATTGCGATATGGCCAAAAAAATCATCACGATAATATCACGATAATTTTTTTTATATCAGTCGATATCGATAATTATCACGATAAATGTCAAATTTTTATTTCTTTCAAGTTTAAAGGCAGATTTTTGCTCCTAAGTGAAAGAAAACCTCCTAAGTGTAGAAGCCAGAGCGTTAATTGTGGTTTTAAACTACTCTTTATTGTCAGAACATATCATGGCAAACAGGTTGACATTTCACAAATCTCAGGTTGAACATTCAAACATTTGTCATTTTTCCTTAACCTTAATTTCATAGTTTCTGCATGTGCTAATGGGGGATATTGTTTCAAGTCTTGAAACAGGTTTGTGTTACCTGACTTTGATGGTCAGGCAACAATATTAATATTATTAACAATATTAATATTTTGCAGTGCAGGCTGCAATATTAATATTACATGTTTTGTCTTGAAACGCATATTTGACAGTGAGTTGACAGTAGTATTAGTTTGAGTTAGGATGCAGATTTACTAAATTTTATTTATGTTCATTAACAAAAACAGTAACATCTGTTAAAAAAAATTAACAACCTCAATTTTATTTGGTACAATGTAATATTCTGACTTTGAGTTTTATTAAAATTAACCATTGGTCATCCAGTAACATGCATTTAGATCATGATAACCACAGATAAAACCAGGCATAGCCTATATATCACCTCACTATCATGGCAAAATGTAACTTTATGGTTTTTGGTATTTGTATGAAAAACAGTAGCCTAAATACATTATTAAACACTGTAATTATAACAGAAGAAATAAACTCATACAGGTTTGGAACATGATGAAAAAATATTAATTTTGGGTGAACTATCTCTTTAAGCCTAGTCCCAGACTAAAATGCATGTTTGACTTGCCTTTACTGAAAGCAACTTGCACTGACATTTGTCACAAGATGCACACCAGTGATGTTTTTTTTTTCTAAGACACTTTTAGAAAAGGACTTAAATGTCCTAATTAAACTAAGGCCTACTCCTGGCTTAATCTGTTTGTGAAACCAGCTCTGTGTTTTCCCTTTTTTTTTACACAGATTTGAGTGTTTGTTTAAGCTTTTTGTAATTTTGATAATGTCCTGATTCATAAATTGCTGATCTAAAGGTCATTGTTGCCTAACTCTGCCATCTGTCCTTCCTCATTCAGTGATTTCCTGATACTGCCTGGCTTCATTGACTTCACATCTGATGAAGTGGTGAGTACCAATGCTTAGCAGAGATTAATGACATTGCACTTGCATTAAAGTAGACAATTTAGTGCAAAGGGTCATTTTTGATCACTGTCGATGGAAAAAGAGCTCTTCAACTATCAATGAAGCGGAAGATCTGCAAAGGACAGTATGTGTTAACGTGGCTGTGTTAGCATCCATATAGTCCCACTCCTGAGTCCCTGGTGTGCTGGGCATGTTGTCACAGGCAGTGAAGCTCGTGTGTGTGTGTGTGAGAGAGACAAGGACGAAACAAATATCAATTAATTCCCTTGGAGCCAAAACTATAAACACATTTTTATTTAAAGATGCAGCAAATTCACTTTCCAGCGATAGATTATTAGCAAATAACTTAGTTAAACTGGAAATCACATCAATTTAATTGGGAATATTTTTGTTTGTTGGAAATAATGCTAATTTCTTATAAGATCGGTCTAGGGTTTTTAGGGATATTTGCAGGACTATAACGTATTTGTGTGTTTGCTTATGTGTTATTTTACATTTTTGTGATTGTGGAATTGGGAATTTAGGAGTCTAGTTAAAGTGTTTGGATTTTTCCCAGTAGACCAGGTGGATTCGCTTCCTGCTGATGTAAACGCAGACACACAACGCTGTTTGTGATTTCTTTAAGCACTTCTGAGAATTATGCTGAGCTACGGCTAATGATGGGACGCAGGTGTTAGAGAGAAAGAAAAATAAGACATGGCACTGGCAGTGTGTCTACAATTCAAAGAAATCAATTGGTGGGACACTCTGAGTCAGTGTTATTTTAGTGTTCATATATTATAGTGTAAAATAATATTTTGAATTAGCTTTTATTTTTTAAATGTTAGTTTAAGTTTGAATAATTTTGTGTGCATTTTTATTCATTTTTATACTTTTATTTAGCATATTTCAGTTAAAATTAGTTAACAATAACAACACTTCCCAGTTCCCTGTACTGTAAATGTTTACTTTAAAGAAATTGTTCAACCAAAAATGGCATTTTGTCCTTATTTGCTCAGCCTTATGCTGGTCCAAACCTGTATTATTTTATATCTCTCATGAAACACAAAAGGTCATTTTGAAATACACCGAAGTAGCAGACTTCAAGTCAAGTCACCTTTATTAATATATACTGTAGCTTTATGCAATACAGATTGTTTCAAAGCAGCTCTGCAGTGATAAACAGGAAACCAATCATGCAAACAGAATTCAATTCTGCTCTTTTTTTCTGCTCTAAAAAGACAATAGCAAACAGTGATTATTCAGCTGAATTTAGTTCAGTGTTGATTCAGGTCACGAACTGTGTAAAGTTAATTGATTATTGAATGAGTTAATTTCATCAATAAATAAAACGGCTCTGGGCAAAACAGTGATGTCATCATCCAGCTCAGTTAAGTTCTCATCCAATAGTGTCAGTGCAGTCAAGTCAATATTGCCGAATATTAAGTGAGGAACCCAAATTCCCATCGGTGGAGAAAAAAGGAGGCACTGTCGGGGCCAGTGTCAGTTCTTATGTCAAGGTCCAAAAGTATCATAAATTAGTTGAATTACTCTCATGTCGGTTTACATAGACACTTTGCCCCCTTAGATTTTTCGTAACGGTCATGTGTTGTGATGTCAGGATTTGACCTCTGCTCTGACCCGGAAGATAACCCTGAAGACGCCACTCATTTCCTCTCCCATGGACACAGTCACAGAGTCTTCCATGGCCATTGCTATGGCTGTAAGTAACACTCACAGAAACTATATATTTAATCCAGCAAAGTTGCGATTGCTTTTCCATTTAATTCACTGCTTTGTCCTGTAGCTCATGGGTGGAATTGGAATCATTCATCACAACTGCACACCTGACTTCCAGGCCAATGAAGTCCGGAAAGTCAAGGTCAGAGAGACGCACTTTTGGCAGAATTCAATACAAATGTAAAAGTTGTATTTGGTAAATCTGGTCAACTGTTGATGTAAAATTCACAGGCTTATTTGATTTTTTGGTTCAATATATACTTATAAATAGCAATAACTGAAATGTTTTGTATCTGTCATACTGGCAGAAATTTGAGCAGGGCTTTATTACGGACCCTGTAGTGATGAGTCCACGCCACACTGTCGGTGATGTGTTTGAAGCAAAGGTACGGCACGGTTTCTCCGGCATCCCGGTTACTGAAACCGGCAAGATGGGCAGCAAGCTGGTGGGCATCGTTACATCACGAGACATCGACTTCCTGTCAGAGAAAGATTACGACAGGCCACTGGAGGAGGTTTGTGATTAAAATGGTCTAATTTAGCTTTAATAATTTGAAGTTGGATTCCAATTTAAGTGATGTTTCATGATCTAAGCATTAATTTAACAGGCACTTTTGAGTCAAACTGAATGTAGTGCAGAACTTGATTCATCAAGATTTGACTGAAGTTTTGGCCCACTACATTTTTTTTAAATTGATATTTTATGAAATTAAGAAATTAATACAATTCTGAGATTTTAATTAATTTTATTCAGCAATGATGCATTAAATTGTTCAAAAGTGTCAGTAAAGACTTGTTACCAAAAATGTATATTTCAAATATATTCTGTTCTTTAGAACTTTCTATTCAAAGAATCCTGTAAAAAATGTATTATTGTTTCCACAACAATATTAAGCAGTACAATTGACAGCATTGATAACAATAAGAAATGTTTATTGAGCTGCAGCAAATCAGTATATTAGAAGGATTTCTTAAGGATCGTGTGACACTGAAGACTGGAGTGATGATGCTGAAAATTCAGCTTTGCCATTACCAGAATAAATTGCATTTTAAAATATATTTATTTTATCTATATAGTTTTTTTTTTTTTGCAATAATATTTTAAAAACATATTGACCCCAAACATTTATATGAAAGATTACAATGTAAAATATACACATTATACACTAGAATGTAAAATATCATTGATCACTGATGAATCGAATCACAATAAAACAGGTACATTTATTAAAGGTACAATATGTAAGATTTTTGTGATAAAATATTCAAAAACCACTTGCACAGTGTGATATATCTCATGCAGTTGTGTACTTACATTATCCCAAAAGTTGCCAAGGATTTGTAAATCCAGAGAAATTCCAGTTTTAAATAATGACTCTTCCCTTGACATTGTCGCATATCAATGACGTAATATCCGCGCTATCCTCGGTTTCCGCTTAAAGAAACCATAGATCCCTCATTAGCAGCCGCTTCAATGGGCCGCTATGCGTAAGCTGCTAATGAGGGATCTATGTATAAATATCTATACAAAAGATACAATATCTCGCACGCCGCTGTTGTGCCATTCAATCTTCATGGTTCACGATTATAGATTGGCGAGTACAGAAAATCCCCCCAAAAAACGTAGATCAACTAAGGCAAGCAGGCTTTGGGACAAACGGAGAAATAAAACAAGGATCAATATTGGTGTGGCGTTTTCGAGATGGAAACTTGGACTTGATCTGTCGACAGACTATACTCTTGTGTGTGTTTTAATAGACAGGTAAGAAAATATATATAATTTATTGTACACATTCAGTTATATTGAACTTTGTTTGTTCTTCAGTAACTCTTTTTTTTAAGTCTGGTGACCAAGTCTATGGCAGTGAAATTCAATACAGTAGGCCATGTTGCACAAAAATATTTAGCCATTACATGCAAATACTGTGGGTTTCTTCAAATGTACTTTTAGTACGATTGTTTAAAAACGTGTAGAACTGCGCAGCATTAACTCACCATATCATTTGACAAATAGTCATATCAGTAGCAGGCTAATATAGCATTACATTTCACTTTCCTTGCAGCTTATTCATTACGATGACATAAAATAGTGTGATCAAACGTACAGGTAATACAAAAATGAATTTATTAGCTGATATATAATTTATATGATTCGTGAATTCCATAGCCTACATCTCTGGATGGTGAAAACGACATCTCCCATCGTTCCACTCTCCTTCATGACGTCATCAAGCTTCGTCTTTGTTATTGTTTGAAAATGTGACCTCTGCCGGCAAAAAAATTACAGATTGCAGAAAAATAAATAGGGTCAATTTTGAGTTCATGTTGACCTTAAACACTCATAACAGTCCTAAATGCTACTAATATCCGTGAATGATAATAGTTTCTGAATTATTCATCTTCAATCCTCCAGGCAATGACAAAACGAGAAGATTTAGTGGTTGCTCCAGCGGGTGTTACGTTAAAAGAGGCAAATGACATCTTGCAGCGCAGTAAAAAAGGTACGAGCGTGAACTTCTGTCCTGTTTGTGTTGTGATGTTTAGCACAAGCTTGCAGATCACATTCCTGTTTTCTCTTTCAGGTAAACTTCCTATAGTGAATGACAGCGATGAGCTCGTAGCTATAATAGCTCGTACCGATTTAAAGAAGAACAGAGACTATCCTCTAGCCTCCAAAGACTCTCGCAAACAGCTCCTGTGTGGCGCTGCCATCGGCACCCGAGAGGACGACAAGTACCGGCTTGACCTGCTCATGCAGGCTGGAGTGGATGTGATAGTTCTGGTGGGTACACAGGGGAATGGGGTGACCTTACACTTTAGCAATACTCAGTCCTATTTCTGGAGATTTAGCTTCCTGCAGCACATTTGCTGCATTCCAACTTGTAATTTGGACAGCTGCAACATAACTTGAAATCAGAATTTCAATTTCTCATGCAGAAATCCATCATTTGTTCTGCCCAGATGCAAACTTGGCAACACCCAAGTAGATGAGAAACATTGACTTTTAAGCAAATAAAATGCATCAGCGAGTCAAATTTCAAACATTAGATGACAAAAAACATGTTTAGCACATGTTTGCAGACAGATGTGTCAAACATGGTAAATGATAATCAAACACACACAGAGCACATGCAGTGGAGACTTTGCTTACAGTCAAACACCTGCAAAGCTAACAATACCATTGCTATTTTGTTTCTTTGATCCATGTGTCAGTTAGGGGAACACAGCATTAGTGTATGGAGGGCCAAAAGTATTTAGAATTAGAAATAAATTTAATCAAAGTGAACCTGAGGTGCTTTGCTAATCAAGATATTCTCATAAGGCTGCATTTGTTTCAAACAAAAATACAGTAAAAACAGTAAAATTGTGATTTGTTTTTAAAAACTATTTTAAAATGTAATTTATCCCTGTGAGGCCAAAGCTGGATTTTCAGCAGCCATTACTCCAGTCTTCAGTGTGACATAATCATCATACATGTCTTTACTGTCACTTTTCATCAATTAAATGCATTGCATATGCTGAATAGACAAAATTACTGACCCTAAACTTATCAATGGTACTGTAACCATATACATTGCTTATGCAGATTTTAAGTTTGCATACTTTGTATTGGGTCAAGGGTCAATTAATGATGCTTAGATCCTGTTTTGGTCAAACTAATTTGTCAGACATCATACACAGTAACAGGTGTTGTTGATGTATTTGCCAAATATTGACCTAATTGTCTGAACAATGGATCTGATTTTATTACTTGCAAATTAAAGTAAAAGGACAAATTTATGGATTTATGTGCAAAGCTGTAGCCAAAAGCTACTGTCACACCTTTTGGCTACGTCCGTAATCAAACATGCCTGAACAAGTTAATCAATTTTTTGGCTTTACTAGGAAATGAATAAGCAGGTGGATTAGGGCAGGGTTGAAAGAAATCTTTTACAATTTCCAAACTTGATCTCAGACAGCAAAATTGTGTCAAAACTCTTACATAAATACATAGTGTTTGACCTCTTAGCTCTTAACCCTACATGATATATGATGGTTTTTCTGTTGTTCTATCCCAGGACTCTTCTCAGGGGAACTCTGTGTTTCAAATCAGTATGATCAACTACATCAAACAGAAATACCCAGAACTACAAGTGGTGGGAGGAAACGGTGAGGCTTTTTTGCCCTTTGTGGTGCTTCGTTTTCTATAAACTGAGGGTAGCTTGAGTAGAGTGATATTAGACGTATTGAAGATTGTGCAAGGATTATTTTCCGAAGTTTCTCTTCAGTTTCTTTTTCTCTTGTCTGCAGTGGTGACTGCCGCTCAAGCAAAGAATCTTATAGATGCTGGTGTTGATGCTTTACGAGTGGGCATGGGCTCCGGATCCATCTGTATCACACAGGAAGGTGTGTGTGCACTTCTTACTGACTTAGGAGGACAAAACTGCTGTGGAAAGCGCCAAGAAGTTGGTTAAATATGGATGCACTTTATGAGGACATACTTTAAAGGAAAAATGGTGCCTTTATTCACTTCTAAAAATGGAACAAAGTTTTATTTTATTTAAAAATGAATAAGAATGACATATTTATATAGCAATGCAAATGTGTATATGAGGACATACTTGTAAAAATAGTGCCTTTATTCATGTCTAAAAATGGCAAAAGTTTTATTTTAGGGTTAGGGTTTTTGGGATTACAATTGTCATCTATTTTATATAGAAGCTCGTTTCCGCCACAGAATAAAGCATTTTAAAAGATAATTGCAAGTTTATATCTCACAATTCTGACTTTATAACACGCAATTGCGACTTAATATCTCGCAATCTCAGAATTGTGAGATATAACCCCGCAATTGCGAGTTATAAAGTGACTTTATAACACTCGCAATTGAGTGTTATAAAGTCAGAATTGCGAGATGTAAACTCGCAATTGCAAGAAAAAAAGTCGCAATTACTTTATTTTTTATTCTGTAGCGGAAACAATCTTCCATAATTTTATTTTAATTTATTCTAGAAAAAATTAATAAGAATGACCTTATTTATATAGCAATGCAAATGTTTATATGTGGTCATACAAATGGTATCTTTATTCAGTTCTAAAAATTATTTTAGGGTTAGGATTTTTGGGATAACAATTATCTATTAAATTTTTTTGTTAAGAACAAGAGAAATGAACGAGAAGTTATTTAGCAATATATGTGTGTGTGTATCATTAGTGATGGCGTGTGGGAGACCGCAGGGCACGTCTGTGTATAAGGTGGCTGAGTACGCCCGGCGCTTCGGGGTTCCAGTTGTTGCAGATGGTGGCATTCAGACGGTTGGGCACGTTGTCAAAGCCCTGGCGCTGGGAGCATCCACAGGTGTGTGTTTATCTGAGTGATTTGCCTGAACGATCATTGTTATTAATGGCTGGGATTTGTTTGCCTAAATTTTAATGTCTATGACCATGCCCTTCCCTTCGGCCTGTTTTGCTTTAGTGATGATGGGGTCATTGTTAGCGGCAACCACAGAAGCACCCGGGGAGTATTTTTTCTCAGATGGTGTACGACTGAAGAAGTATCGTGGTATGGGCTCTTTGGATGCTATGGAGAAAAACAACAGCAGTCAGAAACGGTACTTCAGGTAAACCAGTCTAATGCTCAGATGTCTGCACATGTACATAAATAAAGTGTCTCCTCAATTATAAAAACAATATATATTGGCTCTGTGCACAGTATGAATTTTTTTGTTTTTGTACATTTAATTTTTTTTCTCTGAAAGGCATGAACATTTTCACCAGTATCATTTCCAGCACATCTCAAATATATGTTTAACAGCATCCTTTGGTGGAAATGAGAGTGGAAATTACATTTTTAAATCCTTTGTCTTGCTAAGACTAATTTTATCGCTAGCATTTTAATTATCCTAAATAAAAACAATTAAATCCAATATTTTTTATTTTAAATTAATATAACATTTTTTATATTAATAAATATTGAAATAGTTCATGGTTATTTAACTCTTTGTTTTGGACTTTATTTGTCATATTTTAAAGTAACAATTCATATTTTAAATTATAAATAAATATTAATTATATTTACCTTGATTTTTCTTTATTTTCTTCATATATCACATGCATTAAATTTCATTTTATTAGGGGCAAAATATTTGTTGTGGAAGAAATTATACCAAAATAATTGGACAGGGCTGATTTTTGAAAGATTATTATTCTTGTTTTTCATGCAATAAAATATTGAAATGGTTTATTTTTAGTTAACTTTTTGTTTAGACTTTCTTATAGTAGTTTATAGTAACAATGTATTAATTTTAAGTTTAAATTTCTTAAGTTTAGGTCTGAAACTATACATAAATAGTAAAAAGTTCAAATAAATGATGAAAGCATTATTTTAATTTGACCATATAACAAAAATAAAAAAATGAAGTTAAAAGTGTATAGTAAACTCCTAAAAGAGCCTGTATTTGAAGAAACACCTCAATAAGATACATAATATCTGTTATATTTAAAACTTTTGTATTTTATGCAATAAATAATGGGTTGTGTGTGTGTATGTGTGTGTTTTCCAGTGAAGGTGATAAAGTGAAGGTAGCTCAGGGAGTCTCTGGCTCAGTTCAGGATAAAGGCTCGATACACAAGTTTGTTCCATACCTCATCGCTGGAATTCAACATGGCTGTCAGGATATCGGTGCAAAGAGTCTGTCCATTCTCCGGTAAGAGTGACTCTTTCTCTTATAGACGTCTGACAAGCTTGACAAAAGTGACTTTTGTGTCTTTTAGCTCACGTTTATTAGCTTTGAGGCCATATATATGTGAGTATATGCTGTATATTAGTCACTTTTAAGGATACTCTAGCAGGTAGTTAACTAAACAAACTTTTTGCAGATATACACATACACAAGTCTGTCTTTTCTAGACCAAAATGGACAAAAGATATACACATTTAAAAGTATTTTTTGTTCTTCTGGAAAAAAATTAACAAAAAATATTGATACTCATTCTGCACTAAAAAATTGTTACAGTAATTTTCATGAGAACATTCCCTTCTTTTGAATTATAAATATCACCTACATCCAAATAGACATGTGCCGGTATTCGGTAATGCGATAAATCGCGGTAATGAATATGCACGATATTGTTATCGCGGCCACTTCAAAATACCGTGAAAAATAATAGATTTGAATTTAGACTTTTAGAACACGCATTAGCTAATTTTCTATCAACCGCTTAAACACTGCGTATATGCTCCGCAAAACACGTGCGCACTCTGATGTAAACAATCCCCACATGTATAAGCACTGTGTGCACGCGGCGCAGAGCGCACTCTAGTCTAATGTAAACAATCATCACATGGAGTAGAAGCATGGCGGAAGGAGGAACGCTGCCGACGATTTACCCCCCGCAGGGCTGCCAACTCTCACGCATTCAACTTGAGACTCAAGCGCCTTTCAGACAGGACGCAGAATACTCGCGGAAACGTTTTGTTGCTGCGTCGACTAAAGCACGCCGGGGTCAAAGTTAAAAATAGTTCAACTTTTTATTTGCAAAATCGTTCTGTCTGAAAGCCGCTTTACGGAATTGACACTTTTCACACGCTCTCACGCAGAGAAAAATCGCGGAGCAAAGAGGACACTGACACCGACAGACTAGACAGAGCAGATTACTTTTGATATGAAAAAAAAAAGTTTCTGTCCATTGTGACAGATCGCTGCGCCTCAGTTCAAGTAAACCGATCATCTGTTACTTTTTATTTAAAGATACAGTACAACTTACCTTAAGGTTTATGCCTCATACAAAATGTCGATCAATCAGTGTTTTTCACGGAAAGAGGTCAATAAAACTGCAGGAGAACAGTTATGTCACAGAATGTTACATTTACCTCAGGAAAGCCATTTAATGACCAGCACTTTAGTTGACTAGAAAAAATGGTCATTTTGCTAAATATGTGCACTTTATTACATATTAATTATATGTTTACTTGTCATTACATAATTGTTATTATAATGAAAACCGCATTATATTTAATTTCTCTCTGTTTACAGCATTATGTGAGATATATTTTTTTCTTGAGAAAAATTAACATGCAGACTGTAGCCTACCTAATATTTATCCAAATGAGTCAATATTGAATTAAGATTAAAATCAAATACAAGAATTTATTTGAATACAAACAGTAACCTACCAGTCATTGTACCATGTAAACATTGTAACACGTTGTCACTAAACTTAATAAAATTCTGTTTAGTAACCATGTTTTGAAAATCACAATTACACATTGTGATGCAAGTTGTTTTTTTAGATACCCGCAATCCATCTGTTTCTCTTGAGCAATTAAAATATCGTGATAATACCGTATACCGTGATAAAAGCTAATTCAATTAATCGCAGCACGAAAATTTGATACCGGCACATGCCTACATCCAAATAGCAGTAGCTAGTATCAACTGGTTCACTGTGTCTTCAGTTGTGCTAATATTTCTACAGTATTTTCTGTCTCAAACATCATTTCATTCTGAAAGTGTCCTCATTGCTTTCATCCATGCTATCTGATTTTGCCAAGCTAAGTTATACAAGATTCAACAAATTTTTTAAGGTCAGTTTAATGTAATTTAAGTTGAAATGATTGTTGAAGTTGATTGTACTTAAAAATTTAAGGCAGCAAGGTTTTTTTGTTGTTGTTTTTTTTACAGTGAATGTTAACCAAAGGTTACTGGCTATATAAAAGAAGACAAGCTGTTTAATATGTCTCGCCCCAAATTCCACAAATAGAATTCCAACACGAAAAAGTTTTTATGTATATCTGTTTAAGTCTCACCTTTGTTACATATAGATCGATGATGTACTCCGGAGAGCTGAAGTTTGAGAAGAGGACAATGTCTGCTCAGGTTGAGGGCGGAGTTCATGGACTGCATTCGTAAGTCTCCGCCCACTCACTTATAGCCCCACCCACCTGACCTATGTTCATGTCTCTTTCCTCACATGCCCTTAAAAAAATGGCTGTAAACACATTTCCCGTCCTTAGAATTCTTATCATTAACATAAAACTAAAAGGTTTGCAATTCCTCCCAGAGACCCTTAGAGTTGACCATCCCTTCTTAAGTTGTCATGGAAAAGTAGAGTTTACGTATGAAAATGTTTTCTCTTCCTTTCTCTTATGCTGTCACCATAGATATTCTTTTGTGCCATGTAAGTATTCATCCCTCATGTCTCTTATAATAACGTTGAGTTCTGGTGGAGGGGATTGTGTTGTAAACACTGGTATGGTCTGGACTCTTTAGTGGGCATAAAATGAGACCCTTTTAGTTTCCTCTTGCTGTTGCATCATAGAGACAAACCTTCTGTGTCCTTCTGTGGTTATGTACTTGTAACACTCTCTGAGACTTGACTTTGAAAAAAAAACCACTCCTACTTTTAAAGGGATAGTTCACCCAAAAATAACAATTCTGTCATCATTTATCCACCCTCATGAGATCAAGAATTTTAGAACTTTTCTTTTCCATTCTATGGATGCATATGATGGGTTGGCAAGCTCCAAAAAAGACAAAAAAGCATCATGGAAAGTAAACTAACATTCAAAAGTTTGGGGTTGGTAAGATTACTTTTTTAATGTTTTTTTGGAAGAAGTCTCCTATGTACAGGACAGCATTTTTTGATCAGTATAAACTGTAACATTACAGTTTAAAATAAGTGTGTTTTTTGTAACTTTTTAAAGTATAATTTCTTATTATTATCACTGCTGAAAAGAGTTGTTCTGCTTAATATTTTTGTGTAAACCATTGATGCATTTTTTTCAGGATTCTTTGATGAATATACATTTTAAAAGAACAACATTTATTTGAAATAGATTTTTTAAAACATTATAAATGTCTTTATTGTCACTTGATCTTACTGACCCCCAAATTTTCATTGTGTATTTTAGTCAGTGTATCAAAAATAAGCTTAAACATAGCTTGTGCGCTATATTTAATATCTTCTGTTGCCTTATGATAAATTTGTGTCAAGAACAGACTGAAATTTAAGTTGTTATTCAAATATGACACAAGATTTGACGTCTATGAGGCCAATGAGAACTCATGCATCTCGTAACCGATTGAATAATGATTTAAATTTTAGTCTGTTCCTTGCTCAAATTAACTTTTATGATACTTTTATGGTGCTTTTTATTGAAATTTTTGGGCAAACTCTTCCTTTAATTGCTAATATGTTTGACTATCACTTTGAATGTTTATACAATATAACAACATTAATTAATGTTTCTTTTCTGTTTCTGGCAGTTATGAGAAGCGGTTATATTGAGCCCGGCAGCAGGGGGCACATGAGAGCAGGACCCAATGTCCCATCACCAGCCGTCACCAAACACAGCAGCTAAACGTCATTTCTGTCATCCTCACCGCTGTACTTTTTCCTGATGACTCTTGACTCTAGATCAACATTAAAAAATCGAATAAAACTGTCTGCTTGTAATAAAAGCCAGCAACAGTACTGAATGTACTATGGACTATTTTGATTCACTTTATTTATTTTCGGTTCTCCCTGTAAGAAACTAGACTTGGCAATAGAGAGGTTATTTTCAAAATCCTATAAATGTACTACGCCATCTGAAATATGAGGATGCTACATGTGTGTGTATGTGTGAGAGAGTGTCTATTAAGGTTTCTGATACGGTATGTGGTATGTATGGTATGTTTTGTCATACTGTCCTGTTCAAAACGTTCTAATTAAAATTGTCTGTTGGGCTATTAGCAATAATGCTTGTCGTGGTATATGAGAAAATCATGTGCATACCACATTGCCATTAGAGTGTTATGAGTTAAATGTAATCTGATAAATGTATTTGTTTTCTCTTTTTTTTTTCAGAAGGGCAAGTTTGCAGGCTGCTTGTGTCACAACGCTTTTCAGACTATCCAGTTAGTCACATAGCAGTAGAACTATGTTATTTTATGGATCAGATTATCAGTATCAGCCTTAAAATCAGGGATTGTGTACTCTTACTCGCCTTACACTAGTCAATAATTTAGACAGACATTGCTCATTTTTTAAAGTTTATTTTCATAGTGTCACACATTTGCATCATTTAGATATATCAAACATTTTACAGTATATAAAAGTAAGCAATTGAGATTTTACAAGGCCAGAAGTGAAGGACAGTAAAAAGCATTTGCTGTGAAAGTGACACTTTCAAATTTGGGCTCCATTTTGTAGTTTGAAGACTGTTGTGTTGTCATTCTGAATATAATACAGTTTAAATAATAAAGAATGAGTTTTATAAACTGTTTATTATTGTGTTCCTGTATCAGTTTCAGTCTATAATACTTTGCTTAAATATTTTGAACATGTTTAACAAAAATTTTATATTTTAAATTTTATATTTAAATTGCATACACTTTTAAGAAGACAGAAGCATAATGAGAAATGTAATTCAGAAAACGGAATTTTCCGTAAAATTTAGGAGAGGCAGCCACTGGGTCATTTACTAAGCATAGAGAGAAAAGGCATATCTTAAATATTTGCAAAAAAAAAAAAAGAAAGTAAACAGTGAGACGATCTTAGAGAATATAAGCTGCTCTGTATTTTAGTCATTTGGTTTTTATGTTGAGCTCCTGCTGTCAATCACAAAGATGTGCACTAAAACATATGGAAAAGAAATAAACTGTCACAACTTCATGTTATTACACATCCACAGCCAACAGAGGTCAGTGTCTTTGCACCAATATGTCTGAGGCATAATGGGTACAGGGTAGATCTTTATGAAGCACTTTATTTTGTAAAGACGGAGGCTATGTTCAAAATGGACTACTAGCATATTGCTCCATACTGTGCAGGTTATAAATGTGAAAGATATGCATTATACAGCAAACAAATATTTCTGCAGTAGGCTCTGCTATATTGTTGTCACATGACCTTTATTTTATGCATGGTACAGAAAATTCACATACTGCAGAAACAACGCAAGCCTTATACTAGCATGCTATTCCGAACATAGCCACAATATGCAATATGCTGCATGTGAATTTGCAGATAAACATTTCAATAAGATTATGTGACATGTACACAAAATAACTAATTGGCATTTAGTATTTAAAATGAACCTGCAGGGATTTTTCTGTTTTTCATTGTTATCTTCACACTGCCATTTGCTAATGACATCTTTCCCATAAGTCTATGCTCGAGCAGAACACGTAGGCCTCATTCCAGAACAAAATGATACCCAAGTAAAGCTGCCACAAATAAGTGTGTTATGATGGTGTTGCAATGAAATGCAAATGAGTTCTGTAAGAATGTGTCCCTATACAGTAGTAACGTTGCCAAATGAGTGTTTAGGTGATCCATGCTGTAATAGCAAAGCCAAAGACTCATCATAAAACATGTTCTTAAGTGCTAGCTTTATTGCTGAAAGGTAAAGTCTTTTGATCAAGTCAAGCTATTTCAACAAGATTATATGTGATTTGTCAAATATGGGATGTGGGTTTCAGGGAGTTTCTCACATTGATAAAGAAAGTACATCGTTTTTTCAGTGGTTGCTGTTTGTCGTTTTGTCCATGCCATGTCTCCTAAAACAGAAATTTCCTCTCAGCATCTTAAGAATAGTTCTGTAATTTGGAGTAGATAGGGCTGAAATTACTTAAGGGTGTTGGGTTAGTTGATTCAGAGACTTCTTCCCCTATAGGTCGATCGTATCACTGCTGATACTGAGTGCATCTATCTGCCTGCAGACGTTGACGAATTCAGCCTGAACGGCAAGCTCATCAACATGAGAAGTTGTCTCCACAGCCACGCTCCTTCTGGAGGATGTAGATCCCAAGACTGTGTATCGTCTGTGGAGTTGCTGCCCAGACTGAGAGTCCCTTCGTAGGCTGCTCTGAGACTGCTGTGCTGAGTTTAACCCACTGCAATGGACCGAGGCCTGAGCTGGCCTTCCAGATATAGTGCTCCATTGCCTGGGTCGGTTGGGTACAGTAGCGGGGTCCACATCCCCACAGGAGGCAGTGCGGTATAAGCTAGGGTCAGTGGAGATTCCCCGACAGGGTTGTCCATCCGGGGGTCCGCGTGTGCTAAGAGAGAGCCTGGAGGAGCCGAACAGGCTATGTTGGAACAGGGCCTCACTGTTCAAGGCCTCATCGATGCTTCGTCGCAGGTCGATGGGTGAAGGGGGACGAAGGTCTGCTGTGGAGTCCGCGTCCAAGCTGGCAAAGGAGTACGCATGTGATTCTTTGCTCTTCTTTGCGGTGTGGGAAAGCTGTGTGGAAGACACATGCTGAGGGCTGCTGGGATAGTGGAGGTCTAAACCATCAGATTCGCTGTGCGGAAGCTCCACCAAGGTGTAGAGCGGCACACTTTCACTTTCCCGCCGTATTATTCCCTCACACAACCCCAGCTTCTCGGCGGGCCGTAGTGACCAGCCACACCGACTTGAGAAGATGGGTTTTCCCAATGATGTTCCTTCTGTAGGTTGCTTTTTGAAGAACCAGCTGCAGCCACCAGGTTTGGAACGGGGCACTCCGCAACACAGAAGAGGGTGAGTGATTACAAGAGCGAGGGTGAGACATACCCCTGTTTCACACACTCGGCAGCTGAGCTGGAATCCCCACCAGGGCCAGGGCATCAGGCCAACCATGACCCCACCGGTTAGCCCTCCTGCGTTGAGCATGGCATAGAGTCGGAGACTGCCACATGCTAAGAGAAAGAGGGCAGAGAACACCCCAGCCCTGGCTGCCCTTTCCCACATCTGTGCCTCTGTGAATGGACACCTACTTGCGTGGCACGATGGCCGCTCAGGAGAGCTCTCGTTCAGCCGGTAAATGTGCTTGATGTTTGGCCGGGCGCAGCAGTACAGAAGCAGGTACGTGAATGACAGGAGAGAGGACATCAAGACGAAAGCTGCAGGTGGTAATAGAGGCACAACTTGCAGGGTGGGAAAAAGTTGCAGTATTGCCATGGAAGCCATCACTATCGCTATGTGTAGCAGCACTAGGGCAGCCAACAGGCAGTTGCTGCGCTGCAGGGTGTTCTGGGAAAGTAGCTGGGTACAGGAGCGAGCAGTTAGCAGTAGCAGGAGTAGGCCAAAAGATGCTGTTAAACAGGGATAGGCAGCTTCGTGAAGCAATCGTGCCCAGACAACGGGAAGGCGCTCTTTTTGGCCATATGGATCGTAGAGGAGCCACAGAGCTCGGCTGGAACCTGTCAGTAGCTGGAGAAGGTGGAGGAGGCTGAAATGGGCACATCCAGAGGGCCAGCGCAATGGCAAACACATCAGGCTGAGCACAGACAGCACAGCCACAAGCGAGAACACGCAGCTGAGCCCGTATACCTGTAACTCCCAGGCCAGGCCCCACGTTGCCATTGCAGCATTCCAGTCAGTCAGTAGAGGGACTAACAGAGGCGGAGTCAGGGCTTCGAGAGCTGGGGTTATGACACCAGAGGGTGTGGTTTCATAAACAGGAGGTGGAGTGGACAGAGTTTTGTTAGTTGAAGCATGATTCTTCGAAGAGTCAGGTGACTGACAGATCCCAATGCCAAACAGGTTGCAGTCCGGAAGTGTGGCAGACTCACGCCAGTCGCCAACTGGAGATGCTGAAATACAACATAAAGTTTAGTTTAAGATGCATTTAGTGTATATTATATTTCAACTTTTCAAGTGACAACATTTTTTTTCAAAAATGTAAAAAAAAATGAATGTGAAAAACAATATAGATGATACAATATTCATACTATAACTTAGTTATTGTAAAAAAATTGAGTCTGACAAGGTAATCCAGCTTTAACGTCTGTTTATGCACTCATGAGGTTATATTCACAAAACACAAAGCTAATGTTCTCCACAAGCAGCTTATGCATTTTTTTGTTTTAGTTTTGTTTTTTTACCGCATATAAAAAAGTTACACTTGAAACAGCACAAGAGGTATTTAAACCACAGAGAAAACACAGAACAACAAACCACACACTGATGTATCAAAGAGAATCCTGTATCTTGAAGCATACAAATCTAAAAATCTAAAACAGGTAAGTAGATTACGTGTATGAGTATGAAAGTATGAAAGGCTTTAGGCATTAATATAAGAAAATACACCATCAGTCATAAAGTGTAAAACAATGACTATGTTAATTAGCTAGGGGAGATGTGGAAGTAGGCTGTTGTAAACGGGTCACACACTTCATCCCTGACACACATTCACGGCACAGATAAGAGGGCATTGACCCTGTTGCCGTTCTCATGAGTGAGGCTATTTAAAAACTAGAAACTGACACACTTTCATGACATTACATCAGATAAATATGCCTGCATGCAAGTGAGAAGAAGGGGCTTCTCAAGTGTGTGTGTCTTAATACTGTCTAATTTTTTATTTTATTTTATTTTTTCAAATGTCATGCGCTTATTGTTGATCAAAAGGCACTATGTTGTTTATTGCAGGGTTAATTGATTAAATACAGAATACCAGAAAAAAACATGTACACTAGTAATGATCCAGAATACACTAGGGCTGAAACTCTGAGTAAGCATTGGTCCTTTAGCATGTGTTAATTAAGGTCAGAGGGTCTGGCTTAACTTTCCCCTCTAAAGATTGAATGTTTGACCTTTGTTCACAGGAAGATATTTTTGTAATTTTCTCATGAAAATTTGTTTCAGTCACGTAAACAAATTGTCATTTAAGGCTTTATTTACCTAGAAAAAGTTAGCCAATGTCCATACCTAGTCAGTATACAATTCTAAATAATAATTATATTAATTAATTGTATTTTATGTATTAATGTTTTTGAAAGTAGAATCTTGTGCTTTCCAAGGCTGCATTTATTTGATCAAATATACAGTAAAAACACTAATATTGTGAAACATTATTACAACTTTTTATTTATTTGAATATTTTAAAATGTAATTTATTCCTGTGAGAGCAAATCTGAATTAGCAGCAATTACTCCGGTCTTCAGTGTCACATGATCCTTCAGAAATCTTTCTAATATGCTGATTTGGTGCTCAAGAAACATTTCTTATTAATATCAATGTTGAAATCAGTTTTTGCTGTTAATTATATTATATTATATTATGAGAAAGCTGTGACTTTTGCTTGAATTTTTTTTTTGATTTACCAAAAAGAATTGCGTCATAAGAGTAATTTGTGTGTGAATTGGACTACAAGTGCCACATTGTATATTTGTTTTTGCGTGCAGCCTAAAAAGAATAGCCTATAAGAGACTAAAATGATGAAACAGGTTATATGCAATAATAATGAACCCAGATAAAGGACCATACTGAAGACCTTGAGCCTTATATATTATGTAAATTCAGAAGCTGTGTAAAGCACTGGAAAGCCATTGTGCTCTGCTCACCACCAGTAAAATATAATGTGTTAGAATAGAGGTCATTCTGACAATGAAGGCTTCAGTACCTGCTTTAGGATAGGTTTCAGTGACCTTGTTCACTGTGGTGGTCGATTGGCTATTTTGTTCCTTTTCCATTTGGTCAAGACCCTCACGTTCCTCTCTTTCAGGGTCAGATCTTGTCATATTGAGAGTCAGCTTTGTCAGACTGTCTGACAGAGAAAGAAAAGATTAGAAACCTGTTCTTTAAAAAGACAAGAGGAACTGAGAGCTAATGCTAGCTCAAAAGTTACCGTACCATTTTTCATTTCATTTAACCTGCTGTTGTTCAAATTTTTTACCCATTAACTTCAGCTAAACTTTCATTTCAATAGCTTATTAAAAAACAAAACAAACAAAAAAAAAAAACTGTAAATTGCATTCAGTTTCCCAATGAGTCACTAGAGGGCTTGTATCCCACTCACATCTGCAGTGATGAACGGCTTGTTCGCTGCTGGAATACTGATATTTTCACTGCAGCTTGAGGAAAAAGTGGATGCACCATTAATGCAGACATTATATACAGATGTTTTTATGCCAATACAGCATTACGAAATAAATGCAGTAGAAGTGGAATGATACCAATATCCCTTTATCACAGAATTTCCCCATTCTATTCAATTTCAAACGTCACAAACATTGTTCTGCAGCGCCGTTGATCCGCTAAGATATCATACCTGAGTAAAAGTGAATTTACTGTCTTAATTAAAAGTGATGCAGTGAAAAGACCATGTACAGTGAACCGCAAATAATGACAAGAATTCCTTGAAGACGTAGTCTGATTCACACACAAATGACTCTTAAGAGACAATTCTTTGTAGTGAATCAAAGACTATCCCTGCGTCTCAATGTCCATGCTATCCATCCTAAACAGTATGTGAGATTAAAATAAGTGTGTCCAAAGCATATGTTGTAAAAGAGTATGCCAGAAGTCCCCGGATGGTCTACCATTTCCTGTCGATTTTCGAAGTGTGGATCCGTGCACACTCTAAAGGCTAATATTGCCCACAACCCATTGCACTTTGGAGGAGGAACTACCAAAAAGTGTAAAACACTACAAAACATGGCGGATATGCGCGACCGACGATGAGAGGTTTAGATAAAGGTTTGAGTGACTAATCAAAGTTCAACCTGATAAAAAAATATTTATTTCATGTTATCCGTGTTATATTTCATCTGCAATAACAATGTGGACTTTTATGAAGATCAGTTTGACCAAACGTTTAAATGCATCATTATAATGAATGCATTTATGCATTCATTTGAGGAGAGTTCTCTGCATGAAAGACCTGCGATTGCAGATCAACGTGAAACTGCATTTCTCTCCGATATGGTAGGAAATGAAATTAAATGAAATGTGGACGATTTTAACTGTGACAAGATTATTGACAGGCCAGTTTACTGTGACAGGATGCGACAGAGAGCAACCATTAAAGACGCACTTGTATGATGTGATAGTATGTCTCAAACCTTGTATACTCTTTTGCTACACACCCAAAAGTATCTAGTACTTTTTCTTCACAAAAAGAGTACATACTTTTAGGGCGTAGTATAAGTAGGCGTGAGACGCAGCAATAGCCTACCGTGCGATTCACAATTCACAGATTCACAAAAAAATGACTCTCATGAACCGGTTATTTTTAGTAATTCCAAAGCATGCAGCGTCACCAGAGTCTGATTCACGAACACTCAAATGAGCCGGATATTTTTTTGTGATTTGAGAATCAAAACATAAAGTGTTACAAGTATAGTGTAATTCCCGAACAAATTACTCATAAGCCAGTTTAATAAGGTGAGGTACCGGTTCAAATCAGTCTGACAAATCCTTCACTGAACAGAATCCAACAGAATGCTTAATGAATCAACATCTGACTCACTGTAAGTTATTAATATTATTTTCAGCTACACTAGTTGTTGATACTTAAGCATTCTAGCTTCACCAGTTAACTTAGCTAAGCATGGCTATGCTGTGTTATCAGCACCAGATCAGCATGAACCTGATCCAACAATGAAATTCATCATGGTCTAAGTTGTGTTTTTTTTTACAAAATGAAAATCAGTTCATTAAAATATTTTTGTCTTGCATTTATTATATGAATATATACTTTCACATGCTATCAAGTTCTGTCGTGACATGGAGAGTTGACTTTGATGTATCGTTAATTGGATTACCTGTAGGAGCATCTGTCAAATCCTTTGTTTCTTCAGATGGCCACAGAGAGTCTATCAGCCGTCTTGGCAAAGTGGTACCATCTAAGGTTCCTCTGGCATATGGTGTTTGGGTAGCACTAGAGGACTTCCACAGTGTCTGGTAGGTGCGAAATCTTGTTTCAGCATGAGTCTGAGGTGTATGTGTCTCTGTATTCCAAGCATTTGGTGTCTTGGACTCTGTACTCCAGGCCTGAGAAGGAAAAGGCTGCAGTGTTACCAGTGCAGAAGATTTAAGTGGTTGGTTAGTATTTCCTTGCTTACTAAAATTTGGCCAATCAGATGCTTTCGTTTCAGGTCCCTCTTCATCGTTCTGGATGTCTGAATGAATTTCAGTCTTAGGGGAAGTCAAAGATTTGATCAGTGGTGTTCTTGTGGCTGGAAGTCTTGATAAACCACGATTCTCCATTGTGACATAGGGGTTTTGTTCAACTAAAGGGTCCACCTCAAGGTCTCTGCTAGACTTCTCTGATTGTACTGCATTTGGGGATAAACTGAGGATGGTTGGAGTAGTGGTGTCCATTTGTCTCGGTAGGAACGTCCACAGTGAGCTGCTAGCTGGCTCTGGGTCAGTGCTGGCCCAAGCTCTTTCATTTCTATTTAAAGATACAGCATACAGACTACCACACAGCGAGAAACTGAAGAGCAGCAGTAGAGCTTCACAGTTAGGGGTCATGCTGACGCTCCTCTGAAGAAGTGACACCTCACAAAGTCACCAGGCTGTCTACTTTTGACTTTCACATTCTGCGCAGGTTCTGAAAACAAAAACAATAACAAAAGAAACATTCACAAGATAAGACCAGCTGGGTCACTGGATTCAACCAGAAAGTGATTTCAAATAGGCATGCACCAATATTAAAAAGCTATACTTATTTGAAGTAATGAAATAAAAACGTATACATTAGTATACATCTATAAATAAAATTTATTTTATGCAAAATAAAATAAAAAATTACAATATTTATAAAGTGTTATAAATCTATACTTCCTTGCAAAATAAATAAAACAATATGATAAAGTAAAAATGCATAGTTAGTATACCTCTATACTTCATTGCAAAAAAATATAAGTTTTATAAATTATTATAAGTCTACACTTCTTTGCAAAATAATAAAATAATAAAATAAAAATGTATAATTTTAAATCTATACTTCATGGCAAAAAATATTATTATTATTAATATTATTTCTTCTACTTCTACTTCTTTGCAATATATATATATATATATGGGGAGTCAGTCTGACTCCCAAGTCGGAGAACTAGGTTGGAAGCCCGAGCAGAGCGGGGCGAGCAGAACCTGTGTGAGGGGTTACATTGGGGCCGTGACCCGGATGGGAGTGAGGTTTAGGGGGGTGAGTGTAACGGAGGGCAGCTAGTAGTTGCTGTGAAAGTAAACCTCACACTTGGCACACTTTAGGCCCCTTAGAGCCAATTGGGCATCGTTTAAATGCCACGGCCTACCTGAGCATTGTTTCTGACCATGTCCATCCCTTTATGGCCACCATGTCCCCATCCTCTGATGGCTACTTCCAGCAGGATAATGAACCATGTCACAAAGCGAGAATCATTTCAAATTGGTTTCTTGAACATGACAATGAGTTCACTGTACTAAAATGGCCCCCACAGTCACCAGATCTCAACCCAATAGAGCATCTTTGGGATGTGGTGGAATGGGAGCTTCGTGCCTTGGATGTGCATCCCACAAATCTCCATCAACTGCAAGATGCTATCCTATCAATATGGGCCAACATTTCTAAAGAATGCTTTCAGCACCTTGTTGAATCAATGCCACGTAGAATTAAGGCAGTTCTGAAGGCGAAAGGGGGTCAAACACAGTATTACTATGGTGTTCCTAATAATCCTTTAGGTGAGTGTAGATAGATATATCAAAAAGGGGTAGTGTTGAGGATAGTGTTATGTTAAGATTTAAATATCCAGTATTGGCCTGATAAATTTTCAAATACCCAATAAAAATCCAATCCTATTGAAATCAGGGATCCACAATGTTTATCAGTCTATATCTGTAATTTTATTAAATGTATGACATCATTTGATAATCAGTGTGGTCCTGATATGTGATAAGATATTATTGTACCCCAAACAGCGCCACATAGCTAAACATTGAGTGTTGAGTGGCAAATTACAGCCAGAGCTCTGAATTCACAAACCATCAGATTATAACTCGATCCCCTCGAGTGACCCAATTCAGAAAAAAATAAATTGTACCTCACAGAAGAGGACGGCAACCAAACACACACTAATGCTTTCTATATTAATCAATCCTCATTACTAAGATTGCATGTATATTGTGATGAACAGTTTGCAATTAAATTAGATTTATGTCAAATGATCTGACAGCTGCTGCAGTGCACACTCTGCTTCTTAACTCACACACCTTTCTTTTTCTTGCCTTTTTGCATTTGAACTCATTTCTCAAGACTCTTTTCTCTTATATCTGTCTCCTAGAGTGGATGCAGAATTTATCATTAATATCTGAGCAATAGAAAGAGAGAAAGAGGGGGATGCTGGTCTACATTCCCAACCAGTGCAGCACTGTTTAATGCATCTTCTCTTCAGCAGCAGCATCCAGTAACACATTTCCACACCGAACAACTGAACTCACATACACATACTGTACATGCATAGACGTAAACTTTTATGTGCTAGAAGAATGTGCTCACCACGGGATGCATGGATGAAGAGTCTTAAACAGGAATAATCCCTTTCTCCCTGTCGTCCTGCTGCGGAAAGATTTGATTCTGTCTGTGCTTGCGCACGCCTGTGTGTTTTAGTGCTCTCTCTCTCTCTTTAACACACACACACACATACTCATCTTTCTGCTTTTCACATGGACACACACATGCTGCCTGACACACCCCCTTTTAGTATCCTCTCTCTCTCTCTCTCTCTCTCTCTCTCTCTCTCTCTCTCTCTCTCTCTCTCTCTCTCTCTCTTCAGGTGTCTGATCCCTCTCTTCTGATTCAGTTAAGCTGCATCTCTAGTTTCCAGAGCTGGATTAGCCATGTTAGGTGTTTGACTTCCTTTCTCTTACATCACTGAGCACCAGAGCAGGTCATATACTGCAGTGATGCTGCTAAAAAGGAAAACAAATACATTTGTACAGTACGTTCACAGCTGTAAATACAAGAGGATGAGCCTCTTCTCCCAATTCAGTTAAGGCAATCAATATACAATGTTGAACGCAATTTTCTGAATCTCACAGAGAGAGTCAGAGATCAATGTGCAGCAATAAATCAGAGCGCTAAAAGCACTGCTCTATTTTTCATCATGGTGGATTGAGATAAAGCATTATGCCAAGAAAAGTCCAACCAGGCTACTTAATCATTTAAACTGGCAATACATCCTTGGACCAGTACCAAATCAGAACTAAACCAACCTGGACTAATTTGACAAATCATTATGGTCTAAATTGGACATTTCAACAAGGATAGACCCTACAACTGAGGGTTACACGAAGCTGGGCAGTGTAGCTAAAATGTGTACATAGCATGTACCATTCAAAAGTTTTGGGACAGTAATGTATTTTTTTTTTAAAGAAAAAAAAAAACAACAACTATCTATTGTTGTTTCCACAAAAATATTAAGCAGCACAACTGTTTTCAACATGGACAGTAGTAAGAATTTTTTTCTTGCACTGCAAATCAGCATATTAGAATGATTTCTGAAGGATCATGTGACACTGAAGACTGGAGTAATGATACTGAAAATTCAGCTTTGCATCACAAGAATATTACATTTGAAAATATATTAAAACCAAAAACAGTTCCTTTAAAGTGTATAATTTTTATTGTGTAAACTGTATATTATAATTTTTACTGTAATAATATTTCACAATATTTCTGCTTTTACTCTATTTTTGTTCAAATGCAGCCTTTGTGAGCATAAGATACAGTACTTTTTTCAAAAACATTAAAAACATCTTACTGACCCCAAACATTTGATGGGTTCATACAGTAAAATTCACATTTATAGTAAGCTCAGACAGCAGTTGAGTTTTTAAAAAAAAATAATTGCTACACGTTTTAATTGGCTGATCCTGATGGCATACAAATCTATGCGGGTAAATGAATGAGTGATTGATAAACACTCAATACATATTTAAAGCCATTCCCCTTCAGTGAATCCAGGATGGATGGTCCATTGGGACGTACCAGTGTGTGTGGTCAGACAGAATGAGCAGGATGTAGATCAATCCTTATTAAAACAGACCCCGAGAGAACACAAACTGGGGCAGTCCCATAAAAAGATAGTTGTGAGAGGACTAGTTAGGGCTCAGGGAATATAAATGGATGGATTAATATAGCTGAGTAACACATTATGATATCTGGTGAATCACACCAGTGATAAAATTAAAGTAATCGCTGTATGTCACAATTCATCAGAGGAAATTTGAATTGATAATCAACCCTGAATCCACACATTTTATAATAAATTCACTCTATAAGAATATTAATTTGTTTTCACATATTCACATGTAGGCCTACTATGAAAGCATTGCTCACTGCATTTGCTTATAGTGTGTGTACAGGAAGGTACCAAATGAGCTGGAACTAAAAGGGGGTTTGGTTTGGAACAATGACCTAGATGAGCTGATCAAACATATGACATCAGCATGGCCCACAGCCAGTTCCCCCCAGGCTAGAGGATGCTTTTACTGCCCTACCAATCATCTGCATCAGTGCTGCTGAGAAGGGGGCTTGTTGGTTTGGACCCAGCAATGCTGAATTCTGCAAACAAGACGGCAGCAACAATTCACAGCACAGTTCAAATGGATACTATGAAAGAGTAAAGAAAAAAAGTAAAGATTTCTCATGAAGGGACACAACTGTCATTTCAAAAGGGAAATACGCGCTTTAGCACAAACATTGTGAGTTATTATCTCAAAATTATGAGTAACTCATTCATTCATAAAAACAGAGTGAAAAAAATGTTTTTCAAGAAAAATGTATCTCATAATTCTGATATATTAACTCGTTAATTCAGAAAAACAGAGCAAAAACTTTTTTTCATGAAAACTTTTCTCGTAATTCTGAGATAATTAACGAGTTAATTCAGAAAAACAGAGTAGTTCCCTTTCGAACGGTCACTTCGTATTGCGTAGCTATACGCAGTGGGGAAACTCCCTTTCCTCGATTTACTGAAGCTTATATGTAAAACGCATTTGCAACTGCACAGCCAGCCCCTTGAGCGTCTGACCCGCTCATAGGCTGTGCTGCAGCAACTGCACATCCAATGGCGCGGGCGCATCTGACGCACAACCAATAAGCTAGCCCAACGTCAGAGCCCGTCGAGGGGGCGTGCTCCGCCTATATAGACCCCCGAATTCGCCATTATCGCAGATTTTACTCCTTCAGCGACAGTATACATGTCCCTGAGCTTTTTACTGTAGCTTCGCCGTCGAACAAGCCTTTCAGCCTGAGCGTGCTTCTATTCAGCAGACTTCGCCTGCACGTCGATTTCTCCTGACGCCGTCTCACCTGTGGCTATCCGGCGACATTATATCCGTTATTCTTCACTAATAACATTCTTTTCAGCATGCCTCGTCCATCCTGCGCCACGTGCGGAGGCCGTCTGCACGAGGCAGACCAACACACGAGCTGCATTTCCTGCCTGGGGATCGACCACGCGGAGAATGCTCTCTCTGCCGGCGGATGTGAGGCCTGTGACTGCATGCCTATATACGCGCTGCGCAATCGGCTAGCTCTCTCCCGGGACGGCGAGGCCGCTTCATCCGCGCTTTCTGTTCCAAGGAAGAAGAAGCGTCGCAGCCAACGGCAACCGGAGGGTATGGAGATTGGTGAACGCACGCCGGCCGCGTCCCCGTGTGCTTCACTTTCTCCGACCCAGACGCCATCACCGGTCCTGTTCGCAGGAGACCAGCGCCCCCCCCCCCCCACGTGGCGGGCCTCGTCTCCTTCGGAGGATCGCTCGAGTGCGACGACAGCCTATCCATCGCCGAGGTCCACGAGGAGCTAACCAAGGCATGGCGCGCCCCTTATTCAGCACGTGTGGGATCCGCAGTTTCCGCGACGCTCTCCTCCGTGGATGGCGCAGCGGAAAAAGGGTATGAGTCTTTGCCGCCCCTCGAAGAGGCCGTGGCAGCTCATCTTTCCCCGAGCTCTGCAGCTAGCTGGCGAGCTAGAGCTGCTCATCCCAACAAACCCTGCCGTAACACTTCAGCCCTCGCTGGACGCGCGTAAGCCGCCTCCGGCCAGGCTGCATCGGCCCTGCACACGATGGCCGTGTTGCAGGTCTACCAGGCCAAACTCCTCCGGTCCATGGACGAGGCTGGCCCGGACCCGGAGACGTTTCGGGACTTGAGGAGTGCTACGGACTTAGCGCTGCGTGCTACTAAATCTACAGCACAAGCCATCGGCAGGAACATGGCTAGTTTGGTCGTGCTCGAGCGCCACCTGTGGCTTAACCTCACCGAGATCAAGGAGGCCGACAAAACGAGGTTTCTCGACGCTCCGGTGTCCAGCTCTGGTCTCTTCGGCCCGGCGGTGAAGGGATTTTCGGAGAGGTACACGGAGGCACAGAAAGCGTCCCAGGCCATGCGACACTTCTTGCCGAAGCGTTCGGGTTCCGCGTCCAGCAAGCCCAAACCTCCGCCTTCGCCTCATCCAGCCAGGCCGGCGAAACAGGCCTCTCAGCCCCGCCCTGCGGCTGATAGCCAGCGCCAGTCAAGGCCAGCGAAGCGCTACCCGCTCCCCAGGCGTCAAGGCCCTCGACCCAGCGCCGTGGCCGACCAGGCGCCTCCGAAGTCGTCCTAGCACGAAGGGGAAAGAGAGAGGGCTCGTGTCTCGCGCTAGCCGGACCACCCTCGAAGAAACCAGCGAAACTTCCCACAGCTCCCTGTTCAGTTCAGGCGGCTGGGGATTTTATTTTTGTAAACAGGCCCGCAGCAGTGAGCGCGTCTCTGCAAACAAACGCCGTTTTCACGGCGACCCAAATAAAGCACAAAAAGAGCATGTTTCACAATCACAACACAAGGGTTCACGGTCCCCCTCCACTAGGCGGCCCCCGCCCTGTTGTAACACTGACTTCCCCCCAGGCAAAAGCCTATATAGTCAGTCAAACACTCAGTATGTGCACAAATCACATTATAAGGGTATCAGGTCCCCCTATGTTAGGCGGTCCCCCCCATTCAGTGTGTCACGCCCTAGCCACACGAGTGATGGCCTGGCAAGCCATCCCTGGTGTGTCGAGTTGGGTCATAAACACTATAAAGCGAGGCTACTCGCTCCAATTCGCTCGCAGACCCCCGAAATTCCAGGCGGTTATCGAGACATCGGTGAGAAGTGGCGTGAATCACGTGCTTCGCACCAAGAATTATTAGCAAAAGGAGCGATAGAGTTAGTCCCTCCCGCGCTAATGTATTCGGGGTTTTACAGCCGTTATTTCCTAATTCCAAAGAAAGACGGCGGGCTCAGACCCATTCTAGATCTGAGGCGTTTGAACAGGGCTCTCATGAGACGGCCTTTCAAAATGTTAACACTCAAACAGATTCTCGCGCAGGTTCGCCCGGGGGACTGGTTTGTTTCAATGGATCTGAAAGATGCTTACTTTCATATTCAGATCGACCCTCTTCACAGGCCATTTTTGAGATTCGCCTTCGAGGGGAGGGCATATCAATACACCGTTCTGCCGTTCGGTCTGGCTCTGGCGCCCCGTACATTCACGAAATGTATAGATGCGGCGCTCTCCCCGCTGAAAAGCCAGGGAGTGCGCGTGCTGAATTATCTCGACGACTGGCTGGTACTGGCGCAGTCGAGAGACGAACTAATAACGCACAGGGATTTGATTCTCAGCCATCTAGAATGCTTGGGTCTCACAATCAATGTTGCCAAAAGCGAACTGATTCCCAGCCAGACGGTGGTCTTTCTGGGCACGGTTTTGGACTCGGTGACAATGAGAGCGCGGCTCACTCGAGAGCGCGCGCTCTCGGTGCAGACGCTGGTAGCCTCATTCAGGGCGCGCGAATGCGCGCCGCTGAAGAGGTTTCAGAGACTGCTTGGTCTAATGGCAGCTGCATCATCAGTACTCCACATGGGATTACTGCACATGCGGCCGCTGCAGCACTGGCTGAAACGCCGTGTGCCAACCCAGGCATGGCAGTCAGGCAGCCTGCGCATTATGGTGAATCAAGGGTGTTTGAGAACACTGGTTCCCTGGCGGGCTCAGGACTGGTACTGCAAGGGCGTGACCATGGGGATAGTTTCCAGGAGGAAAGTGGTTTTTACAGACGCGTCCAACATGGGTTGGGGAGCGCTGCACGAGGGCATGCCTGCCTCCGGCCTCTGGTCGAGCACGGAGCAGAGCTTACATATCAACTGTCTGGAAATGAAAGCGGTTGGTTTGGCCCTAAAAGCTTTTCTGTCAAACCTCAGGGGTCAACACGTCTTGATCCGTACAGACAACATGTCTGTGGTGGCCTACATAAATCGCCAGGGTGGCATCAGGTCAGGCAACCTGTATGTGATGGCGAGGGACCTCCTCATGTGGGCACAAGCCAATCTGAGCTCTCTGAGGGCAGCGCATGTTCCGGGCGTCCAGAATGTGGGCGCGGATATGCTCTCAAGGGGCAACACTCCCCTAGGCGAGTGGTCCCTGAACCCTCAGACGGTCAGACTAATATGGGAGAGGTTCGGCGAGGCCGAAGTAGACCTTTTCGCCTCGAGAGCCAACACCCACTGCAGGGTGTTCTTCTCGAAAAACAGGGATGCGCTGGCCCATCCCTGGCCCAGACGCCCCCTGTACGCGTTTCCCCCCGTCTCGATGATTCCACAGGTTATCGAGCGGGTCAGGGAGAGTGGATGCCCAGTCCTACTGGTGGCTCCTCTCTGGAAATCCAGACCATGGTTTCCGGAACTGGTTCAGTTGTCGGACACGACCCCCTGGACTGTTCCGATGAGGAAGGATCTCCTCACTCAGGCCAACGGTGAAGCATCGATGTGGCATCCCCGACCCGATTTATGGGCCCTCCATGTGTGGCCCCTAAACGGGTATCCGGGGACCTGCCTGACAGGGTCTTAAGCACTATCTCTGAAGCAAGGGCCCCGTCTACGCGGCGCCTTTATGCTCTGAAGTGGTCGGGTTTTTCCAGCTGGTGCTCGAAAAGTCGTATTGACCCAGAGTCATGTGAGGTTTCAGTGGTGCTCGCCTTCCTGCAGGAGCTACTGGACGCGGGTCGCACCCCGTCCACGCTCAAAGTGTATGTGGCAGCCATCGCAGCGCACCATGCGCTGGTGGCTGGCCAATCACTGGGAAGGAATGACCTGGTGGTAAAGTTTCTGAAGGGTGCTAGGAGGATTAACCCCTCCAGGCCCCCTTCGGTGCCGCCGTGGGACCTCTCCACGGTCCTCAGGGCCCTGAGAGGTCCACCTTTTGAGCCGCTCCAGTCGGTTGATCTGAAACCACTTTCGCTAAAGGCTGCTCTCCTGTTGGGATTGGCATCTATCAAGCGAGTGGGAGATCTGCAGGCCCTCTCAGTGAGTCCTGCATGTTTGGAGTTTGGATTGGATGACTCCAGAGTCATTCTCAAACCCAGGCATGGTTATGTGCCCAAGGTGCTCTCAACGCCGTTTAGAGCACAAGTGATTACGCTATTGGCCCTTCCCCCTTCTGCTGAGGATGGGGAGGTTAATCTTCTCTGCCCTGTCAGGGCGTTGAGAATCTATGTGGAGCGTTCTGCGTCTTTTAGACAATCAGAACAGCTGTTTGTCTGTTTTGGGGGTCGATCTAAGGGTGATCCAGTCTCTAAACAAAGACTGTCTAGATGGATAGTGGATGCCATCTCTTTGGCTTACACCGCAGTGGGTCAGGTTTGCCCCATAGGTGTCAGGGCCCACTCGACCAGAGGTATGGCCTCCTCGTGGGCTTGGTCTTCTGGTGTTCCCATTCAAGATATTTGTGATGCGGCCGGCTGGTCCTCGCCTTCCACATTTATGAAGTTCTATAATATGGAGGTACCTTCCCTGCAGGCGAAGGTATTTTCGGTATGATTGAGACCTGACAAGGGCTGGTCTTGTCTACAAAAATTACTGTGCATAATCACATATATACATATATAAACCCGCTTCGGCCGGTAATAAAGTTATACTAATAATCCCGACGGGGTCTGGTCTTGTTAGTATATTCTGTTAGTGGTGACTAACTTATTATGCATATTATTCAGGCCCGACTGTGTCTGGTCTGTTATATATACATGTATATACATATGTTTGGGTTTTGGCTGGTTCTGTAGCTCAGGGGTCCTGAGTGGCGGGACAACCAGTTACAATACGATACAATACGGGCAATACGAAGTGACCGTTCGAAAGGGAACTACTCGGTTACTATCGTAACCTCAGTTCCCTGAGATAGGGAACGAGTATTGCGTAGCCGGCCGCGTTATGGTAACTGGTGAAGTTGTCGCTTCAGTCGTATAACCTGCGATAATGGCGAATTCGGGGGTCGATATAGGCGGAGCACGCCCCCTCGACGGGCTCTGACGTTGGGCTAGCTTATTGGTTGTGCGTCAGATGCGCCCGCGCCATTGGATGTGCAGTTGCTGCAGCACAGCCAATGAGCGGGTCAGACGCTCAAGGGGCTGGCTGTGCAGCTGCAAATGCGTTTTACATATAAGCTTCAGTAAATCGAGGAAAGGGAGTTTCCCCACTGCGTATAGCTACGCAATACTCGTTCCCTATCTCAGGGAACTGAGGTTACGATAGTAACCGAGTAGATTTTTTTCCTCAAGTGAATGCAATACGCTTCAGTAGAAATCATTTTATTTTTAACAGTAAATTGACACTATTGTCTTTAGTGTGCCATAGCAACACCATAAATGTATTTAATTAAATAGAAAGTTGAACAAATATTTCATTAAAAAATGCAATTAAAAATTAACTGATCATGTTGTATAGGTGTCACGAACGCCGGTGAAGAGTCCTCTGTCGGCCACCGGAGGTCTCACTCTCCTGAATACTAACGGGAGCTTTGAACTACACTTCCCAAGAACCCACATACAGGGATTGATTACTGCACACCTGATCCTCATAACCAGACTATTTAAACCCTGCTTGTTCATACACACATTGCGAAGTCTTGTTTGCCCCGGCTGCATTTCTGAGCGTTATCCTGTCATTGTATCTTCTGTCTGTGTTTTGACCCTGCCTTGGATTACCGACTACGACTCTTCTCTGCCTGCCCTTGATCTCTGTTTCACTCGGACCTTCACTCCTGATGTTAGCTGCCAGCCCTGAACCTCTGCCTGTCTTGACCACGTTTGATGTCCTGTCTCTTATATTGTTGTTAGCCCTGGTTTCTCGACCCACGCCTGTTTGTACACTGAGCCTGCTATATTTAAATAAACTGCACATGGATCCTACTCAGTCTGCGTCTGTGTTACAGAAGACTTCGCCAACTACAGATCCAGCAGTTCTCATGCATCTGACCAGCGAGCTTTCTGCCCAAGCGACTCAACTGGCTGCTCACCATCAACAGCTAAGTCGACTCACCACTATGACTGAGGAGTTGGTGAAAGCTGTACAGAGTCTCCATCCACCCGCTCCTACACCCTCTGCTCCAGCGCCTCAACCAAGTCAGGTACCGATCGAAGTACCTCATAGCACACTATCTGCTAATCCACGTTTAGCCTTTCCAGAGAAGTTTGATGGCGTCCCAACCAAATGTAAAGGCTTCCTTATGCAGTGTTCTATCTTCCTGGCTCAGCAACCTTCGTTATACTCAACGGATAGCAGTAAGATTTCATTGGTGTGCTCTTTGCTCACGGGAAAGGCACTGGAGTGGGCCACAGCGGTCTGGGACAACCATGGACTTGAACGCACCACTTACGCTAACTTCATTCAACGTTTACGAGAAGTGTTTGAACATGCTGAAGGAGGAAGGAATCCTGGGGAACAACTACTTGCACTTCGTCAGGGAAGAGATACCGCAGCTGCATTTGCTCTGACGTTTCGCACTCTTGCTGCGCAAACTGTGTGGGTGGACGATACATTGAAACTGTTGTTCCGCCAGGGATTACACCCTGACTTGCAGTCAGAACTTGCATGTCGCGATGAAGACAGAACCCTGGATCAATTCATTGACCTGGCTATTCGCATTGACAACCTTATTCGCTCGCGGAGATCTAACCGACCTACATGTTCTTTCAGCCAAACGAGTCAACCTAGTGACCACACTGAACCCATGCAAATCGGACGAACTCATCTTTCCACAGAGGAACGTGAACGCCGCATCAGAAACCACCTTTGCCTATACTGTGGCCAAGCAGGACATCTGAGAGCTGATTGTCCGACTCGACCCTCCCAGACACAGAACCGCAGGGTGAGTTTGCTGATTTCTGCCATAAAAAACAATAATTGTATGGAATTACCAGTTAAATTAACCTGTCAGTCTGAAACAATCACCACTCAGGCTTTACTAGACTCTGGGGCAGCCGGCAATTTCATTGATGAAGGTCTAGCCCGACAGTATAAGATACCACTAACCCTTTGCGAATCTCCTTTGGCAGTGGCCGCACTAGATGGGCGCCCCCTGGGGACTGGCCATGTACAGTACATCACCACTGACCTGAATCTACAAGTGGGAGCGCTACACACTGAAACAACACGCCTCTTCGTCATTCACTCTCCACACAACCCAATCATCCTTGGTTTACCCTGGCTGCAGGACCACAATCCACAAATTTCCTGGCGTGAGAAACAAATCATACGTTGGGATCCCAACTGCTACTCAAAATGTCTGAAGCCAACCACCTTGATACCGGTAAAGACTACTTTCACGGCTCAGGAGCTCAACACAGCACCACAGGTACCCCCTGAGTATGTTGACTTGATGGAGGTGTTCAGCAAAACTAAAGCCTCACAACTTCCCCCACATCGACCTAGTGACTGTGCCATCGAGCTGTTATCTGATACCACACCCCCTAGAGGTAAAATCTTTCCTCTATCCGAACCTGAAGCTAACGCGATGAAATCATACATTGAAGAAGAACTGGCTAAGGGTTTCATTCGACCATCAACTTCACCAGCAGCAGCGGGATTCTTCTTTGTGGGAAAAAAGGATGGGGGTCTCCGTCCCTGCATTGATTATCGTGGTCTTAATGATATAACAGTCAAATTCAGATATCCATTGCCTCTGGTTCCGGCAGCCTTGGAACAACTAAGAACTGCCAAAGTCTACACTAAGCTCGATCTACGCTCCGCCTACAACCTCATACGCATTCGAGAAGGGGACGAATGGAAAACTGCGTTTTCCACCAGCAGCGGGCACTACGAATATTTGGTTATGCCGTTCGGGCTGTCCAATAGTCCATCCGTGTTCCAATCTTTCATCAATGACATATTCAGAGACATGCTAAACCAGTGCCTAATCGTATATATTGATGATATCTTGATCTACTCAGACACCATGGAGGAACACATCAAGCAGGTCCGGGCAGTCTTGCAGCGTCTCATCAACCACCAACTGTATGCCAAGGCAGAAAAGTGTGAGTTCCATCAATCCTCAATTTCCTTCCTTGGTTACATCATCAGTCCTGAAGGTGTGTCTATGGATGAGGGAAAGGTACGAGCGGTTCTAAATTGGCCTCAACCAACTACAGTAAAGGAACTACAAAGATTCTTGGGATTTGCCAACTTTTACAGAAGATTTATCAGAAATTTCAGCTCAGTCGCCGCTCCGCTCAATGCTATGGTAAAAGGGGGAGTCACCAAGCTTCGCTGGGCTACTGATGCCATTCAAGCCTTCAATGAACTTAAGAATCGGTTTACCTCTGCTCCCATTCTGCATCATCCTGACCCCAACGTACCTTTCGTGGTGGAGGTTGACGCCTCCAACACGGGCATTGGAGCCGTTCTCTCTCAACGCCAAGGTAATCCACCCAAACTCTTTCCATGTGCCTATTACTCCAGAAAACTCTCCTCAGCTGAACGGAATTATGATGTGGGCAATCGTGAATTATTAGCGATGAAGGCAGCACTTGAAGAATGGAGACACTGGCTTGAGGGGGCTAGACATTCCTTTCTGGTGTTAACAGATCATCGCAACCTGGAATACCTACGCTCCGCCAAAAGACTAAACCCCAGACAGGCCAGATGGGCCCTGTTCTTCACTCGATTCAACTTTTCAATCACCTATCATCCAGGATCAAAGAACATCAAAGCCGACTCACTATCCCGCCAATATGACGCCACCCCTCAAGATCCCTCTCCAGACCCCATCATCTCACCTTCTCTAATCCTAGCTCCAGTCCAGTGGGACATCATGTCCGAAATCACTCAGGCTCACGCACAGAACCCACCACCTCCTGAATGCCCGCTCAACCGAACCTTTGTTCCCCTAGGACTACGAGAAAAGGTAATCCACTGGGTGCACTCCTCCACAAGCACTGGCCACCCAGGTATCACTACCACAGTTAGACTATTAAGAAACCGGTTCTGGTGGAAGACTTTACAGACAGATACCAGCACGTTCGTGAATTCTTGTCACACCTGTGCTGCAGCAAAGACCTCCAGACAACTACCAGCAGGACTACTACAACCCCTACCCATCCCACAACGACCATGGTCCCACATCGCTATTGACTTCGTCACCGATCTACCAGTCTCTCAGGGTAACACCACCATACTAACTGTCATTGATCGTTTCTCCAAGGCATGTCGACTAATACCACTGTCTAAGCTCCCATCAGCCTTCGAAACCGCAGAACACCTCTTCCACTTTGTATTCCGCTATTATGGTCTTCCTGAAGACATTGTCTCCGACAGAGGTCCCCAGTTCACATCAAGGTTTTGGACGGCCTTCTTTCAATTACTCAATGTCAATATAAGTCTCACTTCAGGCTACCACCCTCAATCTAATGGACAAACGGAACGACTAAACCAAGAGCTCACCAAATTCCTCCGAATGTATTGTCAGCAGAACCAATCCGACTGGAGCCGCTTTCTTCCCTGGGCAGAATATGCACAGAACTCAATTCTCAAACCCTCCACAAAATTAACACCTTTTCAGTGCGTTCTGGGGTTCCAACCCCCACTGTTTCCATGGTCCGGTGAGCCGTCCGAAGTACCTGCTGTCAACGACTGGTTTCAACGAAGTGAGGCTGTTTGGAACCAAGCGCATGTCCACCTACAACGTGCCATAAACAGGGGTAAGGAGCAAGCTGACCGCCATCGTCGCCCCAGTCCCAACTACACTCCTGGACAGTGGGTGTGGCTTTCAACCCGAGACCTCCGTCTGCGATTACCCTGCAAGAAACTCAGTCCCAGGTATGTGGGTCCTTTCAAAATTTTGAGACAAATCAATTCTGTGTCATACCGCCTGGAATTACCAGCCACTTATCGCATTTCTCCTACTTTCCATGTTTCTCTACTGAAACCTGCCGGTGGTCCGAGGGTGGAGGAGGAAGGCGGTGACTCAGGCCCCCCACCCATGATCGTGGATGGCGAGGAGGCATTTCAAGTGCGAGATTTGCTAGATTCCAGACGTCGGGGACGCCAGATCCAATATCTGGTAGACTGGGAGGGGTACGGTCCAGAGGAGAGGTCCTGGGTCAATACGGATGATATCCTCGACCCCAATCTCATCGTTGAATTTCATAGGACCCACCCGGAAAGGCCGGCCCCAAGATCTCGAGGAAGACCCCGACGTCGGATGTGCTCTCGCTTCAGGAGCCGCTCGCAGGGGGGGGGCTCTGTCACGAACGCCGGTGAAGAGTCCTCTGTCGGCCACCGGAGGTCTCACTCTCCTGAATACTAACGGGAGCTTTGAACTACACTTCCCAAGAACCCACATACAGGGATTGATTACTGCACACCTGATCCTCATAACCAGACTATTTAAACCCTGCTTGTTCATACACACATTGCGAAGTCTTGTTTGCCCCGGCTGCATTTCTGAGCGTTATCCTGTCATTGTATCTTCTGTCTGTGTTTTGACCCTGCCTTGGATTACCGACTACGACTCTTCTCTGCCTGCCCTTGATCTCTGTTTCACTCGGACCTTCACTCCTGATGTTAGCTGCCAGCCCTGAACCTCTGCCTGTCTTGACCACGTTTGATGTCCTGTCTCTTATATTGTTGTTAGCCCTGGTTTCTCGACCCACGCCTGTTTGTACACTGAGCCTGCTATATTTAAATAAACTGCACATGGATCCTACTCAGTCTGCGTCTGTGTTACAATAGGTGTGTGTTTCTGTGCATTAGTGTCTTTTGTGTGCATGTATGTGTGTATGCTTGTCAAATATTTGTCAAAAATTTTGTTAAAGATTAAAACATCTGACAATAAAAATGTGTTAATGTATTTAAGTGTATACAAGTCGCCGGGATATTAGTATTACGTCGGTTAAAAATAGTAAAAAAAAAAATCCCATTCAGTCGGTCAACTCGGTACAACACATGACTATTGGATATCGTGCTCTAGTGCCGTCTACTGAAGACACCTTTTATTCACGCCTGAAAGGCCATGATGACGTGGGCGGGGCTCATGCCCACAGCATATAAATGCAGTCGTATGTGTCATTTCCTTTGTTCTTCAGCTCTTCACCGTGCTGTTAGAACCGAGGGGGTAATCCATCAGCCGGAAACTGGAGCTTCCCTTGGGGGCCGCCATTGTAGCAGACCATCACCTGCTGTTAGCATTCCAGTGACTCCCATTCATTTTGGCGTCACTTTGACAGCGAACAACTTGTCCAAAGACTCCATTTGTCCATTATTTATTTCTAAAGAAACACGACAATGTATAAAAGGCTCCATTACTTTGTATCTTACGTTATAGCCCCGTAGAAGCCGTTTTTGTAAAAATAGGCTTACAATTGCGTCATAACCACGCGACTCTCTGTCGCACAGTAGAGAAATTACCGTATAGACAGGAGGAGAAGCTCATGGGCAATCGGGGGGACGTGGAGGCATAAAGTCAAGGGAGAAGCCCATAGAGAGTCATAAAGTTGATCCTGCTGCTAGCTCATGGACAGCTCCTACTCACGCTCTCCGTCTCTGCAGGATTCGGAAGGGAATGATTCAGATTCCTCTTGGCACAGCTACTAGAAGACTTACAACTGTCAGACAGGTTGCTCACGTCACAACTACGTCGTCAAGCTCAGTTTGAGCCTGTGCAGTACGCTCAGCCATCAGGAAGTGAGTGCTTCTAATTGACTTCACTTTTCTCCATTAAAATCTATGGGGTCGCTGTGTCCATTTCTTTTACTGTCTATGGTTAGAACACCATCACACCACATTTTCGCAAGAAGAAAAACCCACGGTGGTGATTTTTGTCGAAACTAAGGCAGAAAAAGAAAGCTTCTAGCACAAGTTCATCTTTGCTAATGAATGGCTAATAACTTTTTCTCAAACAAAATTTTCAAACATGCCACATTCACAAGAAAACCCACGATGGTGACTCTTGTTGAAGGAAAAGGCAGAAAAGAGAATTTTTAGCTTGAGTTTAGCACGACTAACAAATGGCCCCGCAACATTTAAGCACAGCGTCCTCTGAGTGGCGCAAGCTGCTAAACCACGTGCCACGAACCCCGAACCATTCCGGTCGTGGGTTCGAATCCTGTGTGGCAAATGCCCAGACTGCAAGAGGTACTGTGGCCAGAAGTGGTGCAAAAGCTGTTTGTCAGTAGCGCAGTTCTCCATTCAGGCCCTGATACCTACCACCCTGGAAACCTCAATCTGTTGACAGAAGGAATTTCCCTGGGGAGAGTTACTTCATGTGTAGTATTGACGACAAATGCGTCACAACATGAACAAGAAACTCTGTAAGAGGAGAGTGGTGACACCAGTGCTGTAAGAGTGTCACATAAGCTTTTTGGAGTAGTTCGCCTGATAATGAAACACTTGGCCCAACAGGGCAAACGTGTTATTCAGAATGAAAAATATGACAAAGGTCGTATATAAGCAGGCAAGGGGGTACTCCCTCACTGTCCCTGCTGCAAGTGGCACGGATGCTCTTGATACGGGGCAGACATGTGGTCTCCCTTGGAGTGGCATGTGCCGTGTGCACACTTGAATTGTGGCGCAGATCCGGGACTGGTTTTGGCAAGGCCGATGTGGATCTTTTTACGTTTGCAGAAAACACGGGCTACCCGCTGTTTTCTTGATTATGGACAGGAGTGCCCTGCTGGGGGTAAATGCCCTGTCACATAGCCCAGGACTCTGTTGTATGCAGAAGGGTCTGTCACTGATTTGAGTGACTTCTTGCTGGCCAGCAATGACATGGTAAACAAACATAATGACATTGCTGTTAAGGACACTATGGTGTTTTTCCCTATGACGGGACCTGCTGTCCCAGGTAGGAGGCAGATTCTGTGGAGGCAGACCCTCGGCCAGCACTGTGGTCTCTAGGGGCCGACCTGTTGAGGGAGGGAGAATCTGATTGAAGCTACAAATAAGAGCGTTTGCATTTTGAAGTGCATTGCTTTGAAGTAGCGCATATCTGAAGCTTGGTGCAGGCATGATCTGTATTGCCGTATGAGTGCCCGATTGAGGGGATACTGATTTCTTCTCCGAAGGAAAATCACTCCCATTCCATGCTGGAACTTTATTGGACGGCCATTTTGGCTTGTCATGAGCACATTAATGGTGCCCTTAAATGGTAAATTCCTTAAAGGAATTGGGTATACTACATTTTGAGAGCGTGAGCCTTTCAAAGTATACTCCTTTGGCCGCGTGGGTGGAAAGATTTTTTTTCGTTCACTATATAGTGTATTTGATTTTCGAGTGCTTTGGTTTTCAAGTGCTCTCTCTCTCCTACCAATAGCGGATGTGTGGTGAGCACACTGGTGCCATTTTACTGGGGCTCCCGTCGCATCATAAGTGGATGCTGCATATTGGGGTTAGTTGAGGAGAGATCCCTGACATGATTGTCAAGCGCTTTGGGTGTACGGCAGTACATAAGAAACGCGCTATATAAATTCTTCATTCATGTCACTCGCACATGCGCTGTTGTGCGTGCACCCTCCGCAGTCACAAAAATTGGCGTGTAAATTGTGCGTGGACATCCGCAGATTCTCCTGATGGTGACAATTACATCACAGACAGTGCGCGGACGGTCGTGGAACTCCAGAGTTCCGTTCCGTCTCAGTTTTGAGCGCAAGCCTTTCAGGTTATACTCCTTTGGCCATAAGGATAGAAAGACGTGTTCTGTGCGTGACCTTAGAGAACTTTGTTTCCATTGTCCATATTCGCTACATCTTGTGCACAGTTGAGTGTGCAAGCCTTTCAAAGTATACTACTTTGGCGGCCGTGAGTACGGAAAGACACGTTCAGCGTGCATACTTGCTGTTGATCTTTGTTCCCAAACGAGAAAGTCACTCATACACTCTGTTGTACGTGCACCATAGACCCTCCTGGCATAAATTACGTCATGCGGACGGTGTGTGTAACGCGGATAGCCGAAGTATACTTTGGGCTTTAAGGTCTGCGTTTTTAGGCTCGTTAAAAATTTTATAGTATCATCATGACCTGATGAAAGATCTGGAGGCTACATGTTAACCTCCGTTTGAGCCTTTAGAATACTTGAATATAAGGATGCTGCCCTGTCATTGGTAATCCTCATGTGCTATTGGTGCATTCCTTTTGCACCCGATTTGCGTTTGGTGGTGTTGCGTCCGAACGCAGCCTATATGCCTAAAGTCATGTCGGGAGTGCTGTCTCGTTTGATCTGCCTGCTCTGAAAAATCTCTGACTTAGAGGAAGACAGGAGACTTGCTTTGTGTCCTGTGTGAGTTATACGCATGTACATTGGGCAGATACAGGCTAAACGCTCGTCTGACCAGCCTTTTGTCATGTTTTCCAACTCGGCTAGTGAGAAGCTGCTAGCTAAGCGATGTCTTTCACATGGAATTGTAGAAAGCTGTCTATAGCAGATAAGGAGTTGGTTCTGCCTGGAGGGGTGTGTGCGCACTCTAGGGCATGGAAATGTCATGGGCTTGGTTTAAGATTTTCGTGCGGATGCCAGTTAGGCGTCACTGCGCACATTTGTCCGGTGTACCGGCTACCCAGCAAACAAGGGACGTCCCCCGGACGTTTCAAACGTCCCCTTAGGTCCGCATTAGGTCCGCTTTGTAACGTTCCCGATCAGACGTTCGGAGGACGTCCGCACTTGGTCCCATTTGTAACGTTCGCTGACGGACATTCCGATGACGTTCGCATTTGGTCCGCTTTCTAACGTTCGCTGAAGGACATTCCGATAACGTTCGCATTTGGTCCATTTTGTAACGTTCGCTGACGGACATTCCGATGACGTTCGCATTTGGTCCATTTTATAACGTTCCCTATTTCGTCCCTCACCTGGCATTTCCATGACAACACTTGCAAAATCCAGTCGCCCATGCGTTTGCCATCATCAACTGACACTTTGCAACTCAGACAAACGAATAATTAAACTAAAATATAAATGCAAATATTTGCATTAATTGTAAAATTAAGTTCATGCTAAAAATGTTAGTGTTTTAATGTTAAGATAATAACTTTCATGTAAATTATATCACTAATTAAAGATGTAATAAAACCACGAGTCTGTTTTCACCCGTTATAATTTAAACATCAAAACATGAAAATTGATTCAATTGAATATGAGCTATTTATAAAGGCTATTCCACATGCACGAAGAGGTTGAATCCCAGGAGCTCTAAAAGAATGCATCGACTTCAAATGATGAATGCAGCCAAGGAAAACGTGAAGAATGAAAAATTGCTGGAAAGAAAGTGGAAAGTAACACGGTAAGGCAAATAAAAGTATCCTTAACATTTACCTGTCAAACTGTTGGTCAGGCGAAGGTAACTGGTTTATATTTTAGGAAAAATATTATTCTAATTATTGATAGCACATGCAGATCAAATAACACAAAAAATTTGGAGAAACAAGCAAGTGACGATCAAATCATAGGATCAAATGCACCTAAGCGAGTGACGTCATTCCTTATGTACGCGGTTTGTATCACAGTCTATGGTTTGTATCCATGGCAACGCTCAGCTGCGTAGAGTAGTGACAGTTAACGGTCCTCCTCAGACGCAGCCTTATTGTGTTTTCTCTGTCCGTCGTCTGTCTAAAGGTATTTTTAATTTTTAGGTTATTATAAATTAGTTACCACAACCACTGTCCGTCTTTAAATTATATGAAAATGTTACCTTTTAAAACGTTTGCTGAAGTTGTCCGCAATGTACCGCTAATAACCGTTATGCCTAACACTACGAAGCTAACGTTAAATGTAGCTGAAATGAGACAACGTTATATTCCACTTGGATAAAATCATAACTGAATATGTTTATTTTGTTGTTTTAGGGCCAAAGGGGGAGAATTGCCATCGGATTAATCCCACAGCTGACCGACAAACACACACACACACACACACACACACAGCTGCCAGCGCATTTGAAGACACATGTGAACTTCGTTTCAGCTGGAAACTTGGCAACTAGACACGCAACACACACACACACGCACTTTTTTTGTTTATGAAAATAAAAGTATTTTTGTTTCCTGATATTCCTTGTGTTAATTGTTCCTTGGTTGTTCGATTTTGTGTTATCAGACTAATGCTACACTATAAAAGGGTCTTAAGATGTTAAAAGGACTTCTAGTGAACGTTCCGTAAAGGTCCCCGAAAGTTTTCTAAACGTCCCGCGAAGGTCCCTCGGGACGTCCCGCGAACGTCCCCCACGACGTCCTGCGAACGTTTAAAGAACCCTACAAGAAGACGTTCTGGGGACGTTCGCAGTGGACGTTCAGGGGGCGTTCTGGGGACGTTTTTTTGTTAGCTGGGTAGTAGATGTCACTGCGCCGCTGGTAACTTAGGCCATGCTCACCACATGGATTATTTAAACCAGGGGCTCTCGCTTTCTTGAAAAAGGGTTATGTGAAAGTGCTGGTCCCTTACGTTTAGTTCAGTGACTTGGTGGGGCGTGAGTATATGTCCCATAGTCATGTGTTGAGTTATGCATATAACTACTGTTCCCAGAAGGAGAGAATAAACGAGGTACAACACCTCTGAGCCCCGCACAGTCGGAGGCTCGGTGAAGAGCTGGACTGAACAAAGGAAATGACATAGGACTGCATTTAAAATGCTGTGGCCCACGTCGTCATGCATCATTGGCCTTTCAGGCCTGGATAAAAGGTATCTTCAGTAGACGGCGCTAGAGCGCGATATCCCAGAGTGTTGAAGGCTACCTCGTTTCCTCTCCTGTGGGAACAGTATTTATATGCATAACTCAACGTTTTTTCACCAAAATTAACCGGATCAGATAAATGAATCGGGCCTTCCTGATCTTTCAAATCTTTTCAGCTGGGTAGTATGTTTTTTTAAAGAAACGACAACCACCTGTTGGTGGGGAAGAACATTTACAGTAGGCACCTAATACCATTTAAAACTATATCACTTACTACTACACAAAGAGTACTGTGCACTAACCTTATATTCGTATATGCGTGGTTTAGTCAATATAATTCCCCCCCCCCCCCCTTTTTTTTGCTTTGCTCTGCTTGCACGCGCCTGCCACAGAGTTTCACGCGCAGAGCGTCACCGATCAACTGGTGCTCGTGCACGCCAGCATCTGCCCCAGCTCTCGTGTCCTGTCAGCAGCAGGTTAAAACGCCCTCATATAACACTTATATATGTATTTATTCATATATGCACAAGGTTTATCAAATATAGTCCAATTTTATTTTTTTTGTTGTTGCTTTGCTTGCACGCGCCTGTCAAATTTCATAACAGAGCGTCCCCGATCTGCCGTTGCTCGTGAACGCCAGCATCTGCCTCAGCTCTCGAGTCCTGTCAGCAGCAGGTAAGAAACGCACTTGTGTTACTGACGTTGGTTTGGGATACTGTCATTAAACGTAAAGTCTTTTTACACATAGACTGACCAGTAGAGATCTGCGACAGTTTATATAAGTGAATTTGTTTTGGTTTTATCCTTTAGTTTGGCGTTGCTAACATGACTTCTAGTCATGCCAACAAGTAACGTTAAGTTACTAAACTACCACAGGCTGCTCAAAATAACTCGATATGTACTGTTAAAGTGAAGCAGAAGTCCAGGCTTATATTACAAACGTGTTCCTAAAATTGTGTTTTGACATTTATATAAAAAAAGGGGTCTGTAATGCGGCTAATTATGTTAGCATGTTTGAATGAGCATGATTTCGTGTAATTTTCTGCAGCGTCTTCATCATAAAGTAAAGTCATTATCATCATCAGACAGCAGTAACGTTAGATGACCAGGCTTGATGATTATCTGGGTTTATTTTAAGACTGGGGTTTTTTTTTGAACATGTTGACTTCGACCTTGGAGCACAGCACACGCGTAACGCATAGTTCACATAGACTGGATTCAGGTACAGTATGTACCCTTTTCACAGACTGTGATGACGCGTTTTTATGGTCAACATGTGAAATGTGAAAAGGGTCAAATTACCAAGATGAGCAGCTACAAGAAAACAGGCAGTATCTGTTGATTTTTGGACCATAAGCGTTTCACTTTCCACATATGGCATAAGGCAGACAGAGTGAGCAATTTATTGCACCTTCTGCCCAATTCGAGTTGGCCTTTCTTGATCATTTTCAAGGACATTGACAAAGGGGAGGGGAACTTCAATATTGATTAATACAGTTTAGGGCATCTAGTACTGTTATTGGCCCCATGGGGAAGATGTGTATTAGTACATATAAGGTTTTATATGTAATCGGAACTGGACTTTCTTGAATATTTATGCACCAAATTCTGACGATTATTTGTTTATGCAAATAAAAACTGTTGATTGCTCAGGCACCAGGCTGGATCTTAGTGGGTGGAAATTTAAAATTTTATATGGATACAAAACTGGAAAGATGATCCTCATCTTGACCACATCCCAGCATCAAAGCTCTTTAAGATCTTTATGAAAGACTTCAAAATAATTGACATTTGAAGGCAGACCCAACCTAATGACAGGGACTATTCGTTTTATTTACACCCACATAATGCATATACAAGAATAGATTATTTCTTGTTATAAAAACGGTTAGTTCCAGTCCTTTATCCTGATTGGGCTGTGTTTTATTCACGATAAAACACGGCTATGACCGCTTCACCCTATGGCTCTATGTATCACTGGTGGTGGTTGGGGAGAGATCCCCTGATGAACAGTAGTAAGTAGTAGATATAGCACTTTCCTTCAGGTCAGTCCTATATTCGTAATAAAAAATCTGTTTGAATGTCTGCTGCGATATATAGGAGTTTTCTGTTCCCTGGCATGCTATCCATTTGTCCGTTGCGTCTTGCTTCTCCATGTTCACAATAAATTTGTCCTTTCAATATAAAAGTCTTCTCTACTGACTGACTCACTCATAAAGATAGTCTTTGCCGCCATCTAATGCCGGAATAATGTAACTTCTGCTGCTGTTCATGGCTAGGGACTATTTTTTCCAGCGAAAGGAAGGCTTTTAGTGATTTTACTTCATGAAAGTTGCACTAATACATATTTTTTGGCTTTAAAATTTTTATTGTGTGGTAACCTTTTTATAAAAGCAATAAGGTACTTGAGGCTCAGCCTCTCGTACCGTATTGCTACTAGTGGTGGGAAGTTCGGATCATTTTACTGACTCGGATCTTTGAGTCTCGTTCAGCAAAATGAACGAATCTTTTTTCGAGTCATTTCATTCATTTCAGCAGAATATAATTAAAATGTCATGTTAAAAAGCCCAAAACATCTTTCCTACTTACGAAAATGATGTTTGAAATAAATAAAATAAACTATAGGGTAATGCAGCCAAAGCCAAATTATAAGAAACCGAAATGTTAATTGAAGTTGGGTCTTAAGTTCAAGCTATTGCAGTCTGTTAGTTCACCTCACCTCCTGATTCTCCGCCTCTTGTGACTTCAGGTTCAAACTTCAAAAAGTTACTTAGTTGTCGATGTCGACTCGTCAGTGTCTGTGGGCCGTGTGTGGTGTCTGGTGTGACACAGCAGCCAGCCACACACAAATGCACTGACTTACTGCAGCAGAAGAAGAGACTATGCTGTCAGTACCGGAAAGAGAAATGATTAGTTCGTCTTGTTCGGGTTCGGCCGGGTCCGAGTCTTTCGTTCTTCCTGTCAGTCCCATAGAAACTATGCTGTCAGTACCGGAAAGAGAAATGATTAGTTCGTCTCTTCGGTTTCGAGTCGTTCATTCTTCAAGTCAGACTCACAAACCCATAGCACTATGCAGAAACAGAAATTATTAGTTAATCTTTCGAGTCTGAGTCCTTCGTTCTTTTGTCACGTGACAGCCCTATTAAACACTAACTACCTTTGTGTTATTACTGAATAAAAATCAGTTTTAAAAAATTGAAATGTGTGTTATGTAGTTTGGATTCATGCATTTTTCCATTCACTGTTTTTTAGTCCATAATAAATCACCTGAAAAGTTGTTTTGTGAAAAGTCACAGTAGCGAAGTATAACTTAAATGTGCAGTTATTTAAAGCAGCACTCAGTAGGAATTCCGTTTTTGTCAAACGGCGACCCCTAGAGTCGCTGTGGAGTACTTGTACTGTCGTGAATAGCACTCACGCAGAGATGGCTCGCACTCACGGCCGGATCCCCTCCCCCTGTACACCGGTACCTGTTCAGTAGGATGGACGCTGTAACGAGTGGAAATAAGGTATGGCCCCTTTAAGAGCTGCGCGCGCCCAACACCACATGTATACGACGCCGGGTTATTTCTGTTTGATGCTCATTTTATCAGAATTTTATCAGATCTGTTTTTTGCCGTAAAGCAATTCGTTACCTCGCGAGACCTGATATCACACGATACTTCCTAACACTGAGGCCGGCGGCCCGCCGGCCCAAAGTTGCAAGGGTGGTTTTGCGGCTCACAGGCACCAGGGGGGTGCGAGACGACCACCATTCAACACGAGATCAGTAATATAAACATTACAATGACTCCAAAGCTGTTCGGTTAAGGTAAAAAAGTTACTTAGTTCACCTTTAATAAACCTATGAAACCTACACCTTTGTAACATAGCTTATTACAACACTGCACACTATTGACTGAATGTTTATTGTTGTTTGTTTATTTATTTATTTTTTTGCCATCAAAGCTTTAAAACAAAATGGATAACTATCCAAAAAGTAATTAAATAAAATTGAATAAAAATAAATAAGAATTAAAAGGACTCAACCATTGGCTAAACTCTTGTTTGATCCAAACACACATTTATATATATATATATATATATATATATATATATATATATATATATATATATATATATATATATATATATATATATATATTTGTGTATATATATATATTTGTATGTGTGTGTGTGTGTGTTTATATATATATAGGCTAATAGCAATAATAATAAAAACTAAAAACACACCACAGATGCACAAGAAACATTTAACAAAAAAAGAAATGGACAGGGACAATAATAAGATGGAACTTTTTTTTATTTTTCAGATGATGTTTATTGCACATATATTTTGAAAATTTTATGTTAATTTTCAAAATATAAAACAATATACATTCAGACGCAGTCAATAATACGAATGTTTTATTTGATGCGAGATACCAGCCATCATGTAACAAAAGAACGCAGGACTCAAGATGAACTATCATTTCTGTTTCTGCATAGTGCTATATTTGTGACTCTGACTTGAAGAACGAACGACTCGAAACCGAAGAGATGAACTAATCATTTCTCTTTCCGGTACTGACAGCATAGTCTATATGGGACTTACAGGAAGAACGAAAGTCTCGGACCCGGCCGAACCCGAACCAGACGAACTAATCATTTCTCTTTCCGGTACTGACAGCATAGTTTCTATGGGACTGACAGGAAGAACGAAAGACTCGGGCCCGGCCGAACCCGAAGACTCGCGAAAGATTAACTAATAATTTCTGTCGTGACTTCATGTACCTTATGCGATGTTGCGCGCATGCGCGGTCAACACAAAATGAACGAATCACTCTCTGAGAAAACTCGGTAGTCCCGAGTCATATTAAAGATTCGTTCAAAATGAACGAATCGTTCATGAACGACACATCACTAATTGCTACTTATCTGCTCAACTTTTATATGGTGTGTTACTGTAGCTGTGTTGACGATCTTTCCCGCATGCTGAATGACCACTCTCCCCTTGTTATATCTCTGTTATTACCTGACAAATTGAGATGCACATATAGATATAGATGGAGGCTTAACCCTAATCTCCTAAATCAGCTTGAATTTTGTATGTTCATTGAAGAACAAATTGATATTTTCACTCACACAAATAAACCTTCCTGTGCCAATAAATGTTTTTATGGGAAATCTTAAAAGCCCAGCTAAGGGGACAGTACATTGCATACACCAAAGGACCAGGAAACCAATGGAACACCAAATTGAAAGGACCTTGAATTGGAAATTTTGAGAAAATGTACCAGAAAAAAACATCAAATGTATAGAAATCTAATCAACAAGAAAAGGGATTATAACACTCTACATATCAGGCAGAGAGGGCCATCATCAAAGGAACTTTACTATGACCTTGGGGAGAAAGCCTTGGACCAAAACAGTCAAATGATAAATTCCATGGATATTGGTAATAACATTTCCTATAACCCTATAGAGAGTTTTATAGAGAACTTTGCACATCCCAAGTGAGAGAATATGTGTCCCATGGAAGCTCTTATCTCCTCTGTTGACATACCATTCTTATCTGAAGAAAATAGACATAACTTGGATAAACCATTTTCTAGGGCTGTAGTCAACCAAAGAAATCCTTAGTCGACCAAAGTCTTGTCCTGCGCAACGATTAGTCACTAAGAAAAAGAAAAAGACGCGATGTTTTGAACATTTTTTAACAATTGTCATAGAGCATTTATAAAACAACAACGAAAAAACATCAAAAATACATAAAAATATAATAATAATACAATTCTTTGAAAATTAAGTGATTTTTTTTTTAACTGCAAAAAGTGAGGAGCTCTGTCCTAGGTCTATAGTAACAGTCACAATCGCGCACCTGACCACACCACACGCTACAAAAAATATAACTGCTATCTGCCACAATGAAAAATCCTAACAAAAGCTCTCGTTTATACAGGCTGTATATTCTTCTTTACTTTCAAAGCTATGGGTTAACTTTTGTCCAGCCGATCTAGGAGTTTTAAAACAAACACACAAAAAAACCCCAAAGAGCCTAAAAAACAATCCTAATAATAATAGGCTCTATTGTAGGACTGCATATAGGTTTGTTTTCGTTTTGTTACATTATTATTAAGGCTATTTTCAAATGCGTCAAGTGTACAAATAAAAACAAAAACATATCAAGAAAACCCAATCTATTGAGTCAGCATGATAAAGCCGTTAAAGGGACTGCTCACGTCTTTTGCGCACTCAAGTTCGATTTCAAATGTAGGCGCGTGGTGTGCGCGCTTATGATGGAAGCGGTGCGATGCGCTCTTTTTTTTTCAAAGTGCGTCCACGCCGCATCGAGATAAAAACATATAGTGTATAAAAACATAAAAACCGAAACAAATAGCGTTCTAACTGAATGAATACATACAGCTAAACTACCTATATGCCTTACTGAGCACGAAGCAGCAGCTGCGCAGCCAGCCACAGGTGCGAACCGAGTGTTCATGTGTGTGCGCTAAACTGTGGCGCTGTTACTGTGCTGGACTTTAAACTTCGGTTTAAACAAGGACTTTTATTTTGATACTTATTTTTGAGTTTTCCTTAGTTTTCCCGTGGCTTCCTGTTTAAAAGAGGAAGTAGGCCATATTTCTTCTATGCTTGAGTTGTGTAAGGTGCTCCATGTGGTTGCAGACATCCAGCTTCATCTTGTCTATCAAAGCCCTTTGCAATGCAATATCTGTAAGTGACTGTTTGATTTTGTTAATGAGCATTGTGTACTTTGTTGTGCTACGTAATGTAGCATTTAATTCAGCATGTTTGTTACTTTTTACTACTCAAGTTTACAAAGTATTAATGCTGTTGATTATACAACTGTATTGTTGTTGGTTATTTGCCTTGTGTTTGACTATGCTCATTTTGATGATTTATCTATTTTGTGAAAATTCATGTTTGTGTATTTTCTCTTCTTTGTAGTTTCACACTTTTCATGATTAAACGACATAAATTGCACCTTCTTGGAGTTTACTGTGGAAGTGTTTAGCGACTGGATAGCTGGATTGATTAAAACAGTGAGGCCAGTGACAGTGAAAAGATAAGCAGCGAATTGGATTGATTGCGAGACGGATGGATTGCCTGTCTAACAACTGCATCTATCAGAGAGATATCTCTGTTTGTAAGCCTGCACAAAGATCATGTCTTCAAGAGAATCTAAATCATCACTGCGCCATCGCATGCATAAAGAAAGTGATGATGCTTGCTCAAGTTCTCAAGCTTCTATCTCATCAAGAAGTTCTACGGCCAGTTTAGTCGTCACGAAAGCTCGTGCAAGAGCAGAGGCAGCCAAGGCAAGAGCGGCTCATGCAAAGAAAGAAATTGAGATTAAAGTGGAACAAGCCCGACTTCAAGCAACACTAGAGGCACTACAGGAAGAGAAAGAGAGAGATGCGGCCATAGCAGAAGCAGAAATTCTAGCAGCAGCCTTCACAGAAGTAGACCATGTATCAGCATCAGAGTTTTCCAAAGAGATCAGCCTCCAACGCACTGCAGACTATGCAAGACAGCAAGCTTCTAGCCGCAATTTACAATGTAGTCCTGAGCACATGTCAGACACTTACAGCCTGGCCAAATACATTGCACGCAGTCGGTTGGTAACTTCTGGACTGAATTCTTTTGATGATAAATCTGTAAATTATTGGGCTTGGCGATCATCTTTTAAAAGTACCATTGCAGACCTCGACCTTAAGCCAGAGGAAGAGATGGATTTGCTCATCAAATATCTCGGAAGAGAATCATCTGAACATGTACGAAGAATAAAATCAGTTAATATTAGGCACCCTTTTGAAGGTCTACAAATGGCTTGGGAGAGGTTAGAGGAAATGTATGGTTCAGCAGAGGCAATTGAAAGGGCTCTCTTCTCCAAATTAGAAAGCTTCCCTAAAATATCAGGTAAAGATCTCTATAGGCTGCGTGATCTTGGAGACCTGCTTGCAGAGCTAGAGGCAGCCAAGCTGGATGGCTATCTTCCTGGGTTGTCTTACCTTGACACTGCTCATGGTGTGAGCCCGATTGTAGGAAAACTTCCTTATGGTATCCAAGAAAAATGGATATCGTATGGATCGAAGTACAAGAGAGAACATTATGTAGCCTTCCCACCATTTTCTGTGTTTGCAGACTTTATTCGTTCAGAAGCTAAAACAAGAACAGATCCCAGCTTTGCCATTTTTCCTTCAGCACGCCACAAGAAAAAGGAGAAAGATCAGATCAATTCAGGCAAGCTTCTATAGCTGTTCATAAAACCCAAGTTAACATGTCTGAAACAAGAGATGCTACAGACAGGATACAGATTGTTGATCCTCAACGATATTGTCTCATTCATGATAAGCCTCATCCACTAATAAGATGCAGAGGCTTTAGAGCAAAAAGTCTTGAGGATCGCAAACAGTTTCTTAAAGAACATTCAGTATGCTTCAGGTGCTGCTCTTCTGTAGATCACATGGCAAAAAAACTGCAAAGCTGAAATCCATTGCACTGAATGTGATAGTGATCGTCATGTGTCAGCTCTACATCCTGGTCCAGCACCTTGGAGGAAAACCATCTCTCCAGTCTTAGAAGATGGCGGGGAGGAAGATGAATTAACCAACCAAGAGGTAACCTCAAAGTGTACTGAAGTGTGTGGAGCTGGAAAGAGTGCCAGAGCATGTTCCAAGATTTGTTTGGTTAATGTCTATCCTGTCGGTAACAACCGAATCCAGAAGAATGTATGCAATTCTTGATGAACAGAGCAACCGCTCATTAGCGAGAACAGAATTCTTTGAAGAGTTTCAAATCAAAGGATCTTCTTTTCCATATTCACTCAAGACATGTGCTGGATTAAAAGAGACAACAGGAAGGAGAGCAAGTGGCTACATTGTGGAATCATTGGATAAGAGTGTAAGCCTTCATCTTCCTACACTCCTAGAGTGCAATCAGATTCCGAACATTCGTTCTGAAATTCCTACCCCAGATGCAGCACGTCATTTCAGTCACCTGAGGGATATTGCTCATGAAATACCGTCCCTAGACCCAGATGCTAACATCCTTCTCCTCCTTGGTAGGGACCTCATTAGGGTCCACAAGGTCCGTCAGCAGATTGATGGTCCACCCAACGCTTAATTTGCTCAAAAGTTAGATCTTTGATGGGTAGTTATTGGAGACGTGTGTCTTGGAGGTGCTCATCGACCTGCTCATGTAGATGTTTTTAAGACCTCCATACTTGAAAGTGGTCGCCCCAGTTTATTCTGGCCCTGTGAAAGTCAGTTCCATGTAAAAGAGCAGTATGGCACAAAGTTTCAGTTTCAAGATCATCTTACATCAAAAAATGTAAGTGCTTTAGCAACATGTGCAAGTGAGAAGCTAGGCCAATCAATCTTTGTTCGTACATCCAGAGATCACAAGCTTGCACTGTCAGTGGACGATGACAGGTTTCTACGCATAATGGACAAAGAGTTCTACCAAGATGAATCCAATGGCTGGGTGGCTCCTTTGCCATTTCAAGTTCCCAGAAGAAGGCTTCCAAATAACAGAAAGTATGCTTACAGCCGTCTCTCCTCACTTCGTCATACTTTGGACAAACGTCCTCAAATGAAAGCTCATTTTCTTGAGTTTATGGAGGACATGTTCTCTAAAGGACATGCAGAAATTGCTCCCCCCACTCAAGAAAGACCAAGAATGCTGGTATCTGCCATTGTTTGGTGTTTATCATCCGAAGAAGCCAAGCAAGATCTGTGTGGTCTTCGATTCTAGTGCACCTTATGATGGAGTCTCATTGAATGATATCCTACTTAAGGGGCCAGATCTCAACAATACCCTCCTGGGAGTGTTGCTAAGATTTCGTAGGGAGCCAGTGGCGATCACCGCTGACATTCAGCATATGTTCCACTGTTTTTTAGTCAGAAAGGATCACAGAGATTTCCTGCGCTTTCTCTGGTATCAAGACAATGACCCTGGTAAAGAAATAGTGGAATACAGAATGTGTGTACATGTGTTTGGCAATCGTCCTTCTCCTGCTGTTGCCATATATGGTTTGCATAGAGCGGCCAAGGAGGAAGAAAAGAACTTCGACAGTGAAATAAAGAGTTTGTTGAACATGATTTCTATGTTGATGATGCTCTGAAATCCTTCCCAAATGAAACCGCAGCAATTAGTGCTCTGAAGCAAACTCAAGACATGCTTGCAGTAGCAAACCTTAGGCTACATAAAATAATCTCCAATCGACCTGCAGTGATTGAGGCATTTTACCCTCAAGATCGGGCTGTGGATATCAAAGATGTTGATCTCTTCTTTGAAGATACTCCAGTCCAGCGTAGCCTAGGAGTGTCATGGAATTTAGCATCAGACACATTTACTTTCCAAGCTATTGACGATAAGAAGCCATTCACCCGGCGAGGTGTACTGTCAACTGTAAACAGCTTATATGATCCTTACGGTTTCATTGCTCCTGTTACCATCAAAGGCAGGCTGTTGCTTCGGGAACTCTCAAAGCAGGCTGAAGACTGGGATTCTCCATTACCTGATGACATAAACCCAGAATGGATCAGATGGAGGAATTCCTTACAAAACCTGCAAGATCTAAAGATACAACAAACTTACTCATCTTTTCCTACTTCAGAGGTTCAGACAAGGGAATTGTGTATATTTGCAGATGCATCCGTGAAAGCTGTTGCAGCTGTAGCTTATCTGCGATCCACATCTCAAAATGGCCAAGCAGATACTGGTTTTGTGTTTGGAAAGACAAAGTTGGCACCACAGCCAGATCTGACTGTTCCAAGATTAGAACTCTGTGCAGCAGTTCTAGCAGTTGAGATCGCAGACATGGTTGTAGAAGAAATAGGCTTGCAGTTCAATAAGATCCAGTTCTACACCGATAGTAAAGTTGTTCTTGGGTATATTCATAATCGAACAAAACGCTTTTATGTGTATGTTCACAACAGAATCCAACGAATTCTTCAGTCATCTACTCCTAGTCAATGGAGCTATGTTCCATCAGATGCCAATCCTGCAGATCATGGGTCTAGATCTGTATCAGCTGATTATCTCAGTAGTACAACTTGGCTTACAGGGCCAGATTTCTTTCAGAACACTCCATCCTTAAATGCTTTGCTTCAAGAGAACTATGACCTTATTGATCTTGAAGTAGATCCAGAAATCCGACCACAAGTGATTTCATGTTTAACTACAGTGCCTACTCAGTTCCTGACTCCTGAGCGTTTTGAACGCTTCTCCAGCTTGAATAAGCTAATCAGAGCGATCGCTCATTCAAGCCACATCTCCCAGTCATTCTCCCATTTAACAAAAGAGCCAAGATGTAGTGGATGGCATCTCTGTAGGAACAGTCCCACAAATGAGGAGTTGGAAAAAGCCAGGATTGTTATCCTAAAGAGCGTTCAAAATGTAGCCTTTCATGAAGAGCTAAGTGATATAAAAGCAGGATGCAATCTCTCACCTAAAAGTAGTATACGGAAACTTAATCCTATTCTGGATGACAAAGGTCTTCTGCGCGTTGGAGGCCGTATTGCTCAGGCAGGTCTTGAGAAGGAAGAATCCAATCCTGTGATAATTCCTGGTAAACATCACGTAGCAACCTTGCTTGTTCGACATTACCATCAAGCAGTCAAACATCAATGAAGACATTTTACTGAGGGAGCAATACGAGCAGCAGGGTATTGGCTGATGAGTGCCAAAAGATGCATTGGAAGTCTACTTAACAAGTGTGTGACATGTAGAAAGCTTCGCCATCCTACAGAGCTCCAACTGATGGCCGATTTGCCCGCAGAAAGACTTCAAGTGGCTCCACCTTTCACATATGTAGAAGTCGATGTATTTGGACCATGGCAGGTTGTTTCTCGCCGCACCAGAGGAGGCTGCTCCAATTCCAAAAGATGGGCAATCATCTTCTCATGTATGTGCACAAGAGCAGTGCACATTGAAGTTGTAGAGACATTGAGCTCAAGCGGATTCATTAATGCTCTGAGACGTTTTTTTGCAATAAGGGGACCCGCTAAGCAGATACGCTCTGATTGTGGTACCAACTTTATTGGGGCAGTGCAGGAGCTCAAGATGAATAAGGAAACTTCAGGCTCTGATCTTCAGAAGTATCTACAAGAACATGCTTGTACATGGATTTTCAACCCTCCCCATGCATCACATATGGGAGGTGCTTGGGAAAGGATGGTGGGTATAGCCCGACGTATTCTTGACTGTATGTTGCTTGAAGGAAAGTCCCTGCATCTCACACACGACGTTCTTGTAACCCTCATGGCTGAAGTGTCTGCTATCATTAATGCACGCCCTCTCGTGCCAGTATCTTCAGATCCTGAAGTTCCTTTAATACTCACCCCTGCTATTCTGTTGACCCAGAAAACCTGTTCGAACCCTCCGCCACTTGGCGAGTTTACAGATAAAGATCTTTTCAAGGCTGAGTGGAAAAGAGTTCAAAATCTTGCAGAAACATTTTGGACAAGATAGCGCCGTGAGTATCTTGCCACTCTACAGAGTAGGCAGAAGTGGCAAGACAAGAAGCCTTGTCTCAAGGAAGGAGACATTGTGTTGATGAAGGATAGCCAAGTCAAGAGAAATCAGTGGCCTATGGCTATCATTGCAAAAAGATGGTCTTGTGAGGAAAGTGGAGTTGAAATTCATCAGAGAAGGTGTGCAGAAAAACTTTATTCGCCCTATATCAGAAGTCGTTCTGCTTTACTCCCCCTAAGATATTAGGAGTATAAAAGCTAAAGTGAGGTATTTACATACCCCAGGCGGGGAGTGTGCTGGACTTTAAACTTCGGTTTAAACAAGGACTTTTATTTTGATTCTTATTTTTGAGTTTTCCTTAGTTTTCCTGTGGCTTCCTGTTTAAAAGAGGAAGTAGGCCATATTTCTTCTATGCTTGAGTTATATAAGGTGCTCCATGTGGTTGCAGACATCCAGCTTCATCTTGTCTATCAAAGCCCTTTGCAATGCAATATCTGTAAGTGACTGTTTGATTTTGTTAATGAGCATTGTGTACTTTGTTGTGCTATGTAATGTAGCATTTAATTCAGCATGTTTGTTACTTTTTACTACTCAAGTTTACAAAGTATTAATGCTGTTGATTATACAACTGTATTGTTGTTGGTTATTTGCCTTGTGTTTGACTGCTCATTTTGATGATTTATCTATTTTGTGAAAATTCATGTTTGTGTATTTTCTCTTCTTTGTAGTTTCACACTTTTCATGATTAAACGACATAAATTGCACCTTCTTGGAGTTTACTGTGGAAGTGTTTAGCGACTGGATAGCTGGATTGATTAAAACAGTGAGGCCAGTGACAGTTACAAATAGCCTAAATTAAAGCATTTAAAGTTGGGGATAAACCATAGGCTAATTATATTTCGAATACAGTAATATATAACTGCTTATAAAGGATTAACTATCAAGGAGTAAATCATTGAAAATTTCTTTCTATTGAAAAAAAAAAAAAATGCAATAAGAATGTCAGTCGACCAAGATGACATCGACCGATTAGTCGACTAAAGTTGACAGCCCTACCATTTTCTGTTTCCAAACTGTAATAAGCTATACAATTATTGCATAATAAATCACATGGGGAGAATGGCTCCCCCCCTGAATTTTACAATAAATTTAGAGATTAGCTTAACCTCACTTCTTAATACGGACTAGGGATGTCAATTTTCACAAATTCCCATGATCGATCGTCATTTAAATTGACGATCAATTAAGCGATTAACCGTTAGCATTAATGGCAAACATCATTACAGGGTCTGCAAATGATGCTCAAAAAGCTATGTTCCTCACCAAATTAATAATAATGGTTTTTAATCTAAATAAAGGGTTAGTAGGATTGTAAAATGTTTTGATGTGATTGATAAATTAAATTAATATATTTATAACGACAAATACAATGTGTCACCAACGCCGCCGCAGATGCGTGCTTGTCAGAATGTGTGACTGTTTACATGCTGGAACAACGCACTGAAAACGGCAACTAAACCCAGTGAATTCACAACCATTTAATAAAATAGTGTTCTCATGTTATGTAATATGACAGTCCCAAATTAACCATCTTTATTATTAGTCGTGCATTCTGCTTTAGCGGTGTGCGCTGAATGAATAACCGTTGAGCACTTTGTTAGCGTTTATTTAACTCAAAGAAACGCATCCTATTTGATATTAATCAGATATATACAAAATAAACATAATCTTACAAAATTATATCTGCACAAAATGACGTGAATGCACAAGTGAACTTAAACTAAGTTACGTGCCATTCAGAATGACTCATGTTGTGGTGGACGCACTCTTCCTGGAACGCGACATGGCATCTAAACCCAAATAATTCACAATGTTTTATTACAATATTGTTCTCTTTATAATCTTGTGTAATATGACAGTCACAATAATCATTATTAGTCGTGCATTGACATTTGAGCTGAGCGCGCTAAAGATCACGCCAATTCTTAACCAAATGCATCCAATATGAGATAAATCAGATATTGATAGGCATACACAAAATAAACTATTACAACTTACATTTGCACAAAACAAAAGGCTGCGAATGCACACGCAAACTTATAGTCATGATGAAGGTGTAAAATAGTCCCAAACAACTCCGGTGTGTGTGTGTCATTCCGGTGTGTCATTCAGTGGGACTCAACACTTCACCACACACCGGCGCGCTCGCTTACATGTTTCGCGGTTGAGCAGCACACGCGCATGATCCTGCTTAATCGATGATCGATAAGTTTTATCGATTAAATGTATTATCGACAATTAATCAATCGTCGATTAATCGTTGACATCCCTAATACGGACTATAAAATAGTAACTAAAATGATAGGAGACTAGAAAATGTCCGAGCTATATTGGTGAAACCAGACCAAACAGGCTTCGTTAATAGGTTGTCCTCAGGCTTTTTAATATAATACATATAAATCAGATACCTGGGGTAGCCACTTTCCTTGACGCCAAAAAGCCCGGGGTCTCTCATTTGCTGTAGGTCATTGCCGATGTCATTTTCAGTCAGAACACATTTTACACAGCAGGATTTTGAATCTCTGTCAGGTCCGGATATTTAGCATGCCAAATAGCTCACGGGAGTCGGCAACGCATCGGCGATTCTCTCAGATCACGTCTTTGATAATTCACACTGTGTGATTGTCAATCGCGTAAACGAGCACCGATTTTCCAATGATTTCCTGCATTTGTCTGCGATTTCGCAAAACCTGTTGGCAAGTGAAAATCGTGCAATGTGAACTCGGCATTACCTTGATCTTCAAATTCAAAAAGTTTTCACCCCCCGGCTCTGATACTGTTACTGATACTGCTCTGAACTATGCGTTATATTATCCAAATATCCTGTGGTTATCAGTGGTTAATAATTATACACTGTATAAGGCACTGTGAAAATACCCATTTTTAACATATTGTACTGTACCAATTTTGGAACCATGAACTTGACATATTGGACAATACAGATTAATCCATAGCGAAGTCCTATGAACCCTCAGCCCATTTCTTGCGTCTCTCGGTCTAGTTCAATTTGACACGGAGATGGTGAAATGCAAAGTTTTAATAATGTTTTTACTGCATTCATTTTTGGTACAGGATGGCTCTTTCTGTACTGTCAAGTCCAAGGATCGATTGAAAATTTTATCATATTCAATGCACCGAAAATGACAGAATCAGCACTGTAGACACAATGCTATATAGATACAGACAGGTTAATGAAGCATCATGTCATTTATGGTGGAATGAAAGGCTTCAATAGCTATAAGTAGCTGGATTAAGCCTTGTGAGAGCATGTGTTGAAAGGTCAATGTCAGCTTGAATCATGGAATGAATACGTGTTTGTTTTGACGTGCATCATAATCCACATCTGTGTTTGTTTTTTGACCTTTGATCACATTTCTCAAAAGACTTTTTCTCAATCCTACTGCTGGAGGCCCCCATTGCTATACATTTTTATGTCTGCTATGACGTGAGCTTTTTTTTTAGACAGGAAAGAAATTCTCATTCATCTGTAATATATAATATCATTCAATATATATATATATATATTAACAAATATTTGCTTAAACATGGTAACATTAGGAACTGTATCTAAAATGTATTAGGGGCTATATGAATTTAACACTGGAAAAAAAAATACATTTATTTCTTTTAATTGATATTGTTTGCTGGAATCTGACATGCACCAGTGACAGGGCGACACACAAGAAAATGAAAAATTTAGATCAGTTTATTGTTGAATATCAGGTCCTCTCAAAGTAAATGTCAATTTGATCAAATACTGTATGTCTAAGGCTTTAATCACCATGAAATCAAAATGAAAAAATAAAAAATATATATGTAATATTGCAGTATGTAATATAAATTATTTATCTGTGCACATCTTTTTTATTTATTTAAATAATGCCTTTGTAAATTTTAATCAAAATAACTTCTCTTTTCTGATGAGATGTTTATGATGACATGAGATCACAGCAATAGCAAACCACAACCATCCAACGATCCACTAAATGTTTTCTTGCTTGAGAACCCTTTTCACTCGGATACATCACAATAGGGACCATAGAACAATAAGCTTAAGAGAATGTATTTTAACATAAAAGTCTTACAGACTTCACCTTTAATTTTATATGCAGGGTTACATTTGAACTTGATCAAGTCTAATGGTACAACACTTAAATATTTAGCATTTCATAAATTGAAGATTGCAGTCTCTCAGGAGAGAGGGTTTCTTCACCTCGGCCTGAAATGGGTCTGTCAGATATGAAGATAAAAAAATGCACAGTTTTAGAGGAGCAGGGCTGTGAAACGCACTGTTTTAAACGATTCAGACAAATGCAAGGATGCAGGCAATACAGCATGTGTTCATCCAGAAGATTAGATTTTTCCTTTGCGGCTAATTTCTAGAGTTCAGGTGTCTTTGAGTGGATTTCTGTGGCGGCCGCGGACACGTGAGTAAGTTGGAGCCAGCTGTGAAGTTTTGTAAAAATTAACTGCTGTTGTTTCCACTGTGCTCTTTCTTTAGCTCACCTGCTGTCATGCTTTCCAGAGTGGCCCCCATGGCTGGGGTCACTGCGCACAAGATCAGTAAACACATCACCTTCTTCGCCAGTGACGTCGATGGGACTCCTACGGCTAGCTTTTCACCTGGTCACCCTAAACCTATATTGCTGTTACTGCCGTGGCTGGGCTCCAGACCGCAAGGCATTGCCAAGTACTGTGAGATTTACTTTCGCACAGGCTTTGATGTACTTGTTGTGGAAAGCGAAGTGAGCCAGTTCTTGTGGCCCCGTTGGGGGTTGGAGTACAGTGGCCGTGTGCTGGAATTATTAGAAAGCGAGCGCTTCTCACAGCGCCCCCTACTGGTCCATGCTTTCTCCATAGGGGGATATACGTTTTCTCAGGTGCTTGTGCATGTGGCCAAAGATACACAGCGTTACCAATGCCTGACAAACAGGATCAGGGGTCATATCTACGACAGCCTGGTCACGGGATCACTGGACCATATGGCCAACGGTATGTACAGAGATTGCAATGTAAAGTATGTTCATATATAATCCTTTCAGTCTGCACTGCTAACACTTTGGGTTTGGGGTGGATGGTATGATCAGAATCTTGCATCATGTTATGACTATTTTTATATTATGTATATTTTATATTATTTGTGCTGTAAATTCAAGTGGTTATGTTAAACATTCAAACTCTACAGTTGTACAAACAAATCTTTTACTTTTATTTAATGTATAATAAATGACAAAATAGCTACATAAATGCATGGTATCTACTACAGTATTACAGATGTATTGCAATTTAAAATAACTGTTTTCTATTTGAATTTATTTTAAAATGTCATTTATTCCTGTGATGGTAAAGCTGAATTTTCAGCATCATCACTCCAGTCTTCAGTGTCACAAGATCCTTCAGAAATCATTCTAATATGCTGATTTCGAATTGGTTGATTTGCGCAAGATATATTTCTTATTATCAGTTTTAAAAAGTTGTGCTGTTTAATATTCTTTTTATGAATAGAAAGTTCAAAAGAACAGCATTTATTTGAAATAGCAATCTTTTGTAACATTATAACTGTTAGTTTCATGCATTCTTGTTGAATAAAAGTATTAATTGCTTAAAAAAAGAAATCTAACCAACAATAAACTAAAACAGGGTATCTACGACAACAATACAGTGAATTCTCTATAAAATACACCATCACACCGCCCAGCCCTATTAGTACACTGTAAATGTGTTGTTTTTCACCCTTCACTTCTTTGTGATTTAATATGTCTGTGTAGGATTGTTGTTCCTGTAGAGCAACTCCCATAACAGATCGTTAACGTACTGGAGAATTAAAGTTGGAACTATGACCAAATGTGGGGCCATGGACTATATAAATCAGTCAACCTCTGCTTATAATTATAGGTTACATGACAGTATCATGTTTTTTTGTCAGGTTTGATATCAAACTTGATTAAAAGCAATATGCCATCTCATATAAATAAAACTTTACATATCCCTAAAGTTATGATGTAGAAATATCATGCTTGTAAAATAAAAGTTTGGTACTACCTCATCGAAAATATATATTTTTTTACATAATTGTTTATGTAAATTACAGTGCCTAACACTACTGCTTGTAAAAACCTTAAAACATTTTGACTCAATCTGGAGATAAACGGTACTTTTTAAAAATGTAAAGTTGGTACGAATTTTATAATGTTTTTGAAAGAAGCCAATACTCACCAAGGCAAAATTTTTTGGGTCAAAAATACAGTAAAAATAGTAATATTGTGAACAATTCTTACAATTTAAAATAAAAGTTCTTTTATGATATAAAATGTAATTTATTCCTGTGATGGTAAAGCTGAATTTTCAGCATCATTACTCCAGTCTTCAGTGTCACATGATCCTTGTTGTTTGTTTTCCAGGTCTGGGTAAAACCATATTTCCCCGGCTTGAGGGTCTCGTGAGAACGGCTGGCCTTCTGTACTTCCGTGTCTTTAAACACCAGACGGTTGACTACTTCAACTCGGCGATCAGCATTTTCTGGAACACTCCTGTTATGGCACCTGCTCTCTTCTTTTACTCTGAGAACGATGCAATGTGCGATTACAAGAGCTTGGAGAAGAAGGTGGAGTTATGGAGGAATCGAGGCCTATCTGTCGAGATGAAGAAGTGGAAAGAGTCTATTCACGCAGGTCATCTGCGCACACATCCTCAGGAATACCTGGCCACCCTAGAGAACTTTGTGATGTCTCTCAACATGGTGCCTCTAAAGGCCAAAATATGAACTCTGAACTGCCATCACCTGCCTCATTAAACATCAGAAATTGCCTGAAGTGCCTGGTTTGACTGTTATATAGACATTCTCTTTAGTTTGAGGTTGCAAAATTTGCTTGTTTCTCAAACCTCTTCAGTCTGTTGAAATATTTATGTGACTACATTTAATGAAGACAATACCACTGGCATGTTGAGGATGTGTAATACTACATGCAATCTATTGATATGTTACCAATTTGGTTTGTTGTAATACAATGTGAAGCTCATGTACTTCGAACCTCAAAATGATTATCTTGAAAACTATATCATTATATTGCTGTAGATATTTATGGTAAACAGTAAAAGGTTTAAGAGACCTTTTGCATGTAATGAGTCGTAGCTTATATGACAACTTGACTTCACTTTTACTATAGTGTGTTTATTTGAATACACTGACTGTCCATCTTGGATCATTGATCTGTTTGCTTCAAAGGGAAACAGCCTGCTCTTTCAGTTTTATTTGACTAATTATTTGTTTTCAAATTAAAAAAATGACCTAGCTATATAAAATGTGCTACTAAATCTGAATTGAGTGTATAATATATCATTTGACACAATCCTGGTAAACCTATGCATTGTTGTTTTTTCTAGCAAAGACACGTGAATAATATAAAGGTTGTGTTCAGGTACCTATGCTGAAAATACGGTAAATGCAAGTAAAGTCGGACACTTAGGTTTTTGTGTTACATATTTCTGTACTTTTACTCTGTATAGTGTAATGGAGATATGTACCTTTTTAAAATGATATTGTGTGCATGCCTAAGCCATTTGGTATATTTTAAAGCAGCGTCCATGATACCTGTATTCACCTTGTTTATCAGTGCAACAATGAAAGTTTTCACTTTTTTGTTTAAAATCAAATCAATAAATCATTCTGATTAATAATGTTTTTTTTTGTTTGGTGTAGAAGTCTCACAAAAGGGTTGTTTAAGGTGAAACATAATACACAGGCTGCATCCGAAAGCACATACTTCCCTACTATATACAGTATAGCTGACAAAAGTTACGCAGTAATTCACAGTACTCAATCTGGTGAGTTTATGTAGTGTGCATATGATGGAGACTTTACTATCCCATGAGCCCATGGGAGAGGATTTATGAATAGCATTGAAGATGATAATTTAGACCCATCTAACCTGACTAGTTAGAGCAGGAGGGTCCAATCCTGCTCATGGAGTTCAGCTCCAACCCCAATTAAACACACCTGAACCTTAATCAAGGTCACAGGTGTGTTGAGGCATGTTGGAGCTAAACTCTGCAGGACAGTGACCCTCCAGGACCATGTTTGGACACTCCCAAAGTAGAGAACCCATCTGGGCCACTAGCCCCGTCCGTTTCGTTCATACTAATAGCCATTTTCACTTTATGAATTAAAATGTTAGATTTGCAAGTTACCCGTCACATTTTTTTCCCTGTAATTTCCCATAACAAAATAACCTCATGACCATTTCCTCTAACAATGTTTTCCTATATCCCATTAAAAGATAAAATATATGTAAAATAACTCCCTTTGTGCTGCTTCAGCCAGAGGCGTGAGTGAATGTTATGCATCAGGAGAAATGTGAAAGGCCTTTCAGGCCTGATCATGAGTGCAGGAGGTTGGGTGGTTCAGTGATGATCCGCTCCTCATGACCAGAATCCCTCTCAGTCCCACCAGCAACATGGATGACTTCAGCACACGCACCAATGGCGCAGGCAACACGCTGTTTGGAGAGACTTTAACGTGGGTGAGAGAAGCAGCTTTACTTGTTTAAAGTTCTGGTTGGCATGTTTTATTTCTTTTTTTATTCAAGAAAAATGTGTTCCTTAGTTTTAAGTGTTTTTTAGCAGCGGTGAAGAAACATGATTTTTTAAAAGATATAGGTTTAAATTGCTTTCTTGCTAAAGTCAGACAATCACATGAGCAGGTGTTGCATTATGCAGCAGAATTAAAGGGATAAATGAGTATGCACAATATGAACTTGGATAGGCCTATATGGAAAGATAGTTAAATTGTTAAACTAGTTAAATTGACAACTTAAGCGTCTGTATTTGTTCATGTCAACTTTTGTTTTCTTAAAGCACACAGTTCTTAACCTGGCTATAGGTGGACTCGCTTCTCTGTTAGTCCTAGTGAGTATTGATGACTACACACAGACACACACACATGCGTTTGTATGGCTATCTTTGTGAGGACATTCATGCAATCCCTAGCCCCAACCTTCACAACTAAGTGCCTAACCTTAATTCTATCCTTAACCCTAAAACTAGCCCTTCAAAGGGGTGTCAGAAAGTGAAGACCAGCCAAACACTCACACTCTCTTATGTGGACTTTCCATAGACTTAATGGTTTTACAAACTGTATTCGATCTCCTAACCATATTCCTGCCCCATCACAGAAAACTTTCGGCATTTTTATAAGCTGTTCTTGTGGGGACTAAAAAAATGTCCAGCACATTTTGCATCCACAACGTAGGGTTTAACTAACACACACACACACACACACACACACACACACAGACAGACTTTTCAGTAGGGTTTTGGCTATCTAAATCTTACATAGTTAACTAAAGGACCCTTTTATTTATTTTTAAATGTTTTTATGGTGTTGGCCCTACATTTGCATCCAACTGCAAACTGCTAGTTGTACTCTATTTTTTCCTCTTTTCAGGTAACTGTCATTAGTTCATTTGTCTTCCCTACTCCTCCTCCAACAGCATTAAATATCTTCTTTGTTGTCTGCATCATCATGATCTGTACCTCTGTATTGGTGCTGGTAAGTTTATACAGTGTGTGTGTGTGTGTGTACATTATATTAATGTGTATTAATATAATGTGTATATAATTTATTAAAAATAAGTTTCTGTTTGTTGCAGATTTTCTGGTATCGTCAAGGTGAGCTGGATGCAAAGTTCCGTGGTCTGATTTATTATTCCATTGGTCTCATTATCCTCCTCTGTCTGTGTGCCAATCTGTACTTCCATGATGTTGGAAGATGACATGATTCAGGCACACCACTCATACTGAGCACCTTCTTAATTCTCTCAAGCACAAAAGTTGTCAAATGAATATAAAAGGTAGTTTATCTGTCAGAAGGGATTGTTTTGATTGTGTACATAGGTGATCAGATGCTTGTTCAAACATATCAGTTTATTTAAACAGTGCACCTTGTGTTTTTTATGCTGCATATTTGTGTTCATTATTTTCTGTTGCTGTTAAGAGTCATGCTAAATGCTGCAGTATTTCAGTATTAGGCCTACTTGTATAAAATATTGTGATTTTTTTTGTTCTGTGAACAATGCTGGTACTAAAGGACGTAGCCCTGACAATTAATAAAATATACACATGTACCATGGAAGTTAAATGTTTTGTGGGTTGGAGTGGAGACCATGATGACATGAGTCTGGTTTTGCTCTTCAAGAAGACCAACTGTTGAATGATTATGCAAAACCACTTTGAACCATCAAACCAAAGTTAGCATGCAATAATACAATTTATACCTACATTTTTGGACTTTTTCAACATCGGGATTTAAAGTAAATAATTATTTGATCGTTTAAGAAAAAGTATATATTTAAGGTGCATGTGACAAGTTATTAATTCTAGGTTTTCAACAATTGAATCACCTTTTAGCTGTTAAAATAAATACTCGGGTGTTAGAAATATTCCTCATAGTCTAGTCTCAAATAATAGGCTATACGATCATGGAAATGATATGCATAATTATACAAGAATTATTAGAAAATTCCGTTTATCCTTTTAGATGCAGGGCATATCCCACATTACAGAACACCATTCCCCTTTTCTTTAAAACGACTGCCATCTAGCGGTGTGCAGATAACAATTTTAAACTCTTAATTATTATTAGTGTATATAAAAGTAACTTTTTGAATACTCAGATCTTTTTATTATTGCATTTATAGCCTACGATTTATATGGTGTGCGAATTATACAATGAATTTGATGGTCACACTCAAAGTGCATAGCTACAACAGGTGAGTATATATGTAGCCTACTATCTGTAGTAGGCTACTCGTTTTGGGTCTAATTAACACATTTATGACGTCATTTCTAAGACTTCAAACGGGCTCCGTCAGATGACGTTCTATGTTGACGTCGCTGTCTGATATGATGGGACGGTCCCGGTATTCCGTTCAGCAAGCGATGGAGCGCACGAGGAAAAACGCCGTCCACCACCGAAGGCGTTTTAAACTGAATTGTACAGCATGGATATGTTTTGCTTTCATCCTGAACGCGTCCACGGGATCTTCCGCTCAACTGCGTCAGTGTACAGAGGTGAGAGACCATTCCTACTCATGTTTTTTTTTGTTTTGTTTTTTGCTATAGGCTACTTACCGGCGTAACTACATTGCGTTTTATCCATTTGTCCAGTTCATGTATCTGTTGTTGCACGTCTGTATTTTTTTTTTTTTAAATCATTCGTGGTTGTTTGGCACACAATTATTTGTACTTTTGCGATTTAGTCTCTTTACTGAGCCTATGTGCAGCAAGATGTTGTATTATCACACCTTATAACAGTTACAGGTGCACAGATTGAATGGAAAAGGGAGCATTTGGTTAAGAAACCCTTAAATGCTCAGTGGTAGTAGTTTCATTCGATTTCATCTTTATCATGGAAAAGTCACACTGACAGGCAGAGCCTTAAAAATGTCTTTAGAAGTTCTTGGAATGGTTCCTCTCATAACCCTGTCATGAGAGAAAGGGCTTTTGAAGTTCCTTCATATGATATTTGAGGCATTTTTAGATCTCACAGAAAAGTTTTTTTTTTTTTTTATATATATATATTGGAGCTTTAAGTTGAATCTTCACTGTTGGTTTCTCATTAATCCATAACCATCCAAATCCATATGTGTATGTTGGTGTTCTATCAACAACTTATTTGTGTGACACTTTTGGTATATTCTGGTAATTTTCTGCAGAGGATATAACCAAAATGAGGGCTGGATATTTATTTGTAATTCTTGGCTTTTTGGTACCTCCTCATGATGTAGCTATGGTGATTTTTTTTTTTTTTCACCTATGCATGATCATGTGTAATTTTGGCCTGTTAATTGTTGGTTTTGAATGTTGTTTGTTTTCGCAGTGGTGAACAAACTGCATTGCCATAAATGTTTACAGTCAGATTAGTCATTTAGGCTCTCAACAATTTAAGATATCAGTTTAATCTTATGTCTTTTGTGTGTTTGATAGCCTACTAATGTATGTTTACTTGAACTTTTCAGCTTAAATATTGATTTAGAAGCTGAAATGCTTTTTGTCTACGTATATTGATTGGTGTCAGATTGCTTATTTTGGGATGGGCATCCCATTTAAAATATCTCATCTCTGAAATAATGTTAGAAGAATCTAGCCAGAGTACGGTATGGGTTTTATCTCTTATGATAAAGCGTTATGCTGATGCCCTGTGCCCATCTCAAGAGCCTGGTGATATGATGCTAAGAATAGCTTCCTTCCCTCAAACCGCCTTCACCGAGAGCTCAGCAACTCCTCTAGCCTTTGTGCATGGAAAAATGACTGTTAAGATTTTGATGTGTCCCATAAATCAAAAGATTGACTGCAGTTCTTGCCTATGAATACGAAACAATATCACAGAATTGGGCGTGTTTGGCTTAAATGGATAAAATGAGAAGGTAATTGTACACAGTTCCTGCAAAGACACATAAAAAAACGTGTGTATATCCTTAATCAAGGTTGATTTAAGACAAGTTATTTAATACTTGCAAGCATAATTATTTGTATATCTGTTATTTAATGTACTTAATTGCTTATAGGGGAATTACAGGCATTTGGAAGTGGGGTTTGACATGCACATTTCAATTCAATTCAGTTTATTTGCCATTCTCATGTCCAAAAAGCCATGCAAGACAGGACAGATAAAAACAAGCAAAAAAAGTTTTGTGATAAACTATATTAAGCAGAAATTATCATCATCAGTCGGCAGTCGCACATTAATAATAATTTTTGTATATATATTTGTATATTGTCTATATATATATATAGCACTATAGGCTGATTATATGCACATGTTTTGTACTAGGGTTTTGTATGGTAATGTGTGTAATATCAGAGACTAGATCTGTTTTCAGCTGTGTCTGCACTACCGTATGTTGACCCGCAGGGCATTCTGGGTTTTATTATCAGCTTCCTCCTGATGGCAGCCTTTCCTTCCCAATCACTCACTCGGTGCTGGAGGACCTGTAGGAATGTGGTGGTCACGAGATGATTCATTGGTTTGGCTCTTTTTTTTACAGTCTATGGTTTGGCTGAACAAAATGGTCACATCTTATCAAAAACAATAGGCCTAAATCAGTATATTAATGTGCATTTTCTGTTATAATTGTCACTTTAGCTGGTGAAGATGCAGGGTTAACACTTTTTGGGTTCATTATTAACCTATGAATAGGTCTAGTTTATTTATATTACAGTTTCTCTAAGCTGAGATTCAGCAAAGTATTTTAAAGATTAAAAAAGTAACTTCACCTTTCTTGTTTTCCTTCAAACCCATTATTCTGCGTTTTAAGTAGATTCTTGCTGTAAGATGCAGATTTATTTATTCATCCCAGTGACTCTTTTCAATCTGAGGAGTTCAGATTTTTTTCACTGACTTTTTCTGCAGGTTGTTATGCCAATAGATACAAGTGTATGTGAGTGTCTTTTTGTGTATTATAAGTCATTCAATCACTGAAACAAGTAATTTGATCCTTTATACACATTTAAAATTTGTGTGCCTACAAATCAACTAGAAAGAACGAAATATCTCTTTTCATTCACGAATGAGTTGTGTTAGTTTGTTTTAAATAATTCCAAAAATTTTCTATTTGTCCGGGAGCCAGAAGTCACAGTTCGTTCACGAATTATATCTGTGCAAATTCCTGTCCAAATCTGTTAACATATCATTGGTGAAAGAACTGGGACGACATGTTTATGTCAGTTTGTTCACACTTTATTCGCTTTATTCAGCAACAAGATATTGTCCCAGTTTGTTCATGTACGTGATATGTTGCCGTTTTGTCATTAAGAATTTTACTCTTATGTTGTTTAGAGTTTAATTCAGACAGTCTTTCCAACCAATGACATGCTCTGTCACAGTCTGTGTGCTCAAATGCTTGTTCTGTAACTCATTGCATACTGTAGATGTGATGAGAATTTGTTCAAACACTTTCAATTTCTTTTCTTAAAATATCAATTCATGAATTAAACGCCAGTGATGCTGATTTGTGGAAAGGAAAGGGTGCAGCCACAGCAGACTCAGGACAGATGACTCATGCATTTGTTAGAGTCCTGTTACGACCGGTTTTAATATCCTCTGCATTGAGTCCACACAGTACTCAAGCATCCATGCGCTTTACTCTTTTACAGTCTAACTTCACACACCCACAAACACGCGCATTTTCAAGATCCTTGTTAAATTTAGACGTGTTTGTTTTCACAGACGGACTACTACTTTCAGTACACGGAGTGTAACAGCACGGGGTCCAGATGGAGAGTGGCCATCCCTCTGAATCCAGGAGAGTGTACAGGACTACCAGACCCTGTGAAGGGCACCGACTGCAGTAAGTTCACATAGGGAGGGTTTTGACTGAGATTGGTCTTTGGGAAATGGGCATTTTGTGTTTATTTGGATGTTCATACTTGTATGTGTACACTTGAATGTTATGAGTGTGTCCGTTTTTGTCACCCCTTATCAGCCCAGAGGAATTTCCTCATTGGCCCTGAATAATGATTCCTCAAACTTTACAAAGTCCCCGGCCAATGTATTCCGTTTTAGTCGTAGAGTTTGGAAGAACACAGCAAAAGGCATTCTGAAATCAAAATGGACCCTTTTTACTTTATTAATAAATCTAACCAATAAACTGTCTAATAAAAGTCAATAATAGTCTGTCACAATTTTCAATGAGCTTCCTGTGTAAAAAAAGGTCTCACCCACTACTTTATTTCTTGCTGAATATTCTTTCTCAATTGGAAATGCATCTGATTATATGGAAATTAAAAGCTTGGGTTTAATGTTGTCTGTAACAGATTTTGAATTCCCTGAAAGGTAATTTATTGTAAATTGATATATCACTCAAGAGTAATTTTTATTTGTTTGTTTATATTTTTTTGTTTAAAATAGCCAAAGAAGGTGGCATGGTGGTAAATAAATTTTTTTTTTGTTCATTTTTTTTGTTCTTTTTTTTTTTGTTTGTTTAAAATAGCCAAAGTTGCTGGCATCGTGGTAAAAAAAGCAAAGTTTATTTCAATAGCCAAAGAATCCAAGCTGATTTTATTTATTTATTTATTTGTTTTGTTTTATATTTTGTGTTCATCAAATGTCTTAGATAATTTTACAGCCTAACTGATTTTAGATGTAAATGAATTGCCATGGTACACTTGCCCTACCCAAATACTTGGATTTGGTGATCGCTCTGGTCAATTTATTTTTCCAATGACATCTCATTAAACTGTATTGTACATTTGTTTACATCCTTGTCTGTCAGCATTCTCGTGCAAGGCAGGGGAGTTTCTAGAGATGTCTGCTCAGGAGTGCATAAAGTGTGCGGCTGGCACTTACTCCCTGGGCAGCGGCCTACGTTTCGATGAGTGGGACAACATCCCTCCTGGATTCAGTAGCCTAGCAACCTCCCCTAATGACTCACCCAACCGACAGCATGCATCCACCTGCAAGAGGTCAGTTACTTTGGGGTCTTCAAAACAATCAAATAAATAAATTAATGACTTCTCCCATTTTTTTCTTTTCGTTGTAGTATATTTCTTATTAAAGCGGAAATTCAGAATGGAACATATTGAAATGCTTTTTCTTTCTTTCTTTACTTTTTCTTAGTTAATTTTCCTCGCTTTATTTAGATTTTCTCCACATAAACAAAATGCATCACACAATTTCAGATACCATCGAAATATCACATTTATGATTATAGTCCTTAGTAAGTATAATAATTCTATCTCTCTTGTAAATAAAAAGGACCATGGAGCAAACCGAGACAGAACAAGATTAATTCAAAGATAATAAAAAGTTACAAAAAAGGAGATATACCATTTTTGCTTTCTATATTTGGTGTGTTTAAAAGGTATTGAAAAGAATGCATTATCTTCATTGGTGGAATACTAAATAGAGTAATACTAAAATCCTAATGCACATACATAATGTAAGATGTGCATATCATTTTCAGTTATACTAATAGCTAGTCAGATGTGTCTAAAATGACTGTTCCCAATCAAAGTTCTCATTTTCCGGTTCTCATCAAAGCACTTGATTTTTGCCCCTTTATTTGTATCCCTTTGTTTTATTTATTTAATATTAAATCAGCACACGTGCAGATTAAAGCATACACTAAGACTTATCTGTGCAGGCATGCACACACTTCCAGAGAGATAAAACAATTCAAGTATTAAACAATCTTTTTTTTTTTTTTTATCCTGTCATGCATCTGAAGATTATAGTCACAATAGTGTGTGTGCCTTGTGTATTTGTATGCTTTTAGTGCAAAGTGGGTTGCTCAGGGCTCGTATCTGGAGTCCAACAGGGATGAGTGTGCGGTGTCTCTGATCTACACTGTTCAGTTAAAGAAGCCGGGGTCAGTGTCCTTTGACTACCAGTATGTGGATAACAGCATCATCTTTGAATTCTTTGTAAGTTTGGATTCCATTTCTACTGTGGAGACATGTTTGTTTGAAAGATATTTTAAGACATCAAAGGCAGCTATTCTGTATTGTTCAAATACAAATATTTTTGGACAGATTCAGAACGACCAGTGTCAAGAGATGGACCTGGATTCAAATAAAAAATGGATCAAATTGACTACTCATGGAGAGTGGGGAACACATAGTGTAAGTCAGAAACTCACCCAAACTGTTTTGCCAGCTGAACCTCTTTGACCTAATATATTTACTTGAAGTACACCTGCAATTTTAAGTTAATAAGTTAGGTCAATAATAAAATTGTCAATATATGTTTTTACAGTATATACATTTAAGTTCACGGTTCTCTAATGTTGGTTAATGGTCACATGACATGCAGGTAAACAAAGAATGTTTTTTTTCTTTTCTTTTCTTTTCAAAAAGTAGTCCGATTATATTACATTAAATGTAGCGGATTACGTTACTAACTACAATTTTTGTGATGTAATTTAGAATCCGTACCGGATTACAATTTGTAAGATGTCTACCCAGCACTATACACACAGCATATACTGTATACACGCACTATACACAAAGCTGAATTTTCAGCATCATTACTCCAGTCTTCAGTGTCACATGATCCTTCAGAAAGCATTCTAAAATGCTGATTTGGTGCTCAAGACATATTTATTATTATTATCAATATGCATATTTTGTCAAAACTGTATTGAATCGTTTCATAATTCTTTGATGAATAGAAAGTTTAAAAGAAATATTTTGTAACAATATCATTTGTCATTGTTTTTGATCAATTTAATGTATACTTGCTGGATAAAAGTTTACGTTATTGTAATTTTTAGTTTGCAATTTTGTTTATCATTGCTCAAAAACACGCAATGCCCAAATAAGTCATCTTTACTGTATTCGAGTAATACAGTATCTATATGATATTTTTCTCATATGATCAGGTTAACCTGAATTCTGGGACTAATATCCTGTACTGGAGAACTACTAGAGTCACACTCGGCTCTAAAGCAGTCAAACCAATACTCCTGAAGAACATACGGATAGAAGGTGAGGGTGCGCTACCTACGAGTGCATGTTTTTCCATTTAATTTGAAAAATGCTCCTCATTGAAAGATTGTATGACGTCATTTTTTTCTCTCAGGTGTGGCGTACACCTCAGAGTGTTTTCCATGTAAGCCTGGGACTTTCAGTCGCACCCCAGGCTCCTCCTCCTGTGCGCCCTGTCCACGGGACACATACTCTGGCCGAGGGGCCAGCTCCTGCACACCTTGCAACACAAAAACACACTACGCCTGTAAGTGCATACAGGCATTTAAATACCATATAGGCTGGTTTCTAGAAAATGCAGATATATATGTGGTTGTTGAATTGAAATCAAATTGTTTATCGAATCAATTAAACTCTGAATTTCCAAAAATCACTTTTGAATGAAACCTACATGACCTAAGGAAACCTAACGGATACGTTAGCTATCAATCCAAAGATTCACATAGCTAATGTGGACTGAATAATAACCCCGGAATGAGGAAAAACTCTGAAACATAATCAGTCCAATATAACATCATCTTCCTCCACACTTATTGCACCCTCAAACATGCTCTCTCTCTCACACATCATATTAACTCTTTATTTATGTATTTTTTATTAACTCTGAATGGTTTTGCTTGTGTTAAGGTCCGTTCACACTAATAAGGATAACTATATTAGTATCCATCCACACCAGCGGACAATATTATGTTTATTCTAAGTGTGCATTGCAGCTTTATTGTCTGCCGCTTTAAATGCTCGAGCTGAAAAAAAAAAACATTCTGAAAGTTATGCCAACGATATTGTTTCTCTGTGCCGTTATCATTATAGTTGTGGTTTGAACTATTATTTTATATTTAGAACTATATATTTATTGTTATCTTTATAGTTATTGTCGTTGGTGTAATGTGAGAGATGATTCTTCTGTAATTTTAACAGCAGAAGGTTCTGCCATGTGCAAAAGTAAACCTCCATGCTCAAAGAAAGACTACATCCAGACCTACAGCACCTGTGATAAGGATGGAAAGGTACACACATACATACACACACACACACACACACAGGCGCACCGGGGTAAAAGGCACATTTGACTTTATTCTAAAAATCTGCTCAGCACTATTCTGAACCGTTTTTGATGATGCTTGTGGAAATTTGGCTGATCCTTGCCGTGATCGCGGACAGCAATGCAAAATTGCGCTAATTTGATCTAATATTTAATGTTTTAAAAAAAAAATGTATTTGTAGATTTATGTAGCAAACGAGAATCGATAAAATTGAAAATCATTAACAAGACCTTAGTCTCAAATTACAGTCAGTTTTGTTTAAGGTGATTAAAGCAACAGTTTTTCAATAATGGAAGATTATGTGTAAGTATGGTATTTGGGGTAAAAGGAACCCCTGCTAAAGGCACAATAATTAACATGATAATAAATAGCTCTTTATCATCTGAATCTAACCTGTCTAACTTATGTCAGCAAATGGAAAATATCATATATCAAGTTGGGTGTCCACCTTAGAGATAATCACCATTTATAATGGTGATCATTAAAAATATAATATTAATCATATCATATAATAAAATATATTTATTGTTACTACTATAGCTTTATAAGCTTTATTCAATTATTGGATCTTATTCAATGCTTTCAGAATCTTTACTTTAAAAAAAAAAAAATTCTGGATTTTTAAAATGAACATTTTACTTACAGTATATTTATTGAACAAAAATGAATTCATTTATTTATCAAAATAAACCGAAAATAGTACAAACTTTGCTAAAGTGATTGTTTTTGAACAGACATTATTAAAAACACATTATTTTAGCTAAAGCATATGTGTAAATACTTTGTGCCTTTGCCCCAAGCAGGCGATTCTTTTACCCCGTGTGTGGGTTAAAAGGCCCACCATGCCACCTCACACATTTATGATTTTTCACACAAAATCTGTTGCTCAATGTTCAAAAAACTATTTTTTTTCTGCAATCTTACACTATGGGAGTAGTGAAAATCACATTTTCCTTAAGGTATGCCTTTAGCCTCGTTGTAACACACACACACACACACACACACACACGCACACACACAACAACAACAACTATCAGTGTAATAAATTGAAATGATTCTTTTCTTAATATTTTAAGTAAATAATTAAATACATAAATGCTGTCTTTCTCATAGACTCGGGTCCTGTATAAGTGGCTAGAGCCTCGGATTTGTTTGGATGCTGCTGCAGGTGCAGTAAAACTGCCACCTTCTGGTCAGCGTAAGCAGTGTCCACCCTGTAATCCCGGTTTCTATAACAACCACACTGTCACCTGTTCTCCCTGCCCACCCGGGACTTACTCTGATGGAGTCAAAGGTGATAAATCGTCCAAACGTCTTAAGAAGGACATATGAAACATGATCATTTCAAAAGCATGCACATCATTTTAATTACATAGCCAAAGATATTAAACATGGATTGTGTGGCATCTGTAGCATGCCAGTCTTGTCCAGCTGGCACGGAGCCTGTCCTCGGGTATGAGTACAAGTGGTGGAACGTGCTGCCTGCCAACATGAAGTCATCCTGCTTCAACGTGGCCAACAACAATTGCGATGGCTTGAATGGTGAGAGATTACACAAGAACGGTGTGGTATATGTTACAGCATATGGTTGTAATGCTTATTTTTGCTGCTAGATGTCGCTGTTCACTGATAAATACTAATTGACTTTTCTGTTCATTCTAGATGTTCTTCACATTTGTGCATAATACCTTCATATCTTTATTCTACTTTTTGTGTCTTTTAGGTTGGGAAGTAGCGGGTGATCACTTACAATCAGGATCAGCTCGTTCGGATAATGATTATCTCATATTAACTCTCATAGTGCCTGGATTCAAGTGAGTCTTCAAGTAGGCTACTTGTCCTCCTACTCGCAGCTACACAATTCAAGTGCCGCCCACAGCATATTATAGCTCATTAAAAACTTCTATGGTTAGCATGGTTAAACAGTGTACCTCTGCTGTGTGAGTTGATATTACAAGAAGTGTTTCATTACATAACCTCTGCTCTCTGTGTAATGAGTCTGTATTGTTCCTATCAGGTTGCCCGTGTCTGTTCAAGGAACATCTGGCAGTGAGTACGGACGGATCACTTTTGAGTTTGAAACTAGCTGTTCAGCTGACTGTGAGTTTTACTTTATGAAGGTAAGTGTGCTTATGTGTTTGTGATCTCTTTTTTTGATAGACCATTTTAATCTGCTTTTAAATGTGAATTTAAAACAATTTACATCTAAAGAATGGTAATTTTGACATCTACACACTTTCATGGTGTTTTGTAATACTTGGTATGAGATGAAGTCGTATGATGCTGTACAACCTGAATCAAACAACCTTAATTTTTTTTATTAAGTTTTTATTACATTTAAATGTATTATTGCATATTAATTTTACTATTTATTTAGCATACATTTTTATCGTAATGTGACTTACAAATGAGAATTGCAACAATTGATCTTAAAGAGGCAATAATCACAAGAAGTGCTAATAATACAAAGTTAAAAAAATGAGATATGAGTCCTGAATATTACAAGCTAGAACAAGGAAAGCTTACAAAAAGCTTAATTCCGTAACAAAATTGTATTTCCCCCACACCCATTTACCCCTTTTGCCAAAATAAATGGGTAAAATATACATAAAATTAGGTTTAGGTTCAAATTGTAACAGCTTAGATGAATTATTGCTATTTTGCTATAAATAATTAGGTACAATTGATTACAATTTCTTACGAATCTGGCTAGAATATGTTTAAAATGTATGCAAAATAGGATAAAAAAATACTTGTCAAACTTTACAATAATGTTTCATTTGTCAACATTAGATGACTACATTAGTCTACATTAAAGGTACAATATGTATGAATTTTGTAATAAAATATCCCAAAATCACTTGCACAGTGTGATATATTTCCTGCAGTTGTGTACTTACAATATCCCAAAAGTCTCCAAAGATTTTGTATTTCAGAGAAATTCTAATTTTAAATAAGTGGCCGTCCCAGAAAAAAATGTCGCCTGTCAATGACGCAATATCCGCGCTATCTCCGGTTTCCGTTCATACTGCCATAGCCATGCCGTAACCATGGCGACAGACGTGGACAACTGCGTACGTTTAGCGGCACACAGTTCTTGTTTCTTTCAAACATAGACCATGGCAAGCAGACTTTGGGACAAACAAGGAGAACTAAAATGAGGATCAATATCAGCGTGGCGTTTTTGAGATGCCGAGAGCTCCACGTCCACGACTAACTTGCACTTGACAGAGCTTCACGAGTCATGACTTGACAGCTTTATTAGACAGGTGAGCAAATGTACATAAAACAAATCAATGTTATATAACGTTAGCTCAACATGATGAAATGTTGGAAATGTTAGAATATGGTCAATATGTTATTCTAATGTTGATCTAGCTTAACGTTACTGCTAGTTTCATATAGCAAACGAACTAACACGTAGTATAACATTATAACTTTCAACACACATTTAAATGCCGTTTAGTGTGATGGTGTAACGTTAGACCACGTGAAGCAGCGCTGCGTTACCTCACAAGTTTAATTCATCTAATAAACTGACCTGTGCGAGTAATCCAGCACTTGCGGGTAGTTCGGTAGAATGAAATGTCCTTATTCCTTTAAATCCGTGGGACTCGCGTGTGATATCTGTCTCTTTAGCAATCGCGACCTGCTTCATATCACTGTAATGTTAAAAAACATGAATGTTTGCACTCATCCATAAACCTTATTAGATCCATCAGCTTGACAGCAAGTCCCATCATTCAGCTCATCACTGCGTCATAAACCTACGCCTTTGTTATTGTTGGAAACTGCACCCTCTTGTGGTGAAAAAACCCTACATATTGTGCCTTTAACAAACAATACTTCTACAGCATTTTGCACTGTGAACTAACGTGACATATTTTTTTATTAACAACGGTTATAAATACTGTAAGTATATATTGTTCATTTTTAGTTAATGTATTAACTAATGCTGACAAATGTAAAGTGTTACCAAAATACATTGTGCACCTTTTTCTTTTTCCTTTTTGAAGTGTAATTGAGTTTGTTGTCGTTCCAGGATGTGAAAAAAAGAAGCACAAATGTAGTTGAAACATGGGATGGGAGTAAAACCAAACAGAGTTACACATACATCATGACTGAAAACTTTTCTGTTGCGTTTACCTGGGCTTTCCAACGCACCAGTCAGGCTAGTGATGTCAGTACAAATGCAAATACACGCAGTGATAAAAAAATTTTCATGTGTTTATACAATGACTATAGTCATAATGGTGGTTGTCACTGTCCATCAGGTGCGTCGGTATGCAAATGACATGGTGAAGATTTACTCTGTGTCTGTCACCAATGCCATGGACGGGGTGGCGTCAGCGTGCCGTGCGTGTGCCCTGAAGTCTAAGCAGGCTGGCTCCTCCTGTGTGCCATGTCCAGCTGGACACTACATTGATAAAAAGACCAACCAGTGCCAAAAATGCCCTCCCAACACCGTCCTGTCTGGGCAGAACGTCTACGGCAAAGAAGCGTGTCAGTCGTGTGGGCCGGGCAGCAAAATCAACAAGGTATTTTAGTAAAAAAAAAAAAAAAAAAATATATATATATATATATATATATATATATATGTAAAAAATTGTCATCCTTAAAAGTGTTATATTAATAATAATAACTACTACATCTACTAATAAGTGTCTGACGGTTCTCTCTTGAATGTTTACATTTGTAGGAGCACAGTGTGTGTTTCAGCGACTGTTTGTTCAAATACACTCACCAGAATCAGATTCTTCAGTATGACTTCAGTGCTCTGACATCTGCTGGGTCCATCATGAACGGGCCCAGCTTCACTGCGAAAGGCACAAAATACTACCACCTCTTCAATATCAGCCTGTGTGGAGCTGAGGTACAATACACACACACACATGCTGAAATGGGCATAAATGACATCACAGAATATTATTTACGGTATTCCATCTTTTGCCAGGGTCACAGGGCTGCAGTCTGCAGAGATAATATCACAGATCTGCCCAATGAGGATGCTAAAGGTGGTCAGCTGGGCAGTTCAGTGGAGGCTTTTCTCTGCCAGTCAACGATTATTCCTTCAGATGGGCGGGGCTTACGAACAGCCCTTTCCTCTCAGTCCATTAGCCTGGCCGACACTTTTCTGGGTGAGAGAAATTATTTTTAAACCATTTTTTTGTTGACTTTTTGATAGTGTAGCAGATGTGATGTGCATGTCCATATTTCATTCATTTGAAATACTTACTAATAGGGATGCCAAAATTAATGTTGTATTTATGAAATCAATTAATGTTTAGCAGACTTTCCATTATCAGTAAATAATGCAGAAAAGTGTCCTTAATGGTTTATTTTATTATAAATGAAATCCCGGTGGGACTTTTGCTTTTAAACTGCAAATGACTTTAGTTAAAACACATTGTCACACTGCTAACATTAATGAGAAGACAACTAGGGGACTGTGGCAACTATAAAACATCTTGATGCATTATTTATTTATTTCATATAGTCTTTACTATCTGAGTGCATTATACACCTGTGATTTATATTATTGAAAGGATATACAAATTTATTTTTTATGTATATTTAAAAAAACTTAATAAAATAGTGAAATAAAAATAAAATAGAGTGTTTTTCACACACTTTTGTGCATAAGTAATCATGTTACACCCCAACACTCCTGTCAGGAAACAATATATGATGTAATATTTTATGTTTTTATTTGTATGTAATTAATTGGGAAAGTGTTGTATTATAATGTTATTATAATTATTTTGAAAAATATTTTGGTAACTAATATAATATAATATCTGAACTGGCTAGGTTTGTTGAGAGCCATTTTTCTAACATGCAGTCAAACGTGACAAAGTCAAAAGAATGGTCCAAAAAATGTTGAAGATCTCATCGCCCTTCACAAACAAGGAACAGGATACAAAAATATAGTGAAGGCACTAAATGTTTCTAGAGACACTGTTGGAAGGATAGTTCACAAGTTCAAAGTTAAAGGAATAGTGGTTACACTACCTGGACGGGGCAGAAAAAGGAAGATATCAATGGCTGCTTCCTGATTTCTGAGAAGGCAGTAGGATTGGGTATCATTTCAATTTTAGCGATCCTGATTCTGCTTATCGAATCCGGTTCTTATCGATTCTTTTTTCCGATTCCAATTTTTTTTGGAGAGGAAAAAAAGGGCAAATACTTGCCAATTTTAAGCAATAACCAATAAAATGGCTAAAGTGAAAGGAGTCTCTTTAAATAAAGATTGTGTGTGATTGCATTATTACTCCAGTAGATTGCAAATATCGACTTAATTTTTTTTTTCATTTAATCATTTATTCAAGAAGACTCGAGAGATTCATTAAAAAACGGTGAATCATCCATTAATTAAACAGGTTTTATGAATGAGACACTAAAGTAATTCGTTTTAAACGAGTTTGAATTAATGATTCAAATTAGTTATTTTTATTTTTATTTTTAAAGGTGCTATATGTAACTTTTCTTATAAAATAAATCCTTTTTTTATTGCCTGTGTGTGAAGGGATTGTAATCGCACATTACAATGATCCACTTGTCGGGTTATGCTATTAGCTCTGAAGGCCAGTATTCCTATTTCTATGTGAAGTCTCCGGGTCGGATTTTCTGCAAAATCCATCGGATGTGACGTGCATGCGCGCTCCCGAGCTTCTCTCCTTTTTATATACAGTCTATGCGACGGCACTGCAGCAAACGACATGGAGTCTGATAACACCCAAAAGCTCCTGCCTCCAGCACAACACAGACTCCAACACAAACTCCACATACATATAAAAAACAAAACAAAAATGTATCTGCTGAAGCTCGTCAGGCCAAACGTGAATCGCATCGACTTAGGACAAAAACACGGATCAACATCGGCAGAGCGTTTGAATTATGGAGAGTTACAAGTTTTCAGATATGCTGAAATAATTTTAAACTGTAATGAAATAGCAAGGTAAACTACAACATATATGAGACATGAAATGAATACAAAAGACTGTTCCAGGATAATAAAAAGTAGCTGCTTTAGGATGTAACTTTTATTGTATGTACTAGATCTACTGTCTAACGTCACTCATCCCACTACTATCATATTGTTTATTATACACATTTCCAGACACGTTCAGTACAGTAATGTTACTTCCAACGATCTTACTGTTACACTGAAATTGTTCAGTCTAGTTCACTAACCGTTTTCGTTATCATATTATACATTCACCTATGTTGACATTGCTGTTTGTGAAAGATACACGAATAGTTAGTGAAACACCACATGCCGGCTAAATGCAGTCAATGTAACGTTATCATGGTACGAGCATGGAGCATTAGTTCAACGTCAAGCTGATAAAAGTAGCCTGTTATTGTGACGTTGCAGTGGGAGTTTACATGAGTTTCCAGCATGTTGTGTGATGCTTTCTCCGGTGTGTTGAAAGTCTCAGTGTGGCCGGTACCATGAGTGCTCGCTCTTGTGTTCGAGCACGAGCACGAGCGCTCTTGTAAAAATTGGTTGCAATCTGAAACATCACTGATAGAGGTCGCTAAAAATACATATAGCACCTTTAAATAGACTGGAACATGTTACTTTGTGTAGTTGTCTGATGTATGTAATTGTGATCTCCATTTTAAACAAAACAAAAACGATTTTAAACCAAATCTAGATTATCAGTTTATCCTGAATTAGGGGCCGTTCACATATCGCGTCTAAAAACCATAGACTGTAAAAAAAATATGGACGTAGTGTCCGTGACGTCACCCGTAGGTTTCTGAAGAGCGTTTTTGAAGCATAAAGTGGGCGGAGCCAGCCGTCGCCATCTTGGCAGTGCGTCACCTCTCGTCACTCCCGGATAAAAGAAAATGGGCAGAGGCGGGACGTGGGTGGAGCTGAGGTGCTAATGCTATATGCTACTAGCCTCGCGCTGAAGTGACAGCTGATTGAAGAAGAAAAGCCAATAGATAAAGTTTTATAAATGTTTTTGCCCTTCGAAATACTATAACAGTTAAAAGACGTAACTAAAAGTGTTACTATGTGTATCGTGATGCATTATTATTCTGCTAGTTAAAAATGTATTATCATGCAGTAACTTACAATATAGCTCTGAGCGTGTGCGTGTGACAGTGATTCATGCGCATACATGTCAGTCAGCATGGCATCGCACGTCAAGTTCGTAAAGGGCTTTATTCAGTTCATTTTAAAATCTAATTTTGGCCGCCTCTCAATTTCTCAAAAGGGTTAAACCAAATATATTACCTCAGAAGTTCAAATAAATGCACTAGAAATCCATGCTCATTCAAGGGTGTGCATCTATTGCATGGACGGAGAGAAAGCACTGTCACTTGCAGGATTTTATCTGACGGTACTTTTTATTTAACACTAAAAAGTTAAATAAGCATATCTGTTCCGTGACAGCAACGGTACCGCATAACGAGTGTAGTCTCTATATCTATAGACGTTTTTAAATCTAAACTCCAAAAAGCAACGAAATTGTCAGACATCAATTAGTGCATGTGAGGAAAACCAACCGGAAATACAGTGCTGGTTGTTCTCTCCATACTCGACAATGACGGAATCCAACGTAGGCGAAGGTATAATTTGTGTATGAAATAATCCCGAAAAAAGCACAAACACGGCAGAGATGGCAAGTACAGCAGCTGCTGGAATTAGCTGAGTGAAGTTCACAGATAGCAGACAAACGGCTAGCAGTGACAGCAGAGGCAATCCACCTGCCACTCAAGTGGCCACGCCCTTAATTATGCAGAACTTTAAGGCTTAATATAATTTAAACGGATGAGTTGTAAAAAAAAACACCTCCCTCACAGTTGTCATAAAGGGCAAAATTAGCTATATAGCCTAGACCAAAACCACTTTTTGCTCCAGGCTGTAAACATTTTTTTTCTGCTGTAAAGTTGGGCATTTTAACATGAAGGAGATACAGATTTTACTCACTTTTGCACTAGGGCTGGACCCGAATATTCGAATATTCGTTCGGTGGGATGGTATTCGATTTAAAGATGTGACATTCGAATATTCGGGGGATTTTTTTTTTTTTTGCACACCTGGCATCCCCTCGAAATGGTTCTCATTCGCGCTTGAATATGTTTTACACTATAAAATCTGGTGAAATATAATACTTAACATATAACTTTCATTATAGCTACTTAATAAATATATTTGCTGCTTCTTGGGGTACTACAAGTGTTCCTGCAACGGGAGTATTCTCTGGCTAGAGCGCAGAACAGCGGAGTTTGTATCATGGACAGAAGTGCATCCCTGAGCTTGTATTTTTGGGTTAAGCTGCGTTGCTTTGACATTGTGGAAAATAGAATAATAGAAACAAAATGTATTATCCTTTTTACCCGTTATTATCAATCTAAATTAATCTACTGCGAAACGTCATGTCACGTGCCCCAGTTAAACAGTTCATTTAAATTTCGTTTTTCTCTATTTAAATTTCGTTTTTATTTATTTAAATCTACCCTACTTTGTCAGTGAGAAAAATATTATAAGACTATACCTTATTAAAAATATTGCTTAAGTTAAAAGACCTGTGTGTGTTTTATATCACTGGTGCAGTGTCCATTCTCGGAGCATATCAGCCCTGCTCGCGTGAGGCGCGCCGCTTCTTTATTTAAATCTACCCTACTTTGTCAGTAATTTGTTAGTGAGAAAAATATTAGACTACCTTATTAAAAATATTACTTAAAGGGATACTCCACTTTTTTTGGAAATAGGCTCATTTTACAACTCCCCCAGAGTTAAACTGTTTAATCAACAAACTTTACTGCCATACCATGAGAGCAGCAGGCGTAATGATATGACGCAGCGCCTGAAAATAGTTCCGTTGTGTTGACGGAAGGTAGCCTATTTTCAGGCGCTGCGTCATATGATTACGCCTGCTGCTCTCATGGTACGGCAGTAAAGTTTCTTGATTATTACGCAGGAATGAGAGTATAGTTCCTAGCCATATCAGCCTAGAAAATCGCAACTTTACATTTTCCGTCGGTCTTAGTGCACGATGTAACTACAGAAGAGTCAAATTTTAAATAGGAAAAATATCGAAACTCTTTGGTCTTTTTTTTTTTTTTAGAAATGCTAATGGTCTTGTCCACTTCAATGATGTATGCTAAGCTATGCTAAAAGTGGTACCGCCAGAACCGGAGATCGGCTGAATGGATTCAAAAACGGTAAAACTCAACAGTTTAACTCTGGGGGAGTTGTAAAATGAGCCTATTTCCAAAAAAAGTGGAGCATCCCTTTAAGTTAACAGACCTCTGTGTGTGTGTGTGTGTTTTATATCACTAGTGCAGTGTCCGTTCTCGGAGCATATAAGCTCTGCTCGCGTGAGGCGCGCCGCTTCCCGCTCGCGCTGTTCTGTAGTTTATTAAAAGTTTATTAATTCTGAACGTGTCGCGTCTCGCCTGTCTATATATATTGCACCAAATAAGACACTGCACTCCCTTGTGAAGTCGTTTGGATGAACGGTTCTCGAAATAATCAAAATGCAAAGGGACAGACAGACATATCGAATATTCGAAGCTTTGGAATCTCTATGTTCATTACTACCGAAGCTTCGAAGCTCAAAAAATGGTATTCGTACAAGCCCTATTTTGCACCAGGCCTCAAGCGGCCAGTCGATGAATTGCAGTTTAATTCACTTCCGTGTTGGTTTCAAGAGAGAGACAGGGAGGTTGCCGCTTGCTAAAAACACGTGGAAAGTGCGGCCGCTCCGCTTTCTCCTCCTTTCCACAAGTGCTTGCGCTCCCGTGGCATCTGTCGTTGCTATGCAACCATGAACCGCGCTCTCCATGATGACGAGGAAGTATCAGCAAAGGATTAACCCTCTGGGGTCTAAGGTGCTTTTGGGGTCCTTGAGATGTTTTGACATGCACTGACATTTGTGCTTTTTTCAGTTGCTTATAAACATATTAATGGCAAAGTTGAATGAGTGATTGTGATGATCCTGAATAATGCCCTGTGAATAATTCACACCTGAGAAGACAATGACCTGCATAATGAGCCACATAATGAGCCTTTCACACAGGTGTGTCACTGGGTACCAAAGAATGTGAAGACAAAAGAAATAAATATATAAATATATTAGGGGTGTAACGATACACGAATTCGTATTGAACCGTTCGGTACGAGGCTTTCGGTTCGGTTTTCGGTACGCATTTTTAAACCGAACGGTTCGTTGGACCATTTTACCTGCCGACCAAAATTTCTTTAGTTCAAATGTAGGCGCGTCGCGTGTGGCAAGCGCGCTCATAATGATATAAGAGACGCTGGCGTGACCACAACATTGCCCAACATAAAATGGCAAATGTAATGTAAGCGGAACGAAACTGAGCTACTCGTTATTCTGTGGTTGACGGACAGTTTGGACCAATGCAGCGCGAGCCGATCTTAATCAGGCAGTTACTACACAGCGAAATCCAGTAAAGAAAAAACTTGAATTCACCACTGAAGTAATAACATCGCTGCGAGATCTAGTGAGAAACATTCACATTTCTCCGTTATTAACGGATAAACCAGGAAGAAACTTTGTGCCATGAATGAACTATTCAGTGTCCATTTCAGCAGCATTCACCATGGATTTACTGTAGCAGGGGCGTAGAATTTAGTAGGGACGCTAGGGACGTGTCCCTACCAATATCCAGTAACACTGATATATCCGTGGCAATAATTTCGATCAAAACTTAATATTTATTTATACATTGTTGTCCCCGTCCCCACCAATTTCAAAATCAAACCTACGCCACTGTACTGTAGTAACACCACTAACTGTAACCATGGAAGTTTGGCAAGAATAGTAGGCTATAATGCTTTCAAGTAACATTGCGTTGGTTTTATTTTGACATTATGAATACAATTGCTGCCCTCAAATGTTAATCTGAACTAAAATAAACCTTTGTTTATAACTACTACAATATTACATTTCATTTTGTCCAAGGAGCTGTTTTGCTTTATATGCTCCTAAGAAAAGTCAAGTATAGCTCCATCATTGCTCAAAGTAAAAAAATATCATACTTTATGATGTTAGTTTTAATAAAAAAAATAATAAAAAAAATTAAATCAAGGAAATTTCTCTGGCATTTCTTTCTTTTTGCTGTATCGAAAACGTACCGAACCGTGACACAAGTGTAGGCTATCGTATCGAACCGAACCGTGAATTTTGTGAACCGTTACACCCCTAATATATATATATATATATAATTTTTTATTTTTTTTTGACGTCGCATTCTTTCTTGTGGTACCCAGTGGAAACAGACCCAATTGGTTCAAAGTTGGAGTTGGAAACATCTTGAAAAAATGTGTCGTCTTCCACACATTTTGTATGCATGCAAATTGTATAAAATCCAAGGTAAACATTTCTAGTAATTTTGTAGTTAATTCTCATACTGTATTTTCAGAAAGTTTTGGAATATGTATTCTCTCCCCAAAATTATCACTATAAAACACTAAAAAAAGTTACAATTACAACAACCATTGCAATTTTACTAATATTTCAAGTGTAATCTTTCTTTATAAAAAGTATATATTTTATCATACATATTTAAAAGGTAAGGATTCATTAGTTTGAATATTGGAACAAACACTATAATAACATCTTGGTTGATAATTCAATACTACTTTATTTTTCACAAAACATCCCATACTATATATTTAACATATGAGCAGAAATTGGCTAACAAAAGCTTATTTGATGTGGCAGTAGTCTTTTTTTACAGTATAAACTTTATACCGGTAATCTATCCAAAACGAATCAACGAAATCTTGTCTAAACATTCATATTTAGTCTGTAACATATCTTGTTTATGATATATTAACATATAAATGTTAATTTGCAGTTTGTTGCTTATACAAAGACATTTTATTTCAACATATTTCAGTCTATTTTTACTCATCTCAGTAGGCTATAGCAATATAGTTTGGTCAAAGCTAAACTAGCAGATGTGTTCATGTAAAAATAACATGTTTACTAATGTAGGCGGGAGTGTGAATGAACGGCACAGACGCGCTCTGGACAGCTGTAGTAAACAACAGCGCGCGCCTGTGCCATTCATTCTCACACAGACACGTGATTCATATTTAAACAGTATTTCTGCGGTTTACAGACACTATTCCATATCGTGAACAAAGCACTTAAGAATAAATAACTTACTATCACATCAGCTTGATCCTCCTCGAAATGAAACTATACCAGCACTTCTGAGGTAAGTTTTTCCAGGATTATTAGATAGTATTATTCCTCACAGGGTAGCAAGACGACGTTAAGTAAATGATTCTTATTAAACTTGATGTGTTCTATCCAGCTGATGTGGGCGTTGACACGTTTGCGTGGCTTGCCTCAGATTATTTGCGTTTGAATAGCACGCGCTCTCAGTGGGCGTGGTCACATGAACACTTAATGAGCTATGAGCTAAAAAAAGAAAACGACTGACATCTCTCTTTTCATACAGATAACATAAACCGAGAATATTTGTTCTTTTAAATGAAGTGATTTGTATAAAAAAGAGAATTCAAGCTTCATGCCTGTGTGCCTGTATTCCTGCTTGACTGAGTATTCGCTGAGTTAGTTCATTTTCGGACGCGTTTCAGAATGGTCTTCACTGACAGAGAGAACGCAGAACTCGCATAGTTTTTTTTTTCTTTATTTGGCGAACAGCACAACACTTTGTTTTTATTGTGAGTATCCACAAAAAAGACACATAACAGGATCTAATGATGTACAACACTTATATGTAAGATCAAAATCAACAGAGTCTCTTTTGCACTGATAAGAAAAAACGAGATTGTCGCACTGGCGCAATAGTCGACCCCAGGGGGTTAATTGATTTCTAGCCTTTGCATTAGCTTTACTACTAGATATATTTATGGAGATGAAAAATAAAAACCCACCCTGTACAGGTATGATCAGCTGTTCGGCCGAGTTTTCGACGTTGTTACTGAAAGGTCGGTTGGTTTTTGTCACATGACGTTAGAATGCTTGCGGCATTCTGAAAAGTTGAGATGTTTTCATCTCGCAGAGGCATAGGCGCGCCTGGAAAAACGAGCGTGCTGCACCGAATGCGCTTTGCGACCGCGTTGGTTCTATTGAGTGCGCTTGCTGCGCGCCTACATTTGAAAAAACGAATTTGCACGCGGAAAAAAACGCAATATGTGAACGGCCCCAAAGTCAGGAACCGATAAGCGGAATCGAAAGCCGTGCATCTTATTGATTCCCTGGTTTTTGGAAATTTGTTACTGGTTCTAAAATGGAACCGGTTCTCAATACCCAACCCTAGAAGGCAGGTTCACAAAAACCCTTGAGTGACTGCAAAAGACCTGCAGCAAGACTTGGTGGCATTAGGCACTGAGGTTTCACTGAGGAACTCCAAGACGTACACCACTACTGACCTAAAAGAAAAGAAAAGCTCCAATTTGCTCAAAATTATATAAACTAGCAGATGTGTTCAAGTAAAAATAACGTTTACTAATGTTGGTGCGAGTGTGAATGAACAGCACAGACGCGCGCTGGACAGCTGTAGTAATACAGCTATAATTCTGCTATGTAATTCAGCTATGTAATTCTATAATTTCAATTCAATGATTGGCAATGGCGCCCCTGTTTGCTGAGAAGGTGCCGTGCACAGAAGCTATGTCAAGGGGGTCTCCTGATTGGAGGAAGCTCACCAAGCTACCAAGCAAGGTAGTTCACATATCGCGTCTTTTTCGTGCCCGAGTTCGTTATTTCAAATGTAGGCGCACGGGAAGCACGCTCATAATTGAAGCGATTTATGCATTTTTTTTCCAGGGGCAGCAAGATGAAAATGGTTTAACTTTCGTTTAACCAAACACGTGGGTGTTTTTCTCTTCTCCGTAAATTAATCTTGTAGCAGAGCTACAGCAAGCGTTTTTCTGTGGTGGAAATCCAGTAGCTACTAAAACTTCTTCGTTGTTGTCGAGAGTGCAGTGCATGTTTGCATAGCAACGACAGACGCCATGAGAAAATCGGACCGAATTTTACTATTGAAAATAAAATATAAGATAATGTGCATTGTAAATGTCAGTAATTTATCTTTTTTGACTCCTTTTTATAAAAAAAATATTTAAAGGCTGAAATATATGAGGTTTGTCTTTTTATAAAACCTTTTTTGTCAACTTTATTTGAACGTGTACATGTTAGTAGATCAACATAAAATACACTCCTTTAAAATCTGGCCATCATCTTTAATGTTATTATTTTAATGTTTATGTAAACAAAAAGTGCATATTGATGCTAATTATATATGTTATTTGCTGGTGTAAACTTGGTGAATTGATTTCATTGTGTATTAGTAGGCCTAGTTTTTGAACAAGATTCTGTGATAACCGTGATCATTTTGGTCACTATTTTCATGAAATGAAATTTTCATTCGGGGGGTGCTCGAAGGGGGTCTCGCCCAGGGTGTAATTCAATGTAGAACCGCCACTGTCTCTGGTGGAATTTGAAGAAGGCGGTTGCAACATGCAAACCCAAGAATATTACTGAACTGGAGGTCGTTACTCATGAGGAATGGGCTAAGATTCCTCAGAAACGCTGCCAGAAGCTGGTGTCTTGTTGTACATCTCATTTGCAGCAGGTCATAACAGCAAAAGGGTGTTCTACTAACTACTAAAGATGCTTGCCATGAAGGGGTTGAATAATTTTGAGTCTGCAGAACTCATTAAAAGTTGCATTTTCAGTTGAATTTGGGAAAACCACTTGAAACATTTGTTGTTGAGCTATTTAAATTACTTTGATTTGTTCATTGCAAACAGCTGAAAGTACATTTTGCCAATAAACCTGATTTGCAATACAACTTTTACAGCTGATTACAACTGTATGTTTTCAACCTTTCAGTGAAGGGTTATCAGCACCTAGATGGAATGCGGTATTTATATAAAAGCATTGGATATTGTTATATGTTCTTTGTACGATTCAAAAGTGAACCAATTTTATCATTAAAAGATCATAAAGTAAACGCTTGGAAAATTCACTTTTCATAACCTGTAACATTAGATAAGCAGTAGCAAATAAAAATGTGTTTTAGATTTCTGTTGCTTTAGAATAATTCTACATAGTGTTTGTTAAAGTGTTTTAATTCACACTCTTAGTTATAAAACTCAGCATATCTAAAACATGCCTTTTGTTTAGTGATAAATATGATTAATTACTCAAATTTAAGGGTGGTCCTACTTACTAATCACTTCCTGCTGTGCTGTCACCCACATGTGTCCTCTTAAGACGGGTTGTGTGTGTGTTTGTGCCACAGGAGCCACAGTGGAGAAATCACTTAACGGAATAACGGCCAGACCAGAACTATTTCCATCTCCACCCAAGAGAATTCCAGATGTTCACTTCTTCTATCGGTACAGGCAGTTACGTCATCAAACTTAAAGTGCCTCTTAAAGTTCCTCTCACAGACGGTTGTCTCTAGGGTCTTAGTTTTAGGGGTTTGTAATAAGGTATGTGGTTTGTTCTTTTCCCTCTATCTTATATTATGTGTTTATTGGTGTCTTTTTATTTGTAAAGATCTCCACAGGTCACAACCTCATGTAAGAGAGGCAGAAATGCAGTGGTTTCACTGCGCTGTAACCTGGAGAAAACTTCGAGGGGAGACATATCCGTGCCCAGGTGTGCGCACCTTCTTGCATACATTCTTACAAAGAAAATTCTTACATAAAGCCCCTTTAATATGAGATCATAAAGCTGCATGCTTAACAATTATATTTTTTTAATAATAATTATAATTTTATTTAATAAAAAATGTTGTAATATAATTGTATATATATATATATATATATATATATATATATATATATATATATATATATATATATATACAATTATTATTATTATATATTTTAATATCTTAACTATAATAATAAAAATTATGAAGACCCCTAACTTGAGAATTATTTTATTCTTATTTTTAAATCTTTGCATTTAAAATAATGCAATAAATACAAGGTGACATGTTAATTTAAACTGTTATCGGACTGTTTCTTCTACAGTGAGATAGAGCATACTAAGATGTGTTTAGTTGAACTTTTTCTGTCCTGTGTCAGTAAGTGTCCTGCTGGGACCTGTGACGGGTGCTCGTTCTACTTCCTGTGGGAGAGCTCCAGTGCTTGTCCACGCTGCACTAATGTCGACTACCACGCCATTGAAGGAGCCTGTAAGGGAGGAGTGCAGGTACTCTCTTTCATTAGTTCTATATATCATTGACTGAAAATGTGTTATAATAAATGTGTGTGTATGCATGCACCAAATGTCATTAACAATAGGCTTAAGCAAGGAACTGCAATGTAATACATGGTTTAAATCAAATAGTAAGAATAATAGTTTGATCCTCGCTGGTGTAAGTAATAAAAGCTATTAAAATCAATCCACTAAAGAAAAGCATCTGTCGTGACTACTGAATTTATCTTCAGAAATGTATCTAGGGTAAGTTAGTTTTCTCCAGAACTCCATGTGAATTATTCCTCACCTTAAGCCACCTAAACAAAAATTATAAACAAAATCATAGTGTGTGTGTGACAGGCGCAGTTTGAGAGATGATGACTAGCTTGAATATGATGCTTTGAGTGACACAAATGACTTGCTCTGTTTGTTACAAATATAAAAGGAAAAAACTAAGTACACTGCTGTTCAAAAGTTTGGGGTCAGTAAGATTTTTGTTTTTGAAAGAAATGAGTACTTTTATTCAGCAAGGAGGCATTATAAATCTTTTGTAACATTATAAATGACTTTGTATTTCAAATAAATTTCGTTTTCTCTATTGATTTCAAGAATCCTATAAAGTATTCAACATGATAAGAAATGTTTCTTGAGCAGCAAATCAGCATATTAGAATGATTTCTGAAGGCTCATGTGACACTGAAGACTGGAGTGATGATGCTGAAAATTCAGCTTTGCCATCACAGGAATAAATTGCATTTTAAAAATAATTTAAAATGCAAACCCGTTATTATAAATTATAATAATATTTCACAATACTACTGTATTTACTAATTAAATAAATGCAGGCTTGGTGAGCATAAGCTACTCTTTAAAAAAAAAAAAAAAATGTTACTGAGCCCAACCTTTAGAACTTTTTTGCTTTTAGTTTTGGTAAGAAATATTTGTCATTTTTCTCAGTTCACTCTCCACTGACATCTGTGATTTAAATGACAATTTTGTATAAATAGTGATGTGATTTTCATTCTAAGGACACGGTGTATATGTGGACTGAACCTCGGCTGTGTACTGGCGGACTGACTCTCCCGCTGAAGAGAACGTCTCCATGTGAGGTGGTTGATATCTGGCTGAAGGTGGTCGCTGGGCTTGGAGTGTTATGTGCTGCTCTGCTTGTTTCATTGACCTGCTACTTTTGGAAGAAAAACAAAAAGTATGATTCCTGTGACTATTAAAGTTTTTGGAAACACAACATTTCTCTTTATTTATGCTAATAAGGCTCATGCTTTTTTGTCTTTGTGCTCTGATAGACTGGAGTATAAATATTCCAAACTCGTGATGACGGCCAATAAGGAGTGTGAGTTGCCGGTGGCGGACAGCTGCGCCATTATGGAAGGAGAAGGGGAGGAGAATGAGGAAGAGGATGAAGTGGTTTATGCCAACAAGACTTCTCTTTTGGCTAAGCTAAAAGCTATCACTACCAAGGTTAGCGAAACCAAAGTAGGTGCAAATGCTTTTCTTAAAATGAGTTTCACAAGTTATTTTGTTTCCTTTCTGTTGAAAATTGCATTTAAAATATGATAAAAAAAAAATCCAGATTTGCTGTGCTTATTTGTAAGGCCGCACAATTAGGCAATTATCTTTTGTATATCAATATGGCTATATAAGAATAAGAAATATAGCTGCAAGCAGCAGTTATCGGGGCAAAGCACAAAGAACATTATAAGTAATTTACATTTAATCATTTAGCAGACTTTAATCCAAAGCGACTTACAAATGAGAGGAGAGCAATAGAAGCAGTTATGCCAACTGTAATGCCAAAATGGCTGGGAGTGTCAGACCAAATGCAACAACTTACAATTAAATACCTATTAAGATGATTTTAGTCAAAATGGCTCTAAAAATCAGTCACTAGTAATATGTAATAAAAAACTAGTAATATGATTTAATGGTTTATCACTTTTGACCAATAAGTGGCGCTGTTACAAAATTGATGTGATGTGGCCAGAGTAAAGTGTAAATAACACACGCAAAGTTTGGTGTCAATATAACAAAGCATTGCAGAGATACAGCCTAGGAGTCATTTTGGCATAATGTTATCAACTTTGTCAATGCGGTATACTAAAACGTTTCCGTCTAGCGACATGAAATCCATAACATTTTGCCGGCATGGTCTGAAGATGATACGATTTGATTTTGGTGGAAATATGACAAACATCTAGGTCTAGGAGGAGGTTGAAAAAGTAGGTTTTTAAAGTCCCTGTTGAGTCAAAATTAAGTATGTGTTCTGAGTTTCACACCACAGAAAAATGTGTTATTAGCCACCCAGCCAAATTTGAATGATAAAAAAAGCCACCAAGTAAATAAAACAAGCTATCAAAATCTTTAAAAAATGAGCGGTATTCTCTCCCCTTAAATGCTGGGGGCGTGTCCGCTGGCTGTGCTGAAACCACGGGAGGATGAAGGCCGAGGGGGGAGATGGTCGGTTCGGCCCCATTCACCAGTAACAGCGGATTATCAGTGAATCCCAGTTGTCTCTGAGGAAAGTTTTATAAAACTATCCTGTGTAAAATGATCATTACAGAGGCGGGTGTTGTTGGTGGTGATCCTCAGCTCTCCATCAAGGTGGCTCTTCACAAAATTAATCCACCTCTTCTTGATATGATCGTTTTTTCAGAAATTTAAATGAGGACACCGGTCTGTTTTGTATGGAAGCCCTGAACCGCAACGTAAAAAAATCTGTAAACCCCCTCAAAAACGAACATTTCGACATTAAAGTCGAAACATTTCGAGAGTACGAGAATACAGTCTTCCGTAGAAGTTGCGTGTGTGCTTGCCATTGTTTCACATTGCCGCACGCACAGGCATTCATAATGGTGCATAGCGAGTGTTTCACACTGTGTGTGTGTGTTTTGTTTCAACAAAAGGAAATTCAACAGGTGCCAATCTACCAGCATTAGGCTACCATTATAGGAGGTTATAAAATATACTGCGCCGGAATAGACTTTAGCCTATAGGAAAACCAACCCGGAAAACACTTTTCAGACTGGATGGAGATATCCAGCTTTATGAATGAATGAGGCATTTATATAGCGCTTTCATATTTATACTAGGCCTACACTCAAAGCGCTTTACAATCATATCAGAGAATCTCTCCTCAACCACCATTAGTGGTTATTAAATCTGAGGAAATCACGGGATCCGGCCAAATTATTGGATACAGAATGATGCACTTAAAATGTATCCAGAACGTATTTACGGTGAAGAGGGAGACAGAACGGTTACTGTTGTGTTCTCGACCCAGATAGTGTTGCCTATAGCACGAAAACACCTCAAAAACACTGCCACATAAAGTTTGGACCAAATTGTGATGCCTACTCCGGCGGAGTCTGTGCGCTCGTCTATAGGCAACGCCATGGTAATTCTTGTTGGTAGATTAGCACCTGTGTAGAATTTAGTTGAAAGCCCAGATAAAAGTAAAAAGCTACTATTTTGTGTTGATCCATGGCAGTTCGACTTCACAAGTGCATTTCTTTACACACACGCTCTGAGCCAGTGGACGCGCACTGTTATGAATGCACACACTTCTATGGAAGACTGTATTATCGTAATATTTTGACTTTATTCTCAAAATTTTTCGACTTTAATCTTGAAATGTTTCGACTTTAATCTTGAAATGTTTCGACTTCAATCTCGAAATGCTAGATTTGTATTTTTTTTTTCCAGATTTTTTTTTTTTACGTTGCGGTTCAGGGCTCCCGTAGTTTTGTAAGCGATGGCATCCAGGTAATACGCATTTCCATGACGAAGGCATAGCTATCTACTAGCAAACTGTAGGCTGTAGTAACTAATAGTACTGAAAGTAACTTGCGATTGAGTGCCGAACTGATGCGAATGTGCTCTAGTTATATTGTTAGGGGAGGGGCCAGCCTCAGGGGCTCCAGTGCGTCATCGAGCCACTGTTTTAGCCCCGCCCCAAAAATCCTGAAGACATCAATGGTGCAAAACTCTTTAACGGTCTAACTACAGAATTCAGTACTTCACAGTTCACAGTCTTTGTAATGTGTTTTAGCAATACATTTCTAACATTTATAATGTGTTTAGATTTTTTTTTTTAGAATTGCCTTTACAGGGACTTTAAAGAAAATCAAAATGGCAGACAGGAAGGTTGGCCAACTATGGCGAAATTATCTATGTTTTTGACATGACCCAAGGAATCTATTAAGATAGATTCCTTATTCATTACAATAGGTTAATTTAATCAAAAGTTATTAGCATTTTTGGAAATTTCATTATAATTTTTTGACCATAGCATTTTATGACAAAATTCAAAATGGCCGTTATGGGAAAATTGGGTATCGTTCGACTCGGCATGCTGCACCGAATCTAAAGAGTTTTGTGGTTTTTGGCCAAACCTTTCAGTAGTTAAAAGCAAACATGTACATTTCTTATCTCCTGACTACTAGGTTGCACTGTGCCAAAACTGTGCAGGTAACCTCAGGTCATGGTTGTCATAACACACAAAAAGTTTGGTCAGAATAGGCTAAAGCATTGCGGAGATATAGCTTCAAGTTCATTTTGTTGTCGTCTTCATCGAAATTCGTTGCGTGTTATTCGAAAACTGCTTGAATTTCTATACATTTTTGTCGACATGGTCTGAAGATGAATCCTGGCGGCCCAGAAAGTCAATGAAGAAAATGTTTAAATATTCCATGTCACAACAGTGGCTCAACTATAAATTTATTAAGCGACGAGAATACTTTTTGTGCAAAAAAAACAAACAAAATAACGACTTTATTCAACTATTCCTTTTCTCCCTTGTAGGCCTGAAACGAGACTTCAAGAGATTTCCACGACGCACGCGCGAGAACTTAACTGAAGTAGTTGAAGGAGATCGCAATTCTCGCGCATGCGTCGTGGAAATCTCTTGAAGTCTCGTTTCAGGCCTACAAGGAAGAAAAGGAATAGTCGAATAAAGTCGTTATTTTTGTTTTATTTCTACACAAAAAGTATTCTCGTTGCTTGATAAACTTATAGTTGAGCCACTGTTGTGACATGGAATATTTAAACATTTTCTTCATTGACTTTCTGGCCCGTCAGGATTCATTCCCTTAGGGAGCCTATGGAGGAGTGATCCAGCTGTCATATTTAATCATAAATATCTTCATTTGTGTTCCGAAAACGAACGAAGGTCTTATGGGGTTGGTACAGCATGGGGGTGAGTAATTAATGACTTAATTTTCATTTTTGGGTGAACTAACCCTTTAACTCTGAAACACGCAGCACATTAAATCACAGCCTTTGCGATTTGATAAAACTAAAATCACGAGATGACTGCCTTAGCAGTTAGCACGTATGCTAACAATCTTTCCTTAGTTTCTAGTGTCACTCTGTCTCTTTATTACTCAAAAATAGTAAAAAGAAAATGGCTAATTCTGAAACTTATACATTATCACCACTGAACTTCATAGCCACACAGCTTTTAAAAAAAGGTGCAGTGTTATGTTTCTGTGGAACTAGCAGCATCAAGGAGAACTGCAAAAATAATGTCTGTTATTTATTTTGTTTGAGCTTTCCTGTGGCTCGAACAGTAGTGCTTGCCACTAGCAAGGCCAAGGTCATGGGTTCAATTCCCAGGGAAAGCAAGAACCGATAAAATGCGTACCTTGAATGTTTAAATAAAAGCATCTGCCAAATGCATAAACGTATTTAGTGACCTCTACTGGTCATTCACAGAAGTGTTTTTGAAAATATGCTTCAATTTCTTAATAATTCTCCCTTCCACGGACTGCAGTTTCTTCATAGCCTTTCAGTTGAAATGACCTCAGCTCAACCCTCAATCCCTGTACTTTTTTTTTCTTTTTTTTTTTTTTCTCCTTGCTTTGCTTTTCTTTCTTTGTCTTTCCCTCTAGCAGCGACTGCATTCAGAAATTTTAGCTGAGAGTTTGCTTGAGGGTGGGTGTGTATATGCCTTGATGTTTAACTCGGGGCAGTTGAAGGAGCCGCTGAGGGACTTCTAGCAACATCTGTAAGATTAAAGATTGTTGAGCTGCATTGGCATATGCGGTGTGTCACACTGCGTTCACAGCCAATTAGAAGGGAGTTTGAGAGGAAGAGAGTTGTATTCAAGCATCACTCTTCAGAATTTCCATTTGTCACTTAAAGTCTTGAGCGTTTTCTCCAGGAAGATGCCGTACGAGCTCCCGTGGGATCGTGCTCAGATTTCCTGCGGTATACGGAGTCAGTTTTGGTCCTGCAATTTTCAGGGAAGTTAATTAAGAGAATCCAAATTGAGAGGAATTAATCAATCATGTTCCTAGTGACTGGTTTGCTTTAGATAAACCCTGCTGAATAATAATTAGAAAATGCTGGTCTCCCAGCCTGGTTTTAGAGGAGGCAACCAGCTTAAACACCAGCTTGGCCAGTTTGAGAAAACCGCTTAAACCTGCTATATATTAAAAAATAGCAGTTAGTATCTGGTGTGGCCAGCAGCTGCTTTAAGTTTTACAGAGCATCTCATCCTCATGGACTGAGCCAGATTTGCGTGCTCTTGCTGTGGATTGTTACCCCACTCCTCCGCCAAGGCATTTGCAAGTTCTCGCACACGTCAGGGGGGACATATTACACGTGGTCTGGCACTGTAAGGGCTATCAGCTGTCCTTCCCGTCTCCCTGTTGCTCTGTCTTACGCATCTTACATTACAGACATTGCAGTTAATTGCTTTGGCCACATCTGGAGTCCTCATGCCTTCTGCTGCAGGACTATGGCATGTTCACACCGGGTGATCAGGGACCCTGGGCATCTTTCTTCTGGTGTTTTTCTAGAGTCAGTAGAAAGGTCTCTTTAATGTCCTAAGTCATTGGAACTGTGATATTAATGTTCTTTCGCCAGTAAACTGTTAGTGTCTTAAGGACTGTTCCACAGGTGGATGTGTATTAATTGTTTATGGTTCAGTGGACAAGCACGAAAAACCTTGTTTAAACACTTTCCAATATTTGAATAATGATATACAATTTTTAAAAATACAATATCCTCTCCAAAAAATCAGACGTTTCTCTTTTATGCCACGTGAACATTGTAGAAAATAATAATTCAAATACATTTGTGCGCTGAATTTGTTTTCTTTCTTTTTTTACTTAGGCTTGCTAAATTTCACCATTATTTTTAAAACCCAAAGTGCCCAGCGTTGCAATTTTTCAGCGTTTTCCCAAATTATCCCCCAATGTAAATTTTGTCTGACAAAAATAAATATGAATATAATGGTTGATTTTTTTCAGAAGGGAATATGTAAAAAAAAAAAATTGCCAGGCACTGCCAGCGTTTTTGATCATTTTTACCAAATTTTCATGGCCCCCATAATATTTTGTTGTATGAATATGTGAACATGCAATATATAAAAGAAAGAGCAGACCCTCTGCTTTAGCTTCATGCTTTTATCAACCCGTTAATGTGGGTGAGTTTCATAAAAAAAAAAAAACTTTTTAAGCAAAAAGCTGAGAAAATCACATTTTTGTAAAACACTACACCTGGATCATCTAATTTTTGATCATCGTTCTGAATCCAGAGTCCATCAACACCCCTAATGTCTGCACAGTCCTATAACTCTTCCTGGGTCGACATTTCATTCAGTGACATTATAGGCATTTTGCGTGATTACACACAAGATCGCTTGTTTCTGCATCATCTTCGCATGTTTTTTTTTTATCAGGAGATTCAGTACTCTTTCAGAAGATGTGTCATAGCTCCCCCTACCGTATAGTGGATAGCGGAAAGCCGAAAATATCCGTCAATGGAGGGGGAAGCGTTTTTTTCACAAATGACACACACTCCCGTCAATGGCGGGGGAAAGAGTTAAAGTGAGTATATTTGGTAGTGAAATCCTTTCGAGTTATTAAAGTTATTACGATGTGGTTTTAATAAAATCAAAGATAATTTTTTTTCTTCTTCATTTGGAATAAATTTCACATGAATAATTCACAGGAAGACCAGGAATGTGTATTCATAAAGTAAAAAGGGTCAATTTTGATATTACATTCGTTGACTCACGCCACACATGAAGTTAGCATGTTGCTAAGCTAACAACACAATAATTAATAGGCTTTTAAAAAATAGATATTAGGTAAAATAATGCAATTTAAACTTTTTATGGAAACATTTCAGTATTGAATGAAATACAACATGTACATTTTTAATCAGCATTTCTCTCAGCTCAAGTGATCCGCCATCTCGAATTTTCACTCTGCTCGTCGCAATGCATTCTCTTGTTTGTTTTTGCCAAAAACAAGATGTCTTAAAGGCAGAATAATGTTGCTGGCTACCTTTTAGAGTAGTCTTTGCTTAGGGAGCGTGCCTATGATGCATTAAAATACTTTCTATGTAGGCAACTAAGGTTTTGTGAACAGGCTTCTGTGGGAAAAACAGTTTCTTTAGCGTTCCTGAAATCCGTACCGAGGCAGTTGCAGGTCATTTGTCTTTCTGTTTAACAGGCCTAGCTTACCGCAACTCACTGTTTGATTTGCACACTGGTTGTCCTAGCAACGTGCAGTGTCCGTGGACAGTCCTTGGCCTTCGCAGGGCAGGCTTTTCAAAGGGAGGCGACCTTGACGAGGAGGGCGATTCTGCACTCTGTTTGTGTACATTTGTCGCGCCTGCGTTCAGTGATTTGTTCCCGTTTTGGCTGCGTTTTCAAAACCGTGTTTCTGTTTCTAGGGCAACAAGAAGAGCGACGAAGCCGTCCAACTGAAATTCTCCAATACAGAGAAGTCTGTGTGGGGATAGAGGAAGAGTGAAGAGGGGTAACGAAAAGAAAGAGATGAATGAAGGTTCCTTTCTCTTCGATATCACACGCAGTGGCCTTTTAAAAAAAGGAATGGGGTTAAACAGGCCTGCAACGCCTCAGGAACTCGGACGGACATGTTCATTGAATATTTCTGTCAGGATGTGTCACTATGGAGTAGTGTACGTGTGTGTTTTCCTATTGTAAATGTGTACCAATTCCCTCCCTCTTCAGTCCAGAAGCTTTTTGGATCGTCAGCCACGACTTTACATGAGTCTTGCTTGTCAGAGCGAATGTAGCCAAGGGTCAGGGTGAACACACAAATACACTCAGACGTTAAGCTTCACTGACAGGCGCTTCCAATCCCAGCTAAACAGTGCTGGAAAGCCATGTAAAGTGTGTTTGTGTTCAAGTATATCCAAAATAGCCTTCTTTTTTTTTTTTTTTTTACCCAAGTAACCTATTTGACTGTGGTGGTGACATTCCAAATGAAATATGACATGAATAAAGAGATTACAGCAAAGCAGGAGTCATTTTTGTTCAGCTATTTTTATGATTTTTTTTTTTTGACATACCTCTGCGTCATTCTGCTTGGCTTACAGTATTAAGACAAACACAGGAGATTAAGGAGAAACTGTATTCCTTCAGAACAGCGACGGCAGACTGAGGTGATGAAACTTTCACTGGATTTGCCATCTAATTAAAGAACTTAATGAACTGCCGGTGGGGTTTTATTCATGACGTTTTAAGACCCATCGACGTGAAATCTGGGTAAATGATCTGTTGAGTCCCATATTGATTCTGAATGAGGTGTAAACCTACAGTTACTGTGCTGTTGGGATTTAGTTGTTTTGTTTGGTCCACTGTTACTCTGAAGTGTTAGATGTTGGCAATATCATTCACATGAATAATTCAGTGATTTTTTTCTCTCTCATTTTGTGTGCATGTTTACAAGGAAATAAACCTCTAACTGCGTTCAACTGATGTCAGTTATGTTTTTTTATATCATGTATAATAAATTATTGTTTGAATTTAAGCACAAAAAGCACAAAAAACTCCAATATGGTGAAAAAGTATGATGGATTTGTTCAGAATTTTTTATAACTAAACCTCAGAGAGATTCTCCGATCATAGTCTGGAGTGTTATTTGAGTATTATTCATATATTATGTATTAATATTTAAAATGGGCTTTTATTTGTATATCTTCACTTATTTTGTATATTTTAATTTTAGTTTAGGTTTTAGTAATTATATATCATTTATATAATTCTATATCATCAAGTTATTTTAATATTTCTATTTAGCTTATTTAATCAGCTTTATAGCTGTATTGAACTCTACACAGTAATTGAACCTAAATGAATGAATACTGAACTGAATTCAGCTGAATGGTTTGCTATTTTCTGTTTGCATCATTGAATCGTTATTTTCCTGTTTATTACTGCAAAGCAGCTTTGATACGATCTGTATTTTATAAAGCTATGTATATTAATAAAGGTGACTTTACATGACTTAATTTTCTCAACTAGAGTTTTTGTATGTTTTAATATTTTGAAGTAAATCTAATGTGTTTCAATTATTTATACATTTACTAGTTTTTATATTGTGATGTCATGGCTGATTATAGATTACATAATTTGCAGTGCTTCATGGGATGAGTAGTTCATCGCAAGTTTTGTATGGTTATGCCTTGTTTGAATTATTGTAAAAATAAATGTATCTTTTTCTTCCAATCAAATGCTGTAATATTGTGAATTTGGTTGTCTTTGAATTATTTTGGAAATGAATGAACAACACAGCAAGGAGAATGAAACTGCAGATGAAAAGGATGAGGACATCAAAAATAAAACGTCCATAAGACTTTTTTTTTCAATCCAATCTTATAATATTGTGAGTTGGGTTGATTTTGGGTGGATTCATTATTTATAAAATAAATGAAAAGTAGGCTACAGCAAGGCACTTGATAAAATGGCCAGACAAGGCTTGGCTTGCTTAGTTGGGGACATTTAATATTCAATAATATTATTGATCTGCCTTACTTAAGGTGGATGTTGATGCAGTTTTCTTTTAGAAACAAACTTTGTTGTATTATTTTCATGTTATCACTGTGAAGCTGCTTTGATCAATCTGTATTGTAAAAAGCGCTATATAAATAAAGGTGACTTGACTTGACTTGACAAGGAAAACAACAAAAAATTGGTCCATACTGTATATTTTGTGCACTAATTTCATTGTCTTCTAAAGTCAGCTGTATATGATGATCAGTTTAAAATTTAAGTTATACACATAATCTTAATTTCTCATTGCAATATGGCATTTTACATCCAATTTAAATTAAAATCTTTAAATCTTTTCCGGACACAAAGCACATTATGGTATTTAATTTTTGTTTGTTTTTAAATGTGCTCAATATGAATAAAGATTCTGTGTTCATATCATCATGACAGTGAGCGGTTGATCACAGAATTGTAACTTTTGGGTGAACTATCGCTTAAAGTGCTGCAGTGGTGCAGCAAACGCTTTGTACGTTCCTCATTAGTTCTCTCACTATATCCGAATGTCACATCTCACTTTCTTTTATTCTGACTCTCCCTCATTCCTGTGATTCGTCGTCTCCCAGGGCTTCAGAAATATTGTGTTGTAGGTGGAAGAGTTCGTGTCTAACCTGGAAAAGTGCAGCGGTTCTGATATCTCCCATAAAAGCCTTGACTCTGTGCCACAGCCATTAGAATTCCACAGAGGACAGAAGAAGGGTGATGTGTACAATTCACCAGAAAAACTCCCTCACTATCTCTATCCCTCAGCCACCACTTTACCCCCGTTCTCACGCTCTCATTCATGCCGTTCTCTCTCTATTTCTCTCACCTGTCCTCTCTCTCCTCAGGCGAACTTATGTGGCTGATAAAAGGAAGGGTTTTCAAAGGCTTCAGCACTTCAGCACTTCCGATGTATTATTCTGGCCAGAAAATCCCTGGCAAAAATTGCATTCCATTTTCCCTACTCATAATCTCTTCTGCTTCATCCTCTTTAGAAAGCCAGAAGCCAGCTGATTGGATGTCAGCAGAATAATTTAGTAGAAGAGAGAACACGCGGGGACGTTTTTTTTGTCAGTGAGGAAATGCTCGTCTTTGTGAGACATCTGAATCCATCACAGTCACTGAGACAGAAAGTGTTGAGAGGGTACGTCAATGTGTGTTTGTGTATGTCTGAAGTGTGACAAAGATTTACTGTCACCCCACAACCCCAAAATGAGGAATAACAAAGACAATTCATCATTTAGTTGATTTATTGTGATGTCATAATGTCCTTTTTTATTGCACACTGCACCGTGGGTACTGTTCTATTGCTTTGTGTTCAAACCAAAAAGTTCAGTGCCTTCCTGAAGTACGTTATACCTCTTTTACAGATCTGAAGGAGATTTTTTAGTGAGAACTCTTTTTAACCCTTACATACAACTTTGAGATCACCCCAAATTGTTCTTGATACATCCAATGAACATGCCGTTTCAGAAAAACAGTTTGAAAAAAGTATATGGGATTGACAAATGTACTGTTTTTACTAACAGATTTGACTCTAAAGCCTCTACATACAACAGGAAAAAAAAACAATCCCGTTCTCAAACTCTCAGGCCCGCGTGAAAGCAGTTCCGTGGATTTTCACAGAATTGGAACGCCTGTCCTTCATAAAGTAATATGCACCCCTTCTGTGTTCATTCAATAAATATTTTGGCTAATTTGATGATACTTTCAGCTTCCAATAAGACAGAATCCGTAATACAGCTCTGTTTAACACAATTATGCAGATGTTCCTACCAAAGAAGTACAGAAAATATGGGAAAAAAATGTGCAGATACCATTTGGACCTGGCCTTGAGTCTTGCCTATAACCTAGTGACAAATAACCATAGTAAACATCAAGACTTGTTTGTATTATGTATTATTTGGATTTAGTTTTTATTCTAAATATATTCTATATATAAATATTTTCGCAAGTACCCCCCCACCCCGACAATTTTCACCTATGCCCAGACACTGAAAGGGATAGTTCCCTCAAAACAGTCATCATGTTCTCATCCTCATGTCTTTCTATATTCTGCAAAACACAAAATAAGCTAATTTGAAGAATGTTGTGGGGTGTTTCAAAAATATTTTCAATATTTTATTAATATTTTCAGTAGTCAATTTGGTTGCCTAACCTGATTTAACCAAGTATAACATGTTCCTGGATCAACATTACAATCAACCAATCAGATTTGAGGGACACGTTTACAGTTTATGTCAGTTTAGGCTTGCAGTAAGAGTTTGTTGCTTCGACATCAGTCTTATTTACTTCTGATTTTGGGGATAACTTAGGGGTAGGGTTAGGTTTAGGGATAGGGATATGGTTAGGACTAAATTTTCGGACAGGAATGTCAAAATATGTTGACCCAGGAACGCGTCTAAATCGACTGGTTATTGGTTGTCTGTTTCTTTCACAACCAAACAGGACGGACAAGCGTAATTTGTCGTGGTGTGTGAAGATTCATGTCAAACATGAACATTTCTATGAAAGTTTTCTTAAAACTTTTCCATGCAGTGACTCAGTTAGACACAGCTGGCTGATTCTGCAGTAAGACTCTCGATCCCCACTCTGACTTGAATGAAATTGCTGCAGTGGGTGAGGGAGGCTCGCTCTCGATTTGTGTTTCTGCGCAGACTGCAGTCTCGCCTCCGTCCTAAACCGTTTCTAAGCCACTCAGATGAAACCGCCACATTTGACTTTTTCCCTCTTCTCTCAAAAACATTCTTAAAGAGACTAATGCTGGAACGAGGACCCCTTGCAACTTAACGTGTGGAAAGAGGATGTGTGCAGATTTTGGGGTGGTGTAGCCTTGCTACAAAGGCACAGAGTTGCTGAGTATCATGCTGGAGTTTATGGGGCAGCAAACTGCTTTACATAACTCCATGATGCTTTTCTCCCTACATTCACTTACTTATTAACTTTCTTTGTTTCTTTGTTTGTTTTGTAGGAGCAAAGTATTGTAAGAATTTAGACTGTGATTATTGCCTGTGTAAAAGTGACCACCACAGTACTGGTTTCCAGGCTGTTGCTATGCATTTGCTAAGGTGTTCTAAGTGGTTTTTAGCATGTTACTTACTATGCAGGTTCTAGGGTGTTATGGGTGGTTTTTAGAATGTCATTGTGCTAGGGTGTTGCTAGGATATTGTAGGTGGTTTCTAGGGTGTTGCTATGCAGTTGCTTAGGTGTTCTAAGTGGTTTTTAGCATGTTAATTACTATGAAGGTTTTTAGAATGTTCTGGGTGGTTTATAGAATGTAATTGTGCTGGGGTGTTTTAGGTGGTTTCCAGTGTGTTGCTATGCATTTGCTAAGGTGTTCTAAGTGGTTTTTAGCATGTTACTTACTATGCAGGTTCATGGGTGTTTTGGGTGGTTTTTAGAATGTCATTGTGCTAGGGTGTTGCTAGGATGTTGTTGGTGGTTTCCAGGGTGTTGCTATGCAGTTGCTAAGGTGTTCTAAGTGGTGTTTTAGCATGTTGCTAACCAGTTGCTTTACTGTGTGTTTAACTCATGTTACTGTGCAGATGCAAGGGTGTTCTGAGTGGTTTTTATCATTACTCTGCAGTTGCTAGGATATTCTGATCCGTTTCCAAATTTTTGATTTTAATTACACAACGTCATTTACTTTTTAGCGGTATTAATCACTAATTAGTGAGTGAAAAGGGGAAAAACTGAGGAGTGAGGAAGCAAATATATAGTAGCCTATATATATGGGTTTGGCTGCATTTTGATTGTATGTGTGTTGGAAGACTAAATCTGTCATCGATTGGCTGTTTTTCTGTTATCTGATTTTATCGCTCCTGCTGTGCATGTTCCCCTCGTGGTACTGTTAACTGACACACAAATGATTTCCTTTGCTGCAATACTGATGAATTATGTATGTTGAGAGTATAGCATTTCTAGGTTACTGTTACATATTTGTTTACTATATCTCTTCATGACGGGCCAAGAATGGATGATCCTTAAAGTACATGATACAGTTTGACACTTGCATTAGGTAACGCGATATTTTACAGAATCCCTTGAGGCCAAGCGATGGCCGCGAGCTAAAGACATTAAAACTTTTAACAATTTCGTGCTCCATAAATCGTCAGCTTGTCGAAGAACCCGAGCGTCCCTCTTTCTTCCAAACGAAACAACAGAAAAACATAGAAATGTATAAAACTTCTGAAATGTAAAAAAAGATGTCTGTAAAAAAAAATGGCTCGGTTCCCTCTCACCAAAAGGCTCTGAGGAACCTCTCGTATTAAAACTATAGGACAAATGATAAGGCACAACAAGCCGATATCAAACAACAGAATACATTTTACATTCACCGCATCACAAAGCATTTCCCACGTCAGAAACGTAACCGATAATCTATTTTTCCACTGAAATGGTGCCGGTGCCGGAGTTGGGTTAGTAACATAATAATAGGACATATTTCTTGAGCAGCATATTAGAATGATTTCTGAAGGATCATGTGGCACTGAAGACTGGAGTAACGATGCTGAAAATTCAGATTTGCCAGTACAGAAATAAAATACATTCAAAACAGTTTTCAAATTTCAAATTATTGCTGTTTTTACTGTAATTTTGATCAAATATGTATATTTTCAAATATATCACAGTTTATGTTTTTGTGGTTTTGAAAAGGAGAGGGCATTAACCTATTGTTTGCCCTAAGGGGCTTTAAGGGGCTTTTCTTTGGCAAATCAACTTTTATCCAATCGAAAAGTGCAGGACGGCAACAGCACCAGCACCATGATGGTAGAAAAGAGGTAAGTGTCAACTTTGTAAGATTCACTTTACCTCACATGCTCATCTTCCAGACTTCCCATCCCTGAAGGCTACTCGTCACAGGCAGTGTAAACATGTATAAGGAGACTTCATATCTGTGCTGCAACATAAACATGCATCACAGCCATCTCAACGTAATGCTTATGAGATGCAGGTAATGTAATAGGTTTTCAGATGTCATGACTGTTTACTAAAATGGTGTTGTAACCTCTGGTATCAAGCCACTGCCTGTAATGAGACGACGTGAAGTTTGAGGCGCGAGCGCTCACTCGATGGTTTTCCTGCTCTGGCCCTCATGACCAGCGTAATACTGTCGTCGTGTGCTGTTAAAACCATCGGTTAAGATTCTGTACAAAATGTACAACATAGAAATACATACAGTTTAGATTATTACAATGAGGCCTACAAAAGAAAACGACCACAAATTGTATCCAGTATTGCAGGCGGAGCCATTTCTGTCAGTCTCTACTGTGGCCCAATCAAAACTGGTTTGAGTTTTACATCATCACATCATGGCCGTTTACAACATACATAATAAAGCTATCAAAACAACAGTTTCCAAAATCTCTCTATAAAGGATTTTTTTGTTCTTTTGTTTCTCTACAACAATGTCAGTTAATATTTACAACGAGCCCTAAAAATAATTTAATAATAAATCATAATCATACACACTTTCTACACGTTGTAGGCAGACCTAGTTCTTGGGAAGAGCACAATGTGTGCTGATTGGCTAACAGTCGCTAAGGAGCAGGAGTCTGGAGGAGGGGGCGCGGTCACAGAGAGGAAGTGGTGGAGTCAACAATCTCTCTTCCGTTGCACACCGTCGGAACGAAGTTGGCGCTCACGGATGCTTAAGGAAGAAAGAGCGAAAGGAGAATTAGAGGGATGTAAAAGCTGTGGGACATAATATGAAGTAATTTTATATCATGGTAAAAGTATACAATAGTGGCTAAAAGTGATGTCCGAAGGGCATATTTGTTTTTAATGACCCTACAAATTACAATAAACCATCAAAATATGAGGAAAATATTTTAAATATGAGGGAAGAACAAAACACTAAACTTGGTTAAGGCGTTTATCAGTCAAAATTATTTGGCAAAAAAATAGCAAACTACAGCTACAGGTTTTATTTTATTATGCAAAAACGGGAAAAAGCATACATTGACTACAACATAATCAGTTATCAATACTTTGTTGATTCGCTCTTGTTTATGCATGTGTTCATCATTTGTTTCTATGACACCCAGGCCAAAATATAACAAATAAAACAATTAACTCCAAGCATAACTGTGCAATATGCTTACAAAACAATTGTTTTATAGTTTTTGAACAAAGGGTGAAAATGTAAATTTTCCTAGGCCGGACAATGGACATCACTTTTGGCCACTACTGTATAATATATCATAATGTAGTTAGGTTTGCAAAAAATTTAATCCAAAAATGTTTTAAATATTACATAACCATGCAGTGATGCATATTTTTCGTTTAGCCAGTTCTTTTACATTTATTTATGTACTAATTTATGTTATATACTGCACATTTTGACATTTGGTAAGTAGTATGTCATCACTTATCAAGATATTCCATGCATAATACAAATTTGCATGCTGTGTATGCATGCCATATACCGCAGCAAAAGTGATAGTATGTTAGAATGCGACTCTGCCACTGGCCAACTTCAAAAAGGCACCACACACTTTTCACAAAGTTTACCGACAACTTTTCCCCCATTTGATTCTCCACTCATCACCTCCCTCCCCCTCTTTTCCCTCCTAGCGTGTGATTGTATGTGATCTCTGCTCTGCACTCCGCAGCGTCTTCTCTTCTTTGCTGTGTCTGTCATGTTATTTATTAGACGAATGATATGTAAATAAAGATGAAACTGTTTACCTGATCTGTTTTTGTGCTTGTGAATAATGCATCAGAGCAGAAGCTGTTGTCTAACTCTGTGCACACATGGGCTTATTACCCACCATCAGACGGCAGAACGGCCTTTCCCTACCGCACCTTTCCCCTGTGCTCTTACACAACCGCTCTGTGTGACAATGCTGACATTAAAATCCTCAGTGTAAATTGGCATATCAAAGGGCTGTAATCACTACAAACCGCTTGTGTAAGCACTGCAGAAAGTTCAACATTGACAACCAGTTGTATTTAGAGCACAAATAAATTGCTTTGCAGCATTTTCTCAATTTATGCCGTTTCTGTGGGTTTTATTTTTTTGTGGGTCGTGTCATCATGGTTGCAATTCTGCATGCTTGTGTATGTTATACATTATCACATTAGGCACATAATGCCATAACCATGATGATAAAATCCACAATAACAAATCTGTGGTTGCTAAAGTTTCTGAGATGTTGCTATGGCATTGCTTGGGTGTTTTGAATTGTTGTTCGTGTTCTAAGCATAGATACAGTGCTTAGCATAAGTGAACACACCCATGCTAAAGTTGACTAAAAAGAGGAATAAAAAATCATCTTTTGGAAATTGATCTTAATGCCTTAATTAAAATTTCAAATTTTTTTGAAAAATCCAACCTTTAAGGACACCAATTTTCTTTGTGAATGAATAATGTATCGTAAATAAATAAATGTTCTTCCTTAAAATACAGGGGGCATAAGTCAGGACACCCCTACTCTAAATCTAAACTCTAAATTACATTACTCCATCTTGTTAATCCCATCCGAATCGGGCTTAAATCATACAATTTGCTGTATTTGTGTCCATGGCATAAATGTAAAGTAAAAGTCAATGTTCAAATGTTTCTATCTAATATACAGCATCTGTTTGTTTGTGTGTGTGTAGATCTCACCATGGGACGCGTAGCTAGTGGCCGGCCCGCTTACACTGAACCGGTTCATGTTTAACCGATGACTGGTGACGTTCTTCTGAGGCTGGAACATGATGATGTGGACTTTGGGGGCAAACATGCAGCCCAGCACCACAAATCCGCTCAGACTGACAGATATACACATGGTTGTGGTTTGGACCTGAAAGAGAGAGGACAAACACAATTTATTTCTCACCCATCATTGTCTCTACGGTGACTTATTTATTCCGATAATCAGAAGCTATTAGTTGTCTCCCATTAGCAACAATTTTCCTCCCAGTTTTAGATCTTCGTGTTGTCCCCCCAGTCTCCCGTCAAGGCGCACCGCTGTGAGTGAAGAGGACGGATATAACACTAAACTGAACAGGCATCTCTCAACCCCAGGGGAACACAACGCTGTTCCGCTTAAGGAACAATTTCACAGGGAGCTAAATGAATGGTTTCAGTTAGACCTTTATCTCAATATGAATTATCAGTGGGTTTAAATACTGCAAGTTCCCTATTCGCGTACGTTCATGTCCTAAAAATACGCAAACCGATTAGCTGTTCTATTAATCTTGCTCATATTTTCTGCAGTGTTTTCAGCGTGAGCCATCTACAAAGCTGTCCTTATTCTGTTGTGTTGTACTCGGTTGATTGGTGGCTCTGATCATGCGGCTGCATGCATTTGCACCGGGTTTCTGTATCTTTCAACTATCCTGCGCTTCCACAGGCATCAGCATTGTGGGCGAGTAGTCTCCGAGGGCCACATCTCTTGAGCAAAGAGCCTCTCTTCGCACTTCATTGACACGGCCTAGTAAGACCCATTTTTGTCCTGCTCCCTGCAAGAATTCCTCCTTGCGTCAGCAGGCCATCTACGTCTGGCAATGCTGTTTGGGTACTTCAAGTTTCTATTGGATTCACTCGGTGTGGTGAATGACAAGCTCAGTTATAGACCCGCTCAGACTGTCACACTGAATCACTCTATATGTTATATATTTGTTGCATCAACGAGCTATTGAGAAGTTGTCTGTTGAGGCTACGTGTTTGCTGAGGATTTCAATTTGTCAACAGATTTCTATCTGACAGATCTGCTTGCTTGATGTAATTCCTAATACACGTAACAGCTATCTGAACAGCAGGCATCTTGCAGTCCCACAAGCACGGATACAAGACAACATTGTCTGTTTTGCATGTTAATGGATTTTTTTTCTGGTTCCGCTTTTCAGCTCAGATCAGTTTGATTTATTCCCACTAAATTCGATTAAATCTAGCTTTGTTCAGTTAGCTTCAGGTACTTTAATTTGATTTGAGCAGAGTTTCTGCTTATGTCAGACAGGACTGGGCAAAGTACAGTTATGTTAAGAATTGGTTACTTTTAAATTCATGAGTTGGAATTTTAATAAATTTGCCCAGACCCCAAAGGAGAGTTGAGTTAATTTTGAATTGTACAGTAACAAATATGGTTGTAATTTAAGTGAAATATTGAAGAACGAACCCTCAGAATTGGGGCAGAAGGTCCAAAATGGCATTTCGTTGCTAGTGTCTTTATTAATATAATTATCTTTAACATTAATAGTTATTATTTAATTACTCCAAGAATTAGATTTGGCATATGCTATAGAAGGAATTTTTCAAAATATCTTTTGTGTTTCATAGAAGAAAATAAGGCCCTGTCCCGAATTGCACAAATCATATACACTTTCGGTCTTGCGGACTTACAATGGCTGCCACATACACGTGTCCGTTAAGTCCATGAGACCGTAGGGCGTCCCATTTGTCATTTTAGGTTTTAGAAGGGTTCTCACGAGGGCCCCCTTTGCGGTCGATATACGCCCTTGATGCACACTTCTGCCGTATCCGCACTAATGCGAGCTCTGCAGCAGACTTCTTCCCAACAGTCAAAGCGGCGTTACATCACGAAAGTGCGGACTCAGAGGAATACCTCTAGTGTTTAGGGTGCTATTTGGGACAGGGCCTAAGTCATACAAGTTTGACACAATGTGAGTAAAGGGTGACCGAATTTAAAATTGTGGGTGTCTTACCCTTTAAAAGTCACACTTATTGCAATTATATTTATTTCTTTGAATTTCAGTTCATTTGAATTTTACAGAATGTTAGTGTCAGACGTACCCTGTAGTCACTGGAGGTGACGTAGAAGATGGGCAGAAAGGCCAGCCATATGATGCAGGTGGTGTACATGGTGAATCCGATGAACTTGGCCTCATTGAAGTTCTCCGGACATTTGCGGGTCTTGAAGGCATAGACCGTGCAGAGGACCACCAGAACCACGTTGTAGCTTAGCGAGAGCAGCATGCTAGAGTCCCGTACATTACACTTCAAAATGACAGTCTGACGTTTCTCTGGCGTGGTGAACCGCCGCGTACCGGGAACTTCCAGCAGTAGCCAGACAGACACTAACAAGAGCTGCACTGAGATCAGCGACAGACAGATGAACACCTGTGAGCTGGGACTGATGAAGCGCGGTCGCTGAGCCCCGCCCTCCTTCACGCCGCTGAAGATGCGAGCGATTCGATTGGTCTTCGTGAGCAAGGCGGAGTAGCACACTGCGAACGAGGTACCGAGGCCTAACCGCCGCAGCGTGCACACGATAGGCGACGGTTTCGCAATGAATATGAAAGTCATGACGTACGACATGAAGACACCAAGCAGCAGGATGTAACACAGCTCGCGACCGGACGCTTTGACCAGCGGTGTGTCGTTGTGCCGAATGAAAACGATGAAGACCATTATGGTACAGATGAAGCCAACGCATGCAATTGAGATGGGCCCGATGGCCCAAGCATCCTCCCACATAATGTAGTCCTCAGGAAGGTCGTAGCATCCGATCAGGTCAGGACGGGGCCACTGGCCAGGTGCGCAGGGCATGCATGTGAACTCATCTGGCAGGTATTCATAAGGCTCGCAGGGAGTACAAATCCAGCAGCAGTATTCACCCGCTTGCATCTTCTTCATCTCATTAGGAGCGCAAGGATCGCTGCACTGAGACGTGGGTACGTCCGCTCCTCTTGGCCAGCCGATCAAGCCCTCATTTAGAGAAAGAATCTCCGCCCACTCTCCGATCTGGATATAAGTGAACTTGTCACTGCCTGGCACTCTCTGGTAGTTGAAGATGTTGTAGCGACCCATTCCGTCACCATATGCGTCAAATTTGACTTGATTCTCCAAGCCGACGGGGGAAAATGGAGCTAGAGAGAGAGTATGAGAAAGAGGGGGAGAAGTTATTTCACACATATTAAGTGGGATGAAACACATTAACTCAAGAACAGATAGTTCCCTTTATGACTGTCTTTGGTTATTATCAGTAAGTACGTAAACGGCTGCAGGCTCATGAAGCAGGCGAAGAAAAGTATCATCGAATCTCTAAACAAAATGACTACACAATGCCACCCGACTTCAAGCAGAGAACATTTCAAGGGTTTGAGGAGGAATCAGGCTGTTTTCTGTCAGGGTTTATGTGCTAGGTATTGGTTTTATCGCTCATATGAAGTCTCCCACACACCTCTGTAGTCTAGCTCGGGGCTCTGGGAGGAAGCGTCCTTGGTCAGCACATTGCAAAATAAGACATGGGCAAATGAGCACAGAGGAGCTGATGCTTCTGTCTCGAGTTTTGGCCTCGGGAAAAATGATATATTGTGAACCGAAAGAGAAGACGAGTAGAAAATGTCCCTCAAGGGATGATGGTGAAACTGTCACTACTGATTGTACAAGTGATTATTTTTCTATAGCGGCAAGAAAAAAAGTCTATCATCTATCTATCTATCTATCTATCTATCTATCTATCTATCTAATCTATCTATCTATCTATCTATCTATCTATCTGTCTATCTGTCTATCTGTCTGTCTGTCTGTCTGTCTGTCTGTCTGTCTATTTATTGTTTTATCTAACGTTCTGTCTGTTGTTCTATTGATCTATTGTTCTACATGTATCTATCAATCTATTGTTCTGTCTATCTAAAAAAATTATAGTAATACCATGTTATTTATTTATTTACTTTTTTTTTCAAATTTTAATTATATGTAAACACACAAATAGTTGCCTACAGCCACACCTGGTGCAGTATGTTTTCTCTGCATGGTGTAATTGCTCAGAGGGTCTCTGGAAGCTTTCTGATGGATGATGATTCATCAGATAAGGAAAACAGGTTAGAAGTTATGAACCCCATCATTCACAAAGATAACGTCAATATCAACTGCAACACCCATGCACCCACAGACCCCCACACACACATGCAGCTGAGGTGCAATGAAATCCACAAACATCTTGCTGTATTCGAGAACTTCATCGTGCGCTGGATCAGATTAACCTTCTGTGGCCCATAGTTCATTTCTTCGTTGCTCATCTGTTCATTCCACGATTTGATGGCAGGCGACTGACCTCGATAATGTGTAATCATCCATCATTGGCGGCAGATGCCGAGCACACCCCTGTATTAAATAATCAACATATGGTAACAGGATAACTATAATATAATTACCCGTTACAAACACTAATTGCAGTTAATTATCTTACGCTGAGCCTCCAAGGATATGGACACCGTTTGTGGAACAAATACATTTGATATAGGATACATAGAGACAGTCTGATGGATGGATGGACATTGGGGTATGATTGAAATCTATCTATCTATCTATCTATCTATCTATCTATCTATCTATCTATCTATCTATCTATCTATCTATCTATCTATCTATCTATCTATCTATCTATCTATCTATCTATCTATCTATCTATCTATCTTATCTATCTTATCTTATCTGCCTGCCTGTCGGTCGGTCGGTCGGTCGAAAAGAATTAGTTTTTTATTGTACATCTTGAGCTTTTGATGCCTTGTCTCACTTTTAACTAAAGTTTCACACAAACTTTTACCTGAAGTCCTGCCGTAGACAAAAACAAAACAAAACAAAAAACAGTAGGGTATAAATTTATGGTCCATCATATTGTTTATCTGCTACAACATTAAATAACTATGGCTCATCAGTGTCGATCACAATATATCTGTGCATCCCTGACAGATGTTTGCATGTTTTGTCATGGGGTGCTTTTGACACAGATTCATTAAATCCACAAATCAGGCTTGTAGTCTGATGGTCTCTTAAAATAGCTCAATTGATCTGAACAGATTGCACAAGACCGCCAAGAGCAGTTTAACCTGCGATTCTGTATTATTGCTCGACACAAATCACTCAGACTGCTTATGACTGAGGATGAACATGAATTTATAATTTACATCACTTTCACCATAGGGAATTCACAAATTCGTTTACAGTTGGTTTGACACATTAAAAGGGTCATCGGATGCCCATTTTCCACAAGTTGGTTTGATTCTTTAGGGTCTTCATGTAAAGTTTATAACATACTTTGGTAAAAACTTCTTGTAAAACAACACCCTTTTACCTCCTCAAAAACATCTCTGTTCACAGCGACCCGTTTCAGTGCATGTCTCTTTAAATGATAATGAGCAACTGCTTACCCCACCCCTCTCTTCTATGGGTGGTGTTGACACAAGACACATAAAGTTCTGCCATGGCAACCTGCTCGGCAGAAAGTATACAAATGGCTGAGGGTGGAAATGTGCTAATACGAGACAGTCTGTCAGCGGCCGTGGCCGGAGCATGAGGAAAATGGCACTATATTGCTCAGAAAATCCAAATGGCTTGATTATTGAGAGTGTTTAGACTTTTTGAGGATTAAAAAAAAGGAGTGAATTGATTTTTTTCATTGTATGGTGGTTGTGTCCACACACTGCAAAGAAACATTTATATGCAAACACCATATAAAAGGGAATTTTGTATCCGATGACCACTTTAAGGCATACAGATCATCATAGGCATAAAATATGTCAATCAATGTAGTTGTCAAGTCAAGTCAAGTCATCTTCATTTATATAGCGCTTTTAACAATGAATTGTTTCAAAGCAGCTTTACAGAGATAAACATATAATTTAAGGAACAGATATTGTTTTCGCTTTATAGCGGTTCTTGAATAATGTTATTTCCAGCTAAAGTTAATTTTGATTGATTCAACTCGAAATGATCAGACTTTAAACGCGAACCTGTGATTAACGCTGACGGCGTTCAGATGCGCATTAAGAATTGATTCTATAGTTATGTACTTTTGAAAATATGTGCGCAGGTTTGTAATTCCATACAACCCATGCCTAAACAAACTACTTGTCTTGCCTATAAATTTGGTTCAGAATTTTGTTTTATTTTATCACTTCGGGGTACGCGAGCCGGATTTTCAACAACGCTTTATCTGTAGAGTGGGAAAGGGATCCTCCATAGGGAGAGGATAGTTGACACTTCAGCACTGCATTGTCGTCGGGTCCAGGCGGATTTCCTTCGTCAGATCTGGATACGGCCTAGATCCAGCAGGCTGCGGGAAAACCTCTGGATAAACAAAGACACTAATATTAGCGTAGATGCCATTCTTCTTATGATGTAACGAGTACATCAATATTTAAGGGAAGTGTTCCCAGTTCCGGCTGACCTAATCTATGCAGGCTAACATTGAATTATAGAAGTCTATAATGTATTATGTGTATGCTAGGTCAAAGAGATGTGTTTTTAGTCTAGCTTTGAACTGACAGAGTGTGTCTGCTTCCCGGACAATGGTAGGAAGACTGTTCCAAAGTTTTGGTGCTAAATAGGAAAAGGATCTACCGCCAGCAGTCGATTTAGATATTCTAGGTATTATCAACTGGCCGGAATTTTGAGATCGCAATAGACATGAAGGATAATGCGTTAAGAGCTCGCTCAAGTACTGCGGAGCTAAACCATTTAGTGCTTTGTAAGTAATCAACAATATTTTAAAATTTATACAATGTTTAATAGGGAGCCAATGCAGTGTTGACAGCACCGGGCTAATATGGTCATATTTCCTAGTTCTGGTAAGAACTCGAGCTGCTGCGTTTTGAACTAGCTGTAGTTTATTTATTAAGCGTGCAGGGCAACCACCCAGTAGAGTATTACAATAATCTAGCCTTAAGATCATGAACGGATTAACTAATTGTTCCGCATTTCCCAATGAGAGCATATGGCGTATTTTAGATATATTTTTAAGTTGGAAAAATGCAGTTTTACAGATACTAGACACGTGGCTTTCAAAAGAAAGGTTGGTATCAAAGAATACACCCAGGTTCCTAACCGACAACGAAGACTTGACAGAGCAGCCATCATTTGTTAGACAGTATTCTAGGTTATTACGTGTGGAAGTTTTTTGTCCAATAATTAGAATCTCTGTCTTTTCAGAATTTAGTAGTAGGAAATTACTAGTCATCCAATTTTTTATATCAGCTATGCATTCCGTTAATTTTGTGAATTGGTAAGTTTCGTTCACAATCAACAGAATTCTCAGTGGGTGTTTCACTGAGTGGGGCAAATCGGTTTGTTATGGGAATCGGAACGGAAGAGTGGTTCTTTGATCCGCGACTAGAACGATCTCTGACAGTCACCCATCTGCCCTGCTGCACGGGCTCTACTTCAGCCGGAACCGAATCATGTAAAGAGTTCACTATGCTAGGCGCATCCAAAACAGTATGTAAAGATCTAGCATTCTTACCATCCTCAATTAAAGTTTGGATGCGTGTCTCTAGTTCTGAAATCTTCTCCGTCAGCCTGACTGTCTCCTTGCATTTATCACATATAAATCCTATATTGCCATTGGAGAAGGCTATACTAAACATATGACATGTGACACAGGTGACAATAACAGGACAAGAAGACATTACTCACCGTGTTTTTTGAATGATTCTTACTTACCTGGACTTTATGAACTCAAAGGCGCGGGCGCGCGAGAGAAAATAAATAAATAAATGAGCGCACGGGTGGCGCGTTAGCAGGCTAACGTTAGCGAGTTACTAGCGTGCTGTGTCAACAGTAGCGGAAGCTAGAGATGTAAGGTTAATCTGAGATGTTGGGTAAGCTGTATTTAGTAGTATAAACAACTAGATAGTAGATGATGGCTCAAAAACATAAAGGAATACGAGGCTCAGGCGGAGCTTACAGCCTCGAAGCAAACAAACACACAGCAGGCAGCGAGGCAGACAGGAGCAATCGATCAGCGATCAGAGCAATCCCACCAAAGTTGAAATTAGTGTAGTTGATATCGGGTGTTACGACTGAGGACCATGGCTTCAATCAGCACCTCCAAATCCGAGGTCATGGTCCTCAGTCGGAAAGGGGTGGCTTGCCCACTTCAGGTTGGTGGACAGATCCTGCCTCAAGTGGAGGAGTTTAAGTATCTTGGGGTTTTGTTCACGAGTAAGGGAAAGATGGAACGGGAGATTGACAGACGGATCGGTGCAGCTTCTGCAGTAATGCAGTCGATGTACCGGTCTGTCGTGGTGAAGAAGGAGCTGAGCCGCAAGGCGAAGCTCTCGATTTACCGGTCAATCTACGTTCCTACTCTCACCTATGGTCATGAGCTTTGGGTCATGACCGAAAGGACAAGATCCCGGATACAGGCGGCCGAAATGAGCTTTCTCCGCAGGGTGGCTGGGCGATCCCTTAGAGATAGGGTGAGAAGCTCGGTCACTCGGGAGGAGCTCAGAGTAGAGCCGCTGCTCCTCCACATCGAGAGGGGTCAGCTGAGGTGGCTCGGGCATCTGTTCCGGATGCCTCCTGGACGCCTTCCCGGGAAGGTGTTCCGGGCACGTCCCACTGGGAGGAGACCCCGGGGAAGACCTAGGACACTCTGGAGAGACTATGTCTCCCGGCTGGGCTGGGAACGCCTTGGTGTCCCCTCGGAAGAGCTGAGGAAGTGTCTAGGGAGAGGGAAGTCTGGGCATCTCTGCTTAGACTGGTGCCCCTGCGACCTGGCCCCGGATAAGCGGAAGAAGATGGATGGTGTCATGTACTTATTTTTTTTGAAGGAGAACAAATATTTTATTACCTTAGTCCTATATGTAAGACATTGTTCTGCTTGTCTGTGTTTGTGTGTTCCAGATGAATGGGGATTATTCAATGACTGTGTCTGCAGGTTATGCCAGTGGGTGGTGACAAGTGACTGTCTTTATGAGTGAATCATTCATTTGACACCGTTTTGTTTTTTTTGTGTGTGTTTTTTTGTGGTGTTTTTGCCTTTGTTATGACAGGACAGTTAGTTGACAGGAAGCGAAGTTGGAGATTGAGAGGGGGACGAGATCGGGAAAGGTCCACAAGCCGGGACTCGAACTCGGGAGCCTGAAACACAACTGTGCTGACAGACGACACCTTTTTGAAAATTTGGTGGTAGAGGTAGATGAAATGAAAACAAAAGCTTCTAAGCAGTTGTACACACAACATGTTCTTTGCATTCAAAATCTGTTTCAATTAGGGCTGTCAGTTAAACGCGTTATTAACGGCGTTAACGCAAACCCATTTTAACGGCGTCAATTTTTTTATCGCGCGATTAACGGCCTTTTTGGCCTAGCAAACTTTGTAGTTTTTTTCACATGCTGTTACAACAGGACGCGGCATGCACGGCGCTGCGCTATGAAACCCATTCATTTCAATGGCTTGCGACGCGCGAGGATGTTTTGTTGCTTCGTCGACCAAAGCGCAAGCGGATCTAGCTAGACCGGAAACAAAACAACAGGCGCGCCGCACACACTTGTTTGGGCTTGCGAGCCGGCCAAATAGTTGGTTAACGTTACGCTTTGAGTGGATGGCGAGCGCGAGACGCCGAAATGGATGCCAATAAGATTCTGAATGGAAAGTTTACTTTTAAAAAGTTGCCAAATGGTTCCATTGACAAGACCAAAGTGATCTGTGTGTTTTGTCGTTGTGAACTGAGCTATCATCATCGCAGCACGTCCAGTCTGAAATACCACTTGATGGCCAGGCACACACACACACACACACACACACAGCTGATGCGAATTCTCCGCCCCCTTGTCAATATTAGGACCTCGCCAGTATTTCTTTCACCCTTTTATTAATGGACAGTGTTACATTGAGAGATTATTTGCTCCAAGTGCGAATGTTAGTGTGAAATTGAACACGGTATATGTCAATGTTGTTTTCAATAAAAAACATTTGCACAAAGCAAGCTGATCCACTTTTCCATGTTGATAAGAGCATTAAAATGAGAAAAAATAATGGGACAAAAAGAAAATCAAGAGACATTTATAATTGATAAAAATAATTGGGATTAATCACGAGTTAACTATGACATTAATGCGATTAATCACGATTAAATATTTTAATCGTTTGACAGCCCTAGTTTCAATAGATTTGAACTGGCCTAGATTTCAGCATAATAATCAGTGCTTGAAATTACCTTTTTTTATAGCCTGACGTCGTCATACTCAGAGTCTTATACTGCTCCATTGGGCTGTGATTATAGGGTGTGTTTCAACCGAACCAGAAAAGAAAATGCCTCTTTTAAAATGAATGCGCTGTCTACATCTTCTATAACAGTATTCATCCGGAGATGGCGGAACCTACACATCTCAATTTTCCAGCGGCAGCCATTCTTTGTTGTAAACGAATTCAACCCAATCGCTCTTTGGTGACGTGGATGATTACGTTACGGTTGATCATCTGTCCATCATCGTATAAAGCCCGCCCTGACAATTTGATTGGTCCGAACTGCTTTAGTTCGGGCATACTTGCTTCACAACGGATCAAGTCCAGACCAAACTTCCCATCCTCAAATGTTGTGGGCGGGGCTAAGTTCAGCTGGCATCCAGGCTACCTTTTTTACTCACCAGCCACTGTTGCTATAGTGGTTTTCCAAAGTTACTAACCACTCAGCATTTTCACTGGCCACAATTTTGACATCGATACCATGGGCAAAAACTACCATATAGATATTTTAAATATTATCTCATAATTTGGCAGCAGGTATATTAGGCTGTTGTAACTTTAAGACCTGATGCATTTTGACCATTTTTACATTATTTTGTGTGTTTTGCTGTTTAAGCACAAACATAAAAACTGCTAATAAAAAATAACTCAATTAAGTACTGATAGGCGGCTTTATCTTCGCGCACTTTGGGTGTGAGCACAAAATCTGCGGGAATGAGTAAAATGATGCCCAATACATGCAATCCCACACCGGAATTCAAGCCCTGTAACACCAACAGTATTCATCCGGAGCAAATGAAATGAGTGAGTAAGAGGAGGCGAGTTTGTGTATCAACTCGCTGTCTGAGAGATGAGAGAGCGAGAAAGTGCAGCTGGTATCGTGTATCTATTCTGCGGAAAATGAGTATTGGAAGTGTTTCAGATATTTCAGTATAGATATGTATCGAAAAATCAATATTTTTGACAACACTACTTTGCACTTAGTTTATTATTTCAGAGGCCTTTTTAAAAGACTACAATTGAAAAATGTAGATATATTATATATAAAATTCAACCCGCCAAGTAGCTAGTAGGAGTAACAGTGTTACACGCCACTGCTGAAGTTCACCAGCATTTGGCGACTTAGTGGGTGTTAATTTCAAGACCTGCTAATAATGACACTTCACTGAATGGCAAATTTCATTTTAAAAAGACAAAATACTGTATTTAAATATTTTTCCCCACACAGAATTTAGTATTTTATTTTGATACATTTCAACTGAGGATTTTGTATTTTACATTTTCATGTATTTATGCCCATCTCTGATTGTATGCAACAGAAATCTGCTGCTAGCTTCATTTTATTTCATTGTAGCAACTTGTGCTGTCTCTTTCTGTCTCTCAGGTAATATACGCATGCCAGTTATTGTTTAAGCTCCATGGTAACGTTATTTTCCGTTCTGACAGAGACACAGAAAACTGGCGATGTGACATCACCACTGAGCATGATCTGCTTGACTCTCAGGTAACACAACATGTCAGTCTGGCATCTGAGACGTTTCCAAAATTCAGGGTTTAAAAACAACATATCTCTGTCATGCATACCTATGCAACTGACAGTCGCCATTCAGACACAGCATCCCTGGCGAGGACACAGACACACATCCGTAGAGCTGAGTTTGACAGTTTGAAGAGCTTCTTCACAGAGAAAGAGAGAGCAGAAAGAAATGATAAAGAGGTGTGTTGTGAGTTGATAGCAGTGGTGGAAGTCTAGTTATTTTACTCGAGTTGCACATTTAAGGATTTGTGACTAGCTTGACTAAATGAAGAAAATGACTTGGACTAATGACTCAGGACTCTACTTGGACTTGTAAATGACTCAATGTTATGAAAATAAAATAGTTTGCAAAATGATAGTCACAGAACCACTAGCACCGCTCATTAGAGTCTACAAATTGCACAAACATGCAGAAGGTTGCCATTTATCGAGTTTCTTTTTCACCAACAATATCTGTATGTTTAACAAAATTAAATGTAAGACTTTTTAAATTCTCCAAATGAAAAAGTGTGACCCATTAGTAACATTAAACCTTTGGTTCTTGTATGCACGAGTTGATCAATAATTTCATTTGGTTTGAGAGTGAATAACTACTAAATATCACTCTGTTCATTATACAAAGTTATCACTACTTAAGATTTACATTAAACTGCTGGAGTTACGAATTGCTTTTATGCTACCTTGTGTCCTTTTTTGACCTGGAATGAGTTGAACCTGATTGACTTTTATGTACGATTTTATATGATAGAAGAAGATAGAAGATGTATGATAGAAGATTTGTTTAATAATTTATGCTATTATGCTCACCAAAACTACATTTTTAAAATAAAAATACAGTAAAAACAGTAAAATTGTAACCAATTAGAATTTAAAATGTTTTCTGTTTTAATACATTTAAAAATGTAATTCATTCCTGTGATGGCATGTATTTAATAATATCTATATACAGTATATATATATAAACAAGTCTGTACTGTGACTTTTGATCATTTTGATACATCCTTTTTTTATTATTATTCTGGATTTCTTTGCATGAGTACTTTAAAAATTTTCCCTAATCTGAAGGGTTAATATCAATTTTTTCTGTGATATACTGCTTCCTTGTAACAGTTATCTATAACTGATAGAATCAATTTTAGAGGTAGATGCATGTAAATACAGCATGTACTGTATATGTAAATATATTTTTATTCTCAGATATTTATAATTCATAAATCAGAAAGTTAATTTCCAGGAGGGAAATAAGTAATATAAGGCACTTTTTTTTGTACCGTGACATTACTTGATTCTTAGCAGGACAGATTGCTCAAGGTGAGCCTCTGACTTGATATTTGCGTGAACTGCAGATTCAAGACTTGCATATGGTTTAGTCATAAACACATCCACAACTTTTTCCAGCTATATACTGTAAATGTACAGCAGTTTGGACACCATGTTGTGAGTACAGAGATGCTATGCATGTTTTCACATCACTGTTTACATAACAATAAATCTTCCATAGAACAACAAATACACAAGCTCTTCTTTCTGTGGTGCCTGTTCAGTGTGTGTGTGTGTGTGTGTGTGTCTGTGTTAATGGTGGGTGGATGAGCGATGGCTTTGTTTCATAGTGTATTATGTTGTTGTTGTGTGTGTGTGTTAAGAATGTAAGCAAGGTAAAAACTCTTCTGTATCTTCTCAGTGTCAAATGATTTTGCTGCTCTGAAAATACACCATTGCTAAAATAATAATCTATTGTTGTGTGGCATGATAAATATTTACTCCAAATCTGTGAATTTGAGAGGCGGCTAATTAGTTGTAAGTGATCTAGTGGCTACAGATGGGATGGTTAAATCTCAGCATACAGTGTGTGTGTGTGTGTGTGCTTTTGTTTTTGTGATATATGAGGACACAAATGTGTATAATGACATGCATATGTATTACAACTTACACGTGATATATGAGGACATTGCATGAGTCCTCATATTTCAAATAGCTTAAAAAACATAAAAAACAATGTGTTTTTTTTATGTAAAAATGCAGCATGTCTCCTGTGATGGGTAGGTTTAGGGATAGGGGCAGTGTAGGGGGATAGAATATACAGTTTGTCCAGTATAAAAGTCATTACGCCTATGGAATGTCCTCATATATCACATGTGTGTGTGTGTGTGTGTGTGTGTGTGTGTGTGTGTGTGTGTTTTTGTGTGGTGATGGTGGGCGGACGAGCACTTGTTTTGTTTCATGCTGTGTGGGTTGAAAGTGTCTGAGAAAAGGAAAAATACAAATATCCTATCCTATTGTGTCTGTGTGTGCTTGTGTGTGTCTCAATAGCTCTTTTCCTAATTCTAGTGAGCTGCCTACCTAGAGCATTTAAGCATCATAGAAGTTCCTGACAAGAAGTACCTGTGGTACAATTTTTTTTTTTTTTGAAATAAATAAATTGTCTTCATCACCAACATAATAAACACACACACACACACCACACACACACACACACACACACACACACACACACACACACACACAGTTGTGGTCAGAATTATTGGCAACCCTGGTAAATATGATCAAAGATGGCTGTAAAATATCTCTGCAGTATATTCCCATTAATATTTACAATGCTTATCACACCAGGGTGACTAGGAACATGAAATTGTCTAGCTATGACTTCTTGTTTCACAGGAGTATAAATATGAGGAAACAAAAAGGCCAAATTCCCTTAATCATCCATCACAATGAGTAAAACCAAAGAATATAGTTCTGATGTGCAGCAAAAGATTGTTGAGCTTCACAAAATAGAAAGTGGCTGTAAGAAAATAGCTAAAGAATTGAAAATCTTGAACATCAGGACAAAAATTAAGAAGTTCCAATCAACTAAAGATGTTATGAATCTGCCAGGAAGAGGATGTGTGTCTATTATTGTCTTAATGCACGGCGAGGATGAGAGTTTTGAGTGGCCAAAGACTCTCTAAGGATCACAGATGGAGAATTGCAGCGATTACTTGAGTCTTGGGGGTCAGAAAACCTAAAAAAATATATCAAACATCCCCTACATCACCACATGTTGTTTGGGAAGGTTTCAAGAAAAATCCTCCTCGCTCCACCAAAAATAAACTCCAGCATATTCAGTTGTCAGACATAACTGGAACTTCAAAAGGGACTGGATTATATGGTCAGATGAAACAAAAAAAGGTATTTTTGGCAGTAAACCCACCAGATGTGTTTGGTGCAAATAGGGTTAAAAAGTACCCCATACCCACTGTTAAATATACCGCTGGATATTTAATGTTGTGGGCCAATTATTTTGCTGTAGGTCCTGGACATCTTGTTCAGATACATGGTATAATGGATTCTAGCAAATACCAACAGATAAAAAATCAAAACCTGACGGCCTCAGCTAAATCTTATCATGGGCCGTAGTTGGATCTTCTATCAGGACTACAATCCAATACAAATGTCAACATCAACACAAAAATGTGTCACTGAGCACAAAATGAAGCATCTGCCATGACCGGCCCAGTCCCCTGACCTGAACCCTATAGAAAATGAGTGGGCTGAAATGAAGGGAGAAGAAGCACCAACATGGATCTGGGAATCTGCAGGATCTGGAGAGATTCTGTATGAAGGAATGGTCTCTGATCTCTTGTCAGGTATTCTCCAAACTCATTAGGCATTATAAGAAAAAAACTCATTGCTATTATCTTGGAAAAAGGAGTTTGAAAAAAGTATTTAATAAAAGGGTGCCAATAATTATGGCCAACCTGTTTTGGAGAAAAGCATTTATTTCATAATGTGATTTAAATTATTTTACTTCAATAAAAGATTAGAGTTTTGCAATTTTTTTTAATGAAAGATTAAAAGGATTAACAATGCATATTTATTTTTACAGCCATCTTGGATCATATTTCAATCGTATGCCAATAATTCAACACATTCTCATCCTTTGGCGTCATATAGGTGACGCCATATGACATTTCGTCGAAATCTTACGCACATGGCATCCTTTAGCGTCAATATAACACGCACTGTTATGGGTAGGTTTAGGTCTGGGGTAGGGTTATGGTTATGACGCCTTGGGATCTGCGTCTCATATTGACACTAAAGGATGCCATGTGCGTAAGATTTCGACGAAATGTCACAAGCGTCACATGTATGACGCCTTGGGATGAGAACGGGCTGAATAATTCCGACCACAACTGTACAGATTTTTGCATTGCAGCATTAGTGCTTTGTGTTTTCAAAAAAATAGAAAGCCAGTATTCAAAATGGCTTAGAGTAATACTTTTAGCAATAGTGATTTTTAACTTACCCAGCAGAAAACAGCATATGCCAGTACTGCAGCAGGTGTTGTGCAGCACCGTTAGTATACTCTTCAACATGTGACACTTTCAAAACTGCCATTTAAAAATAAAAATCATTACAAAAAAAGTGTTCAAGAAGACAATATACGCTAAAACTTCATTTTGAAGATTTGACTGAACGGCTCACCATAGGCAGCGCTATTTCTGTGGTTCGTAGCCTACAGTTTCTTTAGTGTTCCAGATATATCACTTATTAGATATATTTTCGGATAGGATGTTACTTTAAAAGGTAGTAGAAACTTAGAACGCAAGGCAGATCATGCGGTTTTGGAATAATCTAGAATAAGGCTAATATCTAGGCTAATACTTGTAGGCTAATATCTACAAGTGTGTGTTTGTGCTTAGTGAGTGTGACTCAATAGAAGCACTGCAATCTCTCTATCTTGCTTTCTTTTTCTCTCTGTTGACGACAGAACACCCCCCTGTAACCCTACTGGATTACCTCACCACTTGATGCCATGTGGCGACCTAATTGCTATAGCAACGGCATGTTGCCACAGTGTGTTAGGGTATTTGAGGAGTCAGGCGGCTCTTGGAGATGTGACAGGCTCCTCGCAGCACAGAAATGCTCTGACGCAGAGGGTGAGGTTTTTACACAACACACTGACAAGAGGAGCTGTCTGTGAATAGCACTTTGTGACATCCAGCTAACCGCTTCTAACACTTTTAACATGCAATAACCATAAACAGTTCCTGCTGGAGGAAGGTTCCAGAAGGTGGTGGAATATTCCTATAGGTAAACCTGGTATTAACATTAATATCACCTGCCAATTACACACTGAGACATTTCTCAAAATACCATCTTTTATGTTTCACAGAACAGTGTTATTTTAGTATCACTGTTTAATGTCATCGTAGTTTATATATATATATATATTATAATTTCAAATTAATTTTAAAGTTGTAGTCATTTCGTTTTTGTCATTTTTATCCATTTTTTAAATGTCTATTATAATTTTTACATTTTTATCTTACATTTTTAGTTTCGGCTATTTTATTAACTTAAACTCAATGTTTAACTAAATATATACAATGACATGAGGTTGAGTAAATGCGTGAGATATCCTTTTAATGAACAGACTCTATTCCAAGCTCCCATATCAATAGGTTTTGGAACAGAGTAAATGTTAATATCAAGTGTAAACGGGCTGCTACTGGTCATACAAAATAGGAATAGCATCTTAGTTCTGAAAACCAACCAAACCAATGAATCTGGGATGCACCAAAAGCTCTAGTGTGAAAGCACCCTCACTGACTCTCCACAGACAAAAAGAAAGCTAGAGAAGGGCCAGCTGTGTGAACTTTGTGAGTCAGAATGCTAGGAAGCGCAGAGGGACTTAATTCTTAACCATAGGGAGGAGAATGTGAACTGTAAATCCTTTTGGGCTTCTCTCTCATCTCTTCCATCTTCCATCCGTCCATCCATCCTTCTTTTGATTCCAAGCACATCTACATTCATTCTCACTCCTCCATTCTGTCTTTTCTGTCTCTCTCTCTACCTCTTTCTCCTCTGTCTGCATGATGATGATGTTTTTTCCTCCTTTTCTCCTGCTTGGCTTGCCTCCTGCCTCCCTCTCAATCGCCCCAGACAGCAAACCCCACACGTCTTTGATTCTGCGCTTGAAAAATGAAGATGGTGAACTTCAAAGAGAATGTTCTTCTGCTGATGTGTACCAGCCCACTCAACCTCTCTCCCGTCATTTTATCTGCCCGATCTTTCTCTCTCTCTCACTCACTCTTTCCATCTTTCTTTGTGTGTTTGTCTCTGTTCTGTGTGTGAAACTAGCGCTACCCGCCCTCTCTTGCTCTGCCTTTCATATATACACATGCACATATATGTACTGTACTTACAAAAAGTACAGTGGCGGTATAGAGATAGTATCAGATGGTAATACCATGTTATTTTGATATATACTGTACCATGTAGGTTTTGTGGCACTATTTTTTCCTTGTCGTTTTTTTCCTTCCCATTATTTTAGCATCCAACTCTGACTGAACTGCCTTAATAGCAGGAAGTTGTCTGTTTGATTCGTGTGAAAATTAATGTGTTGATGTGTGAGGTTCACTTTGATATATATATACACGTATTTGTGATCACAAAAGTATTAAGATAGAAAACAGTCATTTTCAAATTGTAATAGTATTTAAAAAAAGTTTCTCTCTCTCTTATTTTGCGTATGTATGTGTATATGTCATCAACAAATGCACGGTCTGCTGGTATTGCAAAATAACCCCCTTCATGATAATATAAGACCACTCTTTTTCAAGTGTGGGTCCTTATTTTGCGTCTCTACATTATTTCTTATGTATTTGTTATGCGCTGATTATGTATAATGTAATTGTGCTGTTGTACCTATAAGTTCATATCTTCTCTGTTTGGCGTCATCAAATTCTCTGCATCTTTTCCTCCCTCAACGTGTAGCTACCGTTTGCTCTCTCCCTCTGAGAGTTTGTCTTTAAATGTGTTTGTGCATAGCCACAGATAAGTGTGGCATAATCCCATCTATACTTGCCACGCCAACCTGAGCATGCTGAGCACTTTTACAGTTTATTTTTACCTGCCTCTCTCTCCATTCAGCTGTCAGTCAAAGCCGAGCTCTCAGCGACGCTGACAGAAGACGCTCGACTCCCGCCTCATTCTCCCAGTCGCAATCAAGACACACACTGTCTCTAATTACAGAGCCTGTAAACCTGTCATTTCAGAACCACAGTGTGACACAGATACGCGGCGGATGTCGTAAACTCTTACAGTACTAGTCAGTAAGAAACAGCTAGGAGAAAAAAGCGAAGCAGGTTACCTCTAAAGTTGACGTGAAGCAGAAAGTCCCGGTAGAGTTTCCTGCCATCGAGACTGCGCATGGCATCGCACAAGCGCGTGGTGTTGGCGCAAAGAGTACGTTGCATGCGGTGCAAGGCGTGCGCCATGGCGTACACGGCGTTTACGACAAACATAATCTTTGATTCTGGCTCAAAATTTGAGCTGTCCACAGCCAATTCTGGGTCACAAGGTGGCTTCTGGGTTACCGCCCCTGCTGCCGAAACCCAACCCAATGAACACTGAAACTTTTGCTCCCAGAAGTCTTTGAACCATGGGTTGCGATGATTATTAAGGGGTGTAAGGGTCTGGAAGTAGCGGTTGAAATCTGGTAAAGGATGAGCCGCTAACTCCAGCGTGATCGCCCCATCCGCCGTGAATTCGTTCCCTTTGACGATGCTCTCTTGCGCCCCCCAGCCGTCGCTTGCTACCCAGAGAAAAGATGCATTGAGGCGGCCGGCAGCCGCGATGAGTTCTCGAGCATCGTCACTACGCAGAAAAAGCACGGCCACACGGGCTGTGGGCTTCTGTAGGAGCTGACGAACCACTGCCTCGTAAGAAGACCGTTTCGCGCTTGATCGCCCCACTTTTTCCGAAGTAGCGATGCAGATGTTTCTCAAACGGGCTTGCTGCTCAAAGGCTTCGATCCCTGTCTCTCCGTAGTCACCCTCGGAGGCAACAGTGGAAACGTAGGTCCAGTTGAAGGCACGCAGGATCTCCGCCATGGCCTTGGCCTGGTAGAAGTCTGGAGGGACGGTGCGTGCGAAATAGTCGTAGCGGGTTTTGTCGCTGAGTTTGGCACTGGTACTGGCGTAGCTGATCTGAGGGATCTGAAATAGCCGGAGCAAGTTGGCAACCTGGGAGAAACACACACACAAAAATACAGCATTGCATTACAAACCCTTTCGATCAATAAGTCAGCACCTTATGAATTAATTATCCAAAGTCTATGATGCATAAAATATTCTTTTTTTTTGTCATTTGATTGGATCAAGCCACATTAGCCCAATTAAGAGGATGCAGACAGTCTCAGCAGGGCTGAGCATCTTGGAAATGTTTTTCTTTGGTGAGACTCAGCTTGTCTCTTCCATATCACACACCCCATTCTAAATGTGCCGAAATGCACAGGATAATGTCTCCTTTCCTGCATAACACTGACACTGGCATGATTCAAATCTTTACGTCAAAGCTAGAACATCAGTTGCAGTTCAGTCCTGCTGTATGCAATGATTTTATTTGTGTGTGTTTTGGGATGCTAACAGATATGTTCAACATTTGAACGTAATGAATATTTGCTAAATGCTCAAAAAAAGAGCTGTCATTTTGTTGATTTTCAGGTGTAAGTAGAGGTTAAAATCAACATGAAATCCATATTGATTAATAAATGACATTTTATGTCAGCATGATTAAAACATTCTTAATGCATGTTTTTGATCTTATTTTGAACAATTCATCAGGGCATTTTATTCCAACCAAAAAAAAAATGTTTTAGTAATCTCAAATCAAATTGTAATAACTTCCTTTTCCTGACACAAATTTCCTTCATTGCTGACATCACTGAGTCCATGTGTGCTATTGGATAATCTGTAACCAGGAGACAACTAGCTATTTAGGTATTGTTTTTTAGCAAACTTGCATTTCTGTCCGTCTTCAGTCTGGTATGTAACACCCATTTTACCTAATGAATAGGTTATTCAATGAGAAAAAATAGGGCAGGACTTGATTCTACGGCACTCGGAAATACACAACCATTTAATAGTTAGGAGTCTGTAAGATTTTTAAATGTTTTTGAAGACTCATCAAGGCTGCATTTATTCAAAAAATCAGTAAAAGTAATATTGTGAAATATTATTACAATTTAAAATAACTGTTTTATATTTGAATATATTTTAAAATGTAATTTATTCCTTTGATGGCAAAGCTGAATTTTCAGCATCATTACTCCAGTCTTCAGTGTCACATGATCCTTCAGAAATCATTCTAATATGCTGATTTGCTGTGAAAGAAACATTTCTCATTATTATCAATGTTTAAAACAGTTGTGCTGCATTAACGCTATTTTCGAACTGAATGTGTTATTTTCGCATTAACTTGGCCTAAATTCAACACGAGAGATTTTCTTCACACACAGTACAAGTTGCAGTCTGACACGTTTTTCCGAACCCTTTTGATTGACGGGATATAATCAGCCCTGACCATTGGCTGTTTTTAAACAATCGGCCGATACGATAGCTATAACCGATTATTGGCCCCGATAATATTTTGTTGTATGAATATCGGAACATGCAATATATCAAAAGAAAGAACAGAGCCTCTGCTTTTAAAGCTTTATGCATTATTGTTTTAACCAGCACTTGAATTTAGGTTATTTTCATAAAAAAGCTACATTTTAAACAAAAAGCTGAGAAAATCGTGTTTTTTCAGAGACTACAATGTGCATAGCCAATGCTTTTATCGCTTGTTTCTGCTTCTATTTTTTTGCATGTGTTGTGATGTGCTTCTGACCTCTCTTTCAGAAGATACGCATTTGCACCGCCCACCGTATAACAGTGAAAATATGGAAAGTCGAAAAATTCCTTTAATGGTGGGAATGCGCTGTCTCATAAATGACAGAAAAATCTGTCAATGGTGGAGAAAGAGTTAATGAGAAGAAAAGAAACCAAATATCTCAGGATGTAAAGAAAAAGCAATGTCAGAACTTTGTTTACTGGGAGGAATCCCCCAAAAAGAATAAAAAATTTACACTGTTTTTTCAGTTTATTGGAAAGTAACCCTATTTTATCCCTTTGAACTCTAAAAAATAATGTAACTTAAAAGAATATGGAGGAATAAGGAAGTGTACACAGAATCTCAAGAGAGAGTCTGCCAGAGTGAGGGAGGCGGGATGTCAAACTACAGCCAGTGTCGTGAGAAAAAAACAATGCCCAGTCGTTGGCGATGAAAGGAGAGCAATGGATAACAATGGTTATATAAAGAGAGACCACTGTGAGGTCACAATTCTCCTAGCTCTTTGCCAGAAACAGAGCAATATCGCTAAATAAAACTGCAGGGAGATGGGGGAAAAAGAGTGACAGAGAACAAGAAAAAAAGAGAGAGAGAGGGAACAAGAAGAAAGGAGGGTTAGACAGATTACGGATTTTGGAACTGATAGAGGAAGTCAGCTTTTGCTGAGCCACAAATGGCGAGAGGGTTATGCAAAATTATGCAAATTCCCATGGCTCTGTCACCAGTGATACTAGAAAGCAACAACGCACAACACACACAATAGCATAGCTGCAGTGCTAATCCGTGCACGTACATGAGGAAAGGAAAGAGCAAACTGGATTTACAGGGGCGAAGAATGGAAACGGGGGTGGCGCAGAGTTTTATTTGAGGGCGGCCCTTTAAATAATGGATTGGGTTCTTTACAGTTGGTCAGGGAAAAGAGCTGTGTTGTTTTGCCAAGTGGGTTTCTGGAGGGTAAAGAACAAATTTGTGATTCACAAAGCCGAACCCGCAAATAATTCAGTAAAAGTAATGAATTCATCCAAACTTTACACAAATAAAAGAGGTTTATTTAGGTGACTGTACTCAAAAAGTGAACTTGAAGATCTTAAGGGAGGTTTATGCTACAAAGACTGGATTTTCAGCTTCTTGTTCAATTAAAATAAGCTAATTAAACATTTTGTTGCTATCATTTTAAACTTATAAAATAGAAATGTATTTCATCCATTTGTTTTGGGACTATATGGAAAGCAATATAAATAATTTTTAGATACAAATTTTGAAAATGATTTAATTCTATTTCAATTCAATTTAATATAAAAAATAGGGTTGTATTTATTGTTAAATTCCATAATGTATTTATTCAAGGAACAATTTATTATGTTTAATTCATTCAAGTACACTTTTAAGATTTTCAATTGTATAGTAAAATTCCATCAAATTGAATTGAATAATCCTTACATATTATTCATGTTATGGATTAAGAAGAATTTTAAATGAGTATAAATCTTAATGGAACAACGGAATGGACCATTTAGTTTATGTGATTTGTATTCATAAAAAAAAAGAAAAGAAAATATGTTTAAATTTATGAATTAATTATGAATGAGTTGAATCTTGTATAACTGCTCATTACTATCATTAAAGTAATGTAAAACATTGAACTGTAAAAGGTTCAACCAGGGGCTCAGGTAAAGTTATAAAATCCGTGATAGGTGCTCTTGGGGTAGGGAAAAGATCCAAAGATCCAAAGAAACGAAAAGCAGGTCCCAGGCACTTAGTCAAGTTTTCAATGAGGAGAAGGATAAAGTTAAAAAGGCTTTTTGTAAAATTGTTTAGGTAGAAATTATGTCGAAATATAGTATATAATATTTGTAATACCTTGTTAAAATAGGCTGATGCATGTGGTCTGATAAGCATGTGCAAATACGTTCCAACAAATCATTGTTTTGGTTTAGTTAAATCTAGTAAAGCTTTTCTCATTACCTCATTCATTATTTTTAACTTTTTGTGTATTCTTCATGACTATTTTAGATCAAATTGACTGGTTCTAACCTGTATAGAGACGCTGCTAAAAGATCCCCCAATGACACCAGTTATGGCCAGCGGACTGTCTTCCTGAAGTGCGTAGGAACCATCGGGACAGATGAACTCTGTATCATCCACTTTTGTAAGCGAGGCCCTGACGAACTCCAGCGCCTGTTCCAGAGCGTAGGTGTCCCTCGAGCACGTGTCCAAGATGTGGACGCCCAAAGCCACGCCCGGCAGCAGACCTACGTCCTGGTTGATCTGATCTATGGCAAAGAGCATTGCCTCAAGCCGCTGGATGCCACGGTCTTCGTTGATCCGGCCACATTCATCCATGCCCATGCCCTTCTCATGGATGGGGAAGAGCCCTCCCAGAACCAGGTCCCCATCAATCTTAATTTCTCTGCGGGGAGTGTCTCCGCTGGAAAGCAGGATCTCGGCACCCAGCATCACCAGGAGCAGAGCACGGACCGCGGACCACATCATTTAAGGGAAGAAGATTGAGGAGGTGTTACGGTCAGGTGGGGAGATAGAGGGTGAAAGGTGGGCGTCAAGGAACTGACAGAGGCATGAAGGGGCAGCAGGGAGCTCTGTCTGGTTACTCATGGAGATCCACAGCACTAGGTTCAGCCTTTGAACTGCTGACAAACAGACAGAGAGAAGGAGACACTATAAGGCAAGGAGAAAGCGTTGAAATGTGAGAAATCATTTTTGATATTTTGTTTAGTGAAAGCACATAAACTGGACCAGACTGAAAACTACAGGCTGTTCCTTGCCTAATTTGAGCTAAAGAAGCTAAATGTTTTTTTTTCAGATGTAAGTGACATGTAAGCATGACAATTTTTTTTTTGAGTTTTTAGTTATTTATTTATTTGGATTTTTGGGTGTTTTTACTACAAAAATTACACAAAATCATATACCTCAAATGTGAATTTTGAAGAAATCCATGGGTCAAAAATGCTAACTTTCTTCCAGGTTTTTGGACTACCTGAACAGCTCTACCTGTATGGAAAATATCTACCTGAGACTCAGACTTTAACGTTAGACATTTCAGGGCTCTCCTGTGCTTTACAGGGTCAGTTACAGTAGTTCTCTGTAATCACAGTGTTCTGTTCTTAGAGTTGAAAGAAGATTGTCTGCAAAACCAACTTGCCAAATACATAACAGGCGCGCTTGCACAAACGAACCTCAACAAATTCACCCAACGCCAACTCCTCCTCACTTTCCGTATACCCTTATGAACAGATTTGTCAAAACAGATTCTCAAGAATGGAAAACACATGAGAAACATAAAGCAGAAGCTCAGACGTTGAGCTGCAACTGTTGAGCTGATTGAAGAAAAAAAAAACATTCTGTCCACTGATAGTGCTGATTATTATTTAATTATTTAAATTGGAATGGTAATTATTTAAATTGGTATAACTTTTTTTTAACCCTTGATTCACTAAAGGAATTATGCTACTCAGCTAACGTTAACATTCTCAAAACTTTTTTAATGAATTACACGATCAATATAAATAATACATACACAGGTCTCTTTTGAACAGATTTCCAAATAGTATTTTTATAATTACACTCAAATAATATATTTGCTGCTTGTTTAATTTACTTTATTAAAATGACCTAAAGCAACACAATTATTTAACATTACTCCATTAAACTGTGCGTAATAATTTTATGACATTTAAGACCAGCGCAGATAGTGCCTGGTTCTGAATTTGTGAGTTGTCAGTAAATACAATTTAAACACAATAAAATAAAAACACAGCGCTATGGTGAATTTGGATGAGAAAAACCTGATTGGGTGAGAAACTGTTGTAATGCAACAGTTAATGGATGCATTACCCCCCCCCCCCCCCCCCCCCCCCCCCCCCCCAAGTTAATGGAGCTCAGATAACAAAAATATAAAATCATAATTAAATCCTGCACCTGCAACTTGTAGAAAATGCTACAAATATAGCCGCCCAATAAATAGCTTCTCAGAGAGCAAAGCGGAAAGCACTAATTGTCAAATCTGATGCCGGGTATGTGGCTCTCTCCATTTGAAGTAAAGTTCTGAAACCGTGCAAAAGGCAGCCTTGATATCTAAGCCTGGGTTTTGATCTTAGGGCTTGGGGAAAAAAAACGTCCCTAATCTGATTTCCTCTTCCACGTTTCCTTGCAGATGGGTGGGCGAGTGCAGGCGGCGGTGGCTGCGATGGGGGGCAGATTTATGAGGTGTGCGAGATGGCTTGCTGGGTTTCCACGGCTCTGGCAGCTACACAAAGCCTCACAGCCTGGCCAGGAGATGGCTAAAAGGCTGGATAACACTCAACTGCAATGATGCTATCTCCACCGTGCAATGCAACACAAAGCAAAACACGCAGGCCTCTGGCAGCTTCACACTAACGGCAGCTTTCCTCATTATCTTCTTCCACCGTGATTCAGTCTGCCAGCCAAACAGCAACAATGGTGCTCTCGCTGGGCAAAAGATACGCTGCCGCCACCGGTTTAAACCGTCTCCACTTGCTTGAGTTCCTCCTCTCTCTCCTGAGAGGTCAGTGGGAGATCTGGAGGGCCGGAGGAGAGGGGAGGGTGAGTGCTTTCTGCTTTGATGACAGACTCTTGGACTCTTTAGAAGTGGACTGGTGTTGTTTTAGCACACTGAGTCTCTGTGGCCACACCGGGTGAGAGGAAATTCAGGCCGCTTCCCCCCCTCACACCCTCACAACACCCTCACAAACTGAGTGAGAATGCGAGGAGAATGTGTGAGCGGCCCTGTCAGACATCATCCACTAGTTGAAATGTGGCGAATGGCATGCACTGTGTATCCAGGAGGCTTGCACTTTCTATCCATCCATCCATCCATCCCGTAAACCCTTGACTTTAAAGGTTTTAAAGTTGTTAAAAAGTTTAAACAAGGTTTTGTCGTGTACATTTAAAGTTTGTCAAACTTTTCTAGTTAAATATTACAGTTGAATCTCTTTGCATTTTAATTTAACTTTCTTAGATTCATTAAGAATTGTAATCTAAAAAGCATTCTCAGTTCAATTCTGTATGGCGAATGAGAAAATAAGGAGGTCTCTTTCTATGTTGTGATAATTTCATATTTAAAATGTTGAGGAAATAATGGGGATTTAAAAAGAAAAACTCAATCAAATGGAACAAAGATGCTTGAAGTCATGCACGATTCATCAGTGCACATTATTTCAAAGAAAAACATCAGAATGTAATAACTTTCTCTGCCTCTGAAAAGACATGGCTTTTTGTTTGACGCCAGTCTTTTTTTCAGCCTCTTTTCTCCGACCACCTGTCATATAGAGAGCAGTTTTCATGTTCCAATCAATTCCCGATGGATAAAAGTCCAGCATTATTATCTTGCTGGATATCCTGCGTCTCTCAGAAATGTAGGTATGGGTTGAAAACATTATTTTGAGATGATTTTAAACATGACACACATTCAATATATTGTTAAAAATTAGAGCACAAAAATGTAACCATGATTAAATATTTCTCTGTAAACATGTCTGTCTTAAATGTTAAATCAGTGGAAAAATAATAACCAGCTGTATGTTATTGTACACAAAGGGAGCTCCTGTGCATAATTTGTGCTAATGAATTATTTACATTCTCTGCTAAGCTGGATTCTAATTTTAAGAACAGGTGTTGGCATGTAAAAAAAGTTCTCAGAGTAGGCAATTATGCATTTCATAACCATCTGAATTTTAAAGAGGAAATCTTAGAGTTTTGCTCATTAAAAACCAAATTGTATATAGTGCATCACTTGAGTCATTTTCTCATGAGTGCCGTAACTCAGTAAAGAGGCAGAAAAAGTGAACCACAAAAAAATATGCGGTCAAACTCATCCTTGAACATATTAAAATTAGTCATGAAATTCATCTAGATGCTCAATATCAAACAGTTCTGATTTGGACATATTTCCCCCGAGTGCATTAACTTCTCGGCAGTGGGAAGTCGCAGGCATTTTCGTTCCTTCCCTCAAACACCTACTGTAGCCTATCTTTAAGCAGTTCCTCTTGGCTAATCATGTTAATTAGTTAAAAAGAGGTAGGACAGAAGAGTGGTGCGGGGCGTTTTTTTGGGTGCAGAGAGGCTCGGGATTTAATTGGATTTTGCTCGCAGGCAGTTCCTTAACAGCATGCTTAAATCAAACAGTCAGCTCGAAAAAATCAATTCCAAATTCCTGTGCCAAAAAAAGGAATGGAAAAAATACTAACGTTATCCTTTTTTCATAACAATGCTTGTCTTCATCCGTGAAAACTATGAAATTTGTTTTGCTTGCTTCAAGAGACACAAAGAATATAGTGAGTGTGTTGCAACATGTTTTAAAGAAGAACTCTTTTGTTGTGGTGCAATTATGTGGAAATAGTCTTTATTGGAGAGAGTCTGGATCCTCCTGGGACAACATACTTTCTATTAAATTGCATACTTGTACTTGTATAAGAATTCAGAAATAATAGCAGGGCTCAACAGTAAGAACGACCCGGGCGTTTCAGACCGGTTGACAGAACTGTCACTTGCCAGTGCTGCGTTATCACTGTGTTTTAAGTTTGTTGATCATGTGCATGTGTTTTTATGCCTTTCAAACTTAATCGTTTGCTTTTCTGTGATGTACTGTAGCATTGTTTCTGTAAATTAAATGTCACCAAAAACATTATGTAGTTGGCTTACACAGATGAGGCATTGTTGAAATTGTGAGAATGATTTATGGTACCATGGATAGTGGAAGATAGTTAGAATGGGTTGAAAATGATAAAGTATATTGTAAGCCATTGTTTTCCAGGAAAGCTGTGTTTATAAATATAGAAATGTAATGATCACTTGCTAAGAGTTATTTTAACCCTCTGTGTGGTCTGAGGGGGGTTTGGGGCCCTGGAGATGTTTTTACATGGCCTGACATTATTTTGTGCTTAATGAGCTCAGATGGGAAATATTGTATCTCTCGTTGATTTCATACAGATTACATAATCAGAGAATAATTGTTGCTCTTTCATTTAAAAGTAGACATTTCTAGCTTTCTATAGACAAGTTTCTCATGTCTGTGTGGCAACTATTCGCTGAGTGTTGGTTCTTTTTCGTGACATGTTTCAGAAAGAATTTCACAGAGACTGAGATGACAGAAAGTTTGTTACCTTTCGAGGGAACTCGCGATGCGTCATCGACGCCTTGGGAACGCCCCCAGCGTGAATGCGTCTGAGCATCAATGTCAACTAGTCCAATGGAAAGAATGAGCGTCACGGGCGGGTGACGTCATGACCAGGAAGGCATAAGAGCACATCCGGTGAAACGCGGCATTAGCTTCTGTGTCTCAGCAAGCGATCTGTGTCATTTTGTCTCTGTCTATTTACTGTTGTCTGTTGCGGAAAAGCTATGGAAGCGAAACAAGTGTACAAACAGTGTGCTTCTCCCTGCCCGCGTTATTTAATGGGTGGGGACACACACGAGCTTTGTGTCATTTGTTTGGGAGTGGAGCATGCGGTCTCAGCCTTTGAGGGGGCTGAGTGTCAACATTGTGAAATGTTACCGCTTCGCATGCTCCGCTCTCGCCTGTCACTCTTTGATGTTGAGAGCGGGCAGGCTCGCGATCCTCAGGGATCAGGACCCACGTCTGCCGAGGCAGCGCGGAGAATGCATTCCTGGGGATCGCAAAAGGATCTTTCGGAGGGGGTGGAGACGGGTCCGAGGGCCTTTTCTCCTTCCTTACCCGAGAGATCCAGCGCTCCCCCCCCGGTTTGGAGAGTGAAAGCACACACATGGGGGAAAGGGATTCACAATTTATTTCCCCAGCATATGATGAGCTGGTGGATGTTATGTCGCGGGCTGTAGAAAAATTAAAGATTGAATGGCCATCTGATAAGAGGGGCGCTCGTCCTAAAAGTAAATTAGATGAACGCTTTTTATCTTCTACTGCTTCATCTCCACCACGAGGTCTTCCATTTTTTCCTGATCTTCACAATGAGATTTCGAAATCATGGAATAAACCATACTCATCACGACTTTTCAGCCCTCAAGTTAATATTTATTCGAGAATTAGAGGGCTGAAAGAGTATGGTTATGAGGCGATGCCCCAGGCGGAACAGAATTTAGCCAGCTATCTTTCCCCTGGTCCCGCATCGTCTCTGAGAGCCTCGGCTTTGCCCACTAGACCACTCAAAGCCACTTCGGTGTTAGTGGGCAAAGCTTATACGGCAGCAGGTCAAGCTGGAGCATGTCTGCATACTATGGCAGTGCTTCAGGCTTATCAAGCTGACCTGCTGGGGGATCTGGATAGTAGTGAGGGAGTCAGTCATGACGATATTCGAGAACTTCGTCGGGCTACCGATCTTTCTCTCAGGGCTACTAAGGATACCGCCAGAGCAATTGGGCGGTCTATGGCAGCCTTGGTAGCTACTGAGAGACATTTATGGTTAAATCTTTCTGAGATTAAAGAAAAAGATCGTGCTTTTTTGTTAGATGCTCCGCTTGAACCTTCTGGTCTCTTTGGTGACGCAGTCCACACGGTCGTCGAGAGATTTCAGGAGTCAAAAAAGCAAGCGGACGCTTTCAAAAAGTTTATCCCTCGCTGTGTCCAGCCCCCTGGGGCTGCTGGGCGTGAGCAGCCCCAGCCATCAAGCTCATCATATCGTGTGCATCAGAAAGAGAGTGTGGTCTCGTGCACCTCCACGTGGAAACTGGAGACAGACGCAACCCTCTCAACCAAAGTCTTCTAAGTCGAAGCCGGATCTGAGGACCGTACTTCAGGCGAAGAAGACTTCGGCTCAAAAAAAAAAAGGTCCTGATGTTCATGCATCAGGCCTGTGAGGACAGCCCCGACCGAAATAGAGTGGTGTACACCTCATTATACGGTGCCCATTCCATTTCGGGGTCCTCACGAGACCGTTCTGCCAACCCTGCCACCCTCGGTGCTTCAGGGCGCAGGGGTCTCCAGCGAGTCGCTGATGCTATGCTGCGGCACAGCATCGGTTTCGCGCCCTCTGAGGGGGGCTTTAGAGCGGCCAGTTCAGGTAGTTCCTGCCATTATGTTTCAGGCTCCGGAATTGGCTGTCTCGATAACACCAGAGACCAGCCTCGAGAGGCTGGTTCCCTTAGTAAATTTTCTGGCAGCGTGGAAGCTTCTGCCGAATATTTCTCATTGGGTCCTGCAGATGGTAGAGAAAGGATACAGAATCCAGTTTGGTTCTTGTCCTCCTCGTTACAACGGGGTGCTGCCCACAGTGGTGCATCCCGAGCAGGCTCTGGTAATGGAGCAAGAGGTAAAGGCCCTGTTAGCAAAGGAAGCTATAGAACAGGTGTACTCACCCGACAGAGAGTCGGGTTTTTAGAGCCGTTATTTCATTGTTCCAAAAAAGGATGGGGGGTTGCGTCCCATTTTAGATCTTCGTCTGTTAAATCGTTCAGTACAGAAACTCAAGTTCAAGATGCTGACGCTCAAACAGATCGTGACTCAAATCAGATCCGAGGACTGGTTTGTCACGATAGATCTGAAGGACGCTTACTTCCATATCTCCATCCTCCCTCAGCACAGGAAGTTCCTAAGGTTTTCTTTCGGGGGCAAAGAATACCAATATCGGGTTCTTCCTTTCGGCCTAGCTTTATCACCCCGCACGTTCACGAAATGCGTGGATGCAGCTCTAGCCCCTCTCAAGCTTCAGGGCATACGTATCCTGAACTACATCGACGACTGGCTGATTCTAGCGGAATCAGAGCAGTTGGCGGTTCGGCACCGAGGTGTCGTTCTCGCTCATATGCAGATGTTGGGGTTGAGGCTCAATACCAAGAAGAGTGTGCTTTCTCCAGTACAGAGAACCACTTTCCTTGGTATGGTATGGGATTCAGTGACGATGCGGGCCACTCTATCGCCCATTCGTGTAGCTGCTATTCTGACAGCCACCAAAGAGCTAAAGCTAGGCCAGTCACGCACTGTGAAACAGTTCGAGAGACTGTTGGGTCTTTTGGCGGCAGCGTCCAACGTGATACCTTTTGGCCTGCTGTACATGAGACCTTTGCAGTGGTGGCTAAGGACCAGAGGGTTCTCTCCGAGGGGAAACCCACTTCGTATGATCAAGGTCACGCGGCGGTGCCTTCGTGCCTTAATTATATGGAGGAAACATTGGTTCTTAACCCAGGGTCCGGTATTGGGAGCTATTTGCCATCGTGTTACTATTTCGACAGATGCTTCCCTCACCGGCTGTGGAGCGGTAATGGAAGGCCGCTCGGTTCAGGGTCTGTGGAAAAGTCATAATCTTTCGTGGCACATCAATTGCCTGGAGATGATGGCTGTCTTCAATGCGTTGAGACAGTTCCTCCCAGACCTGAGGGGCCATCATGTGCTTGTACGAACAGACAACATATCAGTGGTCTCTTATCTGAACCGTCAGGGGGGTCTGCAGTCGCGTCCGCTTTGCAAACTGGCGCACCAGATCCTCCTGTGGTCTCTGGGGAAGGTACTCTCCCTGAGGGCAGTGTGTATTCCTGGGGACCAGAATATTGGGGCAGACATCCTGTTGAGGCAGGAGCTGAGGCCAGGGGACTGGAGACTCCACCCCGAGGCGGTGGAGAAAATTTGGGAGTTTTACGGCCAAGCAGAGGTGGATCTGTTTGCGTCTCAGCACACGACGCACTGTCCACTTTGGTTCTCCCTTACTCACCCAGCCCCCCTGGGGCTGGATGCTATGGTGCAGACGTGGCCGAGGCTACGTCTGTACGCATTTCCCCCTGTTGCTCTGCTCCCAGGAGTTCTGGAACGAGTCCGCCAGTACGGAATAAGTCTACTGCTTGTAGCACCACGCTGGCCGAGTCGGATCTGGTTTGCGGACCTGATCCATCTCTTAGACGGTCCTCCCATGGAGATCTCGATCAGGAGAGACCTTCTGTCTCAGGCCGAGGGCACAATATTTCACCCTCGACCAGAGATTTGGAACCTGTGGGTTTGGCCTCTGAGGGGGCCCAACTCATAGAGAGTGGTCTCTCAGCTGAGGCTGCTGAGACCATTCTAAGCTCCAGAGCTCCAGCTACTAGGAAACTTTATGCGCTTAAGTGGAGAATTTTTTCTGTATGGTGTCACCGACATCAGTGGGATCCAGTTAACTGTTCTGTGAACACAGTACTCGAGTTCCTGCAGGAGAGCTTTACGTCAGGTCTATGTCCTTCCACGCTCAAGGTCTACGTGGCGGCCATTGCGGCTTACCACGCCCTGGTGGGGGGTACATCATTCGGTCGAGACCCCCTGATTACACGTTTCCTTCGTGGCACATTGAGGCTGAAGCCTGCAACTCGCACTAAGGTGCCAGCTTGGGATCTTGCTATAGTACTAGAAGGCCTGTCTAGGGCTCCGCTCGAGCCCTTAGATTTGGTTTCAGAGAAATTTCTTACCCTCAAGACTCTCTTTCTGCTAGCTATTTCTTCCCTTAAGAGAGTTGGAGACCTTCAGGCCCTTTCGGTTTCCCCCACCTGCCTTGAGTTTGCACCGGGGATGGTCAAGGCATTCTTATATCCGAAACAGGGATACGTCCCTAAGGTGTCGACCTTGATTTTGAGGCCTATTGTGCTGCAGGCTTTCTGTCCTCCTCCTTTTACATCTGCGGACCAGGAAAGGCTGAACCTCTTGTGTCCAGTGCGAGCACTGGATACTTATGTTCATCGGACATCTTCAATGAGGAAGTCCGACCAGTTATTTATTTGCTTTGGATCACCTAAGAAGGGTCTTCCTGCTTCTAAACAGACGGTTAGTAAGTGGATAGTCGAGGCTATTTCACTTGCATACGAGTACTCTGACCATCCGTGTCCCTTGGTGGTCAGAGCTCACTCTACGAGGGGTATGGCGGCCTCTAAAGCCTTGTTAGGTGGGGTTTCTCTCCAAGACGTTTGTGATGCGGCAGGCTGGTCCTCACCGCTCACGTTCGTCAGGTTTTACAGTTTGGACCTGGATGCTGCCCCAGGTTCTCAGGTGCTTAGTGTTTAGCTACGACAGTCTGACACTCGGGTACTTGGAATTCTGGCGTTTTGGGCATTCTCGTTCCCAAGGCGTCGATGACGCATCGCGAGTTCCCTCGAAAGGGAACGTCTCAGGTTACGACTGTAACCATAGTTCCCTGAGATAGGGAACGAGATGATGCGTCACCCTGCCATACTTCCTGCATCCCTGTGATCGGCTTGCTTCGACTTTTGGAAGCTAATGCTGCGTTTCACCGGATGTGCTCTTATGCCTTCCTGGTCATGACGTCACCCGCCCGTGAAGCTCATTCTTTACATTGGACTAGTTGACATTGATGCTCAGACGCATTCACGCTGGGGGCGTTCCCAAGGCGTCGATGACGCATCGTCTCGTTCCCTATCCCAGGGAACTATGGTTACAGTCGTAACCTGAGACGTTTTCTTTATTTTACAAAAGCACAAAGTTTTGTTGTTATTAAGAGTGTATACTAATACAATAGACCCTTTGATGTATTACTCTTATCTGCATGACCAATAATGACATAGTATTTAAGTTTTTTTTTCGCTCTTAACAGGAAAAAAAATTCCAAAAAGAGTCGACGTACCTGCATGTAACTTTCCTTTTTTTTTTGATACCTAGAATGTCAAGAATTTAAAGCTGAACCAACAAGACGACTTTCCCATTTTTAGAATAAAATATTTTGCACATTCATACCATTTTACTGCAGCAAAATGAGAGCTCATGATTGGCTGAGACATTTGACATCTTCCAATCATTCAGAACTCGCATTTGTAATGTTGTAATATGCACCAGAGGCTTTGATGACTCGTCCTTTCTGTGAGTAACTCCTCTGATGATGAAACGCACCAAAAGAGGCACCGGAGAGTCTTAACCAGCATGCCAATCGATTCATCTGCCAATCAGCAAAGCAGATCAAGGGAGGACATTACACTGCGCACTACATTAAGCTAGCGCATGGTTTTAGAAATGAAGAGGAAGACAAATTATGCATGGAGGACGTATCACCACTCACTGATGTGTCTGATACCAGATACAGCTCATTAAGAACCTCTGTTGTCATCTAAATCTCTTTAAAGTCACCGTGTGTTGATCTAGTTGAGGTCATGTACAATTCATCTGTTAGGTCTGTTGTTTTTAGAAAAGATCTGGGTTGATACTGAATTGTCACTGTTAAGCCCAAAATATACTTTGGCCGTCCACTGTCCGTGTGAGGTCATTTTAGTCATCAGGAAGGTGCACGGACATCCACACACCCCGTCCGTGTGCAGCCCAAATTTGTGACCGCGTGGACGGTGCGCATACAACAGTGCATGTGTGAGTGACTTGAGCGCTTGAAGACAAAATCCACTAAATATTGCGCACGCACCGAACGCGTCTTTCCGTGCTCACGGCCAAAGAAGTATAACTGAAATGAACGCGAGACAGAGTAGAATGCAGAAATTGAAGGTAACCTTAAGACTTTACGGCAGACACTTGACTTCAGGCTCACCTTTGACCTGTAATAGGGTGAGTGGTGCTTGCTCGTGCAAAATCTTGCTGCTACAGTGTTAGGGTTTTCTGGGTGGTTGCCAAGGCATTGCTATGCAGTTGTTGAGGTGTTCAGAGTCAGTGAATTTGGCAGACATTTTATTCTCAAAACGACATTATTATATTTTCATAACGTTAGTACTGCCTAATTATCCACACACACATTGGATTTGGCACAGGCGACAGTGCAACCCACTGAGCTACTGTGTCGCCCTTCTCAAAGCAATGCTATGGTGTTAAGTGGTTGTTAGGTTGTTGCTATGCAGTTGCTGAGGTATTCTAAATCATGTTTAGCTTGTTGCTATGGTGTTGTCTGTTATTGCTACAACATAGTTGGTGGTTCCTAGGGTGTCATGGGTGGTTGCTAGGACGTTGCTATGCAGTTGCAAATATTTTGTGATTACATGACTGCTAGCACTTTAGTAACTAATGGACTACCAATCATATAGACACCAGAATGTCATAGAGACTGTTGACTGTTGCTAGGGTGTTGCTATGCAGTTACTAATGTGTTCTGAGTCATTTTGAGCACATTGCTAAATGCTATGATGTCGATATGTTAGTAGGTGGTTGCTAGTGTGTTGCTATGCAGTTGCTAATGTGTTGTGAGATTTTTGTTTTGCCAAATGTATTTATTGAAATGTTTGTCAAGTTAAAAAAAATACAAAATGTAAACAAAAAACTAAAATATTATCCAAATATTACATTATATTATCCACAATTTTTGTCATTTTAGCATGTTGCTATGTAGTTGCTATGGTTTTATTATGAAAATTGCTATATGCCATTAGTACGGTAGGTGGTTGCTATGTGCTGGGTAGCTGTATTTTGCTTGCGTCTGAATAACTGTTTGGGAAGACTTTAAAATGTGTGAGTCAACAGTCTCTATGATATTCTGGTGTCTACAAATGGTCTATAATTTTTTTTTCACCTGTTTTATCATTCTCCAAGCAAAAGTCTGAGCGGTAAACCATGTAAGACGAGTTACACACAGAGGTTTAATAATTATGGTTAGGTTAAATTTGTTTGTGTTCTATGTCTCTGCATGTATGTTATGACAGTTTCTGTAGGAATGCATTCCCACTATTGAAGCGAATCGCTAAGTAGGACTGAAAGATCCACTTGAGTTCTTCATAGAGGGGGGTGGTACTAAGCTTGAAACCTGGCACCACAACACACTCACATGCCCGATGGACCATGACCATCAACCCCCCCCAAAAGGAAGTAACTATTCAGAGCCAGAGAGCTCTTCATTTGTTTCCCATGCTTTAACACAATCTCTGTTGTGTTTAGGATGTTTGTAGCTTAATGGTTCTGGTCTGCTTATTAAAAGACTGTAGGTTCAATCTCAAATCACTTGAAGATGCTGCATGAATTGTTCTGCAGAAAGGTCTCTGAAATGTATTGTAAATTGGTTGAGTTTTGTATAGTGCTAATTATTTGTTCATACAGCAGACATGAATGATACCTCAAATTGTGCAGCTTGTTGAGCACAAGTGTGCTTTTCACGATATGAGGGTGATTAATGACAGAAATTAAATTTTTGGGTGAAATAACCCTTTAATGAGTGAATGAAGCTTAACTAAACATTATCTCGCCTCCTGTTCAACAATCACATCAAGCTTTGTGCTCCTTTACTTTTAAAAAATATGAAACTGTTTCAGCTTTCAAATTGTGTCATTTTTATCAAGAAATGTAAAGAATAAATACTGTAGTGTGTCGTCATTGGGCGATCACGTGACTGCTGTGATGGCATTCACCTGTGGAAGGACACAAAGGGGATTTTAAAAGAGAGGTGTGGGGCAAGCGAGAGACTCTATGGGGTGGTGACCTGTGCAGAGCGTCTTGGCTGTCTCTCGGGGACAATAGGTCCTCCGGAGATGAAGATAGCTAGGTAGTTAGCTGCCTTGGGGGTGAGAGAGGATAGTTAGAGGGGGGGGGGGGAATTATTAAAGTGTCACCAATTACCTTGGAAGACTGTTTGACTGTCACCCACATTCCACTGAGACTCAGAAAAGTAGACTGCTATGACGCGAATATCAAACGGACTCGAAGGAACTGGAGCTGTAAACATCGCCCGGCGTGCAGTTTGGTGGCGGCTGTGAATACGGAGGTTGCCTGCACTAACTACCCTATATGGATGGGTCTTCTTCACCCTGAGGGAGGGAAGTGCTTTTAATTTATTCCTGTATGCATGAACTGTTGTGAGTGTGTAACGAATAGCGGACAGGGAGGGAGGTCGGGGAATTGAGACCGGAGAGTTCCGCCCTATACTTGTTCACCGTGTGCCTATGGATTGGGGTGTCCGGTTGAGTTTAAAGCACTGTGTGACGTGTTAAGCGTGAAACTTACTGTGTGTAGATGACTTGTGCCTTGCAGATCTTTTCGTGTGTCTGTTCTCTCATTCCTCGCTCTACTGGTACCCGTGATCAAGAGTCTTATTTATTTGAAATAAAGAGTAAACCCTTTGCTGATTCAACTGACTGGCTGTTAAGAGTTTTGACCACCGTAGGGCTGTTCATGAGGTTTATTACACTGGTGGCAGCGGTGAGATCAGCGTTGAGTGCGGTGATTTATATTAAATCTCATTGAACTGTTTTTGATAGCCTACGGTTTGTCAAAATGTTAGAGCCACAGGAGGCGGCCAGCGGTAATGCCGTGCCGGCGGCAGGCGCTGGAGCTCCCAGGGAGATAAATGCTGCGCCTCGTCCTGTTTTTATGCCCGAAACATTTACGTGTATGGGGCGTGAGTGGTCTGATTGGGCAGAGCAGTTTGAAAAGGCTGCGGAGATTAATGGTTGGGATGATGGATTAAAGCTAAAATTTATGTCTTTGTTATTGTCAGGTCGTGCGCGGGATATTTACTGTGGCTTGCCAGATGAGGCTCGGCGAAATTTTGGTCAATTAAAGGCAGCAATGGGTAGATGTTTAGAACCTTGTGAAAGCACCGATTGGAATCGGGTGAGTTTTTCCTCGCGCAAGAGGCAGCCAAACGAAACCGTGCGAGAGTTTGGAAATGCTTTGAGGCGTTTAATTTCAAAGGCATATCCGTCAGTAGATAATACCACGAGGGATTTACTGGCTCGAGATCATTTCGTTGCCCATATAGGTTGTGCAGATACGCGTATTCATTTGCGTAGTATGAAACCAGGCACTTTGGAGGGGGCTATTAATTTGGCGTCCGAGCTGGAAGTAATTAGGAGTTTGGAACGTAATAGTGCTCTTCCAAATGCAAAAGTTTGTGGGGTGGTAAGTGATAGTGTTGGGCCAGCTAGAGATGGGCAAATGCAAGCTTTAATGGGCATGATGGAAGGGCTTCGGCAAGAAGTAAAGACTTTGCAGAGTACTGTAAAAAAATTACAAGATCAAGTGACAATGAATTCGTTTTCTCTGCCTAGTTATCAGACTGACTATGCTATAAATTGACGAGATACAAGGACTTTAAAAACTGATAGTGTGCGAACGGACCCGCAAAACCGAGAGAATACTGAAGCTTGTTGGGAATGTGGGTATACACTCGTCATTTTAAAAGAGATTGCCCATATGTGTCGGGAAACGGGAGGGGGCGGGCCCGGTAGACCAGGAGCCCGCCCCTCTCTCTGTTGCGTCTATGTCTGGGGGAGCATTTCAGTCTCAGCCGGAAACAGGTGGAGTTTATGTGCTTGGTAAAGTTGGGGGGGGGGGGGGGGGGTGGAGACCCGCTTATTGGTAGATACAGGAGCACAAGTATCGATTGTACCCAAACAGTTTTGGCTGGAGGCAACCGGTGGAGGGGATGATTTGGTAGAGTATAAGGGTAGATTGAAGGTTGCTAACGGAGATCGAATGGAAGTTTTGGGCCAATGGAAAACCACTTGCCAATTTGATTCTCTGACAGTAGTGGTTGATTTTGTAGTGGCAGATATTAGCCCCGGGGAAGTGTTATTGGGGAGTGATTTTCTAGTCAAATTTGGTGCAAAACTAGATTTGAAGGAACTATGCTGCTACTTGATGGGAAAAAAAATGTCTGTACAATTGCAAACCGATTTTTTAGCCCCTTCCATGCCAGTTGTAGTTCGCGGTGATACCAGGATACCACCACGCAGTGAAGTGATAATTTTGGGGTCAATGGAGGGAGCGCCCCCAGGAAAAATAGTAGGTATGCTAGATCCTGGTTCTTCTCTGTCTCGCTATTGTGATGTTTTAGTGGCACGTGTGGTGTGTGCAGTCACAGCTGGTGTTATGCCAGTTCGTGTTATTAATGTAACTAAAGAAGCTCATACTTTGCATGGTGGAATGAAAATTGGGGTGTTGTCTACAAATGTAGAGGTGGGGGAAGGGGCAGAGGAAGTAGATGAGGGGTGTGATGGTAAGATCAGGTGGTCTGGTGATACTCTGATTTCTTATTTTGGGTTAGACTCCAGAGGGTTTAAAGTAGAGCAAATGCAGGCTGTTCGTCAAGTGTTAGAGCGTCAAAGCCAACTTTTCAGTACGGGGGACACCGATTTGGGTAGGACGCATCTTTTTCGCCATCAGATTGATACAGGAACTGCTAAACCTATTAAAATGGCACCTCGTCGGGTTCCGCTTCATTTAAAACAAGAAGTGACCGATCATATAAAGCAAATGTTGGATAACGGTATTATTCAGCCTTCTTGTAGTCCTTGGGCAGCTCCAGTAGTACCAGTGAGGAAAAAAGATGGTAGTTTGCGTTTCTGTATCGATTATAGGAAATTAAATGAGGTGACACAGAAAGATGCCTATCCGCTTCCAAGGATAGATGATGCATTGGATAGTCTGGCAAACGCTTGTTGGTTTTCGACCCTCGACCTGGCCAGTGGTTACTGGCAGGTTGAGGTGGGCCCGAAAGATAAACCCAAAACTGCTTTCACTACACGTCAAGGCCTTTTTGAATTTAATGTTCTTAGTTATGGCCTGTGTAACTCCCCTTCCACTTTCCAAAGGCTGATGGATTTGGTTCTGGCAGACCTTCAGTGGACTACGTGCTTAGTATACCTTGATGATATCATTGTTTTTGGTAAAACATTTCAGGAACATCTGGGTCGCTTGGAGCAAGTCTTTACGAACCTGTGTGAGGCCAATTTGAAGGTGAAACCCTCCAAGTGCAATTTATTTTCAAAACAGGTATCCTATTTGGGGCATATAATCTCAGCAGAGGGCGTTAAGGCTGACCCTTCTAAAGTTGAGGCGGTGAGGGGGTGGCCGGTTCCTAGGAATCAGACAGAGGTTCGTAGTTTTTTGGGACTGGCCTCTTACTACCGTCGCTTTATGAAGAGTTTTGCTGAGATTGCTAGGCCTTTGCACCAATTGACGGAAAAGGGTAAGAAATTTCACTGGGAAGAAGATTGTGAAAAAGCTTTTTTAACACTCAAGTCTGGTCTTATATCAGCTCCAGTTTTGGCTTATCCGGACCCCTTGAAACAATTTATCTTGGATACTGATGCTTCAGATGTTGGGATAGGTGCTGTACTATCCCAGGTGGAGGGGGGGATGGAACGGGTGGTGGCCTATGCAAGTCGATCCCTTACAAAACAAGAGCGCAAGTATGCCACCACCAAAAAGGAATTGTTGAGTATGGTGACATTTACGAAACATTTCAAGCATTACCTTTTAGGGGCAGAGTTTGTGTTGCGTACCGATCACAGTTCCCTGCGGTGGTTGCATAATTTTCAAGGGATTGAAGGACAGTTGGCCCGCTGGCTAGAACAGTTAGCAAGTTTCCAATATAGGATTGTGCATAGGTCAGGGAAACAGCATACTAACGCGGATGCTTTATCGAGATTGCCGGGCCTGAGTGTAATTTCTGGTCAGGTGTCAGACCAGGTTGGGGGTGTGGTGATTGGGGAAACCTGTCCGGTGAGGGTGGTACAGGTTGCTAAGACGAGTGTAGGGCCACCATCTAGAGAAAAGTTGGAAGATGATATGGTTAGGTTGCAGAGGGAGGATGGTGAGTTGGGGCAAATGTTTCAGTTGCTCAATAAGCCATTAGAGGAGCATGGGGAGGTAAAAAAACTACCCTGAACTGCAGAAATTTGTAAGAGTATGGGATCAGCTTCAGATACAGGACCAGTTATTGGTGCGACGGCCTCCACGAAATTCTGATGCAGCTGATAAAGTACAGGTGGTACTTCCAAAGTGTTTGGTTCCGAAAGTGTTAGCCATGTTGCATAATGTGGTTACAGGTGGCCATCTGGGGGTGCAAAAGCTACAAGGAAAAGTTAAAGATCGGTTCTATTGGCCAGGGTGGTTTGCCGATGTGAGGAGGTGGTGTAGGGAGTGCTCGGACTGCGGCTCACGGAAGCTACCAGCTCGAACCCCACAGGCCCCGATGTGTCCTTCGGTCACGTCTCGCCCTTACGAGCGGGTGGCTTTGGATATTTTGGGTCCACTTCCTGAAACCATTGATAAAAATCGTTATATTTTGGTTGTGGGAGACTATTTTTCTAAGTGGACAGAAGCTTTTGCTTTGCCAAATCAGGAAGCACGATCAGTTGCTAAAGTGGTAGTGGAGGAGTGGGTTTGCTGTTATGGTGTCCCTCGCAGCCTTCATTCCGATCAAGGCAGGAATTTTGAATCTACTATGTTTCAGGAACTTTGCAGATTATTGGAGATTAACAAAACGCGTACGTCCCCCTATCACCCTCAGTCGGATGGGCTCATTGAGCGTTTTAATAGGACCTTGCTTTCTATGCTATCCATTTTTGTGGATAAGAATCAACAGAATTGGGATTCTTTATTACCATATGTGATGATGGCGTATCGTAGTAGCGTCCATGCCACTACTGGCTTTACCCCCCATAAAGTTGTGTTTGGGAGGGAGATGGTATTACCGGTGGATCTTATATTGAATGTGAACTTGGAAGAGGCTTTTGAGTCTCCAAGTGAATATGTGCAACGTATGTCAGGAATTTTGTCCACTGTTGTTGGGGCAGTAAAGCAACATCAGTTGCAGGCTTCTTCCCAGCAGAAAAAATACTTTGATTTTCGGGCTCAGGTACAGTATTACTCAGTGGGGGAACTGGTCTGGGTTCGAAAAAAGGGGTTTGCTTCAAATTGCAGAGAAGTTACATGGGCCCCTTTAAAGTAATGGAGCGAGTGTCGGATGTGTTGTACCAGTTACAGTCAGTTGATGGTGGGGCTACTAGAGTTGTGCATTACAATCGTTTAAAACCATATGTTTCCCGATCTGTTTCAGAGAGTCTGGAGGGAAACGATGAGGCTGTACAACCACCATTGCGGCGACTGGCCGAACCATCGACCCCTCAACGTGTGCCTCCGGTTGTGGCTGAGGGACTACCATCTGTAGAGGGAAAATCCTGCTCGGTGGGAATAAAGGAGGGAAATTTTCAACAGAGCTCATCAGTGCCTTTAGCGCGGTCAAAGTTGGAGCATAGCCCGGGGCTAGCGGTGGAGCCTCTGTATGATGGGGGAGGCTCTGCGCAGAACATCCTGACGCCTGCAGAGACGGTTCGACCTCCACGACAGAGGAAGTTACCGGTTTGGGCTAAGGATTATCACCTTGACTCGAGGACGAGTCCTCCTGGATTAGAGGTGGAATAGTGTAGTGTCGTCATTGGGCGATCACGTGACTGCTGTGATGGCATTCACCTGTGGAAGGACACAAAGGGGATTTTAAAAGAGAGGTGTGGGGCAAGTGAGAGACTCTCTGGGGTGGTGACCTGTGCAGAGCGTCTTGGCTGTCTCTCGGGGACAATAGGTCCTCCGGAGATGAAGATAGCTAGGTAGTTAGCTGCCTTGGGGGTGAGAGAGGATAGTTAGAGGGGGAGAATTATTAAAGTGTCACCAATTACCTTGGAAGACTGTTTGACTGTCACCCACATTCCACTGAGACTCAGAAAAGTAGACTGCTATGACGCGAACATCAAACGGACTCGAAGGAACTGGAGCTGTAAACATCGCCCGGCGTGCAGTTTGGTGGCGGCTGTGAATACGGAGGTTGCCTGCACTAACTACCCTATATGGATGGGTCTTCTTCACCCTGAGGGAGGGAAGTGCTTTTAATTTATTCCTGTATGCATGAACTGTTGTGAGTGTGTAACGAATAGCGGGCCAGGGAGGGAGGTCGGGGAATTGAGACCGGAGAGTTCCGCCCTATACTTGTTCACCGTGTGCCTATGGATTGGGGTGTCCTGTTGAGTTTAAAGCACTGTGTGACGTGTTAAGCGTGAAACTTACTGTGTGTAGATGACTTGTGCCTTGCAGATCTTTTCGTGTGTCTGTTCTCTCATTCCTCGCTCTACTGGTACCCGAGATCAAGAGTCTTATTTATTTGAAATAAAGAGTAAACCCTTTGCTGATTCAACTGACTGGCTGTTGAGAGTTTTTGACCACCGTAGGGCTGTTCATGAGGTTTATTACAATACCGTTTTGGCGCTTCTTGATGTGTCGTGATGGATCGCATCAGTTCAAGCGACAACCGGGCGCACGTGCACATATGGTAACTTCCACTTTACTTGTAGCCTATAGCACGAAATACACATCAATGAACATCAGAACAGAAGGTATGTTGAAAGATAAAGTAGGCTAAAACTTACTAACTGAAATGTATCATCTCTCATGTATTCATGTTTCAACTGCGGAAAGACATTAAAACAGCTTATAAAAACGTCATACTGCTACATTTACCTCAGGAAAGCCATTCAGTGTCAGTTAGTTAGCTAAACTCTAGAGAGCAGCATTTGTGTACTATAGATTCATGTATATGTTCACTATATTTACTATATATTCATTATTTACCTGTTAAGGTAATGTATGTTTGCGCAAATCTATCTGTCATTAAAACATATTGACACCACTTAAATTTTTATATTTTAACGAATAGAACAAAACAAAAAACACATGGAAGATTGATATAAAAACTGCCTTATGTGCAAATTTGTGTAGGCTACAACTTTGAGTGCTGAATATTAAATCAAATATATATTATATGTATACAGTACTAAAACATTTTAATACATATCAAGTGAATTTAGTTTGGGCTCTGTTATTTTTAATATCGGAGGAATGCAAACGAGAGGGTTCCCTGTAGTTTATAGCTAACTTTATAGTAAAAGAGATTTTTTTACCCTTAATAAATATTGACACATTTTATTTTACTTAAAGTTTGCAAATGATTTTTTTCCAAATTAATCTATATGAATGATGAAATCTGTCTCAAAAATGCATGCATTCCTTAATGCTGGATTGAAACAATCTGTATTGTATAAAGCGCTATAAATAAAGGTAACTTGACTTATACAAATGTTCTATTCAAATTGTAAAATTCCAGTTTAATATGTTGATTGTTTTGATGACACATAGTATTTATATTATATTATATTGCTGAATCCTTTTGTTTGATGCCATAGGGGAGGGACACAATTAAATATTAAAAGTGCTCTTCTAACAGCTGTAAGGCCACTGATCCATAAACCCGACACTGAGGTATAGCCGGGAAAAACGCCAAACGCAGCAAATCCAGAGGGCCTTGCACGGGGAAGAGTCCTGCAAGACAGAGTGACCTACACAACGTGTTTTATTAAGACTTTCACATGATCTGAAAGCAAACCACATTTTCTGAGATACAAAATGGTTTTGAGTGAGTTTTCTATTAATCACATTCTATGGATTAAGATATTCAGAGAAGCCGGAGAGAGCAGAGAGATAAAGTGTATGTCAGGATGTTGTGACTCAGCGGGGAAAGTGGCGACTTAGACAAGCGCTGTCAGGAACCATAGACTGAAGCTGATAAAACACATAATTTATTTAGACACATACACAAACAAAAATTAGATCAATCTTCTGAAACAATCATCAGTAGACTCCTAAAAAAGTAGTTAGTTTCGTTTTGGGCTACATGCCCAAACTTTTTCCAGTCAAACTGTGATCTCTCCTGCCAAGCCGTCGCTGTCAGTAATTACTATCATTAGAAAGTCTTCATTCCAGTCTAGGAGAGATGTGTGTTACGCTATGTTTAACATCTCGTTTCAGATGTAGTCTGCTTCAGTCACTCAACATGCGCTGAAAGGGAATTTTAAGGCAAATTCCGAATCCCCTGTTCATCGCTACCCCAAAACTGAACTATATGCTGTATGTACTAGGGCTTTTCCAGTAAATAAGCTGTAACACATTAGTTAAGGGTCCATTTCTAACCATTAACTAGTTGCTTATTAGCATTAGGATATTGGCAGTTTATTAATACTTATAAAGCACATTTTAATGCCTTATTATGCATGACCTACCTTACTAACTATTAATAAGCAGTAATTAGAAGTTTACTAAGGCAAAAGTCATAGTTAATAGTTAGTTAATAGTGAAAATTGGACCCTAATCTAAAGTGTGACCAAATGAGCTATACTGGGTGAATCTTATGGTTTTTTAATCTTAAATACTTTGCAATAAAAATTATTTATTGATTCACTTATTTTAAATAAACTAATTTATCCTTTTGTGTTTCACAGAAGAAAGAAGACCAGGTGAGGGTGAGTAAATAATCACAGTATTTTCACATTTTAATGGTACTAAAAATAAGATTACATTTCTTTTTACAAGAATATGTACTGCTTTTCTTGTTTTGAAATGTGATCTGGACATTTCAGGATTGGAAAATGACAAGAGCCACCTTCGCAACTCAGGATGCTCATATAAGTGCCACAGCGCAATGTATTGGCGCAGGTGTTCATTGGTCATGTAAGTATATTTCCAGGATATAATTCTAGGACATAATATTGCATCCATACACCTCCATGAGTTGACCATAAATATCAGCTAGTGTTGTGCTGCAGCATATCTTGACTCTGCATATCCTAGTCTTTTCGTTTCCATTGTTTTAGCCTTCTTGAAATTTACTGTACTGCACCAGAAAGGATTCTGACATTATTTACTGTACAATCCAGAGAACCTTGATCTGGTGCTATTTAGAACTATTTTAATTTCCTTGATGTTGTTACAAACTCACAACCATGAATTCAAAAACAGACATTTTAAATAATAAATAATACATAATGTATTGGTAACTCTTTAAAATTACAACTAGCTAGATCAGTCTGATTTGTGAATGAATCATTCAGATCGGATTTCTGAACTGATTTATTAAAAAGATCAGATATAAAAGATCAGATATATCATTTTTTTAATATAACAGTACAAGTACATGTCACATGGGCCACCTTTATTATACTTTTATGGTATTTATTTGTCATTTTGGAGCTTGACAGCTTAACACTTTCATTATAGTCAAAAACGTGGCCAGGATATTCTTCAAGATTACATCTTTTGTGTTTTACGTAAGAATGAAATGTTCCCACACGAAAGGTTGTTACCTTCGTTGTTGTATCGCCCTTGTATCTTTTTCCACCAAAATAATCTGTGGCTGAATTTAAGCCTAAACCTAATCGACATAATTGACACCCTCTACTGTTGGGCTGCACCAGGAAAAACCATTCAGTTCTTGAACATTTTTATCATAATAATGTGTTAGCATCTGGTTTGAGACACAGTTTGCTTTGTAAATGTGAGATTGTAGTGCTCTGTAGAGTGTAGAAATGTTCTGCAGCAACGCTGCTCCTCCAAATCAGGAAAAAAAAAACTACAAAGCTGTTCTTTTTGCTCAGAAATGGATTCACTTGGCAGCGAGTGGGACTGCCAGACTGCTGAAATCTCTGCATATCACTATCACTTTCTCTCTGCATGCACACAGACAGACACACTCAAACATCTCTTTATTGATTTGATGCACGACTTATGCAACAGAATTGTTGTTTTGAAGGAGTCTGAAGAGGCTAGCCTACTTTATAAATCACTTTCAGCGGGAGCGCCACACTCTGGCACACACACACACTGCATTTGCTCATTATGATCTAACGCTACTCTTTTGCTCATTCACAAGGATGTCTTTGAAAGCAAATGTAATATTTTAGCATGCAGAGAAGAGGGAAACACTTTTGGAATTGTGCGTTTGCATGCATGCATGTGCAACCGTGCAGCATGTACCTGTGCTGCATTTGTACGAATATTACAGCGCAGTGATGGCATCTTTAGTTTTCAGCTCCATACTCTTTCCATATTAATGAATATGAAGGCAAGGCTTTTGAAAGCTTGATGGGGCCTTGGAGTCTCTTACTAAAGCAGAATTTCTAACAGAGCTCTGCACCCATGGGCTTCGTCGCAGGGGAAAACGCAGTCTAACAAAGGTAGACTTCCTAAGCGGAGAGAGAACACATGCGTAGGAGGAAGAAAAATATAAGCACTCAGGATGTTTAACGCTTATGGAGATAAACAGCTTCTGCATCACTGAACTCACAAATACTTTAGCTGTGTTCACTGTGGTTTACATGGCTGCCATTTTTGGATTGGACTTGTAATGCTGTTTGTTGCATGTTTTGGGTTGTTCGAAAATGTTTTTGGTGGTCGCTAAATGTGATCGCCCGAAAGCAAAATATCCATAGCTACTTTATGTTTACTTGATGTCATCTTCTGGAAGTTTTTTTAATGCATTTGTAATAGAGTGAGATCTCAGTCTCATTTAACGCTCATCTAACTGACAGATAGCCAGCATATGTGCGAGTCTACTCATGCCGTACTGGACTGTGGAAGAACTTGTTTAAATGCGCGGAAAGGACCACACTATTGAAAGGCTAATCATAAATGCACATCAATTTACCGCATCATATTCAGTAAATGTAGCACCGTCAGGTCTCATACAAGGCCTTCCTGCATCTTACTAATTTAAACTCCCACACATGCATATGCGGATACAAAACTGCCTAATGCACAAACATGCATGCCGATGGAGAGAAGCACACTCGTGCACATGTATAAAATCACGCAAATCCCAACAGACAGTTTGAATAACAACTTTGACGCATGCTAATTAGCAAACGCTTATTGTGTGCACATGAACGTGTGCAGTTTTATTATATGCTGTGAATTCCATGCACATACAGTATGCATGGTCATAGAACATATGCATTGTAATCTTTACACACAATACACTTTCAGGCATTTCAACAGGGTGGTCCTGTGTATTCAAGACCAGCTCCTTCAGTCCAATAATAATGGTTTCTTTAGCACACCCACATTAACACACAAGCCACACACCCTCAACTGTTTTTCAGTCGTCACAAAATGTGTGGCAATGGTGGAAACTGTTGGTCACAGTGAAAAATAGAGACCAAATAAATAAACACTATATATATTTTTTTGTTGTTGTTGTTATTTTTCCATTGTTAAACACTTTTTAGTATTCTTATAGAAATGTATTTACAAAACATAGGTGCATGAAATGGGTACATCATTTATAGACCTTTAATGACTCACTCTCCAGTGCACCCCAGCCGACACAGATATTCTTTGCTTTTATCAGTGGTTGAGTTGAAGTGAAAGTCCCTCCACATGTGTGTACTCTTTTCTGTAGTGTTCTTCAGGTTAACTACTTGTGCTAATTATCATTCCAAACGAGTTAAAGCCACACCTGTGTTGCATGCAGAATATCAGATCATCATTAGGCTTTACAACCTCACATCTCACCATAACATTCATTGCTCCAACCTAACGCAACAGAGATATTAAAATTCAGCGCAGACCCCCGACGCAATAAATTATGAATCATCCTGGTCTTTTCTCTGGTTATCTTACAGATCCAGGTGAAGTCTGAAGCACAACTGCCACACTGCTGCTGAAGCTAACAGGATGCAAAAAAAAGAGACTAATTGGAAGTGAGTCTATTATTTGATATTTATTATCCAAAGTGATTTACAGGTAAAGGGATGGGGACAGTCCTCCTGATGAAACCAAAATCTTTTTGAATAAGGGCACAATGATTCATGTTCAAACCTGCAACCTTTCAGTCACCAGCAGCAACAAACCCCATAAGTTCAGAAAACCTTTACAATGTAAGGGTTTTAAATGGGATATTTTAACAAAAGGCAACGCTATCACTTTATTTTTTTTTTAGATGTCTTGAACAACCACATATAAATCAATATTTTTTTTATAAAAATAAATGCAAGATCCAGAGGTCCTACAAAACTTCTGGATATTTTTTTCAGGAGTATCCCCATCAGTTTCAACTGATGGGGCAATTCTGCAATCTGCCATGCTTTGGAACACTGTAGTATTTTCTTGATCAATTTGTGGCATGGCATTTTATGCATAATATTAAACAGATATATACCTATAAAACATTTTACCCAGTGTGCTTTGATTCACTTTGAAGCGCAAAGTGGTTAAAGACTTTTACGCATGGCATTTATGTGAACTAATACGCATCACTAAAAGACATGGTTGGGATGCGCTTAAGAGCATGCAAAGTTTTCTCTTACAATCCTGGTGTTGAAAAGTGTCGTTTTGAACATTTTAAACCCTAAGTTTGAAACATGTGCAAATATTGTTTTGCCCACATTTTTATGCATTACCGTATGACCATAAATGACTGACATCAAATCAGCGCTGTTTCATGAAGCCCAGCTCTGCACTTTTGCTTATCAACAATATCATTTCTTTTTATTTTTTGTATTATTTCCCATACCATCTCTTCAGTGTTATAAAACAGCAGCAAAGCTCATTTAAAATTCTATGTGAAAAAAAATGCCTTACCTCTGTTAAATATTCCTTTTGTTGGCAGTCTTGTATGTTTCCTCTTCTTTGCCGTATTTCAAACTGTTCCTTAACTCCGTTAGTGTGGGTCCGCACGCGGGAAGCGCAGCAGAGAGGCTGACAACACTGTCCTCACTCTTCGGAGGGTGAGCAAGCGAGCGAGAGAGAGATAGAGAGAGAGAGAGAGAGAGAGAGAGAGAGAGAGAGAGAGAGAGAGAGAGAGAGAGAGAGAGAGAGAGAGAGAGAGAGAGAGAGAGAGAGAGAGAGAGAGAGAGAGAGAGAGAGAGAAAGGGGAAACCGGGGAGGGAGAGAGAGAAATAGTGCCGTTGCTGTAGAAAAACACACGTCTGGCGTTCGGGATGGTGCCTTGCCTCAGGATGCTTCTGTCTCCTAGCAACAACAATCGATCTGGAGAGGATGCATTTTTTATTGGCCAAAGAGATGAAACTCACCTTTAAACAATTAATACCAGTTGCACGCTCAAACGGATAAAGATCAGCTACTTAGATAATGCATTTGGGAGGGTGATGGGTAAAGAGAGAGAGAGTTCAACAAAAATTACCTACAAGAGCACATGATCAGGGTCTCAGGTGTGCTATGATTCTGTCCGCAGTCATATCAGTCATAATTGGGCGTTAGTTATATTAATGCATAGATCAACATTATGAATTGCATACTTTGCATATCTACGATTTTTCAGATCTAATAAATACATGTTTAAATGTACCAAATCACTGATGGGTTATGAGTGGGGGTGTCAGCAGCTCTGCGTGAAATGAGCTCAGCCCACCGACAGCAGTGCGCAGTGATGTTAGATATGCAGCCAGATCATTTTCATTCTGCATACAAACACATCTCCGAGAGTATTTATCATGTGCAGAGAGACCATGGCCATTTCAATTTAAGGTAATTGTTTAGATAACCCATTTAACATATACAATCTGTCATCCTTATTGTGTGTTGCTACACTCCTGTCTCATTATGCTGACCCTATTGAGACGTCCGGACACTTGTAAACGCTTGAGCATTTGGTGCTTTACAGTGGTAGTTGTGCAGTTAGATTCCTGTCCGTCAATACTAGTCCATTCGGTCTGACGTGATGTCAACAAGGTCTGTCGGGTGTCATTAAAATGCAAGTTTTTAAGCCTGTGGTTCCCCTCGAATGGGCTGCAATTGGACGGGGCAAAGGCGCATGCATGGCTGCACTTGTGTGTGTGGCACTCTGCTTTGTCCACACTTAACTGCATGAAAAATACAAAATGTTCATTTGAGGTGGAAAAGTTTAATAATTGATTCACTCCTAATTATTTATGCCTTTTTTTAATAGGTAAAGTGTGTAGGGGAATTCTGAAATGTGGATGTTTCATTTCGGTATTGTAAGAACCCATGTACTGTTCATGTTTATATTACATTGTGGGGACCAAATGACCCCACAAGTATAGTAAAACCTGAAATCCCCTACATTGTGGGGACCAGCCAGTATTCCCCATGAGGAAAACAGCGTATAAATCATACTAAGTAATGTTTTTTGAAAATGTAAAAATGCAGAAAGTTGTGTGTGATGGGTAGGTTTAGGGATAGGGGCAGTGTAAGGGGACAGAATAGACAGTTTGTACAGTATAAAAACCATTACGCCTATGGAGAGTCCCCACAAAGATGTGTGCGCCTGTTTGTGTGTGTGTGTGTGTGTGTGTGTGTGATGAACTAGTTGGCATGCACAGAGTGATGTTTAGCTAATGTTGTACAAGCGCTGATGTGTGCTAATAATGCACACGGATTACAAAATAAAAACCTATTTACTTAGGTTTTTAGGCTAAATGTGGACATAGGACAGACTTCTAAATAAATTAATGATTTAATTAAGTAATTAATTACAAATAACATAATTTATATTATACACACTATTTATATATAAATATGTATTTAAAACTCTTTGTCTCTGTCTCTCTGGCTTTCTCTCTATATATACACACAATATATATAGCCACAGCATATACAGCCACACAGAAAAAACCCCCACCACAAACATACACACACACACACACACACACACACACACACACACACATACCTACTTAACCACAATGTGAGGACGTATGACTGGGAACCCTACCTTTAGGGACACCCCTTTCTGAAGGGTCTAGAGACAAAAGAAAGACATGACTGCACTTCTGGAGAAGCTGTCATCACACTTATCACTTGATTTTATTAATAAAAGTCTTCCTTAAAGACCTGACATTTTGCCTTCACTTTAGGGACAGTATTTTTTATGTCCATTTTGGGGACATTAAACACAAACTCTGATCAAGTCATACTTTGAGGACCATGGTGATACACAGACTCTGGTTAAGTCATACTTTGAGGACCATGGTGATACACAGATTCTGGTAAAGGTATAATATCAGGACTTTGTTGAGATGGTATATATTTAGTGAGTAAACAGTTTTTTATTTTTTATTTTTTCGTCAAGATCACAGAAAATGGGTAGCCAACATTTTTGTCTGATTTGTAGCTTGAGATGAAGTGTCCTTCACTGCTCAGTTGGGGAATGACAATTAACATTCAGAAATATTATTCATTTGACTGTATTTGATTGATTGACTATCAGAGAGAACCAAAGATGGAACTGAAGACAATAGTGTCATTCTTCAGCTCAATTCTATTTCAACTGTAAAACAGCTCTACAGAAGTAATTTAATAATTGCTGAAATTTTACAAGTTATGTGCCTGAAGTAGAGGTCAGCACAGGCTTTAAACTTAAGCCCAAACCCGGCCCGTACCCGAAATCATTTAACCTGACCCGAACATTACGGTTATATTTTAAGCCTGAGCCCGACCCAAACCCGAGGTCCGTTTCTCAGTAAATTGCTTTTTTTTTTTGTGCAATATGCTGTATTTTATGATTGCTTGCCACGATAATTAAAAAAATAAGCTGCATGTACAAACACCGTTTCACCAAGGCACATTGGCCCCTCATCAGTCAGCACACAAGAAAAAAAAAGAGAAAAAGCACAGAACTTACTAATTACGAAACCTTGATGAGGTTGAAAAGGTGAAACAATCATAAATTCCCCTGGAACCCAAACATTAAACTTCATAAAGTTTGCGCAGTTGCACAACTATTTACACAAATATAGCCTATCCTTCTCAGTCCGAGTTATGAATGAAGGGAACAGCATCGAGAGCTGATGTTTCAGCGCATCCTCTGACTGCGTGTTGTGACTGAAATTGTGTGTGCGGGAGCACATGCAGAAAAAAGTTTTGTAAAATGATATATGATAAAATAAAAATGATTCATATATCATTTTACAAAACTGTTTTGTTTGTTATTTCGATCACATCACAATCAGAGGAGGACGGCTGAAACTGCACACATCTACTTTCTCTCTCGCGTGATCGTATAATTACGATCACAACACAGCAAGCAGCCGAGCACACGGCACGCAAACTAATATATATATATATATATAGCCTAAATAGTTTTTCTAAGACCACGGCCTGCATCCCTCTAGTTAATTTAGCATCGACTGCAAAATAATCATTATCACAAAAACATCTTGAGTCTTTGGCTACTCACTGGGGCTTTAACACATTAGTCATGTTCTTCTGTAAAGTGTAGTAATTGTCCAAAAAACAAACAAAAAAACACACACTTCGATTAAATGACTCTTTGGGGACTTGAGAGACACACACACTCCGATTAAATGACTCTTTGGGGACTTGAGAGACACACACACTCCGATTAAATGACTCTTTGGGGACTTGAGAGACACACACTCCGATTAAATGACTCTTTGGGGACTTGAGAGACACACACACTCCGATTAAATGACTCTTTGGGGACTTGAGAGACACACACTCCGATTAAATGACTCTTTGGGGACTTGAGAGACACACACACTCCGATTAAATGACTCTTTGGGGACTTGAGAGACACACACTCCGATTAAATGACTCTTTGGGGACTTGAGAGACACACACTCCGATTAAATGACTCTTTGGGGACTTGAGAGACACACACACACACACTCCGATTAAATGACTCTTTGGGGACTTGAGAGACACACACTCCGATTAAATGACTCTTTGGGGACTTGAGAGACACACACTTCGATGAAATGACTCTTTGGGGACTTGAGAGACACACACTCCGATGAAATGACTCTTTGGGGACTTGAGAGACACACACACTCCGATTAAATGACTCTTTGGGGACTTGAGAGACACACACACTCCGATTAAATGACTCTTTGGGGACTTGAGAGACACACACTCCGATTAAATGACTCTTTGGGGACTTGAGAGACACACACACTCCGATTAAATGACTCTTTGGGGACTTGAGAGACACACACTCCAATTAAATGACTCTTTGGGGACTTGAGAGACACACACACTCCGATTAAATGACTCTTTGGGGACTTGAGAGACACACACACTCCGATTAAATGACTCTTTGGGGACTTGAGAGACACACACACTCCGATTAAATGACTCTTTGGGGACTTGAGAGACACACACTCCGATTAAATGACTCGTTGGGGACTCGAGTGACACACACTCCAATTAAATGACTCTTTAATATTAACAGTCTTGAACACATTGTGTTGAAAGTACACATTGCAGTTAATGACAGAAATTCAAAAACATAAAAAAATAAAAAAAAGAACAATGAAAAATCAATTAACTTGGAGGTGGGAATGATTCTCAGTGCACAACCATCCTCGATATTTCCTCCATCCACCCATCAAAATCTCTACCTCCTCCTTTACCTTCACTCCTCCCTCTTTACCTTCACTCCTCCCTCTTTTCAACCTCTTTACCTTCACTCCTCCCTCTTTTCCATCCTCTTTACCTTCACTCCTCCCCATTTTCTCCCTCTTTACCTTCAATCCTCCCTCTTTTCCATCCTCTTTACCTTTACTCCTCCCTCTTTTCAACCTGTTTACCTTCACTCCTCCCTCTTTTCCATCCTCTTTACCTTCACTCCTCCCCATTTTCTCCCTCTTTACCTTCACTCCTCCCTCTTTCATCCTTTACATTAGCTGTGTTGGACATGGGCTGTGGCTGGATGTAACCGATCGGTGAGAGTTGCCGTGTGGAGGCGGGAGGAGCTGAAAACTGAGACGTGAGTTTGACACTTTCTGCTTCCCGTAGTGACGCTTGCGCTGTGTTTGCATACTTTACCACAGCTGAAGTGGAATAAATGCATTATTTGCCAAATACACCGATATTTCAGAGACATTTTGATTCAATACATGTACTGCTTAATACAGCGTCTGTTTGTACAAGAATATAGTTCAACATAAGCCTAAATCCCAATGAAGTGGGGTCTACATTGTATCAGTTTTATTTTGATAACCATGACAATATAACATTGCGACTACATGAAAAGAGCTTTCAATGTTTTAAAAAAACAGATTTGTGCGGTGGATTCGGCAAATCGTGGATCAGTTGTGTCGTCATCAGAGCTCGTGAGTCGCTCTGGAGAAACTGCTCTGGCTGAGTCCTGCTCTCGAATCGCTCTCGCCGTACTCTGATACCATACGTCACAGTCACGGGGCGTCGCTGTCTGAAGCCGGACACAAGCTCTAACCGTCATGCACTGCTCAAGTCAGCCGTCTGTGCAGCGCTGTCCAACAAGTTCAACAAGCATAAAGCTCTCCTCCCTCTTTACATCATCTTTATATTCTCCTCCCTCTTTACATCTTTTACATTCTCTCCTCCCTCTTTACATCTTTTACATTCTCATCCCTCTTTACATCTGTAAAGTAAAGGGGATGTTAAGAGGAGAGAATGTAAAGAGGATGTAAAGAGGGAGGAGAGAATGTAAAGAGAATGTAAAGAGGATGTAAAGAGGGAGGAGAGAATGTAAAGAGGATGTAAAGAGGGAGGAGAGAATGTAAAGAGGATGTAAAGAGGGAGGAGAGAATGTAAAGAGGATGTAAAGAGGGAGGAGAGAATGTAAAGAGGATGTAAAGAGGGAGGAGAGAATGTAAAGGGGATGTAAAGAGGGAGGAGAGAATGTAAAGGGGATGTAAAGAGGGAGGAGAGAATGTAAAGAGGATGTAAAGAGGGAGGAGAGAATGTAAAGGGGATGTAAAGAGGGAGGAGAGAATGTAAAGGAGGTGTAAAGAGGGAGGAGAGAATGTAAAGAGGGAGGAGAGAATGTAAAGGGAATGTAAAGAGGGAGGAGAGAATGTAAAGTGGATGTAAAGAGGGAGGAGAGAATGTAAAGGAGGTGTAAAGAGGGAGGAGAGAATGTAAAGAGGGAGGAGAGAATGTAAAGAGGGAGGAGAGAATGTAAAGGGAATGTAAAGAGGGAGGAGAGAATGTAAAGAGGATGTAAAGAGGGAGGAGAGAATGTAAAGGGGATGTAAAGAGGGAGGAGAGAATGTAAAGGGGATGGGGAAAGGGGAAAGGACGAGTGAGGGCCGCGGGAGAACGGCGCGAGTCATGTTTACTGTGGCGAGCAGGACGAGTGAGAGCCGCGGGAGAACGGGCGAGTCATGTTTACTGTGGCGAGCAGGACGAGTGAGGGCCGCGGGAGAACGACACGAGTCATGTTTACTGTGGCGAGCAGGACGAGTGAGGGCCGCGGGAGAACGACACGAGTCATGTTTACTGTGGCGAGCAGGACGAGTGAGGGCCGCGGGAGAACGACACGAGTCATGTTTACTGTGGCGAGCAGGACGAGTGAGAGCCGCGGGAGAACGGCACGAGTCATGTTTACTGTGGCGAGCAGGACGAGTGAGGGCCGCGGGAGAACGGCGCGAGTCATGTTTACTGTGGCGAGCAGGACGAGTGAGGGCCGCGGGAGAACGGCGCGAGTCATGTTTACTGTGGCGAGCAGGACGAGTGAGGGCCGCGGGAGAACGACACGAGTCATGTTTACTGTGGCGAGCAGGACGAGTGAGGGCCGCGGGAGAACGACACGAGTCATGTTTACTGTGGCGAGCAGGACGAGTGAGAGCCGCGGGAGAACGGCACGAGTCATGTTTACTGTGGCGAGCAGGACGAGTGAGAGCCGCGGGAGAACGGCACGAGTCATGTTTACTGTGGCGAGCAGGACGAGTGAGAGCCGCGGGAGAACGGCACGAGTCATGTTTACTGTGGCGAGCAGGACGAGTGAGGGCCGCGGGAGAACGGCACGAGTCATGTTTACTGTGGCGAGCAGGACGAGTGAGGGCCGCGGGAGAACGACACGAGTCATGTTTACTGTGGCGAGCAGGACGAGTGAGGGCCGCGGGAGAACGACACGAGTCATGTTTACTGTGGCGAGCAGGATGAGTGAGGGCCGCGGGAGAACGGCGCGAGTCATGTTTACTGTGGCGAGCAGGACGAGTGAGGGCCGTGTGGAGAACGACACGAGTCATGTTTACTGTGGCGAGCAGGACGAGTGAGGGCCGCGGGAGAACGGGCGAGTCATGTTTACTGTGGCGAGCAGGACGAGTGAGAGCCGCGGGAGAACGACACGATTCATGTTTACTGTGGCGAGCAGGACGAGTGAGGGCCGTGTGGAGAACGACACGAGTCATGTTTACTGTGGCGAGCAGGACGAGTGAGAGCCGCGGGAGAACGGCGCGAGTCATGTTTACTGTGGCGAGCAGGACGAGTGAGGGCCGCGGGAGAACGGCACGAGTCATGTTTACTGTGGCGAGCAGGACGAGTGAGGGCCGCGGGAGAACGGCACGAGTCATGTTTACTGTGGCGAGCAGGACGAGTGAGGGCCGCGGGAGAACGACACGAGTCATGTTTACTGTGGCGAGCAGGACGAGTGAGGGCCGCGGGAGAACGACACGAGTCATGTTTACTGTGGCGAGCAGGATGAGTGAGGGCCGCGGGAGAACGGCGCGAGTCATGTTTACTGTGGCGAGCAGGACGAGTGAGGGCCGTGTGGAGAACGACACGAGTCATGTTTACTGTGGCGAGCAGGACGAGTGAGGGCCGCGGGAGAACGGGCGAGTCATGTTTACTGTGGCGAGCAGGACGAGTGAGAGCCGCGGGAGAACGACACGATTCATGTTTACTGTGGCGAGCAGGACGAGTGAGGGCCGTGTGGAGAACGACACGAGTCATGTTTACTGTGGCGAGCAGGACGAGTGAGAGCCGCGGGAGAACGGCGCGAGTCATGTTTACTGTGGCGAGCAGGACGAGTGAGGGCCGCGGGAGAACGACACGAGTCATGTTTACTGTGGCGAGCAGGACGAGTGAGGGCCGCGGGAGAACGACACGAGTCATGTTTACTGTGGCGAGCAGGACGAGTGAGAGCCGCGGGAGAACGACACGAGTCATGTTTACTGTGGCGAGCAGGACGAGTGAGGGCCGCGGGAGAACGACACGAGTCATGTTTACTGTGGCGAGCAGGACGAGTGAGGGCCGCGGGAGAACGACACGAGTCATGTTTACTGTGGCGAGCAGGACGAGTGAGAGCCGCGGGAGAACGACACGAGTCATGTTTACTGTGGCGAGCAGGACGAGTGAGGGCCGCGGGAGAACGGCTCGAGTCATGTTTACTGTGGCGAGCAGGACGAGTGAGGGCCGCGGGAGAACAGCGCGAGTCATGTTTACTGTGGCGAGCAGGACGAGTGAGGGCCGCGGGAGAACGGCTCGAGTCATGTTTACTGTGGCGAGCAGGACGAGTGAGAGCCGCGGGAGAACGGCTCGAGTCATGTTTACTGTGGCGAGCAGGACGAGTGAGGGCCGCGGGAGAACGGCTCGAGTCATGTTTACTGTGGCGAGCAGGACGAGTGAGAGCCGCGGGAGAACGGCACGAGTCATGTTTACTGTGGCGAGCAGGACGAGTGAGGGCCGCGGGAGAACGGCGCGAGTCATGTTTACTGTGGCGAGCAGGACGAGTGAGGGCCACGGGAGAACGACACGAGTCATGTTTACTGTGGCGAGCAGGACGAGTGAGGGCCGCGGGAGAACGGCGCGAGTCATGTTTACTGTGGCGAGCAGGACGAGTGAGGGCCGCGGGAGAACGGCGCGAGTCATGTTTACTGTGGAGAGCAGGACGAGTGAGAGCCGCGGGAGAACGGCTCGAGTCATGTTTACTGTGGCGAGCAGGACGAGTGAGGGCCGCGGGAGAACGGCTCGAGTCATGTTTACTGTGGCGAGCAGGACGAGTGAGGGCCGCGGGAGAACGGCTCGAGTCATGTTTACTGTGGCGAGCAGGACGAGTGAGGGCCGCGGGAGAACGACACGAGTCATGTTTACTGTGGCGAGCAGGACGAGTGAGAGCCGCGGGAGAACGGCACGAGTCATGTTTACTGTGGCGAGCAGGACGAGTGAGAGCCGCGGGAGAACGGCACGAGTCATGTTTACTGTGGCGAGCAGGACGAGTGAGGGCCGCGGGAGAACGGCGCGAGTCATGTTTACTGTGGCGAGCAGGACGAGTGAGGGGCGCGGGAGAACGGCGCGAGTCATGTTTACTGTGGCGAGCAGGACGAGTGAGGGCCGCGGGAGAACGACACGAGTCATGTTTACTGTGGCGAGCAGGACGAGTGAGGGCCGCGGGAGAACGACACGAGTCATGTTTACTGTGGCGAGCAGGACGAGTGAGGGCCGCGGGAGAACGGCACGAGTCATGTTTACTGTGGCGAGCAGGACGAGTGAGAGCCGCGGGAGAACGACACGAGTCATGTTTACTGTGGCGAGCAGGACGAGTGAGAGCCGCGGGAGAACGGCACGAGTCATGTTTACTGTGGCGAGCAGGACGAGTGAGAGCCGCGGGAGAACGGCACGAGTCATGTTTACTGTGGCGAGCAGGACGAGTGAGGGCCGCGGGAGAACGGCACGAGTCATGTTTACTGTGGCGAGCAGGACGAGTGAGGGCCGCGGGAGAACGACACGAGTCATGTTTACTGTGGCGAGCAGGACGAGTGAGGGCCGCGGGAGAACGACACGAGTCATGTTTACTGTGGCGAGCAGGATGAGTGAGGGCCGCGGGAGAACGGCGCGAGTCATGTTTACTGTGGCGAGCAGGACGAGTGAGGGCCGTGTGGAGAACGACACGAGTCATGTTTACTGTGGCGAGCAGGACGAGTGAGGGCCGCGGGAGAACGGGCGAGTCATGTTTACTGTGGCGAGCAGGACGAGTGAGAGCCGCGGGAGAACGACACGAGTCATGTTTACTGTGGCGAGCAGGACGAGTGAGGGCCGTGTGGAGAACGACACGAGTCATGTTTACTGTGGCGAGCAGGACGAGTGAGAGCCGCGGGAGAACGGCGCGAGTCATGTTTACTGTGGCGAGCAGGACGAGTGAGGGCCGCGGGAGAACGACACGAGTCATGTTTACTGTGGCGAGCAGGACGAGTGAGAGCCGCGGGAGAACGACACGAGTCATGTTTACTGTGGCGAGCAGGACGAGTGAGGGCCGCGGGAGAACGACACGAGTCATGTTTACTGTGGCGAGCAGGACGAGTGAGGGCCGCGGGAGAACGACACGAGTCATGTTTACTGTGGCGAGCAGGACGAGTGAGAGCCGCGGGAGAACGACACGAGTCATGTTTACTGTGGCGAGCAGGACGAGTGAGGGCCGCGGGAGAACGGCTCGAGTCATGTTTACTGTGGCGAGCAGGACGAGTGAGGGCCGCGGGAGAACAGCGCAAGTCATGTTTACTGTGGCGAGCAGGACGAGTGAGGGCCGCGGGAGAACGGCTCGAGTCATGTTTACTGTGGCGAGCAGGACGAGTGAGAGCCGCGGGAGAACGGCTCGAGTCATGTTTACTGTGGCGAGCAGGACGAGTGAGGGCCGCGGGAGAACGGCTCGAGTCATGTTTACTGTGGCGAGCAGGACGAGTGAGAGCCGCGGGAGAACGGCACGAGTCATGTTTACTGTGGCGAGCAGGACGAGTGAGGGCCGCGGGAGAACGGCGCGAGTCATGTTTACTGTGGCGAGCAGGACGAGTGAGGGCCACGGGAGAACGACACGAGTCATGTTTACTGTGGCGAGCAGGACGAGTGAGGGCCGCGGGAGAACGGCGCGAGTCATGTTTACTGTGGCGAGCAGGACGAGTGAGGGCCGCGGGAGAACGGCGCGAGTCATGTTTACTGTGGAGAGCAGGACGAGTGAGAGCCGCGGGAGAACGGCTCGAGTCATGTTTACTGTGGCGAGCAGGACGAGTGAGGGCCGCGGGAGAACGGCTCGAGTCATGTTTACTGTGGCGAGCAGGACGAGTGAGGGCCGCGGGAGAACGGCTCGAGTCATGTTTACTGTGGCGAGCAGGACGAGTGAGGGCCGCGGGAGAACGGCTCGAGTCATGTTTACTGTGGCGAGCAGGACGAGTGAGGGCCGCGGGAGAACAGCGCGAGTCATGTTTACTGTGGCGAGCAGGACGAGTGAGGGCCGCGGGAGAACGGCTCGAGTCATGTTTACTGTGGCGAGCAGGACGAGTGAGGGCCGCGGGAGAACGGCGCGAGTCATGTTTACTGTGGCGAGCAGGACGAGTGAGGGCCGCGGGAGAACGACACGAGTCATGTTTACTGTGGCGAGCAGGACGAGTGAGGGCCGCGGGAGAACGACACGAGTCATGTTTACTGTGGCGAGCAGGACGAGTGAGAGCCGCGGGAGAACGACACGAGTCATGTTTACTGTGGCGAGCAGGACGAGTGAGGGCCGTGGGAGAACGACACGAAGCCGGTGGCGTGATTACTGATGAACGACACCTGTGAGACGAAATTTTCTTAGCAATGTTAAAATGCACATCAACCGATCACTTGTTTAGCTTTCATGTAAACACTACATTCAGATTCACCAATCGGAATGAATTCAGTTAGATTGAAACAAAAGGTGTGCATGTAAACAATGAATGGCGACTGCAGAAAGCAAAAGCTGAATCCCGGACATCGACGCCCGGACATGTCCGGGAAAAAGAGGATGGTAACCCCTACTACTCAGTTTTCGCCACAGAACAAGAACCTGCTAGCTTAGCTTCCAGAAAAAGATGTCTGACACTATGTGTACATTCTGTGAGTGAGATCCCACCCTCTATGGGCGGGTTGAGAACATGCGGGACAGCCCCTACTACTGGCTGTAGTCTTTAGCCTCTGGCCAAAAAATCCTCCGATGACGCAAAATGACGAATTTTGCTTCATCGGAGGATTTTTTCCAGACAAAAAATACATAAATCTCTCGTCTCAGGGGGATATGAGGGTGGAAAGCATGGTAATTCGAAAATACTACAGGTTTTCTACTAATACAAAGCTTAATCCTAAATCCTGAACTATCCCTTTAACCATTTTGTTCTCTTTAGGGAATACAGAGAAAAACTCTGGTGCGGTTTGAATGAAATATGAGCATAACATGGACCAGAGACATATAAACGAACCAAAAACAGGAAGATGTGACCCTAAAAAGGACAAACTGGTCAAGCATAACAGGTTTGACGATAGAAATGCCAATCTGAACACTAAGCAGACCCGGACCAAACGAACCAAGCGAACAGAACTACAGGCATGAACACACCCTGAGTATTTTACAGTTCCAGATATTTTATTATTAGGGATGTCCCGATACCACTTTTTCACTTCCGATACCGATACCGATGCCGTAGCTTTGGCTTTTGCCGATACCGATATTAATCCGATATTTTTATTTTATTCTTAAACTAATAAAAAATATAGCAATTTTCTCAATTAGCCACCTAAAATATACCTCCTATATAGTCCACAACAACAGTTGATTATGAAAGATTGCCACCCTTTATTCAAACACTACAAAAAAAAAAAAAAAAATATATATAAATGAAAGAAAATACAGGTACTTCAGTACTTAAAGCTAGCTAGCTACCAACAGGTTTAAAGTTAAAACAATTTAAACAGCAGCATTCTACATTGTAAATACCAGTACAGTTTTTGTTTTTTAAATCAAGTAGAATTTCTATAACTGTGTGTTAAACTGATTATCACTCTTGTGTGTGTTAAACACAATCTACTTAATAGAGACAGCTTCATTATAAAGATAAACAACAAATCCCCAAAATATGTGACAAAAATGCTATTATAAACTAGATTAGTGGATAATACACATTGTTCTTTTTATTGTTGTAAAATACATTCATGAAAAACAAGATAACAAAAATGAAAAAGATAATTATTTTAGATATAGCTAAATCTGCTATAAAATTGAGACATGTTTTAAGTGTATTGCACAGCTATTTAATGAGGCAGCAACATTAATAATTATTAATGTTAATAAGCTTTAATTGCGTCACTGCATTATGATATGAAAGGCTCCAATACAGTGCGGCACAAAGCGCTTATGCGCATCCCGAGCGGAGAATGATGCGCTTGAAGCCACGTGGAGTTACAGCACGCAGCGCGTCGAGTCCGCTTTGAAAAGTTCAAAGCACAACGGAGATACATATTGATGGACAGTGTATTATACAGTATCTATCTATGCAATCGTTTATTGAGCCTTTTCTTTTAACAGTTTTAAATTTCAGTTACTGTGCGCATGAAGAACAATTATAGTGCTCTGACTCTAGTTTTGTTATCAAACCGACAGCGTCCGACACCCGGTAGAGTAACACGATTGAGTTACAGCAATAAAGTCCAGCAAGATAAAGTTGTTTTATGCGAAAACATAGACCTTTATCTTACAGATCAAGTATAATAGTATTAACATTGAATCATCTTGAAGATAGTTTCATCATTGACTGTAACCGAACGCGACGCGCTGTTTGAATGCTGAATGGAGAATGACTGATTTGGAAAAGTTTACGTGATCTTGAATTTAATGACTTAAATATTAATTTATATCTCACATAATGGCTTCAGAACACTTATAATAGAGTGCACGAAAACGTTATGGTACTTTAGAATGTTTTTGTGCCTTTTGTGGGGCTTAACAATAACACATAATAGTATACCCACAATATCGGATTTGGATCGGCCTCGTCTGATCAATGTCTGATCGATACCCGATCCCGCAAAAATGGCAGTATCGGAGCCGATACCGATCCTGAGTATCGGATCGGGACATCCCTATTTATTATCACTACTACATCAATCCAACAGTTCTTTACTCACCACCAATTTCTGCCATGCCACTGAAAATCAAACAGGAACGTGTTCTCAGCTTCAGTGTAGTGTTCAGTTCGAGCAAGACTCTCCTCTGAACTCAGAAGTTCACCTCTGTATTCAAGAACAAAATCCCCTCTGAAGAAAGCTCCAGTGGTGAAAACTCCACGCCCTGAAGAGGAGAAATTCATTAGCAGCAGTTTCTTTAATGTCAACTATTATTTTGATTATTACTAAAAGTTCTCAACCATATGATGTACATTATATGATGTAAAAGGGAAATTACTGTAGGAAAATAGTCAATAGCCAGGCTAATCTCAAAGTATGCTTTGCTTTTTATACTTTACATTATACTTTTAAAGGGGTCATGACATGAGACCAAATTTGCCTTGATCTTTTGGTATATAAGAGATCTATGTACTATTAAAACTTCCAGCAAGTTTAATAGCTTAAGATGTCCCGTGCCGCCCCCCCCCAACCCCCATTATAAACGTACCAGTCGTTTGCATATGACCGCCTCCAGCGCAAGACAACTATGCCTCATTTCGCATCATCGCATGCGTTGTCATGCAGCGAGTGGGTCTGTTTACAAGAAGATTGCGATGCCACGCAGACGTGCTATTCCTCGCTGTGGACAAACAACATGTTTGAATACGCCACCGAACGATCCAGGCGTCAGGGAAAGCAGTTGGATGCAGTTTATTTGCCCCGCCAAACAGGGGTGATTCTAGGATTTTATAAATGGGGGGGCCACAGGGTGGACCAAGGACCAGTCAGGGGGGCCCATGGGAAATCAGCTAGAAAATTCAACTAGAAATAAATACTTGTTTAGAAAATATTAAACGCGATTTAAAAAATCTTTGCAATGCCCAGTGCCCTAATATAGATGGTATTAAATGTGGCACTGAACAAGAGCCTGAAAATCATTTTGTATTTTACATGGATTGGACCACACAGTTTTGTTCTTATAAATAAAAAAAAACATCACCTAGGCATTAATTAGTCATCTAACATGCATTATTCTCAACACAAACATTGAATGTGTGTGTGAGTGTCGGTGAACGTTCTGCATAAAATCGGTCTCTAAAATGATTTCTTAAAGAAATCTTGGATGTCCTGTTGCGGTGTAAAAATAAACAAAAACCCATTAAGTATCTAAATTACACAGAGTTGCATGTAGCTATGGTGTTAGTTAACATTCCCACATTTTAATGTTCACCACGGCACGACTTTTTTGGAAAAAGATTGTGCCTTTAGTCTTTAAAACAACAGATAAAGTAATCTATTAAAAATCTATAAAAATTATCTATTTTATATTTATGTGGTTGTGCGCTGCCGCGGAATCTCTATTCAGTCTGCCGAAGTTACGTTAGCTGATCTAACGGTACTGGCTTGATCAGTCACACATGAAAGTAATCAGACTAACATACGGTGCAATATTTCAAAATATATACTGTAATTGAGTGTGTATATACCATAAACAATGACGTGTCGAGGTATCTCTCTCTCTCTCTCCTACTGTTTTAAAAACGCGGACCTGTGATTTCGCTTTGCGAATCGCAAATCAAGCAGTGATTGACAGCGCTCTGATCCAATGGCGTTGGGCATTGTCAGGTTGACAGTAAATCTAGCCCAATGATGTTGGGGGGGCACCGGGGGGGGCCAATCATATTCCAGGGGGGCCCCCCTTCTAGACACGCCCCTGCCCCCAAAGCCTTATTTGATCGGTGAGTGATGTAGATGAGTGTGATAGGGCGCATGTTACTGAAAGAACGAGCAGAGCCCCGGCCGCGCGCGCACCTTCAAACTGTCTTGCTCTCTCTCTCCCTCCCTCGCGCATATGCAGGGATGCAAACACATGTATGGTCCAAAACGAGAGAGGTAATCGAAGCCCTCGCCCCGCAAATTTTCTTATGGAAAATATCCAGAAACTTACATTGCCACCAACCCCTGCCATCCCAGGCCCACCCCTATAGGCACATATAGTAAAATTAAATTCGAATAAAGTTGACAAAAAAGGTTTTATAAAAGATAAACCTCATTCTTTTTATAAAAATGATTTAAAGGCTGAAATATACGAGTAAAAAAAGACAAATTACTTGACATGTTCATTAACACTAGAACTCCCAAGGCAGTCATTTTGACTGTTTTAAAATTTTGCAATGTAATAACTTTGTTGAAATAAAACCCATGTAACTAATAGGACCCTGACTTTTCCTAAATGTGTCTATATTTTATTCTATCATTGTTATTTTATTAAAATTACAAGACACAAAAGACTGAGTTTTGAGTATTTCTACCTTGAATGGTCCTAACAGTCATACTGACCGTATGCATTACAGACCGTGTGTCGGTTGCTCCTTTTTCCTGCTCTTGAAGATGCATCACCGTTGACTAGCAACAATTTCTCTTGTTGTTTGTTTAGTCTATTGCAAAGCTGAAATCTAGCTTTAGCTTCGAGCTAAAACCAAATTGAAATATTGAAAAGAGAATATCAGAACAATGTCAGCAAGAAGAATGACTGCCACAGAGGCTTTAGCCATGCTTCAGAGCCTTGATGAGGCTGAGTGGTTGTTGGTTAACTAATACAATTTTACATACATCATAATTAAAATGTAGTGTTCTGATGTTTATTATTACCTATCCTAACATAACAGATCCATTTATTCTTAGATTTGATATAGCTTATTGAAATGATATGCAAATAATGTATGAGCAGTCAGAATGACTGCTATGGCCATTATAGTAGTTATAGAATTCTGGGAGTCCTAGTGTTAATGCATATTAGCTTATATTTTATTATTAATAGTAAAATAACAGTCTGATTTTCCCGTGGCGTCTGTTGTTGCTATGCAACCATGCACTGCACTCTCCACAATGACAAAGAAGTTTTAGTAGGATTTTGACTGTACCACTTCTGCATGAGATGAGAACACTTTTTGAGAACACTTTTTAAGATGTTATTGGGTCAAGAAAACGCTCGCTCTGTCTGGATGTGCTTAAATCCACAATAAGGACACTTTCCAGTCACACATGCTCACTTCAATAAGCCACAGAACGCAGGTTAATGTGTTTACATGCTGGGCAAATCTGGAATAAGGGGCAAAAATCTAGCGGTGTCGATTGGTTTATGCTTATGCCGTTTATGATGACCTTAGTCTGCGTTTACATGACCACACGCACTATGGGCTTATTGTGCATAATTGGGTTAAGAATGCGCAAATAAACACTGACTTTGGGTTGATGGAACCAGAAATGCAAAAATGCAACTGTTTTTGTTTTCGGGCTAATGACTGCAGAACTCTATTCAGAAATCTTGACTGCACAATAAAAATAAATTATATGAAGTACTGTGTTACTTGTATAACATGGATATAATTTGGCCAAACAACCATATGACTCACCTCACATTAAATTATCAGTTTTGTAGAGTAACGTTATTACTCCTTATTCATAAATACTTGCCTTTATATTTGCTGATGAACTGCTCTTGAAGCTCAGGCTTGTCGGTTTCACAGGTAATGTGATGCTCAGCGTCCTGCAGAGGTTTCTTACGTCTTTTATTTCCCAGCATGGCGACTTACTTTCTTGAAATGACTGGGAAAAAAAAAAATATATATATATATATATATATATATATATATATATATATATATATATATAATGTGAATGAAATGAAATAAACAAGCATATTTAAAAAATCTTGTTGATCTTACTGGAATTGTTCACCCAAAAACATACGTAATTAACATACAATTATGTTAAGTGTTCCAATTGAACCTCATGTTGTTCCAAACACGTGTTGTGTTTTTTCTGTTCAACACTTAAGTATATATTTATATTATATCACAGAGCTCTATTCAATGACAGCACGTGTGACCAGTCTACAACAGGAATTTAGATTAAAAAAAGGCAATGTCAATGATGCCAAAAAACATAGGTTCTTGTGTGTCTTGTGACCACAATTGACATCAATCTACTATATTGATTAGCTACAGCATACAGGATATTTTCAGTCAATAACCAGCTAGATTTATATGGACTATTTCTAATGTGCTTTTTGTCTGCTTTGGACATTGAAACACACAATAAAAATACTATAAAGTGTCTATGTACCATCATTGGGCAAAAAAAGATAAAAAAGATAAATAATAAATCTAGAAAAAAAAACATTCCACTGAAAAAAAGATTTTTGGGCAAATATTGTATTACATAAAATTAAAAATATATCAAATAATAATGATATAAAAAAAATATAATTAATATTTTAAATCACAGTTGCAATTTGACAACACTTTTGAGAAAAACAATGATATAGTAGGCTATCACTGACTCGTTTTTTTTTTAATTTGTAGAATCTAAAGTACTAACAAAATTATATTTACTGGTCAATGCCTACAAGTAGGCAATATACTTTTTTCCTTATTGCAACAAATCATCAAATGAGAAACAAATAAAATACAATCGAGAAGTAAATAAAACCCTAAGCAAAAAATAATTAAACCACTAAAATAAACATACATCTTACTAACTTTCATATTTCACAATGTATTTAGTTATCATGCATTTTCAGGACAAGACTTCATCTCACCTTTCCTGCGTGGTGGAGGGTGGAGGGCTGTCGTCTGACTGTTTCGCGTCCCATTGTCACGTGTCTGCATTTCCCGGGAAAATACATCCACTGTCGCAGACGTGCGTAAATGACGTGGTTACGTATTTGGATTTCACGTTGCAATTGTGACTATTTATTTGACCGAATAGAAAACTCTCTGATGACAAGAATCTTTTTTTTTTTTAATCGCAGTAGTGTTTCTTCTTCTTCAAAAAAAAAAAAAAAAAAAAACTGTGGTGGATCAAGTCTTTCTAGTCTAGTGGACAGAGCACATGATCACTTGTAAACGAACTCACCCGACTCGAACTAGGAACCAGTGCGCATGTCCGAACAAGCACAGGTTTAAAAGAGCAAAAAATGCAAAATGAGCAACCTATGAACAGACATCTTATTTTCTACTAATAGCATTTATTAAGCAAAATAGTAAACTGATGTAGGCAAATACACAGCAGGGCTGATATTCAAGCTGGTATAATATGTCTCTACTTTTGGAGTCTGTGTTGTTGTCAATTTATTCGAGTTAAGATGGGGGATGGGTGTGGATTATTTCGAGGCTCTAAATTAAACTTTAACAAGTACTTTAACAGCATTATCTTCTTTGTATTTCTTTCATAAATTAATGGTATTTTACATTACAGGGCGGAGAAGCTAATAGACCTTGTAAAAGTGCTTTAAAAACGCATAGCCACGACAGTTTGTGATCTTTTGAGAAGCACTTCTGCTTAGCTATCTACCTGTAACTGTCAGTCTGTTAGTTCAGCCAGAGACAAGTTCAGCTCTCTGTCACTCCAGTCAGTCTCAGTGCTGTGGGGGAAGGGCGCGCGCGCGATCAGTCTCTCTCAGTGCTGTGGGGGAAGGGCGCGCGCGCGATCAGTCTCTCTCAGTGCTGTGGGGGAAGGGCGGCTGATCACAGTGTGAGCAGATCTCAGTCAGACTGACAGTCACAGGCAGAGCTAGGGTTAGGGTTAGGGTTAGGGTTAGTGCAGATCCAATGGCTTTTAAAATCAAATTAAGTACAAAATAATTATGTAAACAAACATTTAAACGTGTCAGCTTGATTCATGATTCTTTTAAACACTTTTTTTCTTTTGTATGACTATATGTAACTGCTCTGTCCCCCCCCCCCCTCTCTCTCTCTCTCTCTCTCTCTCTCTCTCTCTCTCTCTATCTATCTATCTATCTATCTATCGATTTATATATATATATATATATATATATATATATATATATATATATATATATATATATATATAGGCTATATATATAGGCTATATATATATATATATATTGAGAGATAGATAGAGAGAGATAGAGAGAGAGAGAGAGAGAGAGAGAGAGAGAGAGAGAGAGAGAGAGAGTGAATGTATGCTGTAACTGCTCTCCTCTATAAACAGTTCTTATCAGTCGCTTTGGTACATTTCTTGAATCATCCTTAAGATTTGCAAACAAGGAAAGTGCATTTCGTACAAACAGCAGAACACAATAGGATTACATGACAGCATTTTGACATTCTTGTTTGTGACACAAGGCACTGATATGTTCATTGATATATATTGTACTAAGGATTTTTAACAAGTTACAGGCTTTTGATGGTTGTCAATATAACTGTATCAGTATTTTCAGAAGTAAACACTGGCTACGATTTTGATGACAATGAAAAGACTGCACATTATCTGTATGACACATAAACACGTACCCATTATGAGACTGGACTCACAGATACACTGTTGGTCTGTTAAAAAATGACAATGCCATTGCGATGAACAGACTATTCAAACACATACTGTATATGTGTGTGTGTTACATTATGTCTCTATCAAGTATATTTATATAGCGCTTTTCACAATATAGATTGCATCAAAGCAGCTTCACAGTATCAATCAAAACATAATAACAATGTTCGTTTCTTAGTGGAAAAACATCCACGTTTGGTAGAGCTGATCAATGGTATTAATGATTGGTTAATTAATTTGAATATCCCCAACTGAGCAAGCCAAAGGCAACAGTGGCAAGGAACCGAAAAACTCCATCAAGTGACCCGATGGAGAAGAAAAAAACCTTGGGAGAACCCAGGCTCAGTGGGGGCCAGTTCTCCTCTGGCGTTTATGAACTAGAGGCCGGATTTACAGTAACTGCAAGGTAAAAATTTATATGAATGTCTCTAAACAGACTTTAAACGTGAACCTGTGATTAACGCTGATGGCGTTCACATGCGCATTAAGAATTGATTCTATAGTTATGTGCGTTTGAATATATGTGCGTAGGTTTGTATTTCCCTAGAAAACCATGCCTGAACAAATTACTTGTCTATAAATTTGATACATAATTTTGTTTTATTTTATCACTTCGGGGTAGGTACGCGAAACTAGATTCACAACGCTTTATATCTGTAGAGTGGGAAAGGGATCTCTATCACGTATTTTTACTGTCTCATGTAAAATGCAAGTAGACTCCGCTGTAATACAGTAAGTCTACAGCTTATGGTGAACACTACAGTATAGTGAACACTGTCTGATTACACGCATGTTCTGTCTATAAAGACTTGAATGTTTTAGGACACACACGGTTGTTCTCCCAACATTCAGCTCAGCTTTCAACCCGCCTCGGCCATGAGGTCATGAACATGATCTACAATATTGGCCCCTATTTCTTCAGAAACCTACAATCTCTCTGTTTTACCTCTGTATCCTTCCACCACACATCCTTACTCCTCCTCTTCTTCTTCTCGGCTGTTCCCCCTGTTGTTCTTCCATTCTCAGAGTGTGTATGTGTTGTGCTCTGTCTATATGGCTTCCAGAGGAAGCTTCATGAGATGCACTCTGAGCGATTATAGAGAACTGGTGATCATTGATTGATCTAATGCTTTACATTCCCCTTCATTAGTGAAATTCAAAATTCACATCTGCAATTCAGGACAAAAAAAGTATAATAGAATTGTATAGAAAATATGTTTGACAGTTTATGACAACTAGTAATTTAATGCCTATATGTTTTGAGGGGTAAGACTATTCAACAGAGAACCAGTATAATACATTTTGATCAACATGACATAAGCAATTGATAATGTAAGAAACAGCAGACACTTACATTTATTGCATGAATGTACCAAAGCATTTGCAATTTGTTCAAAAGAATGATAAACTGCTTTCATGATGTGCACAAGTGACTAGATGATGTGGAGGTTGAACAAGAATTTTAGTTGTGATTTGAGAAATGCACCAAAGCGCCTTAAAAAAACGTATGTAATTAGTGTAAACATTTAATTAATATAATAATATAATATGAGAATGTTGCATGCAGCTGCTCTCCTCTATATAATATAAAATAATATAATATATACTATAAAGAGAATGTTTGCTGTAACTGCTCTCCTCTTTATATAATATAAAATAATACAATGCAATATAATATAATAAGAATAATGTTTGCTGTAACTGCTCTCCTCAATATAATATAATATAATATAATATAATATAATATAATATAATATAATATAATATATAAAGAAAAAAGTTAGCTTGTTTGCTGTAGTGAATGTGTTGCTGTGGTAACTGGTAACGGAGTCCTGCTCGTGCGGGGGGTGGGGGAGGGGCGGTGGCCGCTCAGGGAAATCACTGATATTATGAGAGGAAACGGCAGAACGCAAAGTAGGAGAAAACACTTCAAACAAATAAAATCACTCATAAAAGCAAGCGATTTAGCATGTTTTCACATCTTTTGGTGGCTTGTGTGTTTTTATTAAACAAACTTGGATGAATCAATCATCACGTCCATATTGACAGATTTAAACAGCTGTTCCTCCGCTTTTGGAAGGAAATATGTACTTTGTAAATTCACATGACGTAATGTCTCTGTCTCTTCCCCGCTTCAAACTCGTTCCTACATGATTAATAAACTCCTATGTAAGTTACTGTACAGCTGTTCGGTGACGCGCAGCAGCGCGATCTTCACACACACATAACGTTACACAGAGCAGACTCCGATGCGAGAGCAAAACTGCGAGGATTAAAGTTTAATAACATGCCCATATACATCGTGAGAGCTCCTGCTGCTCAGGGTAAATTAGTCTATTTTTATTTAAATAATAATTATTGCGAATTTATCTATTATTGAATGTGGATTATCTGTCAATTCATTCATAATAATGATATCGCCTCTGCTCCGCCATTTTTGTTGATGACGTGATGGCCTCAGATTGGTCAGATCATTAAGTCCCGCTCTCATAGTGGCTTCCTGCGCTCTGATTGGTCAGAATCCCCGAAGTGTGTATCTTTTCCGGAAGTGCAGTACTCCTAGAGGGCGCTGTGTTATACACACTTTAGTGGGGGGGCATACACACTTCACATACACAAATCACTTAAAACTGATTTTTTGGGACAAGTGAGATTTTAAGTCTGGACACCATTTTAGAGTATGCTGAATGCCATTATATAGTCAAACAAATGAGGACATACAAAATGTCCTCAATTTTTGAGGTGGTCCTCAGTTTACTGGTGTGTATCCTGGTGAATGTACCCAAAAGGGACATAAACAAACACACACACACACACACACACACACACACACACACACACACACACACACACACACACCAGATCAGCTATATTAGTCAGTCCATGTGAGCTTTAAATGAGTAAATGTTTTACATTAAAGTTAATATTGTGCAGTTTTATGTTATAAAAACGAGGTAACAGTCCATTCCAACAGTAAAGGAGTAAATCTTTATGTGAAAGTTTTTTTTTGCTCAATGATTTTTTTCCATTATTGACATGATTTACATCTTTATATGTATTTGTAAATTATATTTGACATTAGAGTAAATATTATGCATTATTACGTTATAAAAAAGAGTCGGTGGGGTTCAATCTTGAAACAACCTTCATGCCATTTTAATGGTGACCTCCAATAGTGTGTTTTTTTTTAGATGAGTAATGTGCATCAAGGGAAAGGGAATAGGCAGCATTTATTAATACTACGCCGGGTCTGCCACTAAACAAATAAGACTTGAGAGGAATTATTTGAGTAAGGACCCTCTGGGGTATGCTATTAGATACAGCCCCCTCCCCCTCCTCCATTTCCCTCTCTCTTTCTATCCTTCTTTCTCACTTTCTCTCTCTCTCTTTTGTTCTCTTTTCTGTCCTCTAAAAGTGACAGATAATCTAACAGGCCGTTTACAGCTACATATGAGATTTACAAATGTGCCAGTGATATTGCATGGGGATACATGTTGTTGGGAATGAGTAGTGACTTCCAGATGGAAGACTTTTATTAGTCGCCTACCGATGTGAATTATGTAACCTCTCCGTCATTGCTTAATATCTCTATTGAGGCATGTAATCGCCAATTTTATAAGTCCTTGCTGGGTGTTCTGGGGTGGAATATGTTGTTTATACAAATGAATATGTGGATACATGCATAATGATCTATAAATAGGTCTTTGAGCAAAGCATTATCAATAATACAGTGCATACTGTGACTAATAAACATGTTTCATCTCAGATCCCCATTATATCAAAACTGGAGTTTTGTAGCTTTTTAGTTAATGAATGTCTGTCAGTTTTGAGGTCTGTATGCTAGAGTACTGCTTAAAGTTAACAAAATGAATGTTATATTATTTTTATTATTTAAAATGTGATAGAAAAAACGTCTCGGTTACGGATGTAACCCTCGTTCCCTGAGTAGGGAACGGAGACGTTCCGTCGGATGACGACGAATGGGGGTTTCGCTTAGAAAGCCTATCCGCTTCGAGTAATACAAAACGAGCCAATGGCAAAGAAATGCCATGGGTCTGCAGAATTTGCATGGAGAAACTCCGCCCCACCTCGTGGGTATAAAGGGAGGAAGTTCCAGCAAAGCAGTATGTTTCCTCGCTGAGGAGCCAAGACTGAGCTCAGGTGATCCCCGCGGTACAGCGGAAAGTGGCAGGAAGACGGAACGTCTCCGTTCCCTACTCAGGGAACTAGGGTTACATCCGTAAGTTCCGTCGGATGACGACAAATGGGGATACCAGTCTTATCACGCCACCTTCTCGGCTGTCTTCCAGTGCCCTGCGTAATCTGAGATCCCTGTCGTGAGATAGCACGGACGAAGGACTCCTATTAGCACAGGAATACCAAGGTACACTGGGGAGCATATCCCAAGGTTTTTAAGGGAAATATGCAATTACTGCCAACCCAGAGGGGGGGACTTAGAGAATACACATATGACCCGAGGGATGCATATGGGGAATCACTGGGGTGTCCAGCCGCAGGTGGAATATTTCAACCCCAGGGGTGGCAAGGTGGCTTGCCACGGGAAAGACACATGCTCAAAAGAGGCTTACAGCGGAAATACACATGTGGGGGTAGCTCAGAGGAGGTACCATGCACACGGGAGGCACCTAGCCGACGCGCAGGCAACAGACAGTGGCGCCGACGTCAGAAGTGCTGGAGGAACTCAGGGCTTTCGGGGAAGCTCACCTGAGGAGAATATCGCACGTATCCAGTCCGTGGAGTGGAATGGCGAGCAAGCGAAGACACCTGAGCGGGTCCAGTACTAGCTGGTTGAAGCAAGTACATGAGAGGAGACTGGCTCCACTCGGAGATTGTAGAATCTGGCAAATGTGTTGGGTGTCGCCCAGCCTGCAGCTCTGCAGATGTCTGTTAGCGAGGCGCCATGGTGGAGTGGGCAGTCACACCAAGGGGGCACGGTCGACCTTGCTGTTGGTAAGCCAAAGCAATGGCGTCCACTATCCAGTGAGACAACCTTTGCTTGGAGAGAGCCTTTCCCTTCAGTCTCCCACCATAACAGACAAAGAGCTGGTCTGAGGTCCTGAAACACTGCGTTCTGTCTACATATGGCGCTTTTCCATTACCAGTACCAGCTCGACTCGACTCGACTCGCCTTGGCTCGCCTCGACTCGGCTCGCTTTTCGCTCCGTTTTCCATTGTAGAAAGTACCGCCACAAATAGTACCCGGTCGTCATAGCGACGCCTTTCGTTCCTCGTTGCCCTATCAAGCTCTCGCTGTATCCTCTCTTCGGCAACCAAACAAAGGAAAGTCTGCACCTCCTCGTTTGACCACGGCGTATTCTTCCGAGTTGCCATAATAATAGTAGTACGTTTAGTAACTATCTCTGGCCAAACTATTTAAAAATGGCGGGGTTATTTATTCTGGATACTCCATCTGGCGCGTGCAATGATGACGCAGATTCTCTGTGACCAATCAGCAGTCGGCATTGTTTTCACGTCACATTTTAGTATCGCCTTAGCTCGCTTAGAACCTCGCCGGAGGTGGTACGAAAAAAAGTACCCGAAAGCAGGTACAGGTACAACTTTTACACAGTGGAAAAACAAACAAAGGCGAGTCGAGTCGAGCCGAGCCGAGGCGAGCTGGTACTGTGTAGTGGAAAAGCGCCATTAGATGCGGAGAGCACGTACTGGACAGAGCAGTGCCAAGGCTGGGTCTGCCTCCTCCGGGGGCAGCGCTTGCAGGTTCACCACCTGGTCCCGGAAGGGAGTGGTAGGAACCTTGGGCACATATCCAGGCCGGGGTCTCAGGATCACGTGAGAGTAAGCCGGCCCGAATTCTAGGCACGCTTCGTTAACAGAGAATGCGTGCAGGTATCCCCAACCCTCTTAATGGAGGCCAATGCAGTCAGAAGCGCTGTCTTCATTGACAGGAAGTTAAGCTCGACCGACTGCAAAGGCTCAAAGGGAGCACTCCGCAGGGCAGTTAGCACCACTGCGAGGTCCCAAGAGGGTACGAGAGGAGGGCGAGGAGGATTCAGTCTCCTCGCTCCTCTCAGGAACCTGACGATCAGGTCGTGCTTCCCTACGGACTTACCTTCTATAAGGTCGTGCTGTGCGGCAATGGTGGCGACATAGACCTTGAGGGTGGAGGGAGACAGCCTTCGCTCCAACCCATCTTGAAGAAAGGAAAGCACGACACCGATCGAACATCTCTGGGGGTCTTCTCGGTGAGAAGAACACCAGCTGACGAAGAGGTTTCACTTCAACGCGTAGAGGTGTCTCGTGGACGAAGCTCTAGCGGAAGTGATGGTAGCCACCACCGCTGGTGGTAGGGTACTCAAACCTGCCTCGTCCCGTCCAGGAGCCACACGTGGAGGTTCCAAAGATCGTGACGAGGGTGCCATAGGGTGCCCCGTCCCTGAGAAAGGAGGTCCTTCCTCAGGGGAATCGGCCAAGGAGGTGCTGTCGCGAGGAGTACAAGTTCGGGGAACCAGGTCCTGGCGGGCCAGTAAGGCGCGACCAAAATGACCTGCTCCTCGTCCTCCCTGACTTTGCGCAGGGTCTGCGCAAGAAGGCTCACTGGGGGAAACGCATATTTGCGGCTCCGTGGCCAGCTGTGCGCCAGTGCATCCGTGCCGAGCGTGCCCTCGGTCAGGGAAAAAAACTGGGCGCAATGGGTCGAGTCGTGAGAGGCAAACAGATCTATCTGTGCGTCCCCGAACTGGTCCCAAATCAGCTGAACCGACTGGGGATGGAGTCGCCAATCTCCCGGGAGGGGCTGAAGCCGTGAGAGCTCGTCGGCTGCACAGTTCAGAGCTCCGGGGATATAAATGGCACGAAGCGACCTCAGATGCTTCTGACTCCATAGGAGGAGGTGGCGGGCGAGTTGCGACATACGGCTGGAGCGCAGACCACCCTGACGGTTGATGTACGCTACAGTCGCGGTATTGTCTGAACGGACTAGTACATGCTGGCCCCTGAGCACGGCTCGGAAGCGGCGCAGGGCGAGCTGTACCGCCAGCAACTCGAGGCAATTGACGTGCCATAAGCGGTGGGGTCCTGTCCAGGAGCCCGCGGCAGCACGTCCGTTGCACATGGCGCCCCAGCCTGTGGCAGAGGCATCTGTCGTTACAACAACATGCCACGAAGCTCGTTCCAGAGGCACTCCGGCCCATAGAAAACTGAGGTTCAACCACGGGGTGAAGGTCTGACGGCAGGTCGGAGTAACTGGTACTCGGAAGGTGCCGTGATGCCATGCCCACCTCGGGACTCGGTCGCGAAGCCACAGCTGAAGCGGTCTCATATGAAGCAATCCGAGCGGCGTTGCCGCGGCTGCAGATGCCATATGCCCCAGGAGCCTTCAGTGGAACCGCACTCTTGCCCTCAAACTGTCTCAGGCAAGTCAGCAGTGATTGTGCGCGCTCGCTCGTAAGCTGCGCGGACATGGCAACCGAGTCGATCTCCATACCGAGAAAAGAGATCCTCTGCATGGGGCAAAGTTTGCTCTTCTCCCAGTTGATCCGAAGGCCCAGACGGGCTACATGGCGGAGCACCAAGTCCCTGTGTTCGCAGAGCTGATCTCGAGAGTGAGCTAGAATCAGCCAGTCATTGATATAGTTCAGGATGCGAACCTCGTGTTCCCGGAGGGGAACAAGGGCTGCCTCGACGACCTTCGTGAAGACGCGAGGAGACAGGGCTAGCCCGAAAGGGAGAACTGCGTACTGATATGCCTGCCCCTCTAAAGCAAACCGAAGAAACGGTCTGTGTCGAGGGAGAATGGAGACATGAAAGTAGGCGTCCTTCAGGTCGATCGCTGCAAACCAATCCTGGTGCCGCACACATTCGAAAACGCGTTTGGCGGTGAGCATCTTGAACGGCAGCCTGTGAAGGGAGCGGTTCAGCACGCGCAGGTCCAGGATTGGCCGTAACCCACCAGTTTTCTTGGGGACAATGAAGTACGGGCTGTAGAAGCCGGACCTCATTTCAGCTGGAGGACAGTCTCGATCGCACCCTTCGCCAGCAGGGTAGCAACCTCCGCTCTCATGATAGGGGCATTGCCACCGACCATAGTGGAGCGGCCTCCCCTGAAGCGGGGTGGAGACCGCGCGAACTGAATCGCGTAGCCAAGCCTGACCGTTCGAGCGACCCAGCGGGACAGGTTGGGAAGCTCTTGCCAAGCTCCCAACGACTGTACCAGTGGGGTCAAACGAACTACAGACTTCCCACTGGTGGTGCAGCGAGGCGGAATGACTGCCCCAGACGTGGACGGCATAGCAGCCCGGTGTGGGGGCACAGTAATTGACCGCGCCCTGACAGAGCAGACCAGGGAAGGACGAACGTTCCACGGGGGTCTGCTCTGCCAGGGGTCTGGCGACAGAGGAGGATGAGAGCGGCACGGTCCGGGGACGGCGCGCACTGTCATCCGGCTCTGGGACAGAGGAGGACGAGGGGTGCACGGCCCGGGGGCGGCGCACCGTGTCGTCCGAGAACTCTGTGTGCTCAGGGATGAATGTATCACTTCTTTCTTTAACCACATAAGGGTGCTGCCCACCCGTGGGTGAGCAGCGGTGGAACAAAAGATTCTCCCCCGGCCCTCCACCGGGGGAAGGAGTGGTCCTGCTACCATCTCCCGAGAAGTGAACATCATCCCTGAGCAGCCCGTCTCAGGAGCGCCGCTTGGCCCGGGCGTTTAGCGGGGGGCAGGGCAGGAGAGGGCTGGGGCGCCTTCTTGCGGCTTCCTCCACGACCGGGCCCAGGTGAAGGCTGCTGCTTGGGCCGGGCGGGAGGGGCGAGAGCCGCAGGAGGGCGCCCTCGGCGGCGAACAGACTGAGTACTCTGCCCGGTCGGCTGGGTGGCGGCAGCAGCGGGCCATCGGGGCAGAATATGCTTAATAGCCTCAGTCTGTTTCTGTGCAGTTGAGAACTGTTGGGCGAAGTCCTCGACTGCTCCGCCGAAGAGGCCGTCTTGTGATATGGGGGTGTCGAGCAGCCGAGACCGCTCGGCATCCCGCATATTAGCAAGATTCAGCCACAGGTGTCTCTCCTGGACCACGGCTGTGGACATCACCAAACCCAGGGAGCGTGCGGTCACCTTCGTCGCTCGGAGAGCAAGGTCGGTGGCGGCGCGCAGCTCATTGAAGAGCCCTGGGTCTGTCCTACCCTCGTGCATGTCCCTGAGCATCTGGGCCTGGTAGACCAGCAGAATAGCCAAGGCATGCAAAGAGGTGGCTGCCTGTCCCGCCGCTCTGTAGGACTTCGCCACAAGCGTAGACGAGTACCTACAGGCTTTGGATGGGTGCTTAGGACCCCTGAACACTCACGGGTTGCAACATTGGAGAGGGTGCGGCTGGGCACGGACTGATAGTCGGCGCTTTGTTCCAAACCGTCACCCTCAGATCACCCTGGCCACCAGCCGAAGTACCAGCTCTATTTCTAGAGCCAGTAGAACGGGGGATGGATGAGGGGACTCTCACTCTTGCGAGATCACCAAGTCACGACCGTAATGTTGCGATGGTCATGTTCCCACAGAGAGAACATGAGTCATCCACGAGCGCTGCTCTAGCGTGATCAATGCCCAAACACACTATGCAACACTCGTTTCCATCAGAGTTGTCAACGAGTCTACCGCAACCAGAAGTGCACGGGCGATGCATCTTTAAAAAGAAGTGCCACGTGCAAGTTCTTTTGTGAGAGGAAAGAAACTCTGACTGTGTTGAAGCGCCCGTGGAGACACACACTCGCTGTCGAATCACAGACAGATAAGCAGGAAGCGCGCGCTCGCCGGAGATCGCCGTCACACCAACACCAGAGAATCTCGCTCGTCTGTAGAACTGACAATTTCAGGAATGGCTTGTGGAACGAAGGATGAACTTGGCTCCGAAGCGAAAACATACTGCTTTGCTGGAACTTCCTCCCTTTATACCCACGAGGTGGGGCGGAGTTGCTCCATGCAAATTCTGCAGACCCATGGCATTTCTTTGCCATTGGCTCGTTTTGTATTACTCGAAGCGGATAGGCTTTCTAAGCGAAACCCCCATTCGTCGTCATCCGACGGAACTCGGAGTGACAACGAAAGGGAACCCCAGACTAAATCAAGATAAAAGGCATGTGGCCTAAATTCATTATTATTATTATTATTAAAAGGTATGTGGCCTAAATTTAGACTTATCTGTATTTAAATTACAGTGTGAAGAGCAAAAATCACATTGAGTCTGACATGAAGAACCCAGAAATTAATTGGAACAATATTTTTGTAATGTGATGTCTGTGTAGGTTATGTTTTTTTTTTTTACACTGGATTGGACAGATCAGAAATGGGCACTTTGGTTTGTGGTGTGAATGTAGTCAAAGAGTGTAAACAACAGAGAGAGAGAGAGAGAGAGAGAGAGAGAGAGAGAGAGAGAGAGAGAGAGAGAGAGAGAGAGAGAGAGAGGGGTCGTTGTTGTGGTTGGTGTGGGAAGTATCTGAACATCTCAGCAAAGCGCAACAATCAGTGCTTAACTGGATTGCCCTTGACCTCCCTTCGCTTCATCTGAATAAAAGGGAGTGTTATGATCAGCCTGTCAATCAAAGCAGTTTCCCAGTGTCGTTTCTCAGAGCCCTGCTGCTGATACTGCAGCTTTGATGGATGCCTCTAAAGCAACAGTCTCCTCTCCACACTGGGCCTCTGAAGAAAAGAGGCTTTGTACGTTTGCATGCATGTATGCTGGACAGAACTGCTTTGTTTGGTCAAACTCCTCTCTCTCTTTCTCACACACGCACACGCACAAATGTACACACAAACACCCACACACCATAAAACCAGATCTTTTGTTCCGGGTGCCTATCCATATTGTCCAGCTGAGTTGTTGGTAAATGACAGGAGGGAAAAGGAAGTAATGTGGAATTAGGAAAAGCAAGTGATATGTGGAATTAGAAACAGAGGGAGAAGGGGAATAGAGAAAAGAGTAGAAAAAAGGAAGTTGGAAAAGAAATGTGGTAGGAAAAGGAATGGACAGATGAAATAAAAAGGAGGAAAGGAAAGAAAACAACATAAAAAGGTAAGTAAGGAAGAAAAAAGGGGGACAAGGAGAGGAAGAAAGTGGGAGGAGGGAAATAAAGGAAAGAGTAGACAAAGTTGGAAAGGAAAAGAGATGGGGAAGGAAAGAATAAATGAAGGAAAGATATGAAAAGAGGAGGAAGGAAAGCTAAGTTATGTAAAAGAAAGTAGTGAATGACTGACGAAAATGAATTCATGTTCAAAGTAATTAAAAAAGAATGAATGACAGAAAGAAGCAAAAAGTACGAGGAAAAGGAATGAATAAAGAATGAATGAAATGAAGAAAAATGAAAAAGGAGGAAAAAGCAAAGCAAAGTTATGTAAAAAAGGAAGAAATGACAGATAAGGACATGTAGGAAGCAAAAAGAGAGGAGGAAAAGGAAGGAAGCATGGTAGAAATAAACGAAGGAAACAAAAGGATAAGAAAGGACAGCAAAGTTATGTAAAAGAAAAGGTGGAGGAAAAGAAAAGAAAGAAAGGAACAAATGAAGCAAGAAATTAAAAACCGGGGAAGGAAAGCAGTTATGTAAAAGAAAGGAAGGAATGACAGAAAAAAAGGGAGGATGCAAAAAGGGAGGAGGGGAAGGAAGTAAGTACGTGAAAAAAATGGAAGGAAGTATGTGAAAAAAGGAGAAAGCAAAGCAAAGTTATCTAAAAGAAAGGAAGAAATAACAGAGAAGGAAGCAAAGGGGAGGAGGAAAAGAAAGGAGGAAAGGAAGAAATAAATTAAGCAAGGAATTAAAAATTATAAAATGAAGGAAAGCAAAGTTACTGGATTGGAAAGTTTTGTAAAATAAAGAAAGTAGGGAATGGTGGATAAAAAAAGGTACTGTGGGAAGCAAGAAAATAAAAGAAAGGAAGAATTAGTCAAATAAAGGAAATTAAATGGAAAGCAAAATGGAAAGAAAGGGGAAGGAGAAGCCCTTCCTCTCATAAGTCTCCACACAGACATTTTCATGCGCAGAATTAGTGTCAGTGTGAAAGAGCAAGAGAGAGAGAGAGAGAGAGAGAGAGAGAGAGAGAGAGAGAGAGAGAGAGAGAGAGAGAGCGAGCAAGACAGTGAAAGAGAGAGTTTAACACTTCCCCCACATACACGTAGGGTGAGTCCATCTGTTCCCCCTCTGTAGACATGCATGGCCTTAATGTTCAGCGCAGTCCATGTATTAATACGATTATCAATGGCTCATTTATCAACCGCACAATGCCAGCTATGCTCCACTGATTGATTACTGTTCAGTGTATGCACACACATACAAAGTCACTGAGGCCTTTCAGAGCATCAGATCCACCATAACCTAGAAGCTAAACCTAAAGGCTTTTGAACATGTTGACGAAATATTTAACTGTGTGTTGTTTATTTCAAGAGATACAAGTTAAATGCCACCACCGACTGAGAAGATGACAAGATCAAGAGTCACCTTGACTTCCCAAGATCTATCAAGTACTATTTCTGAAAATGTACGCTATTTCAGTGTTGACTAACCTAATGTGTCTAATGTTCACAAATGAACATCTTAACATCTTTAACTGAGTGGACAAGATCTCTAAGCATCAAACATACACCTGTTGCCTACTTTGTTTAGCTGTCTGTAGCCAGGGGTGTGTGAAGGTGAGATGTCATGTGTCTGCTAATTTAGGGACTTTTTATGGCAATGACTGCGGGGCTGTACAATAATTAGTTTTGGTAACGGAGGCATGGACACCAGATTGAGGCTGTAAAACTCACCAGCTCTCAAAGTATGTCAATGACCTTAAAGCACAGTCTAGATTTTAAGCTTGTTTCCTGTTTCATGTGTCACATCGAACTTTTTTACTCCGTGGCATTAAGGTTGCATTCTTATGTCTAGATAGATAGACAGACAGACAGACAGACTAGATAGATAGATAGATAGATAGATAGATAGATAGATAGATAGATAGATAGATAGATAGATAGATAGATAGATAGATAGATAGATAGATAGATAAATCTAATTATATTATTTATGAAAAAAAAAAGTTTATGCAGTGTAGGCCTAATTAGGAAAGGTGTTTACTATGGCTGTGTTCACAGTCCCTGTTTGGTATTTACAGCAGCAACTGTATACAAGTGTGAATCCTGTAATGTTTTGTTCATTCAGGAGATTAAAGTAGCTGTTTGAATATGTTCATTCAGCTGTATGATCAAACAGCTGATGTCACAACCGCATTCTAACTAACCATAGAGATGGTATTAAACATGGCGGTGTCCATGAAACCGCTGAGGTTTACAACAATTGACAGCTCGTTATTAAATAAATTAGTCAATTTGAGCCACGAGTTCATCCATTAGATATTTTAAATAGCCAACAGCAGTGTTAAATTCTTTGTAACCGGTTGCAGAGAGTACATTTGAGCCGTGCTTCTCGCAGCCTCACATCCACAGCAGTTCATTTAAAGCTAAATGCTGTATGTACGGAGCCGTATTAAGCACAAAATATGGGATTGACAACCATATTCTAGTGCTGTTGATTCACTATAGCAGTCCAAATACTTATGCTGCCGTCTAATCGTTTTGAGGTAGAAAAGCCCCGGGATCTTTTCTTTTCAGATGCTCTTGCATAGAATTTGTGCTGCTGTGGTAGACCTGTGCTATTTCAGTTTTACAAAGCCTGCAAAGCACAATTTTTTTGGTCTCAGTTTATAAAATGTCCACACTTTAGATCGATATTTTTGTAGTAATGGCTGATTTTCAGCATGCCGAGAGTTGGAGGCTTGGGGATGACCATAAACAGCGCAACAAATCAACGCATTCCATGCAAATTGACTAACTTACTTAATCGATTACGTTGACGTGTCGTTCCAGCCCTACTACTAACCCCAACCCATCATTCTACTACCCCTAACCCTACCCCTAACATAGTCTGCTAATACTCAACTAAAACTTTGAGAGTTAGTTGAAACGTAGGTGGAACATTACTTACAGTCAACAGAATATCTAAAGAAAAAGTCTTAAAGGGTTAGTTCACCCAAAAATAAAAAAATAAATGTCATTAATGACTCACCCTCATGTCATTCCAAGCCCGTAAGACCTCCGTTCATCTTCGGAACACAGTTTAAGATAATTAAGATTTAGTCAGAGAGCTTTCTGTCCCTCCATTGAAAATGTATACACGGTATACTGTCCTTGTCCAGAAAGGAAATAAAGACATCATCAAAGTAGTCCATGTGACATCAGTGGGTTAGTTAGAATGTTTTGAAGCATCGAAAATACATTTTGGTCCAAAAATAACAAAAACTATGACTTTATTCAGCATTGTCTTCTCTTCCGGTTCTGTTGTCAATTCACGTTCAGTGACGCTGCTGACGTGTTATCCGGTGCGCCCGAGCTTCGTTTACAGTCTGAGGGAGACGCACGCTGTAAACAAAACAATCTTCGCAAACATGTCTAAGGATTTCGACACAGAGGAAGACTTGCATTTTTTTGCCCAGCCATATTTCTTTGAACCCGAATACACGGACGCACCAGATAACTCGTCAGCAGCGTCTTTCGTCAGTAGCATCACTGCGGACTCGTGACCGCGGATTGACAACAGAACCGGAAGACAATACAATGCTGAATAAAGTTGTAGATTTTGTTATTTTTGGACCAAAATGTATTTTTGATGCTTCAAAAAATTCTAACTAATCCACTGATGTCACATGGACTACTTTGATGATGTCTTTATTTCCTTTCTGGACAAGGACAGTATACTGTGTATACATTTTCAATGGAGGGACAGAAAGCTCTCGGACTAAATCTAAAATTTCTTAAACTGTGTTCCGAAGATGAACGGAGGATTTACGGGCTTGGAACGACATGAGGGTTAGTCATTAATGACATAATTTTCATTTTTGAGTGAACTAACACTTTAAATTGATCTCTGCACAGCCTGTGTCTATATTTGTTCTTCATGCTAGTAAGTGCTTAAACCCTGCTTTTACAAAGGTACATTGTCGAGAATGGCAGTAATGTGGCTCGATTTGCTAAGGCAGCATAATCTGCTCGCAACCTAACCTATCATATGCAAATGTTATTTTAAGTTGGGGTAGAGCAAACCTCTCCACACCTTATCAACCATTTAGAAATGGCCTGGCAATCACTCACAACACATGATTGCTAGGGTTTTGTGTATGTGATTGCCAGACCATTGCAATATGTTTTGTGAACACCTTAGCAACCATATACAGTGCTAATGGCCATATACTGTAGCATATATACAGAGTATAGAGTGTTGTTTGTGTGTGGCCATATGCAGTCTCTAGCATTCAAACTCATAGTTACATGATTTGCAATCATAATGAAAGTTCTCATGGTCAAGCCTTGAATAAAAACTTGTGTATCAAAATTTGCTCTGTTTGCTCTCATAGCAAATAGACAAACATCCTCTTTGTGTGTCGCTGGCCGTCCATATGGCTGCCTTTTAATAAAAAGAACAACTGAAACCAGGGTCCCAAAATCCTTCAAAGTTGGATTAGGATTATTTAAAGAATGTTGTTCCCTTTTTAATGAAGGTGATTCCAGTGTTTCTCAAAATGGGGAAGTGGAGTGTGAAGGGCCTCATTTAAACAGAGCCACCAGACACGTTTCAATGAGTGTTAATATGGTCTTTCATGCCACAGCATCTCTCTCTGTCTCTCTCTCTCTCTGTCTCTCTTTGCCATAAGCTAAGAAGATGTCAGCTTAACTGTGCTGTCTGATACTGTGCATCTTTTAGAAACACACTGGCAAAAATGCATAAAACGCTTTCATGCAATATTATTCATGCAGTTATCACAGGCTAAAGGTACAATATGTATGGTTTTTGGATTAAAATATCTAAAAACCACTAGAACAATGTTACATATTTTCAGGGCCATCGCTAGTGGGGTGAAAGGTGGTGACAATTATAGGGGCCCCCGCTGCCCAGGGGGCCCCACAAAATCCAGCAGTTATACTATTTAGGCCCCTGTTGTATGAATAATTCTAATATTTACATTAGTTGTATGCCTGAGATTTAAATGAAAACCACAAAAACGTGCAATTTGGGTAAATATTTTTCCAAATATCTGCTTCTCTTACCGCCATAAAAATGGTTTAGTCCGACCTAAAGTATTTATTAATGATTCAGTCAGAGTCAGTGACAAACATCAGATGGACCCAATAAAATTGTAAGTCCCACCCCAGCTCGTGAACAGAACCAATCAGAGTTGCGGCAGCCTGCAGTTAACGATGAACTTGGTGGAAGAGCAGGAGACTGACTGACTGAAAAATGTCGGGGAAAAGAAAACATAAATCAGGGAACCAGAAATGCCAGGAAAAGACGGAGAGGGAGGCAAGGAGAGTGGTTGTATCCCAGTCGATCAAGACGTTCTTAAAGACCGGTTATATATTGTTATTTCGCTGGGAATTAGAAAACTTCCGTCTACAGTCTGCCGTGTACAGTCATTTTTTATTATCGGTGCGCGCCCACAATCGACCGAATGATTACGTGGTCTAAATTCCTGTCTTTTTACACTATTGTAAATAGAGTTTTTAAAAAAATACACGAGTCACGACGCATTGCATTATGCATCTGACCTGCCGGCTGATTATATTTAAAACATGGAGAAAACACGAATACAACACACTGCACTTGGATGAATAAATGTATTCGCTTTATTTAATAATATTACCAGTTCCATATTACCTTTATTAAAAAATAAGACAATGAATGGTTTTATTTTTTTAATTAGACTGTATTCTTGTCAATTTCTAAATGTTTACTTTTTGATTTATGAATTATAACAGACTGATGGGGAAAAAAAATGATTACTTTTTAAAAATTGGTTTTATTATTATTTAACAATTTCTTGCTTTTTGTTAGTTTTTATTAGGTGTAATTTTTATATAAACATTTAACTTTTAAAATAAAGATTTTACAACAACATCACCATCTTCTGTTATGTGGGCCTCCATGTTCATCTATTGTACAGTATATGATATTGGTGGAGGGTGGTGGGGGCCCACATCAATATTTTTTCAGGGGGGCCCGAATCCTCTGGCTACGGCCCTGCATATTTTGTTGACTTGTGTTCAGTTTAAATCTCGAGAAATCCACACTTTTAACCAGTATACTTGCATCGCCTGCCAATGGCGTCATATCCCCATCAGCACCAGTTCCTTCAGCTCCACCCATTCATTCACGATCACCCAAATATTAACCTGCTACACCTGTCACACCCTCATCAAGCACCCCTCAAAAGCACATAGCACACTTACCTGTTGTCTGGTCTCGTCAATCTCTGCATGAGAATGTACCTACCCGACTACCTATCTGTGATTACTTACCTTCGTCTTCCTCCATCCGTCGGACTGTTCATCATCTGTGTGCTGATCTAACCATCCTGCAAATAAACAAAAACTCATCAGTTAAGTGTGACTGCTCATTGAACTGCTTTGTTCATCACTTACCTGGTTGATGATCTAAACTGTCTGTGAATAAAGACCTGTTAAGTCTGTTAACCTGTTAATTTTTTTGTTTAAAAGTGCAATGTGTAAAATTTTTTATTATTCCATTAACAGAAATGCAATATAACATCCATAACTATGTTTTCAGTGGTGTATAAAGAACTTACTTAATAAACCGTAATATTTTTATTACCTTAGAATGAGACATTTATATCTACATAACCACGGGCACCCTCTTCTATGAAGGTCGACATTTGTGACGTCATGTTTGTACCGTAGCTGACAGCGAACAAACAGTGCTACAGAGCGCGTTTCGTCACTACCTTGAAAGAGAAGCAGCGGAAAGCTAGAAGCTAGCCATAAACACAGTGGGTAGTGACTTTTCCCTTGTCAGTGGTGTAAAATATGTAGTTGGATTGTTTCATGTAACTTAGTTCTTCTCCCTCCCTGTGTTATGGCTTTGCTATGTGGGGATAAATGTGCTGGTTACGTTCGTGAGACAGCTCATTAGTACTCTTGTCATTGACCGTAAAACAGTAATGTTACAGGAATCACCAACCCGTCGATTGCGGTCGACAAGTCGATCTTGGAAGCATTTTAAGTCGATCGCGAAGAGTTTTCAAAATCAGAGAAAAAAAGCCTATTGTGTATAGTAAATGGTGTCTAGGGGATGCGGAAGTGTTACAATCATGTCATTTTTGCCGCGTGCACCTTTGGGCTCATGCGGACGCGTCGAGTTTAAACATGGCTTTACGCTTTAACCAGCTCAGCCACAGTAACAGCTCATATTTAGCCAGCTAAATTTTACTACCCTGTTATTAAAAATATATAGTTGTATAGTTTCATGTGGTTCTTCTCCCTCGCTGTATTATGGGTTTGCTATGTGGGGAGAAATGTGCTGGTTACGTTTGTGAGACAATCAGCTGATTACTATTATTATATTATATATTAAGACCCTTGATCCTCACCTGACTATGGCTTTGTAAACTTTATCCATGATGTGGTTTATAATGGACTGTGGTACAGAAACAGTGACAATGTTACTCACTCTTGGCTTACTCTGGCTATTCTCTGCTGTCTCAGGCGACAATATGTTTGTCCCGTTTTAGCCACGTAGCTTCTTCGAAAGGGAGGGGTGAGCAGTGGGCTGAGCCCTTAGTGCAACTCGCAACCGAACCGCTAGATGTCGCTAAAAAATACACACTGCACATTTAAGCTTTAGTCATTTTTTTTACTTTTGTCATGTTAATTGTTTTTTATATAAATATTTATATTTACCTTTTATGTTTTAGTAATTTTATTACTTCAGTTTTATTTCAGTTTTTTGGCAGGTCAACAGTTCTAAGTTCCCTTTCGAAGGGAACTCGCACTGCGTCGAATGACGCTTCGGGGAACGCCTCAGGCGTGACAGGTGTCTGAAATCACTATCAAATCACGTCAATCACATTGACCGGCGACAGCCCGTGAATCATTAACGTGAATGATTAACGTGCGACCTGGAAGTGTATAAGGACGCCTTGCAATCATGACAAACCATCCCATCATCTTCAGGGACTGTTTGAATGAAACGCTATTCAGCTTATGTCAGAAAAAGGTAAGAGATGAAACGCACAGCTAAGGCAGATTGTTTTCGTAAGTGTGCCGACCCGTGTCCGAGGTTTCTGACACCGGCTGACACACACGAGCTGTGCGTTTTTTTGCCTGGGAGAAGAGCACGCACGGGAGGTTCTCGAGGGAGCCCTCTGTGCGAACTGCGAGCGTTTTTCTCTTAAAACGCTCCGCTCTCGTCTATCCCTCTTCTCGAGTGAAGGGGGTTTAGCGTCTGGTACTCATGGGGCGGGTCCCGCTCGTGCCGAGGCCGAGCGACGACTTACGTCATGGGGTTCCCAGATGGAGCTTGTCGATCGCCTCGAGAGGGCTGTTAACCTCTCAGACGATTTGACGGCTGACGAGGGTGAACTGCAGGTCGATGGGGATAATTACTCACCGACTGTTCCTGCAGTTGCGGGTCTTCCGGACGCGCAGGAGATGGTTGAGGAGGTTTATGATCAGGTGGATCCTGAACCTCCTCAGCCACCCTGCCCTGTGTATGCAGAGCTGGTGGATGTGATGGAGCATGCTGCTGATAGGCTGCAGTTACCTTGGCAGCGCTCTAGAGGAGAGACCGCTCACGGTAGGCTCGATGATTGGTTTCTCCCCGGCCATACACCACCAGCTCGGGTGAGCCTTCCATTCCTTCCTGATTTTTACTTGGAGATCGAGAAGGCATGGAAGAACCCGTACTCTGCCCGTATTCACCAACATCAGCGGGCCAGTTTCGCAGGCATACCTTGACCAGGGGACAGGGATGTCCCCTGAGGTGGTGGCTGAGCTGCGCCGGACCACAGATCTGGCTCTCCGGGCTACCAAGCAAACCGCCGCCGCGATCGGCCGGTCGATGGCGGTGATGGTGGTCACGGAGAGGCATCTGTGGCTAAATCTAGCCGGCATCAGGGAGAAAAAAAAGGCCTTTCTCCTCGATTCGCCGGTTTCGCCTTCCGAACTCTTTGGCACCTCCGTAGAGGCGGTGGTGGAGAAGTTCAGGGAGGCGAAGGCGCCCTCAGCAGCATTTAAGACCTGGGGAGAGCCTGGCCCTTCACGGTCGGGCCAGCGAACCAGTGTCGCCTCTCGTGCGCCCCCTCCCTCGAGGAGCAGGTCGCAGAGGAGGCGTGACTCCCGCAACAGAGGAGATTTAAGGGAGGCTATCCAGCACAAACGCACACTGCGTCGGTAATGGATAACCTCCCCGGAGGGTCTCGAAATCTGCCCTCTCTCCTCTGACCCCCAGGTGTTCATTACATCAGGCCTGGGGATGGGCCTATGATGAGAACTATGTTCTGATGGCCCACCTAGGCTTGGTTAGTGGAAACGCCCCTTTCTGGCATGTAAAGTGGCGGATCCCAGGTTCGTAAGAACTATCTGGCGAGTCTTCACTTCGCACGCCGCAGGTGAGCTGCTGGTCTTTATAAAGAGTATTTTTTGTGATAAAAAATAATATGTTTTCTCTTTACAGACCTCGTTCCCTGTATAGAGTTATGGGATCATGTAACAGGCAAGATAATAAGGTAAAAGAACTTATTGGATTAGCAGGGCCCTGAAGTTCCCCGTTAGGTGGCCAGAACGATAACTATGTTAGCCTTCGGGCTTTTAGCCACCTCAGGGTAGAGTAGTTGGTCCCTCTATAGGATGTTTTACTTAGAGTGGTTACTGACGCTAGAGCTTCAGATAGATCTTATGTCCGGCCCATGGGACCGTTTTGACTTTTCTGAGTATTTCGCCCCTTGAGCTCTGTTGAGTTTTCATTAGGTTGAGCGGATCTGCAGCCCTTTATATGGAATAATACAGACTATATTCTTTAGTAGGCTGTGGCTCCTCCGAGCCCTCGGATAGATCTATGCTTACAGGCTGGCCCTCACCAGGGCCGCCTCTGTAGCTGGCCTAGGCTGTGCCAGGGATATTAGAGGCGTTCTGCTAAAATTAGCACTTCTTCCTCTGACCCTTCACTTTGTGAATTTCGGCCTACGTTGAGGCAGAGTGGCGTGTGTTGTACTCCCCTTGTTTTTAAGGGTGCTAAGCTCTCTTGCCGAGTACACTGCCGTGGGCAATGTGATTAGGCACCAGGATGCTGTAGGCGCTGTGTAAACAGCTTATCTGCCAACGAAGGCTGCGCCATCAGGTAGTAGGCCTCAGCAGGCCTCCTTGTATGGGCAGCCCCCAATAGGGCGCTGTAGGCCACTTCTCGAGAGAAATGGTTGGCCTTGGTGGTTCGGGCAGTTGACTCAACGGTGGGTAGTAGGCCTTAAACAGGCCTCCTCGGAGGTGAGTCCCAACATACTTTATAGCCGCTACAGGTAGCTAGCCGTACTAGGCCGCCTGTGGGTGGGCCCAATAGTTATGTTGGTGTAGTATGGTTCCCAACAGTGTTCCTTGTAGCAGAATTGACTTGCTATCAGCTAGTAGGCCCAACCAGGCCTCCCTGATAGGCGAGTCCCCTGCTGGCTGGCCTTAGCAGGCCGCCTTGGAACTGTCACCCGGACTCAGCTACCAGTTGCTATCAGGTGGTAGGCCCCTCAGGCCTCCCTGAAGGTGAAATCCCACTTAAGATGGTTATCAGGTAGTAGGCCTCTCCCGGCCTCCCTGAAGGCGAATCCCCACCTACATTGGCTATCAGGTAGTAGGCCTCACCTGGCCTCCCTGTAGACAAGCCCAAGGACAGACAACTGGACAGCTAGGCTGACTTACTATCGGGTAGCAGAAAAGAGCTCCCAGATATTATGGCTGTCAGGTAGTAGGCCTCTCCAGGCCTCCCTGAAGACGAGTTCCCACATGCTGTGATTATCAGGTAGCAGGCCTCACCAGGCCTCCCCAAAGGGTGAGTTCCCCATATACTATCGTTATCAGGTAGTAGGCCTCTCTAGGCCTCCCTGTAGGTGACCACATACTGTTGCTATCAGGTAGTAGGCCTCACCAGGCCTCCTTGTGAGTGGTTCCCTAGCGGTGCTGGGTTCAGGAAGCTAGTGGCCTCTTGCTATCATTTCAGCTGGCCTTATCAGGCAGCTGCTGAAGGCGAGCTTGCGCCCTGGCTCAACTAAAGTGTTTTTCTCTGCTACTGGTTCTCTCCCGGAACCTCTTTCCTGCCTACAGCCTGGTTTTGACTACCAGGCGGACCATGTGGTCCCCTCATTGAGGGTCACTATGAGCACGTGGACCCCTGAGTCTGGTCAGCCGGTCGCAGGCCTCTCGTGAGGCCTCCCAGTTAGATCAGTCCTTAGGCCTTCACAGGCCTCCTCGGTGTTTTGAAACACAGACACTGGGTTGATCCGTGGATCGAGTAGAGAAACTCCCCTCGCTAGCAAGGGTTGTAAAGTACTATGCTGAGTCATACTCTCCGGGATATCCCGTCTCTGAGATCCGGGCCGAGCGGTTCACTGCCAGCTTCGCAGTCCCTCTGGTTGGATGCCTTACCTAAAGGCATATTCCAGAGGCTCTGTCTTCGGACAGACAGGAAGTGGCCAGACTAAGTGTCTATGTATCTGACGCCAGGTCAGGCCGTCCTGGTGGCATTTCGGGGTGAGTATGTTCCCCTGAATAGTGACTGGCTGGGGTTCCTTCGGGTTCCCTAGCCACATTCCCTAGAAGGGACCCCTTCTAATTGAAATTGTGGTCCTAGGCCTTTGAGCAGGCCCAGGTAGGCCTTTCATTTAACTATGTTTATGGAGGTTTTCCTGTGAGGCTTATAGCTTAGGCTATGACCGTAGGGAATGATCTCACTGACAGCCCAGTGTGACCTGAGGGTGAGTGGTTCTAGCATTTCATTTGAATTTGCTGGTTCGGACAGTTGTCACTGCCTGAGGGCATGCACTCCCCTTAGCAAAGTGGCGTGGGTATATCGTTCCCCGAAGCGTCATTCGACGCAGTGCGAGTTCCCTTCGAAAGGGAACGTCTCAGGTTACGACTGTAACCTATGTTCCCTGAGAACAGGGAACGAGACACTGCGTCTCCTTGCCATGCCTCGGGGCCTGCCTGCCGTACAGTCCCTTCAGACGATAAGGTGATTTCTCATGTTTGCAAGGCACCCTTATATACTTCCAGGTCGCACGTTAATCATTCACGTTAATGATTCACAGGCTGTCGCCGGTCAATGTGATTGACGTGATTTGATAGTGATTTCAGACACCTGTCACGCCTGAGGCGTTCCCTGAAGCGTCATTCGACGCAGTGTCTCGTTCCCTGTTCTCAGCGAACATAGGTTACAGTCGTAACCTGAGTCGTTTTTCATCTAATACGTTTTTTTTATTTCAGCTTTCTTTCAGTTAACAAAAACTTTCATAGTATGAGAAAGACCTGTCTAACATATTTTGTTTTCCACAGAAGAAAGATAGTTCTACAGGTTTAAAATGACATGATGTTGAGGAAATGATGACAGAATTTTCATTTTTGGGTGAACTATCCCTTTTTAACAAACAACGAAAGGGTGATACACTTGATTGGGAGGAAACCGGTTGTTTTCAGTTGTATTCATTATAAAAAAGTGAAGTAACTACTTTAAATTAAATAACCAACTGTGAAAAAGTATATACACTGATAATAGCCATAAGGCTGATACAATGTTTGAGAACATCCCTTTGAAATGTTGTAAACAAGAGAAGTAAATTATGTTTTACTGTTAAAAATAGGCCAAATGAGTGTGTTTTACTGTACATCTCAATCACTAAGAGCGCCTTGCTGGAGTAAAGATGTAAATGTGCTCCAACCATACTGTGCACTTCATCTGTTGCACAAAGCAGGTTAGTGTGCACATTTCAGGAGTGCGTCAGTCTGTGTCTGCAGTCCGCGTGCCGTCTGCCTCTTTATCACGATCGAAACAATCGTTCCCAGCTAACCGGCACGGCCACCATTCATTAGTGCTTGACCATAGGAGCTCTGCTCATCAAACATTAACTCTCTATACTGAATTATTGATTGATCAGCAGCTCTGATACAGCAACTGTGCACTGCTACAATTAGAAGCAGAGAGAGGATGGTACACAAAGAAATATAAAGAACTTTGATTTGCCGCCACCACTTGGGTGTGAATTTGTGATTTCTGTGGGGATGTGAGCGTGTCTGCAGGTAAGAGATACAGATATGCTGACCGGCCTAGCATGCACTGAGGGATCGTGGCTGAATTGAGGAGATTTGTCTAGCTGTCCAAGTTGTCTATGTTCTTTGCTCACACAGATCTGATAAATTTGTCCTCATGCTGTGAGGAGTTTACAGGCCACTTCTTCAGTGCCACAGGGTTAATGTGCCACCTGTGGTGGAGCAGTTCAGACCCAGAGAGGGTCATTAACTTTTGGAGGTGACCCACAGTGTGGAGGCCTGAGCTGGATGCTCAAGCCTGGAGAGTGGACTGTGCTGGGCTTGCACGGCTGCCTCCGCTCCTCAGATGCCCATGGAGGGGACATCTGCCACCCTGGCTGTCTTCTCTTTGCTCTCTTTATCACTTTACTTTAAACTTTGAATTTTGATTGTTAAAGGTGCTCTAAGCGAGTTCACACGTTTTTTAGGCCAAAACATTTTTTGTCACATACAGCAAACATCTCCTCACTATCCGCTAGCTGCCTGTCCCCTGAACACACTGTAAAAAAATGCGGTCTCTGTAGACAGCCCAGGCTCCACAAACAGCATCAAAAACAAACTGCGGCGACCCGCTTTATGAAACAAAACAAACAGTGTTCCAGCCTGGGGGTTGGGTTAGTGAGCGTACATGGGGGGTGTGGAGGAGATAAGCATGAAGAGAAAATTTATAATTTTAACTTTTTTAAGTTTGATATGGCCGACACACGACCAAAGAGACGACGTTCTGATGAACAGATTGCAAAAATACAAAGAAGAGGGAAAAGGAACGCATGCCCGAATTTACACTGGAAAAGCCTTTGAAAGGTGGTGAGAACTCCGCCGGCAGAAGGGTCTTCCAATCCGACATTCAGGTAACGTTAGCTCTGTTTTTGCTGGACAGGTGGGTAAATCCAGTTTGGTTTTTCTAAATGTACTTTCATGTTCGCCTAACAAACACAAGGATATAATTAGCTAGAACAATGCAGTCAGCGCTAACTTTGGTGAATACAACATACAGGTTTCTAGCAGCTAGCTATCGATCTCTATTGTAAATGATCAAGCAAACTCACAGTAGGGCGACAGTTTGTGTGAATGATTGTTTTCACCAACTATTTATTATGAAATTGAATGTTCATTCATAGCCTATTGACAACTTTGACTAAATTTGAAGCTAACGTTATCTTGCTATTATTGCGTCCTGGTATGGGAGCTAAAGTTATAACCTCAGGTGGCGAAACGTTTTATCGTGTTTTTCTGGTAATGTTTCTATTTTTTTTTTTTGCATTATATGAAAGCATTTATCTCACTTGGCGACATTACACCTTGACAGAAGTATCAGTAAAACTACAGGGGGAGGGGACGGAATGAGGAGGAGGGAAGGTCTAGCTAGCCTCCGTTTTGTTTGACAATACTTTGAACGTCAACAAGAAGTGACGTCACCCAGCATCGCTTTGAGCACCTTTAACTTTATGGACACTTCATAGATCTTCAGACAGATAGAATGAACAATAGAATTTTCTATCTGTATCCATCGTTATATCGATCATTCTATCTATCATTATCACTATCTATCTATCTATCTATCTATCTATCTATCTATCTATCTATCTATCTATCTATCTATCTATCTATCTATCTATCTATCTACCTACCTACCTACCTACCTACCTACCTACCTACCTACCTACCTACCTACCTATCTATCTATCTATCTATCTATCTATCTATCTATCTATCTATCTATCTATCTATCTATCTATCTATCTATCTATCTATCTATCTATCTATCTTCTGTCTGTCTCTCTCTCTCTCTCTCTCTCTGAGATTCTCTCTGTCTGTCTATTGTTCTATCTGGTGCTGTCTATTGTTCTATCTATATATTGTTAGTTCTATCTATCTGTCTGTCTATCTATCTATCTATCTATCTATCTATCTATCTATCTATCTATCTATCTATCTATCTATCTATCTATCTATCTATCTATCTGTCTGTCTCTCTCTCTCTCTCTCTGAGTCTCTCTGTCTGTCTATTGTTCTATCTGTCGCTGTCTATTGTTCTATATATATATCGTTAATTCTATCTATCTATCTATCGTCTGTCTCTCTCTCTCTCTCTGAGAGTCTCTCTGTCTGTCTATTGTTCTATCTATCGCTGTTTATTGTTCTACCTATATATCGTTAGTTCTATCTATCTATCTATCTATCTATCTATCTATCTATCTATCTATCTATCTATCTATCTATCTATCTATCTCTCTCTCTCTCTCTCTGAGAGTCTCTCTGTCTGTCTATTATTCTATCTGTCGCTGTCTATTGTTCTATCTATATATCGTTAGTTCTATCTATCTATCTATCTATCTATCTATCTATCTATCTATCTATCTATCTATCTATCTATCTATCTATCTATCTATCTATCTATCTATCTATCTATCTATCTATCTACACTGTAAAACCTGATGAGTTAGTTCAACTCAAACCGTTTGAGGAAACCGATTGCCTTAAATCATTTAAGTTTATTAACTCAAACAATTTAAGCATAAAAAAATATTTGATTTGTGTCCAAGTAACTCAATAACTTATTGTTAAGATAACTTGGGTAAATAAAGTTAATAGTACTAATTCCATTCAGTTAATATAACTTAAATCTATGAAGTACACTGTAAACCCAAATAAGTTAGCAGAATTCAAAACACTTTTATTAGTATAAACTTAGTTAGCTTTAAAAAGCTAATCTGCTACCATAGTAAATGCTAACATATTAGCAATAATATGTTATACAGAAACACTTGTTGTATGAGCGCAGCAATATAAAGGAATTATTTGCTCTCAAATCAAGCTGCATGCACCACTGTCACCATGATGGTAACTATCCTAAAGCCTACATTAACAGAAATTCTTCTAAATTAGCATAACAAAACATTAATCACTACTAAATCTCACACATAACATTAATCTTACACAAAAAAACACATTATATTACACTTAATTTTAGCATTTACTCTCCCTTTCGGGTGCCATCGGCAAAGCATGCTGCGAAATAGACATCCCAGCTGTTTCAGTTAAACTTAAGTTAAATTAAAATAACTTCTAAATTAAATTAAAATAAATAATTTCATAAAACTTAAAACAATGAAACAGTTCAGTTTACTTAAAATATATCAGTTCTGTGAACTTGAAAGAAAAAGAAAGTGCTAAATACTCATAAAAGTTAATTTGACTGAACTAATTTGTTTAATTTAAGTTTGTCCTACTCAAACCAATTAATTATTTTGAGCGTTAGGGTTTACAGTGTATCTATCTATCTATCTATCTATCTATCTATCTATCTATCTATCTATCTATCTATCTATCTATCTATCTATCTATCTATCTATCTATCTATCTATCTATCGTTCTATCTATCGTTCTATCTATCGTTCTATCTATCGTTCTATCTGTGTAACTATCTGTCTGTCTGTCTATCTGTCTGTCCGTCCGTCCGTCCTTCAGTCATTCTTCCCATCATTCTACCATTCTTTCTATCATCTTTAGTGAGGAATTTCTATACAAATATCATCTCACACAGAAAAATTACTCATGCACTAGTGTAGCAAATGAGCAAATGTAAGTGTGGCATAGTTTTTGCACATTGTACTATGGTAATACCATGTTTTTTTGGGGGCATGTACCTTACTAAAAGCTAGAATTAAAATTATTAATTTTCTTTGAATTATCTTTTAGTGCTGTTACTTTAGTACTTGTATAAAAATGATAATCATTTAGTATCATAGTATATGGCATTACAATGTAATACCATCACTGTACTATGGTACCATACATTTCTGTAAAGGACATATGAGCAGATTCATAAAGCTGTTGGGGTACATTTACCTCAGTGTTATGAAACCGTCTTTGCGTGTGTGTGTTTGAGTGGGTGTAGTATGTCTCTTGAGTTCTCCTGTAGGTCAGAAAGAGGAAGTTAATTCCCCAGGTTGGGCTCCTGACTGTCTCGTCTCTTTGATAGTGTCACTCTTCTCTCTTTCTGTGAGCACTGCCTAAGATCTCTGCCATAGATACATGCTCAATAGCGCATCACAGTCACAGCTGTAATGGGGAAAATGTCACACAGGAGAAGAAGCTTCTAGACTCTTTTCAGCTCCTCTACTGAGCCTTTGTTAGTAACAAAAAGAGCTGCTGACATATTTTATAATATAAGCTTAAAGCTCTGCCTGAAATAACTGAAACTTCTAATTCAACTTCGCAAACAAAGATTTGTTTGAGTTTACCAATGGTGGTTTTCACAGGCAAAAAATATGAAGATAATGAAGGCTGACATAGTTAGGGAGATTTTGCAAGCGGTTTGTAGCCAAGATTATTGCGTGCCGCTGTATTGTGTCACGATGTCTCGCTGTCTGTCAGAAGTGTTGAAAAGTGTTCTGGGCTGAGAACAGGGGAGAGCACAGTTCATTATCCATCCTTTTAATATTTAATTGTGAGATTTGATAAAAAAATGATCTAACATTTATGATGCGATCTATCTCATTGTAACATAGTCACATTAATTTCATCTGTGGTGGCTTCCCTCGGGTCAGAGAGACTCTTTCCTCACTCTCCAACCACAAGACTTTTTTCTTTTCCTTTTTCTTTTTTTTTCTGAATCATATCTATTCATATCGGGGCTAAAGGCACACCTTAAGAAAAATGAGCTTTTTACCTCGTGCATGGGTTAAAAGGCTCACCAGCATGAGGCAAAAGGTACAAATTATACAAACACTTTAGGTAAAATAATGTTTTAATAATGTCTAATTTAATACTTGTTCAAATCAATCATTTTAGCAAAGTTTGTACTATTTTCGGTTTATTTTGATAAATAAAAGGATACATTTTTGTTCAATAAAAAGGTTATACTGTCCTTAAAATATGTTTTATTTTAAAAATACACAATAATTAAAAAAAGTAAAGATTCTGAAAGTATTGAATGAGATCCCATAATAATTCATTTTAGCTTTACAGTAGTAACAAGTAAATTTAACATTCTATTATGATATGATTAATATGATTTTTTTAAATGGTTTCATTATAAATATGGTGATTATCTCTAAGGTGGATACCCAGTTTGATATATGATATTTACCACCTGAATCTATCCATGTCTTGTCAGCAAATGGAAAAGTCAGCCAGCTTTTTATTATCACGTTAATTATTGATTGTTCATATGTAAATTACGCAAGCTTATTTTGTCCATTAGATTGAAAGATCTGAAAAGAAAAACATACATTTACTTTCGCATAGACATAACCCCCCCCCCCCCGACATATGAAGTTGTTGAAAGTGGACACCAGGTGTAAACGGGAATGTATCTGCCTCGTCCACTTGTGAACCGATCGACCAAAATGCATCTTAATACCAGGTGTAAACAGGGCCTCAGATTGGACAATTTCAGTCATTCAGTTTCAGAGTACTGTGGTATTATGGGATTACCACAGTACAATGTCCACAATTAACAAAATGTCACAATTAACAAAACTAACAAAATGTCCACATAGTACATTTTGTTAGTTTCTGCCATGGTTTATGTTTGAAGTGCGTGCCATGCAGCATAAAGCATATTTTTGTACATGGTGAACCAAAGTGTTTTATATGATTTAATCAACAAGATGTTACTTTTAAAATGGAACAATATATATTCTCTTGAATCTTGAAATATCTGTTAATGTACTTGTTAATGCGTTTGTTTTTTTCTGTGTGTGTGCTACAAATTGGAGTCATGACCATAGAAGTGTTAAAAAGTGTGTGGTAAAGCATATGGCTGAGCTGATGAGCTCTTTTTGGATGGCTCATTCTCAGCAAGGGTGTGTGTGCCCTTGTATGTGAGAGTCAGAAAGCGTGCGGTGCTGTTCTCAGGGTTTCAGATGTCCACTCTGTGGTTGTCTTTAGCGTCACTACCGCTTACTGTCATTTGGGACAGTTGCACAGTCCGACGCAGACAGCTAATTAAATGGGCTAATTATTATACACCTCACCCTCCGATATCTATATGCCAGCCAACGTTTCATATCCTTTCCTTCCTTTTCTTTATCTCTCCTTCAAGGGAAAAGGGGGTCAGCTCACTCACTCTTTAGCTAAAAGTTTCGACTTGTTCCCCTTTGAAAATGCTCTCCACTGATCTGAAGCTGGGAACGGAGTCATTTCAGGATTCCTTATCTCGCTCCAGCTTGGCTTGTTCTCTCCTCTTTATGTCATTACGAGCCCTGCTGTTACAGATTCAGGTATTAAGAAATCGTCGGGCATCTTTATCAGTCGGATGGCATCCAAATTGAGACGTTCCAAGCCTGTGTTGTAAACATCATTTTGGCATTGTCCTCTCCAAAAGTAAGCAATAAACAGGTCAAGAGTGCAGCAGTTATTTAGCTAAACTTTTACATGTGATGGAATGTCATTGTTTTGGTTGTCCGTTTTCTGATGTGGAGGGATTGAGTTTGGAAAAAGGATTGTCTGCAAATAGCTCACTATTTGCGCCATTGAGCCTTTCTGCATCTGTTTGTTAGTATGTGTGTGTGTGTTTTTATTTACTGAAACTGTGCTAATAACAGCTGCCCTGCTGTGATCCAAAGAATAATTTAAATAAATAGTTCACCCCAAAAAAACATTTCTGTCATTATTTACTCAACCTTATGTTGTTCAGAATGCTGTTATGTAAGAATCAATGGCGTTTGATGTTGTCAGTGATATTGAACTTGCTGTACTATTTTTTTATATGCATAAATGCAAATTTGAAAGTTATAATGAATTCACATTTAGTCTTAAATTTCATACAAGCTAATTTTATGATACCTTATGGTACTTTTCATCATTATGGTACTTTTTATCGAGTTTGACAGCTCCCCCTTCCTCAGATGTTTGGAAAAGCTCAGCCTGAAACTGTGCTTAACATCTTTTGTCTTTCAAATGACATGAGGGTGCATTGACAGAATATGAATTTTAATTTTGGGGTGATCTTTGTGGTGAACAACACATTACAGGGCCCAGTTTATGGCCGGGCCCCTCTTTGTCCATAAAAGTGGACAAATGTTTGCTACGTTTTTATTGGATCTTGGTGGACTAAAACAAACAAACTGTATAACGCCATCAGATAAAGATGCTAGGACAACACCCAGGCACCTCTTGGAGGGCAAGACGAAGACCTCTGGTACTAAGCCGGGGAAGGACAGAACTTCTTATTGGTCCACATGCAGTTGCTTCGGTTCACCCATCTAGAGACTAATCCCTAAGGTTTTGGCCTGTGACTGTCATAAACATTCCTCAGGACCTCCAGATGCAGCAACAGTGGGTGAAACAAAGGGAGATCACAATGAACCATCCACATCCATTCATAACTATGTATGGAAACCTTAAAATTGAAGCAAACTACACACATCTATTTCATACTTATTCAGAGAAATACATTTTCTCAGTGACAGCTGTTTGTAGTGCAACACCGTACACAAATTCAGCTGTTAATGTACAAATGAATGAATGCATGACAGCTAGATTTTTTCCATCTACACTGTAAAAAGAAAAGGTGCCTGGAGGAACCTTTTGGGGTTCTTCACTTTGCCACACCGGCGGAACCGTCTGTGGATCCTCTAGGAACCCTTTTAAAAGGGGCGGTTCTCTGAGGAACCACCCAGGTTTCCTGAGGAACTCCTATGTTAGGCACTGTGTAGAACCGTTTTGGGTGCCTCCAGGAACCAATTTTTATTTATTTATTATTATTTCATGATGGTTACCATTAACTTCTATTACTATAATAAACAAACTGAACCAAGTACAAAATAAGAATAGTTTATTACATATTTTAGATTACATTTTAATACATACACTTCCATGCACTTGGGAAAAGAAGCTAGTAATAGATGAATATCAATGAATAGAATACACAAACAAATAGTATAATACATAAGCAACATGAATAATCAACCGTGTATATACAATGGGCTATACAAGAAAAGACATCTCAACAAAATGCATGGAAACACATATGTTCCATGTAATAAATCAATGTAAAAAAAAAAAAAAAAAAAAAAAAAAAAAAAGTGCATTTGCACTTAAGTTAAGTTGTGTTAAGCTTGTTAAGTCTGATGTCACTGTTTCCAAATCCAAGAGCTCTATCAGATGCCAAAAACAAACATCAAACGGTGCTAATATACACTCATTGTGTTGTAAAATTCCTGAAAATGATGATCCTAACTTTTATCTCTATACCGAAATCTCAGATGGTTAGTTATTCAGCTATTTTGAATCGTAAAATATTGAAGTCTGTGATGCCGTGAGACTGGAGACTGTAATGAACACTTTGGCTTTTGAAAAGCTTAAATGTGTGACTTGAATCAACAGGACTCATAAATGGTTGTTAGTATTCTCACTAGAAACAAGATAGATAGTTAAGGTGCAGTATAATTATCTGTTGTTCAGTGAATTTTCACTGGTGAATTCCAGTCATTTCAATAAGAATCCACACAATCAGCAATTTTATGTGTGGTCAAAAATGTCACTATGGGACCAAGTTGGTCACTGGAATTGGCTGGATTTGACCAACAGAAGGCTGCTTGAAAGTGACTCCTGTGTGAGCTGTGCTTCATACATTACATCGCTACACTGCTGACAATGGTCAATGGACTTTTTTGCCTGTGTAATTTCACGAATTTCACAAATGTAACCGCACCTTTACTCGCTGCAACATAAAATGCAATCAATGATAAAATCTTCACAAGGGACATGTGAGGTACTTCACGAGTAAAAAAAAAGTCAAAAGGTGCAGCAGCTTAATTTTCCATTTGTTTTCCCTCTTTTCTGGTGGATGGTCCAGGCACTTCAATGATTTTCAGGTCTACAGGAGGATTTTTTATTCTTGTTCAAACTTGTATTTCAGCTTACCGAGGTCCCTGCAAAGAACCAAAATTACTATTAGCAAAGTTATTAAAGTGATAGTTGTGAACTTAAAATAATTTCCTTAGCCTTATGACATTACTAACCTGTTTTACTTTCTGTCCGTGGAACCCAAACGCAGATCTCGGGCATAATGCAATTCCAGTCATCATTCAATTTCACTGCATGAGACAAGCAGAACAAAATTGTGTAAATCATTCATGAAACCATTCTTATGTACACTTGTCTAGTTCAATTCAATGCAGCAATTTATGTAAAAATGGTTAAATATTCTGTTAAGCTCCAAAAATGTCCCAGAAAAGTTTTCTGAGTAACATGAATGAGATTTGAAAGCATCAAGGAAGATTTTCAGAGAATAACTGATTAAAAAATGTCTCAGGTTACGTATGTAACCCTGGTTCCCTGATAGGGAACGAGACGCTGCATTTGAGACGCGGTGGGAACGCTCTGCGTGATTGCGTCATGAAGCACGTGTAAAATCAGTCCAATGGAAGCCCGATACGTCATAGGTGACGTCATAGACCAGGAAACTATAAAGCACCCTTGCAAACAGACCGCGCCAGCTTCTGAAAAGTCTGAAGCAAGTCGATCAGGGTATGCAGGAAGTATGGCAGGAAAACGCAGCGTCTCGTTCCCTATCAGGGAACCAGGGTTACATACGTAACCTGAGACGTTCCCTTTCAAGGGAACTCGAGCTGCGTTTGAGACGCGTTGGGAACCCCATACCCACTACGCCATAGTGACAAATGCCCGTTCTGTATGAAGTCCAGCGCACACTAAGAAGCAAGCAACCTCGCCCCTGGAGTGGAGAGGACAAGGTCATAAAACCTGACAAATGTATGCGGAGAGGACCATCCTGCCGCATTACAAATATCAGGAAGGGAAACCCCCGAAATTAAAGCCGTAGAGGCCGCCATACTCCTAGTAGAATGGGCCCGTACAGCCATAGGTGAAGGCTGACCGGCCGCTTCATAAGCTAATGAAATAGCCTCGACTATCCATTTGCTCATAACCTGTTTAGATGCAGGGGACCCTCTTCTGAGTGACCCAAAACATACACATAATTGCTCTGACTTACGCCACAGGGCAGCTCTGTGAACGTAGGCATCCAATGCCCGAACTGGACATAACAGGTTCAGTTGTTCCTGATCTGGGGTATTAAAAGGTGGAGGATAAAAGGCCTGCAGCACTATTGGGCCTCCAACATTAACTGGGACCTTAGGATTATAACCCGGTCTAGGGTATAGAAATGCTTTCACCATCCCAGGTGCAAATTCCAGACATGAAGGAGCAACCGACAGGGCATGCAAATCTCCAATTCTCTTGATAGATGAAATAGCAAGGAGAAATAACGCTTTCAAAGTGAGGAATTTTTCTGAAACCTCTTCAATAGGCTCGAAGGGAGCCAGAGCCAGACCTTCAAGTACAATGGCTAAATCCCAAGCCGGTGCTCTAGAGTGCAGTACAGGTCTCAACCTCAATGTACCACGGAGAAAACGAGTAATCAGAGGATCTCTCCCAATAGAAGTACCCCCCAGAGGGGTATGGTAGGCCGATATAGCCGCCACATAAACTTTTAAGGTGGAAGGAGATAATCCAGCAGAGAAACGGTCTTGCAGAAAATCGAGAACTGAACCAACAGGGCAGTTAACAGGATCTAGCTGACGCTCACCACACCAGGTAGAGAATAATTTCCATTTCAGCGCATACAGTCTTCTCGTGGAAGGGGCTCTGGAATGGAGAATGGTCTCAACGACCTCAGTCGAGAGACCGGATTCTATGAGCCTGGCCCCCTCAGAGGCCAGGCCCACAGTTTCCACAACTCCACAAATCGCTCACGGTCAGTTTGTGTTTCCCATGGTGTGCCCCAAGGCTCTGTACTTGGCCCGCTTCTATTTCTAATATACTTACTACCGTTAGGCCAGATCATCAGACAGCATGGTCTCAATTTTCATAGCTACGCTGATGATATTCAAATCTACTTCACGATTGACCCGAACTCATCTTTTCCACTCCCTTCAGTTATCTCTTGCCTTCATGACCTTAAAACATGGATGTCCTCTAACTTTTTGCAGCTTAATGCTGGTAAAACAGAAATTCTGCTGATTAACCGTAGATCACAAAACTCACCCAGACATGACATTTTTATCGACATCGATGGTATTGAGATTAGGCCTTCAAAAACTGTACGGAATCTGGGAGTTTTGTTCGACCCCACGCTCTGCTTTCACTCTCACATTAGTCAGACCGTCAAATCATGCTTCTTCCACCTGCGGAATATTGCTCGTATCCGCCCCTCTCTTACCTTTACAGATGCGGAAACTGTTATTCATGCTTTTATCACTTCCAGATTGGACTTCTGTAATTCATTATATAGCGGACTACCCACCAAAGCAATACACCGCCTCCAAATGGTTCAAAACTCTGCTGCACGCACCCTCACGTATAATAAAAAATCTGCTCACATCACTCCTATCCTTCACCAACTGCACTGGCTTCCTGTCATACACCGCATCCAATTTAAACTGTTAATTCTAATATTTAAAGCCCTACATGGCCCGGCACCCAAATACCTTATCGACCTGGTACAGCCATATGTTCCAACTCGGGCCCTCAGATCTAGCACGGAAAACCTTCTCGTGGTACCCCGGGTCAGACTCTCCACGGTGGGTGGAAGGGCTTTTAATGTTGCTGGCCCTACGCTCTGGAATAAGCTGCCCCCGAATCTTCGTGCGAATGACAACATCCGGTCCTTCAAAAAACATCTGAAAACTCATTTCTTCAAGCTTGCCCAATAAATCACCTTCCTTATCACTATTTTCTCTGTTCTACACTTTTCCAACTCTATTACTTTATCATAATAGCATATTTTGATAAATAATGCAATATCTCCTTTTCATGCAAACAAGTGTATGCTTGTTTCCATCTGTTTTGTCTCTCGTAAGCAGATGGCCTTTGTATTTGTTCGCTTGTTGTTTGTTTGCTATTTGTTTTTTGTATTACATTGTGAAGCGACCTTGGGTTCTTGAAAGGCGCTATAGAAAATAAACATATTTATTATTATTAACTCCGGCCGAGGGTGAAAAATCGTGCCCTCTACCTGGGACAGCAGGTCCCTCCTGATTGGAATCTCCATGGGAGAGCCGTTCAGAAGAGACACCAAGTCCGAGAACCAAACTCGAGTCGGCCAGTAAGGGGCTATTAGTAGCAGACGGGCCCCTTCCCGGCGAACCCTCTCCAGAACCCCCGGGAGCAACGATATCGGGGGAAATGCATACAGGTACAGCCTCGGCCACACCTGCACCATCGCATCCAGTCCGAGAGGAGCTGGGTGCGTGAGAGAGAACCACATGGGACAATGAGTTGTATCTGAGGATGCGAAAAGGTCTATCTGAGCACGACCAAATTTCTCCCACAGGAGCTCCACCACCTCGGGGTGAAGTCTCCACTCCCCGGGCCTCAGCCCCTGCCTTGACAGTATATCTGCTCCCACATTCTGACGCCCCGGAATATAAACTGCTCTGAGAGATAGCAACTTCCCCTGGGCCCATAGGAGGATCTGATGGGCCTGCTTGCAAAGGTGACGTGACCTCAGACCCCCCTGATGGTTGATATATGAAACCACCGGCGTGTTGTCCGTACGAACCAACACATGATGGCCTCTCAGGTCTGGCAGGAAATATTTGAAAGCTCGAAATACTGCCATCATCTCCAAACGATTTATGTGCCATGACAGTTGATGGTTCTGCCAAAGACCTTGCGCCGAGCGGGCACTCATGACCGCCCCCCATCCCGTGAGGGAAGCATCCGTCGAAAGCGTGACGCGTCGACAAGAAGCCCCCAGCACTGGGCCCTGGGCGAGGAACCAAGGTTTCTTCCACATGACCAAGGCACGAAGGCATAGCCGCGTGACCTTGATCTTGCGGAACGGATTTCCCCTCTGAGAAAACCCCTTGGTTCTGAGCCACCACTGCAGGGGTCTCATGTACAGCAGGCCAAAAGTAATCACGTTGGACGCTGCTGCCATGAGCCCCAACAGTCTCTCAAACCGTTTCACAGTGAGTGACTGGCCTAGTTTTACATTTTTTACGGCTGTGAGAATCGCAGAAATCCGAGCATGAGATAGACGTGCCTGCATTGTGGTCGAATCCCAAATTACACCTAAAAAAGTGGTCCTCTGAGCAGGGAGGAGAACACTCTTCTTGATGTTGAGCCGCAACCCCAACTCCTTTATGTGAGACAGAACGACATCTCGATGCCGAACTGCCAACTGCTCTGACTGAGCTAAAATCAACCAATCATCGATATAATTTAATACGCGAATGCCCTGGAGTCTCAAGGGAGCCAGAGCTGCATCCACGCATTTTGTAAAGGTGCGGGGTGATAAACCTAGGCCAAACGGTAGAACCCGATACTGGTAAGGTTCGCCCCCGAAAGCGAACCTCAGGAACTTCCTGTGATGAGGATGGATAGATACATGGAAGTAAGCGTCTTTCAGGTCTATTGTGACAAACCAGTCCTCGGACTGAATCTGTGATACAATTTGCTTGAGTGTGAGCATCCTGAACTTGAGTTTCTGAACTCTGCTGTTTAACTGGCGCAGATCTAGTATAGGACGCAACCTTCCATCCTTTTTCGGAACAATGAAGTAACGGCTGTAAAACCCTGACTCTCTGCTGGGAGGAGGCACCCCCTCTATCGCTCCTTTTTGAAGAAGTGTCAGAACTTCCTGCTCCATAACCAGAGCCTGCTGCGAGTCCACCACTGTGGGAAGGACTCCTTGAAATCTGGGCGGACGAGAACCGAACTGAATTCTGTAACCCTTTTCTATTATGTGCAGGACCCATAAAGAAATATTTGGCAGAAGTTTCCACGCTGCCAGAAATTCTGATAAGGGAACCAGTCTCTCGAGACTGGCCTCTGGATTTGATTGAACAATCATTTCGGCGCCCTGAAGCGGCGAACCGGCAGGGAACAACCGAACTGACCGTTCTACAACCCTCCTCAGAGGATTGCATGGGGACGCTGACACATCGGTGCCCTGAAACGGCGAACCGGCAGGGAACAACCGATTTGGCAACGCTGCGACTCTCCTCGGAGAATCGCCCCCCGGAGGGCGCCAAAGAGAAACGGTTCCTCGGAATCGTTCCTCCCTGGAGGGGACCACCCTCAGAAGCCTGGCACACTCGGCGTCAGGACTTCTTCTTAGTCCAGGCTCTCTCGGAGATGACAGTCCTCAGATCCTGTCTGCCCCCAACAGGCCTGGACTGCGAACGCCACTCGGGAACCCCGGATTGTGGAGGAGCCCGAGCAGCAACGCTCTGTTTCTGCTGGAATCTGTGTGCTGAGCTCGTAGACAGACGAGGCTGCTCAATCTTTATATTACGTGCAGCCTCAGGGACACTGGACCGGCGAGGAAGAAACCTCTGAAACGCAGCCGCTTGTTTTTTATTTTCTTGAAACCTATCGACAACACAATTTATAGCATCGCCGAACAGACTTGTAGGAGAAACCGGTGCATCCAGAAGAACTGATCTATCTTTATCTTTGATCTCAGAAAGATTTAACCATAAATGACGTTCCGTGGCCACCAGGGCTGCCATAGAACGGCCCACAGATTTGGCCGTCTCCTTGGTGGCCCGGAGAGATAAATCTGTTGTGCGACGTAATTCTCGAATTGCATCAGCACTAACTTCCTCACATTCATCTATGTCCCTCAGCAGGTCAGCCTGATAAGCTTGTAATATCGACATTGTATGTAAGCATGCCGCAGCCTGACCTGCTGCCGAATACGCTTTACCCACCAGCACTGATGTATTTTTTAATGGTCTGGTGGGTAACGTCGGGGCTTTCAGTGATGACGCTGACTCGGGGGAGAGATAGCTCGCAAGCGTCTCTTCCGCACGAGGCATCGTCAAATAACCATAATTATCAATACCTCTAACTTTACTGTAATTGCTAGTTTGAGGATTATGAACTCTGAAAGACGCCGGTTTATTCCATGATCTGGACACCTCAGTGTGGAGATCAGGAAAAAACGGGAGTTCCCGACGAGGAGGTCGTGATCTAGATGGTAAATAACGTTCATCCAGAAGACTCTTTCTTGATTCAACATCAATATCATCAGCTGGCCACTCAATATTTAATTTAGTAACAGCACGAGATAAAACCTCCATAAGCTCCTAATCAGCAGGGGTATGAGCTGGCGAAAACTCAAATTCCCCCATATCAACGACATTCAGTTCCTCAGAACTGGATAGCCGCAACATTGGTGCCTCAACCTGGGGAGGAGAAACCGCAGAGCGGGCTCCTTCCTGGGCTGGGACACCGGAACCAGCAGGTAAGGGCTGAGAAAGGGCTGGGCCCGTCTCAAACCCCGCTACTAGATCCATCTGTGAACCCCAAGATGCACGCCGCTGCTGTGCCTCGGCAGCAGCGGGACCCGCACCATGGGGAACACGAACCGAATGGTGGCGCGGTCTGTTTGCAAGGGTGCTTTATAGTTTCCTGGTCTATGACGTCACCTATGACGTATCGGGCTTCCATTGGACTGATTTTACACGTGCTTCATGACGCAATCACGCAGAGCGTTCCCACCGCGTCTCAAACGCAGCTCGAGTTCCCTTGAAAGGGAACACAAGAACACTGTCAAACATAACAAATTCACACAGAAAAGTTCAAAGTAATAAAGTAGTTGCATGTGGTGCAGGTAACTTATGGCGCTTTTCCACTACACAGTACCAGCTCGCCTCGGCTCGGTTCGACTCGACTCGACTCGCCTTTGTTTGCTTTTCCACTGTGTAAAAGTTGTACCTGTACCTGCTTTCGGGTACTTTTTTTCGTACCACCTCCGGCGAGGTTCTAAGCGAGCTAAGGCGATACTAAAATGTGACGTGAAAACAATGCCGACTGCTGATTGGTCACAGAGAATCTGCGTCATCATTGCACGCGCCAGATGGAGTATCCAGAATAAATAACCCCGCCATTTTTAAATAGTTTGGCCAGAGTTACTAAACTTACTACTATTATTATGGCAACTCGGAAGAATACGCCGTGGTCAAACGAGGAGGTGCAGACTTTCCTTTGTTTGGTTGCCGAAGAGAGGATCCAGCGAGAGCTTGATGGGGCAACGAGGAACGAAAGGCGTCGCTATGACGACCGGGTACTATTTGTGGCGGTACTTTCTGCAATGGAAAACGGAGCGAAAAGCGAGCCGAGTCGAGGCGAGCCAAGGCGAGTCGAGTCGAGCTGGTACTGGTAATGGAAAAGCGCCATTACTGTAATTCAATGTTGCCTCTGAAATGTTCAGATGATTTTAGAAATGCAGTGGTTGTTCTGGGGAAACAAAAGAACAAAGCTGATTATATCCATTCACAACATAATATTTATTGGTCAGTAAAGGGCTTTAAAATGGTATTTGAAAGAATCAGGGTAAATTACCTGTAGTAAATAAACAAAAACAGACCAAACTAATGTTAACTATAGGCCTATCCACTTGTGTTATTCATAACAAAAGCCAATGAGCAGGAATCAGCTAACAGTTATTAATTCGTTATATCAGCAATTTGAAGACACATTTGTACATAATACATTGAAGTGAATGACTAAAACAATCTAAGACAATAAGTCAATGATTTCCAGTTGTTCTTTAACGTTAGTTCAATAGATTAGTTAGCATCGCGACTAAAAACCTTCATACCATACTGTGCAATAAACGAGTGGTAAACACTGTAAAAACGATAAATAAATAAAAAATAATTTAGTTTGTATGTGTTTGAATATATAGTGAGTAGACTCTGTATTTATATTTCTTTGGCGAGTTTACAAACCTTGTAACGGAGAGCCGAACAAACAGACGAAGCTTTGGTGAAAGGAGCCGTTACTTTCAAATCCAATGACGATCAGCTGATCTGTGTTGCGCGCGGGCAGCGCGAGGTTCACTGATGACAGCAGAGGCAGTTTCGAGACAGAATAAAACTGTTCTCCTCCTGCTGCTTCTCCTCTTGCTTCTTCTTTTTCTTCTTCTCCTCCTGCTTCTTCTTATTCTTCTTCTTCTCCTCCTGCTTCTTCTTCTTCTTCTTCTTCATATCATTATTATTATTATTAGGCTACTTACTATTTTAAATTAATCAATAAAATAGGCCTATACTAAATAAATGTAAGTATACTGAATGAGAAGTATAAATTATGAAATATATTTATTATTATTATTATTTTAAACTTAAGTAGCCTATAACAATAATAGGATAATAATCTTTTTCTGGCCTCACAGAACCATTGGGTTCCTCCAGATGCTGGCTTTAACATAAGAGATCTTCCATGAACCACTTAAATGTTAAAAGATCTTACAATAACCCTTTTATAGCATTCAAGTTCCTCTATTTCCCCCCAAAGCACTTCGAGGTCTCATGGTTGTGAAAAGGTGACTCCAGAACCTCTGAACTGAATACAAAGTGCTTAAAGGATCCCATCAGTTCCAGCAAGAACCGCAAATATTGTCAGTGCTCCTCCAGTAACCCTACTATAGGAGAAAGAGCTTTGAGGCACTTAAATTACATTTTTAAGTTCTTTGAGTATCCGACAGGATATTTGAGGCACCTTTAGTTTTTACAGTGTAGTTTGGACTCTATTTGTTTAGAATATTCAGAAATGCACCTGTTAAAGTCTTCTAACTGTGTGCTTTATGCAAATGAGTTCCATAGGGGAAAGAAGGGTGAGCCACACTATGGAACAGATCAACAAAGTTATGAGTCTCCCATCGGTTGAGACATTACAGATACACCGTTCTGGGTCTCAGTCCTGTAAGGGAAGAGACTGTAACATATTGGACCATGTTTGGTGTCTCTGTTACAGGTGAGACATTAACAGATACAAGTTCTGAGTCCCAGCCTGCAAGGGTGAGACTGTAACAGATACGACCATGTTCTGGGTTTCTGTCCTGTAACAGGTGAAACATTAAAGCTCCTGTAGGTAACTTTTGAAAACATGTATTTGCTAAAACTGTCATTATGTCCTGACAGTAGAATATGGGACAGATAATCTGTGTAAAAATCAAGCTTCTCTGGCTCCTCCCAGTGGTCCTATTGCCATTTGCAAGAAATACACGCTCCCGGTCAGAAACAACCAATCAGAGCCGAGAGGAGTGTCTTAGCAGTGTCAGTCACGCTCGTGTACGCGCTGATCACACCCCTCTTGCACAGCGCGAGCGCCGGAGCGCGAGCGCCGGAGCGCGAGCCGTCGTTCAAACTCAAGATTGCCGGCGTGCTGCAGCTGTGCTTATGACGGAGAAACAACCTAAACTGCCAATTCTCGAGTGACACCTGCTCATAAAACAAAGAGGTAAAAGGAAAAAGACTCTAAACTCTAGCCGCATAACATGTAGATAAAATGTCACGCACTCTGCTAAGCAACAATTGAAACCTGCTAATTCACTGGCTTGTCATGTTGCTGAAATAATGTACTAGCACACCTTATCTAGCATTATATATCGCTAGAATAATTACTTACATGCTGTAACGTTAGTTACCGTTATATTAACGTTATCTTACTAGCTATTTATAACTTATAGAAAGAGTGCATCGTTATAAAGTTACATGTAGGCTATTGGAAAATACATAATGATTTGAAGACCAAGTTTGTAGTCAAAGTATGGGCAGGCCATAGTCAATGTAAAGCATATTATTGACGTTTAGTCCCTATTAGTGAATGTGCCATATAACTTTTTATCCGCCGTCATCGGTGGCCCTGTTTACTAGCCTGCACGTTCACGACAGGCTCCGCTGTGGAGGACGAGCTGTGGAGGGAGGGCTGTAGTGCAGCAGAGAGCAAGGGGGTGGGACCTGTAAGTTGTGCTTGTTCAAATTTTCAGGCTAAGTCAACGTTTTCTCAAAACTCCCTACTGCAGCTTTAACAGATACAGGTTCTGAGTCCCAGCCTGCAAGGGGGAGACTGTAACAGATATGACCATGTTCTGAGTCTTTGGCCTGCAATGTTGAGACAAAAACAGATCAACAAGTTCTGAACCTTCTGGCCCATTACAGGGAAGGCAGCAGCAGATACACCGCACTGTTCTGAGCCTCCGGTTTGTCCAGAGAGACCTCAACAGATTCCATAATCCGGGTCTACAGCTTGTGAGGCAGCAACAGATATGAGCACATTCTGAGCCTCCACTCTGTGAGACATTAACAAACACTAGGAAACAGAGTCTTCATCCAGCGAGACAGTAACATAGCACATCCTGAGTGAAAAAAGTGGATTGACAAATGCGCTCTCGACATTTGTCATTATAATTACTCCATAGAAAACGGCCTTAAATGAACAATTAACGTAAGAAGAAAGTAGTGTCTGAAAGTTGGAATAAATGTTTTTATTGGTAAAAATGAATGGAGAATATCTTGTGTTTTTCCGTATAGGTTCTCGGCCATTTAAAGCATGTAGCCTAATCATCCATCCTAATAGCAATTTGACAAATATTTCCAACGAACATGCGCCGATCCCGTGGATGCTCGAGCGCCGCAATTTGTATTATATTTCTTACTGTGGTACATGTAATTTCAGGGATGAAAAAAAAATACAGATATAACTGAAATGCGGGACATTTATGTCTTGCTGGACGTGTGACAACGCTCCCAATTTCAGGACTGGGTCTTCAGGACTAGGGTGGTCACCCTATCAGTATGCTTTTCTACTTTACATTAGATTTAATATAACTGATGATAGTGGTTTCATTTAATTGTTTGATGCATAATAAGGTTAGCCTGGAAAGCCGAACCTACATCAAGATGTTAGGTCTGGGAACTCATAATTGGCATACCTCAATCCGAGGGGCAGGATAAACAGTTGTCTTTCAAAATCCCTCTGAACGCAATAGGATAGCGCTACAACCAACCAGAGCAACGAACGGCTGTGGGTGAGTGAGTCCCATGCGTTTTCCCACCAGCGGAGCTAGTTGATATTAAACTTTTGCTGTTTCCGGTCGTCAAAACTCCGAACACATCTTCCTTTTTTAAGAATGTGATGTTCTCTTAACTCCAAGTCCTCCAGAGTCCCGGCCAAAGCCGATTCGAAAGACCGCTGTTCGCCAGCAACATCTTCTTTGTTTTCAAGTAGTGGGGAAATCACCTATGGAAATCACGCAGAACCGTCACAACTCTGCTGTCATTATGTTAAGCCTGCCCACCAACTCTATACACGATGTGATTGACCTGACCAGAGTTTGTTTTTTCCAGCTCGCAAGCCAACGGAGAGTTGCTAGACCACACTGGCTGCAAAATATGTTTTGCTGCCGCTAGGGTGCGTCTAGATTTCTAGGCTATAATAAGGTTATAAGTTTCAGAGAAATTACATAATGTATCCTTCCATAAGATAACGTAACTGCCATAGCCACACCTAAGTTAAATGTACAGTATGCAGGATTTTCCGCCACCAGGGGTCGCTAACCTCTTACAATAACAAAGGCGTATATTAATGACGTATATTCTCCATTAAGCGGAATTATGGATATTGCCGTCAAGCTGATGGATCTTTTATGGATAAGTGAATACATTGATGTTTTTAACATGACTGTGGTATGAAGCAGGGCGCGATTGCTAGACATATACTAGCGCCACACGCAACGCGAGTCCCGCGGATATAAAGGTATAAGGACATTTCATTCTACCGAACTACACGCAAGTGCTGAATTAATACTCACACAGGTCAGTTTATTAGACGAATTAAACTTGAGGTAACGCAGCGCTGTTTCACTTGCTCTAACAGTTACACTATCACACTAAACGGCATTTGTGGATGGAATGTTGTTAGTTAGGTTGTTTGTTAGCTGTATGAGACTAAGCTAGATTAACATTAGAGAATAACATACAGATCATATTCTAACTTTTCATCATGAACTACATAACATTGATTAGTTTTATGTACATTTGCTCACCTGTCTAATAAAGTAACATGCAACACTTGCGTCTCTGTCAAGTCAAAGTAAGTCACGGGCGTGGAGCTCTCGGCATCTCGAAAGATGTTGATCTTCGTTTTAGTCCTCTTTTTGTCTCAAAGTCTGCTTGCCATGGTCCATAATGTTTAAACAAAACAACAACAGCGTGAGCGTCCTTCTAGGGATAACAGGCATAACCCAGTTGTCAACTTCTGTCACCATGGTTACTATTGCAGTACGAGGTCAAACCTGGCGTAAACCGGGGGTAACGCAGATATGACGCCATGGACTGGCGACTCCTCACCACTGATCTATATAGAATGACTGGATAGCTCATGACATCATAAACAGTGAAGCCACCGCGCCGCCATATTGTGATTCCCTAGTGAGCTCACGCGTTCTATTGAATCAATAGGAAATTGTATGATTTGACTAAGAAAACATTGCATAACGAGACACCGTCTTTAAATCTAAAGTCTCCCTGAACAGTCTTACAACGCAAACATCCTTGGGTATTTGTTTAAAGTCGGAAATTATTCCTGTTTACTAAAAATTAAGTATATGTGAATTGTGAACTTAAAATTTAGCTCTTTCTGATTGTGTTTTACAGATAGATCAGTAGTCTGTTCAAGTATTTGATTAGTTAGCAAGAACATGTCCAGGAAATGCATAATACAAATTGTATGGGTTACTATATTCCTGTTTCACCTCTTATTTACCCCTTATTTACACTGCACACGTCTGCGGCGCCACACGGCTACCGGAGCTGATGGCGCCCACAAATCGGCAAATCACGTGGAAATGCTCCTGGTGTGAGTTGACACCGCGTGAAGGTAGGAATAAAACATTGTCGGAGCCGTAATGCGCCGCAGATGTGTGCAGTGTAAATAAGGGGTTTACACATAGGCCTACTCTGTTTGCAGTGCATATTTTTTTACCATACCCATGTCAACGACAACAGGTCCAAGTGCGGTGCGTGCAGAGTTCGTTTGTGCTGCAGGCGCTGAATTAAAGTCCCAGCGCATGATTCGTGGTCAAACTGAACACGGATTGGCATGAAAATACTAAATAAATGCATTTAATAAAATTTGTAAGAAGTAATGCATTGAATAATACGTTTATTGGGTTTAAACTTGAATACGTCTGTGAAATAATGTAGGAAAGAACATTTTTTTAAACAACACGGAAATAGCGACAATTGTGCATATAAATTACTATATATGGGCTTAAAGTACAACCTGTGAGCAGTTTTTCAAGATCCTTTTGTGATCTTCGTTTTACACTTGTTGATGCACAGCGAGTCATCTTAAAAGTGCCACCGGAGCTACCGATCTCTGCATAACGGCCGTTGGAGCCCTCTGCTGGTAGGGAATCGTAAGATGGCCGCTCGAACACTTCCGGTGGCTTCACTGCCTGGTGGCAGTTTAGAACGTCATGAGCTATCCAGTCATTATATAGATCAGTGCTCCTCACCCCTGCTCACACGCCCCGTTTCCTTGGTTAAAATCTCAATTTTCTCACGATTTACAAATAGTTGGAAACATTTGGGATATTGTAAGTAATCAACTAAACAACATATATAACATTGGCCTAGTGGTTTTTGGATATTTTACTGCAAAAATCCTGCATATTGTACAATCCTGCACTTGTATTTTATGTTTTATGCACTTTATTTCTTTATCCTTCATGGTATTCATTTAGTAGTTGTGTTAGTTGTTCTTGTTTATCTTAAATAAAATGAAATAAAATAATGAAATGCATTTCTTAAATAAAATAAAATAAAATAATGAAATGTAAAATCACTACAGTTGGTACCCAACCAGAATAATTCTCTTACCGCCGCGGCGGCAAAATTCGGGGTGTATTTGCTGCCTTTTACCGCTAAGAGGCGCTACAACCACAGATTTTGAAAAGTGTCCGTTTATTCTCTCTATTGCGTAATCTGCCGCCGCGCCGCGGCTCATTCAGAGCTATTGAAAGCTGGTAGCAGATGAATTCAAGTGAAACGTAGTGAAAATAATTCATAATCACAATACTGAAATTACTGAAATGAGAGGGAGATTTAAAAAAAAAAAGTATTTAAAATATTCAGTGTTAGGGAGTAACGGAATACATGTACCGCCGTTACGTATTCAGAATACAAATTATGAGTTACTGTATTCCGTTACAGTTACAATTTAAATATGTGGTATTTAGAATACAGTTACATTGTTGAAATCAATGGAATACATGACGATACTTCTCTGTTTCACTATTTATTCACTCTCTAAATAAATTAAGGCAACTCAGCATTTCCCAGAAGCCCCAATGTGAAAGCGGAAAAAAAAATGCGTGGTTTGCGTGATCAGTCACAATGGAGTTGGAAGAGGAGCAGCGGGGGCTAGAGGTAGGCCCTGTCCCAAATAGCGCACTTCATGCGGACTTTCGGTTTCGTGGACTTAAATTGCGCGTGCTTGCCGAGTCTACGAGTCCATAGGCCGTCCCATTTAGCATTTTAACGCTCTGAAGTGTGCTCAGCAGCGCCCCCTTTGTACCCTTGAAGCGGTCTTCCGCGAAGCCCGCATAGATTCAGGCTCCACGCACTTTAACTACCCAGGAATCCTTGCGAAAGGCCAATCAGACGACGGATGGGAGGAGATTTTGCTCACGGACAATTGTTAACATGGCTTGAGAAGAAAATATTTAAGTGTAATTATCATTACGGTTTTTATGACAAGTTTATACAAACATTATGATCATCGACCAGTGGTTGATGTCTCAAACATAGGCTAATAATAGCGAGCTGAATAATACGATCGCATTATGATTCATTAAATAAATAGAACAGAATGTCAGGGCTTTACTGAGTCATATGTAAACACAACAACAATAGGCAGCATATTTCCCCAAACCTGTTTCCGGCGTGACGATCGAGTCTGTCCCAAAAATACCTCTCAATGCGCCCTCGCGGACTCGCGCTAAGGGCCCTATAGGTCTGCACTACATGACGTCACCGAAGTGTGGACTCTGAGGAAGTCCACAAGTCCGGAGTGTGCCATTTGGGACAGGGCCGTAGAGATGGAGCCGTAGTGCCGTACCAACCTACTAAAGACTGGAGTAATGATGCTGAAAATTCAGCTTTGCAAAAGCATTCTTATGGGTTTCAAACGACATGAGGGTGAGTAAAAATATTTTATTTTGGGGAAAACTGTTTGTTTAAAAGAGATGGCAGCGAACAAAACAGTCAGACATTTCTCACATTGTTAGTTGGCTTTATTTTGTCTGAAAAATAAAGTTTTGCCCAAAGCCATGCATGGCAGCACTAACTTTCTGTTTGGAGTGGAACTCACTGCACGCACACACACACGCACACACACACGCACACACACGCACACACGCACACACACACACACACACACACACACACACAGATTTCTCTAGATTCCCTCTAGATGGACACACTGGCCTCTCATGTCTTTGTGAAAACCCAAGCTGCTCACCATAAAAAGAGGCTCTCCACGGCGGAAGAGAGGTGGAGGAAAAAAGCTGATTCCCTCCTTCTCTCTTTGCCTCCCAAATTCAGAGTGCTGGACTCTTGCAATGCCCTGCAGAGGTTCACAGAAGAGAAAGCAGTATTGTTTCTCAGGAGATGTCTCTTCGATGTTCCACTTACACTCTGCATGGCCAAATGATCACGTCAAATGCACACAGACGCACACACTGAGACGTAATGGGTTTATAACAGTAAACCGACCCACAAAAGTGGATGAAATCCTAAATAGATGATGGATTACTATGGGAGGCTATTCAAGACATTTTTCAAACTTTACTTTATGTATACACACATGATCAAACTCTCTCGCGCAAATTACCACATTCATTCACCCGCGCATAAACAATAATGGTCCTCTTGCGCATAATAAAATCTACATGTGCTATCAAACTCTTTCTGCTGAGTGATTAGTGATGGGAAGTCATTTCTGCAAACCGATTTTTTCGGACAGTTCGTTTCAACCAACCGAAAAGCTGACTTTCTCATGAAGGTTTGATTTGATTTATATATTTCCTTGTGTCTGATATCCTGGTTTCACATGACTCAAGCTCTTCCTCCAGTTTAAGGATTTATTTTGCCTTTATTGTCCGTCAGGCAAAAATCTTTAAAAAAGTAATGGCATACCTCTTCTCAACAAGCAACATGATTTGAGGTATCATTCAAATTGTTTTCAATATTAAAAACACAGTGCACCTTATTAAAAACAGTATACCGACAGCAGTGTAAGAGTCTATACTGTAGATCAGTATTAAAATATTGCAAAGTGGTCTTTCAAGACTTGTAAAGGTTTAGGAAATGTTATTCTAAGAATAATTATTGTTTGCCGCATTAAACTTTCCAGAAATCATATGAAACAGAGGCACGGATCACGATGCCACTGCTGTTTTCCAAGTGCTCCACATTCATTTGAAACCGTGGGCTGTGTGTTCTGTGCTGGCAGATTGAGACGCCAAAGGCACACACTGTCTCCTTTGGCAGTCAGTTCAATAGCACTGACATAAAAGCATTTAATAACATTCTAATCACACGCTCTCGGCCTTGCCAGAAAAACATTTCACAGCTGAAATTAGCGCAAAATAACAAGAGAGTCCTCAAGAATCTGTTTAGCAAATCTGTTGTGATGCAGAAGAGATCTTCATTAGCTTAATCTCATTTGAAGATATCCGAAAAATCATAAATAGGTCAGGTATTAAATGCGAGAGCTGGCGCAGATAAGCTCTATTTGAAAGAAAAAAAAACAGGTGAAATGTACCAGACAAAACATTCTAAAAGCTAAAAAGGCAGTGTATGTTAAAAGTTATTACTCCAAATAACAGTTAAAGCATCTAATTGTTACTATTGAGTCGTTTTAATCAGACAACTGGATTAGAGCTGCAATGCTGCTTTAACTGCTTCTGTTTCAGACACATATTGATCTACAGAAGTGAGATAAGTAAACCTTACACTGGATTAGATGCAATGGGCTTTGCACAGACACTTTACACACATACAAATTCAAAGGAGGCGGGGAAATCTCAGATAAAATGGGAGCGTTTGTTCTGCAATGCCTTCAATTGTGATACGGCCACAAGCCAAGGGCAAAACAAGAATCCATGTGTACGTGTGAACAGAATACAGCGCTCTTGTGTGCCTTTAAACGGCCTTCCTCTGGCTTATCATCTTAGCAGTTTATCTTCTCGGCCTCTGAAATGGTTTCACCTGTAGATTGTGTGGTGCACTGCATGCATTTCATCTATCAAGCTGCATTTGTTTCTTTGTTTATCATGTTTTTGTCCTGGTTTAAAGTTGAATATGTTTCTGAATTGGACTATCAAAGCGTGCTGTCGTGTCCAATCAGCCCAGTGTTTCCCTGTCATCCTAGTTCATGTTTAATTCCGTTTCTGCTGCTGGCTACGCGAGGCACACAGCGGGCATTAAGTCTCTCCGTGATGTTATCTGGGAAGTTATACATTAATAATCTCAGAATTCAACTGTGGAACGGCACATTTCCCTCATGAGCTGATCATTTACATAAATAAATGGAATGCACGGCCAATCAGATCAAAACTCAATGTCCCATTAATAAAGCAAGTTAATGTGATCATCGGGAGTGTTTATGGCGGCTGTGCTCGGCCTGTATTTTGGAGTTTATTGCAAATGCTTTCCTGATTAATGAGATGGCTTTAGATTTATGAGCATTTCACGCCACCGTTGTTCGGTAATCTTGGCTTGATGTACAGTTCTCTATAAACTTTAAAGGGTTAGTTCACCCAAAAATGAAAATTAAGTCATTAATTACTCACCCCCATGCTGTACCAACCCCGTAAGACCTTTGTTCGTCTTCGGAACACAAATGAAGATATTTTTGATTAAATCTGAGAGGTTCATGACTGCTACATAGGCTGCCTAAGGGAATGAAACTTGACGGCCCAGAGGGTCATTAAAGAAAATGTTAAAATATTCCATGTCGCAACAGTGTAATAGTCAAATAAAGTCGTTATTTTTGTTTGTTTTTTTCGCACAAAAAGTATTCTCGTCGCTTGATAAACTTATAGTTGAGCCACTGTTGTGTCATGGAATATTTAAACATTTTCTTTAATGACTCTCTGGCCCGTCAAGTGTCATTCCCTTAGGGAGCCTATGTAGCAGTCATGAACCTCTCAGATTTAATCAAAAATATCTTCATTTGTGTTCCGAAGACGAACGAAGGTCTTACGGGGTTGGTACAGCATGGGGGTGAGTAATTAATGACTTAATTTTCATTTTTGGGTGAACTAACCCTTTAAGCTTTAAGTCCATTTGCTCATCAGATGTATAAGTGACATTCATTTATGAATATGACACTCAAAAAGATGAAGTGGGTGAATGAAAACTGTTGTGAGTGATTTTTTTTCAAAATGTGTTTTTGGATCAATTCCTGGTGGATAGATAGAATAATGGATAGATGGATAGAGGGATAGATGGATAGATAGATAATATTTATTGCTAATGGTTATATACATTTTGTAAACAAATATGATGGTAGTTTCTAATAATGGAAAATATATTTTTTAATGTAATTGTATTATATTCATTACTTATTATTATTGTCATTTTCATTATATATATATATATATACAGTATATATATATATATATATTTTTTTTTTCTTCCTTTAATGTATTTATATGTACCCAAATTAAATTTTATGACTTTCTATCCTTATTCTAATTTGAACCAGAACATGGTCGAACTTGGGGCTCCATTGTGTTTTTTTGTAAAAGTCATGCAGAGAATACGCTTGTCACTTTCCAACATATTGGATCTTGTTGTACTGTTGCTACAGTGCAGTATTTTGATTGATTCAACACTATTTGCTATTTTTTTTTTTACATTGTGCTTTTCAATCGTATTTTTGGCGTAGCTGAAATCTTTAGATGCAAATTATTAGAATGTTGTTGAAGCCTAGCGCCAATAAACTGAACCCTAAAATCTGAGATAGACAGACAGACAGACAGATGGACAGACTGACAGATCGATCAATAGGAATGTTGAACCAGGACCAGTAAGGATTGTTGATCCAGGAACATGTCCAGCTTTGCAACGTGTCATTTACCACATGTATGCGATTTTCTGTTTTGTTCCTGAATGAGTCAAATTCAGCTCCGCATCCAAGTTTCGACAGCCAAGTGAATAGACTTGACTCACGGTAGATGTGCGCTCCCTGATTCACTAGTCATTCTGACTCTGAAATGAGTTGGAAAATGCAGTTATGCACAGCCTTGAGTAAAATCACTCATACGTCTACACAAATAAAATGGAGAATATGGAATTGGGGGAGGGGTATGTGTGTGTGTGTGTGTGTGTGTGTGGGGGGGGGGGGGGTGGGTTGTGTAACTAATCAATACACCATGGAAGCTATCGCTGGGCTTGAGTGTATAATACAACAAATCTTTTCATGGCCCTACACACTTTAAGTCTCTATCTATCCATGTGCATGTAGAGGGTGCCTTTAAGCTTACTGAAACTCTGATAAGCAGACATGTGTGTGTTTGTGTAATCGCCCACAGGAGAGCCGGTCTAACAGCTCTTAAAGTCCGCAGTGGGCGAGAGTGAATGGTATGAAAATAAAGCGAGAATGTGAAAACTGGCTCGCTGTATGTTACATACATGCACACGCCGTCACCTTTTAGAGTCAGCTCTCTGTCTTTTCTTATGTTTCTGAAAGCCGCTCACTAGCCTCTTTTTGCTATCTAGTACAGTACAACTTACTCTCTCAGCCTCTCTCTCTTTCTGTGTCTCTCTCTCTCTCTCTCTCTCAATCGCATCACCACAATGCTAAACACAGCAATTTTCATACAATATGTGCATAGACACCAGGAAGGGACGTGACTCAATTGCCACAAAGTAGGCTACTGTTTGCATGGAGCAAACGACACTTGTTTAGAAATGACATTGGTAATGCATAGCCAGAAGTTCATCCACCTAGAAAAGTATTCCTACATCATAAAACTTTACAGCTAAAATTATAAACAGATATTTTTTTGCTGAATAATCCATGTATACAGTACATGTATTTAAACAGAAATACTCACTTCACATTTCTACTTTTAAACTCTTCAGAGCATTTCATTGCCACTGCAGCTATTTTTTGGGCTATTTATTTATTTTAAAATTGAGGGATGAAATTATTTTTAGTGGTAATCTGCATTATGCCACTATGCCAAAGCTTAATAGCTTAACTCTGTTATCATTTACTCACTATTGTGTCATTCTAAATTAGACAAAAATACATAGATTCAAACGTTTGGGGTCAGTTCTTTCTTTCTTTCTTGCGTGGTGAGCATAAGAAACTTTTGCACAAACATTAAAAAAACCTACCAATATATAGATAGGTTGTCACGGAGTCACCAGACCAGCACGCTCCGCCCACTTGTTAACTCTCCCTAGAATTGTGATTCACTGCACCTGCACATCATCAGCACATCCTATAAAGAGGGGCTGCGTCCCAATTCGCCTACTTATACTACGCCCTAAAAGTATGTACTCTTTTTGTGAAGAAAAATTACATACTTTTGAGTGTGTAGCAAAGGAGTAGGCAAGCTTTGGGACACACTACTTCGTGATCTTTAACAGACAGCTCTGTTGCGTGCATCCTATCACCGTAAACTGCCCTGTCAATCATCTCGTCACAGTTAAAATCCTCCATTCAATCTAATATAATTTCTTACCATTTCGGAGAGAATTGTTGTAGCACGTTCATCTGCCAGTCGTGGGTCTTTAATGCGGAGACTCTCCTCATGTGTTTGCAATTTGAATGTAATGATGCATTTAAAAGTTCATGGCTATAAACGTATCTTTACAAAAGTTCACAATGCTGCTGCAGATGCAATATAATAATGTAGACAACATTGAATAAATACATTTTCGTCAGGTTAGATACTGATAATTAATCACTTAAACCCCTTTATCTAAACCTCTCTATACAACCGCTGGACTCGCGCGTCCTCCATGTCTGTAGTTGTTTAACACTTTTCACTCGTGTGTGTAGTTCTAACCGAATCCTTGTCCAATGCGCGATGCGTTGTGGGCAATATCAGCCGTTAGAGTGTGCATCAATCTGGACTTCGGATTCTGACCGGATATAGTAGACCATCCGGGTCTCTTTGGAACACTCATTTCAACATACTACGATTTGGGACGTACTAATTCTATTTTCGAATACTATTTAGGACGGATAGTATGCGAATTGGGACGCAGAAGGCACTTCTCCTTCACTTCCTTGTCTGGTCTCATCCTTACGTACACTTACAGACTCTACCCTGATACCTATCTGGGATTACCCACCTCAAGGATTCCTTAACCGGACTCCGTCCTCTACCATCTGTCATCTGTCTTCCGCCTTCAGCCTGCTGTATTCTCCTGTAAGCAAGCAACCAAGATTAACATTTAGCTAAGTTCATCATTCAACTCGAATTCTATGCATCATACTCACCATTCTCCATTGCTGTCCCACTCTGTGCCTCTGCTCAATAAAGACCTTATTTATATTACTTACCTGTCTGCCTCCCTCTGTATCGTGACGGGGGTGAATTCAGGTTGTTTGGGACACTTTTTCCAAGTCATCTCAATGACAAAAAGTGTCATAATCACCCTGAATTCACCCTATAAATTTACAGTAGTAGCCAAAAGTGATGTCCGACCTAGGAAAATAGTATAAACTTAATTTTTTGTATGTTATCACACTGTCTGGGGTGTTAAAACATAATGCGTTCCATCTTTCAATTGTATCATTTGTCGAGACGCAATGAAACATACCGAATTGTGTGGACGTCATTTTTCTTGCTATCTTGCACTCAGTATTCCCAGCCTATAATTCAATAAATCACTATGTGCAAAGTAGTAGCTATTTTATTATGTGTTAATTTGTGGATTTCACTGCAAATGGCCAGATCTAAGTCGTACTCTGCAACCAAGGAGGAAATTGTTAAAATGGCTAAATCTGGTCAATCGGTTTTCGATTTTGCTCATGTGCAGGATGTGAATGATCAAAATGTCCTCATAATTATTTCAAAGCACAGTGAGACCACTAAACCTTGCAGAATGTAAAGTGATGTGGCTGGTCAAGGAAGACTTCAGAGCATTTTGACAGAAGGATGAAAATCACTGGAATGTGGGACCACCTTAAAACACCTTCTAAAGACCCAGATGAGACCTCCAACCTCCGGTTTAATCTTGAATTGTAAACCAACGGCTAAAAGGCAGAATTGAGAAGTTGTGTACCAGTAAAGAAACCATTTATTAGTTTTGTCTACTGCAAAAACAAAACAAAAACAAAACACCTTGCATTTGCCAAAGAACATAAGGATTAGAGTAAGGAAGATTGGAGCTGTGTTCTGCAGTCCAGCAAGTCAAAATATAACATCCTAGCATTGGATGGTGTCACGTATATTCATAGGAGACGACTGGAGTGTTTTAATACCAAATGCATGCATTGTACAATTAAGCACGGCAGCAGAAACAATGGTATTGGGGACGCATGTCTGCAGCAGGTGTTGGAAGGATATACAATGTTGCTGGCACTTTGAAAATGGACCAATCCTTGGGAATCAAGCTGAACCCAAAGTAGCCAAGTATGGAGGATCTGTTTGGATATCAATGTGTATTTTTCAACATGATAATGAAAATTTCAAATTTTTAATTTTGTTGAGTGAACTATCCCTTTAAGGATTGACTAAAAATAAAAAATAAGCCCGATTTTGCCAATAGTTATAACCAAAGTTTATCTCTCTCTGTTGCTCAAGCAGCCCTGGCTACAATTCATTTCTAAATATTTGTTTCTTCCTCTGCTATTCTGGCTGTGTGGAAGAAGTGTGGGAGTGACTGATAGCAGATGAGTGAGTCAGGAGAGAAACTCATACCCTGATTTTCATTCTCTCGCCTGCGTGTGTGTGTGAGAAAAAGTGCAGAATTGTGTAAGATTGGGTGGATTGGTCTTTCTGCTGCTTATTTTGAGGAAAAGCACTCACACACACACATATAAACACACACGGTGTATTTGATCTCCAGGGATCATCTTCACACATCACTTGACATCCAAAAAGTAAAGTAGGCTTCAGCCAGAGGGACATGGGTGAACCTGCTGGACTCGTGTGTGTATTTGTGCAAGTGCACTATATGTGCATGAAGTATCTCAAGGGGATAGACTTAAGTAGTGATTTAAGAGTCCAGTGTTTTTGAAGTTTTGCACCATTGTACTTTCATACACACATACATGCCTTAAGAAATGTTACTAGACAGCTACTAGATATTCTCCCTATCATCCAGTTGCTGTAACAATCTAGTGTCAGTAATATTGCCCAAAATGTCACATGCACAAGTACAATAAGTGAGACCCATAGGGAACTGTTCTGAAAAAGTGTTGAATATTCATAGTTTTCATGTGACTTCACACCCTTGTGTGAACGTCCACCTGGAGGGCAAAACAAGGCTTCCATTGACCACCAGCATTTTTACCAGGTTTTTACCAAGTACAAATAAGACAGTGATATTAAAAGAACAAATTCCATATACTTCATATTAACGCTGCATTCTATCTGGGCACGCATAAGAACCCAGAATATAAGCACCTCATTAAGCAGTTTTCCATTGAAAACCATTATAAAGAAAATGCTTAACCATTTATGTTTTGTTCATATTCTGGGCTTATCTGCTTTCCTGTATATCACATGCATAATCAATAAGGTGTATACTGAATTTGATCTTTTAACATCACTGTTTTAGCACATTAAGGGACTTTAAGGACTTTTTTTTACTTTTAAGATGCATTTGTTTGGTTATTTGTTCAATCTCAAAAAAATATTTAATTTTTTTAGTATTTAAGAGGTTTGCACAAAAGTTACCAGTTTTCAAGTCTAGTTTTCAGAGTTTTAGTGTCAGTACTACATTAAACTGCTATATACAGTCACCTAAAGGATTATTAGGAACACCATACTAACACTGTGTTTGACCCCCTTTCGCCTTTAGAACTGCCTTAATTCTACGTGGCATTGATTCAACAAGGTGCTGAAAGCATTCTTTAGAAATGTTGGCCCATATTGATAGGATAGCATCTTGCAGTTGATGGAGATTTGTGGGATGCACATCCAGGGCACAAAGTCAAGTCAAGTCATCTTCATTTATATAGCGCTTTTAACAATGGATTGTTTCAAAGCAGCTTTACAGAGATAAATGTCACAGGTCGGGGGGGCCAAACCAGACTGCACCCACCCCTCAAACCCAGGGCCACTCTGAGGAGCGTACCAGAGACCAGACAGACAAGTAGAATTAAAAATGAACAATCTTTATTGAATAATAAAAAGGAAATTAAAAGTCTTGACGTGAGTTTGGGTCTCTGTCCAGGAAGGGGGAAACCGCTTTGGACCCTGGGAGGCGAAGGATTCGTCTGCCGTTCCAGCAGCAGGTAAGTGTCGGGGTAGGTAGAACTCCTTAACCACGATGCAGACGGACAGATACCCGGGCAGGGCAGGACCGGGACTGAGGACCAGGAGACTCTTCCACCGGACAGGTGAGTAGCAGGTACGTATACCTCTCAAGAAGGCGAGCAGGCGGAGGGGCCTCACTGGAAGACAGGTGGGTAGGTAGGTCGGTATGTTCCTAAACCGTCGGTCGTTCCGAGTATGCTCAGCACAGAAGAATCATCCAGTTGAACAGACAGAGCAAATTATACAGGTGCAGGCACACTCCGCTGCAGAATCGGGCTTACGGCTGGACTGTGTGGCTCCAAGCGGACAGCGCTGGGACAAGGGTGGATCCTTCCTTCAGACGGGCAGCGCCCAAGAAGACAGCAGCCGACAATTCGTCTAGTTAAACAGGCAGAGCAATTTATACAAGGCAAACACACTCCTCTTCGGTATCAGAACGAGAACTTATAGCCCGAGTGGGACATGCACGTCTAGCACTGAGGCTTTGTTCAGCAAACACTGGGCGGAATTATGCACTGGGGAATACTGGCAGTTAAATATACCTATCCACCCACACACTGCAACCTCACGTCAAGTCCAATACTGTGTGACACTTCACTTCAGGCACTGCATATCCGCTCTCACTCTCAGTGCAATAAGGCCAGCACTCACCCAATAGTCAATCCTTCCACTGTTATGTTGAATCAGCACTCAGACGATAAAGAGATGCAGATGACTCCTCACAGTATGGAGAACAGCGTCTTCAATACTCTCTCAGACGGAGATACCAGGAATTCAATGATGACTCAGTCCACACTCTTTAAGTGGCAGTTACACTCATGATCAACGCACTTCACAATTCTTTGTTCCACTCAGAAGATGAAGATATCAGAATTTCAATGGTGACTCCGTTCACACTCCTAGGTGACAGTTACACTCGTGATCAACACACTTCACAATTCTTTGTTCAACTCAGTGCAGGACATGCATTCACACAGATTCAATGTTTTATTACTTAACTCAGGAATGATGGCGTTCTCCAGTCTTGACTGTATCTCCCCACTTCTCCAACTTTCCATCCAGTTCACGTTTCCAGCGTGTATTCGCACAAATCACCGTTGCACCCTTCAGCCAGCCAAATCCTCACAGCCCTCTCCAAGATCCCAGCGAATTCAACCACAGTCAAAGAAACGAATTCTCCCGGGGGAGTACCACACCCAATTCCGTCTTCCCTTTCCTTTTAAATGTTTCCTCCAGCCCCAAAGCCCTATCGCTGATCCTCAGTTCAATCGTCAGCACCTGTTACCACTTGCCTCATCAGCTGCCGCTGTCATGGCAACTGACAACAAGTGAACCAGCCCGGTGTGCCGGCGAAATCGTCCCGGGGGGAAACACACTCCTAGCGGAAATTGGTTCCGCTAGACTTGTCACCTTGTGACATAAACATATAATTTAAGGTAACAGATTGTTTTGGCATTATAGCGGTTCTTGAATAATGTTATTTCCAGCTAAAGTTAACTTTGATTGATTCACCTCCGTCGAAATGATCAGACTTTTAAACGCGAACCTGTGATTAACGCTGACGGCGTTCACATGCTCATTCAGAATTGATTCTATAGTTATGTGCTTTTTAAAATATGTGCGCAGGTTTATAATTCATACAACCCAGCCAAAACAAACTACTTTTCTTGCCTATAAATTTTGATACAGAATTTGTTTTATTTTATCACTTCGGGGTACGCGAGCCAGAATTCACAACGCTTCATCTGTAGAGTGGCAAAGGGATCCTCCATAGGGAGAGGAAAGTGGACACTTCAGCACTGCATTGTCATCGGGTCCAGGCGGATCTCCTTCGTCAGATCTGGACACGGCCTAGATCCGGCAGGCTGCGGGAAAACCTCGGGATAAACAAAGACACTAATATTAGCGTAGATGCCATTCTTCTTATGATGTAGCGAGTACATCAAGATTTAAGGGAAGTGTTCCCAGTTCCGGCTGACCTAATCTATGCAGCCTAACATTGAATTTATAGAAGTCTATAGTGTGTTATGTGTATGCTAGGTCAAAGAGATGTGTTTTTAGTCTAGCTTTGAACTGACAGAGTGTGTCTGCTTCCCGGACAATGGTAGGAAGACTGTTCCAAAGTTTTGGTGCTAAATAGGAAAAGGATCTACCGCCTGCAGTCGATTTAGATATTCTAGGTATTATCAACTGGCCGGAATTTTGAGATCGCAATAGACGTGAAGGACTATAATGCGTTAAGAGCTCGCTCAAGTACTGCGGAGCTAAACCATTTAGTGCTTTGTAGGTAATCAACAATATTTTAAAATGTATACGATGTTTAATAGGGAGCCAATGCAGTGTTGACAGAACCGGGCTAATATGGTCATATTTCCTGGTTCTGGTAAGAACTCGAGCTGCGGCGTTTTGAACTAGCTGTAGTTTATTTATTAAGCGTGCAGGGCATCCACCCAGTAGAGCATTACAATGATCTAGCCTTGAGGTCATGAACGCATGGACTAATTGTTCCGCATTTCCCAATGAGAGCATATGGCGTATTTTAGATATATTTTTAAGATGGAAAAATGCAGTTTTACAGATACTAGACACGTGGCTTTCAAAAGAAAGGTTGGTATCAAAGAGCACACCCAGGTTCCTAACCGACGACGAAGACTTGATAGAGCAGCCATCAAGTGTTAGACAGTATTCTGGGTTATTACGTGTGGAAGTTTTTTGTCCAATAATTAGAATCTCTGTCTTTTCAGAATTTAGTAGTAGGAAATTACTAGTCATCCAATTTTTTATATCAGCTATGCATTCCGTTAATTTTGTGAATTGGTAAGTTTCGTTGGGTTTTGAAGAAACATACAGCTGAGTATCATCGGCATAACAGTGAAAGCTAACTCCATGTTTCCTAATGATATCTCCTAATGGTAGCATGTACAGAGTGAACAGCAGCGGTCCTAGTACTGAGCCTTGTGGTACGCCATACTGAACTTGTGATCGATAAGACATCTCTTCATTTACTGCTACAAACTGATAACGGTCAGTTAAGTATGATTTAAACCATGCTAGTGCAATTCCACTAATGCCCACATAGTTTTCTAGTCTATTTAAAAGAATGTTGTGGTCAATTGTGTCAAATGCAGCACTAAGATCGAGTAACACTAATAGAGAGATACAACCACGATCGGATGATAAGAGCAAATCATTTGTGACTCTAATGAGAGCGGTCTCAGTACTATGGTACGGTCTAAATCCGGACTGAAAATCCTCGCAGATATCATTTCTTTCTAGAAAGGAACACAGTTGTGAAGATACTGCTTTTTCTAATATCTTTGACAGAAAAGGCAGATTCGAGATCGGCCTGTAATTGACTAATTCTTTAGGATCAAGTTGTGGTTTTTTAACAAGCGGTTTTATCATAGCCAGTTTAAAGGTTTTTGGTACGTATCCTAGAGACAAAGATGAATTAATGATATTAAGAAGAGGATATATGACCTCTGGAAACATCTCTTTCAGTAGCTTAGTCGGTATAGGATCTAACATACAAGTTTTCGATTTAGATGAATTAACGAGTTTGCAGAATTCTTCCTCTCCTATAGCAACAAATGAATCAAATTTTTCCTCAGGGAGACTACAATGCACTTCCTGATGCGATACTGTGGTAGACGGTTGCATAGTTATAATTTTGTCCCTGGAACAAAGCTCCCGTTCCACCACATCCCAAAGATGCTCTATTTGGTTGAGATCTGGTGACTGTGGGGGCCATGTTAATACAGTGAACTCATTGTCATGTTCATGAAACCAATTTGAACTGATTCGAGCTTTGTGACATGGTGCATTATCCTGCTGGAAGTAGCCATCAGAGGATGGGTACATGGTGGCCATAAAGGGATGGACATGGTCAGAAACAATGCTCAGGTAGGCCGTGGCATTTAAACGATGCCCAATTGGCACTAAGGGGCCTAAAGTGTGCCAAGAAAACATCCCCCACACCATTACACCACCACCACCAGCCTGCACAGTGGTAGCAAGGCATGATGGATCCATGTTCTCATTCTGTTTACGCCAAATTCTGACTCTACCATCTGAATGTCTCAACAGAAATCGAGACTTATCAGATCAGGCAACATTTTTCCAGTCTTCAACTGTCCAATTTTGGTGAGCTCTTGCAAATTGTAGCCACTTTTTCCTATTTGTAGTGGAGATGAGTGGTACCCGGTGGGGTCTTCTACTGTTGTAGCCCATCCGCCTCAAGGTTGTGCGTGTTGTGGCTTCACAAATGCTTTGCTGCATACCTCGGTTGTAACGAGTGGTTATTTCAGTCAAAGTTGCTCTTTTATCAGCTTGAATCAGTCGGCCCATTCTCCTCTGACCTCTAGCATCAACAAGGCATTTTCGCCCACAGGACTGCCGCATACTGGATGTTTTTCCCTTTTCACACCATTCTTTGTAAACCCTAGAAATGGTTGTGTGTGAAAATCCCAGTAACTGAGCAGATTGTGAAATACTCAGACCGGCCCGTCTGGCACCAACAACCATACCACGCTCAAAATTCCTTAAATCACCTTTCTTTCGCATTCTGACATTCAGTTTGCAGATCAGGAGATTGTCTTAACCAGGACCACACCCCTAAATGCATTGAAGCAACTGCCATGTGATTGGTTGATTAGATAATTGCATTAATGAGAAATTGAACAGGTGTTCCTAATAATCCTTTAGGTGAGTGTATAATGTTGAACATAATGTATAAATAATGCAATGGGTGAATATCTGTGGGTCCAGATAATGCCAAATGTCTTATGTTACCAGTTTTTTTAATATATCTAGTCAGTGACAGAGTGCGAGCATATTCGTCTAAAATAATTCAGAATCATGAATATTTTTATTCTGGTGTAACCATTGTCCTGCGCATTGGGTTACCAGCACCAGATCCAAGCCTATTCATTTCCACACCCAATATAATACCAAATTTAGTATTTTAATCAACAGTAGATTTGGTTAACCTTTTATCATATGTGACCTGATCCAGCAAAATGAGTCACAGTGACCCAAATTTCAAAATTTAGATTTTGGTATTAATGGAAAGAGGAGACCATAAGCTTTCAAATGATATCCTAGTCAAAGTCATGCCTTGAATGGTTGTGAAGATATGCACATTTGAATTATGGTCGTCTGCCCTCTTTTTCCAATTGAAAACCTGAGAAAATCGCTTTTAAAGTTTTTTGCCCTTTTTTTGTTGATATCTTTCAAAATCCATTGCATTTAAAGGGATAAACTATTTATTTTACAGCTAACATTAATATATATATAAATGCTATTAAACCAGACTGAAGCTCAAATTATTTTAAAGTTTTTATTTGAATAAATAATTTAAAAGTACCTTTTACAAAGATTTACTAAAATCAGAAAGATTGAACAGAGGTGCTACATATTTGCTTGAGAGAGAGGGTGGGTGTGTGTGTGTGTGTGTAAGAGAAAGTGAGAGAGGCAGAGAGACAAGGAAACAGAGATCAAATAATGCTAGTCTATGCAATCATATCTTTGTGTAGGCTAGTTGACAATAACAGTGTAACAAATTCATAACGGAGATACCAACAGTTAAATTTTGGGTTAATCAAACAGATTGTAATGGATTCTCCTTGCAGATAAATACACTCACTCACATTTGCACTCACTCACATCCATACACAGTAAATACACTCACTCAGATTCAAATTTGACATTAAATTCACCTTTCAGCTCTTTTCTTCTAAGCTGGGCAGGGAGAGGGACAACTTACTTTCTCAACTGGCGGTTTTGGGCAAATCTCACGGATATTTTTGTACAGATCTATAATTCGCATCCGAAATTTTCGCACGTAAAAAAAAAAAAAAAATCGACCTCACGTTATGTCAATCACACTTGCACAATGTCTACGAAACTTTCATCCGTTATATATATAAAAAAGTAAGCTTTTCGCATCCGTAGCAAGCAGTTTGTATGGTGTTTTGACAATTCGGAGCCATCGAATCAATACGAAAAAACGCATATGAAAAAAACGCGGACTCAGTGTGCAATGGCCAGGGGGCTTGATGACGCTTTGGCAACTTTGCTCTCTTTTGACAGCGACATTTCTCAAATTAATAATATTTAATCTTTCTGAGGAGATCTGCTAGCTTGTTTATTACACAGAGCGCTCGCTGCGAGTCTGACAGGAGGGTGGCTGAACCAATCGCGTGCCGGTCAGTCGAAACGGCTTCCCATCGACAAATGATCAGCATTTGTGTACATTTCTAAGCTTTTTGATTGGTTCTATACAACGTATAACACCATTAGGAGAGCAGAGATAGTGACGTTTCAGGGGATACCCGGGAAATGCTCAGAGGTGAGATAGGAGTTGAGAAAAGCAATGTTCATTTCCAGCGAATTTAGTAAAACTTTGTACACTTTAATAGTCATTTAAATACCTTTACTCAATTATCTGGACTACGAAACTTTGGGAGATTATTTTTGAATGTCTGTTCTTTGAAATTATCAACAAAAAAAAAACCTATTATTTCATTGTTTTTCCACATAATCGGCCCATATCTTAAAATGGAACGTTGCGACTTCCGACTCATTTCGCCAGATCGGGTCACATATGTCTTGGAGTATCGCAAAAATATCATATCATGAGTTCAGTATCATGCCCCTGTTTTTAAACCCCTCTTTTTAAAATGCTTGTTGGAAAAGTGGTAAGCAACATAAAAGGACACTCGAGGCAAAGTGCAGTTTAAACATTTATTATCAGGCAAATCCACGAATGCACAAACCCACATATCTCATTCAACAACTCTCAACAGATGAAAATAACACTTAAACTATACTGAAATCAAAATATACTTAACAGAGACTGACAAATAGATCAGAAAAAACATAAAATAGAACACAACTTGTCTTCAACGGCTGGCTGGGCATCATGACGCGCACGGGATTCACTGCTGCGTGCCTCATTCTGTTTCACACTCCTCTTATATACTGAGTCCCTCGCGGTCGACTGCCTACAGAGCCAGACGGAGCCGAAGGTGGAGGTAGGACGAAGTCCGACCAAGGTGAAACCGGAGGAACAAGGGACCCCGGTGTAGCTGGGGTAGCAGATGGTTGCCGGTGGAGCCGAGGGAAAGAGAAGCCAGGGTGGAGCCGATGTCTCTACTGGCCGAGTTGGAGCAGTAGGCACAGAGGCTGGAGATGGAACAAGGGGATTGTCTGGGATGGGGGGAGCTGGTGGCCGGAAGACACTAGGCAGATCCTTACAGCATGTTGGAGATACAGAGGGGCTGAAGGGCTTCAGAGCCCCAAGGACCGTGGAGAGGTCCCAAGGAGGTACAGAAGGAGGTCTGGAGGGGTTAATCAGGTCACCGTAACACCAGGTCATTTCTTCCTAGTGATTGGTCAGCCACCAGATCATGATGCGCTGCAATGGCTGCCACATACACTTTGAGCTTGGACGGGGAGCGGCCCGAGTCCAATAGCTCCTGCAGGAAGGAGAGTACCACAGATACCTCAACATGACTCTGAGTCAAAACGTTTTTTTCGAGCACCAGCTGGAAAAACTCGACCACTTCAAAGGATAAAGCCAAAGCCAGCAGCCATATCACCCTGTAGCCCAAGACTGGTTGCCCACTGAAGCTAAGCAGGGCTGAGCCTGGTTAGTACCTGGATGGGAGACCTTCTGCGAAAACCAGATTGCTGCTGGAAGAGGTGTTAGTGAGGCCAGCAGGGGGTGCTCACCCTGTGGTCTTAGTGGGTCCTAACGCCCCAGTATAGTAATGGGGACACTACACTGTTAAAGAGCACCGTCCTTCGGATGTGATGTTAAACCGAGGCCCTGACTCTCTGTGGTCACAAAAAATCCCAGGATGTCTTTCGAAAGAGTAGGGGTGTAACCCCGGCATCCTGGCCAAATTTGCCCAGTATCCTCTGTCCATCATGGCCTCCTAATCATCCCCATATATATATATATATATATATATATATATATATATATATATATATATATATATATATATATATATATATATATATACCAATTGTCATTCATTCATCACTATGTGTCCTCTCCACCAGTAAGCTGGTGTGTGGTGGGCGTTCTGGCGCAATATGGCTGCCGTCGCATCATCCAGGTGGATGCTGCACATTGGTGGTGGTTGAGGAGATCCCCCCTTCTATGTAAAGCGCTTTGAGTGCCGAGAAAAGCTCTATATAAATGTAATGAATTATTATTATTATAAAGGCGCAGACTAGAGGTGCCTTTATGAGGCGCCCTGCTTCTACGAGGCGCCCTGGCTTCATAGATAGTGCTTAAGACCTTCTCAGGAAGGTCCCTGGGTACCCGTTTAGGGGCCATACATGGAGGGCCCATAAGTCGGGTCGAGGATGCAATATTGTCCTGTTGGCCTGTGTGAGGAGGTCTTTCCTCATTGGAACAGGCCAAGGGATTGTGTCCGATAGCTGAACCAGCTCCGGAAACCATAGCCTGGATTTCCAGAGAGGGGCCACCAGAAGGACTGGGCATCCGCTCTCCCTGACCCGTTTGATGACTTTTGGAATCATCGAGACAGTGGGGAAAAGCATAAAGGGGGCGGTTGGGCCAGAGATGGGCCAGCGCATCCCTGCTCTTCGAGAAGAAGACTGTGCAGTGGGTGTTGGTGTTGGCTGCCTGACTGCCATGCATGGGTTAGAACACGGTGTTTCAGCCAGTGCTGCAGCAGGCGCATGTGCAGTAATCCCATGTGGAGCACTGACGATGCTGCTCTCATGAGACCGAGAAGTTTCTGAAATGTCTTTAGGGGCGCGTGCTCTCGTGTGAGCCACGCTGTCATCATCACAGAGTCTAAAACTGTGCTCAGAAAGACCACGCTTTGGCTGGGGGTCAGTTTGCTCTTGGTAACATTGATTGTGAGACCCAGGCATTCCAAATGGCCGAGAATCAAATCCCTGTGAGCTAGTAGCTCGGTTCTCGACTGTGCCAGCACCAGCCAGTCGTCGAGATAATTTAGCACGTGCACTCCCTGATGTCTCAGGGGAGAGAGCGCTGCATCCATACAATTCGTGAATGTACGGGGTGCTAGTGACAGACTGAACGGCAGACCGGTGTATTGATAAGCCTGACCCTCGAAGGCAAATCTCAAGAATGGCCTGTGACGAGGGTTTATCTGAATATGAAAGTATGTATATTTTAGATCCATTGTAACAAACCACTTCCCCGGGCGAACTTGCGCAAGGATGTGTTAAATAGTTAACATTTTGAAAGGCCGTCTCATGAGAGCCTTGTTCAAATGTGTCAAATCTTGTATGGGTCTGAGACCGCCATCTTTTTTCGGGATTAGAAATTAGCGGCTCTAGAAACCCGAATGTTTTAGCGCAGGGGGGATTAGCTCTATCGACCCTTTTGCTAATCAATTCTGCACTTCGCCGCGAAGCATGTGACCCACGTTGCTTCTCGACGAAGTCTCGATAACCGCCTGAAACTTTGGGGGTCTGCGAGCGAATTGGGGCGAGTAGCCTTGCTTTATAGTGTTTATGACCCAACTCGACACATCGGGGATGCCTTGCCAGGCCGGCACCCATGTGGCTAGGGTTTGACACACTGATTGGGATGGAGCACCTAACATAGGGGGACCTAATACCCTTATATTGTGATTTGTGCATATACTGAGTGTTGGACTGACTGTACAAGCTTTCGCCTGGGGGGAAGTCAGTGTTACAACAGGGAAATGGCCGCCTAGTGGAGGGGGACTGTGAACCTGTGTGTTGTGATTGTGAAACATACTCTTTTTGTGCTTTATTTGGGTCGCCGTGCATTCTCTACATGGTCGACTCCCAGGCATGAAGTGCAGCTCGCGTGTTCGTCGGCCTCGTGCAGCTTGCATCCGCACGTGGCTCAGGATGAGCGAGGCATTTGTAACAACGCCTCGCACACTCAAACACCGAGAAATATTGAAAAGGATATTAGCGTCGTCGCCGGGTAGCCACAGGTGAGACGGCGTCAGGAGAAAACGGCTGAGAAGGTGTAGTCTGCTGAAAATGATGCTCGCTCAGGCTGAAGGGCTTGTTCAACGGCGAAGGCTCAGTAAACAGTCAGAGACGTGAAGTTGTCGCTGAAGGAGTAAAATCTGCTATACTGGCGAATTCGGGGGACTATTATAGGCTAAGGCCACGCCCCCTTGGCGGGCTCTGACGTGTAATGACGTAGGGCTAGCTCATTGGTCGCACGTCTGAGGCGCCCGCGCCATTGGATGTGCAGTTGCAAATGCGTTTTACACATAAGCTTCAGTAAATCGAGGAAAAAGAGTTTCCCCACTGCGCATAGCTATTCAACACGAAGTGACCGTAGGAAAGGGAACTGACAATAGGGCTTGGGCGTCGTGACGTCATTACTTGGCGTGGCCGCCATGTTGATAGCTTCGCGAATGTAAACATACAGAAAGTCGAACAAGGAGAAGCAGCAGAGTTGGGAGAAAGAAAAGAAAAAAGATGTTAAATTCCCTAAAAGGATGTGGAATTTACTGGGATACGTTAAATAGGGAAGCCAGGGATCGGTATGTGGACAAAAATCGGCACTTAACGGTTTGGATCCATATGAAATTTCCAACAAAGAGTCGGCAAACAGTGGGAACACAGTAATCCGGACGAAGGTAAGCTGCGCTCCACCTAGCTGCTAGTTTAGTAACCGTTAGTGCTAACAATCATTCACACATGTACTTTTAACTATGTGTTTCAAAAGTGTAGTTAGTAACATTAGCTGTCAACCCTCCTGTTTTTTTTCCGGGTTTCTCACGTATTTGAGCTCTTTTCCCACTGTCTTCCTGTTTTAGTATTTTCCTGTAAAATATCCCGTATTTTAATACTCTCATAACATTAACGTTAGCCCTTCCATCGGACCTGTCAGTCTCTGTACTGTTGTCCTGTTACTACCCCTTGCCCTAAGCATCGTTTTGCTTACTAACTTAAGTTTTGCTTAAAACAGCTACTAACTACACGTTTCAAACACATAGTTTAACGTACGTTACATGTGTGAATGGTTGTTAACTGTTACTAAACTAGCAGCTAGGTTGAGCACAGCTTACCTTTGTCCGGATTAAGTTACTGTGCACCCACTGTTTGTTGGAAATTTCATATGAATCCAAACCGTTAAAAGTGCCGATTTTGTCCACATACCAGCTATCAGTATGGCCGCCACGTCCCAGAATGCAACGCGGCACCCACGCCCTATTGCTAGGTTGGCAGTTACAGAGTTTTCTTTGCATCTTCTAATGCACATATTTAGAAATCAATGGCTTTAATAAAGGAATTAAATTCCCACTGAGAACTTCAATAGCTGCCGATCTAACTCTGTCACAAGTGTATTGTGTACAAGCAGTTTAGACAGGCTTAGACATTTTTCCATTCCACTGCGTTACTTTTCCATTATTTTTCTATGTAAACACATGCTAGAGAGACATCTTGAACCATTGTTCTTGGGTCTTGGATCTTTTGCAGCGTCTTGCACATGACACAGTGTTCTAAAAACACTTTTTTAACAGCATAACCAGCGTTCTATGTGAACCGGCCCTTAGAAATGAAAGAATGGGGCACAATTCCCTGACCCATCCGTTACACAGGCCTATAAATGATCATTGCTTTTAGAAGAGCTTGAATGTTCCTGGAAACAGGCTTCCATTAAACCATGAGCAAAATTACAGATGCGTCTAGGCTCCGCTGAAGTAATTGCCAGAGAAGCGGGCGGCAGTCTTTAAGGTCATTGTGAATAAATGAATTTCCTGTTACTGTTATAGGAAGTTGTCAAATTGATGAGGACTTGTTCTAGCAAGTTTGATCAGGCTTCCTGTTGTCATCACTCTTTACTGTGTTCTGTCTGATATCATTGGTTTTAGATTATTGTTCTGAAGCCTACTGTGACAATCCGTGATTACAAAACTCCTTGTTGCCTTTTTTTTTTTTACATACAGTGTATTTCTGTATAACTTATGCAAAGTGTGCAAGTATTTTTGTATGCATGCAGTGCATGATTGGTTTATAATCCAACCTGTGCCTGGTGAAGGTCATATTTTCATGTGTAACTTTGGGTTTGCATTGAGTTTTTGTAATTAAATAAAAATAAAATGTGTATTGTTGGCATGATGGTGGTGTGCTATAGGGAATACAGCACTGACAGTATGATGAGCAGTTTCATTATGTTCTTTTGCTCTGACGTCACAATGACAGCAGAGACTGCACATAATGACACTTCCCTCCTCAAATCTGCCCTCTATTAACTATTTAAACTCAGCATTCATTAATCTGTCTAGCTGCTTATTAAGTCAAATATTTATTAGGCCCAATGAGGAAATCCATATTTCAGATAAGACTTCTTCTCATCTTTTCTGCTGTGCATTAAATATTCATGCTATTACACATGACAAGTTGACTTGTGATGTGAAATCAGTGATAGCCTTTTCTCTGAAGACTTTCATTCAACTTTTGAAGAATCTCCCTGTATCTCTGGTCTTCTGTAACTTCCATTCGGTTTCTTTATTAGCTCCTTTTGGCCGTGCTTTGTTTCATATTTAGCTTCAGGAGCCTAATACTGTTGGGTCATTCTCCAAAATGGTGCCATTTTTATCATTCATACACTAGTGTCCAAAGGTTTGGCATCGGTAAGTTTTCAAAATTGAAAAAACAACAACATTTATTTGAAATGGATATCTTTTGTAACATTGTAAATGTCATTTTGATCAATTTAATGCATCCATGCTGAAAAGTATTCATTTCTTAAAAAAAAAAAAAAAAAATCATACTGACTTTAGAACAGTAAAAATTGTGTAAAATTGTCTTTAAAAAAATCCAAGGTTTACCATATTAATATAGATATTTTAGACACATTAAATGGTTTTTTGAACATTTTACATTTTTTACTTTTTTTTTAATTCATTTATTTTATTAATAATTTTTTATTCATATATAGTCTAGTCCGATATTATATAGGTATAGAAGTAAAAGCTTTCTTAATTTTTTTCAATATTGTTAGACTAGTTGATATATTATTAATCAGGCTTGAAGTTGTGGAAGTTGAATTCTTTGGTCCTTTAAAGTAATGATCTGTTCCATAAAAAAATAAAATCACAAAAACATTGTCAACCTATCTTACCTCGTTGGCCGGCATGATGCGATTTTGTAAAGGCACCTCATATTTCATGACCTTGAGTAATAGTGTCAAAGCTGTTAGCTTTCATAGAATCTTTTATAGAACCTTTTACTCATTTCATAGAATGACCCTGCTAACCTTTTGAGGATGAGAAGCTCACTTCGCATGCAGCAAATATTCCCACGTTCAGTCCAAAATAAACAAACCATTTGTGAATAAGGCAGTGCGCTAATGCAAAGAGGAAATATTCAGCCTGTGTAGTCAGTTGAATAATTGTGCTCTGACTAAAACCTTGACATGTCAAAGCTTCACACTTAAAATTGCATTCCGATTTGATAGTGGTTGAATGAAATGGAGAGAGACAAACAGAAGGGAATTGAGAATTGTGGGTAATTAGAGGTCTGGAGAGGCTTTATCAGTGGCCTAAAGTAGAGGCTACACATTGCAGTGTTCCACAGAGCACTGGAGCATGGGAACTACCTCGGTCTCTATAGTTCCTCAGAGGACCACTTCTCCAGCCTGGTATCCTCAACCCAACACAATACCCACAGCTTCTCACGGTGCTCCGTCCCCTCCAGCCATTCCCAAATCCTACCACAAGCAACCGCGAATATCAATGCCCAGATTAGACGGATTCATTCACCGTATTCTCCATGCACACATTTAAAGAGCCCTGGGAGAAACTCTCACAAATGTATGAATGTGTGTCACATAGTGAGAAAACTTTCCTCATTTCTGAAGGATCATGTGACACCGAAGACTGTAATGAGTAATGATGCTGAAAATTCAGGTTTGCCTTCACATTATTACATTAAATTACATTTCAACACATGAAAAAAGTAAAATATATTAAAATAGAATTGTTATTTGAAATTGTAACAATATTTCACAATATTACTGTTTTAACTGTATTTTGATCAAATAAATTCAGCCTTTGTGGCATAAGATACTTATTTCAAAAACCTGAAAAAAATCTTACTGACCCCAAACTTTTAAAAAGTACAAATATTAACTGCATATTAAATTTGTTTAAAAATGTTTTAACCTTTAAATAATGTTTAGAGCTAGTGGCACAAAAATAACATGCTTCACCTTTATGTAGCCTTTTGTGGCTTACATTTGTTCATAATTGTTACTGTGAATATTTTTTTTTCATCTCACAATACCAGGAGACAATAATACAAATTATACATGGCAAATTGTGCATTGGCTCTGTTCGCAGAATTCGCTTGGATTGATCCCAGTGTTATTTTGGCTGTCTCCTTTAAATAACAGCTCGGCTGTTGTGGAATCTGCTCAATTGATATGAGATGATAAGAAATCACATCGCAATTTCCTTGACCATTATTTGAAAACTGAACTCAATTAAAATGCCAATCTGCCGTCCATTAGAATATTAAAAAGAGAGAAAATCCACAACCCTTACAATTACGAGCCAAGAGAATGCATTTAATAAGACTGCATAAAAGTATTCAGAGACAAAGACATCTCTAAAAATATGTTATATATTTAAAAATTGAGCTATTTCATAATTATGAAATGTTTGTATATACCAACATCTTGATTTTTTTTATGTTATTGTTTTGATATTTGTTTGAATGAACTACAATAGTACCTTGAAGCATAAATGCACACTTATAACAATGATTCTGTGGTGAAGTAAATGCTACAGAAAAACAAATGTAATTTCTACATGAAAAAGTTCAATAAAATTCAATAAAATTCAGTAAAACCTACTCAACTTTTCTAATAGTGGTGTTCCCATCATGCACTGGGGCATGAATAATTAATAAGGTTGATTTTTCACTGGTTTCCAGAAGTATTTACACTGTTTTATCACTGCTTTTGTTGTTAGGTTTGATCTAGCCTATTGAATGTTACTGTCATTGTGTATTGTGTACCAAGTAATAAGATCGCTTTATTCAGCATTTTACTTCTTTTACACAGATACAAAATGGAATCTTTATAATATCTATTGTATTATTTACTTAGATGCCCAAAAGTGTGGTTTAATTTAGTGCTATATTGTCTGTTTATTGGGATACAACAGATGATCAAATCTGATCATCATCACCATAATTAATGTGTCATGTATTCATAGGCACAGATATGAAAAACAATTGCACTGAAGTATGTTTTTATAAACAAAAGTTGCATTAGTTAAAGGGATAGTTTAAGGGATTTTAGAATATATAAAAAAGATAGTTTTCAAAATATCCTCTTTTGTGTTCCTGTTACAAGAATGTCATACAAGTTTGGAACAACATGAGGGTGAGTAAATGATTCCTTTATTTTGTAACTATAAATGCATTGTTATGAATTATCATTTCCATTTGTTTTGCCCTCAGCCTGCATTGAACATGTTACAACTTGATCTATATGCAGTTATCAAATCCCCTCCAGAAAGAACCTTATCAAATATGACACAAAATGCCTTGTACTGTTTCTTTATTGAGACAGATCAATATGAAAATCAAAAGGCATCATAATTTACTGATTTGCAATTATTCTAAGAATGTATTATTTATCAACCCTTGTGTTAAATCGATAAGCCCTATTCTCCGAACTTTATCAGTATTGATTTTTCACTATGTGTAATCTAGTTACACTTTAGCATTCCTCTCTCTCTCTGTCTCTTTCGCTCTCTCTCTCTCGCCCTCTGTGTATGCTATCTGGTTAAAATCTCACTTGCTTTTAGAGACCCAGACTGATAAGACCCCCCCCCCCCCCCCCCCCCCCCCCCCATGTATTTTCAGATGTATTATTTACTGGTAACAGTTAAACAAGATTTTGTAAAAACACATTGCGCCATCTAGGAGACTATGGAGCTATTAATGTGTCTTTATTACATGTGAGAAAATAAATGATCTGAGAGAGAAAAAAAAGTTTGAGAGAAAAAGTTACCACACTGATAGTAAAAAAAGCATTTCATGAGAGAAAAAAGAATATTTGAGAGAAAAAGTTTTCATATCAATAGCAGAAAAAAAATTTGAGACTAAAAAAAGTTTTGAGAGAAAGTATTTTCTCATAGAACATAAAAAAATATAAATTTGAATTTTTTTTAATTATTTCTGAGAAAAAAATCTCTCTCAAAATACTTTGAAAAAAAATCTTAAATATGTATATTTTGCTATCAGTGTGAAAACATTTTCTCAAAAAAAAAAGTGTTTCTCTCAAACCGCTTTTATTTGCTCTTAATGCAATTTTTTGCTCTCGTGACAGGATTTTGCTTTCGCTGTGAAAATTGTGTCATGGGCGGGGCCACGTTCTTTTTTTCCTATTAGAACGTTCCTATTGGCCAGTCGGGTGAGCATCGTCTTGTCTTGGGAGTCGAACTGAATGAATCATTACACACCATTGTTCGCGTCCCAATTCGCGTTCGGTTCACAGATAGATGCCGCCTCTGCCTTAGATGAGCACGGACACTCCAATGTTTGGGTAAGATGATGACACACACAACTCGATGGGTAGCTGGCTGAGCAAGTTCAGCATCACTGAAGATTAAACATTAGGAGATAGCACTCATGCAACCTAGCATGATGGCTATATTAATAATGAGCTTTACTAGCGATTAGCAAGCTAATGATATACTCTTCATGAATATGAGTGCCATTTTTAATGTTTAATCTTCAGTGATGCTGAACTTGCTCAGCCAGCTAACATCGAGTTGTGTGTGTCATCATCTTACCCAAACATTGGGGTGTCCGTGCTCAACTTAAGCTTAGATCGGGCCCAAAAAATCAAGCCCGACCCTACCCGAGCTGTGCACGTTGTGTCCGAGCCCAGCACATTAATTATGAGCCCGAGCCCGATTTAAACCCGACCATTTTAATACGTGGATCGTTATAACTGACGTTCTCAACTACTTTCCATGTTACTTTCTCCTCCTCCTCCTCTGTTCTGCACCTCCAAATACTTTCAAGTTAGCCTACGTGTCGCCATCATGCACATCAGCATAAATGCTCCTGATAAATTATTTGTTATTAAAGCATTAACACACAAACCACTGTTATAACATAAAAGCAAGTAGCTACTGCGTGCATGGTTTGGCATGAATGCGCGCAAAGCGCTACCTTAAAAATCCCTCAAGCTGACATCAGTTCATCGCGATCTCGCACTGTTATTATCAATGAAACTGACTGCACAATGAATCTTTCATAATATATACCCTTTGTTTGTTATAATTAGAGGATTTGCCAGCATACAGAATTCAGCTCTGAACAAAAAGTCCGTTTTGAGCGGTGAACGCGAGTCTATCTTAAATGCTTCTGATTGGCCATTGCGTTCAAGAAATCAACACATGATTGGCTACATCGTTCAATGCTGCAAACATGTTATAAAACGAAACTCTGGCCTGTAAATCATTTGTATTTTGTTTTAGGTGTTCTTGTTGCTTTTCTGAAACAGATGAATACAAATGTATTCGTTTTTATGTTTTATTCATAGATATTTCTAGTTTGAGGGAGTGCCACGAATCGTTGTATTCTCCCTGAATGAACCCTCACACACTGAGTGAGTGCATTACAGCCCGCGCTCGCACTCGGCCGTCAAATCCAGTCCCGCGCCGCACTCTTTTGCGTTGGGAGTGCACGTCTCTAGATCAAAGGCCCGGTATGAAGGTCAAATGATGTCATAATGAATTGCATGCGCAGGGTAAGATTTGTGAAAGTGTGCATAAGATTGCAAGCGTAAATTAAATTTGCGTGTGCAAGAGAAGATTTGTAAGTGTGTAAATCGCATATCAAGTGTAAGAAAAAAATATTTGCAGCATTTTACTGTTATTGGTAAGTGTAATACATGTATTGTGAAACTGCAGCTTCATGCTAACGCAAAATAAATAGGATCTGTATTCTTCTGACTTCCATTTTTCCGCGCTTACACTTTTGGCACGGTTTTTGCGCACAAATGCGGCCAAAAGCATTGCAAGCCTGTGAACAGCTATTTGCAACCGAAAACAACAGAGTCAGGGACTGCAAAACAGATTGATCGCGTAAAATCAAACTTTGTGTAAATAAATCAACTGTTGCAAATGTCTAAATGACTTATTGTGTACATGCGGCAAAAAAGTTCCCGAAATAACCCGATTTGTACAGTTGCGTCTTTCTTTTACCCGGGCTTCCAATTTTGGCACGATTCTCTCACTGAATGAGTTTTGCAAGCGCGAAGAGGAGGGCGGGTCCACCTTCATTATGCAGCCAATCAGATGAGCTTCTCGCTGACACTCGATTTACTCTTATCTGATTGGTTCAATAAACACGTCAGTCTTCAGAACGCATATTTATCTTCATTTGGCTCATTCTCGTTACTTTTAATGCAAACATACATGTTAAATAAATACATAAATCATGATTGTTTAATAACCTGTGCTATCAGTGTGATAACTTTTTCTCTCAAACTTTTTTTTTTCTCTCAGATCATTTATTTTCTCACATGTACTAAAGACACATTAATAGTTCCATAGGAGACAGTCCATCAAGTCCATCAAATCTTTTGGGTTCCACAGAAGAATGACAGTCATGTTGGTTTGGAACGACATGACGGTGGGTAAATGCTCACAGAATTACATTTTTTTGGTTGAACTATCCTCTAAAACCTACTAAAGAAATTATAATTGACCTCCAAAAGCTTTACGATTCAGCGCCCGTTATGATTTGATTGACTCATGCCCTTCAAAACCAAAGACAGCTGCCATACTTTGCATTTATTTACACACTTAACCTTTCACAACACCAAAGGAAGCACTTCACATTATAGATCAGAGAAATGAGCGAGTGGCAGTAGAAGAAGATGCTAATACCGAGCAATGCTCTCTGATAGGGTCAAGTGCATCTGCTCTGAGCAAACCTGAGCATTACTAAACACTCTTTTTCATGTAAATAAAGGTTAAACAAGAAGAGAATAATCACAAGAAGGTCATTCAGTTGTTTTTGCTTTATTTTGTTTGGTAAACAAACAATAAGAACTTGAAACATCATTTTAGTTATAACAGCCTCAAGACCTTGCTCTGATCTCTGAAAACATCTAACAGATAAAAGACATCTGAAAGACATCTAAGAGACCCTGAGAAGATGTCTACGCTCAAATAATAATGTTTTTTTTTTCTGTGTTAAGTCAAGATAAAATGAATAGAATGAATGGTTTGGATTTACTAATAGAGCAATGCAAATGTGAGTAATATATAAGCTTCCTTTGTCTCATGGCCTGTTTGAAAATAGATTAAATAGATATACAAATCCTCATTTATATTCCTTTTGACAAAATAGAACACACAACACTAAACTGTTCAGCAAACGCAGCCGTTGTTATGATGAGTTATTGGTGCCAAAGTTGGTTCAGTATTACTTTTGATGATTTATAATATACAAGGTCACTCACAGAAAGCACAAATCCATTTTAGCTGATCAGTAAAACTCACTAATATATCTAGAAGCGACCCACCTGCTGTTTAACACCAGGCCCCAAGGCTTGGCAATTTATACTTTTGACAGCTAAGAATTACATCTGGGGACACATTTGCAGAGGGATTATGAGCGGTAAATGGTATAGGTGATGAATAATGGCCTTTATTCATTTCTGCTTTTACCCAAACAATCCATTAAACAATATGCAAATTAAGCTGTTTGTTTGAGTATATAAGGAGAGATGAACAATAATTGGCCTGTGCTTTAGTTCTATTGGCTTAATGAGCTGGTCTGAGGCTTTTGGCAAATAATGTTCATTTTGTTTGCCCTTCCTTCACTGTCAATTGTCTCATGACATTAATGTTGTAATGTGTGAGCAGGGACGAGGCAGAGAGAGAATCCAGATGCAAGCACAAGTTTAATAGAGAAACATAAACAGAAAATAATCCAAGTACAAGAGTATAATCCACAAAGAGAAGGCAAGAGTGCAACGACCGACAAACAAACTTCGCTAGCCTTTTTCGACTGCGTTGCAGTGCTTTTCTGTTTAGGATTACTTATTGAGCTCAGATTAGTTTGTAACCTCTTCCCTAGTTGTTTAATTGGGTTTAAAACGTCTTTAAAAGTGAAATTATCTGCAAATAGTGTATATATAAAAGGAAAACATATAGAGAGGCCGTCCGTTCAGCTGCGTTCTCTTACATCGGAACCACGGAAGCCACACCGGAAATGCGCATTTAATATTTATATTCTGCAACACCGTTTTTGTCAAGAGTTATGTTTCTTTATGCCATTATACTTACAATGAAGCAATTCCCTGTCTTTTCTTCCACGGTCCGTCCCTGTAATTTGTTGTCATAGTTGTATAATTTACAACAGCTCATTGTTCAGCCCTCCTGAACTATTCATTGCCCCAATTCTGATAAAACACGAGCCAGTTTGGAGGCGTGCAATCGGACTAATGTGATTCTGTTGCTAAAGAACTAATTAGAAGCATGGTTGCAAAGAGATGTTCAGTTTCAGCCCTGTAAAAGAAGCAAAACGCTTGCACTATTGTACCATCTGGCCTGCATTGGCCCCCAAAACAACGTGTCAGTAGTCACCAGGGCATTGCTATGTAGTTGGTAAGGGATTCTGAGTTGCTGTTTGCACATTGCTGAGTGGTTTCTATGATGTTTTAGCACAATTCTATGTGGTTGTTAGGATGTTACCAGTCGCATACCTGTAGCAATGTTGCAAGTCAAAAAAAGCTATTCTGTGGCCGAATTGACGAAACATTCTTAAGAATAAAATTCTACTTAACTGCCAATTTCTTCTTATTTTCTTACTTAAGAAAAAATATAAGAATAAGTATATACCCCAAAAGTAGACACCTCGCAGTCTATGTCTGGTCTCGCTTACGGACTAAATACCATTTACCCGCTTTACTTACTCCTGAAGTCTCCTTGTGAATCTCCAACAGTCTTTCTGTTTCTCCAGCGATCTCCTGTAAACGTTTGGAATATTATACTGACCTGTCTTCTAGGCATACTCCACGAAGAGGTGTGTGCTCTCTCAACTCTTCACTCTTCCTCCATTAACCTGGTAAAGGAAAAGAGACTCCGTTATAAACATATTAATCTGCTCTGCAACTCTCTGATTTCTCCATAGGCACCTGCTTTATGCATTACCTGTCAACAAATACCATCATTCTTTGTCTGAGTCTGGTGTTCCCTGACTATTATGACATTTGAAGGTTTAAAAATATATTTCCTTAAAGCAACACCAAGTAACTTTTCCTCTGCGGTCGCCCTACAGGTTGGAAGCGGAATTGTCCATTACCGCTGTTGTAAATAATTTAGCCTACCGCATCCTACTGTCGCACACACGCTCGTTGTTTATCCAGCACCGGCTTTGGAATGAACGATGTCCACAAACAAAGTAGAGTATGTTGCATGATTTCATGAAAGTATGATGTATTGCGACATCAGAAACGAAGAAAAACTAAATCATGACTATTGTAACGCTTGACGTAAAGCAAGTCAAATTTGTAGTTTTCTTATGTCTCATTAGAACTACAGAAACGCGACCCGATCTGGCAATATTACATAGCATGGTTATAGCAGATATAGGACCACAAAGCGGAGGCGTAAGTGCCTTTCACCCTGTTACGACTTGATGAACCACTGAAACGATTTTGGAAACATTATTTTAAGGTAAAAAATCTTACTTAGTGTTGCTTTAAGCATTACAATAATGTTCTGCCCCCACTTTGTGTTGCATTAGATAAGAGACATCGGTAACACTTTATTTTAAGGTGCTTGTAATAAGCAGTAATTAAAGGGTCACTTCACCCATTTCAACATTAATCTTTATTGAAAGTGGGTTATATATGTAGTTGAAATGTAAAAGAAATTTTGAATTTGGTGCCCTCTTGACCGAGAAAAGACAGAAAATAACTTTAGGGCGCATTTGTATGTAAGACAACAACTCCTACAATGCACCACATTGCACAGCTCCGCAAGCCACTCCCAGTAATCCAGAACACTCTTCCATCTACAAGGCTAGCTTCCAAAAGAGTTTGAAATTCATTTCACACAAAATGTCTAGTTAGTTGGCTGTGGCGAGCAGGACGAGGGACGTGAGAGGACGGCGCGAGTGATAATGAATGACACCTGTGAGACGCAGCGGTCTCATATCTCTCACGGAGGAGCGGCAGCACAAAAGGAACAGGCCTGATTTTATGTTTTGTTTCTGTTGTGTGTGACCAGCTGGCTTGTACTTTTGTTTTGTATTTTTTTATTTTACTATTAAAATGTTTAAATGTTCGCCGGTTCCCGCCTCCTTCTTCCCACAACAACGAACCCCGTTGTATTGGCAAACTCATTAGCGAATTACTCCTCATTTGTATTTCTTTCTATATGGTGAATTATTGCATGATACCTGGATGTTCAGTCAGAACATATGCGGTGCGACACTAGGATGGTTCACATCACAACACAAACGTCCGTGTGCTCGTCTGATTCAGAGATTTCGTCCAGGAGAAATTGCTATCGTTGAAATTCTCTGCAGCAGACGGACTCTATCTGTGTCCGTAGCGCACAGCGAGAGCACAGGCACCAGCAGTGCGCCCAGCTCGAGCCAGTCCGGGCTCCTCGTCCGCAACAGGCTGCCGCCTCCTGTTCCTCCATCAGCCTCAGCTGCTCTTCACTATATTGCGGCTTGTAAAGATAGCCACGAACATCGGATTCGAGCAGCAGAATTTCAAAATACTCATTCAACTATTCCTTTTCTTCCTTGTAGGCCTGAAACGAGACTTCAAGAGATTTCCACGACGCGCACGCGCGAGAACTTAACTGAAGTAGTTGAAGGAGATCGCAATTCTCGCGCATGCGTCGTGGAAATCTCTTGAAGTCTCGTTTCAGGCCTACAAGGAAGAAAAGGAATAGTTGAATAAAGTCGTTATTTTTGTTTTATTTCCGTACAAAAAGTATTTTCGTCGCTTGATAAACTTATAGTTGAGCCACTGTTGTGACATGGAATATTTAAACATTTTCTTCATTGACTTTCTGGGCCGCCAGGTTTCAATCCCTTAGGGAGCCTATGGAGGAGTGATCCAGCTGTCACATTTAATCAAAAATATCTTCATTTGTGTTCCGAAGACGAACGAAGGTCTTACGGGGTTGGTACAGCATGGGGGTGAGTAATTAATGACTTAATTTTCATTTTTGGGTGAACTAACCCTTTAACATTTAAAATTCTGTCAGAATGGGATTTGTTCACTGCACTAACAGTGCAGGACAAGTTAGCCACTGAAATGTAATACTTAGTTTGATTAAAATAGTATGACACTGTCTACAGCGAGCGTGACCGTTGTCGAAACAGCTTGAGGCTGTCTACACTGGACGCAACAAAGTGACCATTGCAAATCCATTTGTCCTTTGTGTCAGAAGTATTGAGTACATGATCAGAAATAGAAGAGGGCATCAGTTTACAGGGGATTTGTGTTGTGCTGCGTCTTATCCAGTGTAAAAAGTATGAGTAAGTATAATGGGTTATTTTGATGCGTTGAGCCACTCGTGTCTGGTGTCGATGGTTTAGATGTAGTAATAGTTATTTAAACTTTACCAAACACCACAAACTACTTTTCAGTTGCTAAAATTCTGGTGGAACATCAGTGAAATGGCTTCATACACAACCTGAAGTGGGTGTATAATACTTCCATTGTGTCCACACATTATTCCTGACCCTGGGCAACCCGGCTCGCATTAATTCATTACCTGGGCTAATCAAAGCCTGGACAGTGAAACACAAGCCTGTGATGTGCTAAACAGGAGAGTTCCTCATCTGGACATTAATTAATACGGACACTTACCTTCTGTAAACGAATTCTGTGCTCTCTGTTTCCTATTTTCCTCCATTCAAATAGAAAGGCCCTGAAGGGTTGTGTTTTGTCTTGTCCACGAAGCTGGGACGCTAATGTTGTTGGGATACGTGCAGTGTCTTTGTTTAGAAGAGTAGCCACTCATATCAGAGAAATAAATAGCTCTTTTTTTGCCGGCTGATGACGTCGACACAGATAGAGCTGGAAATTCTGCAGGTGTGGGACTCTAGAGGTGTCCTCAATAGCATCAATTGTGATATTAGCATTATGAGGTTCTGTTGTTTTTGGTTTTGCATTATCTGTCCACACCAAAGCACATTATTACTACAAAATGCACCTGTGGAAATTATACCTACATGTCCAGTGCTTTGGTCATCCAAAAGCTCTGATCTGTTTAATGTATTCCAGCATTTCCCCATGAAAAGGCATGTTTTGATCATTTCTGCATTTCATTTGGTGGAAGAGTGTGCAGTTGGATAAAATTACGATATTACACGGAGTAATTTTGTGTACTCCATATACATTTACATTCTTGGCAGACGCTGCATCAAATTACAGGAGAGTCTGTGTATAATGTAAGTGACCTACTTCAGGAGGTATAGCTCTATAAGCACTGTACATCTGTGCAGTACATTTCTCTAGATGTATACATACAATGTAACAACATTATTGCACAATTCGAGCAGTACCAACAGTTATAGGTGATTTATTTTTGTCCAAGTTAACACGTGACAGTCAAGAGTTTTACATTGTAAATCTATTTAATATAAATGGTGTTCTTTCAACTTTGTTCATCAAATAATTCTACATAAAATGTATCATGGTTTTCACAAAAATATGAAACTGTTTTTACATTGATAATAAAAAATGTTTCTTGAACATTAAATCATCATAGAATGATTTCTGAAGGATCGTGTGACACTCAAGACTGGAGTTATGATACTCGGCCTGCCGTGCTAATATAGAGCCATATCGCATGACTAGTGTGTGAGTGTGATATTTCTTGTATTATATTTATTATATTATATTATATTATATTGGCAGATGTGGAAAATGTAAAGGGAGTTAGTCTTAGTCTTTTTTGAGATTCTGTTTGGAGAAGCTAATGGTTCATAAATCACACACTTCAACTTTAAAATGCAAATCAAATAATTGTGCAAGTACTTCAAAATAAGTCAAGTATTTTTTGACAGTTGAGTGAAGTTTGAGACTGTACAGTTACAATTCAGTGAGCCAAATTTGACTTTGGCTCTTGAATTGGAGGTCTGCAGCTACTCTTCTTTCACAAGACAATGAGAAGATGTCCTGAAACACCTCAGGCAGTAGCGTCTTGGCTCTGTGTTTTTTACGGGCATTAGATAAAGCAGCATGGCCTTGTCAATCTCACACTCTCTCCTTCTGCCTCCTGCTAATCTAAATGGGATCTGCTGTAGAGGTGATGGTGAAGGGGAACATCATGATTGATTGATCACTGATATCTAGAAACTCCATTAAAAAAGCACTAACTCATTCAGACACAAATCATTCCTATTGGAAACAGCAGTGTATATCTTGCATAATCTTAAAATCTCTTACACCGCAGCACCACCACAAGTGTTTTTAAATTCACTTTATCACAGTGCCGATTGTGGTAATTAGTGGAGCACATGTGAGCAAAGTTTGCCCCAGCTCTCCAAACACATTCATCCATTTTAAACTAATGCTTAGTGATGTTTACCCAGTTCAGCCGTTAATGAATTATAGATGTGCCCCTTTAGTGATCCAGTGTAAAGAGGATCTGAAACCACACTTGTGTGCAGAGAGGTGGATTAAACCCCTTTAGATGGATTCGAATGGCCTGTTGGCTGATCATAGCCTCAAGCGGATTACAAATGTCAGACAGGTAAGAACTTGATGGGTCTGATTCAGTTAAATGCTTTTTTATTTTGTACCATTTCGCAGCATGTAATTTGCTCTCACAACAGCACAGAGTGAATGTTGAATGACGCACTTTAACTGTGTAGTAACTTATAAATATTGTGCTGGGAAAATATTTCCTCAAAATATGACGACAAAAATGTTTTGACACTAAGCTTTGACTTTCATAGCTTAATTGAATGCATTGCTTCTCATGATTGTTGCAACAGTTTGTCATTTGAGAGGGAAGTCATAAAAGTCAACGTAGCATGGCTGCACAGATTTGAGTGCAATGAGATATGAAGCCACTTTTGAAGCGTCATGTCATATGAAACTGCTGCAGCGGTAAAAAGAAAATGAAAATGTTGCAGAATCATTTTGCAATACTATCTCTATTAAATGTATAGCCTATCTGCAGTTAGCTTTGCTGAGCCAGAGAGGCATCAAGCTATTTTTCATACTCCAATCTGTTTTCAAATCTTACTGTATATTTGCAAACCAGATCTAAACTGATTAAAATCAGAGTTTTTTTGTAATGTCAGTCTAAACATGTTTGAGTGCATTCTTTTTTTATTCACTCTTTAAAGCAGTTATGGCACATACATGATATCTAAATCTGTTACTCTACATGTTTTTACATGGTAGCTGGACCAAACTGGTCATTGGCTGGTACAAGTATACCATGAGCAAGATGGTTAGAACTAGTAGACATTGACCTATAACAATCCAGCTACCATACTCCAAAAACCATTTTAGCCGCCTTAAACTGATTGATCTAATTCAAACAATTTTTTCAAAAGTTACATTTTAAAAACAATAATACTTATTAAGGTGCAACAAACAAATGTGACCAGCTCATTTTGAGTCACACATTGAGTTTAATGCACTGAAATAAAAATTTAAGTAATTATACTTTTCTTTTTTTTTACTGTTGTACATAAATTTGTCTCTGGGTCAAAGTGACTCAAAGTAATGGGAGATGGTCACCTGCTATGACCATGCAATGCCAAACTTTATTCAAAATTCTATAATTATCATAGAAATCACATTAAATATTGTTCTGGCACTGTTGAGGCCAATTCACACTGCAACGACAGACGCAGACCAATGCCGACAGTCACCAGATTACAGCACGTCACTTCTCAGATATTCTAACGTTCAGTCAGCATGTTCAGTCAGCGAAAACAATCTGTCCTCAGTCCCACAACAACAAAATTCACAAAACAACATATGAACAAAAAAAATCGTCAACAACTTGTGCTTTCTTGCTCAGAGTCTGATGATGTTCTTGTCATAGATATCAAGTTAAACACTGCAGTCTAAATGAAACAAATATGCAAATAAGTTGAGCTGTAATGAGAATGAGTTTAAGAGCTCACTGAACTGCAATCCAATTTTTGGTATTATATGCTTGAATTTTCCATTGCTGGATTAATGAATTAATGATTAATGAACAGCCAAGTATATGACTTAACTGTTTTTCTCACTGTTTTAGGAAACTGAATACCTAAAACAATTTATCAGTCATGCTTGTTTTTTGTTGTTTTTTTACTTTGGGTGGCCTGAAAGGTTCTCCTCTCGATTAGGGCTGTCCTTTCTTGCAGCTGAGACACAGATCTCTGATGTGGAACATTAAAGGTGAGCTGAAGCTGTCTACTGAGCAATGAGGTGTATAATAAAGGAAACCCAAAGGGTTTGGAGAAGGTTAAGAGCACGGGCCATGGGTGACCAACTGGCACCCACTCTTATCAGTTTCACCTGAGGAACATTTCAGTGTGAAACTCTAAAGACTGCAGGATGAAGGAGAAAAAAAAGAGCAGAAAAGGCACATCTCTTCATCAGAAGGAGACTTGAGAGACACCCAACATGCACTTAGGAGAAGCACCAGATGACTGACAGGATCTGTCAGCAAGTATCAGAGAGAACAGCTTAAGGAGAATAAGCCAACTGAGACATTTGCTGTATGAGTCTGGAAAGCAGAGTTCAAGAGTATTGCTTTAGTTTACTAGTTGAGTCATTAAAAAAGTCGAAATATATGAACATGGTGCAGGTATGCATATTATGTTGAGTTGTTGGGTAATTGTTAGGGATGGCCCGATACCGATACTGGCATCGGGGATCGGGCCGATACTGTCCTCATATACTCGTGCTCGTACTCATAAAACATTTCCGATACCACGCACCGATACCACGTACATTTTGTGAAACGAAACTGGCCGCCGCGAGTGCTTTCTCAAGGTGAACTGAGGCAGAGTATAATGTCGGCAGTTTGGGCTCATTTAAAGATAAAGGATGACGACAACAGCAAGGCAGACTGTAAGTTATGTTCAGCTAAGGTGTCGAGAGGAGGGAAGCAATCTAATTAAACATCTGAAGACGCGCATCATATACACAGTTTAGTCAAGCTAAAGCAACTCAGCAGCCAACATTAACACTGAAGCACGAGAAGATGCGAGATAATCCACGGGCACTAATAATAACAGAAGGAATTGCTAGGCCTGTAAATCAAAAGTCAAATAGTCAAATCGATAGTGAATAAATAAATTAATCGCACGATAAAAAAAAATGAGCTCGATGTTTTTTTCGGCCGCGATAATTTCCATTTGCATGCTTGTTTGTTTTCCTCGTCTCTCTCTACCAAGGAGACTGCTGGTGACAACTCTCGGTTCCTTAGCATAGGAGGAGTGACCTAGAGCTTAGATTCTCTGCCCGAGCCCGATATTTCCCGACACTATCCTCCTCGAGCCGGGCCCTTCGAGAGACGTGCACTCCCAACGCAAAAGAGTGCGCTAGATTTGATGGCCGAGTGCGAGCGGTAATGCACTCACTCTGTGTGTGCGGGTTGCGGGAAAGTAAAACGATTCTCGGGACTCCCGCAAACTAGAAATATCTATGAATAAAACATATAAAAACGAATAGATTTTTATTCATCTGTTGCAGAAAAGCAACAAGAACAACTAAAACAAAATAGAAACGATTTACAGGCCAGAGTTTCTATTCATAACATGTCTGCAGCGTTGAGCGATGTAGCCAATCACAGACATATGTGTTGATTTCTTGAACGCAATGGCCAATCAGAAGCATTTAAAAAAACGAATAATATATTCAGAACCAGCTGAGGTGAGAAAAGCATTTTTTTTTTTTTTTTGCAATGTTTTTAGGAACCTTTGACTTCCTAGATGATTTTATGCTGTCTCCTGGAATATATTTTGGCAGAGTAGCGTCTCCTGGGAAGATTTGCTACAGTTCCAAGTGTCCATTCTGAGGTACCGAGTGGTTCAATTGCAGTACCAGACTGATTGAGTAACTCTTTCCACACTGAAAAATTCCAGTTTGTCTGAAAAACACTTCAACACACCGTCCGGCTTCCTTTATCTTCGGAGTTTCCGCTCCCGAACAGCACCATAGCAACCGTTCTCCCCCATTGGTTAGCTGTTCAAAACGTCACAACACTACAAGGATTCTGGGTAATATCCCATAGCAAAGTGAGGTCTGATGCGCACTTGCGAAAGGGGTGCATTAAGTGCCCTTATGATCACCCCTGGAGAACACTATTAGAGGATCGGAACACCCTACGGTCTTGCACCCCTTAGCGAGAACGCGCATTGAGGGGCACAAGGGCGCAAGTGCGGATATTGGGACAGGGCCATAATCAGGAATATAAGTGAGCTTTACAACAGAAGTGGCTGTAATCAAGTCTGGCAGTGCTGGAACAGCTGTCTTTAATTATCCCTTTAATTTGGTTAATATAAGGAGAGTAGGCCTACAATTGTTTTTTCTCAAAGGGCTAGTTGGTGTCAAATAACTTTGTTTAATCTATGTAAATTAAATTAGTACAATTAAGTTCACTTGGGTTCTATTAACAACCATTAGATTTGAGCTAAAGCCCTAAAAATATAAATTCTTAAAAATGTGCGCTACCAAGAAAATTAGCATATAAATCTTTGTTTGCACTGCATGCAAATTCGATTTGGTTGTTAAAGGCAATCTTTAGTGTACTGACTGTCATTTTGCAGGTGATCTCTCTCTTTTTTTTACGATATACTATAGTCAAGGTCTTTCAGTATCTACATCAGTTGCTATGGTAATGATATATGCGCCAGCTATCCGTGTGGAAACAGAGGAAGTAAAACATATTTTGCTGCTTCTCGTGTCTATGCTGACATCTCACCACATTGGTGAACTCACAAGGTGCAAGAGCGAGGCATTTTATGCATTCAAGGATATACTGTTTTACTGGTCATTCGTTTGTTTGCTGTGAGAGTTAATTTAATGTTCAGGCTGTAATCAGTGTATGACATACATGGCTCATCATGACATATTAGCTCATAATATGATGATTAATGATCATAATCCATCAGAACAGTTAAGAGTGTCCCAATTTACCTGGAACCATACGGTCTCCCTTTATATAAAATTTGAAGCTAAAGTGGGACAGTGTTATAAAAGACCGTCACAAATAATTAGCCTAAATGCATTTTGCAACAATACACGTATACAGTACCATTCAGTTTGGGGTCAGTAGGATTGTTATTATTTATTTATTTATTATTTTTTGAAAGAAATGAATAGTATACTTTTCTCCAGCAAGGATGCGTTAAATTTACATGTATAATGTTAGTAAAGATTTATTTTTCAAATAAATATGGCAATAACTTGTCAAACTATCAAATAACCTTGGAAAAAAGTGTCAAATTAACATTGATAATTATTAGATTATTAAGATAATTATTAAGACCGGAGTAATGAAAAAAGTGCAGCTTTCCTGGGATGGAATAGATAACATTTTAAAATATATTTAAGCTATTTGAAATTGTAATAACACTTACACAATAACTCAATATTAATGTTTGTGCTGGATTTTTTACCAAATAAATACATATGCAATTTGTGAGCATAATCAATCAATAAATAAATCATACTTTTTGTTTATTCTTTTTATGTTTTTTGTTACTGACCATTCAGTCATCATTTAAAAACAATTAACCTTAACAATTTTGTTGGTATTTTATTTAAATTATGTTTTTAAGAAAAGCATTCTCATTTGTCTGTACTGACTGAGATTGGTGAGAACTGAAGTTGAACTGAACTGTGTTCCACTTTTCCTGAGCACACTCTTAGTTTTTCTAACTTTAAGTGTGATAACATCACTAATTGTGAGAACAGTTGCAATATCCGCTCTGCTGTCAGATGCACTATCTTTCAACTATGTTAGAGCTAAGGTTAGTTAACTTTATAATAAATAATTCATAACCATTTTAATACGTATATATTGATCCTCTGATATCAAAAAGGGTGGGAAGGATACAGCTTATAATAAAACTTCATTTTCTTCTAAAGTATACAAATAAATGCGGAGTGCAGTGTTACACAATGAACAACAGCAGCACCTAGTGGTCGTGTCTGGAGTTTTTATATGTGACAAGTAATAAGAAGGAGTCTGCCAGTCAATTCCCCTATTTTAAATTCTGTAACCATAGAGCTTCAAAATGTTCAGTGACTCTCTTTCTGCCTGTCAATCCAACTCTTGTCCTCGAAAGAGCACCTCACTGAACAGCCATCTATACAATTAATGAGAAAACACTCTCTTTTACGACCCACACAGGGGGAAACATTCCTCAAATTCACAGGGTTTCTGTAGATATCCATGGAGACAGTAACACACTCTTTGTGGAGATTCAAAAGCACATATTTAACTGAAAGCACATGGTGAAAACTAAAGACATGGCTGTCTGACAGTCATTCAACTTTGTGATCAAACATAATCAATTTGTAATACAATTCAATCCTTTTATAGATATGTATTTCAATGTGATTCCTGTATCTTTTGGTTCTAAAAGTCAACATGAAATCATCAGTGCCCTCATTGAATAACCTGCTTCACTCGGATATATATGTATCAGATTAGATAAGTAAAATGGCAAATAAGTGGTGAATGTCATTTCATGTTGACTTTGAAGGGAGTTCACCTGAAAATAAAAATTCTACTCTCCCTCTGTAACGATCACCAGCTGGAGTGCCCTCGAGAGCCACCAGAGGGCGCTCCACAATAGACTGATCTCTTCCTCACAAACTACATTTCCCATATTCACTGCCTGGACTCATCATCACTGATCACATTCACCTGTACCTCATTGTCACTGATTGTATTCACCTGTGTCTTGTCATCCTGCTAGTCTCAGTCTATTTATACCATGTTCATTCATTCACTCACCGCGAAGTCTTGTTGTACTGTGTGTCTGCATTTCCGAGCGTTTTCCCGTGTTTGTTTTTCTGTTTTTGACTTTGGATTGTTCTTGGACTCTGATTCTTGCTGCCTGCCCTGACCTCTGCCTGTTTCTTGGATTCTCTCTGTGTATTCTCATTGTCCTGTTTGCTGATTCTTGACCCTGCCTGTACGACTATTCAATATAAAGCTGCATTTGGATCTTCACCCCCAAGTCTCGGAGCAGTTCGTGACACCCTCATATTACTTGGGTGATTTCTATTAAATAACTAAATGTCTTTATATATTATATATAGAGAAATATTTATACTGAACTGTTCAAAAGTTTGGTGTCAGTAAGATTTTTAAATGGTCTCTTTTGATGATCAAGGCTGCATTTATTTGATTAAAAATACAGTAAAATTATATTATATTAATACATAAATATAGGCTATTATTCGTAGTTTTTTTTTTTTTTTTCTGGGATGGCACAGCTGAATTTTCAGCATCATTAGTCCAGTCTTCAGTGTCACAAGATCCTTTAGAAATCATTCTACAATGCTGATTTGTTTGGAAAAAAGCAGCTCAGACATTCTGCTAGACATCTTATTTTGAGTTCCGCGGAAGAAGAAAAAAGTTTGAGTGCATAAGGTGAGTAATAGATGGCAAAATGTATTTTAACTATTTAAAAAAAAAAAACTATCCATTCATCAACACAAATGTTTCCCCTCCAAAACATTTGTTAGGTGATGTATCAAGCCACTAGAGGGGAGTCTTTAGTAGCTTTATAAGCACAAGATCACCTGCACCCAGTGATGCACGGAAACATATTTAGAAGTCACATACTCCTGACATGTCCGATTAATCTATTAACTGCTTGACGATCTGTGATGCAATGGCCAGATATGTTCATACTCATTTAAATTGACATTAATTATACCTACATGTGTGTATGTTAGGAAATCTGTGCTTTGGGAGGACAGTTAGGCCCCGTTTGTACAGAATGACATTAACTCCCCTGTTTTTATCTCTGATGTGTAATTAATATTCCAGTCATATATCTTTCTGTCCTCTAGCAACTCAAGCTCCTCTCATGTGTGTTTAAAGTCTCTTAGAATAGTCTCACTCTGACTTACTCTGAGTGCTTCCTCTGGTCCTGTGATGAGGCAGCTGTAGATATCTGCTCCCGGCTAACACACACACACACACACACACACCTGCCTTGTTTCCCCCTGACGCGCTGATACTTCAGGAGATTTGTAAGCTCTTTTGTTTTTGAAATCCTCAAAGAACTGGCGAATGCCGACTACAGCATGCCTGATGTCCTCGTCTTATGGGAAGATGAGTGGGACGGTGCTCAGTCTGTAAATTTACCATACCGCTTCTGAGATTTTAACCCTCTCCTTGACATTTAGGCCTGTTACTATCATTAAAGCCTCACTTTGCAAGTCTGCACTTCCTCTACACATTTATAGATGCCCGTGCAACTGGTCCCACATGCGGGTATCGTAAAATGGTGATGAGAATGCTGATATGGGTGTAAGATTAATGGCCATTCGTGTCCTCTCTCGAGGTGGCCCGTTGCATTACTGCATACTGTATTTTATGTCATACTATGCACTACACGAGGGGGTTGTGGAATAATTTAAGACGTGAACTGCACTACACCTGCAGTTCAATATCAAACACACGCAGGAGATTGATATCCTTGATAGATTGATAGACCATCCCATTGCCATTTGATGTCCATTGTGTCATCTTTCTCCTTCTTTTTCCTTGTTCGCTTACACTCACTTTCTCTATGACTGTTTTTCGCTAAGGCTTGGATTGCAATCTGTACAATTCACACTTCATTTCTGTTATAGTTAGATTTAAAAGAATTATGTATACACTACTATTCAAAAGTTTGGGTCTGTAAGATTTTTTTGTTTTTGAAAGAGTCTCTTTTGCTCATCAAGGCTGCATTTATGATCAAAAATACAGGAAAAAATACAGTTTATATGATCAAAAAATACAGGTTATAGAAAAACTTTTCTATAACTTTTCTATTTTGTGAATTGTTTTAATTTTTTTTAAAAATTTTTGTCTGTTTTCTATTTTAATATATTTTACATTGTAATGTAATTTGTTCCTGTGATGGTAAAGATGATTTTTTAGCATCATTACTACATTACATTTTTCAGTGCCATATGATCCTTCAGAAATCATTCTAATATGCTGATTTGGTGCTCAAGAAACATTTCTTATTATTATCAATGTTGAAAATATTCTTTACTGTCACTTTTTGATCGCAAACTTTTGAATGAAGTGTACCTACAGTGGCCTCATAAAGTGTTTGTACACTTAAAAATGTGTGAATTCATTGCATTAGATACAAAATATTAAACAGTGGCATTATTGCAAAGAATAGATATTCAAAGTTCATAGTTAATTTTTGAAGAATTATGGGGTCCAAAGCACATTTAAACTCATTGACTTTCAGGTGGACAAAGACATTTCAAAATATCATCTTTTGTGTTCCACAGAGGAAAGACTTCATGCAGTAGGAACATTTGGGTGAGTCATTTTAGGGATAATTCACCCCAAAAAATTGCTTTACCAACCTAATAATATTTAGACTAAATCTGATGTACTGCTTATAGACTTACAAGGCCTTATGATACACAATGAAAGCTATAAGAGATATAGCCATGAATAGACATGGATTTAAAAGTACAATTATTTTTCTAATGCATCCACCTTGGCTTGATTCATTATCAACCTGTTCAAACCTTTATAAATGGAGAATAATGTTTTGAAACTCAGAAGTTTGAAAATGTGTAGACTACAGTCTGTCTCTCCCTCTTTAAACTTTGTCCAACATATTTTCAGGCAGTGCTTGTATTAAAAAAAAGTAACATATAGTAATTATTGCCTCAGTTCTTGCCAAGCACACCTGTTTCTGGTTAATAATGAGAAATTTCAAGCCAACATAGTCCAGTTTATGTTTTTGCTTGAATGGCTAAATGGCCCCTAAAATGACTTGGTATCCTTTGAAGAATCGTGGAGTTTATATTGGCGCAAGTGCAAATTATCAGTAAAGATCTAAATGTAAAAACCTGCCCAATAATGAGAAAGATATAGACATAGATTTCCATGTACGAAAACATAAGCCTTGTTGTTTTATTATTCAAGTAATTTGTCATAACCTGTGGACATTTTGTTGATAGTTGATCATGTTGTGATTAAATAGAAAGTGAAATCTTTGGATAGTGATATACAGTAAAAGAATATTTACTCTCTAATGGTGTTCTAATGTCATGTTTTGAGCTGGAAGATGATTTGGCAAGAGTGTGTTTGAGCGCTGTGTTACTGCTCGAAACCCTGCTGCTTTACTGTCAAAGAGGTTTCCTTTTCGTAGGCTTAATGCCAAAAACAGTTGGTTTTACACACACACACACACACACACACACGCACACACACACACACACACACACGCACACACACACACACTGGTTTTTATCAGCCCCTAAAACAAAATCTTTTGTCTTTTATCATAATGAGTACAGTACTTCTATAAACTTTAAATAGTTCAGTTGGACTTTTGTGGCTTAGGGATCCGTCAGGGACTGCAGTTGTAACTGTAATATTCAGTTATTCGTTTAATAGACCGTAAATGAGATTGGTCATGGCCTAACGAGAGCCTTCGGCACTGAACTTTTATTATGTAAGTCTGTACTTTGAAAATCAGAAAATGCATTTCTAAATGTACGTTTTCCATGTTGTTGAAGTGTTCAGTAGGACATTTTATCTTATAGACACGAAGACATTTCAATGAATAATTTGTTTATGTTGGATTCTCCATGACTTAGTGGTAAATGTAAGCTTATATTGTTCCCTCTAAATCAGGAATCACATTACATTGCAGTGCCCTATAGAAACCAGCCAGAACATTCTAGCAAACAGAAGACACTAACTACCACCTAGAGTGCCCTAGCAACCAGCCGAAACATTCTAGGAATCATCTACTGCCCTTGCAGCCTCCCAGAACACCATAGTAGGTAGTCACCCAGAAAACCCTATCACCCAGTAGCCACTTTTGCATTTCCCCTGTCGGGCCAGTAGACCTGCTCACAAAATAAACATGACAGATGGGGACGTTTGTTCTTTTCTTAATAAAGACTCCAGCATCGATATTTAAACAATGATTTAAAAAGTGACATTAAATGCACTTTAATCATGCTGATTTAAACAGTATGTACCGCAATTTCACATAAAAACAGAACACACATACTTATTTGTGCCTGCCTGCTTCCATTTATTTGTGATCACAGGACTGCACAAAACAACTCTATTAAGACTTTTAAAGTCGCCCTGAAATCAAAATGGATGTTTTTGAATTATTGTTGTCTACAAGCTAGTGTGCTCCAAAACAATGACAAAATTTGCATTTCTTCACGAAAGATGGATAAAAAGGTACAGGAAAAAAAAAAACTATAAAAAACTAAAAAATTAAATACTACCCTACCAATTCCTGGCCAAATGACAGAGATGCCGATTCGCACGGGACTAATATTATCACACGACCTCGTTGTTCTGCGAAATATGGTAGGTCATTTGCGGGGGAATTTTTACTTTATAAATTAAAAACAAGACCGATTCGCACAGGATTAAGATCACGGACAACCTCCGCAATTATCACAAATGATTAGAGGTCACCAGGTAATACTAATCCGGTGTGAATAGGGTTTTAAATTTTGAGGTTAGCTGATAGCCTGATATGAAGACATGGGAAATGAGCAACGGTGTTGACCTTCTCTTGACTCAGATAAACACCTCTGTTCATTACCACTCCTTCAAGCCATAGTTGGCCTGTTTTGGACCACTTAATTTGGCGGGCCACAAACCCCTGGCCGTTGGCCCCGAGGAAGCCCCGATGAGGCCCAATCCTTTTTACCCGACCGTAGAAACTAGTTTATTCTAGCAATCGCCTGGAATGAACTAGCAACCACCCAGCACACCAGAACACCTTACACTTTCACCTAACACCTGTCCTAACTACACTTGACGCCGCAACACACGATAAAAGGGATCTTTTCCATGTCAATCCGAGTGTTTGTCCTAACCAGCCGCGACGGCGACACGCAACGATTCTATTTTAGAAACCGTTTCCATTTTTCTGCGACGTCGCGCTGGAACAACAAACACAAAGTGTGGCAATGATAATCTCAGGTACTGTTTATGTGCTTTATTTAATGTTAAAAGCGTGTAATGTGACTGAATATCATGTAGTGCTCCCCCAGCTTTGTAGCTGTAAAAGCAACAATAATTCACCTCAGATCTTGAAATTAAAGGGGTCATATAATGCCATTTTTGTTAATATGAATGTTTAGGGTCTAAATTAAAACTTTGTAATATACTTTTATTAAAAATTATCATTAGTATAATTGTAAGAAAACACTAATTTTACCTCGTCAAAAACAGCTCTGTTTTCAGCACGCCGTTTCAGTGTATATGCCTTTAAATGACAATAATAGATTCCGGGAGATTTGAACTAATTTGCGGGCATCAGGGAGACGCTAGCAATATGCGGGAGACTCCCGGAACTTCCGGGAGACTTGGGATGTCTGGTTAATACAACTTAAGTGGCTATGTTTGTGGAACGTATAAGTTAACGTGTAACGTTTCCGAACTTTGTAAAGTCAAAGTAAGTCTGTAAGACGAGGTAGTTGATCTCTACCGCCTCGATGGCAAGAAAATCTTTCAATTCAGTTGAAAAATCGCTTCTCTTCATAACGTAAGGATCACGTCCAACATATGTTTGATTTTTGGTTTATATCTTTCTCTTGTAATAGCGTGTAAAGTAGTACAGTACGGACTGTCCTCCATCTCGTCCATTGCGCTCTACACTCCCTGCCCTCCATCTGAATTTCGCGCGTCATCATAATCACGTGACTGAAACCCAGCTATTAAGGCTCGAACAGGACGTTTCTGAATGGTTGGTTAATGTCACTTTGATCTATTTTTGTATGCACTGGCAGGGTAGAGTAGTGAGATACGAACGCTGTGTGTTTACTGATGTATAGCCTACGTTAGTTCATTGACAGATTGACGTTACAACTAATGGTCATGAAAAACTTTTTTCCGCGATTTGCAAAGATTAATATAAAGGTTAATACAACTTTATACTTACTTCTCCTGGAGGTGCAGAGGGAATATAAATAGTTGGTACCGATTCTTTTTTCAGGAGCAGCTTCTTAGCAAACCCAGCTTTATCCTGACCCTCATTTTGTAAAGCCAGTCTGGTGAGAAATGATTCGCGCAAACATGAAAGCATTGACGTTGCTCGTGGGGAATATTCCCTTCGAAAACAAAACTCAGCCACTGCGTCTTCAGCGGTTCGGATTTAGGAACATCAAAATGACTGCTGTGTTCGTTACTACACCCAAGAACAGAACACCACATCCGCTTAGAAGCCATTCTGCTCCAGCGTATCAACAATGACGGATTATGATGACAGCTCGCTCAGGACGGGTCTGTGTTGAAACGTTGCTGTCAATCAACAATCATGGGAGGGGCGTCCGACCGTGTGACGTCACACGGTCGAACGGCTCTATTTGAGGCAGGGGAAAACATATAAGGAGATCAAAACAAAAACACTGCATGGATTTTTATCATTATATGATGGTTGTGTACAGGCACTGCCAACACACATTTCAGTACAATCAACTTGTAAAAGTGCATACCATTATATGACCCCTTTGAACAAATGAAAACAAGAACGTTCAAACTGTGAACAAACAAGTGTATTATTTGACAAAGGCAACTGAGTTACCTAACAATCTATGTATTTGAATAATGTTTAAATGATGTAATATTTGTGAATTTGATTATGTAGCCTACTTATCCATTTTCTTGCGATTGCCGTCAGGATTACTCTCTGGTTCTGTGCACTTGCCGCGAGACTCGACCCACACGCTGTTCTGATTGGCTGTGGGTTTTGATTGATTTTTACGCATCTCGCAGTAGCGTCGCGTCTCATGTGGACAGACAAATTATTTGTCGCTGGAATATTATCGCAGCGCGTGTTGTTAGGACACGGTGTTAGCAACAACCCAGATGTTCGAACACCTCACATTTTATACAATTTCAAAAGTATTGGATGGGTTATTGGACACATGCACGTCTCTAACTCAAATATAACTAGTTGAACAGGACTGGTGTCAAAGAGACGTTAGAGCGTGGGTTGTTTTGGAATTATGCTATCTGAGAGATATGGCTGTAATGGGCCTCTTTGGTTTGGCAGCAGTGTAAGTGTGAGGAAAACTGAGACTGTCGTACCTCACAGAGGGTCCTCTGCCCTAACAGATCTCAAACTGGCAGGGAAACAAAGTGTGGCTTTTCGCGTTACATTCTCATCCAAGTTTTATTATTTATGAAAGCCATGACGGTGTTTGATTTCCTCCTATATTTTATCATTATGTCAGCGCTTGCGTATGAAAACACAGAGGTTAACGGGAAAGTGGGAGAAGCCTCTTTACCTTTTGTGACGCAGATGGGCCGTGTTTTCCTACTGACAGCTGGATTGTGTGTGTGTGTGTGTGTGTGAAAGAGAGCAAATATAACTTGTTTGATCTGGCGGTAGTTTGCGTCCAATCAGCATGGCCTCTAAAGCCACAATATGTCATTTAAATGAACCATGCCATCCAACAGGGCAAGCTACAAGAAAAGCAACTGGAGAACGCCCACCAAAAGTGTGTGTGTGTTGGACAAAGGGTAAGAGAGATCAGCATGGTCACCCATCGGACAGGAAACAGACTCGTGACCTTGTCAGCATGTATCATTGGTGCTATCAGAGATAAACACACACCCATTACAAAAGTAGTAGCTAGCATAGTAGCTATCCAAAGTTCTCCATTTCATTGCAGAAAATTCTGAAGTAGTGCATGATTTCTCCTATGCAATGAGTCAATCTTTTGACACGTACATCGAACCAATGCGATCATTCTAGGCTGGTCCCTGCTGTGTATAAACAAACTGGAGTGATTATAGAGTTCAGTGTGTGACGTTTGCACCAAATTGAAGGACTGGCTGAGTTGCTGTCATTTGTATGCCTGAAACATTTTATGTTAGAGAATTTTAAATCTTCTACTAGGATAAGTTTACAGATCATATCTACACCCTGATGCATGGCAGCAACCAAAATAAAGTAAATCACCTAATATGGTTGATTCCACCAATTGTTGAAATGAAATGTACATTTATTTTACTTAATATTTACTAAATTTAAATTTACATGGAGTCTTCAAATGCACACTTCAGAAGCTCTTAAAGTTGGATTCGACTAAGTCTGCAAGGTTTGTGAAATAAAATGTTTAAGCTATTATTGATATAAATGTGTATTTGCTGAATGCTGATGGTACATAAGAACATATAGTGTTTGCCTTTCTGTTACTAATAGTTGTTCTAGATTATTCTGAAAAAAAAACTAAAATTTTCTAAAAAAATACTAAACTTTTCGTTGACACTCTGATGGCATCAAGTGTGCTTGCTGTAAAGTGTTGTAACAGTGTAATGTTTTTTCATCTCAAAATAATTGTTTTCATGTGTACATTTTTATCTTAATTTGTGTTTTTTTAATGCAATAAAAATAAAAAGTGCAATAAAAAATGTATGCCATGTTAGCATTAATATAAATAATAATATAAATAAAAACCAAATTACTGTATATATGTATTGATTGATTGCGAGAAGTTGTCATGTAATTTCAACATCCAACGCTATCTCACGACCAATTCATACGAACTCATACGATTAGTCGTAACCTCGTAAAATATGTCTCATGTTTTTGTCTCTTGGTGACAATTTTGTATTTATTTATTTATTTTTTGCTGGCCAAATCAATTTTGCTGCAGCACTTTTGTAATACATACATACATAGAGCCATAATTATAATTGTATATCCCAAAATTCAGATTAGTAATACATTTTTTATCAGTGACCAGTACTTAAATGCCTACATTTGTTTGCCCTAATCTTGTTTAACTTTTTTGCTAGCCATCACTTTTAGAGTGTGACTGAAAAGTTTCCACCTGGACAACAAGAAGTAGAAGGCATGTGAGGGAATGGAAGAAGCCTGAATGTTCACTGGAAAGTCTTCAGTCACTTCCTGTACTCTCAAAGGTGTGTTTATCTGTCTAACAATCCAGTCAGCCAGTCTAAGACCACCAGAGCTGTAACAACTGCATCAACACTTCAAAAGCCAAGGCTGCCATTCTCTCTCTCTCTCTCTCTCTCTCTCTCTCTCTCTGCCTCTCTCTCTCTGCCTCTCTCTCTCTGCCTCTCTCTCTCTGCCTCTCTCTCTCTGCCTCTCTCTCTCTGCCTCTCTCTCTCTCTCTCTCTCTCTCTCTCTCTCTCTCTCTCTCTCTCTCTCTCTCTCTCTCTCTCTCTCTCTCTGTCTCTTTCCATCTGTTTCACTCTGAGTGGCTGGCAGTTGGTTTTTGTCTCCTCTCTAAGACAGAGTTTTAAACAAAGGGCTCAGGTTAAACAGCATCTCAGATGTCTGATGGTGTAGTAGGTGAATGCAAACATGCTTTCATTTACTTTATTGGTCTTGCTTTACTAGACTTTTCCAGTATGGATATGTAAGAGCAAGCCAGAGGTTTGTTTCTTATTTGAATATTTCAAACATGAAGGATTATTGATGACTTTAGCGATGAGACATGTGCGTGATTGTTCGGACATGGACGTGTTTCATTGCTGATAAGTGAGGACCGTATAGAAACACTTGTCTAATCACCAACTAGATGTTTACTTGTATAACATACAAGTTTAGTCCTGCATAGTTATTTTAGATGGATGTGATGGCGTCCTTTAATGAGACTATCAAACATTCTTTTGCCAGAATATGCTCTTTAAAATGCTTTTAGACAAAGTTAGTTTGTCCAAACCATGTGTCTGGAGACAGTAAATGCCCCGTTGTAACATTTGTCCCCATAATTTGTTCTGCATTTGATGAATCAAAGCTGCCAATAGATCAATTGATACCAATTGATCAATAATTATTTTTACAAAAACATAATTTTTAACAGACTGCAATGATAGCATATTATTATTGTGTATTGATCGATCCAGGAAAGGATTTTTGATTAATATGCCTATATGTTTGCACTACAAAGAATGACACTGCCTTACATCACACAGGTATACAATTACCACCAAGTTTTGAAGTTTAAAACACTGAAATTGAGTTTTGTTTCCACCTTAAAATTTTCAGAAATTGTACTCGATGACATATTGATAATTTGGTCAAGAAATTAAGAGTGAGGTTGAGTTTCTATTTTAGGCATTGAAAGTAAGTACTGTGTATATATAAAAAGCATTAAAGTTTATAAATGCTTTCAAAAGTTTGGGATCAGCTAGATTTGAAAGAAATTAAGAATGAAAAGAATTGTTTTATTCAGCAATGACGCATTCAATTGTTTAAAAGCGACAAGGACATTTATAATGTTATAAAATATTTCTATTTCAAATAAATGCTCTTTTTCTTTATCATGGTTTAAACTTTACACCATCACACCAAAAATATTAAGCAGCACAAGTTTTAAACATTGACTGTAATAAGAAATGTTTATTGGGAACCAAATCAGCATATTATAATGAATTCTGAAAGATCATGTGACACTGGAGTAATGGCTGCTGAAAATTCATTCATTAAATTCATTACGAAAACATTTTAAATAACTGCAGCCTTGGTGAGCATAAGCATTTCACAAGCATTAAAACAATTTGTTATTTGCACAAAAATGATATTTTAAAATGGCAGTCAATGGAGAAAGATTTTTGCATGCAGATGCTGTACAGCATCCACCAGCAGGGTAATGATAACTACTTTTGCTGCCAAGTTTTCTCTTTAACACATATTTCTTTCATGATTGTCCTTAATTGTTTGTATTGTTTATTTATGCATTGCTTTAAGCTGTAATTTTTGGCCAGGTCTCTCTCTAAAAACACATTTGGATCTCAAGAGACAAGGTTGAATAAAACGTTAACATTACATTGTCCTTTGGACAGGTGTGATGTATCACACCCGACTCCTCTGTACATGCATAATTATTATAATGTGTTCCAGAACCCACCATAACGCTCACAGGAAGCTAATCAAATGAAAAAGGAAAGATCATACAAATATAATTGATTATGGAACCAGCAGAGCAGACCTCCAGTGACACGGAAAGGGAATTGAATTGGCCTAGCGGATGTGTCCCATCATCAGTGCTAGAACGGGAAGCATTTGTCCTGTTGGGCCGTGACAGTAGTAGGTTTCTTTCTGATGTCTGCTGGGAGTTATAGACAACAGGTTTTCCCCTGAGCAAGATGGATGATTGGATGTAAGGTGAAATATGCTCGTCGGCCATTACAAACAGAAGTGCAGACGTTAGGTCATGCAGTCTTAGCTGTTCGCTCTGAACCCTGTAGTGAAGGACTGCTTGGAGAGAGGACTTTTGCCAGATATAATGTTCTGAGATGATGTGGACAGACTGCTAGAAAACATACCAACATTCCTAAAATGCAAACACAAAATCAATAAAAGCATTCATAAGCAATAAAACCTGCAGACATTTTAAGGGAATAGTTCACCCTAAATTATTTTCCATCACACTAAAACCGAAACCCATTTTTTCTTTCATCAGTCTGTCAGAGAGACACAACTAAGCCATTTGTTTGGGTGAACTGTTCCATGAACAATTGTTTTTAATGAAATCTGGGAATTAACATTGATGTTTGCCAATTTATGACCTCCGCTATTCATTATATTTTACATTCAGACAATTTTTTTACTAGTATGACAGTATGTAAATGGACTAGTAATCCATATGTAGTTTGGTTGTCTACTGCATTATTTTACAGTTTTTAATTTCATTTTTCTCTTCATACTATGGTGGTCCTTTATGATGGTGGTCCTTTGAGAATGCTCTAGTTGAGGTTCTTACAGCTGTGACAAACCGAGGATGACAGTGGTGGCCTCTGTAATGCTCCGGGCAGCCGATGCTGGTTTTAATGCAGCATGGAAGAAATATTGACCAATTAGACTGTTGACCTGTCAGATCTTGCCTGAAGGGTAAGTGCTGGATGCCCTAGGGTAACCCACGGCAATGAGGGGTCATTCTACAAAGAGGCTCTCTTAACGAATTAGTATATTAATGTCAGTCTGGGTCACTGGGTGTCATGTCCTGACCTTATGGTTTTCATGAAATTCTGTTTAGTTGGTTTGGTGAAATTAATGTACAGTGAAGATCAATCTGAACATTTAGAACTAAAAAATCTTAAAAATCTTAAAAGTAAATGAAGTTTGAAATATTATGATCTAAGAATAAGAAATATTTAAGATTCTGCACCGTTTCTAGGTTACTAATCAAATAAGTGAATTTGCTAAAATTCATGTTAATTTCAAATTTGAATACATTTTCAGATTCTTGACGCAATATAGATAGAATGCTAAATTCTTAGAACGAACGAACGATCGAACGATAGATAGATAGATAGATAGATAGATAGATAGATAGATAGATAGATAGATAGATAGATAGATAGATAGATAGATAGAAAAAATGCAGACAGTCACATTATGTGTAAAACGATTGGTTTTTATGCTTTAAGTTTTCCTTTACTTTTCATTTCCAGGTTTATACCATCTGCACTAAGCTGTCAACTCTGTTATTGATGTCATGGCTGCAGAAAACCTTATAAATGGTTTAAGTGTGTGTGTGTCACACATCATAGGAAAGTAGGCCTATATGAAAGATCTAAAAACACACCGGCCTCACTAGAAATGCGTACAATTTATTACCGCTGCACAACAAGAAGTACCCTGGAAAGAAAGGGCCACATGTTCATACAAACGCCAGCAGTCCCACAGTAAATCTACACAAACTAATCAGACCAGTACTGCTAACTAACCCAGATGCAATGTCTCTCTCTCTCTCTGTGGCACGGGTCATAATTTAAAAACTGAAAGTAGAATTCCATATGCCGTTAAGACTAAGTAGAAAAAAAACTGACATTCAGGATTAACTCTAAATGATAGATAGAACGATAGAACGATAGATAGATAGATAGATAGATAGATAGATAGATAGATAGATAGATAGATAGATAGATAGATACTGCTGTAATCAATGTGTAAATATTTCAATCAATAGCATATCCTCTTTTAGAACTTATCATTGGCCAGATCACACAAACTTCCTGTCCTGCTGTTTTCAAGCTATTGTATCCTCAAGGCTCTTCATGCTAATGTCCACTGTGTGTGTGCAGAGAGAGAAGGAGGTTAGAGAGAGAGGTGAGGGGTCACAGGAAGCCCCAGAGTGCTTCATTAAGAGGGGTCAGTGTGGGTTAAGCTCAGTGCACCTGTGAAGAGTGAACCCAGGGGAGAGAGCGCTCAGAGAAGACACACTGTTCCAGACAAACACACACACACACACACACACACACACACAGTCCAATGCATCCTGAGGCAGTTCCATAGAAAACAGCAATTATACTGTCATTTAAACTCTTAGCATTAATTATAATATGTTCAATGCATGCATCGACTATGTGAACGCACTATGCTTATTTCCATATCAAAGAGTCAGAATGAGAAAAAGATGTAAACACTTGAAGGTAAATAATGTGCATTCTGCGAAGGTTCCAATTAGTACCAAAAAGGTTTTCTCAACCTTTTAATGAATGTTTTCCAAAGTTCCTCAAAGAACTTTCGCTTTTTGTAGGTTAACATTTCCGGAAGAGTAAATTCTTTAGGTTACTTCACCGAAAAAAATAACCTAAAAAATCTGCTTTATGTTTTAACATTTAAATACATTTATTTTATGTGTTAAGTCAGAAGTATTTAACATCACTGAATAAACTTAAATACATCAGGTTACATTAAAAACTATTAAGGCTTAGATTATAGGCAAAATAGTTTATCAATTTTTACATTTTTAACCATAACCCTACACAAAGTAGCAATGAAGAACCTTTATTGTAAATGAATGTGATTTACATATGCCATGGGGTTTAAAAGTCTGAGACCACTAGCGAAAATAATAGTTCGCAATGTCATAATGTTTCAAGTGTTAACTAGCGTTTTATCTATCTAGCATCTATTGATCGATCTAGCGTTCTATCTTCTTGCTAACAATTGCTGAGCTATTGTTAAAATATTTCTTGGATTAAACAGTTGTCAACTTTTAAAAATGTCTGACAGTCAACCAAATGTATTTTTTCCGCATTATATATTGTTTCCCTTACCAGAAGGAAAGAAGAAAAGAAAACAAAACAGTGCCTTTTTATACTTGTTAGAAACTCTCTCAACAGTGCATGCAGTGAACTTAGCGAAAGAGATGTGAACTGGAAAGCTGTATACGTGGTGATTAGAGCCCTGCACATGTAAAGGAAACTTTAACCGTGGCAATATCTTTCTGTAATGAGGCTGATAACAAGGTTGTATTTGTGCCACAGACCGGCAGTACCTGCACTGTGACTTTAACGAGACTAAATGTGGCACCAATTTAAACCACAGGTCTTTACACATATGGTTAGAAACCTTTTCATTGTATTCATGCTTTGCCTGGTAATGCCATTATAGAGACACTTTTTAGCTATTTTATTTTTCATGGATGCTGCTGTAAATGTGCTGCACTCTTTACAATGCATTCATTATTTCCTAGTTGACACTGAGAAGTGTTATGTATGGCAACAGTCAATAGGCCTGACACCACACGTAATCAGCCACAGCCAGTCCTTAAAATATATGGCACTTATGGCACTGAAAGTGTTAACACACACCATTACTTAACCAGCCTTTCAGTAATGACCTCCTTGGAGACAAATAAATGCACACACACACACACACACATCCACTCTGCTCCCACACAGCTGATGACTTTGATTTGTTCATAATTGTTTTTCCATTAAAGTTTGCTTTTCAAATGACTGCATCCTGTGGATGGTTTCTGGAGCAAAGTGGTCATATGATTAATGGAATCATTTTTATGGCTTTCTGGCAGTGGTAGTGTTGTTTTGTAAATTTTCAGAACAGCAGCTAAATGCTAAAATCTTTCCATTTATGATGTATCAATTTATGTTTAAATAATTTTAACATTTATTTAACCTAATGAGAAGTTAAATCTGGACATTTTGGTAACTTGATTTATTTAAAGCTGCAGTCCGCAGGTTTTCCTCTTTGTCGCCATCTCTGTTTGAAATCTGCAATTGCAGTTATTCGCGGAATTATCAACTTTACGTGAGTTGTACCTCGGCACGCACAGCGCGGATGAATCCAATGTTTTGAGGAGAATGTGCAGCTGTCAATCACCGCGCCGGTGTGGATACTGGCATTCAGAATCATAGATTCTACTTTTTGGAAGTATGACCAACATAAGAATTTTCATGCACCCTAAAATGTAATCTGGACAAGTAAGTAACATCCACTTTTGTTCTTCTGACCAGCTAAGGGAAAGATACCATTGCAGTAAATCGCGCTGATTAAATCTAACGATCGCTTATTGTAATGATTTGGTTGTGGTGGTAAGACAGCATTCAGCAGAGAGAGTGAGAATCCAAACGCAGTTTATTAACAAATATAATCCAAGGTCATAGTCCATACCAGGCAGAGGGTCAAGAACTTGTAATCAGAGCAAACACAAATACAATCCACTGAGGCAGACAGGAACAAGGAATCCAAAACTCAGGAAAATATAAAGAAACCAGGAACTGCTCAAAATACTGACAGAGTGTAAACCAAACAAACAAACAAACAAACAAGACTTCATACTAAATGAAGGCAAAAGGCATTTAAATAGACAGGGTGATGATCTGTTTCAGCTGTGTCTTGTTTCATTTGATCAACTAATAATGAGCAAAGGATTCTGGGAAATGAAGTCCGGGAAAAAACAGAGTCTAAGGTAAACAGTGAGGGACTAGGATGCCATCAGTTGGCACATGATGGCACCTGCAGCTGACAGATGTAACACTTATCATATCACGTCAAACCGTGCAAATTATACTTTGTTCTCAAATTGTTAATGTTAACAACGTCAGCATTGCGTGACTATGTAATGCCCTTCCGATATTTATGCTTGTTTTCGCATGGGCTCGGTTGCAATCTCTTTTTCCAAACTCTCAGTCCAAAGTCTTTTGCATTTTACAGCGGGTGAATCTCTAGTTGTCACTGGTGATTGTCCTTTGAACTTTTCTGGATCCGCCATCAAATTAATAAGTTTAATTATATCAAGTGCTGTGAGAAAAGGGTATAAATCTCCACCTCCAACATCCTCACACGCAAGCTAGCCGAGACTCCTTCTTTATGTGTACAGATGTGACGTAATGACGCAAAGACATGCTTGAATCTCCCGCGGAAATCCACCAGTACTAAAAACATTATTACAAGCTTTTGAATCGAGCTAAGGCAAGCAGATAGTTTTGAACACTGGTTGGTTATGTACTTGCTCAAAAAATTATTTTGGATAATTTTTTACCCAAAAAAGTTATGGGCTGGAGATTTAATAAGTATAAGTACATACATCACTAAGATATTACACACTTTATGCATTTGCTTGTGTTTGCTATTTATTTTTAATCACTTTGTACTCCTGATTCTGACTTCTTCTGTATCCGTTTAGAATTTGTTATTGATTTATTCCCTATAGGATGCAATGCAATTGCAATCACATAAGTGATGTACGCAATTTAAGAGTGAACAGTGTGAGAGATACTTTCCATTATCATGCTTTTGAAAAATGTATTAAAAATATAGCACATTTTCACTTAAAAAATAATAATTGGTAAGTGCTTTTTGGCAAGTTTTCAAAAAAATGTTTTCGACTTCTTCCAAAGATTTTACTGAAGTTTCAAAACGCATAGCTTTAGTTTTCAGTCTCATGTCAATTTTTTGTTAGAGGCTTATGAATCTAAACTTGTCTTTGAAATGTCAATAACCTCTTTGTTACAATTAATAGCCTGTAATGTGTAATGTTCATCGGGTAAATAAATTTCATTGAAGACTCAGACTTAAAATGCACGGGCCGCCACTGCTTTAAAACATGCATAATTGTCCCTGGTGCTATACAATTTAAATTACCTTTGTCAAATGTAAACGTGTGTTAAAATCACAAAAACAGAGGGTTGAGTGAGATTTGACAGTATTATTGTAAATATAACAAGAAATAATGAATGAATGTAATGTTAAACAACATATTTCCCCCTATAATTTGTAGTAAATCTAGACATATTTCATTAATTTGACAAATCCCATTAATTATTCAGCTAAATGAGGACCTGAAGATCTAAAGTTCAGCATAAATCACTTTAAAAGTTGGTTATACTGAGGTTGTATAAATAATCTATGGGACACGAGCCATGGATAGACACTTACACATGTATTAACATGCTCAGACGTGCACAACTATTTCAGTCTTTAATGACATTTTCTGGTCAGACAGAATAGAAAGGGTCATCTCTAAAACAATTCCCCCCTGACCTGTTGAGTTTACTTAACCAGGGACAGACAGTTTATCGCTGAACAGTTCTCCCCACTCCACTGAGCACAATTACAAACTACCGTCATTAGAGCCTCTCACAGGATACAGCTAGAAGTCCAACTGATTCATGTGAGGAATGTGGAACACACACACATACACATAGTGCATTCAGTATTCACAAACACACACATGCAGGGTGCAGTCATTTGTGTTCATATCAAACATATTGTCAACAGGCATACTGCAAAAAAAGTCGTATTTTTAGTATTTTTGTCTTATTTTCCAGTAAAACAATTATTAATCAATATATATTTATTTGAGAAGCAAAAGGACATAACATATTTTTTTTTTGTTTTCTGAAAGATTTAGCAAGGGAGTTAATACTGAAAACAAGAAAATTATCTGCCAATGGGGTAATACAAATATACTTTTCCGCCCTTTGATATTATTTTTCTGACCCCATTGCCAGATATTTTATCTTGGTTTAAGCATGAACTCATTTTATTTTTAGACTTTTTCCAGAAAACAAGAATTAATGTGCATCTACAGTTTATGTATCTTGATTTAAGAATGTTTTGATATTTGTACTGAAAAGCAGTGATAGGAAAATGGTTCTGCTAAAAAAATGTGTTACTTAGAAATCTCAAAGGTATACTGTTCTGGCCTTAAACATAAATAAACACCTGAGATTTACCTATGGGATCAATGACATTTTGATATTATTTTAGGAAAGAAAACAAACCGATTGGGGTTATCGCACTCAATTTACAGATCTGGTTACAGGTCTGATAGGTGCTCGAATGTATTTTACTGGCAGGCAGCAGTATGGACGGCCTGTGGGGTCCTGTGCAGTTTTCCTCTAGAGTACAGATGGTTGATAAGGGGGGAGAAGCATACAGCAGTTAGACCGGACCACAGGCATTGTGAATATGCTCCATTCTCTCTCTCTTTCTCATTGATGCCAATCTCTGTGGATGGAAGAATACTGTAATAAAAACACATATTCCAGAAAAAGGAGAGCAATTGGGTGGAAGGCTGGGTCAAAATCTTCTTATCTTGCTGAGTTATTAGTAGAGTTGACTCTGTAATGAAGTCTCAATTTTAAGATCACTCTACAGCAATATACTGGCCAATGACAGCTTGCCTTAGGCAAAAACTGTGTTTGCAATGAAAAATTAATAATGTGTGTTCCAAATCATTGCCAATACAGAACACTTGGGCCTTGAAAAGAGTTGCAGTCTTTAAATGCAGGGTGTAACTCTTGTCCTACAGATCATGGAGGATTATTAGGAGGCAGAAGAACATAGCATCATTTTGTTAATTGGAAGAATATTGTTTTCAGAGTGTTCAGAAATGAGACAACCGCATTGGAAATATTGAAGGATTTACAAAGCAGATATTGTGTTTTTTTTGTTGTTGTTTTTTTTTGCAGTTTTGGGCATTTGTCAGATGGACATGGAGGAAGAACAGCTATGAAAACCAGCCGAACAACAAAGCTATGACATCAAACCACCTTAGACTGGTTTAAAATCCACATGAAACAGAAGTTACGATAGTCTTTTCTTCCTTATTGTGACATATATCCCAGTGAAACAGTTTATCAAACGAGCAAAAATGAACTGTTGGGTGGTTGTGGTTTGCTATTGCCGTGCGACAGGTTGTTCCGGCCTCCCGCCAGTAAACACGTCAACAGAGAATAGAAGATATGTCATTTCAAGATGGAGGGGAGGTTATGATTGAAGATTATAATGATGTGCACGGATAAATCATTTATTATAAATACGGCAATATTTTGATTTCCTAGTGACTTTAAGGTGTTTTTTTTTCTTCAGGTTTTTTACTTAGATTTGGCATCTTTGCTTTAGCTTCCCCTCCTCCCTCAGTTTAAATGGCTATCTGTCCATCATAGCAACGCCCAGGCCACAGAAGGGCCAGCAGACAGTAAGTGCCAGTGGGAGGAGGACAAAGCCCAGTGCTGTCTGTCAGTCACTGTAGGCAGGAAGTGCCGATCCCATGTTTCTCACCCTCGTTTCCTCTCTGTCACAAGCTGTGGGACTTTGACCTAATGCCACTCCAGCCACACTGCCTCTGCACAGCTGCCAGTGTGACAGGAGAAAACACTGGAGGAGAGAGTAGGAGAACAGAAGAAAGGAGGACTATTCGGCTGTGCAGTATACATTTTCATGATCCTGTCTGTCTTTATATTCTGGATAAAACATCAACAAATAAAAATAAATCTCTTTTCTTTTGTCACAAAATCACAAATGACAGAACTTTTTTTAATAAGTTTAATATTTTGTAAATAATTTCAGTTAATCCATCCATCCATCCATCTGTCCAATCTTTCTCTAATCAAATATTTTAAACACATTTTTCCCCCGTATTATTTTAATTGTTAATCAATTTATACGTTTTTCCTGTGTCCTCAATATCAGTTTTCATCCTTTTTTATATTCCTTTAAAATTCCTTTAACTTACAAATGTTATTCAATTACCCAATTTCCAGTGGGTCCAGGAATCCTCCAGGAATTGACATCATTTTAGAAGGAAAACAACATACAAACATAAGTAGGTATTAGAAATTAATTCATTCTGATCCTTCTATTTTCTTGCCAAATAATCAAATTATAATTAACAAATAAAGTGTCTGCTCTTGACCAGAGCATATTGACCAGAACACGCTGTGTTGACTTTGTAAAAGTTAGAGAGTTCAATAGGTACTGCATAAATAACACAGGGAGTTGTCTCATTATTCTGATTTGAAGAGGCTGGGGAAATTCAAACTAATTAAATGGAGGTGAAGACTTAAAATGATTGACATTACGAGATGTCAAGACTTATGCATGCATGTGCATGTGTGTGCATGCACATGCATGCACACACACTAAACCGGGATGTTTATTTCAGTGGAATACCATTGCTAGCAGATCATCTCAGGTTTTCTGCAAATGAAAATGAATACCCTCAGCTGACTGGGTAATTGAATCAGCTAGCATGGCTTTTTATATGATTCACAGGGAAAATTGTCCATTGGGTTTCATGCCAAAGTGGAAAAGCCCAAGGCATGGGTGGACTCGGAGCACAAGAGAGAGGAAAGGATGGGAAGGAAAGGTGAAGACCCTGGCTGTGTGTGGATTGTGGGAACATTATGGCAAGAAATATCCATCTTTGTCTTTTATTCAAAAGGCTGGAGGGTTATGTTTAGTGTGAGGACAAAATGTGTGATTTTAAAGGTTAAGTGTGAAATTTGTTTAATGATAAAATACGCCTGTCCCAAATTGACAACTTGACCGACAACAAGAAGCAAAGTAAGTTGATTCCCAATTTAATCAAAGCATCCCAGCCAGTCCAACATTGACTCAACCAATAGAATGAGTTTGGGGCGGGGTTTCATGTTTGTCCAGGCCAAAGACAGTCGAGGGGTGTCTTGGGGAAACCTGTTTCAAAAATGTTTTTTGCTGTTTGTGCATGCACCAACATTATACACTTCACTTTTAATCACTGCAATGGAGTCATATTTATAAGAGATATAATTTTTTTAAGCAACAACATGTGCATGTGATTATATGTGTGCTCCTGCAAAAATGCATAGCTGTTTTTTGTTGTTGTTGTTTTTTATCAGCCTGACAGCTTTCGTTAACACCCAGTGTCACGGTGCAGACATTCATTAGGGGTGTTTATCTGGGCGAGATCGGACACAGTGCAGTTTTGAACATAATACATTAAAGCAGAATTTAATACAAATGACAGATTTTAGGACATATTGAACATGTCTGAACTGGTGGGCAATTCCTGTCAGTACTTATGATCTTTCTAAACACCCCAAGCGTATATTTAAAGTATTAAAGCCAACGTTTTACTTACAGTATGTGCTTAATCCTTTCCATGTGCACCATGGAATAGTATGCAGCTCATCTCTCTCTATAGTTAACTTACTGTTATTAATGCGAAGGCATTCATTTTGAGCTTTCATGGTTTGGTTTTTATTGGTCACTCACAGTGATGTTAAGCTAAACACGTTTTTAGCACACACACACACAGGCACACACGCGCAGACACACACACATGCACGCACACACACACACAAACAAAGGTTCCCGCTATTATCGAGGAACAAGCAAGAGTGTGTCCATCAGCTGGCTAATATTACACTTTAAACTTAACATTTTCTCTTCAACTATTTTCCAAACATCTCCAGCTGGTCAGAAGCAATCTCCTGTCTGTTGTCTCCTGTCTCCCGTTCTCCTATATATCACATGTAAAATCGTATTTTGTTCCACATGCACCCAGACATCTCACTCTGGGATCTATATATAAAATCTCTTAGAGTCACTGAAGGATTTGATTTATTCAGCTCAAGTTACATTTGATTTTTTCAAAGCTGCAAATGGACATAATGGAAAATTGTATTGCTCACAGGTTGTTCTTTCATAGCTCAGTAGACTCTGGTTCTCAGTTATGTTTCATCAACTTTGTCTTATATTTAATATTCCTTAGGAGAAACAAAGATAGGAACAAATGAGGCAATACTGTAAAATCAACATGCAGCACAGCTCAGATCACGCCAAGACATTAATAGAATTACTCTTGAAATCTTTGATTGGAGGTATTTTTGGTACTTTTTTTTTGACATTTTGAGGGGCTTACTAGTGTTTTTTTTTTTTTTTGCTCTACATTTTATCTAATTGCTGTTTAGGAGAAATACTTGAGCTATAATAAGCTTTTTGTTATTCTTTAAGGAAGCAGACGAATAAATCCAGCTTATAATCTCCCAAGAACAAACGAACATTAGCAAATGCACAGTGTTTACATTTGGATTTTGGAAGATGATTAATGGGAACTGTCATTGCTGTGGAATGTGGATGATACAGTATAACACATTGTAAACAAATAAGCACAATGTAGTTGGTATTGACTTTAGGTTTAGGCTATATATTTTAGCCAAACCTCATTTTAAGATGCTGCCAAAACACATATGAATTAGATTACTTTTGTGCGTCGTCATACATTCAAATATAAATATAGATGTTTTTCAGTTGTTTATCTGTTCTGACATGATGTCAACCAGAGCAGACATACTTCTGAATGTCACTACTATATACGTATATGCATGTGTCTTTAACTTCCTTGCATGTTTCAGATCTCTGCCGCTCGGGACAACAAAACACCTCGGCCACACCAAAGAATCCAGCTGTCTGGTCTCTAAGAAAAACAATAAATAATTCTATGCACAGACGCTTGCCAATCGTGAAAAAGCGACGGGGTAAATAAACACAGTACAGAATGAGAGAAAACTTTGCTCGGCTGATTACATGTTTTTAGTGCAATTGTGGCTAAATGGATTTTTCCCGTTAAGTGTTTACCTATGGAAGAGTGAGACTATGTAGACTGCCACACTGTTTATTTACAGGGAATTCACTCAAGGCTGGTTGGAAAACGACCTGTGCACGGTTGCATATGTCTGAAAAAAATACAAACAGCAGATATCAGGGCATCTTTCTGCCTGCTTTGTCAAAACAGTGATTGTTTTTAGTGCAATGCCACAGAGAAGGGGGCGAACTGGTCGGGTATCTGAACCAGCAAAATTAGATGTGGAATTGTTCTGATGGTTGTCGGTGAGAATTAGTGCAGGGCGTGAATTTTGCTTCTGGTTGGATGGAGTGCTTTTAACGGTCCGGTCGTGAAGAATGCTGAAATTTCTTTTCAATCTCATGGGGAGTATAAGGAGGAATGTGTACTTTGTGTGTCTATACATTTCTAAAGGACTCTTACTGTACAGCAGGGCTTGACATTTACTTTTTTTGCTCACCAGCCACTGTGGCTAGTGGTTTTCTTTTGAAAGTTACTAGCCACTCAGCATTTTCACTGGCCACAATTTGGACATCGATACCATGGGGAAAACGGCCATATAGATATTTTTTATATTATCTCATAATTTGACAGCAGGTATATTAGGCTGCTTTCACTTTAAGACCCATTAAACTGTTACACGTGCATTTTCTATCTCAACTGTTTATGTTCACTAAAAACATAACTGACTGCATTTACATGAATACATACATGCACACAATAGCCAGCAAAAAATAACTCAATTTCATAGAGGCGGCTTTATCTGTCAAGCCCTGCTGTACAGTATGTGTGATGTGAAATGAGAGGAAGTACAACTAATGCTAAAATCATTTTGACATCAAATGTCTTTGTTTACATTGTAAAATGACCCTGTCCTATATATGCACAAGCACACAAACACTGTTCACATATACACTCACCTAAAGGATTATTAGGAACACCTGTTCAATTTCTCATTAATGCAATTATCTAATCAACCAATCACATGGCAGTTGCTTCAATGCATTTAGGGGTGTGGACCTGGTCAAGACAATCTCCTGGACTCCAAACTGAATGTCAGAATGGAAAAGAAATGTGATTTAAGCAATTTTGAGCGTGGCATGGTTGTTGGTGCCAGACGGGCCGGTCTGAGTATTTCACAATCTGCTACTGGGATTTTCACGCAGAACCATTTCTAGGGTTTACAAAGAATGGTGTGAAAAGGGAAAAACATCCAGTATGCGGCAGTCCTGTGGGCGAAAATGCCTGGTTGATGCTAGAGGTCAGAGGAGAATGGGCCGACTGATTCAAGCTGATAGAAGAGCAACTTTGACTGAAATAACCACTCGTTACAACCAAGGTATGCAGCAAAGCATTTGTGAAGCCACAACACGCACAACCTTGAGGCGGATGGGCTAAAACAGCAGAAGACCCCACCGGGTACCACTCATCTCCACTACAAATAGGAAAAAGAGGCTACAATTCGCAAGAGCTCACCAAAATTGGACAGTTAAAGACTGGAAAAATGTTGCCTGGTCTGATGAGTCTCGATTTCTGTTGAGACATTCAGATGGTAGAGTCAGAATTTGAAAAAAACAGAATGAGAACATGGATCCATCATGCCTTGTTACCACTGTGCAGGCTGGTGGTGGTGGTGTAATGGTGTGGGGGATGTTTTCTTGGCACACTTTAGGCCCCTTAGTGCCAATTGGGCATCGTTTAAATGCCACGGCCTACCTGAGCATTGTTTCTGACCATGTCCATCCCTTTATGGCCACCACCCATCCTCTGATGGCTACTTCCAGCAGGATAATGCACCATGTCACAAAGCTCGAATCATTTCAAATTGGTTTCTTGAACATGACAATGAGTTCACTGTACTAAAATGGCCCCCACAGTCACCAGATCTCAACCCAATAGAGCATCTTTGGGATGTGGTGGAACGGGAGCTTCGTGCCCTGGATGTGGATCCCACAAATCTCCATCAACTGCAAGATGCTATCCTATCAATATGGGCCAACATTTCTAAAGAATTCTTTCAGCACCTTGTTGAATCAATGCCACGTAGAATTAAAGGGTTAGTTCACCCAAAAATGAAAATTAAGTCATTAATTACTCACCCCCATGCTGTACCAACCCCGTAAGGCCTTCGTTCGTCTTCGGAACACAAATGAAGATATTTATGATTAAATCTGAGAGGTTGATCACTCCTCCATAGGCTGCCTAAGGGAATGAAACTTGACGGCCCAGAAAGTCATTAAAGAAAATGTTTAAATTTTCTTTAATGACTTTCCTGGCTGTCAAGTTTCATTCCCTTAGGCAGCCTATGGAGGAGTGATCAACCTCTCAGATTTAATCATAAATATCTTCATTTGTGTTCCGAAGACGAACGAAGGCCTTACGGGGTTGGTACAGTATGGGGGTGAGTAATTAATGACTTAATTTTCATTTTTGGGTGAACTAACCCTTTAAGGCAGCTCTGAAGGCGAAAGGGGGTCAAACACAGTATTAGTATGGTGTTCCTAATAATCCTTTAGGTGAGTGTATGTCAAGTGGGGAAAAGGACTTTAAATTGTCCAAAAGATGGGCAGTTTATTAAGATTTAGACATTTTTTTTTTTAATAGAGAAAAACTGATAAATTCATTCACATTTTCAACTAATCAGCATTTCCATAGTGTCAGACAGACAAAATGCTTGAGTCAAGTCAGGTTCTTTATTTCATATAGTACAAAGAAATTCATTGTAATACATCCAGATGCTTATGGAATTTACATATAGAGAGACAGAAGGGGAAATGCAGACGGGGGGAAAAGACTTACATGAGCATCATCCCTACGTGCATACATATTGTGCAAATAAGGTGGTATTGTGTGATGTGCAGAAATATTCATAGTCCTTGTAATGCAACAATAGAAAAACACAGACCAGGCAATGCTTAACTCACAAAAGAATAGAGTAGAACATGTTAAAGAACTGAAATCACTACATACATTTTTGCATTATTTGGACATAGTTGCATTATTAAATCTAGCATTATTAATTTTGTATCACACCATTTTCTTTGATTTACTGTACAGAAAACATTTTCACTCTCTTTTAATGAATTGCTTATACATGTTATATATGGAATATCAGTGTGTGGCATGTTTCTTCACCCATTCCCAAACCCCCAGTGGACCTTCATGGTTGATAAAACCCCCACAATTCCTCAAGTAGTTACTCGGCGTGATTTCATTATTGATCCTTATCCTAATAATTGATAAGGCTGGATAACACGGCCTGTTGCATTGTGGGAGTGCTCAGCCAGAGGCTTGGCTCATAGACTCCACTAATGACATGATTGGCTAATCGTTCTTTCTCTCTCTTAGCACTAATAAGTTGTTCTGTGTGGGGAATGGGAACTAAAAGGTCCCTTGGTGTAGCGTGTTGGCTCTGGGCCCTCAGCGCAGTAGATCTCCACTACAGATTACTGCAGAAATTACTCGCAGATTTCTCTCAGCATTCTGGCTTTCAGCTACGACAGGGATATATGGAAGCTGAATTGGCTTGCTGTTAATAAATGAAGACTGTTTTATATCAGGATTTGAAAAAAGTTACTGCACTTCCTAGATTACACATTCAAACACTAATGTCCAAATCATATTCTATGCAAATATGTGAATGTGAACATTTCAAACTACAGTTGTATGCAAGCTCAAATTGTTGCCTTATGAAATGCATTCTCATCTCTGCATTGCTACACATAGAAAATAATAATCACAATGAGACCTCTGTAAAGTCTCAATTATTTCTCTTAGACATCAATTAGATTAAATGAAGTTCAAATTGAGACTCTCGATTGTCAGGAAAAAAGGTTATCTCTCAACGTTTCAAACTGTTTTGCCAAGATTTGACAGTCTGCAGACTGTCCACGTTAATGTTATAGCGCTATACTCTTACTGCATGTCAACAATTGTCTCATTTGATTTCTGTTATAGAACTTTTGAAGAAACATTGGAGACAAGGTTGAAGTAATTCAACTGAGAACTCCACTGAGCCTCATGAGATGTAAACATTTTCAAATAAATTTCCTCTGGATGCAAGATACTATATCTGGTTGAATGGCACAGACATTTGAAGGTTACTATTGTCCACTTTAACTAAAACTAAAACCATAAAAAATGTAAAAAAAAAAATTTTTTTTTAAAAGTTTCCCTTTCGAAGGGAACTCAACAATACGTCATCGACGCTATTGGGAACGCCTCAGGCGTGACAGGTGTCTGAAATCACTATCAAATCACGTCAATCACATTGACCGGCGACAGCCCGTGAATCATTAACGTGAATGATTAACGTGCGACCTGGAAGTAGATAAGGGCGCCTTGCAAACATGACAAATCATCTCATCATCTTCAGGGACTGTTTGTTTGAAACGCTATTCGCCTTATTCACCTCGAACGTTCCACCGAGCCTGAGGGGTACACTTACCACTTCCGGTAGTTCTCACAACGCGATTTCTCTCAGTGCAATGGCGCCTCACTGCTGTGTTCACCGCTGCACCTCATCACACAGGAAAAAATCCAACAGAGGACAAACGTTTCACCGTTTCCCCAAAGATCAGTAGTATGTTTGTTATTAAAATCTACCACCACAGATTCACTAGTATAAGCATATTCTGAGTAGGGTGAAACGGTACATGTATTCGTATTGAACCAATCGGTACGGGTGCCACGGTTCGGTGCACGAATTTACACGGACAATAACGTTACACGGTATAAAAAGGGAGGCGCGGGCGCGATTGAACTCTGTGTGTGTGTGTGTGTGTGTGTGTGTGAGGGAGGGAGAGAGAGAGGCGCGGGCGTGGGCGTGATCGGTGTGTGGTATTTAGCTTCTAGTCACAAGCTAACCTAGGGGGATACATCACATCAGTTTTCCTAGCTAGGAGGAGGATGTACAGGAGTCAGATTGAGTCTGATCAATACAATTATACATGGAAAGATTGGTGGTCCAAACTGGGGTTTCCATTGCTGGTGCTGCTGCGTCTGAGTCAAACTTCCGGGTTTGTGTACCCCTCAACGGCGTTCGAGTTTTCAAAATGGCAGCCAGGTGAATAAGGCGAATTCAAATATACGGAGGTAAGAATGAAACGCACAGTTAAGACAGATTGTTTTCGTAAGTGTGCCAACCCGTGTCCGAGGTTTCTGACACCGGCCGACACACACAAGCTGTGCGTGTTTTGAGGCTTGCTCGCCTGGTGCGGGTCCCGCTCGTGCCGAGGCCGAGCGGCGACTTACATCATGGGGCTCCCAGATGGAGCTCATCGATCGCCTCGAGAGGGCTATAAACCTCTCAGATGATTCGACGACTGACGAGGGTGAACTGCAGGTCGATGGGGAAGATTACTCACCGACTGTGCCTGCAGTTGATGCTCTTCAGGACGCGCAGGAGATGGCTGTGGAGGTTTATGATCAAGTAGATCCTGAACCTCCTCAGCCATCCGGCCCCGTGTATGCAGAGCTGGTGGATGTGATGGGGTGCGCTGCCGATAGGCTGCAGCTGCCTTGGCGGCGCGCTAGAAGAGAGACCGTTCGCTGTAGGCTCGACGATCGGTTTCTCCCCGGCCATACACCACCAGTTCAGGTGAGCCTTCCATTCCTTCCTGATCTTAATATGGAGATCGAGAGGGCATGGAAGAACCCATACTCTGCCCGTATCCACCGACATCAGCGGGCTAGCTTCGCTGATGTTGAGGGGATCGGAGAGCATGGGTACGTGTCAATGCCGCCCATTGACGAGACGTTCGCTAACTATCTCGTGTCTGGGCAGGCAGCAACACTGAAAGCTCCAAACCACTGAAGACAACGGGTCGTTTGAATGGCAGAGCATACACGGCAGCAGGTCAGGCCGGTGCTGCACTACACACCATGGCAGTGTTACAGGCGTACCAGGCCGACCTGCTGGGAGATCTCGACCAGGGGGCAGGTTTGTCCCCTGAGGCGGTGGCTGAGCTGCACCGCACCACAGATCTGGCTCTCCGGGCTACCAAGCGAACCGCTGCCACGATCGGACCGTCGATGGCGGCGATGGTGGCCACGGAGAGGCATCTGTGGTTAAATCTAGCCGACATCGGGGAGAAAGAAAAAGCCTTTCTCCTCGATTCGCCGGTTTCGCCTTCCGAACTCTTCGGCACCTCCGTAGAGGCGGTGGTGGGGAAGTTCAGGGAGGCGAAGGCGCGCTCAGCAGCATTCAAGACTTGCATACCGCTGAGATCCGCGTCCGTACCCCGGCAAGCGGGAGGGCCTGGCCCTTCACGGTCTGAGGACCGTAAGCAGGGTCAACGAGCCAGTGTCGCCTCTCGTGCTCTCAAGGAGCAGGTCGCAGAGAAGGCGTGACTCCCGCAGCAGGAGAGACCTGAGGGAGGTTATCCAGCGCAAACGCACACAGCGTCGGTGATGGATAACCTCCCCGGAGGGCAACGACATTTCTGCCCTCTCTCTCTCCTGACCCCCAGGCGTTCATTACATCAGGCCTGGGGATGGGCCTATGATGAGAACTATGTTCTGACGGCCCACCTAGGCTTGGTTTGTGGAAACGCCCCTTTCAGGCTTGTGAAGTGGCGGATCCCAAGTTCTTAAAAGAACTATCTGGCAGAATAAAGAGGGTCTTTACTTTGCACACCGCAGGTGAGCTGCCGGTCTTTTGAAGAGTTTTTTTTTGTGATTAAAAAATAAAATGTTTCTCTTCACAGACCGCGTTCCCTGTATAGAGTTATAGGGTCATGTCAAAGTACTAAGGTAAGAGAACTTCATTGGATTATTAGGGCCCTGAAGTCCCCTGTTAGCCTTCGGGCTGCCAGGCCACCTTAGGGTAGAGTAGTTGGTCTCTCTCTTTTAGAATTTTTTTTCTTAGAGTGTTGACTGGCGCTAGTGCTTCAGTTAGATCCTATGTCCAGCCCACGGGGCCGTTTTTGACTTATCTGAGTGTTTCGCCCCTTGAGCTTATCGGACCGTTACCATTTTGTCTGTTTAAATGGGGAAAAATCAAAGATAACGTCAGTAGACTATGGAGTGCCGCAAGGATCGGTGTTAGGCCCTCTGCTATTCTCTATATATATACTGCCACTTGGTAATATTATAAGAAAACATGGAATTAATTTCCACTGTTATGCTGATGACACTCAATTATATATATTTCATCACGGCCAGATGAAAACACTAACTTATCTAATTTGACAGAGTGTCTCAAAGATATAAAATGCTGGATGACGCGTAATTTCCTGCTACTAAATTCAGATAAAACGGAGGTATTACTTATTGGTCCAAAAAACTACCCACAAAACCACTTACAATACAACTTTAATATAGAAGGATGTCCTGTTACTTTATCCGCCACAGTAAAAGACCTGGGAGTTATACTAGACCGCAACTTGTCTTTCGAATATCATATTTCATATGTTACAAGAACAGCCTTTTTCCACCTTAGAAACATTGCAAAGCTACGTAACATGCTATCTGTCTCTGATGCAGAAAAGTTAGGTCATGCATTCATGACCTTGAGACTAGATTATTGTAATGCTTTATTAGCCGGTTGTCCTGCATCCTCAATAAACAAGCTACAGTTAGTGCAAAATGCAGCTGCTAGAGTTCTTACTAGGTCAAGAAAATATGATCATATAACACCAATTTTATCATCTCTCCACTGGTTACCTATCAAGTTCCGTATCAATTACAAAGTACTACTACTGACCTATAAAGCCCTAAATGGTCTAGCTCCTGTGTATTTAATGGACCTTCTATCGCCCTACAATCCATCGCGTTCTTTAAGATCACTAAATTCGAGGCTTCTGGTCATTCCTAGGATATCTAAGTCCACTAAAGGAGGGAGGGCGTTCTCACATTTAGCTCCAAAACTCTAGAATAGCCTTCCTGATATTGTTCGAGGCTCTGACTCGCTGTCCCAGTTTAAAACTAGATTAAAGACGCATCTCTTTAGCCAAGCATTCACATAATGTTTACCTTTTATACCACTGTTGAATCAGATCAAATGCATTTAATATTATAAAACTTGAAGAGTCTGTAGGTTATTTGTATAGGTTGTATAGTATTTACAGTCATTACGTTCCTGTGTATATTGCGTGAATGACGGGTGGTTGGGCAGATATTGTGTTTTGCGGTAGGTGGTATGCCATACGGAACCGTTTGCCACTGAAACTGCATATTTAACGCACCAGTGGGGCTCGAAAGCCTTATTCAAACGGGTTGGCGCATATGGTTGGGCTGCGGAGAGATTGTGAGATTGTGGTTAGGTCTCAGCAGCAGGAGGGATGTAGAGGTCAGTAAGCTGGGCTGAGTTGAGTGGGGGATGGAAGGGTGACTCTGGGACGCAAGAGTCACTGTCTTCATGTTTTTATCATCTACGCTCGTGTTATGGAAATCATTATGAACAGCAGCTATGCTAATTATTTTCCCTTTTTGCTCTTCTGCTGTTATCTCGGGACGTGAGTCCCGAGGAAAATGGCGTTCGTCAGGTCCAGTTTGTATCCAGCCTCTCACGGAGACTTCAGATGCCCCAATCATAAAGCCTGTGAACAGACGACTCAACGCCAGCGATATGGACCCTCTATGGTGGACGGCACTGATCCTCAACAACTCGTCTCAATACCGGCGTGACTACTTGGACTTCCAAAATGACTTGTAATGCTGCCCGAATCATGCACTGTTCCTTCGTTGGCCAGAGGAGAACTGGCCCTCCGACTGAGTCTGGTTTCTCCCAAGGTTTTTTTCTCCATTCTGTCACCTGATGGAGTTTTGGTTCCTTGCCACTGTTGCCTTGGCTTTTGGCTTGCTTAGTTGGGGACATTTAATATTCAATACTATTATTGATCTGCCTTACTTAAGGTGGATGTTGACGCAATTTTCTTTTAGAAACAAACTTTGTTGTATTATTTTCATGTTATCACTGTGAAGCTGCTTTGATACAATCTGTATTGTAAAAAGCGCTGTATAAATAAAGGTGACTTGACTTGACTTGACTTGAGCTCTGTTTGGGTTTTCAGTAGGCCGAGCGAATTTGCAGCCCTTTGTATGGAATAATACAGACTATATTCTTTAAGTGGCTGTGGCTCCTCCGAGCCCTCAGATAGATCTATGCTTGCAGGCTGGCCCTCACCAGGGCCGCCTCTGTAGCTGGCCGAGGCTATACCTGGGATATTGAGGCGCACTGCTTAGTTCGCATTTCTTCCTCTGACTCTTCACTTTGTGAATGTATGTTTCTGCATCCCTGTAAACAGCCTCCTCCCATAGGAGTCGTTAGGCCATGGCCCGCCCCCTTTTCTGCATTCTGGGGCGACTAGAGTAATGCAGCTTGGTGCAGAGGTTGCTTTATAAGGACATGGTAGGCCTCAATCAGGCCTCCGTGGTATTTCTGTCTTTTTCGAGCAGGGTTAGGTCGTCTTTCGTTTCACTAAGACGACGGGGGTTTGTCTGCCCGACCCTGCCGTGCAGAACTGGCATATGGATTAGGCCGCCAGTATAGCCTTTACTTACCTCGCTGAGCTACTGCTCGAGTGCTGGGTTGTATGTGGTGGCTTTAAGGAAGGGTGAAGTGGTGAAGTGTGAGTATTCCCCTGTGATACAGGGTAGGTCTGAGCACTTCACTCCTAGTTCTGTATTTTCCTACCTCGCACCACTATGGCTCGGGTCGAGTACGAAGTAAGCCTTCACTTCTTCCTTTGTCGAAGGTCGCTCACCTGAAGCCAGAGCATTGCCCTGAGCTGACGCCCATGCATAGATGGTAGGCCCCTGACTACTGGGGCCTCCGTTTACATTTACATTACATTTACATTTATTCATTTAGCTGACGCTTTTATCCAAAGCGACTTACAATTGCTATATATGTCAGAGGTCGCACGCCTCTGGAGCAACTAGGGGTTAAGTGTCTTGCTCAGGGACACATTGGTGTCTCACAGTGGATTTGAACCCGGGTCTCTCACACCAAAGGCATGTGTCTTATCCACTGCGCCATCACCACCACAAGCAGAGCAGTTTAAGCAGAGTGGTGTATGTTGTACTCCCCTTGTTTTTAAGGGTGCTAAGCTCTCTTGCCGAGTACACTGCCGTGGGCAATGTGATTAGGCACCAGGATGCTGTAGGCGCTGTGTAAACAGCTTATCTGCCAACGAAGGCTGCGCCATCAGGCAGTAGGCCTCAGCAGGCCTCCTTGTATGGGCAGCCCCCAATAGGGCGCTGTAGGCCACTTCTCGAGAGAAATGGTTGGCTTTTGGTGGTTCGGGCAGTTGACTCACCGGTGGGTAGTAGGGCTTAAACAGGCCTCCTCGGAGGTGAGTCCCAACATTGTGGGACATACTTTATAGCCGCTACAGGTAGCTAGCCGTACTAGGCCTCCTGTGGGTGGGCCCAATCGTTACGTTGGTGTAGTATGGTTCCCAACAGTGTTCTTTTGTAGCAGAATTGTCTTGCTATCAGCTAGTAGGCCCAACCAGGCCTCCCTGATAGGCGAGTCCCCAGCTGGCCGCCCTTAGCAGGCTGCCTTGAAACTGTCACCCGGACTCAGCTACCAGTTGCTATCAGGTGGTAGGCCCCTCAGGCCTCCATGAAGGTGAATTCCCATTTAAGATGGTTATCAGGTAGTAGGCCTCACCCGGCCTCCCTGAAGGTGAATCCCCACCTACATTGGCTGTCAGGTAGTAGGCCTCACCAGGCCTCCCTGGGGACAAGCCAAGGACTGACAACTGGACAGCTAGCATGACTTACTATCGGGTAGCAGAAAAAAGCTCCCAGATATTATGGCTGTCAGGTAGTAGGCCTCACTAGGCCTCCCTGAAGACGAGTTCCAACATGCTGTGATTATCAGGTAGCAGGCCTCACCAGGCCTCCCTGAGAGTGAGTTCCCCACGTACTATCGCTATCAGGTAGTAGGCCTCTCTAGGCCTCCCTGTAGGTGACCACATACTGTTGCTATCAGGTAGTAGGCCTTACCTGGCCTCCCTGAAGGTGAGCTCCCACAGACTGTAGCAATCAGGTAGGAGGCCTCACCATGCCTTCCTGAAGGTGAGCTCCCCACATACTGTGGTTGTAAGGTAGCAGGCCTCACCAGGCCTCCCTGAAGGTGAGCTCCCCACATACTGTGGTTGTAGGGTAGCAGGCCTCACCGGGCCTCCCTGAAGGTGAGCTCCCCACATACTGTGGTCGTAAGGTAGCAGGCCTCACCGGGCCTCCCTGAAGGTGAGCTCCCCACATACTGTGGTTGTAAGGTAGCAGGCCTCACCGGGCCTCCCTGAAGGTGACCTCCCCACATACTGTGGTTGTAAGGTAGTAGGCCTCACCAGGCCTCCCTGAAGGTGAGCTCACCACATACTGTGGTTGTAAGGTAGCAGGCCTCACCAGGCCTCCCTGAAGGAGAGCTCCCCACATACTGTGGTCGTAAGGTAGCAGGCCTCACCGGGCCTCCCTGAAGGTGAGCTCCCCATATACTGTGGTCGTAAGGTAGCAGGCCTCACCGGGCCTCCCTGAAGGTGAGTTCCCACGTACTGTGGTTATCAGGTAGTAGGCCACTCTGGGCCTCCCTGAAGGTGGAGCACCCCACATACTGTGGTTATCAGGTAGTAGGCCTCACGGGCCTCCCTGAAGGTGAATTCCCACATACGTTGGCTATCAGGTAGTAGGCCTCACCGGGCCTCCCTGAAGGTGAGTTCCCACGTACTGTGGTTATCAGGTAGTAGGCCACTCTGGGCCTCCCTGAAGGTGGAGCACCCCACATACTGTGGTTATCAGGTAGTAGCCCTCACGGGCCTCCCTGAAGGTGAATTCCCACCTACGTTGGCTATCAGGTAGTAGGTCTCTCCGGGCCTCCCTGTAAAGTTTCTCTAATGGTGCTGGGTTTATGAAGCTAGTGGCCTCTTGCTATCAGTTTCAGCTAGCCTTAATAGGCAGCTGCTGAAGGCGAGCTTGCGCCCTGGCTCGCTAAAGTGTTTATTCTCTGCTATTGGTTCCCTCCCGGAACCTTTCCTGCCTACAGCCTGGCTTGCCTACCAGGCAGACCTTGTGCTCCCCTCACTGAGGGTCTCTATGAGCATGCGGCTTCCTGAGTCTGGTCAGACGGTCGTAGGCCTCTCGAGAGGCCTCCCAGTTAGATCAGCCATTAGGCCTTCACAGGCCTCCTCAGTGTTTTGAAACACAGACACTGGGTTGATCCGTGGATCGAGTAGAGAAACTCCCCTCGCTAGCAAGGGTCAGAAAGCACTATGCTGAGTCATACTCTCCGGGATATCCCGTCTCTGAGATCCGGGCCGAGTGGTACATTGCCAGCTTCGCAGTCCCTCGGGTTGGATGCCTTACTTAAGGTTTTTCTCCAGAGGCTCTGTCTTCAGACAGACAGGATTGGGATAGACTAAGTGTCTACGTACTGACGGCAGGTCAGGCCATCCTGGTGGCATTTCGGGGTGAGTACGTTCCCCTGAATAGTGACTGGCTGGGGTTCCTTCGTGTTCCCTAGCCACATTCCCTAGAAGGGACCCCTTCTAACTGGAAGTTGTGGTTCCAGGCCCGGCGGCCCAGGTAGACCCTTCATTTAACCATGTTTATGAGGGTTTTTTTCTGTGAGGCTGTAGCTTAGGCTATGACCGTGGGGATGCTGTCACTGACAACCCAGTGTGACCTGAGGGTGAGTGGTTCTAGTGTTTCATTTGAAGTTGCTGGTTCTGACAGTGGCCACTGCCCTTGGGCATGCACTCCCCTCAGCATGGCGGCGTGGGTATTTCGTTCCCCATTGCGTCGATGACGTATTGTTGAGTTCCCTTCGAAAGGGAACGTCTCAGGTTATGACTGTAACCTTTGTTCCCTGAGAACAGGGAACGAGACAATACGTCTCCCTGCCATGCCTCGGGGCTTGCCTACCGTACAGTCCCTTCAGAGGATAAGGTGATTTGTCATGTTTGCAAGGCGCCCTTATATACTTACAGGTCGCACGTTAATCATTCACGTTAATGATTCACGGGCTGTCGCCGGTCAATGTGATTGACGTGATTTGATAGTGATTTCAGACACCTGTCACGCCTGATGCGTTCCCCATAGCGTCGATGACGTATTGTCTCGTTCCCTGTTCTCAGGGAACAAAGGTTACAGTCGTAACCTGAGACGTTTTTTTGTCAGCTAGTCAGCAACATTTCTCTCTCTCTCTTAACTTGATGTATTAAAGTGACTTAAACTGAAATACAATTTATAAAACCTTTGACATTTAAAAAAAAACTAATTGTATAAAAGGCTTTGACATTTCTGGGTGCCTGCCGCTTTAAGACATTTCTTCTGTGGTTTATGGTAGAGGAAGTGCGTAGCTAGTGTGTTGGCTATAGTGGGAACGGAAACACGTTCAAGTTCAATATTATAGTTTAGCTTTAGTTCCTCCTGAATGTTCCAGCTTTCAATATTCCATGTGTTGAGTGAATGACAAAGAAGTAAGTGACTGTTACTTTGTTGTATTTATGTTTCGATATTGTCGAGTTACCGTGCATTAACATGTTCCCAGCGTGATGAGTGATATTTCTAGTGTAAGAACAATGTTCATGCTGTAAAACACTGCAGGAAATAATAAGTAAAATTGTGTGAGTTTTCTGATGTCTAAGTTATGTAGTAACATTTATAACGTCGAGTTAAGATGTAATATCGTGCTCAGGAGACCATGTGCGGACGCTATTGTGTAGTAGCCTTGTCTGGCCTGAGGGTGTCACCATTGCTCCTTCTGTTAACCCCTTAATACAGTTTGTAATGTAAACTAGTCAGTGAGATAGGTGAAGCTCCTTATCTCTTTTCAAAAAGTGATATCCTCATTTTTGTAATTGTAGATTATGTTTAAGGGGCATAGCAATGTTTATTGAGATATTTGTTTAATTTATCCTGATTTGTATTCTGTGTGTGTGGATTTATTATTCACGTTGCATAATGATTTAAGTACTGTAGCCTAACTGTTTAAATTACAGTACTTACTTTTGATTTATTTGTTTTTTATCAGACTATAATGACAATACTGGATATTGGAATGTTCTGATGAGTACTGCTGAAGCTCAATACAGTTAAAGGAAAAAGAAAATTCATCTCCTCGTCTTTATTCCTGTGTCCTCCTGACCGATACACCATCCTGTTTACTGGCTGAAAATTTTGATAAACTAGCCCTACTTGATTAACTCACTAACACTAATAAAATTGACAAAACAAAACAAAATTGCTAAAACTAACTGAAACTGAAAGCTGCAGTCCGTAGCTTTTTTTGGGTTAAAAATGATCCAAAATACATATTTGAGAAAATACATAACCAGCCAGTGTTCAAAACTATCTGCTTGCCTTAGCTCGATTCAAAGCGGTAAGCTTGTAATAATGTTTTTAATTTCAGTGGTACTGGTGGATTTCCGCGGGAGATTCGAGCATGTCTTTGCGTCATTACGTCACATCTGTACACATAAAGAAGGAGTCTCGACTGGTATAAGCTATATTGAGTGTGAAGATGCTGGAGGTGGAGATTTATAGCCTTTTCTCACAGCACTTGATATAATTAAACTTATCAATTTGATGGCGGATCCAGAAAGGTTCAAACGACAATCACCAGTGACAACAGATTCACCCGCTGTAAAATGCAAAAGATTTCGTTTGGACTTCGGAGTGGCTACAGAAAAAAAGAGACTGCAACCGGAGCCATGCGAAAACAAGAATACATATCGAAAGGACATTACGTATTCAATTCAATTCAAATTTATTTGTATAGCGCTTTTCACAATACATATTGTTTGAAAGCAGCTTTACAGAAAGTGTATTTTAGAAATGTACATAGAAAAGATACAGTTAGTTAATCATGTATTAATTTAGGGCATAACAAATCGCCGACGTTGAGTCGTCTCTTCACAGGGGTCGAGTGAGTCGTCTCTTCGCAGGCGTTTAGTCATCTCATCGCAGGTAGCCACGCAATGCTTGGTTACGTTGTTAACATTAACAATTTGAGAACAAAGTATAATTTGCACGGTTTTGCGTGATAAGATAACTTATTTAATCAGCGCGATTTACTGCAATGCCAGAACAAAAGTGGACGTTTCTTACTTGTTCAGATGACATTTTGTTTTGAAGTAGGCCCTACACCTCACGTTGATAATTCCGCGAATGACTGCAATTTCAGATTTCGAACAGAGATGGCGACAAAGAGGAAAAAAGCCGGACTGCAGCTTTAAATAAAAATAATAATAATAATAATAATAATAAAACGTATTCAAAATATAAATGAAAACTAAAATGACACTATCCCTTTGAGTTCTAAGGTTTGTTACAGTATAGCACTTGCAATGCACTGGCCAAGCATTCACATCCTGGTTTGTTCACTTGGACTCCAAGTCTTGGAGTATGTTTCTGGCCTAACTCACACATAGAGATGTATGCTTATAGACAATACACAGGGTTCTTTCCAGGGGAATATTCCACTTATTACGTCTTTGGCAGCATTTTGGGACAGCAAGCCACTTTTCTCAACAACACCCAGTTGTTTTTACACAGACTGTCCTGCATTTTATCCAAAGCTCATCCCAAAAAGGTCAGTGAGCATTCAGCGTAGCCTTCAGTTTTTAGGAGTTTCTGCACCAGATAAATCATAATATTTCAGTTGCTCACAGTATATTTTCCCAAATAATACAACTGCATGTTATAATCCCCATCAAATGGGCTTTATGTTTTTATTAATATACCCAGCAGGGCAGCTGGGTAAATATCACTTTCTGAAGTTCTTTGAGTGGAGTATGTCATGATGAATTCATGGGAAGGGGAAAAGTATAGCAGCGCTCAGTTTCAACCACATGTATGTAATGCTTCTCCAAATGTGGAAGTGAAAAATCACATCAATTTGAGGCGTGTCATTGCTCATTGCTCGTTCTCTCCCACTCTGGCAGTCCTGCTGGCCAAAGGCTCATACAATGACTGAATTGTGCCTCGCTTTCTTTACAGTAACAGGCTTCTGAATTTATTGTATGTGTCAGCCTTCATAAAGAACTGTGTAAGTCACAGCACAAATGAATGACATTAGCTATCGTTAATGACGTATGCAGCCAGAGAGAAATGACTCATATTGAGACCTCTAGCAAGCCTTTTACAGCGCAGTATAGTGACCCTTTCCCCCCACTGGGAGCATTGGATCCAGAATGTTTTCCCCATTAATTATAAATTATAAAGAGTTCTAAAAGGTAAAAGATGGTATGGAGAGCAGTGACTTTTTAGGCTGAGTGCCTCTGAAATGAGACAGGCCAACCCGATCTCACATTAGACATGCTTCTTCACTGTTTCATTTTAAATCTCTGCTTAAAACCCATCTTTTTACTCTGGTTTTTAACAGCAGTTAATCGTTTTAATGTGATTTAAGTGTGTTGTGTGGCAGTACATTCTTTACATTTTTGACTTATTTATTTTTATGTTGTTTTATCTTATTTTATTACTTTTATCGTATTGTGCGTATCGTATTTTATTATTTTTTATCCTATTGTGTTTTTATTGTTGTGATGTAAAGCACTTTGGAAACCCTGTGTTTATTTAAATTGTGCTATATAAATAAAGAGGATTGGATTGGCAATTCGTACGTATTTTACGAGGTGGCTGATTCATACGAATTCATACGACCTGACTCGTACGAATTCGTACGATTTTTGCTAAATCGTACATATTTTACGAGTTGCCCAATTTGTATGAATTCGTACGAATGACCTACCCCTGACCCCGCCCCTAAACCTACCCATCAGGGATTAGACAAATCGTACGAATTCGTACAAACTGGACGTGAGCGTTGGACAGTGTTTTGAATGAATCTCTTCAAGTCGCATCAAGTTAGCCTACTTTCAAAAGGTGCTTTAGTGTATTTTGATCGTTACCATAGCCATCAGTGTTTATAGCCAACCTATAAACTTCCATCGGGACAGCCGTAGTACTTTGTAAAAGAAAAAAAATAAACACTCAAAATAGTCAATCTTGGGCCCCGAGAACCAAAGATAAATACTATTATTTACCAAAGAAAGTACATATTTCTCTAAAGTGGATATGAATATAAAAAGGTAAGATCAGATAATTTCACAGGCTATTATTTATTTATTTTTGTTTACATTTAGACATCTCATAGAAGGCCATGGGACTGAGAAAAAGGGTGGGGGTGCAGAGTTTATCTCTCTTTTATATTTTGCTCAAAGTAATAAACTAGGCTACTAAAAACAAACCACGTACATAATCTAATAATCTGAACTCTCATCATGAGCACAAAACAAAGTTAATAGTAAGTTGAAAGCTTTTGTCTTCCCTTGCCATCTCTAAATCATTTTCCAAATTATAACATTGTTTATTATGAAATGCTCTAAATATGCTTATTAATAATGCTAAATGTATGGAAAAAACAAAAGTTCTAAATGGCGCCACGCGTTAACTTGTCACAAACCTGGTTTAGTTAAATGGTCTGATTCATCTGTATGACAGAAATAATTGTATTCGCTGTATTCTCGTTTTTCTGCAGCGTTTTAGCAAAAGTATCTATTTTGCTGCTCACTGTGTTTCTGCTACTGTTGTTAAAATAACCACGTCATCTGCAGCTCTTAATGTGGCGCTTAACGTCTTTAGCGAGAAGCAATGCGCACAGAGCGGAAAGGGCTTGAATGAAGCACGTTAATTGGCTCTAGATAAAAATATTAAAGTATGTAGCGCCGAAAGATCATTACTGTAAACGACCCTGAGATCTTGAGGCATGTACTGCTCAGTTGTTTTGACGCACCGCTCACTTTAATCTGTAGAAGAGGACCAAGCGGTAAAATGGAGCAATTATGTCCCGCGGTCCGGATGGAACTAAGCCGGGGTCCGGAACCGGACCGTAGTCCGCCATTCGAATATCGCTGCCCTATAGCGTAAATACAAGATATTCTTTAAAAAATCATTTGAAAATGCAAATTGGTGACTTTAACAAACGCATACTATCGATTAACAACCTCGGATAGTTACAGTTGGTGTAGTAGGTCCGTCTTTAATGGTTTATCAACAGTCCTTTTTCCCCGCCTTACAGACATCACATGATTACTTTATATTCACAAAATGGCAGTAACTTATTCACAATTTATTGATTCTCCCTAATTCTCCTTTTTATCTTTTAAATTTTACTTTCTCAAAAGTTTTGTGGAATTGCACAAAGAGATTGGCCAGTAATCAGGCGACTATAATTTCATGGAAAATTGAGATGCCGCAAGACGACAAACAGAAGGGACCAGGTGAAATAGAAGGTCCTGGAGGGCAGGGCGGAGCCGCAACGACGAGCAACAGAGGTGGAGCCAGGGTTCCGAGGACTGAGTTGAAAGCTGAGTGACTGAGGACCAAGGTGGAGCTGGAGGGGTGGAGGGATGAAGTCCCGGAAGTCCATGGTGCAGGTAGAGTGATGATTTACCAATGTGGAGCTGGAGGGACAAGGAAGCCTATTGGAGTTGTAGGGTAATAACGGGACTTGGGCTACACTTAATCCCCTCAAACTCCACCAGCATTCCCTCTGGGGTGGTCTCAGGCTGGTCTGTCCCTGGGCTGGTGGTGAAAGGTATGCTGTTTTCCTCCTCAATCACGCAGATGGTAAAGGGGGAACTGTTGGGGAGGAGTACCCAGTCCACTCCTTAAACTTCCCACGAGGTCCGTCTCGTGGAAAAACACATGCAGGCAGTCGCCATCATAATGCCCAAGATGGTATATTGCAAGAAAGCCTGCATGTTTCTCTCTTAACTGCCACTTCTTCTGTCACAGCTGGGTAGCAAATAAAAATGAATACAGGATCTAAATGTAAGCAGTATTTAGTTTTATTTACACAGAGTATAGGAACAATGAACAGGAACAGAACAACTGGCTTAAACGTGACTAGAACTGACAATGACCTGAAAGAAACACAGGGCTTAAATGCACAAGTGAATGAAACTAAATAAATTAACAATAGCTGTAACACATAACCAAATCCTTGAGAAACCCTATAACTAAAAGGCCACAGAACTGAAAAAAACAAAAAAACATAGCAAACCCAGACAATCTGTTACATTTATAAATGTCTTCACTGTCATAACTCAGTCTTCACTGTCATATAATTGTTTCCACAAAAATGTTAAGCATGCAGCAAATACTGGTTTCAACATTGATAATAGTAGCCTAATTATAATAAATGTTTCTTGAGCAGAGATTTCTGAAGGATGTGACACTGAAGAGTAATGCTGAAAAAGAGGCTGAAAATTCAGCTTTGTCATCACAGGAATAAATTACATTTTTAAATGTATTAAAATAGAAAACAATGATTGTAATAATATTTCACAATATTACTTTCTTTTACTGTATTTTTGATTACTAAATGCAGCCTTTGTGAGCATGATTGTAAATGTTGGTCGGTCTAATCCTACTTCGAGCGTAATTCTAGTAATTGTTTTCATGTCGGGGGCACAATTTGAGATGTCTCGAACGCAGTATAATTTCCTCGCATTCGCGATTGAACCCGAATTAAATACATTTTTCATAATATACATATAATATATCTTACACATGAGCATTATAGCTCGTGGAAAATGTGTGAATATGTTGAAGCGTGCTGCTCTATCGCGATTCCCGCCCTCCCTTCCCTGCTGCACGCGGCGCTAATTGGTGCTCTCTGCTCGAGCCAGCAGACACGAGCCCCACAGACGCGGACACCTCAGCCAAATTCACATTGAGTCCAGTCACACTGAGAGAACAGTTCATCAGTCTTTTTATTTGTTTTCGTTTTATGTGTCTCCCCTAAATTAAGTTGAAGACAGCTTAGTTTGGGAACAGCAGAAACGTCTTCAAAACATTTCAAGCATGACTTTGGATAATAACGGATTTTGAAGTGTCAAACTGCGCCTCAGACTTCCAGAAAATAACGACAGACAGCTCTCTCACAGGTAGGCTACTCTATATTAATAATATTTCATTATTTTGTTGCATTTCAATGGTAGCCTAGATACTGGGAAGAAATATGCCCATCCTCATACATTTTGATGAGGTTTTAAGGTGCATCACTAAGTGACAGTTTGTGTTTTATGACGGGCGATAGTCGTTAGTGATCATCTTTCCTTAGTTATATTATAGCCTACATATATTACATTATGTTAATAAAGATACTGTTAGCAATTAAAACGGTGGCATGTGTTGTAATATGTGATACAGGCTTTAGGATATAAAATGAATTGCTTACTCTCGTGAGGATACATATTTGCAGATATTCTTTGAGGTAGCCAGTTGATCATGCTCTCCCCTTTCTCTTCTCCTGTTATCTTTAGGTGATAGGAAACATGTTTAATTTCAGAAGATTTAATATTTAATTCCCAGCTGCGCTTTAATAAACAATCTCTTACTGGCAAGCAACTTTGTGTAAAGCAAATATTTGACTTTAACAAGTGCATATGATAAAAAAAGGCATCTTTACAAAAGCACAAATGTATTTATTAACACACAATGCTTGCAATTGAATAGATGTCCATTTTATTATTTTATTTGCATATATTATTATACATTTTAAACTAAATTAATATGTAAATAAAATGATACATATTTACATGTTAATTTATTTTTAAATTCAAATTTATTTGAGTTTAAAAAGTAATTTATAAATAATAATATATTGGTTAATTTATTAAATAAAATGATGTGAATTCTGATACAGGCTCCATGGGGACACTACCAGACAGACTATGTGGCATTCCGTCAGTTAAGTGTGGACTCGGAGGAGGAGGAGGAGGAGGAGGGTCACAAAGGCTTAGGGCAGCATTTAAGGATCATTATCATTAGAATTGACCTCATGTCAAAGTAGGTTTTTGTCTTAAATTGTCTTAAATTCCTATCTGCTAACTTTGATCAACTTTTATGGATTAAACACCACAAAAACGCCATGGATGACTTTAAATTAAGGAAACGATTAATAAGGTTGTGAAAGCAGATAAGGTTTGTTTTCAAACGGCTGGCCAGATTCGCTGGTGAGGAATGTTTAATGGGAGTAAAGTGTGTCTGTTGTGTCTGTCAAGGGAATGAAAGATGGGAGATTCTCAGCCTGCCTCTGGTCCTCCTCACACGTCCACGCCAACAGCTGAGCTGGGATTGGCATTACCTCTTGACTCTTGAAGGGGACTGAAGTAAGCCAGGACGTTGTACTCGAGTGGGTTAGAGGGGGCTCTTTCTCTTCCCAGCGGTATTTGCCTCGTGTTAACTGGCCGGATAATACCTCATATGATGCACGCAGACTTTATGGAAACTCTCACACACCCCACCGTTTTATGGGGTGAGACCAAGAGAAAGTCTCAGTCATAAGCCACAGATGGAGTATACACACAATTTATAGACTATGTGAGTGTTCCTTATTAGTATTGCCTTATTAATATAAATATTAGCAGTTCATTTATCTATATTGATTATCTATATAAAACATGAGCGTATCTGTTTTTATTTCATGTGCATGCACAAGCACACATGCCGTACAGTATAGTTGTACCTGTGTTCTCAATATAATGTTTTGGTTAAGCAAGCTGGACCTCTGACATAAATGTGGAGAGGAAAACATGATACTAGCCCTATAGGGTGGGGAGCTGGATTTCCTCTGTGTATGCTGAAGAATCAAAGTAGGGCAGTAAGTGGCAGTGTGATGGATTCTAGTTGCTCTGAATGTGTGTGTGTCCGTGTCTAAGTGTGTTTACTGTACGTCCGTGGAGCATAGTGCCACCTGGGTGTTAAAAGGCTCTAGCACAGAAGTGTGATTTCTTTTTTTAGACTTCTGTCTCTTTTTCTCGTGCATTTTCTCTTCGTCTGTCTCGCCTCACTGTCTCTCCTCACTACATCAGCAGTATATGAGGCAGTAAGACAAAAACACTTTTGATTCTTTTAAATCCTAGATTTCTTGACTCATTTAGAAGGCAGAAGGCTGTGCCCTAGTGCAGAAACTTCAGTTTAAACTCTTTGATATAAAAGAAACAAAAAAAGAAAAAGCGGGGCTTGCCATGCAAAAGTGCCATCATAATGCTAGGGTGATTGCCATTATGCCATGTTTTTTACAGTAATTGCCAGGGTTGCCAGGTCTCTCTAGCCCCAAAAAAAGCCAAAAAAGTTGAAAAATGGTATGTTCCCGAACAAATAAATCATTAGCAGCAAAAGCAGGGCAATTTCTTTCATTTGGATCATGAGATACATAGTCAGTGGCTTTATTTCATCAAATATATGTCAGATTTCTCACAGCTGATTGGTCCAGTTTTGTTTTGTGATCTCTTACCCGGAATGAAACCTCCTCCTCTGCAGGTTAGCTGTGTAATTTAAGTTACCATGGCAATGAACACCACCAAAAACCAATCCATCTTCTTAATCCCGAAAAAACAGAGTTTGCACAAATTAAACTCATACTTGGGTAGAGCTACCAAAACTTGCTTCATAAAATAGGCCATAGGTTTTTGGAACAGATCTGTCATGTTTTGGACACAACCCTTCTGGTCTTCCTAATAACCTGTGATACCTGAGTCCGTGATACCGTGTTTTTTTGTTTTTTTCACTGATACTGTTTTAAGTGTGTGAATGTTTGTATCCTAAAATGACTGATTGACATGTTGCGTTCAGCTTTGTCTCCCTCAAAGGGATTCTCACCTGAACACCCTTGATAAAAAACCCAAACTATGTCAAACCCCTCGATTCTTATCCATCCTTCACACGGCCTAAACCTTACACCATCCGCCCCCTCTTCACCTGTGTGTTGGTAACAGTACAGTTTTTAATCCGCTCACTCCAAACACAGCTAATCGACAGGAGGCATAATCCGAGCACTTTGTCTGCTCTCAATTACGGCTATGGAGGTTCCAGGATGGATTGAATTACCCATAATTCCCTAAACCTGTCACTCACAGACAGACAGACAGACCGAGTGTCAGGTATTCCGGGCACATAATGAGGTTTGGGAATGTTGGCAGGGAGGAATTTCTTCACTCTCTTTCTGCTCTCTGTCATTAGATATGCACCTGGCTTTCCTCGAGCTAAATGCAGGTATGAGAGCTGAAACATCATTCTTTAAAGATGAGATGGGGGATTAAAAACATATCATTAAACATGGACTTGGCTCAAGCAAACAGGTCTAAAGAGAGAGCTTCGCCCTTTTTAATGTTTTCAGATCACAATTGAAAGCTTTTTTTTTTTTACTATACTCTTTCCTCTGTCTAACATTGTGGAGATACTTGATATATTTTTCATTTGCCAGGTGCAATGATCCATGGATGATGATGATAAGCTTCATGAACGGCTGTGGATATAAAAAAAAAAACTGCTTAAGTCAAATTTACAGACTGTAGGAAACATTTGTTGAGGATTAGACATTAAATTTGATATTCAATTGTTATGACATCGTCCTGCTGTGTGATTGGGCGTTTAAGTTGAGGCCAAAGGACTGTCCAAAGTGTCATGCGAACACTATTCAACGAGTTGAACTAAAGGTCTGCTTTTACTTTCGCTCCATATGTGAGCTGTCAGTCATTCAGTTACGTCCTGAGGCAATTATAATGTATTCACAACAAACAAGGGGAAATAAGATTTTACAAATGTTTTCATTATAGGTATTAAGTTGAGTTGTTTTCACATTCCGGGTCACAGAATCATGTATCACAGATTTTAAGAGGAATATTTTTAATTTTTTTGTAAATGAGCAACTTTTTAATGTCAGTCTGCGTGAGTAAGTGGCTGCATACAGTGAATATGTCATTGCATTTATGTCTATGCTGAAAATAGTTAACTTAGAAAGAAGAGTAACAGCTGATCATGTGATCTCAACATGGCACAAGTCCCATAAAGGGACACCCCAGAATAAAACAGCTTGTTCTAAAAGACTGACTGGAGTCTGGAGAGTGATATCTGGATTCTGTATCTAATGTAAGCATACTTTTAATGACATTTCTTAAAAATGTATGTTTATTTATTCATATGTAAAACATTTCTAAATAGATCAACTAAAAACACCTTAATTGTGAAAATATGCTGCAGGGTCTGCACTGTAAACAGGACAATTTCTATTAGCATTTCTGAGAAAACTGATGCTTGGGAAACCACATAAACAATAAATGCATTCAAAATACATTCAAAAATAGTAAAAACGCTCACTTTACATTTACACCAGTTGGTGTCAGTATAAAGTCCAAGACCATGTATTTAAAATTTTGCAAACTTGTTGATGAAGGATATTTTTACTAACTACCTTTACTGACCACAATTGCTTACATATTGTAGCTTTAATATATAAGGAAAATATCTAAGTCTTTTTTTCGCTGCTAGGGGTCGCTAACCTCTTACAATAACAAAGGCATGATGCAGTGATGAGCGGAATGATGGACCTTGCTGTCATGCTGCTGGATCTAATAATGTTTATGGATGAGTGAAAACATTCATGTTTTTTAACATGACTGTGGTGTGAAGCAGGGCACGATTGCTAAAAAGAGACAGATATCAGCGCCACACGCGAGTCCCACGGATATAAAGGAATAAGGACATTTCATTCTACCGAACTACACGCGAGTGCTGAATTAATACTTACAGAGGTCATTTTATTCGACGAATTAAACTTGTGAGGTAACGCAGCGCTGTTTCATTTGGTCTGATGTTACACTATCATACTAAACAGCATTTGAGTGTGTTGAAAGTTATAATGTTATTCTATGTGTTAGTTTGTTTTCTATTTGAGACTAGCAGTAGTAAGATAGATCAACATTAGAATAACATACTGATCATATTCTAACATTTCATCATGTTGAGTTATATAACATTGATTTGTTTTATGTACATTTGCTCACCTGTCTAATAAAGTACACGCAAGAGCGGCGTCTCTGTCAAGTCGTGAAGCTCTGTCAAGTCCAAGTTAGTCGCGGATGTGGAGCTCTCGGCATCTTGAAAACGCTACGCTGACATTGATCCTCGTTTTAGTTCTCCTTTTGTCCCAAAGTCTGTCATGGTTCATAATGTTTGAACGAAACAACAACAGCGTGCGCAGTTTTCTACATCTGTCGCCATGGTTACTATGGCAGTACAGGCGTAAATCAGGGATGACACGGATATTACGTCACTGACAGGCGACAAGTGAACAGGGACGGCTTTTTTCAAAATCGTGAATTTCTCTGAATTTACAATTTCTTGGAAACATTTAGGATAATGGAAGTTCACAATTGAAAGAAATATATAACACAGTGCAAGTGGTTTTTTGATATTTTGATGCAAAATTCTTACATATTGTACCTTTATGGAAAATTACTTGTTACTTACATTTTGTGTGAACAGCACCATGTGTGAAAAGCACCTTTACACTACAACATTTCTTACAGTAGTGTAACGCAATGCAGTTGCTACTCGTGCAAACAGTATCTAGTGTACCACTTACACTTAGTATAAATGCCCTTTGCTTTATTTGAAGTAATTCAAATTCAGTAATTTATGTATAATTGGAGTCATGTGGAATAATAAATAAATGCTGCCAAACTAACTTAGCTCCATTTCAGTTCAACCAAAACAATTATTTTTTACTATCTCTGGCAGCAACAAAACCATATTTCTGTTTCTCATAATAATATTTTTTTACCTTTTGAATTTTTCCTCTTTAAGCAACAAAATAGTAGTTGTACAGGTGGCGACCATGTGAGCTGACACTCTAATATAACTAGGCTTTGATTATATAAAATATTGAAGCCAGAAAATACAGCCACAGCCGCAGAGCAATATTTTAATGGTTATTCTGAGGGGGCAAATGATAGGATATTATTTATCTTCTTTAAAACCGGTGTTGATCTTAGAGAGCCCAACCGTCACCTTGAACATGATATGAATTTCATGTGATGTAACGAAGACAAATTTTCGTTGTATGTTGTGATTAGAATATTATGAAAACAAAACATGGCCTTGGTGTCTGCGTGTGCTTATGTTGATATGAATATTATTTACACAGAGCAAGGGGGTAAGCCTTACACCCGACTATGACCACAGTGAAAAAATTTACCCCTGCAAAGAATAACACGCATGCGTAACCCGAGCTCATAATAATGAACTTGCTCTGACCTTTTGTAAAGCTGAACGGTAAAGTAATGTAGTGGACTATGTCTGGGGTAGGTGTAAGCTGTCCAGGAGATACAATAGCTGTCATGTCAAATCAGAGGAGGAAGAAAACAAAAAAAAATATGGGAAAGAAGTTCTATTGTTTGATATATGAACTTCCAAGACTCAGGCATTACCCAGGAGCCCAAGTGCAGATATCGTTGTGACACTTGCTTGCTGAGATAGCTCCCTTAGCCCCTTTAAATCTGCCTTTACATGTCACAAATGCTTTATGATCCATCATAATCAAAGCTATCTATGCCGCCTTGCTCTTTTAAATAAACAGACAAATCTGGCTTATCTTTGTGTTGGAGTTAGAGATATGTATATCTGCTGTGTGCATTCCTTAGTGACAATGTAGCCTATCAGACACATCTAAAAAATAGATTAACTGTGTTTCTGTTTTGTTTAACAATGCAGTGGATGTGTTTGGGTAGCAGTTGGTCATTAAAATAAATTGACACTATTTGCATGAAATTCAGTATTGGTGATTGATATTCAACAAATAAAAAGGCAAAAAAAACTGACTTTACAATATATTGTTTTAATGTGATATGTACACATTTTCGCCAGACAATTTCACCAGATGGAAAGAATGAATAATTCTAGAATAGAGTAGTGATTTTATAGCGTAAATCTGAATAGAAAATAAAAATAAACTAATTACAAGGATAGATACATACAATAGAACAAAGATACAAATGATATAAACAGTGCTTTATTGTAAAATAACACTGCATGGTCTTCACTGTAAAAATTTAATATAATTGATCTTTGTTAAAGCTAAAAAAGTGATTTTATCTGTCTTTTATTTGATTAACATTAATGACAGATAGCAGAAGGTACTGTACATTAGGCTGCTGTCACAATTAAAGGGTTAGTTCACCCAAAAATGAAAATTAAGTCATTAATTACTCACCCCCATGCTGTACCAACCCCGTAAGGCCTTCGTTCATCTTCGGAACACAAATGAAGATATTTATGATTAAATCTGAGAGGTTGATCACTCCTCCATAGGCTGCCTAAGGGAATGAAACTTGACGTCCCAGAAAGTCAATGAAGAAAATGTTTAAATATTCCATGTCACAACAGTGGCTCAACTATAAGTTTATCAAGCGACGAGAATACAAAAAGTATTCTCGTCACTTGATAAACTTATAGTTGAGGCACTGTTGTGACATGGAATATTTAAACATTTTCTTTAATGACTCTCTGGGCCATCAAGTTTCATTCCCTTAGGGAGCCTATGGAGGAGTGATCAACCTCTCAGATTTAATCATAAATATCTTCATTTGTGTTCCGAAGACGAACGAAGGTCATACGGGGTTGGTACAGCATGGGGGTGAGTAATTAATGACTTAATTTTCATTTTTGGGTGAACTAACCCTTTAAGACCTAATACATGCATCCAAAATAATGATCCGCTCCTGTTTTGTTTCTTAATTGTTTATGTTCACTTAAGACATAAGCGACTGTTTGCGCGGATACTCGTGAGATGGGAGTTTTGACAATTTTGTCTTTGACAATTGTGTCTGTTTAAGCACAAAAAGTCGAGAAATAGAACTGAAATCAAGTTCTGAATTGATTTTTTATTGTTGAAGGTGATGCATTTGTTCCAAAATGTGGAATTTTGGTCTGGTCATTTGAAAAAGTTCTTTAAGAGATGAATTTAGAGAGGATTTTACTCAACATGCCAAAGCACAGAACACTGTCAACACGCTCAAGCCCTCACTGACAAGTCTCTTAATCAATTCCTTTAAAGCAACCCTGGTAAAAATCTACGTAAACCCACTAGTTAGTTGTTGGACAACAAAGTTGAAGCCTCTCCATCCCCTCGTTCATTCATTCATTCATTCATTCATTTGCTCGTTCCTTCATTCAAAATAATGGGACCTTTTTGAGAGCCCCTGCTCTGGAGTGTGTGAATCCTTGTTCTTAATGATTCCCTACAGGAAATGTCCTAATGAAGATGGAATACAACAGTTTTTTTCTCTCTCTCCCACAATTTCATGGCACTCTGTTGACTAATGAAGCAGAGATTCAGACATGATCGTCACCCCAGCCATTCAGCTTTTACAATAGTGTTTGTTGTAGAAGCAAGAAAGGGAGACGGGGACAGAGCAGACGAGAGATGGTGTGAGAAAATAAAAGAAAGGCATTTGAAAGAAGGCTGAAAGTGGCTGCTCTCATCAAGCTGACCTTTTGTTTAGAGACAAACAGATTTAGAAAGAGAGAGAAAGTATGTGTGTTGGTGGACAAAAGAAAGGACTTGAATAGAGCAGCAGCTGATGCAGAGCTGCTAAAATGCATAGACATGCCTGAAAGAGACCACAGTAAAGCAGCTGAACATTTGTTCGGGATTTAACAAGACCTCAAACACCACACACACACACACACACACACACAGATGCCCAGCCACTCCCTTGGATGCCCCTTAACTGTCCTCTCCATCACAGGTCCACAGCAGCAGAACTCTCCTCTCTCCCATCATGAAGACTGCTGGGGGGGAAAACAAAAAGCAGCAGAGGAACATACATCAGCATCTCCACCAGGTCGGGATGGGGCGGTTCTCCAGTGTCTGGTGGTCTACATTGATGATGCTCTTCTTCTCTCTGCCCAAGGTGGACTGCATGAAGGAGAGTGTGCCTAGAGTTAAACTCGGCTACAAAGGTAAAATGTGTCCTTATGTGACTTCCGGACTTCAACTTTCTCTTTATTCCTAAAAGCTTTTAATTTGCTCTATGTCGACAATTTCTTTTTAGAATCATCTATTAAATCTTTAGTGTTTTGCTGAATTACCATGTATTTATTTTAAACATCTCCTGGAACGTTAGTCATTTTTAAAGGTTACATTTTGAAGTACATTTTGGAGTGTGATGAGAGGTTTACAGCTCACTTGTATGAGGTCAATATTTAGACTGAACATGTGACTGATTGAGTGTACATAAGGGATGTGCTGCATATCACAGTAGCAGTATGCAAGTTTTGTATATTGTATATACTGGGAACACACACACACACAGCTATCTAAATGAAGATATATTCCTTAGACGTCTACTGTTTTTATACAAAGCTATTTTTAATGGCTATATAGTTCAAATAATTCCTCTATGAAAACTTTGTATCTTTAGAATGATAATACTTTTGCCTCATGGTTTTTGCAAATAAGTATGATCTCAAGAATTGTAACATTCCTAGGGCCCTATCATTTATCGGAATCGCGGAATTGGCCAATTAACGCGGAATCTAGTGTTAACGCGGAATTTCGCGGTATTTTACATATTTGGAATGAAATTCTGTTTTTGTGTGGGAGAAGAACGTATATCTGGGGAAAATGCAGACAGGGGGAAGCAAATCTGGGCGACACAACTCCTCCCGTCTTTTCAGCTCCAATGACGGCATCAAAACAATGAAAGCATGGCGAAGCGGCTCTCCACGGCTCTGCTTTCGTCGGTGAAAAAGTTAAGAAACTCGACGCTAAGCCCTCAGTACCAAGCCGAACAGTTCGCACGTGACTTTTATGAAGTGTTTCCCACACATAGACTAATTCGTGGAGGTGCGCCACAGAATCAACACCGGCCGCCACATATTGCGTTTCGTTCATTTTGTTTAACGCTATTTAAAACACGCAGCGCATCAGTTGGATTTCCTTTCCCTGCTCTCCCTCTGTCTCTCTGTCACTCACGCGTCTCTCTCTCCCACACACACACACCCGTGCACGTCTATCTATGAGGTGCCGGACTAGACAAAAGCGAAGTGATACTGCGCGAGAGAGACCGAGTGTGTCCGAGAGCGCGCTCGACAGTGCGCGAGAGAGAGACAGAGTGTGACTTTTATTTAAACTTATATAAAAAAACCCGAATTTGCAATAATTAAAACGGAAAAAAACGGAATTCGGGAAAAAATAAAACGGAAATTGGGAAAAAATAAAACGGATTTTATAGGGCCCTACATTCCAATGGTATCTAAAAATTGTATATCAACCTTATTTCAAGCAAAAATTACTATATTACGATATTATTTTCATGAAATAAAATTACTCACATCTTTATGGTCATATCACCCACCCACCTCTTGCTTCATCAGAAATTCTAGGTCAAAATGACCCTTTCATAATGAGAAGATAAATAAGGCCATGACTCTGTTCTGGGATTTTACCCAGTACGTCACTGTAACTGGCTGCATCTCTTGTAGTATTTGCTAACCACTGTTACATGCTGTGAGCGAACTCCCTCCCTCTACCTGTGGTTGTGTTTGATCGCTCGACTGCAGCTGCGGCTTCAAAGGTTTGATAAGTCAATAAGGCGTTAACGCTCTGATCTCAACAGTGATCCCACAAGCACAGCACATTTTAGCTTATCACTGGAGTTACTTTGACAAAACCTTTGCAGTGCCAGTGCCACACACTCAAACACACACACACACACACACACACATATTTAAGCTGTATTGGAGATAAAGGCAAGATAAACGTATGATGCTATAAAGTGAATGAAGCGTAAAAGAAACATCTGTTAAAAGTAACAACATACTCATTTAAGTGCACTGACACATGGATTGTTTAAAGTCATGCATACTTTGTCCACAGTCAAAGACGCATGATAAATCTGCACTGAGCTTTAAAACATCAGTAGCACCACTGATTAGATACCATGTTGTTCTAGAACGCGTTTTTGATAGCGCTGAAAATTGATTAAGTGTCCCTTAGACATTAATGTTCTTTCTAACCAATAAGCAGTGATGAAAGTCTTTCTCCATTTCTCACTTCTGCATTCGATCCCTGCCTCGATTTGAGAAGTTAACTGAGTACAGTGTTTGTTTTATGTAACTGAGGAAAATAAAATTTATAGCTCCCTAAAACAGCATGCCAGAGCTACTGTAACAGACCCTCATCCGTATCAGGAAACTCACGCCAATAAAAATATGAATGACTGTGGTGAGCCCTCTGTTTATTTTCAGTTTCTTTAGCATAAAAATCCTACATGCTGTGCTTCAGTTTGCCGTATTTTAGTTGCTGCGCTGGTGAGAATGTAATGTGATTGAGTGTAAAGAACGGCCTGGCTTGTGCTAGAAATGATGCTTTGTGCATTGACTGACCTCTGAAAAGATTTTCTTGATATTTCCACAATGAAAATCTGTTTTATTGTATTTATTATTGTATACATACGTTTATAAGTGAAAATAACCATTCATTTTACACTGCAAAAAATAATTTTCCTTGGAATATATCTGAATATGGTTTAAACAAGATACATTTGTGTGGGTCAACAACAAAACAGTGGCAATGGTACTGCAACTTAATTCTGGATTCTTTTGAAGACAAATCTTAATCTTAATATTTTACACAATTACAACCTTGCTTTGTAGTTACTTTTACTGAAAAACAAAACAAAAATACAGATTAAGAAGTTATCAGTCTTTTAAAGCTGTTCATTCATATATAGTCTACGAGATTGGCTTTAAAAGATTATCTTATCCATTTAGCTGCAGTGAACAGGTCAGTTGGATCTTAAACTTGCTGTTCCGCTCCATGTTTGGTCCTGTTGGAGAGGATGCAGAAGTACAGTCTTTCACAATCCATCATCTGAGCAGATGCTCTCATAAAAGCATCGGCACCATTTTTGTATCAGTGCACTCCTTTAAAACAGAGTGTGTTATTATCCAGAAGTATGCAGCACTGCATGCACACCTCAGAGCCGGTTGACTGTTTTCCTCTGAAAGAAAGGCTAAAAGGGGAACATCTGATCCACATTAGATACATCTCATAATGTTCTCTGGAGTCAACTAAACAAAATCCTTTTTGTCGTTAACATCACTCCTAGATGACAATGTCCAGTGAAACACATCAAAATATTATCTTCAGGTTGTGTAAATATTTCTATTAAAGACAGACTCCCTCTGCACAGGGCTCTTCAGTGAGGGATATTGATTGTTTGATGAGTGGTATATTTCCTTGTGTTTGACGTAAAGTGTACATGCATGATGGTATAGACATGCATGAACGTGAAGCGTTGTGCAAACACAAAGCCTAATTTTGCAATAGGAAAACAGCAATATAAGGACTCAAAAGTATAGTATTCAATGGATTTATAACTATATGGCTCCCAGTTGGCTGTGGCTTTCTAAACAGATGTAAAACAAGCAGGTCATAAATATAGTCATGCGTCTTCCTAATGTACTGTACACAGAGTTAGACTAGTTTCCACTAGTTTGGCTCTCTTCCCAAACCACAGCCAGAATATTGATTACACCTAAGAGTGTAATCCTTTACCGTCTGAGAAATCTTAAAAGAAGTCTTACTCTGTGACATTAGCTTTAACATGCGGTCCAGTTTCTGAATAGCTGGGGGTACCTTAATTTGTCTACCCCTCCGAATTGTGCATTACTTTAGGTTTGTGTTTCACTCATCAACCTTTATGCTTTCCTGTTGCCTAAAGATAAATGATGTACCTGTTGGACTGAAATAGTTTGCAATGTAAAGGTTGAACTGTACAGCATTATGTAAAGATTTAACTGAATGGACAATACCTTCTTTATGTTTCTACAGGGAGTCTGTGTTTCTTATAATAATAATTATTAAGCCACCACGATCAGCAAACTGCAGAAGTGTAGCATTACATTACAAGCTTATAAAATGTGACTCATAAGAAGTTCTTATTAAAGTTATTTCACTCTGTGGCCATTTTGACAATTGCCTTTCTAGTCATGGAAGTATAGCCCCTTTGTACTTGAATGGGAATAGTCTGACATTTCCAAAACTGTTTCCCAAGCTTACGTTTCAACATAGCCTGTATCAAATGTTCAAATCACACAAAGGGTCTTCTACTGAAATAAAATATATGTATATATGCATTCATACATTCCTACATATTCATTTACATCTATGTCTTATATTCTCTTGTCCATAAAATGAAAGTGAATGGTGACCACAGCTGTAAAAAAAATATTTGTTGAATAATAACTTAATTTCGCCTATGAGTTGTCTGGACTACTTTTACTACTTTTTTATTTTTTTGTCCTTTTTGAAGCTTGACAACCCATTTACAACCCCAGAAGTGAGTTTTTCTTCCACATCTCTTTTATGGGAGAAAGCAGTTCAAACATTCGCTTTGTCTCCTTTGGTGTTCCATGTAGAAGAAATCTTATAGTTTTAAGACATTTGAATTTTTTTATTTTTTAGGTTTTATCGCTCTAAAGGCAGGAGTTCTATTACTATAGCTGCCATACTGACTGTTGCCATTTCTCCCATTCCTTTTTGTGGTCATGTCCTCCTTATACTCTCTTTAATTCATATAGTACTGCTATGAGTGGACATGAGGGCTTTATTCTTCTGAATGATTCAGATAAATCCCCATAGCTCCAGATAAACCTCATTGCTAAGCAGGGATCTTTCAGCAGGGCTCTGACCTAAACTGTTTGCAGAGTAGATTAGCATCAGCTAGTCAGGCGTTAGCATGAATGGAGTTTTATTTTGGAGCGGATTTTTTTGTCTTGTAAATATTGATCAGAAATGACCCATTCTTGACCCTACACCCCAGATAATTAATAGTTAAGTCCTAAGATTTATTCAACTCCTTAATGCTCTCGTCCCAAGACCCAACCACAACAGGGATGTGCAAACAACATTTGCGTCCATGGCTGACAGCAGGAGCAGAGAGGTAGCTGAAAATCGCGAGATATAAAGAATGAACGCCAAATGGTGTGTACCGGTATATGTAAAATTCAGAATTTAAAACAGAACAAAAAGAGGATCAAAAAACATAAATGAATCTACTGAACTGCTTTCCATGGTGTTTAGGTGCACTCTGCCAGATTTTCTTGCTTTGAGGCTGCTGGCAGATGGTTATGTTTGAGTGCATGGAGAGCAGAACATAGGGTGGAGAAATGTTAGGACTCTGTCCAAGTCTACAAAGACTGTGTGCTTTAGTCAAACGTCATGACGTGTTAAAAAAAATATCTCAAGAATCACGTATCCAGAGAGTTCGGTTTGTACGAACCGAAGAGAATATGAACAAGGCTTAACAACGTCACCTTTAGAGATATTCCATCTCTCCTATGTTGGTGTTGACAGCTTGTAACTTTTCAGCTGATCTGTTATTGTGACAACTTTTGGCTTTCCTTCATTGAATGCCCAAACGCCAATCTCAACTGCTTCTCAGCTGTCTAAGCTGTTAACCAGGATTCTTCTGCAAGAATAACAGTATGTGTAATTGCTCCTCCAGAGAGCACAAGAGGTGAAATATGAAATATACTGCAAATGAACCATTGAGCTTATCTGCCTCAGTGCTGACATGTGAGAATGTATTGGTGGAGCAATTAGATCCAGCTGAATTCTTATAGAATAGGCTCTTGGTTAATGTTTGGCAGGTGAAGTGAGGTTTTGTAAATGGGCGGATGCTAAATAGAGAATAACATTTTATCAGGATGGAATCTGAACACATAGATGACAGACAGCCTTGAGGTTATCGTTACTGTAGATCATACTGAATATAGAGATAATGGAGCCTCTCAGTACATTAGAAAAATGAGAGATTGGGGTGGGGTGGGGTGGGGTGGGTGCAATAGGTGTGAGATGGTAACATTTTAGATCTATTGCTACACTCAATGCTTACACAAACACAAACACAAACACAAACATGTTGGGTTTTCGTGTTTTATGAGGGCTTTTATGACACTTACACGTTAATTTAATGTTTATGGCCTGATTCAGATCATTTACAGTAGTCTTAAACAAGAATTTGTTGAGAAATCTTGAGTTAATATTTTAATCTCTTCTGACTGCAGACTTGAGCACAGTTTGAGACATTGTTGAGATACCTTCTAAAATTCTAGAGGCACAAGTGAGATCATTTAGATAATTTTTTCTTGGAGATTTAAAGCAAAGCAGGCCAATTCATCTTAGTCCTACTGAAATATTAACAAGACCTTTTTTGATTTTTATAGATTTTTATATATATATTTTTTTAAATAAACTTGCATTAGAAAAGCTTCAGTCATCGATCTGAATCTGTTTGTGCACACACTACATACTTTGTATTTATGTATGTGTATTTTTTTTATTGATGACCCTCATTTGACCTTTCCAGAGCTGATCCATTCTCAAAGTGTGGTGCCATTTGTGGGTTCCAGCCACGGACAGCAGTTTCAGACAGTACTTTTGGATGAGGAGAGAAGCCGATTACTGCTGGGAGCCAAAGACCACATTTACCTACTGGACCCAGACAACATCAATAAACACCCCAAAAAGGTAAACACACACCTTACAGGGCTAACACCTACAGACATGCAGAATCAGGTTTCATAAAAGGCAAGTAAAGACTTTACACTATGTGTGGTCTGGGGCAGAACTTTTCAGAATTTTTTCTATAGAATCATTTAGAAGATAATTTGGAAAAGCAGCTTTACATTGTGTTTTTTAAAAGATGTGAGAATGCATTTACTCATGTCACTTGCAAAAAAAACCCAAACAGATTCAGTATGTCAGGGTTTTGTCACTTCTGTCTTGTTTTGTGACAAAACTGTCTGGTTTTGTGACAGCTCTGACACTCCTGTTTTGTCATGTCTTTGTGTGGGCGCGTGGCTTCGAGCGCTCTCGAGCCGTGCGCTCTCTTGTCTGTATGCCTTGTTACATGTGCGGGATGTGGTGTTTGGATCCTGGCACGTCAGTCTAGTTTGGTTTCGGTTCTGTGTCGGGATTCGGACATTCATGCTCCGTGTGTTTGCATTCTGTCGTGAGCGCACAGGATGAGCTTTCACTCATTCTCGTGCGCTCTGTCTTGTCGTGTTAGTGTGTGGTTTCGAGTTCACTCGGACCGTACTCTCTTCTGTCTGCGTGTCTTGTGCTGTGTAGCACTCAGCTTGTGTTTTCACTAGCTGTGTGCGTTCATGTTGTCATGTTTTGTGTGAACACGTGGCTTATGAGTGTTTTCATTGATAATTGATACTTGATGGTTATTATTTACTGAGGGATGTGCGTCCATATTGACCAGTATGTCCAGCCAATCAACATTTTAAATGCAATATATATTGAATAGGGGTGTAACGGTACACAAAAATCACAGTTCGGTACGTACCTCGGTTTTAAAGTCACGGTTCGGTACGTTTTCGATACAGCAAAAAGAAAAAATGCCAGAGAAATGTCCTATTTGTTAAAAGAAAAAATATTTGTAAATAAGTGAGTTTTCCTACATCTTGAAACTTTCAGGTTTATAAATGGGGGTCATCTTTGAAGGATGAACAAATAATGTTTTGGTCATCACATTAAAAATAACATTTAAATATATACATTTATTTATATATTATTTGAGTTTTGAAGTGCTGGAAAAAGATGTGTGAAGTACTTGAACGCATTTCACTATTCCAGCCAAACTGGTTACAGTTAGTGTTACTATATTAAATCCATGGTGAATGTTGCTGGTCTGTGGACGTAAAGTATTAGTTCATTCACGGCACAAAGTTTCTCCTGGTTTCCACGTCAGCGCTGTTTGATCTAATAGAGATCTACGGTTAATAGCGGAGAAATGTGAATGCTTCTCACTAGATCTCGCAGCGATGTTATTACTTCAGTGGCGAATTCAAATGTTTTCTTTACTGGATCTCTTAGCGCTGTGTTGTAACAGTGTCGCTTGATCGAGATCGGCTCGCGCTGCACAGATGTTGCTGGCCCGAACTGATAAACGATCCGTGAAGCACATAATGAGTAGCGCAGTTTTGTTCCGCTTTCATTACGCTTGCCATTTGATGTTGCGCAACGTTGTGGTGGTACGTTGCGCAATTTTGTCGGCAGGAAAAATGGTCCAAGGAATCGTTTGGTTTGTATGCGTACCGAACCGGAAGCCTCGAACCGAAGCGGTTCAATACGAATACATGTACCGTTACACCCCTAATATTGAATGTCAATAGATTGCTTTCCATCTTGCTTTATTGCAGAGTTGTAACTAAAATGACTTGGAGACTAGATAATAATTGTCTTGTTTTAAAAGTATGAGCGCCTAATGAGGAGTGCCATAACGCCCATATTGTACTGGTAACTGGTCCCCATAGATGTTTTACTGGAAAGTGCACGTTTCATTTCATGCACGCGCATATGAACTCATGTTAACGCGCGGCGCAGTTATCTTTTCCGAGCTGTAGTTTATGAACAAACACCGTTGCCCTTTGTATTATCAAACGTAATCTCATGAAAGTGCGTCTCTATACCACAAATTTAATTTCTCGTGCTATTTATACGCCCAAAATGGTTTTTGAGTGCATATGCTACGCACTGTAAATCTCTTGGGTAGGATTAGGGGTGTGGAGTGCGTGCATATTACACGCCAAAAAGTGCGTATCATATGCACGCGAAAACTATTTTTGGCGTATAAATGGCAGGAGAAATTCGTGGTATAGATACGCGCTTTCATAAGATCAGGGTGGTTAGACAGACAGATAGAGAGAGATGCACATCAACTTAACTTTACTGTTCTGTGCTGACATCAAACTTGGAGAGGAGAGAACACAAGTCTGCCTGATCGCTGTTCCCGAAATTCACTCACATGGTGTTTTTCTCTCAGTCTCTCTTTTCGTGACCAGAAGGATAGTTCCGCTTAATTATCTCATTGATGTTGTAAACTTTGATTGACGCGCTATGACACGAGGGGGAGCCGGGGCCTTGTAATTTGCGGGGCCCTACGCAGCTTGCGTAGTGTGCGTATAGGGAGGATCAGCTCTGGGTTTAACATAACTATATCAAGTGCATGTTTGTAAACTAGACAGTACTATGTGGATGTGCATTTGTAAGTCAGAATCACTAATACATTTTATGCCAAACAGGTGCATGTTTTTATTGTGAGAACAAATGCATTTTTCAGTTTTTGTTTTGTCGACTGGTTACACTCCTGTACTTGGACAACATAATCTGGGTTAAACTAAGTACAAATCAAAACTGTTTCTACCTTTCTAATCTCACAAAATGCTTCATAGCATGGTATGAGAGTCTCTGGATATGTTTAGCTTATGAATTAATTTATGGTAGTAGGTGTTCGCGTGCATTTATGTGTCTCTGCCATAAGACTTTCTCTGCCTTTAGACTTTCTTTATACTTTCACTCCAACAAGTTCTCACAGTTATTTCACTGTCACTTCTAGATATTCCCATAGCATCACCCTACAGAGCTACTGAGCTGACCCTACCACTATCACACCTGTCAATCACTGTCTCCACAGTGGTCCCATGACAAGACCACATCACCTTCACCCTCACACACGCACACAAAAATGTTTTTTTTTTCTCTGTCTCACATACATAAAGACACCCATACAGCATAATATTTTCTGATATATATATATATATATATATATATATATATATATATATATATATATATATATATATATATATATATATATATATATATATATTTAGTGTATTTTAAAGTATACCAACAATGTATTGCTCATATAGATTTTGAAATATATTTACATAAAAATATTTTTCACAAGTTTTAGTTATATTTCCTCATATATATATATTTTTTGGCCATGTATTTCAATCTAAATATATTTAAATTGTCCAACATATATTTTATAAAATACATTTTGCATTACCTAATTTTTTTTTTTTTTTTAAGATTGGGACTGCACTTTTTGTCCCTTAAAGTACATTTTGTTATATATTATACATATTATATAAAATGTATGTTTTGGGCAATATATAGAAAAAATAAACTTCTTTGGCCATATAGGCACCTAGTGCTTTACTTTCATATATAAACATGCATGTTTACATAAGACATGCATGTGTGTGCGTTTATGACTCATGCGTGTAGGTTATTTTCTTCATTTGTATGGTGGAGGGTACGTATTGAGCCCTTTTGTCAGTTTGTGGTAGGCACGACAATCTTCAAAGCGCCGTCATGTAAAGTCGTCTCACGAGCATGTGTAATCATGGATTGCATATTACATGTAGAGACGGCTCTTGGAGGTCAAGGTCAAAGGTCAGCCCTGTGTATGCTAAGCATTTAAGCTTTTATAATACGTGTGCAGAGACAAGGCCAGAAGCCCCTTCATCACTCTTTATCTGAATGTGATCCTCCCTCTCGTAAGCTTAACCCAGGACCCATGTTTGTACAGTATTGTGTTATATGTTAAATACACAATGGATTACACTCTGTTTAAAATCTTACATTGAGTCATGACATGATCTCATTCTGAAACAGAATTTTTGTATGGTTTACACTTCATGGTTGATATACTATTCTGTAACAATGCCATGAGAGACAATTGTAAACACTTACTCTGACTATTTAAGTTGTAAGGTATTTGCTGTTACTTTTAGTTGAATTTACTGTGTGTGTGTGAGTGTGTGTGATCCTGGTAAACCCTATGTTATGGGGACCCCCCACAAGGATATTACCAGACATTTTTGAGCTTGTGGGGACTTTTTTTGGTCTCCATGAGGAAAATAGCTTTTTGTTTTTGAAAATGTAAAAATGCAAAAAGTTTTCTGTAAAGTTTGTGTTTAGGGGTTTAGGGTTAGGGTGTAGAATATACAATTTGTACAGTATAAACATCATTATGTCAATGGAAAGTCCTGGACCCAACATGTGTGTTTCTCACTTGCAGCTGAGTTGGCCAGCTCCAAGAGACAGGGTGGATATGTGTATGCTTGCTGGCAAAAACCCTCTTGTAAGTATCAGTCAGAATATATGTCTGCTAAATGAACATTTCATCAAACCTGACTTGTAAAAAAGAGCGGTAAACTGTTTTGCATCACTAAAGTTTTTTAATGATTTTTTAAAAGAAGAAAATAATACTTTTATTAAGCAAGGATACATTGAACTGATCCAATGACAATTAAACTTTCACAATGTTACAAAATATTTAGATATATATAAAAAAATGCTGTTCTTTTGAACTTTCTATTTACCAAATAATTTATATATATATATATATATATTAGTATTTAGATACTTGCTTACTTACACTTAGATATTTACACTTACAGTGTATGAATGTTATTGTTATTTGTATCAGAAACAGGTGGCATAGATAATTTTATACATTAATATTGATTGATATGGTTCGTTTTATCATTTATCATTCCATAAACCAAACGTTTTGTGAAAAGTTTTACTTTATTAAGAAAGATATCACAAGAATAATTTTTAAAGACCACTTAAGTAGACACGTTGCTATTTATTGCAATGACATTAATACATTTTTATGTGTGATTTAAATATCCAAATACTTTTTGAGGACACTGCACATGCTCATCATTTCTTTTTTTCTCTTTCTACCTCAGACCGAATGTGCTAATTTCATAAGAGTTTTGCACAGCTATAACCGAACCCATGTCTATGCCTGTGGCACTGGAGCCTTCCACCCCACCTGTGCTTTCATAGAGGTCAAAGGTCACAAAGAGGCAAGAAATTAAATTATGACTGCTTCCACACGGAGTATACTAAGTTTGTTCAGATTTTCTATTTGATTGACTAGTATTCTTGAAAGAGTTTTAACGTTCTATTAAGTAATTTCTCCTGTATGGTAACTAATAATAATGTGTGTTTTGTGTACTATGATCACAGGACAGCTGGCTGCACCTCCACAGCAACACTGTGGAATCTGGCCGAATGAAATGTCCTTTTGATCCACTCCAGCCTTTTGCTTCAGTACTCACAGGTGAGACTGAATCAGATCTTCTATCTCTTAAACACAAACCTGATGTAAAGAGCATTTTACTCTTTACACGTGATCGGCTTTCACCCAAGAAAAATCTGGTTCGTCTGTTCTGTCTGTCAGACATTTTTTTCTTGAAGTTAAACCGACCCTTATGTTTCCAGTGGAGTACTGTGGAGAAATGTCACACCCTGTCAAGAGTACCAGCTGTAAACTTTCCAAAATGTCCATTTTTTTCTTGTGTTCCATTTTTATGGGTTGTATTGAAGCCTGAATTTTTCCAGCTGAGCAAAGTTTGATTAATTATAGCCATTAGTCATTACAGAACCTTCCTTCCTGAGAAGGCCTGAATTAGGAAAGTTTTAAATTAATAGTTTACTCAAAAGTGAAAACTATGAGTACAAAACCAAATTGTGACATGCCCCAAAAAGGCCCAAAAAATCATAAAAGTCATCCAGAAATAGAACATTTAAGAAGAAAATATGTATCTCTACTGTAGTAATCGAATCTAAAGTAATTAATGCAAATGAGAATTTTGACTTTTGGGTGAAGTCTTTCAACAGTGTGGTTGAGTGTGTTCGTTTATTTACACTGACAGGTATAATCAACCGGGAACAACTCTGGGAGAACACAGAGCACATTCTGTGCTCCAAACCACATGCATGGAAAGAAGTAGGGTGGAGGCCCAAACACCAAATGATAATGATGATGAGAGAAATCACTGAGTTATTCTAAAAACATAATCCATAAACCCTTCTTGGTTGTCATGGATACTGCAGAGATGGTAACTTGTGTTTAGAACTTTAGATCACAGGGCATATCTCGTGTGTGAGGAAAAGAGAACATGATAGTGATGGCTGATGGTCAGCTGTTGTAACAGTGCCTGCAGCCTGACTGACCACAGCTCATTGTTTACGCTGAGATGCTCCCTTTCTTTGTTTTCAGATCAGTATCTCTACGCTGGCACAGCGTCTGATTTCCTGGGCAAGGACAGCACGTTTAGCCGCTCTCTTGGCCCGCCCCCTGACCAGCAGTACATTCGCACAGACATCTCTGAAGACTACTGGATCAACGGTCAGCTTTCCTCACCAGTCCAGTTTACACTCAGTGAATAACATACAGGCACATCTTACATCATTTTTAAGGTTGACTTTTTTATGATGCAGAAAACTAAGTAGGCGTTGATCTGTAAATGTGGGCTTTCACAAGTAGTCTCACCAAGGCTGAATTTATTTGATCAAAAATACATTTTAATACACAATTTAATATTGTGAAATATGATAACAGTTTAAAATAATGGTTTTCTACTTGGATATATGTGGATATGTAATGTATTCCTGTGATGGTGAAGCTGGACGTAGTCTTCAGTGTCACATGATCCTTCAGAAATTAATCTAATATGCTGATTTGCTGCTCAAGTCATATTTTTTATTATTATCAATGATAAAATAATTAGCTCTAAATAAATAAAAGCTCTTTAATAATTTTGTGGATAATTTTCTCAGGATTTTTTGATTAAAAGAAAGCTCAAAAGAACAGAATTTATTTGATAAATAAATATTTTGTAATATTATACATTTCTTTACTGTCACTTTTGATCAAAACCTTTTATTGGTGTATATAAAAAACATAATTTTGGCCAAACACACAAGCCCAGTATATCTTGCTGCTTGGACTGCTTGGAGAGTCTTAACGCTCCAATCCTTTAGACATACTCTAAGTTAGTCTGAGTTACCAGCTGCTGGCATTTTCCCCTTCTCTCCTCTCTGGGTCTTAGTCATATGCAGAGAGTCCAATATAATACAGTCTTTGTCTAGTCATTGAGTTAATGACTGTCTCTCTTTTACCTTTGATTTTCCTTCTGAATGTTAGAGCTCTTCTAGTGGCTGATGCAATTTAATGGAGTTTAAACCCACACAGTCTATTTTCCAACCCTAAACACTCATTAACGGTCTGCTGCGAGTCCAAAAGGAAATGCCTACACTAAACAGTAGGATACAGTTTTGTCTTTATACTCTCTCTCACACACAAACAGTGGATAAAAAACAGGGTCTTTGCTGTTTTAATAGGCTTCCACACTTTCTTAGAAGTCTTATAAAGGGATTGTTGGATTAGTATCACAAATGATCAATTAAAGCTGACCAGCTTTTCTCTCTCTTGTCCACAGAGGGCAAGTTTATTTCCGCCTATCCCATCGCGGACACCTACAACCCTGACGATGACAAGATTTACTTCTTTTTCCGTGAGGCATCCCGTGATGGGAGCACTGCAGACAAGAGTGTGCTGTCTCGCGTCGCCCGGATCTGCCGGGTAAGTTCTGTCCTCACGCTGCCTGATCAGATACAAACTCACCTCATCTCTCTGATCCTTCCACAGCACATGAGATGAAATGTGCTTCCCCTGGGAGGGGAGGCTTCCTGGTACGTTCCCCTTGATGTGATCTGCTGAAAGCGGACCAAACCACTGTTGTCAGGCGGGGGAAATCATAGCAGAGGTCTGGTCATGTAATTGCTGCCTAAGTCGTTGTTCATGATGACAGTGGAAGTCCCTGGTGTAGCGAAATAAGTGTGCTAAGTGACTCCATTGTGTTCCACCCATCCCTTAACACCAGTTCACTACGATGGCTGGGGGCATTACGCTAATACCATCCATAAAGAAGTCAAAGTTAGATTTGATGTCAACTGAAATAGACGATGGGGAACAATCGCTCAAACATCACACTGACCACAAATTCGTCATTTTTACTCCCTTGAAAGGGCACTGTGGGAAGTGAACTCCATTGTCAAGTCCAAGGTCATTTCTAAAGAAAGTGAGCAATTGAATCCCTTCACAAGGGTCTCTTCCACAAGGTCGTCATCAAAGAATACAGAATATGGAAGTCATTTTGCAGTTTGTGATCCTGGGTGACAAATCCTGAACAAAGTTTAATTTAATTTCATTGTTTTGAGCTTAATTACTCTCATGTACCCATGCAAGGTAAACAAAAACTTGGTAAAAACACGTATATACGCTATATGCTATAATTTCTCTTATTCTGTTTTTTATTTAATTTATAGTCAGTTGATCATAATCAAAAAATATTACTGTAAAATAGACTGAAAATAGAATAACCAACTGACTACATTATACTGTTTACAGCTGCTTACCAAAATAAATGGAAATATTATTTTGAGTTAAAATGATTGAATTATATGAGAGATCATATGAGAGACCACAGAGAGTGATACAATAGGCATGAAACCAGAACTGATACATGACGCTATTGTTAGTGATGTTACGTCTGACACCGACGCTCCGAAGCTTGCTTCAAACTCGAACGGTCCTTGCAATGAACCACTGCTTCGGAGCTTGTATCATTACGTCACTAGTCACGTGAAAATGACGTCTGAAGCAAACACACTGGTTCACTCCTGTAGTGAACCACCTGACTGCTTTGACAGCCCAATCCAGTGTTGACAGATTTGAAACCTGGCGGCTGTATTTCTTATAAAAGTGAAGCCAAACCATTGCAACACCGTGGGTTGTAGTAGTCGGTGTTTGGATTGGCGTTATTGTTGAGGAGAGTGGATTGAGTTTATTTCAGTATTGTGATGGACCCGAGAAAGAGAAGTCGTTCCCAAGTTTGGGAACACTTTAAACTTATTTCCCCGGATAAGGTTAGTTCTTTGACAGTTCTGCATACAAATATTTTTACATATGTAGTGAATGATATGGAGAAAGACAGAAACTTCAAAAGCCCTATGCTACATTACAAGTACAACCAGTTACACAAGCACATCCTTTTCAACATACAGAAATATCAGTCCCACCAGTTAACAAGTTATAGAGTTCTGCTTCCCGCAGATAAACAAGATAAAGCTTTCACACATGATACTGCTAAAAAAAACTATAGAAACCATTACAGAAATTATATTGAATTAACCATTACATTTTCAAACTTCATGGGAATTTTATTGGTTGTAATGGGAATTATAGTGGTCTCTGTGGGTCTCTACTGATATGTGTTGGGTTCTATTGGTGGGGGCATTAAATCCTGATGGAATATGTCCCAAACACACTACAAAAAATAATTCTGTAGTGGTTTAAATGGTAAAAGCCAATGGTTCCTATTGGTATTTTAATAGAAACCATTAGAATTTCTGTGGTTCCAACTTTTTTTAAGCTGGTCTGATCTTCTGTCCTTGTCTAAAGAAATAATTACACAAACACACATCATGCTTAATGTTTTATTATCAAGGTGAACACATGAAATTAATCAGTATCTGTAAAATTCACCTACATAAATGAGTTTCACAGCACTAACACTGTTTCAGCTTTGATCGCCTCGGTAAACACGTAATAAACGGGGCGTTAACATATACGCCTACTTGCATTTTATGGTTGTCAGCTTTGTTGCATTACATTTACTTCACCAGGAGATGGTGCTGCAATTTCTATCTGAATGAAGCTTCGAGTAATGAACCATTTTCAACACAATTGTATCAGAAAGCAATAATGCTTCGAAACGCTTCATTTGGCCATCACTAGCTATTGTTCAAAAGCTTGGGATAAGAATGTTTTTTTTTTTGTTTCTGTTTGTTTTTCAATCTGCTGAAAGTTCAAGTTTTAGAATGGATGTCATGCTACAGTACCTAGACCAAAGAAACAATGAAATATTGCTTTTGGTCTGGGTACTTTATATATACACTCACCTAAAGGATTATTAGGAACACCTGTTCAATTTCTCATTAATGCAATTATCTAATCAACCAATCACATGGCAGTTGCTTCAATGCATTTAGGGTGTGGTCTTGGTCAAGACAATCTCCTGAACACCAAACTGATTTTGGTGCCCATGTCAGAATGGGAAAGAAAGGTGATTTAAGCTATTTTGAGCGTGGCATGGTTGTTGGTGCCAGACGGGCCGGTCTGAGTATTTCACAATCTGCTCAGTTACTGAGATTTCACTGGCAGGGTTTTTCCTGCATAGACAATTATGAGGCGGCCGCCTCCGCCAATCGACAAAACTCAAGTCAGGGAATCACATGATTAGATACCTCTTTTCCCACCGACACGGTTCCGTTGCGGGTTCACGGCCTGTGTCCATTCTCAAACCGACGGCCTGTGTCCAATCTCAAACCGTTCTGCGCATTTCGACGGCATCAGAAAAAGCATTTAAACTTGCTGGTCTTGCAAGGTGCATTTCTGTGAAACCGCACGAGCCGCTGCCCCTCCCCCTTTTCAACATCTCCTGTCAGTCATCACAACCACCACAGACGCACGCAAGTCAAGAAGCACCTTCCTTCCGCAGCATCGAAGTGCCTTCACTTGTCACAGCCAGGTACCGATAGTGTTTTTCTTAAGCTTTGGCTTTGTTGTGAAATTAAAACACTTAGTTACTTAAAATATATCCATAGAGCCAGCCTGACTTAGGCAATAGCCCAACATTTTTCTTGCGTTTTTATAAAATAAGCTATCACAAGTAACTTAGCAGGCACGTAATTTACTACTGTTTTGTAATTTCATGGCTTACTAATTTACGTTGCATAGTAGTTTTTTTTTTGCGCTTTATTTACATTCAAGTGATATACAGGGCTTGAAAAAATAAAAATTTTCATAACAATAAACGTACAATTCTGTAACTTTTTTTAAGTTCACTTTTCAAACTGTTTTCACTTGAGCAATAATCTGCCAAGTGTCGTCGTTGAAAAGAGACACATTTTTCTATAAAATGAAAAATCGGAGGCTAAAATGTTCTGCTTCTGGTTGTACACTGTGTAGTTGATAATGCAATGTTTGAAAAATCTGAAATAAAGCCACATTTTTCTGGTTGTGTAAATGAAAGCAAATGCTTGTTGCTATTCAACTACACTGTTGTTAATATGGCCCCTATGAACTGTAAATAAAATCAAATTATCTGATTATTAAAATACCTAAAAAAAGAAACATGCTTGTAAAAAGTGTTTTTTTTTTCAGCCAGTTGAAGGCGCGGTACACTTTCATGTGTACATGATCTGGATTTTTTTTTACCACCTAATTTTGAGCCAGAAAACGTTCCATAATGACGTGCGGAGTGCACCAGATTAATGCATTTATCTGTAAAATGTGCACATTTTTTCTACTCATCTCCACTACAAATAGGAAAAAGAGGCTACAATTTGCAAGAGCTCACCAAAATTGGACAGTTGAAGACTGGGAAAATGTTGCCTGGTCTGATGAGTCTCGATTTCTGTTGAGACATTCAGATGGTAGAGTCAGAATTTGGCGTAAACAGAATGAGAACATGGATCCGTCATGCCTTGTTACCACTGTGCAGGCTGGTGGTGGTGTAATGGTGTGGGGGGTGTTTTCTTGGCACACTTTAGGCCCCTCAGTGCCAATTGGGCATCGTTTAAATGCCACGGTCTACCTGAGCATTGTTTCTGACCATGTCCATCCCTTTATGGCCACCATGTACCCGTCCTCTGATGGCTACTTCCAGCAGGATAATGCACCATGTCACAAAGCGAATCATTTCAAATTGGTTTCTTGAACATGACAATGAGATCACTGTACTAAAATGGCTCCCACAGTCACCACTAGGGATGGGTACCGAAACCCGGTATTAAACTGGCCCCGGTGCTAAATTTTAAAAGACCGTTGGATCGATAAGCTCGGACGTTATCGGTTCTGCTGTCGGTACTGGAGAAATTAAGAAAGTACACATGCTTTTATTATTACTATACATGCATTATCTTGCTAATTTAATCTCGCCAGCCACTTCTATATAATAATATTGAACCATTTGGCTGTGATGCATTTTTGCTAAAGAGAGAGAGCTGCGGAGCCACGGCGCGCACAACAAAACAGCCGCTTAATGAGTGACGATGAGGTCACTTTAGCTCTTTGATATTAAACAAATTTTATTTTAGATTTCGATTTTGGCTTCCAATGATTGTAAAAAATAAGATATTTGAGGTAAAACCATAAAAAACTAAAGCCGCATTCTGTCTAGTGCAACTTCCTTTCCTTCACAGCGGTGCGCTATCATTTCTCCTTAAAACCCAAACGTAACGTCAGAATCAGCACAATCTGTGATTGTTGTAAAAAGGCAGTCTCTACTGTTGCTTAACTGTGGGACGCGTTTGATAATAGAAAGCTATTAAAAGCACCAAAATAGACGCAATAGACGCTGTTCCAAAGGCGGGGCGCGCACCGAAACACACCGCAACGAGACAAGCAACGAAACGTTGCACTTTGGGCTTCCTGTGCGCGTCTAAACAATCAAATATACACAAAAAATTTGTAAAAATGACTGTCTTGGAGATTCACTTAAACAGTTTATTCACTTAAATACAGTGTATGTCTTAAATGGGCGTAAATAGTTGGGAGAAAATATGATGTGTAATAATGATTAGATCTGCATTTGGTCTTAAAGAGGCAGCAGTCTAATAAACGTGCTGACGATTGCCCCATTAATGTGAATCAAACAACAAAATGCAAAGAGAAAATCAGTTGCAACTCTTGAATGAACAATTTTGGCTTCTATGATAAACTATGGGGTGTTATTTTACATTTGATTACTTTATTAGATGTGTTTTTAGCCCACCTGCACAGTAATGTCGACATTACTGAAATTAAAGCACTGGGTATATAAATTGTGTATTTGTTTAATTGTATGCTTTTTTTGTTTGACCATGCGTTTGTACTTTGTTTTTGGTATCCTATGTCTTCTGTAGATAAAACACAAAACCCTGCACTCTTCTGCATAAAATGTTTTTTTTGTTTTTTGTTTTTTTTGTTAAAGCATTGCTTTTTATTTTGCTATTAATATTTATTTTACATTTCAAAATATAAGGCAATATTAATTATGTTCTAAATATTTTTCCCTTTTTTTATATAACAAAAATAACCGATAAGAATACCGTTAAAGTACCGGATCGATAAGCGGTATCGGTAAGAGTAGTAATACCGTTAAAACCTTAAGTGACCTATAATTCAAAATTGAATTTACCTTGGTATAGTCAAATAACAAGAGTTCAGTGCATGGACATGACATAGAGTGAATCTCAAACTGGACTGTTTTCGCGTTCTCATTTAATTCACGTTTATGAAAAACACCCCTGAAAAACGGTCGGTTCTCCACACAATACCGACTGTGACGCAATAGTCGGGGTCATTAATATGTATGCCTCCACAAATTTGCATATGCCAGCCCATGTTCAATGACAGGCGAAACTGCGCAGCTGAAGCATAGCAGTTGCTCAGTGTTTGGATGTACACATGAACACAAAAGTATTTTTTAGTTCCTTCATCCGAGCCTCTGAAGAAACAATGGCTTACTTTTATTTTCTCTGGAAATTTCCAAACATTTCACCGACGACTGTTTCCTCAACTTGGGCCAATACAGAGCTGGCCTCGGATCAGCTACCAAGCAACACTTTCTGATGTGTAATTGTTCAAGTTCAGACAGGTAACCTTTCTCTCAAAGTCGTTCAATACTGTTTATGCATCAGTAAGTCAAGCCAGTGACTAAAATATCAACTTCACATCGTTTCTTTTAGTAGGATGAAAAAAAAAACGTATTTAAATTGTGAATAAATTATATACAGAAAGCGATCAAAGAACAATCTTTCCACAGCGCGAGTTTATCTGGACACTTGCCAAACTCGTTATGAATTCAATGACGCACGTTACACTGCACAGCAAAGCTCTTACTGCATTTACATGATCGTGTTTGCATTGGGGAAAGCATTAGAGAACAGAAACTGCATTGCAATGATAAGATCTTCATTCTCGCGACCAACAGACTGTCCTCTGCTTGCTCAATGCTCAGTCATCACAGCAACATTGTATGTGATGGGAATAGATCTAAATACTTTAAAAACATCTCACGATTCGTTAATTTCGATAGCTGTAATTGTAAAAACGTATAATAGCTGTAGTAAAAGTATTCGAGAGAGTTTCACATGTAATACATAGTTATTTCATATGCAAGCATGTCAGCCAATCACAGCAGAGGCCGGTTCCACACAGCAGACACGCCCCTTCAAACAGAGCGTTCAAATCAGAGGCTAAAATCCGGGTGGGAAAAATGCCTTTTATTTCTAAATTATGACTATTTTTGATCTAAAAAACATACTAACATTATAAGGGCAACCCAGGAAACATTATAAAATAATATAAAAAACCACTCTAGGGCACCTTTAGTGATACCCATCCCTAGTCACCAGATCTCAACCCAATAGAGCATCTTTGGGATGTAGTGGAACGGGAGTTTCGTGCCCTGGATGTGCATCCCACAAATCTCCATCAACTGCAAGATGCTATCCTATCAATATGGGCCAACATTTCTAAAGAATGCTTTCAGCACCTTGTTGAATCAATGCCACGTAGAATTAAGGCAGTTCTGAAGGCGAAAGGGGGTCAAACACAGTATTAGTATGGTGTTCCTAATAATCCTTTAGGTGAGTGTATATATATATATATATTTACACAGTAAATATATATACATATATACAATATATATGTATATATTTATATATATACATATTTATATATATATATATATATATATATATATATATATATATAAATGTAATTAAAATATAAAAAATTAAATTGTAATAATATTTTACAGTATTACTGTTTTTAGGTTATTTTGGTCAAATAAATGCAGCCTTGATGACAATTCTTCAATACTTCTTTGTCTGAGTATATGTTGAAAACTGTTTTAATGCACAGTGCTTCAATTGACCAATAAAAATCAAATATTGTAGAGAGCGGTGTAGTGATTTTAAGCAATTGTCCGTGCAAGTCAGCTGTCAACCTGCAAGTATAAAAAGTCAATGATTTAAAGCAGTTTTCTGTAGACTCATCCTCCCGGGCTGTATGCTATAAAAATTCCAAGCTCTATTGCAAAATTCTTGTTTCGAAGCGGGCGGGTTTTTATAGCTTTAGGAGTGAGCTGTAAAGCTATCCGAGGCCAGATTCCTTACTGGATAACTGGCCTAACACTAGAGAGGGCATCTTTGAAGATTAAAGAATTTGGAAAACACCACTCCTAAACCTCTTTTAGGTCTTCGTCCCCCTTTTTCTCAAGTGTGTGTGTTATTCAACAGGGATAATGGCAGAGGATGAATATGTTTGCTGCTTTAAGTGGGTGTAGGTGAAATCATTGGAGTCCTTTGATTAAACCCTTCTGGCTATAATGAGGAGATTAATTTAAGTGTTCTCAGCATGTCTTCTCGTTCTAAGACCGCTCAGTGCTCTATTGTGTATCTAAAGACGTAAACCTGCTCTAGGAGTGTTCATGGAGAGGGTCGTTATATTCCCATTACAAACTCGCCTCACTCGCTCTTCTCCATTTCTTGAACTCTTTTTCTTTGTCTGTCTCTTTTGTGTGTGTGTGTTTGTGTGCCTCTTAAGTCTGTGTGTACCTGAGGGGTTTGTGGTGTTCTGTAGTCGCATGCTTAATTAAATAAGCTGCTCTAATCAGAAGCAAATGCTGGTTTTACATTTTTATTGTAAAGCCTATACTGTAACTAAACTAAGTATTTAAATTATAAACATATGCTTTCATAACAACAACATTTAAAGACCCTATATGCATGTGTTTGCTTGCAGAATGATGTTGGGGGTTTGAGAAGTCTTACCAACAAGTGGACAACATTCCTCAAAGCAAGACTTGTGTGCTCCATTCCTGGACCAGATGGAGTGGACACACACTTTGATGAGCTCCGTGAGTGATGTGTTTTCTGTTCCTACTCCCTCTCACAAACACATATTTCAGTTTTATCATACTTCTGGGCATTTAAAAAGATGTTCATCGTGTATTTGTGTGTGTGTTACAGAGGACATCTTTCTCCTCCCTAGCAGAGATGAGAGAAATCCAATGGTGTACGGAGTGTTCACCACCACCAGGTGAGAACCAGCTCCTACTGTACAGTGAGAGTATTAATATTTCATTGCTTTTGGTCTGGGTACTGTAGCTTGAAATTCATTTTGGAACTTGTTGATGTGCTATAAAATTAGTTCAAATATATTTTATAGATTAACAAGGCAATTAAAAGTATGGTAATTTGTATAAAGTTGCCCATTTAAAATGTGAAATAATTTTTTACTGTGGCATTCAGCTTCTTTAGTTTTTGTAACTTGTTTTTTTGGGGTCAGTTCTATCTTTAAAGGATCCGCGGTGTGTGTCTATAAAATGGAAGATATCCGTGCAGTGTTTAATGGACCGTATGCTCATAAAGAGGGACCAGACCATCGCTGGGTGGAATATGAAGGCAGAATACCCTACCCACGACCGGGCACTGTTAGTAACACTCTTACAATTTTATTCTCTCTCTCTCTCTCTCTCTCTCTCTCTCTCTCTCTCTCTCTCTCTCTCTCTCTCTCTCTCTCTCTCTCTCTCTCTCTCTCTCTCTCTCTCTCTCTCTCTCTCTCTCTCTCTCTCTCTCTCTCTCTCTCTCTCTCTCTCTCTCTCTCTCTCTCTCTCTCTCTCTCTCTCTCTCTCTCGCTCTTTAACCTCCTTTCAGTCATTGACACTTTTGACACAGGAGTTTTATACATTACCGCTAGAGGGAGACATAACACAATATATACCTTTTACCTTACATATTTCAAAACACTGTTGCACAAACACAACATTCATGATAATACCAAAGGCAGTTTCATCACTTCATATGAGTGCATATTTGTTATTACTTCCAGCAATTTATGCTGTTATATATACTAAATGTATAACTATAAATTTTATTTTCTTTCATAGTGCCCCAGTCGGACATATGATCCTCATATAAAATCGACTAAAGACTTTCCAGATGAAGTCATCAGTTTTATACGACTGCACCCGCTGATGTACCGCTCCGTGCACCCAATGACGGGCCGACCAATTTTCACTCGTATCAATACAGAGTTCCGGCTCACTCGGATTGTAGTGGACCGTGTGGCAGCTGAGGACGGACAGTATGCTGTTATGTTCTTGGGCACAGGTATGATATGTAACAACCACATATGATGGCAGACATCCCAACCTGCAAAAAGTCATTTCAGGGAGGTATCCCGAATACCACCGCCTCCCATTCCGGGAGATTTTAACTCATTTGCGGGCATCAGGAAGCCGCTATCAATATGCGGGAGACTCCCGGAACTTCCGGCAGACTTGGGATGTCTGTGATGGTGTATTTTATTTTGGTATTTTAAAAGGTTTTAATGACCACATTTTGCCAAACATAGGCTTGTTCTAAATACCTATAATCTTTAAATATGAAGAAAAGGTTTGAAATGCACTAAACACTTGACCCTCCATAAGCTTCAAAAGTTAAAAATAAATAAAAGTAGCTTTTATTTCGATCAACCAGCAGATGGCAGTAGAGCTTATCTAGTTAAGAGACAAATGTGTGCATGTTTGTCTGTACAGATATGGGATCAGTTTTGAAGGTTGTCAGCATCACTCAAGAAAACTGGTCCACAGAGCAGATCATCTTAGAGGAGCTTCAGGTGTTCAAGGTAAAAGTCACAACCATTCAAATATGAAGCATTTATGGATGAATGAAAATTAATAAACAAAACAAGTTCACCTGGTAATGTCTTTATTTTTTTCTCTCAGAGTCCCTCACCCATCCTCAACATGGAAATCTCCTCAAAGCAGGTAAGAACAGAAGTTTAAACTTGGTTCTAGTAAACTAAACCTTTAGCTTGGGAATGAATAATTTAAGAAAATAAATAACTCATAAATTAAATAAATAAACGTTTTCATCAAGAAATGACTGACGGGATTCATTAGTAAGCTGTTTTAATCTCAGAGGTTCCACAGGACTATTTGTCATATTTTAGCTACTGGAAGTCTCTGTCTCAAAATAGATTTGTTAGGACCTCCATTTTTTTGTTCTAGTTTATCAAAGTCTTGCGGATAAGTCTGTTTCTTCTGTTCTTGTGCCGTTCCTTTCATTTTTCCTTTATACTCCCATTTGTCTAATTATATCTTATTATTTTTTGGAGCTCATGGTTGGGTTAAGAGTTCGCCCAAAAGCTTTTATCCTTACTCTGCACAAAGATAGAACCGTATGGCTACATCAGTGGGACACTTGGCCAATTGTTTTTGTAACTGTTTATTTTAATGGCCTTTTTTTTTTATAGCAGAGGATAATAGAGTACCGATAATATTAAATGGTTTCAAAAAAAGATCCTGAACAGCATTTTGCATTTACAAGGGTGTTATATGGGAAGGTCTACTCTGACTGCCTGTTTATTTTCAGACTTGTGCAAGAAAAGCAAGAGCACCACAACTTTTATTGTGCTTATTGTTGTTGTGTTAGGGTTAGTTTCGTCACATGTACACGTGCTTCTTTTTTAGAGTTTGTTGGACCAAAATAGACACTGCAAACGAATGACATTTACTGATAACTCTATTAGAGAGATTGCTCCAGTAAGCACTTTTTTTGTCATTGCACCTGGTTCATTACTTTGTGTGTGTGTGTATGTGTGTACAGCAGCAGCTGTTTGTTGGAGGAAGCGACGGGTTAGTGCAGGTGTCCCTGCACAGGTGCCATATTTATGGGCAGGGCTGTGCAGAATGCTGCCTGGCTAGAGACCCCTACTGCGCTTGGGACGGCATCCAGTGCTCCAGATACATTCCAGCCTCTAAGAGGTAACACACAAACACACATGCACATGAGCCGATAAAGTCATTGTCCCAAAGAAGAGTCGATGCAAAGCCTTGATATTGATTCACACAGTCAGCACTTCTGTTTAACGGTCTTTCCTTATCGGCACACACAACAATGTAACGCCACATGTATCCTATGATATCCCTGAGATGTGCACCGTGCGCAGTTTGGTGCTCTGGTGTTTGGATAGCAGAAAGTTAAAAGAAAGAGAGGGCTTTGTGGTGCCCTCTTTCTGACCTACTTCTCCTGGGTGAGTTGTTTCCTGGAGTTCAGCACAGAGAAGAAAATGATAAATATTTGATTTTTCCTGTGCCATAGGGTGTAGTGGGACTGGACTGGACAGGCAAATTGATTAAAGTTGCTTTGTTGTTGAGATGATGTATGTGAGCTGCCATAGAAGTTTTCTTGCCCTTTCTCTCCCCGGCTCTCCGGTCCGCCACTGCCGCAAGGAGGCCAGGTCAGTCCGAGAGAGAGAGGAGAGAGAGAGAGAGAGAGAGAGAGAGAGAGAGAGAGAGAGCGAGAGAGAGAGCGAGAGAGAGAGCGAGAGAGAGAGCGAGAGAGAGAGCGAGAGAGAGAGCGAGAGAGAGAGCGAGAGAGAGAGCGAGAGAGAGAGCGAGAGAGAGAGCGAGAGAGAGAGCGAGAGAGAGAGCGAGAGAGAGCGAGAGAGAGAGCGAGAGAGAGAGAGAGAGAGAGAGAGAGAGAATAAAATTGTAAGAGTGTTACTAACAGTGCCCGGTCGTGGGTAGGGTATTCTGCCTTCATATTCCACCCAGCGATGGTCTGGTCCCTCTTTATGAGCATATGGTCCATTAAACACTGCACGGATATCTTCCATTTTATAGACACACACCGCGGATCCTTTAAAGATAGAACTGACCCCAAAAAAACAAGTTACAAAAACTAAAGAGAGAGAGAGAGAGAGAGAGAGAGAGAGAGAGGAATTTTAGTCTGTTTTGGAGATTGTTTGGCTGTCAGATGTCTCTGTTTGAAAAACACTTTGTGGCTTCATTAAGATTCATATCTGTCATCGAAGTTTGTTGTATTACGGAGAGAGCTGAGGGTGTTTTCATAAAAATGGTGGCAGTACTGATTTTGTGTTTGAAATTAAATAAAATACATGACAGTAGTCTTAATGTCTATTTTCTTGCTCTGAAGATTAAATTTAAGATTAAACAAAAATTAGCCAGTTATGCTTGCATGGGTATTGAGGTAACTGATCTCACTACCTTGATTTATGATCAATTAATTCATTAAATGTATTAATTAATTCCAGTGGTTCTCAAACTTTTTGACTACATGACATCCACAACAATTTGTAAAGGTCCCATGACGCTTAAAATTCATGATTTACTAGATAAGGATAAAAAAAAAAATCACACAATTTATAATCGATAAAATATTTTTAGCTTGGCATTACAAGAAAAAAATTTAAATACTTCAAAAGAGTAATAAGATTTATACATTTACATTACTTTTCCAGGTCTAGTATGTAAGCTCTCTGTTGACTGTCACTTTTAACTTTTTTCAGATAAAGTAATATCACAGATGTTGCCTTGGTTATATTATTTACAACAGAGTTTCTCAACTGGTGGGTCATTTACCCAAAAGTGTGTCACTGAGTGTGTAGTCTAAGAAACTTTCTATATTTTTATCTGATGCGAGACTTTTATTTTGAAAAATGCGCATGAAATCTGTTGACACTTCTATTAGATGCAGTTTAAGTAAAGAGTGCCTGAGAAATATGCATTGTCCTGATTCAGTATCCGCTTGCAGATGAGATGTTGTCAGGCTAAATGTTAGTATAATTATTCTAACGTTATTTTCTGAACTTGTTACAAGATAAAAACTTATCGGGTTAAGACTGTAACCCTTGTTCCCTGCCAAGGGAACGAAACGCTGCGTTGAAGAAGGCACTTTGGGGAATGCTTTCAGCGTGATAGTGTCTGAAGCATGTGTGGATATAGTCCAATCTCGATTGGTGTTGCGTCATGACGTCACATGTGACGATGTACAAGGAAGCTACAAAGGGACACCAGAACAGTGTTAGCTTCTAATAGGTCAGAGCGAGTCATTCTCAGGCACTCAGGAGGTGTGGCAAAGCGACGCAGCGTCTCATTCCCTTCTCAGGGAACAAGAGTTACAGTTGTAACCAGAGACGTTCCCTTTCAAGGGAACTCGTGCTGCGTTGAAGACGACACTTTGGGGAACAAAATACCCACAGCGCCACACTGACTAGTGCCTGTCTTGGTGTGAAGCTTGTCAGGCACAGCTCAGGACGAGAGGACTTGAGAACCTGGCATGGAAGGCAGATTCAAGCTACAGTATCTGATGATGGTGTGCGGGGAGGCTCAGCCAGCAGCATCACAGACCTCTTGAAGGGAAACCCCTGATAGCAGGGCTTTGGAGGAAGCCACTCCTCTAGTCGAGTGGGCTCTTATCAGGAGAGGCAAGGGCAGACTGTGCGCCTCGTACGCTGAAGAAATAGCCTCAACAACCCAGCTGGTAATCGTCTGCTTAGAGGCAGGGGAACCCTTCTTAAGTGACCCAAAGCACACTAATAGCTGGTCCGACATCCTCCATCCTGAGGACCTACGTACGTAGGCCTCTTTGGCCCGGACAGGGCATAGTAGGTGTAGACTTCCCTGATCAGCCGACACATGTGGTGGAGGATAAAAAGCCGCAGGATAACTGACTGTGCCACATTAGATGGCACATTGGGCACGTAACCCGGCCTAGGGTGGAGAATGGCCTTTACCCTCCCAGGAGCGAACTCGAGGCAAGAGGGAGAAACAGATAAAGCCTGCAAGTCCCCCACTTTTTTGAGGGACGTAATGGTTAGCAGGAAGGTCACTTTGAAAGAGACAAACTTCACCGACACCTAGTCAATGGGTTCGAAGGGTGCCAGGAATAACCCTTCAAGAACCACTGCCAGGTCCCACACAGGAACCCTGGCTTGGACGACAGGCCTCATCCTCCGAGCACCATGAAGGAAACGAACGATTAGTTGGTGTTTCCCCAGAGGGCCCCACTTAAAGGCATGTGGAAGCTATGGCCGGCACATAGACCTAAAGTGTGGAAGGGGAAAGACCATCAGAGAAACGACTTTGGAGGAACTCCAGCACCGAAGCCACTGGGGATTTAACTGGTTCCAACTGGACCCAGTTAAGCACAGTTGCTTATAAACATATTAATGGCACAGGTGAAATTACACTCTGTTTAGCACAAACAGGGCTACCATAATATGTGAGCAGCATGTATGTTTGTATTTTTGAGAGAATAATTGTTTATGCATGGTTATTGAAAAAACTAAAAATGAAAGTTTCTGAAATAAGGCCACAAAACACATACTAAATATGTGTCCACAAGACTTTTGACTAATGGATGTTGTCGCCTAGAGTTTTTTCTTCAAAATGATCTGAAAATCATCCTGCCTAATCATTCACATAAAACAATAGATTGTTTTAAATTGTGAAAAACATTTTTTTTGTTTGGAAAGGCAATATGCAAATGGGAGTGAACGGCCCAACCCCTCATGAATAATTAGGTGGTTCTCTCCTGAGAAGACAAAGACCCGCATAATGAGCCTTTCATTCAGGTGTGTCACACAAGAAAGAATGCGAGGACAATATACATACATATATACATATACATATATATATATATATATATATATATATATATATATATATATACACACACACACACACACACACACACACACACACACATATATATATGTACACACACACATATATATATATATATATATATATATATATATATATATATATATATATTCAAAATATAAATGAAAGTCAAAAGCACATTTTTAGTCATACCTGGAAACAAATCCTGTTCAAATAGGTTATATGGGCCATTCTATAGAATTGGTTTAAAGTTAGAGTTGGAAACATCTTGAAAAGAAAATTATTTTTCCATAAATCTCTTATAAAGCATTATTTTTTAAAGTAGGCCAATACATTTTATCATACATATTTCAAAGTTAAGGATTCATTATTTTGATATAGCCTAGCTTGCATTGGAACAAGCACTATAACAGTTGATTAGTTTATTTTTGACAAAACATACTATATATTTAACATATGAGCAGAAACTGTCTAACAAAAGCTTATTTGATGTCCATTTTAGAGTAAAAACTTTATAATCTATCCAAAACTAGTCAACAAAATGTTGTCATTACAGACACTATTCTATATCGCGATTAGAACAAATCTCAGTAGGCTATAGCAATATAGTTTGGATGTGTTCATGTAAAAATAACGTTTACTAATGTATGAGCGAGAGTGAATGAACGCACAGATGCGATGTACATCTGTGGTAAACAACATTGCGCGAGCGTCTGTGCCATTCATTCATTCACACACAGACACGCAATTCATATTTAAACAGTCTTTGTGCAGTTTACAGACACTATTCAATAACGCGATTAGAACAAAGCACTTAAGAATAAATAACTTACTACATCAGCTGGATCCGCTCCTTGAAATGAAACTACCAGCACTTCTGAGGTAACTTTTCCAGGATTATTACGATAGTATTATTCCTCACAGCGCAGCAAGACGAGGTAAAGTACAAGATTCTTATTAAACTGGATGTTTTATCCAGCTGATGCAGGCGTTTTCGTGGCTTGCCTCAACATTTGCATTTGAATAGCGCCCGCTCTCAGTGGGCGTGGTCATATTAACACGTAATACGCTATAATTAGCTGAAAGGAAAAAGACTGAGTATCCACAAAAAAATAGACACTTAACAGGATCTAATGATGTACAACACTTATATGTAAGATCAAAATCAACAGACTAATTTCAGTCTCTTTTGCACTGATAAGGAAAAAAAGAGCTTGTCGCGCTGTCGCGAAAGCCGACCCCAGAGGGTTAAAGCGTAAAATTTCCTTGTGGAGGGAGCTGAGTTTAAGATGGTCTCAACAACCTCTGTTGAGAGACCAGTAATTAGGAATTGGTTCCCCTCAGGGGCCAGACCCATAGCTTCCACAGCTCCGGGCGAGGGTGGTGTAATAGGCCCTCGACCTGCGAGAGAAGAGAACGTCCCTACTGATGGCAGTCTTCCATGGGGGGCCTGCTAGGAGCACTATGATGTCTGAGAACCTGACTCGGGCCGGCCAGCACGGGGCTACCAGAAGTAAATTTACCCCATCCCGACGGACCCTCTCTAAAACTCCCGGGATCAGAGCGATCGGGGGAAATGCGATCAAGTTCCAGAGGAGCTGGATGTGTGAGGGAAAACCAAAGTGGACAATGCGTATTCTCGTGAAAAGTGAACAAATATACTTCCGCTTGGCCGAACTTCCTCCAAATTAGCTCCACAGTGTCGGGGTGGAGCCTCCATTCACCGGGCCCCAGCCCCTGCCTCGACAGGATGTCTGCTCCCAAATTTTCATCCCGGGAATACATTGCTCTGATTGAGAGCAACTTACAGTGGGACCACAGAATCAATATCTCAATATTCAATATCTCAGGGTATTGAATCATTCTCTGAGGAGATTCAGGTTAACCCTTTAGGCGCCAGAGATTTTTCCTAAAACGTTAGATTTTGACATCTTAATTTCAAAAGGCTATATCTTAAAAGTGATAAGATTTCTTATCACTTTCTTATAAAGTGAACAGACTTTCTGTAAATTGACGTCATGACGCAACATCAATCGAGATTAGACTAGTTCCACAGAGTAGAAGTCATCAGCAGCTCTGTGGCAGTTCCATTTGTATATTGATGAATGGACACAGAAAAATATTAGAAACTCAAGCTGTATTTGCTCTTTAAATGTTTTGGTTGTTCAAGGAGTCGGAAATGTAATAAAAATAAATCAGAATCTAAATAAAAGGCATTTTTCACATGTGCTCACTGCTTACAGGAGGGCCAGAAGGCAGGACATCAAACATGGAGATCCATCAAGCCATTGTTGGGACACAGAGGATGGTAAGGAGGCATACGAGGGTGTGTGTGTGTGTGTGTGTGTGTGTGTGTGTGTGAGAGTGTGTGGTCCTGGGAAACCCTATGTTATGGGGACAAAATTTCCCACAAAGATGGCAACATCAGGAATCCTTGACCTTGTGGGGAAATATTTTTGGTCAAAACAGCTTATTAATCATACTAAAGGCTCGTTCACACCAAGAACGATAACTATATTAGCGTACAATATCGTTCTGTTTATTCTTTTGGGTAGGTATAGGGTTAGGGAATAGAATATACAATATGCACTGTATAAAAAAAAATCATTATATCTATGGAAAGTCCCCATAAAACATGGAAACCCAACGTGTGTGTGTGTGTGTGTGTGTGTGTGCATATAGAGCATAAAAGCACTAAAAGCTATGTTTTGTTTTAAGATGCCGCATTGTCCTGTGGGGCTCAACTAATGGACAATGCTAACCCAAAAAATACCTTTACTGTATTTTTGATATGCTGATCGCCCCCTCTCCCTCTCTCTCTCCCTATCTCTCTCACTCTCTCTTTGGCAGTGTTTGGGAGGAATGTCGAGGAAAAGGTGTTGTACGGAGTGGAGAGCAACTCCTCTTTTCTTGAGTGCGTTTCTAAATCCCAGCAGGCCTTAATCCGCTGGTTCGTACTGAAGCCAGGAACGGACCACCGTCAAGAGGTATCACCAACATACATCTGCCACTCGTGTGTGTGTGTGTTTGATTCACCCACTCTCCTAGTTGTATCTAGAATGACAGTTCCTAAGTTAGCAACACTACAAAATTAAAAACATCTATAAAAAAAGTATCCAACTACATTGAATCAATTTAAGATGAATCAATTTAAGATGACTATCTGCATACATATTAAACAAATTATGTCATTTAATTCTGCAATTAGAACATACAATATATCTGACAAAAACATCTAAATAAGAGTGAAAGCATTAAATTGAACCTAATTTACAACAAAAAACTAATAACATGAAGATTTTATACAAATAAATATTTTCATTACAAACAGCAGCCTTTAACTAAATATTTTTCTATAAACGAAAGCAGTGCATAGGGTCATGCAAATGAAATGTTGAATATTTTTTTTTCGACAGTGAATTGCTTGTTTACATAAAATGCAATCAAACTGATTCACCAAAATAAATAGTACCATAAAATGTGGTAGTGCAGTGTTTTAAACATCATTCAGCATTAATGTGATGTATAGCCTGGGTATCCCATTCATATTTTCTCTTTCATTAAAATGTCTTTTGAGATCAAAGGCTTTTTATGATTGGACACACTCCAGAAACAGATTTACAGTAACTCTCAACCCCCTGATGCTTAGAAAAAGTAGATGTTGTATAATTCTGAAGATCATATTACTAAACAATGTGTTGTAACAGAGAGACCGAGAACTCAAACAGTTCTGTTGGTAATCGTGAAAATGGCCCGGGGCTCAGAAAACTAAGGGAACACAAACGTGGAGATACAGAACACAGCAGAACTGTCAAGAAGTGACCTTCACTGGTGGATTCATCTCTCTGTTTTACACCTGCAGATTTAATCTCATCTTCACTGCTGTCTATTGGGTGTCATGTTTCCCTTTTTTACTTTAGAAACACATAAATACACTCATCTTTCAGATATCTTTTAAACTCTCTGATGGAGTGTATTTATGCTATCTGCTAAGATAAAGATACTTCAGTTGTTTATTTAAGTCACTGTTTTGTGCAGCGTGTAAAGAGTGTGTAATGGATCTATGTGTGTTGTGGATGAAAGTTCATAGTTTAGAGACAGAGGTCATTTTAACCTTGTGCCGTGTGTGTCCCTCGTCTTTATTAGCTGTGATGAATAGACGGGGGGCCAAGACCTGACTCTGGAGTGGTAGATCAGCATATCCTTCTATTGATCCATCTCCACAACAATTAATCCCAACAGGAGTGTGTGTGTGTGTGTGTGTGAGAGAGAAAGAGAGTTGAAGACATATTTGGGGAGGCATGACAGCAGAAGGTCAAATCACAGCACAAATGTCACAGGATAGTTGCAATTCTAGTAGAAACATGCAGTTTCCTGCTTTTGGGAAAATCCTGCAGTCCCACGTCTCAAGTAAACATTAGTCTTGCTATGATGCATTTGTTTTATTTTTGTTTCCCTTCCTGCTTTTCTTTTCCTCCTTTCTTTCTCCCGTCTTTCCCACAGCACAAAACGACTCCCTACCGCCCAGCTGCCCAAAACACCTGCAACACACAATCTCACGTGTGGCGCAATCTTAAAATATCAGCCCACACTTCACCTCGTAAAAGACAACAAAGAATGATAGAAGAGAAAACAGGGATTGCGTGTTTGTGTGAATGTTTATCGAATCAAAGTAAAATAATATCTGGGTGCAATAACAGAAAGGATGCTTCATATCCCACATAGCTGAGAACACAACAACTATGGGATGGGATTTACAAAGTATTTATTGATTCTGGTTCCAATTCTGATCTTGGTTCCTTCACAATTCTGTGAAAACAAGTTGTCTTAAAAACTTACACCTTGAGTTGATTTTGTCTAAAGCCATATGAAGGCAGCACACAATAATAATAAAAAATAGGCCTATATATAGGATTTAAAAGATGTATTTCAATTGCATATAACATTTCCATCCATTTGCATTAGTTTTAACATAAACAAACTAATAAATTGAATATGTGATGCATATTCATATCAGTCATGCATAAATAAAACAAGCAAGAAAGAGATTTATGTAATAGTACTAAAAAAACAAATGTATTTTACAATAACTAGGTTAATATATTTACCATCAATAAGTCCAATTTATTAAATGTGAACCAATCTCATACATTTTGAATTGCTTGTTCCACAGCTGGCCACATTTGAACCATGTTCATACTTTTTAATGAATTACATTTAATTATTTTAACAATGAAAAAAATGTACAGTATGCTGATTTTAAGGAATTTGAATAAATACATTTTGAAAATATGATTAAAAAAATAAATAGATGCAAACACTTAATAAATAATAAACTATAGCCTACTATGATTCATTTTTGAGTGCTTAAGTGGCAAAGAGTTGTTTTCACACATTTTAATTGTTGATTCTTGTGCAGGGCTGACATGCAAAAATAAGCATGCATGACAATCTTCATGACAACATCAACGCTTTATAGTCTAATATTTTATTATGATGTTACATACATGTAGGTGGAATAATCCAGGCATTCTAGAACCAAATGTAATCAAACGTCATGCAAATCCTTCCTGTATTATTCAAAAAATCGGAATAAGTGCCTTTTATCGATTCCCAGCACTTAATATCCCTAAACAGGAATGTTCTCACTCCCTCTCATTCTCTTTTCCCTCTTCATCCCTCTACGCTTTTTCCGTCCTGTTCACTACCCTCTTTTTACAACTAAATATAATTTCCCAGAGGATAGCAGGCCAGCTCATATTTAAGATGTGAGAAAGATCCTGTGTTGAAGGTTCCAGACCCTCTCTTTCTTTCTCTAAACCCACAGCCAGACCCCAGTGGTGTGTGGAGGGGCCACAGAGAGACAAAGTCCTCGTATCGTAGTTTTAATGCCTTTGACCCGGCTCTTAGACCGATGCTGTGCTTAAACCTGCTTCTGTGATCAGAGGCCAGTATCCTCCTGCCCCCCCCCCCCCCCCCCCCCCCGGTAAAACCTTCAGCAGGAGTTATACGGTGTGATATACTGCTGAGATATTTCACTTCCAGCAAACCTGTCTCTTTCCACACACACTCACTTCCAGCAAACTCACACACCAGAACATCTCCATGACACACACACACACACACACACATTTCATCTTGACACTCGTGCCCTTTGCCTTTATGTTTTAGTTCCTGCTGTCACAGGTGCTCTAGACATTGCAAAACCGCCCTATTTCCTCTAATTTCTGACACGGTTCTGCTGGGTACGATTTATAGTCATACTCCAAATTTAAATTTCAAATCTAAAGAGTTGTTTTGTGCAATCATGACTACTGCATTTCCTTGAAGCATCTTTTAGATGGCAGATAGATTAGCATAAGTCAATGCGGCGGTAAGCAGTTTGTGTGTGTTTTACAGGGATTCGGTATGCTTTGAAGCTTTATTTCCCTCCTCTCCGTACTGCACAGCTGCATTGATTTAGTACAGCAGGAGAAATCAGCAGCCTCAAAAACACAGATAACAGAAAAAAATGAAAGGGAGAGAAAGAATAGGCAGATAGGAACGGAAGGAAGGGAGGCGAATGGATGGAGAAACTGATATTGGAGAAAGAAAATTGAGTGCAAGGGCCAAAAAGAAATATTAGCATGACTAAAGCTGGTGGAGATGATTGGTTTGTGAATAAATTGTTATTTTGAATCATTTCTTTTATATTAGTTACTTGACTAAAACGAAATCTGTGAAAATTCCTCTGACATAATCAAGGTCTTATTTTGAATGACAGCATCAAATTTGTACATCCAAATTTATACGACCAATAAAACTAAAATCGGCCTGATTTATCGAATTAAATCAAAAAGATTGTGATATCAGTAGGGCCACACTAACTTTTTTTTTAAACTTATCTGCGCAGATGAATTCGGTTCAAGGCACCAATATACATGGACACAGGACATCTTATCATTTTATTTTTACATTGGCTATTTTGCAAGTTAGTCGTATTGAATGACCCATTTTTTTGTTAACTTCCAGCATCTTTGTATAAGAATATGATGTGACATGCATGGGCAAATTACATTTGTATGCATATTCCTAAAATCCGTCCAGACAGCTCTACAATATATGTTTATCATGTTTGGGTAAAGACATGGTTTGAACAATGAATTTTTTGCACTCTATCAATATATTTATTTATTTATTTATTTTTAATAATTTTTTGAATCAGTTCATTGAGTCCTATTTAAATGCACTGAATACAGAGCACTTTGTATGTCAGAGGTGACCAGAAAGATAGACACCTAGCATATAGATCAGTGCAATAGATCACGCAAACATGAAAGTAGACCGTGTAATTTCTCAAGACCTTCTCTACCCCTCTTTTTCTTCTGATTTTCTCTCTCGTTAGCATTAACATGTGGTCAGCTTGTCTAATACGGCTCTAATGACCAATCAGATGGTCAGCAGGAAGTGGAGCGCAGAGGTTAAAGACTGATCTCTGACCTTGAGGTAGTCTTGTTGTGGGTTCCTGGGCAGAATGATTTATGTGAATAAACCCAGCAAGTGACACATAAATTCACTGTTTGGCTGTGATTAATTTGGTGTGTGTTTTCAAGAACGTATATCGATATATGGTTGACTTTTAGGAAAGAGTCCTAATAATTGTGTTTGTTGCAGATCAAACCAGACGAGCGTGTGCTGATAACCGAGAGAGGTTTGCTGATTCGTTGGCTCCAGCGTAGCGATGCAGGTTCCTACTTCTGCACCTCCCAGGAGCACAGCTTCACCCGTAACCTCCTCCACCTCTCTCTGTACGTCCTGGACCCCGGACAGCTCAACGGACGCCAACCTGCTATACGGGACTCATCAGAAAACCCTTCCGTGACCGAACCCCGCCAGCGCTATAAGGACTATTTGCGCATGTTGAGCGGCCCTGCACACTCTCTAGACGAGTACTGTGAAACAGTCTGGCACAAAGAGAAGAAGCAAAAACAGAAGGGCAAATGGAAGCATGTCCAAGAGCTCCGCAAGAGCAGGAACCGACGCCACCACTAGGGGTGCCAATGATGCGTGGATTCGAGTGTGAGGTTAGAAGGGTCACAGTGCCCTGGGAGCCACTGGATGTGGATTAAATGAACTCAAACAATCTCAAAACCAAATACAAATACAGAAATGAACTATCTCCTGACCAGTCTGTTTATGCAAAGCAAAAAGTCCCCCAGAAACATCAATCTTACCATTAAACATTAATCTTGTTTTCATTGTAAGTGATGCCTCAGATATGACCCACTGATTCTTTACCATTTAGAAATACCAAAATACCTATGTGACCAGTCATCTTGGCTGATCTTTAAGGCAAGACACTACAGGCAACTTTTTTTCAGACACTGGTCAATTTTGATATTTTGGGCTATTTTTCTTCCATAACTAATCTTCTTTCAGACTAGTAGAAAGAACATGTAAAAAAAATGCATTTTTTTAAATAAGTTTTTTTTATGCAGTGAGCCAAAAATCTCAACTTTGTAAATTTAAGTGTAAATATAATTACTGATCATGAACCAAACTTTCCAATTTTGTCTCTATCTATATTCAGAAGGCTTTTACAGTGGGGTTTGTTTATATTGTATTCACCTGACTTATATATTTTATGGCTGTTGACGGTATTTTCTGATTTATGGAGTGATCGAGATATCTAAAAACCCCTATGTACAACGTTTAATTTTAATATGTAAATGAACTGAAAATTATTGCATAATTAGACAATACATCATTTCCATATAAAAACAACAATTTTGGAAAACTTGTAATACAAAACAATTGTCTCCATGTACTTTAATTAATCAACTGGGGAAGTACTGTGTTATTTATTAGTTAAAAATGTTATACTTTTTTTACCTGTAGTGTCTCGCTTTAATGCTATTTAATACTATGTCCGAATCAATGGGGCAATGTATTGTATACTAAAATCATATAGCTATAAACCTATAAATGATGCTCTACACCAGGATTGTTCAGTCTACAAATGTCTGGATTAATGTTTTTAAAAACATGACACCAGTTCATTGCGCTTTAATTTTAACCAAGAATAAAAATGCATTCATGTTGAATGTATGTAAATATTTATATTATTTGTACATGAGATTGTGCATGCTTTAGCATTATTTACATAGAATTCTCTATTGAGATTCCAGTTTTAACCAAGCATTTAAATTTCACTGAGTAAAATACATTATTTTTGCAATTTGTCTTATAGTAGGTCATTTGTTTATGGCATATGACGTTATTTAAAATGACCATGGTGTTGAAATAAACTCTTTTTTAATTTCTACTTAACTGTGCAATGGAGAAAAGACAATGACTTTATTATTTAAAGAGATAGTTCACAGAACAATTTTAATTTTGTCTTCTTCTCTTCATGTTGCTCATAGTCAAACTATGTTTGATTTATTTTTTCTGCATGTGAAAACAAAGGGAGATTTAGCAGAATATCCAGGCTGCTTTTTCCATACAATGCCAGTTTATGGTGACCACGGTCAACCTCCAAAAAGACAAAAAATAAAGTGTCATAAAGAGGGTCTATAAGACCCAGTAATATGCACTATATTCCAAGTCTTCTGATTTGGTATGAAAAAGCACATTAAAAGAATATGTGGTGATTAAATGACAGAATACATTTTTTGGTGAACGATCCCTTCACTCACTGTTCCTCCCCCATGCTTTTAAGTGTCTGTATCCCTCCGGATACAAAAACCATTTAAGGGGTTAAACACTAGTTCAATATCTGTGATGTAATATAGATGAAACAATCTGACCCCTCATAATCACACTTAAATACGCACATACACACTCTAGGCACAGTTAAATCTCATATCCCATGACTTCACATCTGAACAAGAGTCACGCAGCCGGCTGTTATGAGATTCATCGCGGGACTGCTTTTCTCAGAGGTCAACCTGTCTCAGATCAGATTAGAGAGGGAGTGAGCTCCTGACACATACAATAGAGCGTGACCTCAGATAACCTCACCGCCTGAAGCGTGCGTGTGTGTGCTTTCAAGGTCAGACCTCCTCTCCCATCAGGATTTCTCATCTCCTCTCATTTGGTCAATAGTGCATGTGGTGCCCTGTGGTGGAAGTCAAGGTCAGTAGGTCATACTCGCACACACTCATTACTTTATTTATGTTTTGTTAATTTCCTAAAGGGAGAAAATAAACAATTGAATCCTTTATAAGTTAATGATCATTTTACACAAGTAAACAAGTCCTAAATGAACCGCATCGTGCCAGAAAACCAACACAGGATCCGTTTTTTGCTCTGGGTTCGACAACAAGGCCTTTCTGTCCGAGTTGGGGCATGGCCCGGGGATGGCAGTGACAACCACACGGGGAGTGCAATAAAGGGGAAATGACTGTTTCTGGGCTGATGGGTGAACTCATTTATCAGTGCTAAAGTCTTGAGTAATACCACTTTCTCTTTCCCGTACCTCCTGCTATGGCCAAGACAAGCAGAAAGTGATCTTTTCTCTCCAGAATGCCCTCCTGTAGTGGTAATCGCTGGAGCTCTTTAACCGTACAAGAGCATCCATTAACAGAGATGTTCTGCTTCGTGCCGTGGCAGGTCAAAGGTGGAGCGGATTGACTGAAAGAGACAGAGACAGATAGAAAGAGCATGCGAGAAAGATTCAAATCAGATAGATTAGGCTCAGCTGGGTGTTGTCTGTATTAATGAGTGTCTTCGCTAATAACAGTCAGTTTAAATGAACTGCTACTTATGAGTTTGGGAATTATAATTACGATTCATTTCATTTTGGTTTGGAAAAATATATTTCTCTTGTGTTAAGCTTTTTATGCTTGATTCATTTATGTTTATTAATTTAATTTCCTTTTTTTTTTCTAAAACAAAAAAAATTTGAGCAAAGGATGAACTTTAGGTATGTAAAACTGTGTGTGTTAGTATGTATTTTAACATTCACATGCTGCCACAGAGACTAATGGCAAATGTACACTGAACAAAATTATAAACGCAACACTTTTGTTTTTGTAATTTTTCATGATCTGAACCCAAAGATGTAAGACTTTTTGTACACAAAAGGCCTATTTCTCTCAAATAATCTGTCTAAATCTGTGTTAGTGAGCACTTCTCCTTTGCCGAGATAATCCATCCACCTCACAGGTGTGGCATATCAAGATGCTGATTAGACAGCATGGTTATTGCACAGGTGTGCCTTAGGCTGGCCACAATAAAAGGCCAGCCTAAGGGGGAGGGGGAGGGTCTTTATAAGCAGTGGTTATAACGTGACCTGAAAAATTAACACTGTGAAGACTGCAACTTAAACACAAAGCAAATGAGGGAAATAATGACAAACAACTGTGATGATCAATGCATCTCCATAGTAACTAATAAGTGTCGGGAGACTGAACAAAGGAACACATGACTGAAAATAACAAACTGAAAGTCTATGAAAATGAAACTAAGAACAAAATAACAGAATATTCGTGACAATATGACATTGTGGTAGCATTTCTGTGAATTTTCCTTCTGTTCTTTTGGAAGATGTCTGGACTGAATTGGGACACAGTTTTGCAACTTGGCTCTGATTTTGCATATTTTATCAGTGTTGGCTGCTGATTTAATGAAAGTAAAGCTGTTTTTGCCCGGCTACCATGTGTTGGGCTGGACTGTGATCTGAAATGTTTTATAATCATCGCTTATTTAGTACTTGGCTAATTTCGGCTATTACAGCATCAACACATTTCTGTGTAAACACTCTAATAAGCTGGACCTTTAACACACAACCAGTTTGATGTGCTTTGTGAATTTAAAGTGCTTAGGTTTACATCATATTCAAGATTAACATTAATTCCACACATTTGCCCATTACATGTTATCATGCAAAACTAATGATGCACAACTACGCTGAAGAGCTTTGTTAACACAAATTTTATGCAACTGAAGTTATGTGATACATGACTGTTTTTGACACATCATATATTATGGGTTGCACAGTAGTCGATTCATTCTACTTCTAATGATGCTTTAGGTCTGTGTCAAACTATCACGGATCACATAACTTCTGTTGCATGTGTCAGTTGCATAAAATTCATGTCAACAAAACTATTCAGTCACAATATAGCTGTGCATGGGCCATAATGCAGACACTGTTGTAGGTCAGTCCACTCTTGATCCCAGAAAGTGCACGTTTGCAGATATGACTCAAACTGACTAATGTGTCTTCCAGTCTCCCAGTGGACGCAGGACACATGATGACCGTGTCCTCTACAGTCCTCTAAAACTGGAGTGAAACCACATACCATTTCAAGCAGCATCATCATAACTGTATAAATTTGCTGCTTCTCCAGCTGAGATCTGAGTATTTGAGGAATTTGTGGTTGTATCATCAGTTGTGCAGTGTTTTTCTGTGATTTGCTCCCACGGAGCATCCGGCACAGAGGATTCACGCATTCCTTACGGCAAGCCTGCGGTTTTCCGAAAGCCTGTGGAAAAACAAACAAGGAGGGATACAGATAATTATACGATCTTCATGTGGAATGTATGATTCTGATTAATTTATCATTTTGCATGTTGAAAATGGAGAAATGAGCACTGAAATATTGTGTTGGGTTCTTATCTATTATTCTCGGCTCTGTTGCTGAGTTTATAAGACCGTTCGCTCTCTTGCTCGCTCTTTGTTAACAAAGCTGATGAATATTTCAGACCATGCGTTTGAGAGTTTTTGAAGCTTCATTGTTTATTTAATAGTTTGAAAAAATCGGAGCACCTATCCGAGAGAGAATGCAGTAACCCAGTGAAAAAGTAAAGGACAGTTGTGATTCTAAATAAATGTAAGCCTTTTTAAAATAATATTAAAAGTCTAGTACCAAACTGAACACAATTATACTCGCCTAAGTACATTTTAATGTATGCAGGTAATGTTCAGATGGACATGACACAAAAATCATGTAAACTGAATTAGCTATATTGTATCGGAAGTTAAAATTAAGAGAAATTAAGGTAATGGCATTCTGGGAAATACATATATAAATACAGTACAGATGGTTTTGTAATATTTTTAAATGTTTTTGTAAGTCTATTATGCTCTCCAAGGTTACAAACTAAATATAGTAAAAACAGTAATATTGTGAAATATTTTAACAATTTAAAATACGTTTTTACTATTTTAACTCTTTCCCCGCCAGCATTTTTGATCATTTTCACAACATTTTCATGGCCCTCTGAATATGAAATCTGAATATGATATATAAATATGAATATCTGAACATGCAAAAAATATACTAAAAGAAAGAACAGAGCCTCAAACAAAAAACCTGTTTTATTCTAGCTTAATGCATTCTTTTTTATCAACACTTGAATGTTGGTAAGTTTCATAAAAAAGCTACATTTTTGTAGCCTGACTAAGCCAGACTTCGTACTTCCGCTCAATTTCAGTTCTGTACTCAGTCTGAGATAGCGACCTATCTCTCAGTTTTCCTCCGGCCTGAAAACAGCCGGCCAATCAACGAACAGAGGGCGGGCTGAGAGCCGTGACGTAGGAGTTTAAGATTGTATTTTAGGTTAGGGAAATCGAAAACGACCGCGGATATGGAGACACGGGATCCAATTCGCTCTGTTGTGGAGAATATTCCCGGCTAGGGCTGGGATAAACGATTTTTTTTAAACGATTAATCTAGCGATTATTTTTTCGATGCATCGATTAATCTAACGATTCAATTTTCCTGTCCGATTCGATTTCGATTCGATTCTGTTATCGATTATCTCCCCATTAATTGACTAATACCAATTTATACATGTTGATTTATATATCTGAATGAAAAAAACATGAATTCCTTAACATTGCAATACATGTTTATTGCTCTTAAAATTCCAAAATAAAAAAATATACAAGTGCAAAGTAATGCATTCTTAGTCAGAGGTAGCATTCAATAAAACTTTGAAGCCTTGAAAACACATAGGCCTAGCTTACTAAAAAATAGTGCATCTTGTAATTCTTCTTTCAGATGAAAATAACAACTTGATGTCTAGCATTCAATAAAAAAAATTTCTATAAATATTTTTGAGTCTTCATTTTCTTTTCTGACATAGCCTACTCCAGTTCTTGTTAAAACACACCAGACATGCAAATTCTGTGCATTTTGGGCACTTTTTGAGTGAAATCATATTTATTTTGTCCATCAAAAGTGTGCTTTCACTTTAATTGAGAGCAGTGCTGCAAAAAAAATACTCTGCGCCGAAACCCGCGCTTCACTGCTGCTCCTGCTCCCGGTGTGAATGCACTCATTGATTAACATGCACGCCGGAAAAAAAACCCCGCACTGCTCATGCTTGCGGTGTGAAACGGCCGTAATTCACAAGGTTCCCTACATGTGCGTTCCGTGTGCACGTGTGATGCTAATGTTGCGCGATGTTAATCATGCGGTGTCCGAGTGCATTTGACCGGCATAAATCGGAATGTGTCAGACTGACCGGCCGGTCATGGCCGATCACGTGAAAATCGGCCAATTCCGGTCACCAGCTGATCAATCGGTGCATCTCTACTTTAGAGGAACGAGTGCACTTTGCACCTTGCACTTTGAAAGTCTGAGGAGCCACTCGTGTTGCTACTACTCTCCGGCGCCGCCATCTTTGTTTTGGGTCTGACGAATCGACGCGCATATTTTGTGTCGACGTATTTTTTGCATCGACTTAATCGATGACGTCGACGCGTTGTCCCAGCCCTATTCCCGGCATTTGCAAACTGAAGAGTGTTTGTTAAAAGTTTTGAATGGAGGTGATGTTTAAGTTGGAGAGAGAGGTGATTGTGTTATGTGATTGGCTTACGGGTAACCAATGATTTTATACTTCAGACAAATTTTTGAAAATGTTGAAGACTGCATTCTTTGACTGATATGAATTATTTATCTAAATAAAAGCTAAAAAACACACACAGGCATGCTTCTGTGTGTTTGAACGAAGGAGCTGACAGAATTGACTAATCAGAACAAATGTCATGGAAATAAAGTACAGGATTGAGATATCAAGGAGGTACAAGGTATGTTTGGCAGAATATTACAGGGCAATTACGCTGCTGCAGATGTGTACCCCAGCGCTGACAGACAGAAAAGAGAGAGAGAGGAGCTTCCTTTAAGCCAGTGACAAGGGAAGAATATTGATAGTGTCCTGAGGGAAGAGGGGTAGGAGGAATGTATGACGGAGAGTGAAACAGTTGTTACCTCTGAGAGAGTAATGAGTACCTGTGTGGCTCACACCTGATTTATGCCCAGGATCTCTCCACCTGAGCGCTGCCACAACATGCTGAACACACACACACACACACACCTGTGGAGTGATGGCTTCATTCACAGGAAACATTTGTATGTCTGTGTTTAGGCAGCATCTTGATTTTCCATGTACCACCATCTCGAAAATTTCAGGCCGCAGCTGGTTTAAGATACGAACAATATGGAGAATTCCTTCTAGTCTACCCTGATAAAGTTCAAAAGACACCATTAGGGTAAGACAAATTACACTAAAATAATGCAATACATATTAACATCAAAGGTCACACATAAACGAGTCAGTAAAGAACAAATAATCTCCCTCTATTGGACTGATGGAGGTCAAGGGTCGGATGGTTGGGGATTGAGTTACATCTACTGCATGGACTGATCTGCATTCATTCTTGATCATGTGTTATGGGCAAATGTTTGTTGATTTAGGGTCAGTATGGGCTTTGAAAAGGCCGCTGATGTCACTGACATCAAAGATGAAGGAGGGTGACTTTTGGCTTAAACCTGCCGTTGCTGAGCATCGCATCGCTATGCAGAAGATGAAAGAATACTCAATTTCGAAGTATATGTTTGGTAATAATTATCCATGATGTTTGAAGTTTGTGAATGATGCGGTATCTAATTCTATCAAAATGACGAACAGTATTTGTGACTGATTTGTTTTTTCCCTTGTTTAACTAATTTGCCCACCTAAACGATATTTAAAATAGCCTGACAACTAACTCCACTCGCAAACCATTGGTCCGACCTTTGACCCTGTGCTCCCAGGGTTTGTGGGTGAAAGGTTGTGGCAGGGCACCACAACCTTTTCATGGATCACTCAACACAGAGAAACAATGTCATTTGTAATGACACTAACTAGATATAACCTAAAAAGCATCAGACATCAAACGGCCACGTCCGACAACAATAATCGTCTTGAAATTCATTGTTGAATTTCCATTTGTGGCTGTAGTAGTGCCATTGTTTTATAAGCATGACATTTAGAGACTCAAGTTGTCAGAGAAGATTTACCTGCTGCGACTTTACAGTTAAGGTTACCATGCTTAAGTTGCATAATTATCTAAGTTAATTCCATTTAAATCAACACTGCTGATTTATTATTAAAGCTAAAAAAAAAATCACCTGTATAGTTGACCTGACCCATCCGTAGACTGAACCAGACCATAGTTTGGTGGAAATCAGCAAGCATGTTAGGCACTAAAAACATAATGGGCTATCAACTTCTAACAAGCTTTAAATCTATGCTGTGCATAAACTCTGTCCCAGATTAAACTAGAGGAATGTTAGCTTGCGTAAGAGAGCAGCAGTTTGACCGAATTTGGGCGATTTTTCAGAGCTGCGCTGTGGAAACCACAATGAACCTCACAGTGCACGACAGAGATAATTTCCTTCAAACGTCTTACTACCGTAACATGCTATTTTCTGTGCTGATTATTTAATACAATCACAATATCATATGTATTTCATTGGCCTTGCTGAAGAAAAGCTCAATTTTTTTCCCCGAAGAGAATACAATAGAGCAGAAAATTTTATTGAATGCTGTCAGTCATTCTTTTGTCCTCTGGGATTTTAACATCTGTTAAGGCAGAAACATTAATCTAACTCTTTCACTATTAATTGGCTAACATTGTAGAATGCGCCTGGCAAGCCTTGAGAGAAAGAATGAGAATTTAAATAAAAAAACATCACAGCACAGGTTTGACATTTAATTTAACTTGAAATTTCGGTTTTACAAACAATATATTGTAAAGTTGGCTGACTGAACATGAAATGCTCTTTAATTGGCTGTAATGTAGCCTACACAAAAATTACATTTTGGTGTACTGTACGTTGATTTTGAAGTAGTAATTTTGAATTATTGCAGTATTTCTTGTGAAGTCTGTAAAGTATAAAGGTGCTGTAGGCTATGTCATTTTTTTGACTGTACTAAAGCATAAAAATACCATGGCCAGGTTTCACAGACAAGGCTTAGAGTAAGACAGGACTAGGTAGCTTCTTTCTAGTTCATTTCACCCCTCGCAGGTAGTTTGATTGACAGGCGATCTGACCAATTATAATCCGCCGAATCCAAATTTGCAAGTGTGTTTTTTCCGCTCACATGCGATAGGGGGGTGCGAAACGACCACCAATCAACCCGAAAAGAGTAATATAACCATTCCAATGACTCCGAAGCTGTTCGGTTTAGGTAAAAAAAACCCTGCATAGTTCACATTTAAAGAGCCTCAAAAGGGTTGTTTACATTTCTTTAAAAAATGACCATATTAGAAAGTTGAGACTTTGTTTCATATCAAAAGTAACCTGCTCTGTCTGTCTGTCAGCGCTTTGTCAATGTCCTCTTTGCTCCGCAATGCATTTTTCACTGACTGCGTGGCGTGAGAGCGGCATGGATTGTTGGACATCTAGGGGGCGGGTCTTTGCAAACGGACATTAAGGACTATTAGGACATTAAGTAGCTTTTATGAGCATGCCTTAGAACAAAATATGACTGGTGTGTGTCTTGAGACAGTGACATATTTTAAGATATGTTAGTGCGCAAGTTTCTATCAGTTAAAACAGCTCAAACATGCATTTTAGTCTGTGACTAGCTTAAGCAAAAAGTTCCACTGTTTCTCTGAAAAACAATGCCACAGACAACTTCCGGCAAATTTGAACTCAGTTACAACTGAGAATGGTCTGGTTTTAACCAGGCTACTAGACCGCTGAACCTTTAGTCATCCTAACAACAAACAGAGTGGTGCGTAATGGTGTGCATCAGAGCAGCATCAATCATATCAAATCCATTGCAGTGAATCTCTGATTTGCATCTTAAGATAATTGCCAATAACAATGACAGGTTTGTGAAAGTGTAGAACTCTGCAGTTGGTTAATATTAGGCTTGTTTAAGATGAGCAAAATCTGCGCATAACCGATTACTGGTGATCAGCGCGAGATGCATGCCGGTTAGAAATGTGTCCGAGTGCGGTCCGCCTTGCTCTGATGTCATGCTTACATGTCAAAAAACTCTGGCGACCGCAAGGTGCACGTGTCGGATTCTGCAGTCGCGCGCAGTTGTTCTCCACCGACTGCGCTGATCAAAAGCACGATGGGAAACGACTTGCTGACGACACATGCTCATTGGTTTAAACAACCGTGATGTATACGCTGATTTCACGCAGCAGCCATTTTGAAATCGAAAGCGAGGCTCCGGTGGGAAGAACCCCGGAAGTACAGATAGACAACAATGCCTTGGACTACCAACCTGAAGCTGCTGCCGCGATTTACACTATTGGATGTTAATATCCAATATAGGATATATAGTTCGTTCCTGCTTCTTTTTTACGTTCTGAATTATTCAATTATATATATATATATATATATAAAAATAATTGTATTTATAAATGAATTTCACTGTATAGGCTATAGCCTAAAGTATGAAAGAAATGTATGTACATTTTTAGAATAACTAATTTCTACATTAATCACAGGAGAGTCGCAAATGTGATGGCTTATTGTTGTGTTTAAAGGCGACACTTCCGGTTTTCTTCTCACCGGAGCCATTTCAAAATGGCGGCTGCGTGAAATCAGCGTATTGTTCTCTTTTAAAAATGTTTGTTTTTAAAACTCTGATATCATGTTTTATGTGTGGATATTCCCAAACTCTCTGACAGTGCGATCTATGTGATGTAATTTTTTTTTTTTTATACTAAAAACATGTCTGTATTAAAGAAAAAAATATTGATAAACACGTAGGCCTATTTAAAATGAAATTAAATAAGTACTTTGGGTGTCTTGTTCATTATATTTATTTTCATATAAAAGCAACAACACTTAGGCCTAAATTACATCCAGTTTATTAGCAACACCATGCATGGGCGTAAATTCCGCGATATCCGCCTTTGATCTCACAGGTTTCTGATCCACCATGAGATGAGAGATCTGTCCGGCTTGCCTGCGCTTTTTTCACTCCTCCTCTCACTGCAGCCGCCTACTCTCGACTACATTTCAGGTGAGGCAAGGCGCATATTAAGCAAGCCTAGTGACATCTTCAGCACATCGACTAATTTAAACGACTCTGGCCGATGCATTCAACAGACATGTCTGTGATTGGCTACAATGCTCAACGCTGCAAAAGAACGTTGTAAGTAGGCTTACCTTTAATGCAAAGGGAAAAATATAAATAAAACTGTAATATGCACTTTTCATGATAATCGCGGCAGCTGTATTCTTATTCACATTTGTTTTTCTGATTAGCCTAATTGTTTTGCTCTATGAGAAAGACAAGGCAACAAAATATTCGGGGCTTTACTAAAAACATTCAGGGTTTAACATTAGTTCACCTCAAAATGAAAATTTCCTGATAATTTACTCACCCTCATACCATCCAAGATGTTCATGTCTTTCTTTGTTCAGTGGAAAAGAAATTCATTTTTTTTTAGGAAAACCTTTCAGGATTTTCTCCACACAATGGAATTCAATTGCAACCAACATGTTGAAGTCCAAATCAATGCAGTTTCGGCTATGAAGAGCTTAAAACGGCTCTGCACGTTCCCAGCTGAGGCGAAACGATCGGTCATTAAAAAACAACAACAACAACATATATATACTTTTTAACCACAATTGTTCGTCTTGTGCTGGTCGGCGACGCGCCAGGCAGGCATTACGTCATCACGTTGGTAACGTCACGATTTTTAATTATTTTTTAAATTATTAATAATAATAAATTAAAACAAAGATGTAAGACGAGCTTGAAGTTGGAGGAGAAAATGGGAGAAAATGAGATGGAATTTTTTGCCCTTCCCTGCCTTTTTGAACCGGAGTAGTACACGGACAAATAACTTAGATAGATGACGTGACTTTTCCAACGCGATGACGTAATCCTTGGCGCGTCGCAGACCAGCACAAGATGAGCAATTGTGTTTAAAAAGTATATAAAGGTTTCTTTATTTTTTTTAGAAAATGAACGATTGTTTCGCTAGATAAGACCCCATTCCTCAGCTGGGATCGAGCCGTTTGAAGCACTTCATAGCCTGAAACTGCATTGATTTGGACTTCAACATGTTGGTTGCAATTGAAGTCCATTGTTTGGAAAAAAATCCTGAAATGTTTTCCTCAAAAAACTTAGTTTCTTTTCCACTGAAGAAAGAAAGACATGAACATCTTGGATGGCATTTGGGTGAGTAAATTATCAGGAAATTTTCATTTTGAAGTGAACTAATGTCCTTTAAAGCCCCCTTAGCCCAGCCCTAGCGCCGCCCCTGGTGATCCCATCCACTGCCAGTTTACCCAATATTATATCGACACCCCTGGTTGGGTTGGGTATTGCAGCCATGGAAGCCAGCAAACAAACTGGGTCACAGATCACAGATTCTACCCGACATAAAAAGCCTCAGTAATAAAATCATTGCAAACATAGGCTATACTAGCTGATCAACTTACAGTGTAAAGTCTCGTCCCTTTCCGCGCTTGTTGCGTGTTTGAAGCATTTAATATAAATCAGTTTTCATGTTTAGGACAAGTTGGATCGTGTGCTTTCCCCACAGTAACTTAGCTCACATCTGCGTCCTTCATTATTTTCCAGATTTGTTCGATTCGTAACATCATATCAATTTAAACGGTTTGTCCTGTGCTATGGGTAAACACGGAGATTCAAATGACATACCAACTTTCTGGACACACACACTGTAAAAAAAATAAATGATCAATAAGTTATGACGACATATGTTTTTTCAATGCTTTAAATGTAATCAAAATGTTAAGCAATTTTCTACTTTTTTTATAAGTTATACAAGATTCAACACATTTTTTAAGTCAGTTTAATGTGATTTAAGTTGATATGACTTAAATATCCAAGTTGATTGTACTTAAAAATTTAAAGCTGCAGTCCGCAGCTTTTCCTCTTTGTCGCCATCTCTGTTTCGAAATCTGCAATTGCAGTCATTCGCGGAATTATCAACTTTACGTGAGTTGTACTTCAACACCCTCGACACGGCACAGCGCGGATGAACACAATGTTTGAGGAGACTGTGAGGCTGTCAGTCACCGCCGGTGTGGATACTGGCATTCAGAATCACAGATTATTCTTTTTAAAAGTAGCCTATGACCAACATAATAATTTTCACCGGAAAATGTCATCTAAACAAGTAAGAAACATCCACTTTTGTTCTGGTTCTGACATTGCAGTAAAACGCACTGATTAAATCTAACAATCGCTTATCATATCACGCAAAACCGTGCAAATTATACTTTGTTCTCAAATTGTTAAAGTTAACAACGTCAGCATTGCGTGACAACATGTAATGTCCTTCTGATATGTATCCTTGTTTTCGCATGTGTCCGTTTGCAGTCTCAATTTTTTCACTCCGAAGTCCGAACGAAGTCTTTTGCATTTTACAATGGGTGAATCTGCAGTTGTCACTGGTGATTGTCGTTTGAACCTTTCTGGATCCGCCATCAAATTGATAAGTTTAATTATATAAAGTGCTGTGAGAAAAGGCTAGAAATCTCCACCACCAACATCCTAACACGCAATATAGCTTATACTAGCCGAGACTCCTTCTTTATCTGTACAGATGTGACGTAAGGACACAAAAGATAAGCTCGAATCTCCCGCGGAAATCCACCAGTACCACTGAAATTAAAAACATTATTACAAGCTTGCCGTTTTGAATCGAGATAAGGCAAGCAGATAGTTTTGAACACTGGCTGGTTATGTATTTTTTCAAAAATGTATTTTGCATCATTTTCTACGGATTATTACGGACTGCAGCTTTAAGGCAGCAACTTTTTTTTACAGGGCACGTGAAGTGGTTAAAACAACACTGCATTCCGAAAGTTGCACCCTATAGATAATATCGGTGTGTTTTAAAGCTTTTGAAAGAAGTCTCTTAATGAATGCTCACCAAGGCTGCATTTATTTGATCGAAAATGCTGTAAAACAATAATATTGCGCTAAAAATTATTACTGAATGGAAGTGTGTAAGTAGGCTATACAAATAAAAAAGATAATTAAAAGATGTATAGATCATAAATGTAATCTATTCTAGACATATAATCAAATGAATATATCTTTAAAAAAGCTAAATAAGTAGGCTACTGGATCACTAGACTAACACACAAATTACTCACAAACCAGGTTTCCTGTGTCAGGTTTTAGTGTGTCATTTAGTGTTCTTGTGCTCTATTGATCACTGATACACTCTCCACTCTCCCCCATTCACTAAAGGCCAAGACAGAGATCAGATTCACCCCTGCACAGGAATTAAAAGCACACTGACCGGTAGCATGTTTCTGAAGAACACCGCAGAACTGGTGTCAGATTATGTCTTTTGCAATATCCCTTACTACTTTTCTTCATGCAATCTTCTTCACCATCTCCTCATGGATAACGGCAGGTGACAGTATGCTGACAACAAGATCCTGACTAACAGAACAGATGCAGAAGCTGACCATGTCAACGCTTGAATCCTGGTAAGACAATTATGTGACTATGGTAACCTTTAATTTGACTTTTATCTGATGTAAAGACTTTTATTTTGATATATTTCCCCTATGGGAAAATTATGAGAATGGGAATGGAGTTGAGTAGCTTCCATCTTGCACTTTGAATGTTCTGATTATTTCATTTGCACATTTAAAATGGTAGTCATTTTAGTCTTGGTCGGAACCTTTTTTGTTTCTGGAATTCTGCAGAGTTGACCATATTCAAGCCCTTACTTGGTTGCTTACAAACCTCACACCTGACTCCTGAATAGGGTGATGACTTTGGGGTTGAACATGTGGACAACAATAGTGATGAAGATCTAAGCTGACATGACGTGAAATGGTGCAGACATTTTTCACTAAAGCTCCTTAGTGTGGCCATCACCTTGGGGAAAAAAGGGTTTAAAAGGGGATTGTCCTGAACATTGTTGTGCATTTTAGTATAAGTTGTAGTATAAGCCTAATGCATGTGAAGGTGGTCTTTTTGGTATGACTAATATGATGTGTAAATATGATGATACAATATTGGTAATGCTTCAGTTTGGCTGTAAAATTAGGAAAGGTTTTATTTAAGTAGTTTTATTTCTTACAATTTTCATCTCTTTTTATACACATTTTTAACAATGACTGTTTCTCACAGTTTGCATTGTCTCCACAATGTAACATTATTTCTTATTTTAATCTTTATCTGATTAATTTTATTATTTTATTTTTTTTACTCTGAGGCTCTGATTTACTCTGATTATGTTTGGTGATTTATTTGGTCTGACTTGCATGCGCATGCAGCAGGCATGAATAGTTGCATTCATATTTTGTCAATGTAATGAAATCAGACACCACACGGCAGGCTGAACGCTGAATATACTTTAAGTCAGCTGATACGGGTCAAGACTTTTTGTCCAGGCGTTTTATCTCTGCAATTATTTCAAGTTCACATCCCCAGGCTACCCGTTGAGTCCAGGAAGCCTGCCCATTCTGTCCATAAAACATGTCAATGTTGCTAGCATTTTAATCACAACTCCACAGCTAATGCACATTGCAATACTAGTTTTGAGTCTCTTCAAAGTCTTATCAAAGTTTTGGATTGACTGAGCTAAGATATAGAAAGGCATGGACATTAAGTAGCTCATTAACTTTGTGTGTGTGTGTGTGTGTCTGTTTGCATTGTTGTAAACAAATAATGAGAAGTGGGCCTATTTATTTTAATCTTTTTTTAAATCACTTCGAAAACAAAAGTCTGTTCTGTTTTGCTGTGAAAAGCCTGGAATAAAGCCAATGTAAAAATACTAATTACTTTAAATCCACTGCATGCTGGAATTTGCATGAATGTTACATAAGAGAATAACCCCAGCTGAGTAAACGAGAGCTAACAATGCCAAAAGAAACACTCGGCATGCACTGATTAATCAGGTAAACGCTACTGGCAGGCAACACGTAAAAGAGCTGGACAAAGTCATGTGGCTTTGATGCAGACTATGAAGTTTTTGTATTAGATTATCCAGTTATATTTAAAGTGAGTTATTCAATTTACCCACATGTATTTTTTTTTGTCCATGAGTTTTTATGCTTTTCTTGGCAATTTTTTCCACCTAGCAGAATGTTTTTTTCTAGTTTTAGTTACTTATATTTTCTTATTCTTTCTTTTTTTTTTATTTATAGGTTTGAAAGAGGTCTCTATGCTCATCAAGCCTGTATTTACTTGATAAAAAAAAAAAAACAGAAAAAAAAACAGTATTTTAAATTGTAATAATTTTCACAGGATTCTTTGATGAATAAGAAAAGTAAAAAAGAACTGCATTTATTTAAAATAGAAATCTTTTTTAACAATATACACTACCGTTCAAAAGTTTGGGGTCAGTATTTTTTTTTTCTTTTTTTGAAAGAAATTAATACTTTTATTCAGCAATAATGTGTTAATTTGATAAAGTGATGAATATATATATTGTTATTTTGAATAAATGTTGTTCTTTTTAACTTTTTATTCATCAATGAATCCTGATACAAATATCACAGGTTCACAAAAAATACTGTTTCCAACATTGATAATAAATCAGCATATTAGAATGATTTCTGAAGGATCATGTGACACTGAAGACTTGAGTAATAATGCTGAAAATTCAGCTTTGCATCGCAGAAATAAATTATAGTATATTCAAATAGAAAACAATTATTGTAAATTGTAATAATATTTCTGTATTTTTGATGAAATAAATTAAGGCTTGTTGAGCATAAGAGACTTCTTTCAAAAACATCAAAAATAGTTATGTTTCTTTTGGCTGGTACTGTATATTTGTGATCTACATTTAACTTTTTTTATATGTTTTTATGTCTCTTGTATTGACCAAGGCTGCATTTATTTGATAAAAAGAACTGTTTTGTATTTTTTATATTTTAAAATAAATTGCTATTTACTCATGTGACAGCAAATAATTTTCAGCATAATCACTCCAGTCTTCAGTGTCACATGATCCTTCAGAAATAAATTATCAGAATAATTTTTGATCAATTTAATTCCTTGACGAATAAAAGTATTAATTTCTTTAAAAAAAAAATCTTATTTTATATTGTACAAAATGTATGCTATATATACATTTATTATTTATACATTTGTATTGACCTAAAATAGATTTTAAGATTAGAAATGTATTTTCCTGGCCCTTGAAGTATATTTAGTCCAATGTAAAAACTGTAAAACGGTCATAGACAGTTGGGTAGTACTGTCTTCTAGCGTGAGTACTCTTGTTAATGATAAAATTGACAAAAAATGAGACACTACTGGACTTCACAAAGGTCGTGAGACCACAAGTCCAAATCAAGTGTGCAATTTGGGACAAGCCTTACTTACTATAATGCATCTCTGTGCAAATAGTGCACTGAAGCAAGAAAAGAGGACTGTTTTTAGACTTGTTCCTTGCCTCACATTAGGTAATGTTGATTAACTTAGTGGCCTCATTAACTAACCCTCCAATGTCATAGTCCGTAACCAATGACTCTGATGACTGTGGATTTGGTAGAATGAGACATCTCATCTCAGAGGAACTCTAACCAGTGATTTATCACCGCTAATTAACGTCTGAGAGCGAGCAGATGTTTTCATTTCCATTAATGCACCTGAAATGGCACCATAACAACTACCATTTGTTGAGAGAGTGTTGAGAGAACCTTCACTGGGACAAATATGAGCCTGAGCAGACTGATAGATATAGTACTTTTTGCTTTTTCCATACGTTTAAAACAATAGCTCGTTCAACTAGTATGGCATTTATTCCTCACATGGTGCCAACAAGTAAAATATACTTTTATAAAGGAAGCAAACTTGTGTTTTTGATAGCAGCTGCGGCCACAACACAGATGGGAGAAAGTTTTTGGGTTAGATTGTGAGAATGAGTGAAAGTGATTGATGAGACCTGTACTCATGCCACATCTCTCGCTGGCTGGTTTATTGGTGGGCCGCATTGGTTGCTGTAATCTGAAGCAGATGGCAAGTTTGTTTGAAGTCCCTGCAGATGGTCATCAGTGCTCCGCTCTTCAGCACCTGAGCCGTGAGGGATCCAGACCATCGTGCAAATGACCAAAATGACCTATTCTGAAGGATGAGTCCAAAAACCTGTGAGCACTAATCAGGTCTAGAAACCCGTCCAGTGTGTCAGCCGTGATTAAATGTCTAACCGTGCTGTACAACCAACATGTTCTGTTTAATATAATCAGGAGTGGCTATTCTAACTAAGAGCGACTTTAGCATAACAGGAAAGCTTGTCCAGACGTATGTTATTTTAGTTCTGCATTAACCTTCATTTTTCCTGGCACATCTCCATCAAAAACTCATTTTAGTCTTGGATTTGACCTACAATATTAGTTTGTTTAAAATGAACATGTCCTCGTGTCTGTGCAGAGTGCTATGCATTTTGGGATTGAAGCCAAAATGCATCCGAAATCGCATACTTCCCCTATGTAGTAGGCGAGAAAAAGTATGTGATAAAATAAGTATATCTGAATTCACAGAACTCATAAAAGACAAGGCCAAAAGAACCCAGGTGACCTACTATTTTATTTCCTGAGAAATTCTGAAGTGTGCATACAATGGACACTTTACTATCCCATGACGCCACAGGAGAGGATTTGTGAACGGCAGTGAAGTGACGCAACTGACGCTGGTAGGTCACATGATAATGACAACATGGCCAATGTACGTCCAGATTATATTCATACTACACACATTCATACTATATAGAACATACTCTTTTAGCAGTTGTGAAGTAATAACTTATTCAAAATAAGTACCTACTCAAGAAAGTGTGCGATTTCGGACGTAGCCCAACTCTTCCAATCACAGGCAATGCCGACCAAAGGGAATTTGGTAGAAATTGAACGCATTAAGTTAACTATGAACTAACAATGAGTAAATATATTTTTTACAGCATTTATTATATAATCTTACTTAAACATAAACATGAACATTCTTATTATATTATAAGTTCACAGTGCATTAGCTAATGTTAACAGATATGTTTGTTCTTATGTATGAAAAAGTGTTGCAATTAACATAGGTAGGATGAAAAAATTCTGTAGAAGTGTTGTTCATTATTAGTTTGTTAATGTGTTTAATGTTAACAAATGAAATCTTATTGTAAAGAAATTTAAAGGCCATAGACTGCATAATGGACATTCAGAAGGTCAAAAACACGGAACATGAGCAAAGTTTTGATCCGTGATGCCCATAGTTAAAGGTTATCAAACCCATCCAGCTTTTGCTTTATTCCAACAGAGGCTATAGTGTCATTTCATACTCCAGAAAGCATGAAGGATACAGTCACGGCCATGGAAGAGACCATTCAGTCCTCGTCTGTGCCAAATACTTCACAGATGAACGACATTAAACAGTTTGGCTGCCCTTCATGGTTATGCTAAGATGAAATAAAAAAAAAAACGATTAGTCGGCACAATCATCATCGCTTTTTTTCTTTCACGTGGTGTCATATGTCACAGCGCTCTGAGAATATTACGTCGAAATGGAACTTGTGTGGTTCAGTGGAGCGTGATCCTTAAAACATGCCATCTAACGTCTTGTTTCATTGGCTGAGTAGACGATAGGATGTAGGCTACATGGCAGGAAATGGCCAATGTGACATGCTCAATAGTGTATTGCCTTTTTCCTATTGTTAAAGCCAAGTTGTGAAGGACAGTGAGACCGAAATGGAGAAAAACTTTGGGAGTCCTGCCCCATTGTTCTGATTATCTTAGAGTACTTTTTTTGCTCAGAGGTTATTCCTTCAAAGCATTGGTAACACTTTACAATAAAGTCTCATTTGTTAGCATTAGTTAATGAATTAACTAGGATAGCATTTATTAACATTTGTTAATGTTAATGTAAAAAAAAAATTGCTCATTGTATAATGATGTTAGTTAGAGTGCATTAACTAATGTTAACAGAACTTTGAATGTGGATGACATAGCTCAGGCCATTTGGACTGATGAGAAACGTTTGTTGAAATCCCATATCAGAAGTGTAGATGATGTTGGTCTTTTAAAGAGATTTGATTTGTGATTTTACTTTTTTTAAGGGTGAGAGTAATCATTCAGCTGGCAACCAGCAGGACTTTTAAAGGGCGCCTTTTCACCTGTTGTTTTAGTATGTTTATTCAGGTGGTGGAACTCATATGGTCTGGAGAAAGAATTTCTCTTCGCATGGATACATTTGAATATGAATATGCAATTCACATCAATGTTATTGTGCTAAATTAATAATTAACCAATATAAAAAGAACAGTGTAGAGGTATATTGGTATTTTTTACCTCTCATTTTAGTTCTTGTTGAGCAAAACTTTTAAATGCTTCCTATAAACATAATGCACAACATGTTTAGGCTGTTAGTCACTCTGAGTATATTTAATTTATGAAGCAAATATTTAATCTGCCAGACTACCAGAAGAATGTAGAAGCTTTCATTAGTGTTATTTTTCTGCCTTCCTTCAGTTATATAAATGGAGACAAAAAAATATATAATTTATGTTGAGATCACTAAAAAATTATTTTATGCCAGTCCTGCCAAAAGACTGTTTAATCTTCTCCCCTTTGGAAAGCGGTACAGGGCCATTTTGTCCAAAACATCTCGCCACTGCCACAGTTTTTTTCCCCCAAGCAATAGCCCTCCTAAATGACTTTTAAACCTGGAATACATTGCACTCTGTTTTTTATTTAACACAACACTATTTTACATTCATATTAACTTATTGCTCATGTCTTTGTTTGTCCTTGTATTGTGTTTTTGTCCTTGTTTTCTTGTCTTTCTGTTTTACTGTGTGTTGGCTGCATGGATAAGACCAAATCAAATTCCTGTATGATTTGAAGCAGTTATTCATTTTTATTGTTCCATTTGTTGCTGCTATGAAGTTGAAATCACTACATTGTTCTAGGATCCTAATATCTCTCATCATTTATTTATCGTAATTTATAACTTTCTTTTTTTGGGAACGCAACATTAAAAATCTTGAATACTCTTGTTGGTCTTTTCCATGTTATTAAATTGATCTGTAACTGGGGACTGATACTTTCAAGCTAAAATTCATATTAAAATCACATGACTTTCTTGAAATCCCATAACATAAAAGAAGATATTTTCTCATATAAAATGGAAGTCAATGGGCTCCAATGTAGTTTGGTTCCCAACAATCTTCAAATATCATTTTATGTTTCGCAGAAGAAAGAAATGCATATATGTTTAGAATGACATAAGGATGAGTAAATGATGACAGTGTATATTTTTGGGTGGATTTTCCCTTTAAGTTGTAATTTGCTGAAAATCCTGTATGGTCCATTTTAACTGGTACTTTAATAGTGCTTTTGCATTCCGTTTGAAGCTTGAAAACCTCATCCCCAGTTCAATATAATTATGCCAAAGTATTTCTACTACAACTAACTATTAATTTTTTTCAAAATGTATCTTTTTTTTTTATACCATGGAAAGCCGAACTGGTTTAGAACAACATGATGGGGAATACATACAACATTTTTTGGGGTTGTAATACAAAGTTCTGTCATGAAACTTTAGGTGGCGCAGGCTGATAGGTTCTTAACTCAATCTGCTTGTAATCACGTCATTCTCTATAGGGCACAGCTGATTGGTTCCTGCTTTATCAGTAACCAATGAGCTCACTGCTCAACCTTCAAATACTTGGTCAGCATTTGCTATAGCAGTTGCTGCGTGCTTTCAGAAACCCTCCACCTTCCCCAGCTCACCCTTTTTAGATCTGCTACGGGTAATTCATGTATGCTTTTGTACAGCAGAAACATGTCTTACTTCCTCACAACATCAATAACAGCAGCAGCAGATCTATTCTGCCAAGACCAAATATCAACATTGTCATATCCATTAACATTCCAAACACTCCCAGAGTTGCCATGACACAACTACTCCTTTCCGAATAGAATTTTGTATGGCTAAGAAACTGACATAAATATTTCCCTGTTCATTTGAAGTACCTTTTCCAACTGCCTCCACTTCCTGCCATCTCACTTAAAGAGGATAATGAGAGGGCTTTTCAGGGGATGCGGTCAACTTATCAGACTCACACCAGATTCCTGTGTGACATCTGAGCCTCAGTCTTTCCATTAATCAACCCCTCTCACTCTCTCTCACACACATATACATAAGGGTTGTTTGTCCATCGCATGTCATGTCTGGTCATTGAAAGTCGCCATCAACCACTTTATAAGAGGTGTGTATGGGATGCAGGCCTTTGCTTTTAAGCACACACACATACTGACATGCTGATAGTTAGAGATAAGTGGCCACTGCGACTCTAGGAGACATACTATCACATCATGCACTCCCTAGCATACAACACCTACACACACTTAACACTAATGTAACACACACACACGCACACACAATGTGTCTGCCATATGGCTCAGTCAGAAGTTACTTCACAGCAGGTTATTATAGTATTGAATATTTAATTTTCAGTTTTCAAATCTGTTTAAGTTTTTAAGATTTTTTTTTTTTTTTTTTTTTTTAAGTTTAAAGATGTTACACTTGTCAGCACAATATTGTGTCATTGCTGTCTAGTGGCATTATGTCTATTGTGTTAATGCAGAGAGGTTTTAGTCCTGGTATGCCATCTATCTAGGGGCTGTTTACACCCCCGTTCCTGAAATCCCATAACATAAAAGAAGATTTTCTCCATACAATGGAAGCCAATGGGCTCCAATGTTGTTTGGTTCCCAACAATCTTCAAATATCTTTTTATGTTTCGCAGAAGAAAGAAATTCATATATGTTTAGAATGACATAAAGATGAGTAACTCTTTTCAACTAAACTTTTTGGCCATTCCTTGAGTTTCGAAAATTGTCTCCGTGTAAACAACAAAAATGCGAATCTCTTAAGACGATGACATCATGCACATGCGTATTACGTGTTCAGTCTATAGTGTTTCATCACCATCTAATGGCCTGGCATCAGAATACAGGGTTTTTAGTCGTTTTCGCGGATCCGTGTTGAATAGGGATCGTTTTGACGATAGTGTCGTCTGTACGTGGAAAACTCACAGGAAAAACGTATCCGTTTTAAACACGTTGTTGTGTAAACGTACCCTAAAAATTTATTTGTGGCCTATTCCTATTTAATTTTAATGAATTTTGGAGTCATTAAAAATGTAGTTTAGTTTCACCTTTTCCCCAGCCCTATTTCAGTTAGCAACAATGTGTATAATTTTAAAATGAGTTAATTAATGATAATCATGCTTTTTTGTTTGAAGGTACCTTTTAAGGACACTGGTTTCAGACAGGCTTCCAAGGCACCATACAATTATCTAAAACTAATTCAAGTGTACTTTAGAATAATAGGATGTAAATGAATGACTATTACGAATAAATATGTAATAACCACTATGCTTATTTCCAATTATAAATTGAAAACAATGAACATTTCTGAATCTTTTTTTGTGGCATGTAATAAAACACAAAGGATATCTTTTAAAACCAATCAGATTAAGATTCATAGATAGGAGTCAGGAGATTAGTTTTTGCGTTTGGTTTTAGACACAGCCATTGTATCCGATTCAGTCGCTTTTCCTGCGTCATATCCCTTTATTCTTCTGAAAACAATTGCAGACAAACAGAATTGCATTCTAGAGACTCCTTGAGATGACATTCTGCACGTCACTTTAAAAGTATATCAGCCCTGACTGTTGGAGGTGAAGTTTAACCCTGTGCAGAGTGGATGTCACTTTAAGAATGTCGAGGAGAGACCTTGACCCGACTAATTGACCCGTCCATCTTCAGAGCCTCACTCAAACTCTGAGATAACTGACAAGAGCGCCAAGCATACTGTTTACATCCACTAAAAATAAGAGGTCGGACATATACATGCTGACCTCCCACGTGCCAGTCGAAACAGACACACTGGAAGACACAGGGACTCCTGACATGAAGATGTCCAATCAGCAGTCAGTGTGATACTGTCCACACCGTCTTCAAACACAAGGCCTTTAGGGTAATGGAGGAGCTTGTGTTTATGTGTTTGGATATTTATAGTGTGGTGCGCGTCATGGACGTGATCAGGGTGTCTCTGGGGTTGATTTCAGTATAGCTTTAGCACTTCCTGGTACATCTTAATTTGATCTTTATTAATGGTTGTAAGTATTCACAGGCTGTACAATATGCAAAGGTAATAAAAAAAGAGGTAATGAGAAATTAAATGTGCATGTGTGCATAATAATATATATCACAAACAATTTAATAACATGGTTAAAAGTCATTTTTAGCATATATCAAAATGAATATCTATTTTTCATAATGTATATTATATTGTGATTCCTAAATTTAGTTGTCACATTTAAATGATCAATTTTAATTGTATTGTTTTATTTTGTATTTATTTAGACAAAATAGTATTTATTTATTTTGGATTGTTAAATAGTGGTGTGGTATTACTATGTAGCATTTAAGTAATTGATTTTCGTTTTATTGTTCTATTGTTAATTTATCCAAAATAGTATAAAATTTTAATATCGGCCCACCAACCAACCAACCGTACATTTTGTGGATTTTTGAGTAGTGGTGTGCTATTATTTTTGGCGTAGAAACAACCAGAAACATCCTAGAATCTGTATAGCAACGCATTGGCAACCACCACTCACATTTTCTATTGGAAATGTAAAAAGCTGTTATTAGTTGTTGTTGTTATTGTTATTATTATTAGTATCACGAGGGAAGAACTAAGTCTGCTGTCCTAATTTGACCACAGCACTATGTATGCAATCTGTAACAGCTGTAGTAATAAATAAATGGCAGATGCGATGAAAGAGTCCTTAGTAATTCAAGCAGTTGCACATACTCACAGAACAAAAGCTGAATGAAAGCGCTGATCGTTCATTAGCTCCCTAAAGGAACGCCGTGTGTAGTATCAGTAGATCCATGTGAAACTGAGTCAGGCACGTATGACCGATACATGCTCATATATTCTTACAGACCACACGGAGAGCAAGTGTCTCGCTAATGCCACACGCGCGTGTCTAACACATTGAGGCACTCGGAGAAACTGGGCCAGGGCAAGACCCACAGCTTGTCTTACACTTGTGTTTGTGCGTGTGGCGGCTTTTAGATAGCATATAATGAATAACACACCAACTTGTTTGGACATCCACGATTCATTGGAGAGAAACAAAATCTTGGCAGATCCCTCCTGCTGGATGATAGAGGACGAAGAAAGCGACTAGGGGAAACTCCAGTTGTCTGGTGGCTCGCAGTTAAGGGCAATGAGGATATCCAATCCAAACACACCCCGATTCGGGTAAACACCCAGAGCTTTTTTTGCTCTATCCGCCAGAGTTTAACCAGGCCAAAATCAACCCAGCTATCTGAACCGCTCGCCTCTTCTTGCACTTCAAACATGAGAATTCAGATCCAACCCCTGCTGATCAACCACCACTTCTCTAACATCAAAACATGCAGGCATCTTCCTCACCGCTGTATTAATGACCTGCGTTACGAGTGAAGACATGTCTTACTGCCTTGATGCTATGTGTCATTGGGGGTGAAGTTATCCAGCAGATGCTTTATTCAAAGCGAATTGCAACACAGTAATTATAGGGACAATCTCCTTGGAAGAACATTAGTCACCATGAATCAAAAGTGACCTGTCATTCACATGAGATCACCACTATAGCAAACAACAATCCAACGATTCAATCAATTCTCTATAGACAAAATCAAGTCCCGCCCAACTTTTTTTCTTGTCCGAGAAGCCGTTTCACTACATACATAACAGGAAAAAAAAAAAGATTATCACACCTATCTTCATGCCTTATAGTTATAGCCTTAGCATATTATAGTTCAACAATAATATAGTATACATTTTGCGACTATATAAGCAATCAAGCAGTTGAGGAATTCTATTGGCCTACATGTCTATACTATGCATGCCGATAAAGTTACACATTCTTATACATCAAACTTTATATAAAAAGCTGGGCAATAGTTCCATTTTGCCACGAAAAAAAAAACTGTGGTTGGAAAATAAGGCTGTCGAGATTTGCTTTATAGTATGTTACGCTTTATGTGAGTGTATTTTACGAGTAAGTGGTAATCCTAATTTTGCTGTGTAATAATATTCATGAGCAAGGTTGAAGGTTTTACAATGGGTTTAAAATGTCCCTTCCCAACACTTTTCAGATTGTTTCTACACCTGATTTTAAACACAAAAGAATGTATTTATTGACAAATTTTTTTTTTTTTGCACAAAATTTTCGCTTAAAAAAAAAAAAATTTATATAAAATAACTTGCACTTAAACACTATGTACTTATGCACTATGTACTCATTGTGTAGTATATGAACTTTATAAGGTCATTTTGTCATTCAACATTGGAGTCAAAAGGCATATAATGATGCATAAGAACGCAAATTGATGCAACTATATTTGTGCTAGTAAGCTTATTCATTTTGATGATTATATTTTGTTGATTCAAGTGTAGAAGTGACTGTACTTATTTCTTGCCTCTTTATTCATGATGGTGATGTTTTCTTTTCGTCCTCAAAGGGCTGTATCGGCCTGGTTCATTATTACCTTTAAACATGAACCTTTTTGTAATTTCTCTTGGAAGGCCTTGAGGAATAATAACATTTGTGGTTCCAGGATAAAACTGCGTATTTGTCCTGGGATATGGCGCCGTTTTACTGCCTGGCCTCAGGATCACCAAGACCTGGTTGAAGTAGCTCGGGATCACGGTGGAAACTTGTTTGCTTGACAACGTCGGTCCCATATTGGACGGATTCACGTCTCCTTCACAGTTTGTATTTGGTTTTGTCAATTACTGTAGAGTTTTCCATGGAGGCTAGGTATAGGTTTGGTGTTTAGGATAAAGGCTCTTGGCTGAACTTATTTTGGTGTAGTATGCAAATGTAAACAGCCTGTGGTTTCCATTATGGTATTTTAGGAAAGGTCATGGAGTAATGGAAATGTTTGGCTTTTGGCCGCAGGGTGTGTGTGTGTGTGTGTGTGTGTGTGTGTGTGTGTGTGTGTGTGTGTGTGTGTGTGTGTGTGTGTGTGTGTGTGTGTGTGTATGGCCGACTGTTTCGTGATGAGAGATGAAGGTATTGAATAACAGAACTCAGGAGTCTGGCTGGTAATTAATATGGTTTTTTAAGCCGACACATCCAGTGTGTCAGCTTGCCAAGAGCCATCTTCAGAAGGGGCATGTACCCATAGAGAGGGGTCAAATATGCCACAGATACCAGCATATATTACCTCAAGCAACAATAATGTGTAATATAAGATCCTGTGGTTATGACAAAGCAACAAAACAAATGCCAGAAAACCAAGAGAAGCAATGAGCTTTTCATTTGTCAAAACATCTCTAATGTTTTATTCATTCAGAATTACAATTACAACGATGTTTAGCGAGTGTTACTTGGCAAAAAAATCTACCGTTGAGCAAATGATTATTCAAATGCAGCTAAAAGACCATTTTATGGACTCTTTTATTATATGTAAGTGTAAAAACAATATATTTACGCTTACATTTATTTCTAATTTTATTTTATTAAAATGTAAGTAGTTAACTCATTCATCCATTCAAAGTGATATTTATTATGTTATAGTTCACCAAAAATCGCTATGGTTAAAGTTAGGGTTGCACTTTATTTTACAGTCCTGTTTCGCATGAACTATGGAAATAAAATAATGTCAAATGTTTTTGAAACAAAAAGCATGTTGAATTGCACTAATTGAAAAAAAATATGCATTGCGTTAACAATGCTTGTATTTTAATCCATTATATTTTTAAGGCTTGCATTTTTATGGGCTGAAATTCAACATGGTTGAATATTTAAGCTGTGAATATTTCAATTAAAAACATTTCAAACACATTTTCAATATTAAAAATTCAATAATCAATATTCACCTTTCATATTTCACTTCCAAAATTTTCAAACTGTTTAAAAATACAACCTATAATATTCAACAGGCAAATTTCGGTCCATTTTATTTCGCCTTGAAAATTCGCTTCCACAAATTCAGTGGTTCAAATTCGACAGTAAATTCAACGTCGACATCCAGGAACTGCAGGAAAAGCACTAGATTACCGATCATAATCTCCATCTGCTGTAGTCGGCTTTACCAGCAGGGGGTGCACGCGCGTGTTGACAAGCACCAAAGCAACAGGAGAGGCCTTCACAAAACGTCATTTGCTGAGATGGACAGAGCGATGAGTACGAGTTATAATTTATGTGTGTGGAAAAGGTTGATTAAGACACAAAACACACAAGCGTTTACTCAAGTGTCTTATGAGACTTATTTTTACCCCTGTGCAAAGTAAGGTGATTTGTCCACTGCAAAACTAAATTCTCTCGCCGTTGGCATTGATATTAAGTTTTAGTAAAATAACTGTAATACACTGAGACAGAGTGAATTGTTTGTTTTAGTCACTATGACGGAATACTAAATTGATGGCTGGGTTTTACATGATGGCAATTTTATTTAAATATAGCATCATTAAATACAACCAAATTACAATTATAAATTAAATTCAGCAATTATAAATTAAAAATTACATCTCTACCATGATATCTGGTCATCTCTGTGTTATAACGTGAATTGTCTCCGCTATTATCCAGGGCTGCGTACAGTAGGGGTATTTGTCATCTTATTTTATATCTTTTTGTCCATTTGGAGCGCGCGTCACGTCACCTATTAGCGTCGCGCCTGCCACAAGATCTCTCACTGTTTACATGAACCAGACACTCCGATGAGAGCACATAAAGTGCAATCCATCTCTTGTTTACCATTTTTTCATCTTATCGTATATTTTATTCTCTCCTTTGCCCGTATTGGAGCGCGTCTCGTGGCTCTTACTAGCGTCGGGCCAGCCACACGATCTCTCACTGTTTTAATCTACCAGACACTCCGATTGATGCACGAAAACACAAAGCCAACGTAATCCTGCCCTTAGTTACCCTTCTGCCATCTTATCTTATATTTTATTTGCTCGTTTGTCCCATAGAGCGCGTTTCGTGGCGCGCCAGGCACAAGATCTCTCCCTATTACAGTTGCCTGATTCTCCGATTGACATTCTGAAGGAGAATGATTTTGACCACTCCATTACGTTTTGTTTTTTTATAAAGCCTTTCTTTAAAGTTATTTTCGTTTTTAATAAATTGTATCTTAATTTCAATCAATGTTTGATCAACCAATTCCCTGGATTTAAGAAGCAAAGCAGACATATAGGCATAGGCATAGCAATAAAATCATGCAATTTTTGCATTTCACATTTCTCACAGGCAATTCGTACGAGTGATTAAAAAGTGGCTAATTCGTACGAATTCGTACGACCTCACTCGTACGAATTCGTACGATTTGTCTAAACCCACGTGATGGGTAGGTTTAGGGGCGGGGTCAGGGGTAGGTCATTCGTACGAATTCATACGAATTGGCCAACTCGTAAAATATGTACGATTTAGCCCAAATCGTACTAATTCGTACGAGTGAGGTCGTATGAATTCGTACGAATTAGCCAACTCGTAGCATTCGTACAAATTGCCGTGAGATCGGGTTGGATAAATACATCAAGGTAGAAATGTCTAGCCTACTTTTAAACGAAACAATTCAAAACGAAAATAAATAGACTACTCTCAGATAATGTAATCCGTATGAAATGAGCATTTTTCTCGGCGCGTTCACTACTGCGAAGATGGCTCCAATACGACGCGCGCTCCATTATGGACAAAAAGAGCGAATAAAATAAGATGACAAATAGATAGGCTACATAAGAGCAGGTCAGGATTGCACTGTCTGTTTGCACATGTGCATCAATCGGTGTTGCACATGTGCATCAATCGGTGTGTCTGGTAGATTAAAACAGTGAGAGATCGTGTGGCTGGCCCGACGCTAGTAAGAGCCACGAGACGCGCTCCAATACGGGCAAAGGAGCGAATAAAATATACGATCAGATGAAAAAATGGTAAATAAGAGATGGATTGCACTTTATTTGCTCTCATTGGAGTGTCTGGTTCATGTAAACAGTGAGAGATCTTGTGGCAGGCGCGACGCTAATAGGTGACGTGACGCGCGCTCCAAATGGACAAAAATATATAAAATAAGATGACAAATACCCCTACTGTACGCAGCCCTGGATAATAGCGGAGACAATTCACGTTATAACACAGAGATGACCAGATATCATGGTAGAGATGTAATTTTTAATTGCTGAATTTAATTTATAATTGTAATTTGGTTGTATTTAATGATGCTATTAAATAATATTGCCTTTGCCAAAACCCAGCCATCAATTTAGTATTCCGTCATAGTGACTAAAACAAACAATTCACTCTGTCTCAGTGTATTAGAGTTGTTTTACTAAAACTTAATATCAATGCCAACGGCGAGAGAATTTAGTTTTGTAGTGGACAAATCACCTTACTTTGCACGGGGGTAAAAATAAGTATCATAAGACACTTGAGTAAACGCTCGTGTGTTTTGCGTCTTAATCAACCTTCTTCATATATAAATTATAACTCGTACTCATCGCTCTGTCCATCTCAGCAAAGGACGTTTTGTGAAGGCCTCTCCTGTTGCTTTAGTGCTTGTCAACACGCGCGTGCACCCCCTGCTGGTAAAGCCGACTACAGCAGATGGAGATTATGATCGGTAATCTACTGCTTTTCCTGCAGTTCCTGGATGTCGACGTTGAATTTACTGTCGAATTTGAACCACTGAATTTGTGGAAGCGAATTTTCAAGGCGAAATAAAATGGACCAAAATTTGCCTGTTGAATATTATAGGTTGTATTTTTAAACAGTTTGAAAATTTTGGAAGTGAAATATGAAAGGTGAATATGGATTATTGAATTTTTTAATATTGAAAATGTGTTTGAAATATTTTTAATTGAAATATTCACAGCTTAAATATTCAACCATGTTGAATTTCAGCCCATAAAAATGCAAGCCTTAAAAATACAACGGATTAAAATGCAAGCATGGTTAACGCAATGCGTATTTTTTTTTCAATTGGTGCAATTCAACATGCTTTTTGTTTCAAAAACATTTGACATTATTTTACTTCCATGCACTATGCATTTTACTATGCACTTATTGTAGTTATGACCGGTACTAACCCTAAACCTTAACTTAACCTGTGTAGTTACCTTACACTACTCAGTACTTTTGTGGTAGCCTAAGTACACTGTACATTAAAAGTGCACACTGTAAAATAAAGTCCAACCAAAGTTAGTACTTTTCTATATTTTCTTTTATTCTTGGCTCCTTTTTAGCATATAGTTTTTTCTGAAACCATTTAACAGTACATATAACTGTACTGATGCAATGTGGAGCAGGAGCAATATGGAGTAATTTATCGTTTGATGGGTATTTCATGTCTCTGACTATAACAATGGCACCTATGTCCATCATAATCAGGGCTTATCTGAGTCAGATGTGGTATTGCTTGCTCTTATTACTAGGCAGACTGGTATTAGCACCAGTAACTTAAACTAGGTTGTATATTCTCACTAGTGTGACAGAGCTATTCCCATCCCACTAACTCTGAAGACGCACTGTCTGGTTGCGAACATGAGCCGGCTGGCAATAGTCTGTCTGCATACAAATATTTGTGACTTTTGAGTTCTTTTGATGCCTTCAGTAACTTGGTTGCCATTTAAAGAGGTTTAAGGCTGTATATTGGTGCATATTTTGACCGATCATATCAGTGCGGCTCCTTGATCTTTTTTTCCCAGATTGCTTTGATCTGTGAAGTTTCTGTTCCGCAGCTGGTTGACTGCTCAGTTTTAAGATTTTTGTAAGATGTGCATTATCTTGCCTGTAGCTATTACATAATTTCTAACTTTAGAATGGTCGTATCCACTAGATATTTGTATATTTCTATACACTACGGTGGTTTTTACTTAATATGACTTTGGCATTATTGTTACTTGGTAGACAGGTCTTGACATTAACACCCGCCAAATGCTGGTGGATTTCAGCAGTGGCGTGAAATGCAGTTACTCCTACTAGCCACTTTGCCGGGTTTATATGCATTTTTCAATTGCAGTTTTTTAAATCTGAAATAATAAACTAAATGCAATGTAGTGTTGTTAAAAAATACAGATTTTTTTCGATACTGAAATATCTGAAATGCTTCCAATACTCATTTTCCGCAGAATAAATACACGATCCAGCTGCACTTTCTCGCTCTCTCATCTCTCAGACAGTGAGTTGACACACAAACACACCTCTCCTTACTCAGTTTCATTTTCTCTGGATGAATATTGTTGGTGTTACAGGGCTTGAATTTCGGCGGGGCATTGCGCATAATTTTACTCATTCCCGATTTTGTGCTCACACCCAAAGTTTGCACACATAAAGCCACCTCTCAGTACTAAATTGACTTCTTTTTCGCTGCCTATTGCACTTAAACAGTCAAATACACACAAAATAATGTCAAAATGGTGAGTATTCAAGTAAATGCAGTTAGTTATGTTTAAAGTGAATGTAAACAGTTGAGAAAGAAAATGCATGTGTAACAGTATAATGGATCCTTGTTGTGTCAGGTCTTAAAGTGACAGCAGCCTAATATAGCTGCTGCCATATTAGAAGATAATATAAAAAATATCGATATGGAAGTTTTTCCCCATGGTATCAATGTCAAAACTGTCCAGTGAAAATGCTGAGTGGCTAGTTACTTTGGAAAACCACTAGCGTCAGTGGCTGGTGAGCAAAAAAGTTAATGTCAAGCCATTTTAGTAGTTATACTACTGTATATGTGAGCTTAAATAAGTTGAATTTTGTGCTTGTATAGGTTTATAAAGGTCTCTCTCCATTGCAATCATATTGGGAATTTTCTAATTAGGTGAAGTTTACCTATTTTTTTAGGTGAAGTTTTCTTGTATTATTTTAAATAAAAACATGTTTTAAAAACATTCTATTATTAGTAGTTTTCTTTTCTTTTTTGATCATGCCCATAACCTTTGATCTTTATTTGATAGTGTGATAAATGACATGAATAAAGCATTGTTTGAAAAAGTTAAATTGTTCAAGATTTTCAAGTATAGTCGAAGAATTATCCTATTCTGATGCACCATAGGCTGTTTTCCTTCCTCGTTCTCAAAAGGTTAAGAGCAGTGAAAAAGCGTCTCATGGGGAGGAAGGTGGAGGCTCTCTGTTCTTCGTCCGCACTCAGATTGGGTTTCAGTGGCCGGGCTCAAGATTTCTCCTCAGGAAACTGGGTCTGATGGACAAAAGTGTAGCCCGTCTCCAGGGATCTGTGTTCCAAAAAGGTTTATATTGTGTTTGCAGCTCCCGCAGGACTGCAGATGTTGGTGGCAGGGCCCAGGCGTGACGGATGAAAACACGCATATGTGCAGGATGTGAGGAGAATGGTCAATGTCAGGGAAACTTTCTGTCTGAGCGCTTGCGGTTCAGGAGACAGGCACCATTGTGCTGGAGCTCATTTTGGGCTCCCTTAAATGACTGAAACGTATCCGACTGAGCAATCCAGATGCAGCAGGAGCAATGTTCTGGAATAGACTTTAACCTGTAGTGTTTATTTAACATGCGTCTGGTAGGAATGCAGACTAAATGAGCAGCATTACAACATTTAATATCAATGACTTCTTCATGAAGGTTAAAGGGTTAGTTCACCCAAAAATGAAAATTAAGTCATTAATTACTCACCCCCATGCTGTACCAACCCCGTAAGACCTTCGTTCGTCTTCGGAACACAAATGAAGATATTTATGATTAAATCTGAGAGGTTCATGACGACGAGAATACTTTTTGTGCGAAAAAACAAACAAAAATAACGACTTTATTCGACTATTCCTTTTCTTCCTTGTAGGCCTGAAACGAGACTTCAAGAGATTTCCACGACGCATGCGCGAGAATTGCGATCTCCTTCAACTACTTCAGTTAAGTTCTCGCGCATGCGTCGTGGAAATCTCTTGAAGTCTCGTTTCAGGCCTACAAGGAAGAAAAGGAATAGTTGAATAAAGTCGTTATTTTTGTTTGTTTTTTCGCACAAAAAATATTCTCGTCGCTTGATAAACTTATAGTTGAGCCACTGTTGCGACATGGAATATTTAAACATTTTCTTTAATGACTCTCTGGCCCGTCAAGTGTCATTCCCTTAGGCAGCCTATGTAGCAGTCATGAACCTCTCACATTTAATCATAAATATCTTCATTTGTGTTCCGAAGACGAACGAAGGTCTTACGGGGTTGGTACAGCATGGGGGTGAGTAATTAATGACTTAATTTTCATTTTTGGGTGAACCTACCCTTTAATGGTCTGTAACATTTAATCATTAAAGTAATAGTTTAGCCAAAAATGACTGTTCTGTCATCATTTACTGACCCTCATGTCGTTAGAAACCTACAGTATATTATTTTTCAATTGAAAATGCAGTTTTTTATTATTAAGTGATAGTTCATAGTGACCAAGGCTGTCAGGCTCCAACAAGGACAACAGACACCATAAAGGTATTCAATACAACCCATGTCAGATTGTCCAAGCATTGAAAGAGACATTTAAGTTATTCTTTTCTTTTTCTTTTCTTTGAATTGATAAAAAAAGTTATTCAATTTATTTTTTTAATTTTATTGAAAGTGGCTCTTAATATGATTTCTTTATTTCATGTCATTTTTTTATTTAACTTAATTTGAATTGATTGTTTGGGAAAAAAAATGATTTAAAAAAATATATTTTTATTTGATTAAAAATGGCTTCCAATAAGATTTCAGATATTTGGCAGATGATTTTTTACATAGTTTTTAGTAAATACGTAGTTAAATTTCAGCCAAATAAAAGTGTCCTGCAGCTTAAGACGACTTTGAATAAAGCATTTTTATTTTGATTGTATTCTGTTTATTTGGAGCAGGCATGGATTTTTTTTTTTAAACAATTGATTTTTCTATTATGAAAAAAAGAAATACATACAGGTTTGGAATGACATGAGGGTGAATTTGGATGAATTATACATTTAAAACTGTGATTTGCTATCATTGGATATGGTATTTTAGCACTTCTATTAATTTTATTTTTCTCTTTTTGCTATCTTTTACCTGCATTTAAACCCACAAACAGCTATAGGGCTCAAACCTCAGAATGATGTATGTACATCTGTGCGTATCTGTCTTTTCCAGATGAGACATTCAAATGGAATCTCCATTCACTTTCACCAAAACCTGACCTGTTCTCTCACAGAGATCCATGGGCCACTGGTCAGATTGCCATCTCTGTATCTTACTGGATATGAGTTCAGGTGTCTGTGCTGAGGTTGGTCTTGTGAAACGCTCTCCTGCTGGTTTCCCCACAGAGTGTTAATGACCCGAGAGCTGTTAGAATAACGTTAGTCCTGCTTTACCCCTCTCAAACACATTGACCTAATAGTTTTACCACTCCTGCCGCTGTGTTTAGTGCCACTGTTTTTTTTTCTAACGGACAGAGTTACCAGTGTTCTCCTGTCTGTGCAAATCATCACCACAACACCTGCTTGAAAGCCAATCGCCTACACAGCTGTCCGAAATAGTAGTTTTTATTTAGTTTCTGTTGTTACTTGATGATGGCGTGCTGTATAACAAGCAACTGACAACAACTATGTCAATTTCACATTGAACAATGTTCTTAAGGGTTTGCAATCCAAACCATGCATTTAAGTAATAAGCTCAGATGATTAGAGTGGACATGTTTTAGCTTGTTGCATCACTAGCGGCGTAGATGGAGTGAAAGGCAGAAAGACAAACAGACAGAGTGTGTAAAAACAGATCAGTTCACCCCTGCTGTTAACTACTGCCACCTGTGCAATATACCACCACTTTCTCAAGAGAGGAAGAGGAAGAGAGAGTCTTACCCCTCCCGCTTTAAACACCTCACTGATCTAAAAACAATAACAGTTTCTTTTGGTTTCCAGGGACTGATTTTCCATCTCCCATGGCTCATTTCACAAATTCCCCACTCCGTTATGAGTGCTATTGTTCCACTGAACCAGTGGTGTAGTCTACGTGATACACAGGTAGGTATACCCACTAGAAAATGTCAAGGATTTCCGTATACCCACTAGGAAACGTCAAGGATTTCCGCATACCCACTTAAAAAAGCGTGAGGATTCGTAACAACATCGTTTTGTGACAGAACTTTCATTCATGAATTCCCCCCGCCGTCTGTGTTTGCGCAGCGACACGGATCGAATCGCGGAATCCAGTCACATGTAATTAGCTGCAAAGCGGAATGTCATGCAATTTGGCCATTTTTGAATGAATAAATCAAAAGTAGGGATGTATAATGAATCAAATCTTGATATGTACTAGTGTCTATGAATATCAAAGCTCAAAAAGACTGCTATTGAAATAAACTCTGCATGTCTCTGACTGTGTGTCTCTGTGAATGAGCGCTCAATGTGTGCTCTACGCACACTGAAGCGCAAGTGACACTCGTGGTGTTTTTAGCGTCTATAGGACATGGACACATTTGAACTTCATCGCAGAGCTTTTATGAGAGTCACTGCACAATAATTTTACCATTTCATTTGATAAAACTATCATCATTCATTAGTATCAAATACACTCACAAACTTTAAAGTATTTGATGACAACCTGTCAAAATAAAAGTTTTGTATAACTTCAAGAAAATATAACAGAAATATATTACTATTGCACAGTAGAACATAATTCAAGTAGGCCTAATAATAATAATAATAATAGTTTATTAAAACACATAGAAACTCAAATGTCTTTATGACAACCCACCAAAATAAAAGTTTGTAGAGAGAAAGAAAGTAACTCGAAGAAATTACGAAAGAAATTGCATAGTAAGATGTACTTTTTAAAATAATAATAATCAAATCTATTTAAACATTATTTTAAAGGAATATCACAAAGTTTTTATATCACAGTATACTCACTACAAAAAACTAGACTACACCACTGCACTGAACTTTTCCCTTGTTCGTTTAAGACTTGTTTTAAACAGTGTTATTTGGTTATATATTATTTTATGATTTATTATATTAGGTTTTGCTACTTGTTAGTTATTTTTCCTGTTTCTCTGTCCAACTAAATCTTTTTTAAATGTTATAGAAACAGCTGAAGTTGGGAACAACTTAGTCTTAAACTATTTTAATCATCCAAGCAGAATCCTTTGCATCAAAATTAGTGCTGTCAATCGATTAAATCGTGATCGATTAAAATAATTTTTCTGCAATATTTTTAGATTGTAATACTTTCACATTAAATCTCCAAGATAATGTAGAAACAACATAAAGATGGTATATATTTAAATATTTGTTGTGGCATTTTTTACTAAGCACTATGAATGAAGAAGGCCAGTATCATTGATACCAGTACTGATACTGGTACTAGGGGTCTAAGGTGTTTTTGGGGTCCTTGAGATGTTTTGACATGCCCTGACATTTGTGCTTTTTTCAGTTGCTTATAAACATATTAATGGCAAAGGTGTCATTACACTCCGTGTATGTGAGCAACATGTATGTACATGTTTGTATTTTTGAGAGAATAATGTTTATGCATGGTTATTGAAAAAACAAAACACACAAAGGCCACAAAACACATACTAAATATACTTTTGACTAATGGATGTTGTCGCTTAGAGTTTTTGCTTCAAAGTGATGTGAAAATCATCCTGCCTAATCACACAAAATTTAAATCAATGTATTGTTTTATGTGAAAGACACTTTTTGTTTGGAAAGGCAATATGCCTGGGGGTGTGAATGATCATGAATAATGCCGTGGTTTACACCTGAGAAGACAATGACCTGCATAATGAGCCTGGTCTTTTTGGCCTAGCAAACTTTGTCGTTTTTTCCACATGCTTTTGCAACAGGACGCGGCATCCGTGGCACTGCGCTATGACTGCCGCGCGAGGACGTTTTGTTGCTTCGTCGACCAAAGCGCAAGCGGATCTAGCTAGACCGGAAACAAAACAACAGGCACGCTGCACACACTTGTTTGGGCTTGCGAGCCAGTCAAATAGTAGGTTAACGTTAACGTTTTGAGTGGATGACTTGTGCGAGACGCCGAAATGGATGCCAATAAGATTCTGAAGGGAAAGTTTACTTTTAAAAAGTTGCCAAATGGTTCCATTGACAAGACCAAAGTGATATGTGTGTTTTGTCATTGTGAACTGAGCTATCATCATCGCAGCACGTCTAGTCTGGAATACCACTTGATGATGGCCAAGCACACACACACAGCTGATGTGAATTCTCCGCCCCCTTGTCAATATCAGGACCTCGTCAGTATTTCTTTCACCCTTTGATTGATGGACAGTGTTACATTGTGTGAGAGATTATTTGCTCCAAGTGAGAATGTTAGTGTGAAATTGAACACTTTTCCATGTTGATAAGAGCTGTTACGGTCCTTTATCTAGCTTGGCTCGTTAAATCACATATAAGACAAGGACCGAACATACTTAGTAATCACAGACGATTGAGTGGTGTTCTGACGTTAATCACGCCATAAATTTTAATCCAGTCCACAACAGACAAAGGACAAAGCACCACATAATAATCAACAAACAAATAAACAGCACAGGTAGGGCAACAGAAAGAAACATAATCCCTTAACTAAGCCTATTGTAGCAGGAAAAGATCTTACCTAACTCCCGACAGAAACAACAAACAGGTGAGTCTTCCGGGCCACTGCTTCGCTATTCTATAATCTAAATAAATAACAAAAAGTGACTAAGGAAATAACCTCTACCTGGCTTTAAATAATAAAGAAAACTCAGTTCGCTATCATCGAAGTCTTCAGCATGGAGGCGCGACACGAGACGATGAGCGTTCTCGCCATCAGGCGAACCACCCCAGCTGACAACAATCAGGAACGGAGGCGAAGAATGAGGAGCAAGAGAGGCGGAGAGAGACCGCACCCTCAACACCAGGCCGGCTTAAATGCAGGAATTCTCATGACGTCACTCATTCCGTAAATCAGGGAAAAACCCCTAACTCCACCTACGAACTCAAATAACAAAATTAATACACTCAGTAGTTCAATATATATATAGATCCACGTAACAGAGCATTAAAATGAGAAAAAATAATGGGACAAAAAGGAATCAAGAGACTGGTGTCTGGTGCGTTCACGTGATATGGTAATTATGGTAAATACCAAAAGCTGACGTGGAAAATGCACATGAACACCCCCTCATGTGGTATTTTCCACTGGGCAACTCGTAGAATATGTTGATACACGAGTTGCCGAGATGAGATAACCTTTGACCTTTTTTAAAATGGCGGAGAGCAACCGCAACGCAAGAGTCGTGAATGGTAAAAATATCTACTATTCATGATCTAGAAAATATACAGCATATTATTTACCATTTGAGTTTTGATAAATCATTTTCTTGCTGTAGCATATGATTTAAGCAATCTAAAATAGTTTTAGCAAAATAACAGGTCTGGATCTCCATCTTTTTACCACATTACGACAACAAAAGCACTTGAATGTAACACACTGGTAAATACCAGTTCACAAGTAAAAAAAAAAAAAAAAAAAAAAAAAAAAAAAATATATATATATATATATATATATATATATATATATATATATATATATATATATATATATATATAGATTTTAATTTATTTAGAATATAGTTTACAATATAATCCAAATATAAATGAAAGTCAAAAGCACATTTTGATTACGCAGTCATACCTGAAAACAAATCCTGTTCAAATAGGCTATATAGGCCATTCTACAGAATTGGTTCAAAGTTAGAGTTGGAAACTTTTTTTGTCTTTTCACACATTTTGTATACATGCAAATTGTATAATATCCAAGGTAAACATTTCTAGTAATTGTGCAGTTAATTCTCATACTTTATTTTGAGAAAGTTTTGGAATATTTATCCTCTCCCCAAATTTGTCACTAATAAAACACAATGATAATTTAATGAGAAAGCTTATATTGACCTATTAAGATTTTGTTTATATCTACCTTGTAAATATATTTTGTGATATTTTATTAAAACTTAAAGGTTTTCACATGTAAATCAACAACAATTACAATTTTAACAATATTTCAAGTGTAATCTTTCTTTGTAAAAAGCATACATTTTATCATACGTATTTCAAATTTAAGGATTCATTATCTGTTTGATTATCTGACAGATTATCTTGATTATTATTAAACATTATCTGTTTTATTAGTTTGAATATACATTGGAACAAACACTATAACATCTTAGTTGATAATTCAATATACCTACTTTATTTTTGACAAAACATCCCATTCTATATATTTAACATATGAGCAGAAATTGGCAAACGAAAGCTTATTTGATGTGATAATAGTCTATTTTACAGTAGAAAATTTATAATCTATCCAAAACTAGTCAACGAAATCCTGTCTAAACATTCATATTTCGTCTGTAACATATTGTTTTTATGATATATTAACATAGGACATATAAATGTTAATTTGCAGTTTAATACGTTGCTTATACAAAGACATTTATTTCAACATATTTCAGTCAATTTTTACTCATCTCAGTATAGCAATATAGTTCGGAAAAAGCTAAACTAGTAGATGTGTTCATTTTCATGTAAAAATAGCATGTTTGTTTACTAATGTAGGTGCATGTAGTGCATCTGTGCCGTTTATTCACAAATAGACACGCAATTCAAATTTAAACAGTCTTTTTGTATGGTGGCCGAGAGAGCAACTGAAGAAAACGCATGCAAATTAAGAAAACATCTTCATCGGTTTCACAACACGTGTGTTCCAAATACTCACACCACAACAAAATATAGAAACACACTGCTAAAGTTCACAACACAACTAAATACAGAAACGCGCTGCAAATAGCACAGACCACAACGGAAATGTTTCCAGGGGATCCCAATAAGTGACGAACCCGCCTGGGACGTAAAGTACATGCATCTGATAAAACTTGATGAGTTTTATCGAGTTGATGTGGGCGTTGGTTTGCATGGATTGCCTCAGATCATTTGCGTTTCAATAGCGCGGGCTCTCCGTGAGCGTGTTCACATTGGCAGATAATGAGTTGCCATGAGAACGACTGACATCTTTTCATACAGATTACATAAACAGAGAATATTTGTTTCCGTTTTGAATTGAATCATTTAATAGCAGACACTTAAATGTTTATAAAGATATATTGCTCATGCCTGTGTGACTAGTATTCGCTGAGTTTTGTTTAAGATTAGAGACGTGCTCCAGAAAGATTGTTCACGGAGACAGAGAGGCAGAAAGCACACCCTGTTTTTTTTTCTTTATTTTACAATAGAACAATGTTTTGTTTCGATTGTAAGTGGACACATAAAAAGTAGACATTTTACAGTTTATTTTTTCATATTTCTGAAGTATATTCGTGAGCATAAATGACGGAGTGTTTTAAAGGGTTAGTTCACCCAAAAATGAAAATTAAGTCATTAATTACTCACCCCCATGCTGTACCAACCCCGTAAGGCCTTCGTTCGTCTTCGGAATACAAATTAAGATATTTTTGATTAAATGTGACAGCTGGAACACTCCTCCATAGGCTCCCAAAGGGATTGAAACCTGACGGCCCCGAAAGTCAATGAAGAAAATGTTTAAATATTCCATGTGACAACAGTGGCTCAACTATAAGTTAGGGTTAGGGTTAGGGTTAGGGTTAGGGTTAGGGTTATCAAGTGACGAGAATACTTTTTGTGGGAAAAAAACAAACAAAAATAACGACTTTATTCGACTATTCCTTTTCTTCCTTGTAGGCCTGAAACGAGACTTCAAGAGATTTCCACAACTAAAGTTGTTTTTCTCTGTAATGATCTGATTCCCTATTGTGAGAGATGATGCACATTGTACATTTGTGAGATCAGAAACAGGGAGTTGTTCTGTTGAGAGATACATTCTTCTGTTCTGATGTTCTAATACGACTAATTTACGTCAAATGTACATGCAGGGTTGGTGGTTGTTCATGAACTGATCACATCAGACACGCACACCCCTGCCTTCCTTTCCCGCAAAAGCATTTATTTTTCTGCTGTCACAGCATCATATTTCCTCCTCCCTCTTATTTCCTTTTACTCATCACATGACCTGATTCCCTCTTCCAGTCTGTCCTCTGACTTTTTTTTTTTTTACAATAATTAGTAATTTCCCTTGGTTTTGTAGTAGACCCTGTAAAATCACAAATACTGTGCAAAAATCATATAAATATTGAATACATTCAGATGTCCACCCTGTGCCGACAGGAGGAACAAGAAAAGACTGCACAGGCCATCATGCTGTTCCGCAGATAAAAGGTCATCGACTGAAGCCTGATGGTCCAGTACAGGAAGCCCTCAGCAGGATACTACAGTAACCCTGGATGATTCATGCTACTGTTGTCAAGGCAACATTTAGCCTTTTCCTGTGTTAGGATATCCTGTGACCGAGGTGGAGGGATGGGAGAGAACATATGACAGGTATTCTCTGCTAGATCAGGATATTTTCTGTAGAAGGTGCTTACTTTAAATTTCCTGACAATGACAATGACAATTTCCATGACAATTTTTTGTATATTTTGGGAGTACAAGTATTGACATGAAAGTATACTTTCTTATACTAAAGTATACTTTAGTATACTTTAAAGTATACAATCTGTTTTTGAATTCGTATGGTGAATAATGGGTATTTTCAATCATGTGGTCATAGAAGAGTAAAGCCTTGTTCATCAGATACTATGTAATACTCCCGATCTCCGGAAGCGCATTCAATAAACACACATCCCAATGACGGTTCCTTATTAGGCCTATATGTAGGCTACTATGTTATTGGACAGTGCAGCCCTGAAGCAGCTCTTATTTCCCATCATTGATTGCCTGACTTCCTGCAATAATAAACAGAGCAATCGCTCCGGATGGAATATAGGAGGATATCAGGGTTTTTTGTTTTCCTTTTCACATGCTGTTTTTGTGTAATCACTCGCATATGGACTGATAAAATATCTAGTGTTCTTATTCCTTGAAAAATGTAAAGGACAACAAAACCTTTAAATGATTAAAGGGATAGTTCACCTAAAAATGTCATCAATTACTCACCCTGTAATTGTCATTCCAACCCTTTGTTACTTTCCCTATTCTGTAGGGCACACAAATATATTTAGCTTTTTTTTTTTTTTTTTGCCTTTTTCTTTACAGTCAACATCCATCCATTTTGTTTGTTTTTTCCAAAATGTTCTACATATAGGCTTGGAATGACAAGATGGGGAGTAAATTATGACAGACTTTGTTCTCTTTTTTGGTAATCTTTCTCTATTAAGTTATCAGTCAATAATGGGCATTTTCACCAAGGGCTGCTGGCTCAGTAAATCAGCAAAAATGCCATTCCATGCAAAACTTGAGTAAAGTTGAAGCTAAATTTAAATTCCCTGGCCTGTTGCATGTCTCATGAAGGTTAAATGTTAAGGTGGAGAAGGACACATATTTTAGACTGCAGATATGATCTATTAAAAAAAAGGAAATGCATTTCCTCACAGGCTGACAGCTCTTTAAAGAAATCCAAATCGAATGACCCCGGGTTATGCTTGTGCATAGAAATGCCCTTCAATCTAGAATCAGGACTATTAGTTGAGGAAAGGTTTTTTTTTTTTTTTTTTTTTTTGCCTGTTTACACGTCAAGGTTACATGGTCTGCCACAGGAATGATGGATGTTTTTGGGTAGAGAAAATTGCATATTCATGTTAATTTAGTGTTGCTGCACTAATTCATATTAATATTGCGAGGGTGGTTAAAAATTCCAAACATTTTCAACCAGAAAAATAATTTCCTGCCCATTTTTTTCCTCGTTCGAGCCGCAGGAGAGGTCATGTCCTTGTGTGTGCAGTTTTAAATCGATACAGGAAATAACCCTGAGAGAATTCGGTGTGTGTGTGTTTCTGTGTAGACCAAATGTGTGTTTTATTAAACTATACATAAAACTCTTTCAGTCTTACGTTTATAAATGGCATCAAGCCAGATGTCCTTTTCTAATTTCCAGGAGTAATCTGTTTAATAAAGCTTTAATGATATTTTGTAGACTAGCTCTGCAATTTTTGCAATAGACTGTTACACGACTCCATAAAAATGGGGGGGGGGGGGGGGGGGGGGGGGGGGGGGGGGGGGTAGATGATGATGTGTGTGTTTACTGTGGATAAATATGGTAACTTCAGTATATTTTTCTCAGTAAACATTTTCTGAAGGAAATCGTTTCCCCCAGCGGCTGTAATGAAAAATGAACAGACTGTTATATGATTTTTTTTTTTTTTTTCAAATGAGCTTGCATTGATTAAAAGGATCATGTTCAAGGCTTGGATATTAATCAGCAGCTCAAACTTTCCCCACAAGCCTCTAAGATGCCAGTGAATAGTAGCCATGTATCCATGAATAGCTAAGTAGCCATGAATAGCTTGAAGTCAAACTTTCAATCATTTTTGAATACAAAAAAAGGCCTTCTTTGTAATTGTGAAACCCATGTTTGTGTTTTGATATACTTAACATTTCCTCATGTTGTTCATAATGCATATGATATTTTATTCTTCTCTGAAACACAAAATGAGATGATTAACAGAATGTGCGGCTACTTTTGAGAGATTTTGACTGTACATTTCTAGTCCTTGTGCTACATTGCAATGCACTACAAGTCTTCTGAAGCCAAATGATAGCTTTGTTTGACAAACAGGCTAAAATTTAAGTTGTTTTTACATCAAATGTTATTTTTTGTAATGTAACTAAAATGCTAAGAGATGCTTAGTGTTCCCCAGGGGCAAACTGGGACCAAAAAGTGGCCCTGGACTTTCTGGCCCACAGCAGCCCACCATATCCCACATCAATTGGCCCATTAATGTCCAGACTATTTTTTAACACCACTTATAGCATAAAAAAATATAACACAATATAAAAACAAATGCTATTTAAACATTTATTTTAAGTAACACAACATCAGCTAGTCAGGGGGAGCTAGAGCCATCACAGCCTGAACTGCTATAGGGCCCTATGAAATCCGTTTTATTTTTTCCCAAATTCCGTTTTAATTTTTGGGAATTATATATTTTTTTACCCTTGACTGTTATTTTAGTCGTAAAAAAGAGTGTGCTTTTAAAGTTAATGATTAAAATGTATTAAAAAATACAAATACATTAGGAATGACCTTAAATTTATTGAGGTAATACAGATATTTACTCAGTAGCCTTTTCAGGACAAATACTGCATGATGCAACAACACTGCACTCTTCAAGTAACAACAAAATATGGTTATGAGCTTTAAACTGTCCAGTAATATAAATTAGATTAGTTTATATAAGTTTAAATAAAGTCACACTCTGTCTCTCTCTCGCCCAGTGTCGCTCACGGAGTTCGCTTCGCCTTTGTCCAGTCCGGCGCCTCATAGACAGACGTGGTGTGCACGTTGTGTGTGTGTGTATGTGAGAGAGACGCGTGAGTGTGAGAGAGAGAGAGAGAGACGGAGGGAGAGCGGGGAAATACAACTGAAAGAATACGCTGCGTGTTTTAAATACCGGTAGTGTTAAAAAACGAAACGCAGTATGTGGCGGCGAATTAGTCTATGTGTGGGAAACACTGCATAAGTCACGTGCGAACTTCTCGGCTCGCCACTGACGGCTTATAGTGTTGAGTTTCTTAACTTTTTGCCGACGAAAGGAGAGCCGTGGAGAGCCGCTTCGCCATGCTTTCATTGTTTTGATTTCGCCATTGTAGCTGAAATGACGGGGTGGGGGGGTTGTGTCACCCAGATTTGCTTCCCCCGGTCTGCATTTTTACCAGACATACGTTCTTCTCCCACACAAAAACAGAATTTCAAACCAAATATGTAAAATTCCACGAAATTCTGCGTTAACACTAGATTCCGCGTTAATTGGCCAATTCCGCAATTCCGTCCGCGATTCCGTGATCGCGGAAATCATAGGGCCCTACTGCTACTCTTCGCGCCAAATGTATAATCTGTTAATTTGAAGCATTTCACAGCATCTACCTCTAATGCTTTTTTTAACGAGTAACTTTTCAGCTTCACCTTTTCATCCATGGCTGTTCTAATGTTACGTCATCTTACCTGAGTTCCTTGGCCAATATTTAAATATTAACATGAGCGGAGTGGAATAAAGTCAGTGTTTAGCAGGATTGATATTCAAAACGGTAAGCATGCACTGCTTTGTTTACGGTTTGTGTAGCTATCTGCAGCGGGGGTTTCTCTTTTTGAATGACGATAGACGAATATATCTACAGAAATAGACTGATGACAGTTGTCTCATTTACACCCAGGCGCAGAACGCGCATTCTAGCTAACAGTCGGCTGTAGTTCTCATATGTTCAAGTGCAGATTTTTTCCCGCGATGCGGCGAGCGAGGGAGTCGGCTTTCATCTGCGGGGCTTGGTGTGTCCAGGGCGTGTTTAAAGATACGCAATGGAGTAGAGTAGACCAAACTAATTAACAGGGAGGGAGGGCAATACACTCACATGCATGCACACGAAACGCACTCCTTGTCGGTCGCGCCCGCGTGATCGATTCCCTCACCCATTTGCGTAGAAAAGAAATGTAATATTATGATTTGCGTCATTGTTTTATATATTTTTATATTTGTGTACCGGTCCGGCCCACATTGGCCAGCGGCCCACCGGGAAAAGTCCCGGTGCTTCAGATGGCCAGTCCGCCCCTGGTATTCCCAAATAAGACATTTGAATAAATCAAAATTATGATGACTGTCGATATCAGTTGCATTGGTTATACTGGAGCTCTGTGCAGTTGTTATGGCTGACTGACAAGAAGTGGGCAGTTATTTAGTTTTTTTACTTTTGTTCTTCATCCAATGGCAATTTTTAAACAATATAAATTATATTACCTAAGAATGCATTAAGGCCATGTCATTTAAATATGCTCTCTATTGTCCTGACCGTGCACAAGCAATAAAACACTTTTGTGTTCTAAGTAGGAATGCTTAACTTGGATGCGCCTCCGCTCAGCTCTTGGAACTGAACGATTTTCTGCGTAACATTCCAGATGATGGACCCTGCGATCTTTGGAATATATATTGCAATTCTTTAAGGAAACAATGAAAATGGATATAACACACTCAAGTCAACTGGACCCACTCTGTCTGACTTTCATGCTAATCACTGCACATTTCCTTCCGCCCGCCCTTCAGCAAGCAGACTGGCCTTTCAGACGAGCCCTCACCTGCAGAGTCTGGCTAACGTCCCCGGAATTGCACTCTCTCCCATTTGAAGCAACGTTATTGTAAATGATGTATCATATTATTGTTTTGGAATGAATGCGTGCATTTCTGCAGAGCTCAATTCGCACCTCCCCTTTACTCATGCACAAACACACTGAGGGGTTGATATTAATCCCAAGATCAAGAGAGTCTTGACGTCAGCGTGTACTCAGGTGGGGTTACACCATCATGAGCCCTTGAGACCTGCAGCCTTGCGCCCAATTTAGAGCTGTAACTAGGAGGGTCCCCTCATCTATTGTGTGTGTGTGTGTGTGTGTGTGTGAAAGCGAGAATGTGTGTGGCATACACAACTACCATCAGACACAATTTCATGGGCTTTACTCTCATCAGGCTCATGTCTCGTTCTCACAGGATACTGGATGGTGTATCTCAGGTCCCAAGACTCCACTGCCAACATCCACTGTGAGTTAAAACTCTCTGATTCCCCCAATTTATAATGATTCTACTATTTTTTTGGGTTTGTTAAATTACGTAGCTTTAGTTTGATTTGTCTTTGTCTGAGATGTATTGCCCTGGTAACAAGACTGGGACGGCTGCAGGTGTTGATCACACCGAGAACTTCATTTGGTGAATCCAGCTGTTATGAAGGTTGATGACGCAGGGATATTCAGACACAAGCCCTGCAGGCTGATTAAGAGTAGAAGTTGTTGCCCTTGTGCAATATCATAGCTCAGGTGGAAAAGCAATACATTACTGACAGTATTTATTCTAAATAGACACGAGTGAGCACGAGTGTTTACTATATTTTGAGAGAACTTATGATTTAGTATCCAATGAAAAAGGCTACATTCTGGATTTTACTGAAAAAGTCACATAAATTGCAAAATCTGTGAACAGCATATACTGTAAAAGTATTTTTTTTTGTCTTATTCTAATTGAGCAAAAATTAAGGAAATGTGTTCCATAATACATAATTAAATAAGATAACACAAAAATTTGTTAAAGTCCCCCGTGGTGAAAATCAAGCTTTTATTGTTGTTTATTTGTGTATGTGGTGTTTTTAATATGGTTTAAGACAAACCATGTGCAAATTCACAAGTGCAAGTTGCGCAGTTTGAAATCGCTGGTGTTTCTGACCAATCACGTCAACGTGTGATGATCAATGAATGGATCTCTGAGCTGGTGTGAGTGAGTTCAGGCGGGCCTAATTTACATATTCATAGAACCGCATATACTAAAGTAGGCAAGGGTGTAGTGTTACATTCAAGCTATTTTAAGGCATAAAGATTTTTTTTCAAGGAAAAAAAACATTTAAATATGTCATTTTGGTGATCAAAGATGAGTTTTAAGAGATAAAATTATTGACCACAGGGGGACTTAGTTAATGCAACAAAGGTTTTATTTATTTATACAATGTAAGATGTTAAAAAGGATTTGAACACATTTTTTTTAAAGCTGCAGTCCGTAGTTTTTCCTCTTTGTCGCCATCTCTGTTCGAAATCTGCAATTGCAGTTATTCACGGAATTATCAACTTTATGTGGGTTGTGCCTCGGCACGGCACAGCGCGGATGAATCCAATGTTTTGAGGAGAATGTACAGCTGTCAGTCACCGTGCCGGTGTGGATACTGTCATTCGTATGGAATTATGACCAACATAAGAATTTTCACCGGAAATGTCATCTGAACAAGTAAGTAACATCCACTTTTGTTCTGACTAACTAAGGGAAAAAAAGCATTGCAGTAAATCGGGCTAATTAAATCTAACAATCGCTTATCATATCGTGTAAAACCATGCAAATTATACTTTGTTCTCAAATTGTTAATGTTAAAGGGCCCCTATTATGGATTTTTGAAAATGACCTTTCATGTAGTGTGTAACATATTTCTAAGTGAATGAAAACATCCTGCAAAGTTTTAAATCAGAAAGTGCAGCGTACATTAAGTTATTGTCTTTCAACAGTAAGAGTTGACTCTGAGTCAATGAAATGAATCATTTTTCAAACGAGTCATAAGTCAAGTCAAGTCAAGTGATCTTCATTTATATAGCGCTTTTAACAATGGATTGTTCCAAAGCAGCTTTACAGAGATAAACATATAATTTAAGGTAACAGAGATTGTTTTGGCTTTATAGCGGTTCTTGAATAATGTTATTTCCAGCTAAAGTTAGTTTTGATTGATTCACCTCCATTGAAATGATCATTTGTTATTAAATTAGGGGCCAATAAGACGACGCCGTTCTCTCTAAACAGACTTTAAACGTGAACCTATGATTGACGCTGACGGCGTTCACATGCGTTCACATGCGCATTAAGAATTGATTGTATAGTTATGTACATAATGTTATGTATATAAGCCGTTTCGTAGTGACGTCAAGATGAAACATTAGCGTATTGGCCGCCCACTTATTGCCCACAGACACCAGGGAAACTTGAAACACCCTCAAACCTGCAGCTGATTCCTGTGGATACTGTACAGCATCATGTCGAGAAGACGCTGTGCTCTATAATTTGAAGGTAAAGCCAGTTTATTTTCACTGCCCAAGGAATAGCATGTGAAGAATCAGTGGTTAAAATTAATCTTTACCACAATATCACAGCAGTATAATCCTAAACTATAGCTGTGTTCCCTTTATTTTACTGACGACTGTTTCTTAAATCTCGGAGTTCAATGCAGTATTTGCAAACCGCTTGCTCTTGAAAGATGGTGTTCAAAAAACTTAGTTTTGAGTTTTATATTGTGTAGGTCTCCTGCTAACTGGCTAACTCATGTTATCACTGTCATACTGAAATACCTCTGCTGGGCCATTATTACCTAAAACTGTGTCTATTAATGTAGATTGTCCGTTGTTCTCACTACTTTGAGGAAATATTTGTTTCACCAACGTTTGTTACATCAGATCATTCACTCTAGAGCTCGGCTAATGTACATTGCAAAACAGTTTACTGCATGCACTGTTATCGATACAGTTTCCACGTGTTCACCGCAATATATTAGAAAAATAGTCTGTAAATAAATTAGTACAACTAAAATAATCGGTCTGTTGATGGATATGCACTTGTTAATGCTGATGGTGAGGAATTAGTTACTGTTGCAACATCCTATAATGTACCACAAACTGAGTACGGCTAGTGTATCACTGAGAAACGTCCTGCTCGAGTCGTCCTTGCGATGGAGGTTCGGGTTGAATAATGAGTTCTTCCAGTGTTTCATCATCGACTCGCGCTCGCATTGATATGGTCAAACATCATGTTGTTGGAGACTCCACAACAACATTAGGAAACTTTAAAATAGCATAATAAGGGCCCTTTAACAACATTGGCATTGCGTGACAACTGGTACATTTAAAGCCCTTCAGATATTTATCCTTGTTTTCGCATGGGCTCGGTTGCAGTCTCTTTTTTCTGTAGCTACTCCAAAGTATTTTGCATTTTACAATGGGTGAATCTGCAGTTGTCACTAGTGATTGTCGTTTGAACCTTTCTGGATCCGCCATCAAATTGGTAAGTTTAATTAAATCAAGTGCTGTGAGAAAAGGCTATAAATCTCCACCTCCAGCATCCTCACACGCAACACAGCCTACTAGCCGAGACTCCTTCTTTATGTGTACAGATGTGACGTAATGACGCAAAGTCATGCTCGAATCTCCCGCAGAAATCCACCAGTACCACTGGAATTAAAAACATTATTACAAGCTTAAGGTTTTAATCGAGCTAAGGCAAGCAGATAGCTGGTTATGTACTTGCTCAAAAAAAAAAATTGGGGATAATTTTTAACCCAAAAAAGTTACGGACTGCAGCTTTAATCTAGGTTAATGTTAATTTATATAAAAAAGTACTATTGTTCATTATTAGTTCATATTAGTTCATAATAAATTAAAGTTTTATTTATTTATACAACTTAAGATTTAAAATTAGTATTATTATCCATTAGTATCTAATGTGGAAATGAACATTAGATTAATACCTCCGAATTATTGTATTGTTATCATTGTTAGTTTGTTATACCTAATGCATTAACTAATGTTAAGGAATGGAACCATATTGTAACGTGTTACGAGTCTATTAAAATTAAATATTTTTTCATGTATTACATTTAATAATTTTGACTGATGCGTTTTTAGTTTTTTTTTTCTAATATATTTTATGATAATTTGATGTACTTTAACTCTTAAGTGTGTGAGAAATGAAGAAAGTGAAAATAAATTAACTGCTCTCCATGCATATGTATGAGACCATCTTTAGATGCTTTTTATTGTTCAAGATAATTGTGTAATTTATATCACGCCATGTGACTTGAATAGAGCAGGACTTTGTTCAGCCATCACGCATATTGAATGGTAATGTAAATGCCATGGTGATTATCTCATTGAGCGATGGTTTTGCTGACAGACAGTAGGATGGTTCTATGTGATCATCTTATTCCAGAGGGACTAGTTAAGGGTGAACGTGCTCACTTGTGCCTGCTGGCTAAATTCTGGGCCATTAGGCAGAAATACATATCTACCAGCTGTTCAGATGTTTGAATGTGCGTGTCACTGCAAGGTTTTAATGTCCACCATTCCCTTTGTGCATTTCTGTTTAATTAAGAGCGAAAGACGGTTGTTAGTAGAGCTGTGGAGATATGTCTGACCTTGCTTTCTGAGGGCTTAATGTTGACAAATGTCCCATTCGCCTCTTTCAACACAGTCTGTCTATAAAGAGCTGCTCTGGCAGATTGCTATCAGGGGATTTGACTGTACCAGTTTTCAAAGACTTCACAAAGACTTTATATCCTCACTGTTCTTACAGAAGCGAGGCTACACAACGATTACTTTGGAGAATAGCACAAATACATTGAATTTTATTGTACACTTTTTGTGTAAAATTGTTCTTAAAAAATGTAACTCGATTTTGACATTTTCAGATAAAAATGCCTACGATTCTTTCCATGCAAATCAGATTTGCTAACATGTTGCGTATGCATTGCTAGAGTGTTGTGTTGTAGTTGCCAGGGTGTTGATAAGGTGTTCTTCAAAGGTATTCCGTGGAGTTTATAGAACGTTGTGTCGTTGCTAGGGGTTGCAAAGATACTTTGTAGTTCCTAAGTTGTTGGTGGTTGCTGGGATTTGCTAGCTGGTTGCTAAACTGTTCTGAGTGGTTTAACGGGAGTTGTTAGACTGTTTTGGGTGGTTGCTAGGATTCTGTATAGTTTCTAGGGAGATGCTAGAACATTTTTGGTGGTTGTTGATAGGGCTGTGCAATATGAACAAAATAATCACATTGCGATTTTTTTATGAATATTGCAATTGCGGTTTTATTTGCGATTTTGGCAATTGTTTTTGCTTTTTCAAACATGCTACATTCTAAATGTATTCAGTGCACAAGAAGTGCATAACAAAACATTTCACAATGAAATAACATTAGTATTAACAGTTTGATAAACAAAACTGTAATATTTAAAACAGGCAACAAAATAAATTAATGTTAACTAACCTAAATTCCAGTCATAAAAATAAAGTTAAATAAATAAAATATTTTTCAGTGCACACATTTCACAGTGAAAAAACATACTATGTACAGTAGTATTAACTGCTTGATAAACAAAATTGTCATAAATTGTGTCAGACAACAGACAATTAAGATTAACTAACCTAAACTCCTGTCATAACAATAAATAAAAACTAACAGAATTCAAAACCAAAACCTCTTAAAGGTTTTTTGCAAGGAAAACCAGCATGTCCACCATTTCTGGTTTTAAGCATGAACGGTGACATGTCACCACATTTCCCCCAGTACTAAACACTCTCTCTGAAGGTGAGCTGGTGGCAGGAATACAAAGATACTTTTGTGCAACCCTGCTCATTCTTGGGAAATTTATCTGATGGAGTCTCCACCATTTCAGAGGATCTTCCTCACTGTCAATGGATGGAGAAAGCAGGTAGCTATTTAGCTCAGAGGCTATGGCTTCTTCAAGTTGCAGAGCTGCTGGCATGGCTGATGTCGTTTTAAAGAAGCTTCCTAAGGACTTCCTTGCTTTTTTGCCTGGTGGAGGTAGATCGATGTCAGGATTCTCTCTGCTTGTGCTACTCCCAGAATCAGATTCAGATGTATCCTTTGACATACAGAGCAGAAATAATATTACAGGTAAATATTAAAAAGTCATAAAAAGAGTGTTTATCTTAAGAGATGACAGTTTCATCCAGTTTACATAAATTAACTCACCTTGTGGGAACTCATATCCATATCAGACATGACCCTGGCCTTAATGTTTGGAAGTTTATCCTCATCAGTGTAGCTGGTTTTGAATCTTGGATCCAAAAATGTTGCTATGTCCAGAAGCTCTTGGGTAGTTTCATCCTCATAATGTTTGTTGATGTAGTTAAGAATTTTTGATTTTATAGTCTTTGTCAGGTCAGTATCTTCATCCTTCACTGCAAGTATCTTGGTGTTCAACAGATGAAGAACTGGTTTAACGTAGGATAACTGATGTAGTTTTCACTGGAAAGGGCATCCGTGAACTCCTGAAGTGGACCCAGTGCCTTACTTACAGATTCTAGAACATCTGTGTCTTGCCATTGTGGTACTAGGTGTCTTGTTTTACGGTCAGCTGAAAGGACCTGAGACAATGCCTTCTGTTGCTCCAAAACCCTGTCTATCATTTGTTGCATTGAGCCCCATCTTGTCGGGCATGATGTTATGAGGGCATGTTGGGGAAGCTGAAGTTCTTCCTGGGCTTCGGCTAACATCATCTTTTTTTTCCAACTGTGGGAAAAATGTCCCACAATCTTTTTGCACAAGCCGTTGGCTCGGGAAATGCGAGGTTCATCCTTGATTGCATTTTCTAAAAAGAAATAATTGCAAAACATGATGAAAATGTGTAATATTGTAAGTATTGCATGCATTTAAATATAACTATTGGGTAATACTTTACAAAAAGGTGCTATTTGTCAACAATTAGTTAAAGGTGCAGTGTGTATTATTTCTGAGGATCTATTGACAGAAATGCAATATAAGATCCATAACTATGTTTTCAGTGGTGTATAAAGACCTTACTTAATGAACCGTTATGTTTTTATTACCTTAGAATGAGTCATTTATATCTACATAAGCGCGGGCACCCCCTTAAATGAAGGTCGACGACATATTGTGACGTCATGTTTCTACCGTAGCCGACAGCGAACACACAGCGCTACAGAGTTTGCTATGTGGGGAGATATGTGCTGCTGGTTACGTCGGCCACCGTAGCTTCTCCTTAGATTTTGAGAAGAGAGGGATAGGCCGTAAGTGGCTTTCTGTTTGCAATTCGCAAATCTCACCACTAGATAGATGCCTCTAAAAATCACACACTGCACCTTTAATGCATTAGCTAAAATGAACTAACAATGAACAATACTAATACAGCATTTATTAATGTTAATTCCTGTTAATTTTAGGATTTACTAATACATTATTAAAATCAAACGTTGTCACTGTTAACATTAGTTAATGCACCATGAACTAACATGAATAACTAGTGTGATTTTGTATTTAATGTATTAGTATGCTAAAATGAACATGAACTAACATTAATAAATGCTGTATTAGTTGTTACATACTATGTATTGACACAAACTAACATTAACAATAATTAATTATGCTGAAAAACTAAATTGTTCATTGTTAGCTAATGTATTTAATTACTACTGTTAAAAAATATCACCTTATTGTAAAGTTTTCCCAAATATTGTCAAGTTAAAAATACTAAAGTACATAACATTATAAATTATACATTTTTATATTAAACATCTTTGCACAATTTGTTTCTTAATAAAAAATATGCCCTACAAAGTGTCCTAATATTCTTAATATGTAAAGTATAAATATATAATGTACAATAAACTCTAACTTACCAATTGCCAAATGTAGTCTGTGTCCGAAGCACTGCAATCGTGTCCAGTTGTTCAAAGTGACAGCCTTCACTATATTAGATCCATTGTCTGTGGTGATAGACACTTGTTGATCTTCACAAAGTCCCCATGATGCTAAAGCTTCTTTTAAACCGTGAGAGATATTTTCTCCAGTGTGATTTTCTGGAAAGTATGCTGTTTGCAAGCATCGACTTTTTATTTCATAGTTGTCATTGATATAATGGACCGTTAAACTCATATACGGCTCCATCGTTCTGCTGGACCACATATCTGTGGTCGTGGCGTAGAATTTCACCTTTTTAAGCTCATATTCAACGCCCGCCTTACATTTCTCATACATTTCGGGAATAGCAACCCGTGTGAAATGAGTGCGAGACGGCAGCTGGTATCTTTTGTCCAGTGTTTGAATTAGTCTTCGGAAGCCGTCTTTACTGACGATGTACGGAGGCACCATGTCTTTGCATATATGATTTGTGATTGCGTCTGTGATTTCTTTGTGCCGTTTTGATCCTTTCTCATAAGGCGTGACGCTTGCAAATGCTTGAACGATGGATACTTGTTCAGTTGGCTGGCTTTGAGGTGTGCTTTTGTCAGTTTCGCTGGACTTTGTCGACATGCATTGATCATAGAGCTTTTTATGGCGCTGTTTTAAGTGTTGAAACAGGTTTGTAGTATTGCCCCGTTTCGTCGCAATAATCGTTTCACAGTTCTTGCAAATTACCTTGCTCTGTGACACATCCTCTCTCCTGAATCCAAAATACTCCCAAACGATTGATGTTGAATTTCTCTTTGGCACCAAATCATTTTTATTCTGACCCACATCCATATTTTACATTCTTTTCTCCCGCTCGCCTATTCTGTTCTCCCGCTCAGCTCAGTCGTAATTTGAGCGGTGCGCTGAGTGGGCTCTGATTGGTTAACATCTTGCGCACAAGAATGTAAATAAAAATTAATTAATAAAATCGCAGCCTTATGCGGTTTAGAAATCGCATGTGCTCAAATCGCGATTGTTTTGCGATTGCGATTAATTGCACAGCCCTAGTTGTTGAGGTTCTGAGTGGTTTCTGAGGAGTTGTTAGATGGTTGCTAAGTGGTTACTATGTGTTCTGGGTGTTTTTAGGGAGTTGTTTGAGAATGTTGTGGGTGGTTGCTGGGGTTGATAAAGTTTCTCATAGTTCCTAGGGAGATACTAGATACTAGAGCCTTTTGGTTGGTTGCCTAGGTTCTGAGTGGTTTCTGAGGAGTTGTTAATTTCTATGGAGCTACTATAACATTTTGGGTGGTTGTTAGGCAGTTACCAAGCTTCTGAGCTATTTCTAGGAAGTTACTAGAAAGTTGTGAGTGGTTTCTAGAGTTTTGCTAGAATGCTACTTAAATGATCTGAATAATTTCTCAGGAATTGTTCAAACATTGGGGGTTTTATAGTCTTACAGTTCTGAGGTGTTTCCATGGAGTTGCTAGAAAATTATAGCCATTTCTGGAGAGTTGCTAGAACACTGGGTGGTTGCTTGGCAGTTTCTAATGTGTTGAGTGGTTTCTAGGGAGTTACTAGATCACTGTGGGTAGTTAAGGTTCTGCATAGTTTCTAGGGAGTTACTAGAAAATTCTGGGTGGTTGCTAGGGAGTTACCAAGCTTTTGAGCTATTTCTAGGATGTTACTAGAACATTGTGAGTGGTTTCGAGAGTTTTGCTAGAAGTGTTCTGAATAATTTCTAAGGAATTTTTCTAACATTGTAGGTGGTTTTGTAGTCTGAGGTCCTTTTAGTGGGTTCCTAGATAATTGTAGGTGTTGCTAGGGTGTTGATAGGATGCTCAGTGATGTCTAAGGAGTTATTGAAAAGATCGTGAGTGTTTGATGGTCTGTTGCTGATTATGCATAGTTTCTAGGGCGCAACTAAAGCATCATGGGTGGTTGCTAGGGGGCTGTTCAGCTTCTGAGGGGTTTCTTGGGAGAATTTAGAACATTTTGGGTGGTTGCTATGGTGTTGATAATGTTCTTAGTTGTTTCTAGGGAGTTGATGGAACATTGCGGGGGTTGTTAGAATTTGCAAGCATCACTAACTAAATATTACTAAGATGAAACCTTTGCATAAAGAACATTATCAGACATCTGTTCATTTATTGTTTAGCGCCAAAGTACAAACATTAACAGTGTACATAATAAATGTTAGACGTACGTCCAATTGACCACAGAATTCAGACTCTGTGCTTGTGTTTTTCATTCATAGATTTATAATGCAACATAACACCTTTCATTAGCTGGAGCTGGCCACTAACATGTGGCCATGAGTTTCTCACATTGGATACAGCTCCAAATGACTTCTTGTAAAACTCAATCGCTTTCGAGGAAGGAAGCAATCAAACCATAGTTTTAAAAACATGTTACATACTATCTTGTGCTGGGTTTCTGGTCTGGCTACTACCACATGGCAATGTGAATTCACAAAATGTCAGAATACCTTATTGGTATTTTGTGTCTGTGAACGGTGCAACACTCTAGTTGGTGTTACGTCACATAACAGTTTTCACTGTTATGGTGATGATACTCAGCTCTATATTTCTTCACGCCCTGACGAAACTTACCAATTCACAAAATTAACAGAATGCATAGCTGATATAAAACATTGGATGACTAGTAATTTCCTACTACTCAATTCTGTAAAAAACAGATATTCTAATTATTGGACAAAAAATGTCCTCACGTAATAACCTAGAATACTGTCTAACACTTGATGGCTGCTCTGTCAAGTCTTCGTCGTCGGTGAGGAACCTGGGTGTGTTCTTTGTTAGCAATCTTTCATTTGAAAGTCACGTGAATAGTATCTGTAAAACCGCATTTTTCCATCTTAAAAATATATCTAAATTACGTCATATGCTCTCATTGACGAATGCGGAACAATTCATATATGCGTTCATGACATCAAGGCTAGATTATTGTAATGCTCTACTGGGTGGTTGCCCTGCACGCTTAATAAAAAAATTACAGCTGGTCCATAATGCAGCAGCTAGAGTTCTTACCAGAACCAGGAAGTATGACCATATTAGCCCGGTTCTGTCAACACTGCATTGGCTGCCTATTAAACATCGTATACATTTTTAAATATTGCTGATTACTTACAAAGCACTAAATGGTTTAGCTCCCCAGTACTTGAGCGAGCTCTTAACGCATTATGGTCCTTCACGTCTATTGCAATCTCAAAATTCCGGCCAGGTGATAATACCTAGAATATCTAAATCGACTGCAGGCGGTAGATCCTTTTCCTATTTAGCACCAAAACTTTGGAACAGTCTTCCTAACATTGTCCGGGAAGCAGACACACTCTGTCAGTTCAAAGCTAGACTAAAACACATCTCTTTGACCTTGCATTCACATAACACACTATAGACTTCTATAATTCAATGTTAGGCTGATTACGTCAGCCGGAACCAGGAACACTTCCCATAAATCCTGATGTACTCGTTACATCATTAGAAGAATGGCACCTACGCTAATATTAGTCTCTCTGTTTATCCCGAGGTTTACCGCAGTCCACCGGATCCAGGCCGTATCCAGATCTGATGAAGGACCTGCGCCTGGACGCGACAACAACGCAGTCCTGAAGTGTCACTAGTCCCTCCCTGTGAAGGCCTCCTTCCCTTTACCTCTGTACAGATAATCGTTGTCGGGATAATTCCGGTTCACGTGGCTACGCCGAAGCGATAAAATTCTGTATTATAATTTTTTTTAGGGAAGGACTACATGTCTGCGCGCATACCTATAGAATGAACTCTTAATAACGCATGTGCACGCCATCAGCGTTCTCACAGGTTCACGTTTTTAAAGTTTGCAGAGAGAACTTAAAACGGTGTCGTGTTATCGGCCCCTAAGTTAATAACTAATGATCGTTACGACGGAAGTGAATCAATTAAAACTAACTTTTGCTGGAAAATAACTTTATTCGCTGTCATAAAGCCAAAACAATCTCTGTTACTTTAATTTCCTTTTATCACTGTGAAGCAGCTTTGGAACAATCTACATTAAAAGCACTATATAAATGAAGATGACTTGACTTGACATAAGTATGGACTCTGAGAACTGAGGGTGGCAATTGGGATGAGATTGTAACTGGCAATTTTCAAATGCTTTTGCCATTTGGTGTATGGTATACACCAGGCGTTCTGTGGGCAGTCTGAGATCACTGTGAGAAAGAGTTAAATCTGAATGATCAACTTTTACTGTTACTTATTTTTCACTCTTTCTTCTTCCCTTTATATCCTAATTTATTTTCATCAAAACTTGGAGAGAGAGAGATAATTGTCCATGTTGCATATTGTGTCTCTTCAAGTTGCTTCAGAATGAATGGGGTGCCATAAAACTCCCTGAAAAAATTATCTGTTAAGTTTGAATCATATTAACAGTCCATAGGTATGACAGTGTAAAAGAAAAAGCTCCAAAACTGTCTCAAAAAGCATGTAGCATTTTTTTTCCTTCTAGAATGTTACCTTACATTTGGTCCCATGAAAGACATATTCATAGCAGTGAATTACAGCGGAATTCAGGGAGCCATTTAAAATGTGGCCTTTGCGAGGTTTATTAGTATTATTCATGGATGTTGTATGCATGGAGTCACTTAAGCTGTTCCATGTAATTGCTTCCACTTTTCTTAAATGGCATATGGGTAGTTGCACACATGGGTAATTGATTCGTGACAGGAAAAGACCTGGATTGTTGTAGAAAGTAGGCTACCTGTCTCTCTTTGCTGAAACTTCAGAGTTGTGTTTCTGAACAGTGAGCTAATGACCAAGTGGTTTCTGTCAGGATGGAGGATTGCTTTGAAATGGTTGCTGACAGCTGACCATTGGTTAAAATTCAGTTCCTAATGAGACTTTGCTTAAGCATCATTGTCTCACATGCAATAGTTTCATTCTTCTAGTCTTATTTTCATATCTAATATTGCATCTTACCATTTCCATTTGTGGTTATGCTAATTAAATAAGGTATTTAGTCTCTTGCTATATATTAGACTGTTTTACAATTAAACCAGAACAGTATGTTCATAACAGTATGAGAAAGATTATTGAATTTACTGTGATGATACATTTAGGGTACATTTTAAGTTAAGAATTGTAACTTGTTCCTTATAAAACAGTATTTTCATTCTTCTGTCAGTGTGAAAATTTCTATTTCTCTATATTTCTGTGACAGTTTGTGAGTTTTTCCCCAACCTCAATAAAAGTATTTTCTCTGCACACGTGTGCCATTAAAAACACAAGCTTTGCCATTGTAGAGCTTTTAGGTCTAGCTGTATCTTTAAGGTCATCTTGAGAGAGTGCTCAGGTTTCCATTCTTCCACATTTCCAGTCTGCCTGAACAAATGACTTCCTTTAAAACACTGCCTACCTGCTCGCCCCACGGCTCCTAAACAATCTACCAAACACAGCCGTACTGCTGGAATGCTTCTGGTGGCCACATATATGCACATACGGTATATCAAACACCATGATTATTATTTGTTTTAGGTCTTGTTGTGGGATTAGCTACTTTTTAGCATTTTAATAAGGGTAACACTTAAAATACCAGTCCTAAAAGCTTTTAAATTACGATTAGATGACCTAGAAAGATTTTAGTAATGGATATAAAGGTTAAGCTAAAATGAAAGAAGGGTTCTCACAGCAGTTTTCTTTAGGCTTCATTGGATATTGCATTTTTTTGTATTTTGACAGTATTTTTACTGAAGTGCTATTTGTGATTGCTATGTGGCATGTTTACTTTGGCATAACATAACTAGCAACATGCAGTGACTTTTGCACAAGCAGGCATTGTCTTTCCTGTTGAGATGTTATCTACAGAAAATGTAAAAAAAGTACTTGCATTTTAGATTGTGAATTAATGTACATTAAAATAGTAAATAGCAAAAATATAACCTTTCATTGAATTAAAATAATTGAAAGTGGGGGAGAAATCACATTATGAAATAAATGTTTTTCTTCAAAACACGTTGGGAATAATTATTTGCCCCCTTTTATTAAATACTTTTTGCAACCTCCTTTTGCCAAGATAACAGCTCTGGCTTTTCTTTTATAATGCCTGATGAGTTTGGAGAACACCTGACAAGAGATCACAGATGATTCCTCCATGCAGAATCTCTCCAGATCCTTCAGATTCCCAGATCCATGTTAGTGCTTCTTCTCTTCAGTTCACCCCACTCATTTTCTATAGGGTTCAGGTCAGGGGACTGGGATGGCCATTGCAGATGCTTGGTTTTGTGCTCAGTGACCCATTTTTGTTTTGATTTTGATGTTTTCTTTTGGATCACTCTCCTGTTGGAAGATCCAAACATGGCCCATTAGAAGATTTCTAGCACAGGCTGTCAGGGTTTGATTTTTTTTATCTGTTGGTATTTGATCGAATCCATGATGCCATGTATCTGAACTTTTTACCAGAGTATATGGAGAATATTAACACAATTTCAGACAATAAAATTTAGGAAAATAGCAGTTTATAACATTTGCTCCAAATACACTTAACTGTAAATATATGTATTAGCAGTTCATATTATGGATAATTATTATAGTTTTATTCAGCAAGGATGCATTAAATTGATCAAAAGTGACAGTAAAGACATATAGTTGCAAGACATTTCTATTTCAAATAAATGCTGTTATTTTTTACTTTCTATTCATCAAAGAATCCTGAAAAAAAAAAATTCACGTTTTCCTCAGAAATAGGAAGCTGGAAATTTAGCTTTGCCATCACATTAATAAATTATGTATTGAAATATATTAACATAGAAAACGGTTATTTTAAATTGTAATACAATTTCACAATATTACTGTTTTTTTCTATATTTTTGATTATATAAATGCAGTCTTGGTGAGCATAAAGACCTCTTTCAAAAACATTAATAAAATCTTACCGACCCCAAACTTTTGAAAGGTAGTGTAGATTAAAGTAAAATATAGCATGCATAAACACATGGAACACCCTCAAACTCATTCCTTTAGTCTTGTATCTCTATCTCTCCATCTCTTCCTCCCCTCGTTTCTCATTCATTCTCCCGCTCTGTGTCTGAGTGATATAGCACATGCATTGCACGGTTCTCTTGCTGCTATATCACCCTGCAGGTAGCCCCTGTTCCAGGCCTGCTTTGTTTTCAAACTGTGTGTGAGTATCAGATTCCTCTTTGACAGGATGCAGTGAGCGTGGAGAGGCCGACTGGTTCCGGCAATGTGCGGCTCACCTCCGTGGGTCCTCACGTCTGGACAGAGGAGGGTCAGCCGAGGGTGAATGCTTTCCAAAGCCTGTGTCAAAGCTGCGTTCTGGCTCTGTGTGTCTGCCATCACCCAGAATGACCTCCGCTCTCCTCCTTTTGGTCTCTCCACCTGATCCGGAGATGTTAGTTGAGCTACCACTAATCTTGTCAGCATTTCTTCCACAAGCTATGGCGGAATCACTCTTTTAGACATGCGTCAGGTTTTAGCCCTAAAAAATAGTTGTTCACTTAAATCACTCATGAAACTGTATGTGAATGAATGATTGCATTTCATAACAGAATATCAAAAGTGACTAGAATTTCAAGCATTTTTTTTACAATAATATATAGATTTTAGGTTTGAAAAAAGAAAACTCAATTTACTGTTGGAGTTTTTAAAAATGTATATATATATATATATATATATATTTGGGCACTCTCTGATTGTCAGTATTCTTAAAAATAAAATGATCAAAAGTTTTTTTTTTTTACAGTGATGCCTAGAAGAATAGAATAATTTTTGGTTCCCCTTTCAGTGAACAGCTCTTAAAAGAACCATTTTTTTCTTATTGTGAAGAACATTTTAATTATTTAAAGAACATGTTTCCCACTATTAGGAAACTTTTGCGCAATCGACATTTTATATGGATGTTAACTGTTCTTCGTGTAACCATGGGTGCCAATAAATAACCTTTTTTTTTAAGAGTGAATATGATGAACTACAACTTTGTGATTTTGAGGGGAACTTTATTCTTCCACCCACTATTAAATGATCAAACTACTTGGCTAAAGTGTTCAATTAATACAGTTTTAGTTCTTATAAAAGGTCTATACCCCCTGATTTGATTTGTTTAACCAGTGCAATGAAATCAGGCATGTTACATGTGCACGGCTTAAATATCCCTGAAAACGTTTTAGGGCCATCATATGCAGCACTTTTTGAAATTCGAAACACGATTAACTGGATTCACGTAATTGTAAATTCAGATAAGATGTAGGGTTATCAGCACAGTACAATTCTCTTAATAGGGTTGTCATTTTGTAGGAAGTGGTTACAGACATGTTCAAAATTTAAAGTTAGCTCAAGGTTTTTCAAAAACAAAAGGGGCAATATCTTAATTAAGCAAACCATGAGTTCATTATGAAAACTTCATTACCTAAATGCAGAGTATGTTGAGCAGAGAAATTAAGATAACAGAGATGAATAGCTAATTAAGATAACACTAATGCATGTAAAATTGAATTTAGATTGAATCATCAAACACCCTTGTTAGAGTGCTACTGTCATCAAGAACTATTGTATCTTCTCTGTTTGGGTTTGCCACAGCTCTCTCTCTCTCCCTCTGTGCTTATTTCATACTGAAGAAATTATTTTATTCTATTTCTAGTCTTCCAACTAGGTGGTTTTCAGGCATTGCTATGTGGGAGTCTCAAGTCTCTATGATGTTTTGGTCTCCATTGATCTAATTCTATGCAATTTTTTTCTCTCCTTCCATCATTTTCCAGGTGAAAATAGTCTAAGTGTGTGGAAAAGTAACAACATACCTCAACAGAGCATGCAGTTTGATGTATCATAATAGCACAGTACTTGGGGTTAGTGCTTTTTTTAAAGTATACACAATAATAATAAAAATATAAGTTACAGAAATAATTATTCTAGCTTTTTTTTGATTGCACCTGACAGACAAGTATGAACCGGGTCATCTCTGTTGTCTTCTGTAAGTTGGATTAGGTCTCATCGCGTGAGCAGTGTTCAGCTTCAGTTTGAGACCTTGGGACAATAGAACAAGTGCCATGACCCACTTAATGTGAGCTAAAGACACTGTTCTTTGGCAAAGTTCATGAGACTGGAGCAAGATGGAGAGCACAGTCGGGGACAGCAGATACACAATCTTTCTGGTGAATTATGCAACAGTGTGTCAGACTTTATACTGCCAGTGACCATTTCTAAAGCTTTCATGCTTGTTTGTTTAATTGCTCTGAAAAATAGCAAAAATGGGCAATGAGGTCAAAAGTGGTACTTTGAAAGAATAAAGTATGCGATCGCAATGTCATGCAAATGAATCTACTTCAAACAAAAATGCTATTTTTGGTAACTGACTCTATCGTTATGCAACCTAATGAACCGCTTTCATGGTCTAACACTTCTCTCGTTCTGTCTTTGTACTTATTTATTTATTGCCAAAAACTCCTCACTCTAGATAGTACATCAAACGATCATGAGAACAATTTGCCCCCTCTATCTGCCTCATCTCATTATTGAGTTGGGTGCATTGAGAGTTTCAAGGGGTCAAGGGTGCTTTTGTTTTTGGGGGTGCAGGGCTTTGTATGCTTACCCCCTCTCGGAGACACTTATAGAGCTCCTTCACTGCACAAACACTCACACATTTTGGCTTAGAGCAGTGGTTCTCAGCGATTTTGCTTCAGGGCCCAGATTTTATATTGGACATCAAGTGCACAACATGGTGCCAAAATAGTTTATCACACTAAAGTAAATGTAAATGTTTTCAGCACCGTGTCAATGCAGTGTCAAGTTCCCCTCAGTTCTCCCCTAATTAGCATTTGACCATATTACCAAGTGACATGGATTTGTGCCCAAATGGCATCCATCCATCCATCCATCTGTCCATCCGTCCATCCATCCATCCCTTTAATCATTGTTTCAAATTAGCTTTACATATATATATATATATGTGATTATTTCATTGTGTGCATTTAACTTCATACTATCTGAAATCTGATTATAGGTTACAACCCACCAGCTTAGAATCACTTGTGTAGGGTCCGACGGATCTTGCAACCAGTAATCGTATAATATCCCAGCAGACTTCCTGTAAAGAGGGTGTGGGAATGCGGGAGACACGCAGAATGTGATATGTGCATGTGTGTTTGTGCTTATGTGGGGGGGAAGGGGTCGTTTGTAATTGTGGTAAACAGGTTACTGAACCAAGGGGCCCCTTCTTTGAATGGTAAATCAGCTTGGCTGTCACGCGATTACAACACAGCCGTATGTAGAGTAGATGGGCAAAGAAGATCGAAGCTTCCGCTTTCTTTCTCTTTCCTTTTTTTTTTTAAACCTTATCTTTCCCTTTCTCCTCACGAATGAGGCCTTTCTGAGGCTGGCACTCTGGGACTTTTGGCTTGCCATAGACTACTAATGTGCTGTGAGTTTCTGTTCGGGCATTAAAGGGATGGCTCAATATGTTCAGGGTTCTGATGACAAGGAGGTTGTGGAAACCATCTCTCAACGTTTTACACACATCAGTTGATCTGCCAGGGGAAAGTGTTTCTGCTTATCAGGGCTGTAATCGGATATCTGAGCTGTGTGTGTGTGTTTATACTCTTTATCCTCAGGGTAACAGGGTCTTTTTCAGTCAGATATGGGTCAGAATGTATTGAGCGATGATTCCTCCTTTATTCTATGCATGTTATTGTTTCCTTCCAGGCCAAATTCCAAAGCTTATACCTGTGTGTTGCAGTGGTTGAGGGTTTGCTGGTAAAAATAACACTGTGAAAGTGGGTTCAGGGATCGAGGCTTACTGGGGTTAAGTGGCTTGGCAGATACGGTTTCCATGAACGCAAGCTCAAGATTACCTGGAAATGCTCAAATTCCACTTAGATTTTTAGCAGGAGCATATTAAATAGCTGCGCTTTGAAACCAATTCAAGATAAACTTACATTTAAATGCATAGCTTACTCAAAAAAAAAAAAAAAATACAAAAATTGTCATTTACTCACCCCCATGTCATTATAAACCTGTATGTGTTACCCAATAAGATTGCCGTGACTTTGCACGTGCTTCAGACACCGGGTTCCTCGGGCCGTGTCCCCATAGCGGCATAGCATGTTTTAATACAACTCAATTTTAAAATTTTGCATCTCAAATGTCACTGTATTAAATATTACGACTTCTCATGAGGCCAGGTTGCTTACATTTTGCACCAAGTTTGAATACATAGATATAAAAATTAACATAAACTGAATTAATTTTGGTCTGTCCCTTACACTATTTCTATCATATATGACTTATACTTATGAGTCTTACAAGTTTTATAATACAATTGTAAGGTACTTTTTGATCCTTTCTATGTCCAAATGGTATGGAAAAGGGCAGCTTAAACTTATATTATACTTAATAAGAATATATTCTGTTTTCCACAGGAAAAAAATTACATAATTTGATAAATATTTTTCCATGTTTAGGGCAAACTGTCCCTTTTAAGCAAAGGGGAATGAATACTGATACATTGAAAAAAACATAAATCATTAAAACATCTGTATATTGAAAAACAAGTATTTGTTTGGTTTTGTGTGGATACAGAGGGAAAAGTGTTGCAATGCACCTGTTTGTACTGTAATCCTAGAAAGTGGGCATATGCACGTCATCACTGTCTGGACTTGAAAGACAAGCGTGCACTCTCTCTCTCTTTCTCTCTCTCTCTCTTTCTTTATGGTTGTCTGTCCATCTTTTCCTCTCACTCTCTCTTTCTCCCTCAACACCTGGATAGACGTGGAGTATGGGTGTGTTTTGTCAAATATCGGCTGCTTTCGGGCAGTAAATTAAAACGAGGTGCAATTTCCTCCAGTCTAATTAGCAGTAAATCGGCAGTGTCTGTTTAGCCAGTCTGCCCAAGGGTACAGAGAGAGATTGACATGTTATTACACGAGTGAAGGAATACCACTATCACATTCACTTTTCATAAAATTATGTTTTGTCTCTTTTCTATTACTGTTTACAGTGTTTACATTTACACAATGTGATCATCATCATGTCAATTTAACATCTTAATTTGGTACAATTAACTGGTTAAAATGTAGTTAACCGTGTATGTGTATGTGTGTGTGTGTGTGTGTGTGTGTGTGTGCGTGTGTGTGTGTGTGTGTGTGCGTTTGTGTGTGTGTGTGTGTGTCTGTGCATGTGCGTGTGTGTGTGTGGTCCTGGCAAATCCTACATTGCGGGGACCAAATGTCCCCAAGAAAGTTAGTAATATCAGTTATTTTTGACCTTGTGAGATTTTTTTATTTTGGATCCCATGAGGAAAACGGCTTATACATCATACAGATTTATGTTTTCTGAAAATGTAATACTTTTAGAGTATAGAATATATACAGTAGTCAACATTTGAAGTGGATCAAAACCTTTCATCAAAGTAATACTTGAATTTTGAACAATACCCGTTCTTGTCTTAGGACAAGTTTGATGAACTTTTTTGACCCTCTTCAAATATTGACTACTGCAAAAATCATTACGTCTATCGAAAGTCCCCATACAACATGGAAACCTTGTGTGTGTGTACTTGCGCTCACATGGTAAAACACTATGCACTCTGGTCAGGTCCATGAATGGAAAGCATCTGTCATTCATTGAGCTGTAAAAGCTGTGCTATGTTTCCTTGAAAAGCAAGAATAACAAGGAGAATGAAAACAGAGAAACAGCATCATGGAGCAGAACCCTTCACTCTCTATGTCTTTTTCATTTGGGCTGGTGTGTGTGTGTGTGTGTGGTGAACGTATGTAGTATCAGAGGTAAACTACTCCTTTAAAGTTTTGTCAATTAAATAATCAGGGTGATTTTTTTAAGAGTTTACCCATCCTACTCTTTTCTGTATTTGAGTAAGTCCAACGTCAACTACACTGTAACAAAAATTATATGATCAATAAGTTGACAACTTATGTTTTTTTTGTTTTTTTTTATAAATGACAACATATATTTTTACATGTTTTAAGTTTTTCAAGATTCTACTTATTCTACTACTGTGAAGTCAATTTAATGTAAATGTAATTTAAGTTGAAATGACTTGAACATCCAAGTTGATTGTACTTACAAATTTAAGGCAGCAACACTTTTTTACAGTGTACTGTATTCTAAAATGTATTTTTTTTTTTTTGTGTGGCCTGGCAGCACAAAGCCCATAGGTGATTACTCCTGAACAAGAAGAGGTGAATTGAGCTTTACATTCACTGTGGCCTCAGCCTCACTCATCACAGTCAGTGTAGAACGCTCTGATCAATACACCTCCTTATCAATGTCAGTGAGACCATGTAAAGATGTAATCACACCATTAACCGGACAGAAACGTGAACTGTAGCCCAACCAGCAGCAAAGAAGACTTTCGGAAGGGTGCATCTTCACATTTTACATACTACTGTTTAAACATTTCATTAATATTCTTTTTCTTGTAAACAATTGCGCTGTATTTCAAAGAGCTTTTGTTACTGACGTAACCAGTGTTGACAAGTCTGCGGTTTTCCCATGGAATTGGTCTACTTTTCAGTTGTTGATTTCCACCCCCGTACGTACGATTTCGGCGCTCCAACACCTCCAAAACACCCCCCAGACGAAGAAGTTCAGAGGAGAATTCGGCCGCCCGATGGAGAAAATCGCATTGGGCTATTTTTTGGGCTACTTTTGACTGGCCATTGGACTACTTTTGTTGCACAGACCAGGCAACCGGTGATATAACCAGCCTGAACTGGCTGGTTCAGGTGGTGACCAATTTAAAGGACCAGGTATAATATCATATTTGTTTTTTCAGCAATGATGTCTTAAATGGATCAAAAGTGACAGTAAAGACATTTATTTACAAAATATTCTATTTCAAATAAATGCTGTTCTTTTCTTATTCATCAAAAAATCTGTGAAAATGTATCACGGTTTCCACAAAAAAATATTTTGGCAGTGATGATAATAAGAAATGTTTCTTGAGCAGCAAATCAGCATATTAGAATGATTTCTGAAGGATCATGTGGCACTGAAGACTGGAGTGATGATGATGCTGAAAATTCCTACCTTAGTGCGCAAACGCTGCCTGGAAAGTCATTGCCTGATAGGGCAGAGAGGCAACAAGTCAGCTGCCGTTTTCGGATGCAGCCATTGTCTCGGTCATTTATTACTACTGTCCTCCTGTTGGGTGGCTGATAAGATGGCTGATTGTCTACAGCTCAACCTGCTATTCATCTCTTTGATTCATCTCTAACAGTGAAGATGTTTTTTTTTTTCCTCATTGCACAATTGGCCTCTGAACAATACACCTGCTCTAGCTTTCATTCATTGCTTGCAACCTCAACTTTGAATTTTTCTAAGAAGCAATTAAAGTGAATTTCAGTCAGTTAATGCCACAGGAGAGAGATTCTCCCCAATACATTGAGCAGTATCTGACTTTTGGCTTTCACCATGGGTCACAAAAAAAGCACATTCAGACATTTTACTACAATATCAATCTCTGTCGCTGTGGCTTTTACTCAAATGACTCATTAGGAAATAATTGCTTTGGAACAATACAGGCCGCATTGACAGCATGCTGTGATTTATGACGCTGAGAGAAAGCGTGCACAGGTGAAATCAATCTACTGTAACGAGAGAGTCCAGCGGAAGCACTCTCACCGGGACGAACCCGCACAACCTTTCTCAGTCACACTAATTCTCTGTTAGTGTTTACAGTCCACAATTCTTCAGGGTTTATGAAGGGGGCATTCACACCTAATGCCGTGTGGCACATGTCTGCAAGCATTGAGCTTCTCACTGCTGATCAAAGATACCTGAAGGGCTTCCCCCCATTCAGTCTTAATTAGGTTTTAATGGATCCATCCTACCTTCTGCTGCTGCCCACTTGGAGATGATCTGCTTAAATTCTGATGAAAGGTTCTCTTTAAGTTTTAGATGGTTGGTGTCGCTGGTAATTTACCCACTTTTGAGCTCCAGAATCTTACAATATTTTCATGAGGTCACAGAGTTTCTGAGGACTGTTGTACATCATGTAAGTGTTTGATAAATTGACCCAATTTGAGCTCTAAGTTCTCTTTCCCAGACTTAATTAATAGAAATAGGAAAACAGAAGAAGAGGTGACGTGTGGGTGGAAGGTTGCCGGAAGGTTGCAGGAGTGAAGTAACCAGATATTTATGTTCTTTGGGTTGTGATCAGCAGGATTAGAAGAACGTGTTCCTTCTGAACTTTCATTTTGAACTCATTTTAAGTGTTTTACCAACTTTCCATTGTCTAACTGAGTGGAACATAGAAAGGCTGGATGCTTGCTTAGTAAAATTATCCCTTGTGAACACCATTAGGTATTCCTGGAGAGGTTCACCAAACAGCAGTGCATTGTTCTGTTGATTGGAACTACCTGACAAAATCCAATGTTGATGTTTCAAATACATTGCTGATTGACGAAACATGTACACTAAGTTCGAAATTTCCATGAGCGACTTTGTTTTCTTGTGAATGGCAGAGCATATGAAACGTTGAGGCAGGTATTTGTATGTGAAGTATAGTTTTAGCAAGCACATATATATTTTCATTTTCAAACACATTATTTTATATATTAACAACTTTACAGACTTTGAGAAAACTGTTTACAAATCCTTTTAGGTTCATAGAATATTGAGTTCATGGAATATATACATTTTAGTGTATTTTATAAATATGATTAATATTTATAAAATACTAACGTTCAGCAATTTGGGGTCAGTAAGATTTTTTTTAAATATTTTTGAAAGTCTCTTATAATCACCAAAAATGCAGCTTTCTGATTAAAAATACAGTAAAAGGAGTAATATTGTGAAATATGATCACAATTTAAAATAGTTATTTTCTATGTTTTTTATTTTAAAAAAATGTAATTAATGTATTATTCTATTGGTGCTCAAGAAACATTGCTTATTATTATCAATGTTGAAAATTTTTGTGGAAAATGTAATCTTTTTTTAGGATTCTTTGAGGAATGGAAAGTTCAAAAGAACATCAAAAGAACAAGAGTCTTTAAAAAAAAAAAAATCTTACTGACCACAAACTTTTAAACGGTTTTGTATCTTTATACATTGCATTAATTACATTGTTACTAAAATGATTGTGACTACATTTATTTGCCTATTACGTGTCATATATGGTTGAGAAGTGTTTAGGTTTAAGGTAGGAGTGGCTTCCAAATATCTATATCAAAGTGAAATGTAAATGTACACGTATATTTTTGTATAATTTTACATTTTTAAAGCTGTGCACATAAATACTTTTATGTTTTAGATGCTGTCAATACATCCACATACATTCCAGTGTACATCCGAACATACGAAAAACAAATGAATGTGTAAAATTGACATAGCTGATGTCAATATTGACATCAGCAATATTGATTTCAATATTGATGTGATCAGGCTAAATATACGATGGAACATGATGTTCTACGGTGTTTTTTTTACAGAAGTGTTCATCTGACTTTGTGCTGAACTCTTCAATAAATGACTCTTGGAGGTTTTTGTGACACGTCAAACGTGTGGGCGCTGTTATAGGGGAAAATGGAAGCCAGAGGTACAGGCTTTATGGATTTGGTGAAGTTTTTTGTTATGACTACTCTGTGGAGGTGTAACCTTACATGCAGGCCACTCACTTTCTGTCCACCCCCTTTCTCCTCCTTTTTCACATGTTCTCCCTGTATTTTGTTAAATGATCTCAGCTAGCCTTGACAAGCCCTTCTGGAGTCGTTTCCACAGAATGGCTTAAGACAGTGATGTCAGGGTATCCACAATTTTTAATGACATGTTCGGTGGAGTTTATTTAATGTGAGATTCTATTAATTGACAGAATAATTGTTATTATTTACATTAATTTACCAATTACCATTGGTATCTTTTGTCATAGTCCTCTTGGAATTATGGTAACACTTTGCATTAAGGTTTAACATAAAGAGAAAGTTGACCCAATCATGAAAACTCTCTTCTTTTACTCACCCTCATGTCAATCCAAACCTCTCTATGTTAATGTGTTATCCAGATCATAAATTAAGACTTTATTAAGAACATTGGGGTAAAACATTTTTTTTAAAAATAGAAAGGTTTCAAACAACATGAGGGTTTAGAAAGTGATGACAGTAATTATTACTCTAGGTAAAATAGCATTGTTCATTTTTATTTTGTTAATTAATGCATGAACTAAATTAATTTTTACAACCTGAAATGTAAAAAAATCTAGGTAACACTTTAGTTTAAGGTCATGCATAATACTAGCATACTGGCTGTTTATTTGTACCTTTAAACCACATATTAATGCCTTCTTTTGAATGACCCTTCTACATCCCTTAATCCTACCCAATACCTAAACTTAACAACTACCTTACTAACTAGTAATAAGCAGTAATGAATTTATTGCGGCAAAAGTCGTAGTTAATAGTGAGAATGGGACCCTAATCTAAAGTGTGACAAAAATCTAAATGAATAAATTGTATATTAATATTAAATATGCAACTATGCATTATAGTTACCTAAATCAAAATATTCTTAAAAGTATTATTGATGTTAGATGTTACCTAATGTTAACAAATAGAACATTATTGTAAAGTTTTACCAGAATGAATTATTTAAATTATTATATGAATTATTAATGAATTATTATATGAATTATTAATGAATTATTTGGTTTGTTTTAAGTTGTTATTGTTTACAGCGATGATGACATTCACATGCGTGCAAAAATGTGCTTGTAAACTAGTTCAAGAACAGCTTCTCTGAAGGGTTGAGTATTCATGACTGTTTGGGGTTTTGACATCAAGGTGGCCCTGCATATGTTGACTAGATGATGGATGGTTTTTAAGGCCTGGTGGTTGCATATGGAACTGAAAGTGCTTATGTATCCAGTTTATATAGAAGTACAAACTGGAATAATTTCTGGCATTTCTCCTCCCAATACCAAGACCAAGTGTCGGGAAAAGAAATGGGATGGTGTGACTGTTCCAAGACCCTTCGGCAAGAGCTTAAATTGTCCCTACACTAGTGCAATAATACACTATACTGTATACTTGTATTTTAGATGGTTATGTTGCTTAATGTGCTTGTAGGTGCAAAACGTAGACAACTAATCTTAATCTTGACATCACTTCCCAATGTAATTATTAATTTGACCTTCTATAATGTGTATTTAAAGGGACACTCCACCCATTTGCATTAAGCTTTCCATTGTTAGAAACCTAGTCATACTATTGAATGGTCGTGCAACACTCTCTCATTTTCCCCTGAGACGAGAGAAATCTGCCATTTACCTTTTTCACTTCCTCCTACAATGACGCAAAAATCGTCATTTTACGTCATTGTAGGAGGAAGTGTAAGAGGGGGGGATTTCTCTAAAGACTACAAGCACTAGATCCCACCCTTTCAAACCCGCCCATAGGTTGGACCTAATGCGCTAACAGAGCTATCACAGATCAGTGGGTGGGACTTCACTTGTAGATACTGAAATCAATATCAGCCATCTTGTTTATAAGCTAAGCTAACAAGCGCTGTGAAGATAGGAAGTTATGAAAATGACGGAAGAAACTAAACACGATATGGAAGAAACTAAACTTGATATGGAAGTAGAGGATTCTGAAATTCTGCTGCTCGAATCCGCTGGTCGCGGGTATCTTTACGAGCCGCAATATAGTGAAGAGCAGCTGAGGCTGATGGAGGAACAGGAGGCGGACGAGGAGCCCGGACTGGCTCGAGCTGGGCGGACTGCTGGTGCCTGTGCTCTCGCGGTGCGCTACGGACACAGATAGAGTCCGTCTGCTGCAGAGAATTTCAACGATAGCAATTTCTCCTGGACGAAATCTCTGAATCAGACGAGCACACGGACGTTTGTGTTGTGATGTGAACCATCCTAGTGTCGCACCGCATATGTTCTGACTGAACATCCAGGTATCATGCAATAATTCACCATAGAAACGAAATACAAACGAGGAGTAATTCGCTAATGAGTTTGCCAATGTAACGGAGTTCGTTGTTGTGGGAAGAAGGAGGCGGGAACCGGCGAACATTTAAACATTTTAATAGTAAAATAAACAAATACAAAACAAAAGAATAAGCCAGCTGGCCACACACAACAGAAACAAAACATAAAATCAGGCCTGCTCCTTTTGTGCTTCCGCTCCTCCGTGAGAGATATGAGACCGCTGCGTCTCACAGGTGTCATTCATTATCACTCGCGCCGTCCTCTCACCCTCGTCCTGCTTGCCACAGCCAACTAACTAGACATTTTGTGTGAAATTAATTTCAAACTCTTTTGGCAGCTAGCCTTGTAGACGGAAGAGGGATTTCTCTGATGTTTGCGCGCTGTTCTGGATTAGTGGGAGTGGCTTGCGGAGCTGTGCAATGTGGTGCATTGTGGGAGTTGTTGTCTTACATACAAATGCGCCCTAAAGTTATTTTCTGTCTTTTCTCGGTCAAGAGGGCACCAAATTCAAAATTTCTTTTACATTTCAACTACATATATAACCCACTTTCAATAAAGATTAATGTTGAAATGGGTGGAGTGACCCTTTAAATACAGTATGCATTACTGTACTGTCAAATATGCTTTTAAATGAGTCAATTCTGAGACTGTAATGAGGAAAATAGTGACATCTCTAGTGCTTTTCAGTTGAGCTTTGCATAGTTTAAAACATAGACGCTGCTGTGATCCCTTCATCTCCTCAAACTCCCTCACATCCCCTTTTCCGTCTGCTTGTCTTCATATTTCCCTCACTGTTCTTGAGGTTGGCACGGGCCACCGCGTATGTGTGTTAGGAGAATGATTAGCGTCAAGAGTAGTGCTTTAAAAACCTGCTTTTGTCTACAGCTGAAAGATTTGAATGAACTGCTTTAATCCTTCTTAGCAGACCCGAGGCTGCTGGGTAAAATCTTCTTCAAGGCCGTGGCTGCCTTAAGCTACAGGTAGGAGTTTCTCAGTCTCTGGGAATTTGCATCATAATTGGGTTTAGCTCTCATAAATGAGGTTAATTGCAGCAATGTGGATTTAGTTTCAGACTCAGGAGCATATTTAAAGTGACGGTTTAAAGGCTCATTGAGATGGAAGCACATCCAAAAATTGCATTACTACTGTAGTTTGCGCCTAACAAATCAGATAAACTCAAGCTCATGTTTGCTCATGACAGTTCTAGGTAGTTCTTTTCTAATTCTAAGTAGAATGGATCTGAAAAATGCATTAGTGATAATAAATTTATACAGGCAGGGGTGCATTTCCCAGAATGCACCTCTTCAGCAGATTGATTGAATGCAGAGGGATGCTACATGCTGTATTGATAATTAATGGCCATGGAAACTGTATTTGTACGATAATTAAAAATATTTATTTATTTACCACATAACTTGTCTCCTTAAAGGCAGGATATGCAGTTTGTTTCTAAAACACTTTTTCCCAAATTTGTTTAAACTGTCTTTATATACCAATACAAATCTAAAATGTAAGTACTCTGAAAAGCAGAGTATAAAAATTGAGTGTCTGTAGTCCTCTCAGGGCTGCAATAAATACAGCTACTCTTTCCATTCGGAAGTCGGAACAAATGCAATGATTGGCTGGGCGACTGTCACTCTCCCTCGCTACCATGGCTACCACCCCTGCTGCTACAGGAGCTGCCCACATGCGCGCACCCGGTTGACTCGCTCATTTCGAAAGAGGAGAGGCACGTACCGGCCGGAAGCTAGGAAGTCTCACAATTATGGCAGAGAAAGAACAGTCAACATTCCCAGTACCACCTGTACCTGCATATACAGTCAGCGCAGGGAAACAAGGCAAAAAAAAGGTGATGTCACTCCATGCACTGCGCTCCTCTCCACTCGGCACTCCTCCAGCTGAGCGGTCGGCATCACGCGTTCATGTGTTTTGGGGGCGTGGCTTTGGAAGGAGCCCAGAAGGGAGGGGGTGGGAGTTTCTCTGTTGGATACTTTCAAAATCCAGTTTCTGTTTTAATAGTTTAGATAACCCAATAAAGTGATTAATAGGGTGTAACTACCGTAACTGTTCAAAGTAATGATTAGGTTAATTATGCAGAAAATTCAGATTTGCCATCCCAGGAATAAATTACACTTCGAAATAAAATAGAGCAGACTTAAATTGCCATAATATTTCACAATATTAATATTTTTACTGTATTTTTGATCAAATTAATGTAGCATCGGTAAACATAAGAGATTTCTTTGAAAGTTGTTACAAAATGTCACCCAAAACTTTTGAACAGTAGTGTATATGCATTTAAATCATGCACAAATTAAACGTGTAACGGTTCAAAGGTTATTTGGCACCATATGTACTCACACACCTACATTTATGTGTAAAACGAAGCAAAATGGTTTAAAGAAATGTTATCTGATTTGAACCACATGTGCGGCTTCTGTGCAACTTCACAGCTGTGTTAAAGGTCAGTACTGTGAAGTCCCAGTTCCACCATGTGCCCGGTGGCACTTAAGGGAAGGGTGGGTCGGCCTCTACACGGTGGGAAGGCGAGCACATTGCGCAAAGTAATTTATTCATGGCTTTGTGGTTTTTCACTTTATTTTGCCATCTATTTTTTATTGAGATAGAGAAACTGACTCGCACAGCGTGGTGTTCTTGTCCATTAATACTGCATGCCGGTCTCAGCCAGGATTCTACCATGAAATGTTTATAGAGTAAATAATTGCTCCTGGTTAGTGCATGTTGACGACACCCAGAAGGCGACTGCCTGTGTTTGGATCGCAAGGGGACATTCTGAAATTAGGCCACTCCCCTTTACCCCACTTTCCTCTGTCTCTCTCTCCCTGTTCCTATGTACATGTCCTGCTTTGAGACTCTATAATAGTAGATCATTACCAGTGGTGGAAAGAGTACTGTACTTAAGTAAAAGTATTGCTACTTAAGTAATAATTTACTTGAGTACAAGTAGAAGTACTGAAAAATAATATGACTCAAGTAAGAGTATAAGTAGTTTGCTTAAAAACTACTCAAGTAACTACGTTACAAAGTACTTTAGTATTTTTCTATTTTTACCCAAAATGGGAAGATGATAGCGAAATGGAGCGCTAAACACTCTCATGTCATCGCTTTGATTCATACTGAAGGCCTAGTACTGATGCATAGAAGTATTAAACTTAACCATTTCAGGAAATGCCTTAATGTATGTAATAACATGCAAATAGTGATGTTTTGACTGATGAAACATGAAGACAAAAACATTATAGCTATAATATATCTGTGTTTATCAAACTATCAGGTATTTTCAAAAGAATGATGTATGTCTTTAAAGGGATAGTTCACCCAAAAATGAAAATTAGCCCACGATTTACTCTCCCTCAAGTCACCTTAGAAGATATGACTTTCTGCTTTCAGTCGAATACAATCAGAGTTGTATTAAAAAAAGGCCTGGCTCTTCCAAACTTTATAATGGCAGTGAATGACTGGAGAAAACTTGAAGCCCAAAAAAGTGCATCCATCCATGATAAAAGTGCTCCACATATAGACTACTAGCTTTCTCTGTTGTCAAGAGCAATTTTTTTTTATTACTAATTTTGAAAAGTAAGTCCAGGTAAGATCATTTGAATGTTTTGATTTGAATCATTCATAATTGAAAGCAAAGAAGGTTAATTGAGAGGTCTGATAAAAAAAAGGTATGAAAAACAATAAAACAGTATGAATAAAAAATTCCCAGTAAAAAAAATAAATAAAAATTAAGTGGGGTAACTAATGGTTAACATGTTAAATTAAATGATCTTTTTTTCGTTGTAGCCTACCGAAAATGTGCTGGGAGCCCACTGTTGCTATAGGAACGAACTACACTTTTACTTGCATCTGATTGACAGATAAATCATGCGATCTTATTTCACTGTTTTTTTCAGCTTTGTACAAAGTTTGCTTCGTATATTTAGTTTAACTGTATTGTTAAACAGGGCGAGCTTTACCATTAATTGAACTGTGTGCATGTATTTTAGACACTTACATTGATCTTGCTCCGTCCAAGCAGAACTGCGTCCATGTTATGAGCCGAGCTTTTTTATTTACTTCAACTGCTCAGTGCTCTGGTATTATCAATGGTATGACCCATTTCAGTAGTTGCCATAATTAAATATGAGCAGAATACTCACTTACATTCACTGAAATATTGAAACGTTAGCGCTACTGATTCAAAACACGAGCGCCAGTGATTGAATGTCAAACTCAAAGCGCGGTTTGAACGCCCCGCCCCCCAGTCGAACTGGAGGTTTTGATTGGTTTTGCACCCGAGTCAGACCTGTCTGTTATTGGCTGAACTGCTTCAGATATGTCTGTTATTGGCTGAAGCCCAGGCCTCCACCGCAGTAGTTTGAAAAGTGTCTGTCAAATGTCAGCTTGCCCTGTTGCTCCGTCGGCACCTTTGTCAAAGTACTTTGTACTTTTTATGAAAAATAAATGTAGAGAAGTTGAATACTTTATTTTTATTTTACTCAAGTAAGAGTAAAAGTACCACAATTTAATTATACTCAAGAAAGTAGAAAACATGAAAAAATCTACTCAAGTACTGTAACGAAAGTATTTGTAAGTTACTTTCCACCACTGATCATTACAGATCAAAGCATTTAATTTTTTATAGTAGAGGCTTTTGTGCATTGACAATGCCTTATATTTGAAATATATCAAGTATTACAGATTGAGTATCAAAAGGTACTATGATATTACAATGGTTTACATAAGGCACATTGGTATCATCACAAAAAACTGTAGTCATGTAACATATGGAGATATTGTATTTTATTATACTATGTTACTGAAAATGGTATGGAATTTACATTGTATTTCCAGGGTTCTATTTTGGTAAAAAAAACAAAAAAAACATGGTATTATGATGCATTTCACTTCTTTTTTTGTGTGACTAGCATATTCGTACACCATAGTCGTTAGATCACTTAGAAACGTACTGTGGTACTAATATGGTGCAATCACAGTATCATATACTGTATATAGCATGGCAAATGACATACAATACCATATTTAATAGTATGAACATTTTATGTCATCAATAAACTGTACCATGGTACTGCTAAAGTGTTTTTGAAAGTAATTACTTTTTTACTGTAGGTATGACATTTACCATAGTGCCATGTCCAAAATACCATAGTACCATGGTATGTTTTGTACTGTGATATGACATTTACCATTGTACCATGACCAAAATACCATAGTATTACCATGATACGTTTTGTAAGGGATATGACATTTACCCTACCATGTTACTTTTTGTAGGTGATATGACATTTACCATAGTTCCACAGTACTTTTTGTGCTCTCCAAAATGCAAAAATGATTTTATCATTTTTGTCTTGTTTTCCAGTATAATTATCTAAACATTGTTAAATCAACATACATTTACTAGCGAAGCAAAACAGATATTAAGTCTAAAATGATCAATATGGTAAGTTTGTGCTTACAACAAGAACAAATATCTGCTAATATGGTCAAAAAAGAAACCTAATTACAAGGGAAAACAAGATTATTTTTCTGACCCCATTGGAATATATTATTTTCTTGGATTAAGCAAAAACTCTATTTTGATACCTATGAAATTTATTGTAGTGCACTACAATGCCATGTGCAAAATACCATAGTAATAGCATTGTTCTTTTTAAGTGATATGACATTTACCATATCTAAAATACCATTGTAATACCATGGTACTGTACTTTTTGTAAGTGATATGAAATTTACCATTGTACCATGTCAAAATACCTTGTTAGTACCAGGGTGCTATTTTTTATTTTATTTGGATGCTACCATGAAGGTGAAGAGGTTAATTAAGTTTCCTCACCTCCTGCTTGATTGTTATTAATTTATTTATTTTATTCTAAAAGTTTGATTGCACAGCTGGATTCCCTCAGTATGGTAAAACACTGTTTGTGAGGATTTAGAAATTCGTATGCATGGTTATTAGAATAGGTAAAGCATTATTCCTCACTTCTTCTTTTATCATGACTCACACTGCCTTATATGCATCGTCTCACACCTGTCACAAGGTCCCACAGTCCCGGGACAGACTCTGCGTAGGCTTTTGGACAAATGGCTGAGCTAAACAGCCTCATTTATGGGATTACTTTCCCAGAGTGTTTTCAACAGATAAGGCTTGAACACTCCACCCAAGTGGTCAGTAGTGGGTGGAGGTCGAGAGCTAGGGCCAGGAAGGGTGGATGGAGCCTGAAAGGGTATAGAGAGGGTAATGGAGGTATGATAGAGGTGAGGGCATCAGAGTGGGTGTGGGCATGTCTTTTTGTCTTTGTGGTTGTATGGATGGTGGGGGTTCTGTGTGGGCTGATGGAGGGTTTGTATTGTAGTAATAAGTGCCGAGTATAGGATATTCGTGTTCCCTGTGGTTTCACTTTGTGTGTGTTAATAGACCATTAAAAAAGCAAGAAGAATATTTAATTTTGTGTATAACTCCTTGATTGAACTCGCCCTATGAAATAAGTGTTTTTTGAACTGTTAGTTTCAAACTTGTTAACTGAACTTGTCCAAATGATTTCGATCAATTTGTAAATAGTTCATTAGCAACTCTTAGTCAGATATTTTTTAAGGAATGCTTATGGAATTTCAATCCTATTTGGAGCCAGTCGAAAGAAGATTATATGAATCTGCTGAGAATCAAATAAGATCCTATTGGATAAGCTGAAACTACAATTTCCCGTTTAGTTTTTCAGTTTATCCAGTTTGATCCTTGTGGATTCTTGTTTGACCCGTTTAGGATTGGTTCTAAATAATTAGTCGATTTGTTAGTGTTTCTTATAACCTGTTGATATGTGTTCAGTGTAAGAGTATTTTGTTTAGCTTTTTAGCTTTGGTGTAATGTAAATTATGTGTGTGATGTAAAAACAATAACATTGCATAATATTATTACAATTTAAAATAACTGTTTTCTATTTTAATATAGTTCAAAATGTCATTTATTCATGTGATGGAGAAGCTGATTTTTCGATAGCCATTACTCCAAACTTCGGTCTTCAGTTTTTGGTCTCTTCACTACTTCAGTTATTTTTTGTGGAAAATGTGATACATCTTTTAGGATTCTTTGATGAATAGGAATTCTTTGATGAATATATTTTTTTTCTTCTTTTCTTTTTTTACAATGTAGAAGTCTTTACGGTTACTTTTGTTCAATTTACTGCATCCTTGCTTAATAAAACTATTAATCTCTTTCCAAAAAAAAGAAAAAAGTTCAAATAAATGGCTCCATGAATTGGTCCTTAGTCCATGATGTGGCCCGACACGTAGATTGGGAGGGTTTACAGAATCAGGCTGGGTTACTTTGCAAAGACAATAAGCAATAACCAAACGATCTTCCAGATGAAGGTTTTTCTTCCAGCCTGAATATACAAACTCCCAGGAGCTTCAGTTTTCAGATCACTGAGTCTGTTTGAAAGAGAATTAGTTCTGGATCATCCATGCTTCTCCAAATTACTTTATTTTTTGCCTATAGCAATAAGGCACAAATTTTCCTATTCGGTCTGTCATGTCAATAATTGTGCTTGGGCCTATGCAGTTCATAGGGCCTAGTAATATAAAAACTTAAAATGTGAAACTTTGTGTCTAATGCAAAATCAGGTTTGAGAACCACTGAGGTTAATTATGACTCAGATAAGAAGGAGTGACAGGAATTCATCCCAATGGTTCTCAAACTTGATACGATACGATACAAATCCCATAATCCACTGGATTGTCAGGACATCACCTCAGATGCACATTTAAACAGCTCTTTCCATTTTTGACCCAATCTTGGCCAGGACTTGTGTCTTAGCAAAGTCAGCCCCAGTCCATTCTTTGATATTGTCTGCCCATTTTTTCCCTGGTCTCCTTTCTTGTACCTTCAACCATGCACTGGAGAATGCTTTGGCAAGCCCAGGGTGAGGTGCACTTCCGCATTGGTCACAAGGTCTTTGTAGCAGGTGCCCAAAATCTTTTGAAAGCATTGTGTTTCAAAGGCCTGAATTTTCCTCTCTAGCTCAGCCGTTAGTGTCCACGATTGACATGCATACAGGAAGATGGAGATAACCAGAGTATGCATATGCATAAGTCTGAGCTTTAATCTAAGGTGATGTTCTTGACCTTCCATATTGGCTTCAGTGGTAAAGTGCGATTGTCTATCCTGGCCATAATTTCTGGTTTGGATCCCTTATCAGATACCATAGCACCAAGGTATTTTAACTTGTGAGAACAAGCTTTCTGCCCATGTTGAATCTTCTCAAGGTGTTCCAGAGGGCTGCATGCCACACCCTGTCAAATGCTTTTTCGAAATCTATGAAGACGTGATAGAAATGTCTTTGATGTTGCTGGTACTTTTCACAAAATAGAAGCAGGTTGAAGATTTGTTCGACTGTGCTCCTTCCTTCTCTCAAGCCTTCTTGTTCTTCAACAGTAATGTTTTCTGCCTATTGTTTCAGTATGTTGAGCAGGATTTTGAGCATTACCGTACTGGGGCGACTGATTAAACTGATAATAATAAAATAATAATAATTCATTAAATTTATAAAGCGCTTTTCTAGGCACTCAAAGTGGTTCACATGGAAGGGGGAATCTCCTCAACCACCACCAATGTGCAGCATCCACTTGGATGATGCGACGGCAGCCATAGTGCGCCAGAACGCTCACCACGTCTTTCCATTTAGTTTTGTAGAGATGCCAGGAGTACTGGTCCATCTCATGGATAAGCTCTTTAAGCTTGGCCATATGTTGCAATGTACGGACTTTCCAATATAGCTGTGGTGAAGATGTTTCTACCACGAAGACCTGTTGTTTTTTGGTTACCAGTAGCATACTTATCGCATCCTGGTGAGTGGACAGCAGGGTCTTGGTTTTCCCAGGCGACGGCCGATCCAGTATGGCATTTGGAGAACTGTTTATCACACTTTGTGGTGTGTCTTGGGCCAAGAGTAAAACCTGGCAGTGCCCATCCTTCTTCAGGCCCTGTGGATGGACTAGACTCCTTATGAGCCTTGCCATGCCCTTCGCTTCGCTGACGTCTTCTGCCCCCTCTGCTGATATTGTCTTCATATGCTGGGATAGGCTAATCCCAAAATCACCAGGATTTGCCCGTCTCCGAGACAATTAACCGGGGCGTGGCCACTGCACATGATTCAGCTTCTTAGTGCTACAGGTAAGAGCTGAGTGCCAGTTAAGGCACACAAATGGACGAGTATCCCTAAAAAGGACTCAGCAAGCCCCTTCACCGCAGGTCGTACCTCAAACCGACACCCCATAAACTCCAAACTTGATTTTGCATTAAACACCAAGTTTAAAAAATGTATTATACTTTTATTAATTTTTATGTTTTGACACAGAATCAAAAAGTATGCCTATTTACTGGTACAGCATTTGTGGGACATGCTGCAAGTAAGAAATGTTCAACAAATGCCCCTTTTTTTCTTGAAACAGAATTACAGGCATACTCTGTTCACTTTACATAGACATTCATCCTTCCCATCTGATATTAAGATGTACCTCAGGCCCTTGGTCATCTGATTCCAATGTGAGATTCGCTAGAAAAGACCAGAACACTGCATGACGCCATACTGGCCTTGTGTGAGTGAGTGGCATTAAATTATGTTGTGTAATAGTTGGAGTCATGCAGGAATATGGTTCAGGATAGATAGATAGATAGATAGATAGATAGATAGATAGATAGATAGATAGATAGATAGATAGATAGATAGATAGATAGATAGATAGATAGATAGATAGATAGATAGATAGATAGATAGATAGATAGATAGATAGATAGATAGACAATGTAAGCCTATTTAGTTCAGTAGTAAAAATCGGATGTGTATATTTAGATGTGAAGTTCAATTGCTTGAGTTTGTGTGTCTCACTGGAAGGAGACATCAATTAGATGGGGAGTCAGTGGGGAGCTCACTGTAGTAGGAGGCAACTTTAATGAAAATTTAACACCACTTGAACTAACTTGGCAGACTGCCACTCTCGCTCTGCATGCCTGGCTCATTATTTACCCATTAGCAGACTCTCTGTCCAAACCTTTATATAGCAGGCAAACACTTGCTTTATCATGACTCCACATCAATTTGAATTAAACAGAGTTTAGTCTCCTCAGCCTATTCTTACAGCTGGCATTTCTCATTATGACAAAATTACATTTAAATTCAAACAGTCAGCAAAACATTGTGTTGTCTATTAGCAAAAAGTTAGGACTAAAAGCCCCTTCACACTAAAGGCCCATTCACACCAAGGATGATAACTATAACGATAAAGATATAGTTCTAAAAATCGTTTTAATATAAAAGAATAGAGTCCACACCACAACTATAACAGAACAGAGAAACAATATTGTTGGAATCACTTTCAGAATGTTTTTTTTCCCAGCTGATGAACAATAAAAACATTGACAGCCAATCAGAATCCACCAGATTTTAAAGAGCTTGGGCATTTAAAGCTGCAGACAACAACACGTTTAGAATAAACAGAACAATATCATCCGCTATTGTGGACGCGAAGTTATTGTTAACATTATCTTTAAAGTTAAAGTTCTTGGTGTGAATGGGCATTAACTCCAGATACGATTCTACATTAGAGATATAACCCATTTTGTTATTGTCTAGAAAACAGTTCTTTTAAATTGTAATAATATTTCACTATATTACTGTTTTACTGTATTTTTCACCAAATAAATGCAGCCTTGGTAAGCGAGACTTATACAAATCAAGCTCGTATCAAATCTATATCAAATCTTTAATATATATATATATATATAAATAAAGTTGTACAGTCTTTTTGACCAGCTTAATACTTCTATATTATATAATTTCCAGAGAAGGTAATGCGAGATATTCGCAGTGTTCTGTCTCTTTGCTCTCATATGACATCAGTTGCGGAGAGCTTTGGACAGTACTGTCAATCCCAAGCTTGTTTGTCAAAACCTATTACCGTAAAACTTCAAATAATAGCCGAGTCCCAAATAGACGCCTGTCTCTTTTACACGCCTGGTGTGGCTGCAGGTTTGGGTAAATAAAGGCCGGTCTCAAATAGAGGCCGGGTCTGTTTTTTAGTTTCGGGTTGTATTTAATCCTCTAAAACCGTCAGATCGTCCGCTTTTTCGCGGCCGCCAAAGCAATTTTTTGTCCCTCCAAAGCTTTTTTTGATCGATGAGTGATGTAGAATAGAATGACTGCTGCGCTTGACAGGGCGCGTTACGAGCAGAGAGAGAGATAGAGAGAGAGAGAGAGAGCGCCCCGGCCGCGCGCGCGCACTCTCACATCTTCAAACAACACGAGCGCTGTCTTGCTCTCTCTCCCTCGCGCATATTAATCAAAATCAATTGACGACGCGACAGTAAAAGGTTGGAAGACCGCAGTTTAACGTGGAGCATTTGGAGATTTTTATAGATTAGAGACATACACTCAATGACCAACATCTCAACACTAAATTATAAAGGCCTGACTCATATAGACGCCTGTCTCAAATACAAGCCGGTGCAATTCGACGGTTTGGGAAAATAAAAGCCCGGGCTACTATTTGAAGTTTTACGGTAAATCCCAATTACTGAAGTATTCATGCCCTGTGTGGTTTGTGCCAAACAGAAATATGAAGAGAAGTCTGGTGGCCTGTAGTCCAACATTATCGTGTTACAATAGGCAGATTCATGGCTCTGGGATATAAAAAAAAGAGATCAAGCTGAAAGGACTGCTCCATTGTCTTCTAGAAGAGGTGTGTTCTGTGGGGGAGGAATCACAGATAATGAGGTCAATGGTTTTGGGGTGGAGTGGGTGGAGTCACAGCAACTGGTGCCAATCAAACATGCACATCATTTACCCACTCTAATGTCATCTTTCCCCTGTTATTTTCTTTCTTCTGTGGGATGTGAAAAGAGAAAGAATGTCCCAGGCACTCTTTTCTAGCAAAACACAAGTAAAAATGTGAATTTTGTTTATATATTGTTTTATTTTTATATATTAAAAAATGTGGGGTCGGTAAAAGTGAATTTTTTTTCTCTCTGTTCTTAAACATTTGTAATTATAATAAATTGTGCCGCTTAACTTTTTTGTGAAAACCTTGATCTTTTTTCTTTCAAGTATTCTTTGATGAATAGGAAAAAATGCAAATGCATTTATTTGAAATTGAAATGTTTTGCAACATTATAAATGTCTTTACTTTCACTTTTGATTCATTTAATACTTCCTCGTTGAATAAAAGTATTTTTTCCCCAAATATTTATTTATATTTATGTTGTGTGGCATGATTAAAGGCGATTTCAAAAAAAAAAAAAAGTAAGTTAAAAGGTTCAACTTGTATGATACTTTTTTACGGTTCTTTTGGAGCTTAACAGTATAAATGACCAATATGAAATAAGAAAGTGAGTAAATAATGAGCTATCCCTTTAACTCCACAAGTTCCCTGACCAGCCTCTCTTTAAACATGGAATATCATCCTTCCTGCCACACTCCTACCTCACACGAGGAGACGTGCTAAAAATAAACGTCTGGTGTGAGGGTGGAGTTCGGCAAGTGTTTTTTGACTCCTGGGCGGCAGAGAACAGTGCGAGACATGGCCAGGAAGGGACAACTTCCTAATGTCTCGTGTAGGACGTAAAATTTGTTCTGTGACAGTGTGAAACCTTGACAGTGAGGTTTGGAAATATCTACTACCGCATGCCCTCCAATGAATGATTCTTGTGGAGTGAGTACAACTTTGACTGTGTGTGTGTGTGAATTGCAATTTTTTATCTCACAATCACAATGTTTTAGCGCAATTGTGATTTTTCTATGATAACAAATATTTAAATATGTTAAAAATTCTAATACTCCACACATGCAAAAGAACCGTAAAAAAAGTATCATACAAGTTGAACCTTTTAACTTAATTTTTTTTTTTAAATCGCCTTTAATCATGCCACACAACATAAATATAAATAAATATTTGGGAAAAAAATACTTTTATGCAACGAGGAAGTATTAAATTAATCAAAAGTGAAAGTAAAGACATTTATAATGTTGCAAAACATTTCAATTTCAAATAAATGCATTTGCATGTTTTTCTATTCATCAAAGAATACTTGAAAGAAAAAAGATCACGGTTTTCACAAAAAAGTTAAGCGGCACAATTTATTATAATTACAAATGTTTAAGAACAGAGAGAAAAAAATTTCACTTTTACTGCCCCACATTTTGTAATATATAAAAATAAAACAATATATAAATAAAATCCACATTTTTACTTTTTACTAGTAGTTTTGCTAGAAAAGAGTGCCTGGGACATTCTTTGCGACTTAGCGACTTTGACTGACTGTGTGTTTATGTATGAAAGCTTGTTTCATCCACAGAATAAAAACAATTCAAAATGTAATTTTAACTTATTTATTTCACAATTCTGACTTTTTCCCCCTTACAATTACGTTTATATCTCACAGATTTTTTTTTTTTTTTTTTAAGTTTATATCTCATAATTCTGAGAAGAAAATCCAGAATTTTATCACTCACAATTCTAACTTTTTTCTCAGAATTGTGAGTTTAGAAAAAAGTCAGAATTGTGAGATATACACTTGTAATTACCTTCTTTTTATTTTTCCCCCCTGGCGGAAATAAGCTTCCCTAGTGTGTGGGATGTGGAAGTAGGAAAAAACAGTATACCTAGAGGATCCTCTACTGGAAGCACAGCCCTCTCTCTCTCTCTCTCTCTCTCTCTCTCTCTCTCTCTCTCTCTCTCTCTCTCTCTCTCTCTCTCTCTCTCTCTCTCTCTCTCTCAGCTGGCTCTGCTCTCTCTCAGTCCTGCGCTGAGACTGTGTGCGCGCTGAGCTTTGCAGAGAGGCACAGAGAGCGAGCAACAGAAGAGTGCCTAGGGCTTCACCAAGCTTCAGTTGAGTTTAGTCTCAGCCAAGTTACTATTTAAAAGTCAGAGAGGAAGAGCTCACAACATCTAGGAGATAAACAACCACAGGAACAGAACTAACACACTTTGAAAGTGAAACAGTGAGTGGTGTGGACACTCATGGTCCTCTCCTGAGGCTGTGGCTGCTTCACCAGGAGAGATGTGATTGTTGTGTGGTTCACACGCGCTGACTTATTCAACACACAGACACACCTGCTCCATCCTCAGGTGGCGTTCCGTAGGACTGGATTGCTGAAACAACAGTGTTTACAGGAGGCCACGGGACTGCACGCAGACAGGGAAGAACATGGACTACCTGTGGGGGATTGTACTGCTGCTGTGGGCACTCGGCGTGCCGGAGAGAGGAACCGACGCACAGAGGAGCAAGAACAACGTACCCCGGCTCAAGCTCTCGTATAAAGGTCAGTCACCTCCTGCTGTTGGGATTCTGGAAAGGAGAGAAATCAAAAATCAGTCGGAATGATTGAGGAATCTTTGAAGAGCAGATCTTTAGGCTTGTTAAAGTTTGATAGGTTCAGTCTGTGTTGGAGATTTTTTTTTCTTGTCCGGAGTTGGCGTACGGTTCTGGAGGATATTTCATTGATATGATTCACATGGTTTAATTATGCATGGTGGGTAATTTAGAAAGATGTTTTTGAAAGCATGAAAACGAGCTGGATTTCAAACTGATATGGAGGGGTAGGTACATATGGAGTTTTACTCTTAAGTTTGCTTTCATTATAAATAACTAAAATATTACAGTGGTGGTATTAAATTCAAGTAATATGGTGTTTTGTGTTCGGGTGGTGCCGAGGAGTGAAATGACAGATTGAAGTAGCATTACCAGATGATTCATTACGATTCATTTTTTTATGAAAAAAAAAAAATTGGCTTTAAAAAAAAAAAAAAAACATTTAACCTTAAAAAAGTGTATCTGCACAATAGTTAAAGGCATTATTTCTGCCTGATCTGACCCTTAAATATTAATTTTGTTGGTATAACCTAATACAGTAATATTAAACAAATCTAACTTGATCACTGATTATTTTAGCTGTTCCCACATAAATTACATGTTTTTAGGTTGCCTGACAAAGCATTTTTTTTTTTTTTTTTACAGTTTTATTCATAGCAGTATGTTAGAAGGAAGGGTTTAACTATATGTATGAAAGAATTTAGGATTAAGACATTATGTATCACACTATTTTATGATTTATTTGTTGAGTTTCATGCACAGGTTAAATCAGGCATGTCTATTGATTGTGTGGGCTGAATGCGTTTGTCTGGATGCACAGGTGGGAATGTTTTTATTTATTTATTTATATACTGCACATTTTAAATCTAACTTATTAATATCAGTCAATTGCAAATGATCGCATTGGTTTTGCTTCAGTAACCGACACAATACCAATTGTAATTCATAATTTATTTAATAAATTTTTTTCACCTTGCTTAGTTTTGTTCATTGTTTTGAGGATGAGGACATCTATGCTGGCAAGGGATACCACATTTTCACCATAATATCGTAGAAATTAATTGAAGTTTTAATGCTAACAGGACATTTTATCTCCTCTTTCAGAAGCTGATGGGACTTTTTTGCTATAATAACTATAGTTATGCATGATGTTCCATTTGATTATTTCTGTACAGTTTTGTTTGACAGTGACCCTATCAGAACATTTTTGGGTCGCGGACCACTGATCATTCATATTCTTCTCTGCTTGTAAATGCACTATACTTTCCTCCACTTTTTGTTGCTCTAAGTTAGAGTAAAATGTTTATAAGATTATCAGTGTTTTGATGGAGTGTGTTATTATAACTGCAGACTATAACGCAAGGTGGCTGTTTTTAATGATGCGGTTATGTTAAAACATTACAACTCTTCCCGTCCGATTGGTGTTCGTGATGAAGTGAGCTGTCAAGAGTGAATTCACAGTAAGAGTGTTTAAATGAAAGAGCTCGTTCCAACCTCCCTCTGTAATTAGAAAGAGACAGAGAGAGAGAGAGAGAGAGAGAGAGAGAGAGAGGTTTAACAGTCAGGGCAGATGGCTGTATGAAAGTGAGCCATTTCTCTCTCTGCCAGCTTTCTAATTGCACTGACAGCTCCTCATTAGCTGGCTGGTGGAAGCTGAGCTCTATATGAACCACGGTGTGTGACTGTCAGGCGACAGACACACTGGATCCAGCACGCACACATGCACAAACACACAGGGGGCTTCTTAAGTACCCAGAGCTCTCATCTGCCCGAACACAGATGCACACAGACGTCTAGAGCTGTTCGCCGTATCAAACACTGACACCTACAGGCATGCACACACTGTTTGTGTGGAAAACAATGAAGGAAGAGAGATGGAGAGAGCTAATATGTATGTGTATGTGTTTGTGCTTTTGCTCTGAGAGTGCATGTGTGTTTGTGATGTATGCAGGCTGATCTGAGCATATCACAATTTGGTGAAATGCCAAGACTGATTCTGATATTTTCCAGCATCCGAGAAAACTTGCACACCTGTGAACATTTGTCTCCACAGTTTGGCTGATTCATCTTTTGCTGAATTCTCATCAATTAAAATGCATGTGGGTGTGTGGAAGTAATTACTCACGGAGAGTATGTATTTGTTTGTTTAGTGGCTTTACATAATTTAGAGACTATGAATTCTGCAGGTTTTTTTAAATGAGTTAATAAAACAAAACAAGAATGTATTGGTTTTATATTTATTTAAAGATGAGTTGTGTGATTTCAGTGGCACTATTGTCACCAAATGGAATTGCAAAAATATGTATTTGTTTGTTTGTTTATACAGCTTTTTTGAAAAATATTCACCTTCCAATGATTGGCCAAACTTTTTTTTTTTTTTCAAAAAAATGTTTTTTACAACAAAGCCAATTTTCTTGTGTTGGGCTGGTTGGGATGCTTCACAGTTTTTGTGAGAATCCAGCCTAAGAATTGTTTTCTTGTACAGAAGTTGTCTGTATATTAAAGGTGCACTATGTAATTTGTAGCGGCATCTAGTGCTGAGCTTGCGAATTATAACCAACAGAAGTTACGGTGGCCGACAGGAAAAGATCATCGTCTGAGACAGCAGAGAGTAGCCAGCTAAGCAACGAGGTTTCTTTACAAAGATAAATTAAGAAATTATGTTTACTTAATTATTCAGTAAAAAGATATGTTATTGCGAATGTTATTGTTACTTGTTCATCATTGTGTCAGTGTTTTATTCGCTGACTTTAGCTACCTTCTTTGCACAAAGAACAACATAGTGACGAAACGCGTTTGTCCGTTTAGGGCTACTGTATAGAAGCATTTCAATGTATGGGGACCTGCGGTGTATGTAGATAGAAATGGCTCATTCTAAGGTAATACAAACATAACTGTTCATTAAGTAAGGTCTTTATACACAACTGAAAACAAGTACACTGTAAAAAGTGAATATGTTCTTTTGTTACATTAAGGAGCAATTTCTACCTGAGCTGGTCCCACAAAATAATTTTTAATTATTTATTTTATTTTATTTATTTGTATTAAACCATGTTGATTTAAATGTTACCACATGAGGAACAATTAAAGACTCATTCTATGAAAATGCGATTTACTATACTCTAACCATCACAGAAACTTGTTGACATTATCATATTATGCTAAACATGGTTTTACTGAATTAAATGCCTTTCGAATATTGAGGACCACTTCAAATGTCCTCACGTGATCTTTTTTTGATTGCGTTCCTCGTAAGAGTGGTATCAGTGTCCCCTCTGAGCCGAAAGTTCCCAGGGCAGGTTAACAATAACACCTTTACATGAATGTGAAGTGGTGTGGAAAGACATAAAGAACATGAGAATCTGTGGCTGCATGTTGGTGCAGCTAGTACAGAAACAAGAGATTGGCTACTTCAGTGCGAGTGTGTGTGTGTGCAAATTTGTGGGATGGAATAATGTTTTTGGTGTAAAGCTATCCCATTCCAAAGTGAATGTTTTAATACGGCTATAATCTCATGAAGGAATGAGAGAAGTTTTATTTCATTTTAATTAAGCTTTTAATTCACAAACACGCCAAGAATCTGGTGTTGGGTTGCGTTTGCAGCATGTGAACTCTATCCTCTTCAGAAATAAAGCTGCAGCGTTGGAGCGCACACACCTAAAACAATACTCTGCCAAATTCCTGTGAAATGGAAAACATTTATGCCATAATACAGTTTTCCCCTTGGAAAGCAAAAAGACATGATGAAAATTGGATTAGATTTGATTTTAGGTATTTGATTGCCTTAAAATCATCTTTGGACCCAGTGGAAAGGGTTCAAACGATCACGTACGCAAATAATCAGAACTCCAGATTTGATTAGATGGACACGCATGCTGAGATGAATGGAAAAAGGTGAGTGTGTAGCACTCATGTTTCCTTTGCCCACACACACACACACAGGCAAACACATGTGCCCTGCAGAGAGTGCAGGCAGTAGGGTAGGGAAGTTTATTTTTATCAGCCTCAGATGGGACCGTTCCTCTGCCTCCACCTGCCCTCCCCTCATTGCTTGTGCTCTCAGAGGTTTTTCCACAACAATAGATGAAGGGAAAAATACAGAGAGATGGTCTCAGTGGTTTGAAGAGGATGAGACTAGCTCGTCTCCTGGCGTAGGCCTGTTTGTGTGCTGTTTAAACCGGTGAGCTTCAGAATAGCAGCATGTCTAAAGCCACTTCCTCCTGTGTGACTGCGTGCTGGTGCTGTAGATTGCCCACAATGCCAGGCAGGGGCACCGTATGTTCTGGAATCTCAAATGTAAAACACGGCCTGTTTTTGTCCTGACTCAGCTAAGTTATGATACTGTACCGTTGAAAAGTTTGGGGTTAATACGATTTTTATTTTTTTATTTTAAAAGAAAACTCTTATGCTCACCAAGGCTATATTTATTTTATAAAAATAACGGTAAATTACCAGTATTAAAAAAAACCTGTAAGATTATTAAATATTATTATAATTTTAAATAGCTGTTTTCTATTTGAATATATTTTAACATATTTTATTTATTCCTGTGATGGCTAAGCTGAATAACTCCAGTCTTCCGTGTCACATGATCCTTCAGAAATCATTCTGATATGCTGATTTGCTGCTATGGAAACATTTATTATCAGTCAAAAACAGTTTTGTGGTATTCTTTTTTCAGGATTCTTTGAATAGAAACTTCAAATGAAAAACATGTATTTGAAATAGAAATCTTATGTAACATTTTAAATGTCTTTACTGTCACTTTTAATCAATTTAATGCAACCTTACTGAATAAAAGTATTCACTTTAAAAAATAAAATCTTACTGACCCCAAAATTTTAACAGTAGGCTATTATATATAAAGCATAAAGACATCATTCATCTCTTTCGTGTTTTTTTTTTTGAAGTTGAAGCATGTTGCATTTTGGGAATACTGTTTGGGAACTACCAAAACTCTTCTTTTTTCCGCCATGTTGAAAGGTTAGCGATCATCAATATATATTCATACACATATTATCAATCAATAATGCAGATTCCTCAAAGACTAACTTTTTAATAGTTATTTTTTATTATTATTTATTAGTTCATGAACGAACCTACAGTATTATCCTGGAACTGAAATGTGTTTCTGTAGCATCAGTATTCTGATGATAGTAATTAAGTCAGGACAATTTCTTAATTAAAGCTGCAGTCCGCTTTTTTGGGGTTTAAAATGATCCAAAATACATATTTGAGAAAATACATAACCAGCCAGTGTTCAAAACTATCTGCTTGCCTTAGCTCGATTCAAGATTTATAGCCCTTTCTTACAGCACTTGCAGTGTTGTGCCTGAACGCGTTCATTGAACGATAGTTTATGAACTCGTTCATATTTTGTGCGAACGTGAACTGAACGTACTGTATTACTGCCTGATTAACGTTACTGTGAACTCGTTCATTCTGGTTTCTGTGAACACATGCTCTCTCAGTTTAACTTCGTTAAATAGGGTGCCAGATTTCTATAGAGCCTTCCAGGCGAAAACCCGGCTAAAACACACCGTAAACAGGCCTTAATATGTAGCGAAAAAAACACCCAATCTGGACACACCAGCCACCAGTGTCGCACCGCCGCATGCGTCATCAAAACAAAAAGCAGCATGTAGTCGACAAAGCAGCGAGGAGGCGTCGTATGATCATTTAAACGAGTTTTATGACAAGGTCATTCATTCCTCAAAAATCTTACATTTCTGTGCAAACTTTGCCCGCCGATAAAATAACTGCTGTCTGTGGTTGTATATGGGCTGTGGCAATAATAATAATAATAAAAAAATAGCTTGCAATAACATATGGAAAAAAAGAACTATGAACTAGTTCATTTTTGGAACTGTGAACTTAGTTCAAAATTTTGAAGTATGAACTATGAACTGAACTAGTTCATTTTAAAATTTGTGAACTGAACTTTGAACTAGTTCATGTAGAAAGTGAACTTTCCTAACACTGAGCACTTGATATAATTAAACTTATCAATTTGATGGGGGATCCAGAAAGGTTCAAACGACAATCACCAGTGACAACTGGAGACTCACCCGTTGTAAAATGCAAAAGACTTCGTTTGGACTTCGGAGTGAAAAAAAGAGACTGCAACCGGCCCCATGCGAAAACAAGGATACATATCGGAAGGACATTACATGTAGTCACGCAATGCTGACGTTGTTAACTTTAACAATTTGAGAACAAAGTATAATTTGCACGGTTTTGCGTGATATAAGCAGCGATTTTTAGATTTAATCAGCGCGATTTACTGCAATGTCAGAACCAGAACAAAAGTGGATGTTACTTACTTGTTCAGATGACATTTTCTGGTGAAAATTATTATGTTGGTCATACTTCCAAAAAGAATAATCTGTGATTCTGAATGCCAGTATCCACACCGGCGTGGTGACTGACAGCTGCACACTCTCCTCAAGCATTGTGTTCATCCGCGCTGTGCCGTGCCGAGGTACAACTCACGTAAAGTTGATAATTACGCGAATAACTGCAATTGCAGATTTCGAACAGAGATGGCGACAAAGAGGAAAAACTGCGGACTGCAGCTTTTAACTTAATTTCAGTGATTCGATTCCTAAAGTTTTACGTTTAATCCCCACAATCTTAAACATTTTGTTACATCCTTGTAGACTGAAACTGTTTGGTGTTCCTTGTCTTCTTTGTTTCTGACAGCTCAAACCCTTGATTCTCAGAACCTGTTCCTCAGGGTCTTCTCAGGTAATCTTTAATAGATAAATAACTCTGGGCTAAATTATGATTACAGCTAATGCGGTATTGATTCACACAGCAACTGTCACTATAGTTGAATCTGAGCGAAACCTGCCAAAAAACAAAAACTAATTAGAAAAATATGCCCCTACTTACAATCCTGCAATACTAAAAAAAAAAAAAAAAAAAAGAAAAAAAAAAAAAAGTTCATATACAAATCACTGCAGTGGCAGAAAAACTCCATCAACTTTTATTCCTTTTCACACAAATTATGCAGGGGCAGATTATCAATGAATGAAGATTTATTTCCATGCTATGTAATGACCTCAAAACACTTTTACCATAGTTCACGAATTGTAAACTAATACATTTTGACATTTGCATCAAATGCACTAATGAGCCAAAACATTATGAGCAGTCTCAGATGGAGTGAATATCATTGATCATCTCCTAACAAGGCCACATAAAGGTCTGGGTAGAACAATCAGTTGACTTGTTATCAACGTGTTGGATGCATGAAAAATGAGATGGAATAAAGATCTGAGCGACTTTGACAAAGGACAAATTGTTATGGCACAGCGACTGGGTCTGATGAGTCCTATTATTACATAACGTGGACACGGTCATGTAATTGTGTACCAGGATGCACTTTGGGTGATGACAAGTCGGTGGAGGGAGTGTGATGCTCTGGGTAATGTTTTTCTGGGAAACCCCGGGTTCGGCCATTCATGTTTAAATTTGATATGCCACCTAAACATTGTTGCAGACCAGGTACACCCCTTCATGACAATGGTGTTCCCTGGTGACAATGACCTCTTTCAGCAGGATAATGCACCCTGCCACACTGCACATATTGTTCAGAATGGTTTGAGGAACATGATGAAGAGTTCAAGGTGTTCACGATTTCCCCCAGGATCCCGAGGTGTTGAACCTCCAAATTCCTCAGATCCCTATCCAATTGAGCATCTGTGGGATGTACTGGACCAACAAGTTTGATCCATGGTGACTCCACCTCGTGTTTTGGCAGCACACGGATGACCAACACCATATTAAGCAGGTGGTCACAGTGTTTTGCCTCGTCAGTGTATACCGGTACATGGCTTTTCTGGCATTTGTTAACTTGCTCGCACTTGTGATGCGGAGTGATGCCCTCTGGTACGAGTCCAACGGCACAAGAGTCATGATAAAGGAGCTCAAAGACTTGTAGACTTGAGCTAAAATGGCAGGGTTGCTACAGCAAATGCGTTTTTATCTCACGTTTGCTTTTATAACAATATCAGTTAGTGTATGGTTTAGTGTAGCTGCTACATTATTTTCAAACGCAAGAGAGCAACGAACTGCCGCGATAAAACGTGGCCAGATTCACGTTCATCTGTTTCAGATAAAACTGACTCTGCATTTTGCAGCACTCACTGGTATTATTTAATGTTGAAAGTGTACTTAAAATGAAAGAAGCTATACTTAAAATTATTTAGCAAAAATGTCACCACAGACACGCCAAGACTTTGTCAGTCTCTCTCTCTCTCTCTCTCTCTCTCTCTCTCTCTCTGCAGTTCAATAATAAATCTCATGTTCTTTTATGCAAAAACAGTTTTTTTAATCAAGTTTGTAAACTTCATGTTCTCAGATGGCATTTGTTTGCCAAGCCCAATTAAACGTGTGGACGCTCTTCTCACACCTCTACCTGATCACACGCTCACTAAGACATGCACAATGAGCTGAATCATGAACTACTTACATGATGTTCTACCTTTGGAATCTGATTTATGTGTTTTTTTAATGCCCTGGCAACTGTCAGGATCATAACAGAGGTGCTAATAAATTTAAACATTACATCATGCTTTATTTTCCCCTGACTGATTAAAAACTTGTGTAAAGTTGATTGATTTATTGTTTCTATAATGACGCGCACGAGAAAAACAAAGCCGCACTGTTTCAAAACGATCACACAAACACATTTGTACGTACACAGACTATTTGTTCAAATGTAATGCTTTTCAAAAGGTTCCCGATAACAATAATCAAGTGCACTGTTAATTTCCTCTTGAAAAGTGAGTGTTTGTGATTGTTGATGGAGCCATTTTGAGATTTTAGAGAGTATTTGTGTGTGTTCTTGCTGAATGTGTTTGTGTGTCTGTTTCGTGTAAGTGCATTGCGCAAGCGGACACTTGACAATCCGATGACACCGCCAGTGTCAGTTGATGTTACACATTCCACCAAATGCACAGGGTCCATTGTTTACACCTGAGGAAGGAGAAGTGATCATAAAACATATTAAAAGAAGGATTAAAAAGAGGAAAGAGATATTGTGATGGCAGCAATGACATAATTCAACTGATGTTTCAATGACATACAGCTCAGAGGAAACTGAACTTTGTGCTCTTTATTTCTTCACAGTAAGAGAAATATATAGTCATACACTCCACAAAAGTCTTATACATTGTCCACTTGATTGCAAAATGCATTGCTTTGAACTGCAGATCCGTATGTTCAATTATATGGGTATCTATCTATGCAAAAACATGCATTTCACTTATGATATTTTGTTTACAGTTTGCTATTTTGCTAATGCTTTCAGCTATGAATAATACTCATCCTCAAGACCCTTGTTCAGTAAGTGAAGATTATGTCCCTCCAAGTCTATTCACCTAAAACATCTTCATTTCTGTTCTGAAGATGAACGAATGCTTATGGGTTTGGAACGACATGAGGGTGAGTGACTGATGACAGAATTTTAATTTTTTGGGTGAACTAACCCTGACCACAGGGATAGTGCAAAAAATGTTGGAGTTTGTGTGTGTTTTTGGTTAATGGACGGATTAAAGCTTTCTGAACAATTTGTATTTTGAGGCACCCTTTTTGTCTTAGAAAAAGCCTGTGTATGTGCATGAATGCACACTAAAGTGATGGTGAGATGAATTCCTGGTGTTTCAAGTGTGTCTGAGTGTGTAAAAGGCATTCTAAATGTTTTTTAGTCATGGTGCCAAATGGAAACACCACAGGCACTCCAAAATGAGCTCTCTAAACCCGAGTGAGAGATTCACTGTCATTCTCTCTTTCTCCTCTTGTCTCGCTGTCCTCTTTAAGTCATCTCAACCCTAATCTTAACCTCTCGGCATCCTGCTCTTCTCTTCTCCTCTGTGCCAGTCCACAGATTTTTTTCTTTCCATTCTCACACTCTCCTCTTTCACTCTTTAATTTATCCTGTTCCTCCTCTTTTCCCATTCAGGCTCTTTGAAAAACTCTTCTGTCACACTGAATTCTGTTTTGACATAGAAGTACATTATATGTGTGTGGTGGATATGAAGATTTACATGAACTATATATATATATATATATATATATATATATATATATATATATATATATATATATATATATATATGTGTGTGTGTGTGTGTGTGTCTGTTTTATCTATTGACCTTCTTGCCTTAACCTAACAAATGGATACACACACATAGACACACTCGCAGGTTACAATAACTGTCCAAACACTGCCATATTTCTCAGATGCTATTAATGTCTTTCTGAAGAGCCATTTAAATGTGACGGCAGGGAAAATCTTACTTCCCTTAAGGACAAATGCTGTAATTATAGCTTACTGTTCATTAAAGAAATAGTTTATAATACACCAATATAAATTCTCTCGTCCTTTACTCACCCTCGTGTCATGGTATGACTTTCTTTCTTCTGTGGAATTTGAGGCAATGTTATGCAGCACGTTCACAGTGTTCTTTTCAGTTTAGTGCACATATAGCATGAAAAAAGTCCTCTCTATAACCCTATGAAAAGGGTGTAAAACTACCATAAAATTGATTCATTGTTATTCTCACTTCTGGTTACCCATCATTTGTCATAGTTTCTAATTATTCTCACACCTGTAGTGCTTGATATTCTTCCTGGTGTTTATTAAATATTATTTGACCGTCTTTCTGCATCTCACATCTTTTTTGGTCAAGTCAAGTCACGTTTATTTATAGAGCGCTTTTTACAATAGAGATTGTATCAAAGCAGCTTCACAGTGATAACATGAACATAATACAATAAGTTTGTTTCTAGAAGAAAATTGCATCATCGTCCACCTGAAGTAAGGCAGATCAATAATATTGTTGAATATTAAATGTCCCCAACTAAGCAAGCCAAAAGCCAAGGCAACAGTGGCAAGGAACCAAAACTCCATCAGGAGACAGAATGGAGAAAAAAACCTTGGGAGAAACCAAACTCAGTCGGGGGCCAGTTCTCCTCTGGCCAACGAACGAACAGTGTATGATTATGATTCAGGCAACATTACAGGTCAGAAGTCAGATTGGATCAGAACATTCACGATATTTATCCAGATCCATCTGGTTGGAGGTCAGAGTTATCACGCTGGTATGGAGACGAGTTTGTTGAGGTGTCCATGAGGCCTTCACAGGGCTGATGAGGCTGGCACTTCAGGGATGCGTTGTGGTCGTGTCCACATGCAGGTTCACCATCTGATCTGGATACGGCCCGGATCCGGCTGACTTCAGTAAACCTCGGAATAAATGGAAAGACTAACATTAGCGTAGGTGCCATTCTTCTTATGATGTAACGAGTACATCGGATGTTGTAGGAAGTGTCCCCGGTTCCAGCTGACCTAATCAATGCAGCCTAATAATCATTTAACTGATTTTAATAATATAAATGTATAATGTTCTATGTGAATGCCAGGTAAAAGAGATGTGTTTTTAGTCTACATTTAAACTGACAGAGTGTGACTGCTTCCCGGACAATGTTAAATGAGCAAATGTTGGTCTCTTCACACTTCGCTACCCGTGATAATATTTCCAGTCTTCTGAGGCAATATAATAGATTTGTTTGAGGTAAAGAGATAAAATTGTCAGTCGTTATTCACTGAAAATTCACTGTAGCCAGATATCATCTCTGCGTGCACATTTTCAAATTTGAATGTAAAGATAACATTTGAATCTGTTTCTCACACAAAGCTCTATTGCATGTTTTCAGAAGGCTTAATACTTTGTCATGGTATTTTTATTATGCTTTCTTGTGGCTTGACAGCCACCGTAAAATGGTTCTTTCAGAGTGATGTTTGGAACACGAGGATGAGTAAATGTTGACAGAATTGTAATTTTTGGATGAACTAATTCCTATAATAAGGAAATAAAGAAATTAAATAAGAAATCTCTAGAAAATGTGTCCCATCAATGTTTTGAAGCTACTTGAAACTAATTTATACAGATTGCTCATGTTTCGCTTGGCTTCATTCAGTTATTTGCTCTATATAGAAAAAAACTATATAAAGAACAAAAGCTAAATCTACAAGCAAATATCTATGTGTATCCATTAGCACCGCCAACTTTCCCAGCTGTATTTTAGCCAAAACCACAGTCACACGTCTCACACACACTAGAGGAGAGCTGCCGTCCCTGCTGAGCTGTTCGCTGTCAGTGCCAAAGTCCATCTTTTAGTCTTCCCATCAGCCATATAACTCTAAAATGAAGATCAAACATCAAGTTTTTGCATATTATTGACATATTTGAAAGCTCAGCAAATGTGTTTTTAATTTTACTCTCAGCGTTTGCTTTTGAAGTTTGTTGAAAACCATTTCTCCTGTGCAATAAATGTGCAATAAATCCTATATACTATGTTCACTTTTTCCCCACAGAAATGTTGGAGTCCAACAACCTGCTCACTTTCAATGGATTGGCCAACAGCTCTGCCTATCACACCTTTTTATTGGACGAGGAGAGAGGTCGGCTTTTTGTGGGGGCAAAGGACCATGTGCTGTCCTTCAACTTGGTGGACATCAACATGGACCAGCAACTGGTGAGAAAAGGGGGTTAGAAGAGCTATTAAACCAATTTTGCTGACCAGCACTGCACATATGACATCATTCAAATGAAATTGATGTAGATTTGCTAGTTGTAGGGACGTGCAAAGCCGTTTTCATCCGTTTTAAACCACCACTGCTAACAAATTAAAGCTAATATATTTCATATAACACAACACATAACACATAAAAGTTCTATGTAAAATAGATGTACTTTTAGTCTCTTTTTTTTTCTCTTGTTCTCTCTCTCTCTCTCTGCCCATACAAACACGAACACATCAGCACACAGGGGGATCTGTTTCTAGCGAAAAGAGTATGAATATTTCAGAGTAAAGCTGTCATACTGATCACATAGAGTCTGGCTGAGAGCTGCTATCCATTCACCTGGATAAATAATGAACAAAATAAACACAGCGAAGTACAGACAAATGGTACCAGGGCAAAACCACAGCTTATATACGTTATAAACATAACCTTCACAGAACAAAGGTAAAATAAATGTTACCACATGAGGAAATGCAGGATATATAAGTTATCCTAAATTTTTTACTTTAGTCAGATATCTTACAGCGTATGGAACAGTTCATACAAGACATGTTGATGCATTAAAGAGCAAAAAATAAATAATAATAAATAAATATCCCCACAAGCATAGTAGTACCAGAAATATTTGATTTTGTGGGGATTTTTCGGCCCCCATGAGGAAAACAGCTTATAAATCATACTAAATTATGTTTTTTGAAAATATAAACATTCAGAAAGTTTTCTGTGAGGCTTGTGTTTAGGGGCAGTTTTAGGTTTAAGAGAAATTATATACTGTACAAACTGTGTGTTGTACAGTCTATGGAATTATGTCTATGGAATTATGACAATAGGAATTATGACAAATTATGTCTATGGAAGTCCTCAAAACATGGAAACACAACAAGTGTGAGCAGGTATGTGTGTTTAAATTGAATATCTGATTTTAAGGAGAAAAATGTCCATGACCACTGAAAGAGGATCTAAAACAAAAACGTGGGTCGAAAAATACAGTTTTTGTCAGGAACAGTTGCATCAGGGTCAAATAAGGGCAACATGCCATTTGCACGCTACCAAAGAAAATGTTCCTCCTCCATTCAAACTTCCAAATAGAGAATATTCACTATTATACAGACAGTCTCTCTCTCTCTCTCTCTCTCTCTCTCTCTCTCTCTCTCTCTCTCTCTCAAAATGAAATAATAATATTGAGTGAATGCTCTCCGCACATATACGTTCAATAAATACTTTCACTTCCAACTCACTAAATCCCAGCCTCAGCCCATTCAGAAATACCGGTACTTGGGTAGAAACCTATACATAAAAGCCTGATAAAAATGTCAAATGTCTTTTATGCTCATCAAGGCTGCATTTATTTGATCTAAATTACAGAGAAAACAGTAATATTGTGAAATATTACTACAATTTGATTTTTTTTCTTCTATTATAATATACACTCACCTAAAGGAATATTAGGAACACATGTTAAATTTCTCATTAATGCAATTATCTAATCAACCAATCACTGCATTTAGGGGTGTGGTCCTGGTCAAGATAATCTTCTGAATTCCAAACTGAATGTCAGAATGGGAAAGAAAGGTGATTTAAGCAATTTTGAGCATGGCATGGTTGTGAGGGCCAGACGGGCCGGTCTGAGTATTTCACTACTTCAGTACTTCATCTGCTCAGTTACTGGGATTTTCACGATTTTCTCCAGCCACAGGGAGAACGTGGCTGGACGCTGTGACAGCAGTCCCATAGAAACCTTGATTTTTCCTACTAATACACTTCCATTACTTTTTCCAATGAAGCCCTCTTACACGATTCCTAAGATTTACACATCTGGAAAGTTTTTTTTTTTTTTTCGTTTTTTTCTGAAGAAATTAATTATTTTTTTCATAAAGATTAAATAAATTGATAAAAAAAAATGACAGTAAAGACTTGTATCTGTTACGAAAATAAATAAATGATCTTCCTTCTATTCATAAAAGATTTTTTATTTTTATTTATTTTTTTTAAACACATTTTTTTATTGAGCAGCAAATGAGTATATTAGAATGAGTTCTGAATGATCATGTCATGTGACACTGGAGACGAGAAATTATGCTGAAAATGTAGCTTTGACATCACCGGAATAAATTATATTTTAAAATATATTCACATATAAATCTGTTATTTTATTTTTTTTTAATTTTATTTCTAATAATTGTTCACAATATTACAATTGTTACTATATTCTTGATCAAATAAATGTAGACAACCCCAAACTTTTGTCAGAAAAAAAATGCCTTGAGATGAACATACACTGCCATTGTATATATACACCATTTCTGACACACTCTAAAGTTTCATGACCCTGGAAAATTCCTGAATCTACTGTAAAGTAGGTGAAAATGCATATTTAGAGGCCTACAGTGCAGTTGATTTGATACAACAGTCTTCTTAGTAAAGGCTGAATCTCAGTGCAGTGCATTCAGAAGTTTCCTTAGACTGTGTTGAAAATCATGTGCAATATGTATGATCCATGATCTGCTGAATGGCCTCTCATATGTGAGAAACAAAACTAACTTTTGATCACTGCATTCAGAAAACTTGTTTAACATTATTTTTGTTTGTAATATTTCCCTTTTTTAAATTACTATGTTGAGAAATAAAGTGTGAAATAAATTATATTATATAGTTAAATGAATATATTATACAATTATATTGCTTTTCAAACACTTTTTGAAGATTGCTAAATTCGTTCCAAAATGGTTATCAGTGGCATCAGTAAACAGTGACCTTGATGTGTGTGTGGCACGCTGGGTGATTCAAATTGTAAATATGTTCCTGCTAAACTTGTTGCTATGCTACATTGCATTGAGTGAACTGCTGCTGCATTAGATTTTAACCGGTTTTTAGTGTGAAAATGTGTATTATTTATTAGCTATAAACAAGTAGGTTGCTACTGTGGTTCTCTGAGGGTTAGTCAACTAGCTTTAAGGAAAGAAAAGAGATAGAGTTAGGTTATACAACAAGAAGCTTCCAACAAAAGATGTCCCAGTAATCTTTCCCCTTTAACTTTCTGTCTCTTTCTCTCTCTCTGACTGGTAGATATCCTGGCCTTCTTCACCTTCTCGACGAGATGAATGCAAGTGGGCTGGGAAGGACGTCCAGGTAAGTGCTTTTCTTTAGCTTTTTTTTCTTTATTCTGTCCCCTCCACAACCCTAAGATCTGTCGGATAGACTTCACTGATGCATTGAATTGCTTGTTTGTCTGCACCATTCCACTTCTCACTGGTTCATCTCTCATATATTTCTCTTTGTAGCATATGTTTTACTGTATGTGTGATTTATAAACAAGATGAAACTAAAAAAAATGAAGGAGCCATATTATGCACAAGAATTTTGCTCTTTAATCTTAGCCAATGTTTCTTTTACCAAAAACAGTAATAATGATAATTTCCCACCCTCCCACTGACCCCTAGAATCTGTTCTTAAAGTCATGTTTGTGACTTTTTGCCAAACCGTTCAGAAGTTATAAACATAAAGAGCCATTTTATTTTATATCTCCTGACCACTAGGTGACACTGTGCTGAAATTGTACAGGTAGCCTCCGGTCATGGTTGTACACAAACCAATGGTGCGTCCCAATTCGCATACTATCCGTCCTAAGTAGTATTCGAAAATAGAATTAGTACGTCCCAAATCGTAGTATGTTGAAATGAGTGTTCCAAAGAGACCCGGATGGTCTACTATATCCGGTCAGAATCCGAAGTGCAGATTGATGCACACTCTAACGGCTGATATTGCGCGTTGGACGAGCATTCGGTTAGAACTACAAACACGAGTGAAAAGTGTTCAAAAACTACAGACATGGAGGACGCGCGAGTCCGATGGTTGTGTAGAGAGGTTTAGATAAAGGGGTTTAAGTGATTAATTATCAGTATCTAACCTGACGAAAATGTATTTATTCAATGTTGTCCACATTATATTGCATCTGCAGCAGCATTGTGAACTTTTGAAAAGATACGTTTAGCCATTAACTTTTAAATTCATTATTATATTCAAATTCCAAACACATGAGGAGAGTCTCGGCATGAAAGACCCACGACTGGCAGATGAACGTGCTACAACATTTCTCTCCGAAACCGTAAGAAATTAACTTAGATTGAATGGAGGATTTTAACTGTGAGATGATTGACGGCAGTTTACGGTGATAGGATGCACGCGACAGAGCTGTGCGTTAAAGATGACGAAGTAGTATGTCCCAAAGCTTGCCTACTCTTTTGCTACACACTCACTTTTTCTTCACAAAAAGAGTAGATACTTTTAGGGCGTAGTATAAGTAGGTGAATTGGGACGCAGCACAAGTTTGGTCAGAAGCATTGCTGAGATATAACTTCCATTTTGGCGTGCTCTTCGTCGAATTCGTTTGTGTTACTCGAGAACAGTTTGACAAATCAACTTGAATTCCATAACTTTTTGACAGCATGGTCTGAAGATGATCTGGTTATATATTCGTGAAAATCAGAGCAACGGCCTATGAGGAATTTGAAAAGTAGTTTTTTCGGAAAATTCTAAATGGTAATTAGATATTAGCATAAACGTGAGTGCAATTTTGGACAGTTGGTGGCACTAGATGGATTGAGTTAGAGACTCCAAATTTACTATGGTGACAATTCACACTGTCCTCTATTTGTGTGCCACATTTTGTAACTTTCCCGCAAGCCGTTCTATGGGCGGCCAACGCCGGCCGTAGATTTCCAGAGCGGAAGAAGAAGCAGCGGAGTAATAAGAACACTAAGGCCGTGTGTCCACCAAAGCGTTTTTCTACGCGCCTGGCGTATGTTTTCAATTGTTTTCAATGGGAGCGTTGCGTTTTTAGAACCCCATGAGCGTAATGAGGCGCTGAGCGGTTATTTCACGCTGAAGCGCTGAGAGCTCGCCGTTTTTACAGGTCGCCGAGAGTTGAAAAATGTTCGGGACTAATACCACACCGACCAACTGTCACAATATTCTTTCTGTACAATGAAATCAACTGGCAGAGCTAACCGAACAAAATGGATGAAAAATAAATGTTTAGTATGAAACAAATTATCTGCGAAATCAGTTACAAGTAAACTATGCTGCAGATATTCTGTATCATAGCAACGAAACGTCTCAACGGAAAAAACGCTGCGCTGCCAGAACGCTCTCAAGCGCCCAAAGCTAGGCATCTTCAGCAGAGCGTCTAGCGTTTTCAGCTCCCTAAAAACGCTTTGGTGGACACACGGCCTAACGATTACAATAGGGGCCTATATACCACTGATGTTTGGCCCCTAATTACATTTTAAAATCTATTAAAATAGAACACATTTATTTCAAATTGTAATAATATTTTACAATATATCTGCTTTACTGTATTTTTAGTCAAATAAATGCAAACTTGCTGAGCAATAGAGACTTCTTCAAAAACAATATGTCTACATAGTACATCAGATTTCAAAAGAGCAAAATACCCTTTTTTATTGAAAGTAAATGTAATGTTTGAGATGGATCCAAAAAAAAAAACATGATTAGTTTGCTTTTGACAGGAACCTCTCGTTCTGAGAAGGTAAAGCTGAGCTTGTCTATCATCCATCTTTTACGTTCACAAACAGTGTTAAAAGTTTCTCCCACAAGATAAGCTCAGCAGATGTCAATGAAATAATGAATAAAAAAACAAATCACTGAATTGTGGGACAACGGTGTGTAAACACTTTCCAGGCATAGCTCTCATAAATTCTAATGCAGATCCTGCCCGAGGCGCTGCCTTGAACATATAGAGCCATAGAAAGCAGCACTCGGCCCTGTTAGCATCATAAAGAGACCATAAGGTTGGTTGGTTCTCAATGGCGCTTATTTGAATTGCAATAACATGCATTGTGTGAGATTTTGATGTAAACATGTCTCGATGAATAGCAGGGTACTCACTGAAAGATGGCTTTTATGTGAACAGAGGAGTCCCGGTGAAAAGAGACAGATTGACTGAGGCTTGTTTGAAGTGAAGTGGGACAATGTCAATTTCAGGCCCTTTTGAGGGGCGAGGAAGGCAGAAAACTGCTGGTTATGTTGAAGGATCTAAGCCGCGATTTGTAAGAAACAAAAGAGTGAGATGAATGCTCATCATGAGACACAACTCTTCACAAAAACATCCATTTATGTTGGCGGCAGTGCTGCATATTAGGTCAAATTGTCTCTGGACTCTGAAATAAATAACTTATTTTTTACTAAATTCCTATTTATATTATATTCTATTACATTACATTTCATTTCATTACATTTCATTACAGATAGGCCTTGGCAAAACCAAGATAGAAGTGTGCATGGACAAAGCAAGCTTTTAAAATCTCTAAAAACTGATTTTCCTATTGGTTATTGTGCAATTTCATGGAAATAACAAATAAAGAATGTAAACCAGCAACACTTTGATTGGAGAACTTAAAGGGGTCATGACATGGTTTTTTGTTTTGTTTTATTATGTTCCCTTATGTGCAATTATAGTATTACTATAGTTCCCTTTCGTAGTCACTCCGAGTTACGTCGGATGACGGAGAATGGGGGTTTCGCCTAGAAAGCCAGTCCTCTTCGAGTATTAAAAAACGAGCCAATGGCAAGGAAATGCCATGGGTCTGTGGAATTTGCATAGCGTATCCCCGCCTCACCACGTGGGTGTAAAGGGAGGATGCGGACGCAAACCCAGCTATGTTTTTCGCTTCGGAGCCAAGATAATCTCTTCACTCCACAAGCCAAATCCTGAGTATTTTCAGTGACTACATCTCTTCGAGACGAGCAAACTCTCTGGTGTTGGTGTGACGGCGGTATCCAGCGAGTTTCATATTGCCTGCGATCTGAGCAGTGGTCTGCCGGTCTGTGTGTCTCTCCCTGGTCGCTTCAACATCCGCAGAGTTTTTTCCTCTCACTAAAAGAGAGTGCACGCGGCACGTCTTTTTAAAGACGCGTCTTTCTAAAGACGATCTGCCCGTGTATTTGTGAGTGCGGTATTCTGATAGAATACCGCACTCTGTTGGGCGTGAGCGCTGTTTAGCGTGTTTGGGCTTTGATCATGCTCAGACAGCGCTCGTGGGTGTGTCACGTTCTCTCAGTGGGAACGTGACCATCGCAATGTATACGGTCGAGACTCCGTGAGCTCAATAGAGTGAGAGTCCCCTCAGTCCACGTGAGATAATACTTCGGCGGGTGGCCAGGGTGACTAAGACGTCAGGTCTGGAACTAAACCGACGGAAATTCCTCGGTCCACACCCCGTCTTTCACGCTGCAACCCACGTGGTCCCGAGTGGGTTCGCCGGCCCGCCCGCGGGCCCGCGTTCTCATTCGGTCCCCCAGCTGATGAAATCATGTTTATCGCCGCATCACAAGGTGAGCTGGAGTCCTCTGGAGATGGCTCGTCTGTGCTGCTGTCCTCGGATGTGCTAGCATAGCGAGTTTGATTCAGAGTTAACAGCTATGCTTTCCCGGGCTGCCACGAGTTTCGGGTTTGTGTGGAAAATTCTGCCATATCCCGAGCACTTAAGGCTGATGATTGGTTTTTGGGGGTGGCGAACCCAAATCCTTTCTACCCGGATGTGCATGAAGAGGCCATGAGATCGTGGAAGTCTCCTTTGACTTTTCACGACTGCTCAGCGGCCTCTACGAGGGCAGAGAAGGCGGAAGAGGCCGCTGAGCAGTCGTGAAAAGTCAAAGGAGACTTCCACGATCTCATGGCCTCTTCATGCACATCCGGGTAGAAAGGATTTGAGTCTACGGTACACTGGGGTTCCCCCCTGTGGAGTGTTCTGTGGCAACACTTAGGTGTCCCCACAGCACCTCCACCTGGCGTGGCAACCCTAAGCACCCCCCCAATGCCTGTAGGTTCTTGTCTACTCCGGTGGCGGGGACCTATAGAGCTGCGGGGCAGGCTGCCACCTCACTGTGTGTTATTGCCATCCTTCTGGGTGTTCAATGACATGCACGAGGGTAGGGCTGATTCAGGGCTCATCCTTGAGCTGCCTGCCGTCACTGACCTTGCTCTACGAGCGACGAAGGTGACCGCACGCTCCCTGAGTCAGGCCAATCAGCCGCCGGCTCAGACGCCTCAGTCCGCTTGCCGTCGACTGCGCCCTCCTGCGACTTCCGCCCCCTCCCGCCCGGCCCCAGCAGCACCGGGCCGGGCCGTGGAGGTGGTCGCAGGGAGGTGCCCCTGCCCGTACCAGCCCCGCAGCCCCGCTGTACGCCAGGCTATGCGGCGCTCCCGTTACGGGCAGCTCAGATATGGCTTGCAGTTCTTCAGGGAGTGGTTGCAGGCCCACTCCTTCCCCCGGTGGAGGGCTGGGGGAGAATCTTTTCTCCAAAGAGCTGCATCCCATCTCTGAGCACACAGAGCTGGACGGCAGTGCGCGACGCCCCCGAGCCTCGCCACTCTCGTTCCCCTCTGTCTCTGAGGGTGCGGATGGCAGTGCGTGCCGTCTCCGGACCACACCACTCTCGTCCCCCTCTATCGCCAGACCCCTGGCAGAGCAGACCCCCGTGGAACGCTGGTCCTTCCCTGGTCTCCTCTGTCAGGGCGCGGAGCATGACTGTGCACACACGCAGGGCCGCTATGCCACCCTCGCCTGTGCCGGTCACTCCGCTCCGCTGCCCCTCCGGGGGGACGCCTGTGGCTCGGATGATTCCACTGGATCAGTTTTTGGTGGCTTGGTTAGAGCTCCCCAATCTGTCCCGTTGGGTCGCCCGAATGATCAGGCTCGGCTATGCGATTCTCCTCCCCGCTTCAGGGGAGTCCGCTTTACTGTGGTCGGTGGCTATGCCCCGATCATGAGAGCGGAGGTTGCCACCCTGCTGGCGAAGGGTGCAATCGAGGCTGTCCCTCCAGCCGAGGTGGAGTCAGGGTTTTACAGCCCGTACTTCATTGTCCCCAAGAAAACCGGTGGGTTACGGCCGATCCTGGACCTGCGCGTCCTGAACCGCACCCTTCACAGGCTGTCGTTCAAGATGCTTACGGCCAAACACATTTTCGAATGTGTTCGGCCCCAGGATTGGTTTGCAGCGATAGACCTGAAGGACGCCTACTTCATGTCTCCATTTTACCTCGACACAGACCGTTTCTTCGGTTTGCTTTCGAGGAGCAGGCATACCAGTACGCAGTTCTCCCATTCGGGCTGGCTCTCTCACAGAGACCTAGTGCTCCGGCACCTAGCCCGTCTGGGCCTTCGGGTCAACTGGGAGAAGAGTAAACTTTGGCTCGTGCAGAGGATCTCTTTTCTCGGTATGGAGATAGACTCGGTCGCCATGTCCGCGCAGCTTACGAGCGAGCGCGCACACTCACAGCTGACTTGTCTTCGACAGTTCGAGGGCAAGAGTGCGATCCCACTGAAACTTTTTCAGAGGCTCCTGGGGCTTATGGCATCCGCAGCCACGACAACGCCACTCGGATTGCTTCATATGAGACCGCATCAGCTGTGGCTTCGCGATCGAGTCCCGAGGTGGGCATGGCATCGCGGTACGCTCAGAGTTCTAATAACTCCGACCTGCCGTCAGACCTTCACCCCGTGGCGGAACCTCAGCTTTCTACGGGCCGGAGTTCCCCTAGAACGAGTTTCCAGGCATGTTGTTGTCTCCACAGATGCCTCTGCCACGGGCTGGGGCGCCATGTGCAATGGACATGCAGCCGCGGGCTCCTGGACAGGACCCCAGCGCCTCATGCATGTCAATTGCCTCGAGTTGCTGGCAGTACGCCTTGCCCTGCACCGCTTCCATGCGTTGCTCCAGGGTCAACACGTACTAGTCCGTTCAGACAATACCGCGACAGTAGCGTACATCAACCGTCAGGGTGGTCTACGCTCTCGCCGTATGTCGCAACTCGCACGCCACCTCCTCTTATGGAGTCAGAAGCACCTGAGGTCCCTTCGTGCTATTTACATTCCAGGAGTGCGGAACCTTGCAGCCGACGAGCTGTCACGGCTCCGACCAACCTCTGGCGAATGGCGACTCCATCCCCAGTCGGTCCAGCTGATATGGGACCAGTTCAGGGACGCACAGATAGATCTGTTTGCCTCCCACGACTCATCCCATTGCGCCCTGTATTACTCCCTGTCCGAGGGCACGCTCGGCACGGACGCACTGGCGCACAGCTGGCCGCAGGGCCTACGCAAGTATGCGTTTCCCCCAGTGAGCCTTCTCGCACGGACTCTGTGCAAGATCAAGGTGGACGAGGAGCAGGTCATTTTGGTCGCCCCATACTGGCCCACCAAGACCTGGTTCTCCGAACTGATACTCCTCGCGACAGCACCTCTTTGGCCAATTCCTCTGAGGAAGGACCTCCTTTCTCAGAGACGGGGCACCCTATGGCACCCTCGTCCCGATCTTTGGAGACTCCACGTGTGGCTCCTGGATGGGACGAGGCAGGTTTGAGTACCCTGCCACCTGCGGTGGCGGCTACCATCACTTCCGCTAGAGCGTTGTCCACGAGACATGTCTACGCGTTGAAGTGGAACCTCTTCGTCACTGGTGCTCTTCTCGCCGAGAAGACCCCAGGAGATGCTCGATCAGTGTCGTGCTCTCCTTTCTGCAAGACGGGTTGGAGCGAAGGCTGTCTCCCTCCACCCTGAAGGTGTATGTGGCCGCTATCGCCGCTTATCACTGTGCAGTTGAAGATAAGTCTCTGGGAAAGCACGACCTGATCATCAGGTTCCTGAGAGGAGCGAGGAGACTGAATCCTCCTCGCCCTCCTCTCGTACCCCCTTGGGACCTCTCAGTGGTGTTAAATGCCCTGCAGAGGGCTCCCTTTGAGCCTCTGCAATCAGTTGAGATTAAATTCCTGTCAATGAAGACAGCGCTCCTGGTTGCACTGGCCTCTATCAAGAGGGTAGGGGACCTGCACGCATTCTCCGTTGACGAAGCGTGCCTGGAGTTCGGGCCGGTGAACCTGCAAGCGCTGCCCCGGGAGGAGGCTGACCCAGCCTTGGCATTGCTCTGTCCAGTACGCGCTCTCCGTGCTTACGTAGACAGGACGCAGTGTTTCAGGACCTCAGACCAGCTCTTTGTCTGTTATGGTGGGAAGCTGAAGGGAAAGGCTCTCTCCAAGCAAAGGTTTTCTCACTGGATAGTGGACGCCATTGCTTTGGCATACCAGCAGCAAGGTCGACCGTGCCCCCTTGGTGTGACCGCCCACTCCACCCGGAGTGTGGCGTCCTCTTGGGCTTTAGCGCATGGCGCCTCGCTAACAGACATCTGCAGAGCTGCAGGCTGGGCGACACCTAACACATTCGCCAGATTTTACAATCTCCGAGTGGAGCCAGTCTCCTCCCATGTACTGTCTTTTTCAAGCTAACATGGGAGCCGTTCAGGTGTCTTCGCTTGCTCGCCATTCCACTCCACGGACTGGATACGTGCGATATTTCCTCAGGTGTGCCTTCCTCTCTGAAGCCCTGAGTTCCTCCAGCACTGTTGACGCTGGCGCCAGTGTATATTGCCTGTGCGTCGGCTAGGTGCCTCCGTGTGCATGATTCCTCCCCTGAGTAACCCCCACATGTGTATTTCCACTGTAAGCCTCTTTGAGCATGTGTCTTTCCCTTGGCAAGCCACCTTGCCACTCCTGGAGTTGAAAGTTGCCACCCCACGGGCTGGTCACAGTGTTCCTCCATATGAAGCCCTCTCGGGCCACATGTGTATTCCTAAGTCCTCCCTACGGGTAGGCATGCTGCGGCATATCTCCCTGAGATATGCTTCCCAGTGTACCTTGGTATTCCTGTGTTAAGTAGGACTCCTTCGTCCGTGCCTATATCACGACAGGTGTTCAGACTTTCGCAGGGCACTGGAAGACAGCTGTGAAGGTGGCGTGATTTCACGGGGGACCCCCATTCTCCGTCATCCGACGTAACTCGGAGTGACTACGAAAGGGAACGTCTCGGTTACGGATGTAACCCTCGTCCCCTGAGTACGTTACGTCTCCCTGCCACTTCCGCTGTACCGCTGGGTAGACGCCTGAGTTCAGTCTCGGCTCCTCAGAGAAGACATAGCTGCGTTTGCGTCCGCATCCTCCCTTTTTACCCACGTGGTGAGGCGGGGATACGCTATGCAAATTCCGCAGACCCATGGCATTTCCTTGCCATTGGCTCGTTTTTTAATACTCGAAGAGGACTGGCTTTCTAGGCGAAACCCCCATTCTCCGTCATCCGACGTAACGTCTCCGTTCCCTACTCAGGGAACGAGGGTTACATCCGTAACCGAGACGTTTTTTGTACAAAAAAATTTAAAAATGTAGTGATTTATGACCTTTTCCCACCCTGTTTCTCCCCCTCTGATTCAAACAGTCTGTTTTGGAGGTGTTTCCCCTTTAAGAGTTCAGTGTTAACACCCATTGTTATGATTGGCTAACAGTGCTGCTTATGCAAAAATTATTAACGTTAATCATTTTGTATCACATGTAGGCTACACAATTCTCCGCCACGTGAAACTTCGGTCTTCCGATCTTTTACCATCGTGTCAATTCTCAATTGATTTTGATTCATATGCGCGAGGGAGAGAGAGAGGGAGAGCAAGACAGTTTGAAGGCGCGCGTGCGGCCGGGGCTCGCTCGCTCGTGCTCTCTCTCTCTCTCTCTCTCTCTCTCTCTCTCTTTTCGTTCTTTCAGTAACATGCGCCCTGTCACACTCATCTACATCACTCACCGAACAAATAAGGCTTTGGCGGGCTGCATGTGCTGCAAATAAACTGCATCCAACTGCTTTCCCTGACGTCTGGACCGTTCGGCAGCATTCAAACATGTTGTTTGTCCACAGCCAGGAACAGCACATCTGCGTGGCGTAAACAGACCCCCTCGCTGCACGTCAACGCATGCGGTGATGTCAAATGAGGCGTAGTTGTCTTGCGCTGGAGGCGGTCATATGCAAACGACTGGTACGTCACTTCGCACCGTGACGTCACTAAGTTCAGAGGATCTAGAACGAGCTGTATTTAGAGCTTGATTAAATAAATGGTTCGTTTATAATGGGGAGGACGTCTTAAGCTATGAAACTTGCAGGAGGTTTTAATGGTACAAAGACCTCTTAAATACCAAAAGATCAAGGCAAATTTGGTTTCTCATGTCATGACCCCTTTAAATTTTAATTAAAACAGTGTGTTTTTGTCCTTAAGACGACGTGTGCTGAAACATGTAGGTTTAAATAAAGTATTCCCATTAACAAATGCTTGTTGGGAGAAATTAACCTATATATTAGTTGGGATAGGAGATTGGAAAAATACTTGTAAAACACTTGTATACTGTGTAATATTTGTTTGTTTCATTGTACAGGAGTGCGTTTTCCGAAAGGATCGTTATCCAACTATGATCGCAATTCCCGTTGAACTCTATTGGTAACGACAGAACTTGCGACCATAGTTGGCTAACGATGCTTTCGGGAAACGCACCCCAGATTTAGTTTCTGCTATCATTACAATATTGATGAGGTAGAAGAAGCCAGATCTTTGAGTCACGTATTATATGTTGTCATACTTTTAATTAAACCTTTTCCACATCAGATGAGTCACTTCAGTCCGTTCCAGATGAGGCTTGCTAAGACACGTGGCTTTAACACAACTGAGGAGCTTCTGAACACACACACACACACACTATATCCCCGAGAGGCCACTGGAGCTCTGGACGCCCATAACAGGATTTCCCTGCAAATGCACTAAACACCCTGCTGAAAAACAATTTCAGCTGTTGTAATATTTTCCTTTTAATGAACCGCTTTGTGGGAGTGTGTTGGTCAGGTGTGAGCCTGTGCCGCTGTGTGTGGAATTCTACTGCATGTATGAGAGAGCAGGATTTTGATGCATACTTACAGACATTATGTCCTTTTGCCACAATAAACAATAAACACAAAGGACTTATTCAATATTATAGGGCAAAAGATGATTGGTTTGTAACAAGCACATGGTCATGCAACATTAACCTATGTGTGGGGCCTATAATATTGGTGAGCATTTGAAAGTAATTATTTGTGGATGTATGAAGTAATTTCCCCTTAAGTTCACACATGTGTCCTAGCAGAGTAATCACAGGTTTTGGTCAGTACATTAATATGTTCCACTAACTAGATTGCTACCAGAAAAAAGTTTAGGGTCAGTAAGATTTTTTTTATATTTTTGAAGGACAGTTATTCTCAACAAGGCTCTATTTATTTGATCAAACATACATGTGTACAATATGTAAAATTCTAACATTTTAAAATAAATGTGTATTATTTTTTTTCAGGATTCTTTGATTAATAGTAAATTTATTTGAAATAGATTTTTTTTTTTTTTTGTAAAAAATATGTGTACAAATATATTTGAGAGAGAGGGGCGCAGGCGTGATCGAACAGTGGAAACATAAAAAAAACATACTCCCGTCATTTTGTTCATACAGATCATTAAAACTGCAAAGTGTTTACTTATATTTGTGTACACTCGCAATAAAACACAACATTGTGCTTTTGTCACACTGTAAACTCTTGTCAAACTGTAACCTACACACACACACTGTTTTAAAAGCAAAAAAAAAATTTATCCAACCCCATTTCAAAACAGTCTGTGGGTGCCATCTTTTGGACATTCATCATATCGCATTGGCTTTCATTTCTTGTCCTCGGAGCATTAATCTGTTTATTTTTAAGTTACACATTCTACATTGATTAAAAAAGAAAATCAAATGTGTTTTTAATGGAAGTATTATTTTATACAGAAATCAATAATTTATAATTCAGATGAGAGTAATGTTACATTGTTAATTAAAAATGTTAATTAAAATGAATGAAAACAAAAATATTTATCTGAAATATAGCAAATTCATTTTAAATTCATTCAGGTACAATTACCAAACATATCGCAAGGTCTTTTTGTCTTTTTATTTTCCCTCCATTGTACCGAAATCGTACCGAACCGTGATGTCTGAACCGAGGTATGAACCGAACCGTGACTTCTGTGTACCGTTCCACCCCTAATATATATATAATATAATATTTTAGCTATTTTGTATCTTGTTGACATTAAGTGTGCCCTTAAGTATCCAAACACTTGTGCCAGTGTGTGTGTGTGTGTGTGTGTATGTGTGCGTACCTGGTATTCCTATGTTTTTTTTTTTTTTGGTCCTCATGAGGAAACAAGCTTGTAAATCATACTAAATGAAGTGTTTTGTAAATCTAAAAATTCAAACGTTTTGTGTGATGGGTATGTTTAGTGGTAGAGTTATGGGATAGTATGGTCTGTACAATATAAAAATCATTAAGTCCATTGAAAGTCCCCATAAAACATGAAAACGTTTGTGTGTGTGTGTGTGTGTGTGTGTGTGATAAGCTGTCTGTGTCTGTTGCCATTTGTTGACACAGATGGGATGTGTTTATTTATCTGAGAACGCAGTGACGACTGTGAATCAAGAAATGCTGGTGCACCACTGATTTAGTTTGCTTTTCTCTCTGTCAAGTTCAAAACCGTTGTTTTGGAAGTTTCTGTTGGTAAAACATTGGCTATATCAATATAAATGCTGTTTTCTGATCATTAAACACAATGTTGATGTTGACTCTTTCTCTCTCTCTGCAGAAGGAGTGCTCTAACTTCATAAAGGTTCTGCAGCCGTTTAACCAGACGCACTTGTATGTCTGTGGAACAGGATCCTTCCATCCCGTCTGTGCTTATGTGGAAGTGGGCAAACGCCCGGAGGTAAACTCATCACATCAGTTAATCTTTCACAGTTTATCGGCTATTCTATTCGGTCACATTGCTATGTGACTTTTGATTATTTAGCGGTCACAGATGAGACCATAACATTTCTCCTCCCTGTTAGCGAATCACTGAGCAGCCTTTCAAGAAGTGTTTACCATTGAAATGTGAGTGAAATTTGATGAATGTTTCTTTGTGGATTTGCGTAAGATTGATTGTGTGCTTGTTTCTATCCAGGACAACATCTTTCGGCTAGGGTCGTCAAACTTTGAGAATGGCCGTGGAAAGAGTCCCTATGACCCCAAACTGCTGACTGCTTCCATGCTGATCGGTGAGTGTGTGAGGCAATTTGATTTTCTGCTTAATATTTAAATTTAGTGTAATACCCCGTCACATTTGACGAGACATTGAAGTGATATTTGCGACCAAAATTTAATTTAAAGGGTCTTAAAAGGGTTGGTGGATGTATTTTATTCAAACTATAAATTGGAATGATACGTTCACTTTTAACATGGGTGGTGTAAATAGTCACATGACCCCATTGCCCCTCTGAAAGATGTTTGTGTCAGATCCATAAAATGAAGCAAGTAATAGGTTACTATTTAAATATATCAATGGTAAAATTTAAGATCAGTGGAACTGATAACACTGAAACACTGATATTGGTATCTGACTGATTCAATAATATAATTATTTATTTTACTATATTTCTTTACTCTGGACTTATTCCATCATTTTGTGTTCATTTGTATAATTTATATGAATAATAGTAATACTAATATAAATTATTATAAAGTATATATAAAGTTAAAGTTAATATTACTATAATTACAAAATATTATAACAATATATATTTAAAAAATATTTTAATACGAATTTTTTTTCCTACTTTAATATACTTTACTTCACGTTACATTACTTTAGTGAGGTCCAAGTATGAAACCACATTGGGGAAATCTGGGTTAAACAATAATGATACCTAATTTCTGAAATTCATGTATAATTTTCATCTCCACCTGTCCATCAAATTATGTTAATATATGAGAGAATCAGAACATGTTTCTCTTCTCAATAGCAGTTCTGTGCTTCATTGAGCTGGTTTATTTAGCTCTCTGAGAAATTAATTAAACGATAAACGGAACATAAAGAAGATTTGGTTAGTTAGCGACCATGCATATACGTCTCTCTCTCTCTCTGTGTGTGTGTGTACCTGGTGTCCACACACACACACACACACACTGTAATCCAGAGTGTGTTTTGCCTTGGTTCATGTGTTCTGAATGGAAACTCAACACCCTTGATTAATGGTCTGTCTTCAAGATGACCAGTGCAGACTGTTCCTCTGGTTTAGTGCTCTACCTACAGAGCGTTATACTGTTAAATCTCTCGTCTCAGATTAAAGGTCACTAATGACACACACACACACACACACACACACACACAGTCCCATTCTCTCAAGCCATCCCTTAGCGTGAAATTGCCTGTGCGTGTTGACTGTCACACCTCTTTGAATCCTCACCTGAGCCGTTATTAAAGTTTACAAAACCCAGATTGAACTAGATCCTTCCGCTCCCGTCTCCTGATATTTTATTCTTGCCATCCACTTTGAACTCACATTAACCCTCCTGAATATGAGTTTTAATTGGTGTTTTTGATCATCAGATGGGGAACTGTATGCTGGGACATCAGCAGACTTCATGGGCCGGGACTTTGCCATTTTCCGAACTTTAGGCAAGCACCATCCAATCAGAACGGAGCAGCACGACTCCAGATGGCTCAATGGTGAGACATGCAAAAAACACATTTACACACAGCACTCATTACTTTTTACATAATTAAAATGAATGCAAAGAAATGCATGTAATTGATACACATGCACTACCGTTAAATAGACTATTTAATATTTTTTATAAGTTTCCAATGCTCACCAAGGCTGCATTTATTTGAAAAAATACAGGAAAAAATCAGTAATATTGTGAAATATTACAATTTAAACTTAAAAAAAAAAACTATTTTAAACAGCATTTTTATAAGTGTTTTATGGTCGGATTGAAAACAAAAAAGTGTGAGTCTCACAGTAAATAAAAATTAACTTTTTTAACAGCAAAAATAAACTTTATATCTCTATAATATGACTTATTATTTTATATCACAGTGTGATTTTATTTCTTTTTTTAAAAACTTAATTTCATTAAAAATTGTCGAATCCAACTTCCTTAAAACTAAATTAAACATAAAAACTTTAAAGAACTGTTTGACCCCCTATATACAGGGCATTTATATAATTTTATCACAACATCTTGATAAAAATAATATTTTATGGTCATGTTTTACATACCCACACAAATGTGCAGTTTTATATGTGAGACAAACAGAGAATTCTTTAACTAGAAAAACTGGATTTTTAATCTCTATCGGAAAAAAAGTTATGTCATGACCTCACAGCTTGTGTGCTAATATGTGTGTTTGTGCAAATCTGATGGAATTTGGATTATATACCAAATAGCGTCACTTCCTCATACTTCTTTTTTTGTTAACTGAATTAGAGTAAATGAATGCCTTTGCCTTCAGTGAACATGTTTTGCGTCATAGTAGCATGTGTGTGTGTGTGCTGTAGATGTGGTGAGCTGACTGTCTATGTCGCTGTGAGTTAGTGCCACAGTGCTGGTGATGTGAGCTTATGTGATGTGGCTGTTGGTTCTCTGTGAATACAGCAATAATCCTGAATACTCATGAAAACAGGCTGTGAAAAGCTGGGGCCCACAAGACTGTAAATAGAGCCTACAGACGTTTAACATCTCACTAACACACACACACAGAGTGCAAAAATATATTTGAAGAGTCAGATTCATTGAACTGTACAGTATAAACAATAACATTTAAATTGCAATGAGAAACTGTCCATTCTCTTGCTTATTGGTCCATACTAGTTTTGGATAAATTATTTTTGCTGTATTATGTATTTTTATACTTTAGTATTAATGCGTTGTTTGTTGGCTATCCAGATCCTAGATTTGTCAGCGTGTATCTCATCCCAGAGAGTGACAACCCGGAAGATGACAAGATCTATCTGTTCTTCAGAGAGAACGCCATTGATGGGGAACAAATTAGCAAAGCCACACACGCCAGAATCGGACAGCTGTGCAAGGTACACAGACTCTTCAAATAATATATTGTCTGCCTCATTTCGTGATAAGAAGCTACATTAGCTCACAAAAGGAAGTTATTTCAAACACTTGACTTATGTTATGAAGAGAGTTTGGAGTAAAAACATGTTATTAAAGGGATAGTTCACCCCAAAATGAAAATTCTGTCATCATTTACTTTACTCAATCTCAAACATGTATGAATTTCTTTGTTCAGCAGTAGTTTAAAGTAAGATATTTAGAAGAATGTTTGTAACCAAGCAGATCTCGCCCCTCATTGATTACCATAGTAGGAAAAAAATACAATGGTAGTCAAAAATGTATATTTTAGAAGACTGGAATTATCAGTTCTGTTTCAACTTATCCACCCATATGCTCATTGGAAAAACACCTCTTCCTACATTTTCGCAAAACTCCAAAAATACATAGGCCTACAATTCACTGACGTTTCCAGCTGAAATGAACTATATGGCAGTAAACCACCAAATACTTTTATTCCTTTTCATTTTATGATTACAGGGGCAGATTATCTATCAATAAAGACTTATTTTCGCGCGGTTTCATGCGCAATACTTATGACCTCAAAACACTTTACCCAAAGTGCATGATTTGTAAGCTAATATGCTTTTGCGATGCGGTGTCCCATAAAACAGGAGTCACATCAATAGAGATCAGAGACTTGTACTGTAAAAGCAAGATAACATGGCATGCTTTGCTTCAAAACATGGTTGCTTCAGCAAATGTGTTTTTTTTTCTTCTCACATTTGGTTTGGTTTAGTTTAGTGACCTTATTTTCAAACCTGACAGAGAATTAACACTCACTGGACATTTCATTTAAGTGCTGTGATACGTACAACAACTAACGTAATAAAACGTTCCCATATTTGCCTTCATTTAATAAAGCCTAACTTGCTTTATACACCACTCACTAGGCACTTTGAAAATATTACGCAAAGTTATGTCATTTTGCAAAAATGTCATAAAAGCCATTTGTTTTTTCCAGTGCCCCTGGGTTGCCCAAATAAAAAATAGACACAAATAATAGCAAACAGTACGAGTATAGAGAATGAATGCGGCTAGCATAGCTCCGATAATTTGATCTAGGAAGAATCTGATGATTCCCTATTGAAATCTTTGACATTTGACTTTGTTACAGTATCTTGGTGGATTTGAGCACAAGTCTTATTCTCAAGAGAATAATGTAAGAGGCAGAAGACTGCTTCCTTTTAATTTCATTATCTAGGAAAGATGATTCAAATATTAACAAGATCTCCTATTTGATTTGTCTTTGCTGTGATGATGCTTACACACAAACCTTTTCTCCGTTCCTCTTCTTCTCATCGTGTCGAGACAGGTAGCAGGATGGCCAGAGCCAGTGTTTTTGCATTAGGCTTCATCTCTGCTGTTTTGCGGCCTTGCTTTTTACCCCCCACCGTGAAACTTAAGAGATGCCTAAAATGTCACAGGAGCCGTCAGGCAAGAAAACGTCTCGGTTACGGATGTAACCCTCGTTCCCTGAGTAGGGAACGGAGAAGTTCCGTCGGATGACGACGAATGGGGGTTTCGATTGGCTTTCTAAGCGAAACCCCCATTCGTCGTCATCCGACGGAACTCGGAGTGACAACGAAAGGGAACAAAGACTCCTCTGTGGAGAAAATGTGAGACTTTGGCAGACTCGCTCAGCTCAAGTGCGAGTCTACAGCTTGAAGCGGTAGAAAGGTGTTCTCAATTACAGCTCGCTCGGTATTCCGGTATGACTGGAATCCTCCCTTCACCGGCGCAGACAATTGTCTCATTATGCAGAGTGTATGTTTAGTTTATGCAATGCATATTCTAGCCCTGCTAATTAGAGCTGATCAATCCAAAGCGAGGGAGACTGTTTATATTGCTCATGTGTTTCAAATGCCGACTGCCAGGTTTTTGGTGTAAAACGTGTGTGTAAATGCACATGCACACACCTCATTTTTGTTTTTAAATCGAGCTGCCAAAATGACTTGTTTTGTTCCTGCCCCTCTTTATTATGTAATATAAGTTAATACATTAGCACACGGCTGGCTGTTTATTTTTGATTATGTGAATGTCCCAGTAGAATGCTGTAATCAACACTTTCCACAATTAGTTAATCCCAGCAGCTGTAATAGTAAAAATGTTGTAAAAGTTTTAAAAATTGTTGAAAAGTATCTAAGAGACACAGGGGCTTTTATTTCTAAATGATGACAATTTTTGATGTAAAAATCTTGCATTATGAAATGAAATTCATGAACACTTTAATCACATTTTAATAGAAATTGAGATATTTTGCTGATGTTTTAGTCATGTTGATAGTTGCCCCTGCTAAGGAAATGTCATGGCCATTTTTGTTTGTGCTCTGGAAATGAATGAACTCACTTTATTTTGGTAGTCCGCTTTAGACATTCTACTAACTATGTCATTTTGCAATTACTTGTCAACTACCAGTCATTAGAGTATTGGTAGACTGTCTACAACAACATGTCAACTAGCTTTAATTAATTTGCAACTACGCCAACTAACTCTATTTAGAGTATTAAGTATAAGTAGACTGTTGGGGAGCATCAAAATAAAGTGTTAGCAGATATTAAAGGGGTCATATAATGCCATTTTTTAACAAGCTAATATGATTCTTTAGGGTCTAAATTAAAAGTTTGTAATATACTTTAATTAGAAATTCTCATTAGTATTGTAAGAAAACACTTATTTTACCTGGTCAAAAACAGCTCTGTTTTCAGCACGCCGTTTCAGTGCATATGACTTTAAATGATAATGAGCTTTGCTCACCCCGCCTCTCTGTTCTGTGCGTACACCGTTTGAACACAATAACACAATAACCATAACGCGTTGTTCAGTATAAACGTGGGATTATGAATTATATTGAGAAGGTCATACATAGAAAACATGCCGTAATGTACCCTGAGTGTAAACCTTAGACGCATTCATTGTGAAGCGTGCAGCTAGGGATTTGCAAAGATTAATATAAATATTAATATAAAGTTTAATAAAACGTTACACTCACTTCAGTTCTTCTGGAGGTTCAGCAGGAACACGAATATCTGGTACCGATCCTTTTTTCATGAGCAGCTTCTTAGCAAAACCAGCTTTATACTGATCCTCGTTTATAAAGCAGTCTGGTGTGTGAAATGATTCGCGCAAACATGAAAGCATTGACGTTGCTCGTGGGGAATATTCCCTACGAAAACAAACTCAGCCACTGCGTCTTCAGCGGTTCGGATTTAGGAACATTAAAATGACTGCTGTGTTCGTTATTACACCCAAGAACAGAACACCACAATCGCTTAGACGCCATTCTGCTCATAGACAGTGCTCCAGCATATCAACAATGACCGCGCCGGTCCGCGCGGACTATGATTGACAGCTCGCTCGCTCACGAGCGAGGGCGGGTCTGTGTCGAAACGCTGCTGTCAATCAACAATCGTGGGAGGGGCGTCCGATTTAGTGACGTCACAAAATCGAACTGCTCAATTTGAGGCACGGGAAAACATATAAGGAGATTTAAAAAAAAAAAAAAACACTGGATGGATTTTTATCATTTTATGATGGTTGTGTACTGGCACTGCCAACACACATTTCAGTACAATCAACTTGTAAAAGTGCATGTACCATTATATGACCCCTTTAAGTAGACAGTCTACTAATACTCTAATGACCGGTACTTGACATGAAATTGCAAAGTTATATTAGGTCACTAAGAAATTGGACAGATAATGGTATTCTGAAAAATCTATATTATTCTATAAATCTTTAAGCCTTTTTAAATGTTTAAATGCAGTTGTCAAGTAAAAAATCTGAGTTTGTATTAAACGTTCTTTGTTTTATTTTTAAAACTTACACTTATTGAAATTATATGCATTTCTTTGAATTTCCTAATTTGACTTAAATTTTAATTTTAAAACTAGTTCAAGCATCCCTGCTTATAGCATCATGACCTCTTGCATGGACAAACAACACTCACATTTGACTCAGAAAAAAAAAAAAAAAAACCTTGAAATATGTTTGATACAAGTAGGTTTTAATTTGTTTTTGACAGAACGACTTTGGGGGCCACAGGAGTTTGGTGAACAAATGGACCACCTTCCTGAAGGCCCGTTTAATCTGTTCCGTTCCTGGCCTGAACGGCATCGACACACACTTTGATGAACTACGTAAGTTACCCATGCTATGACAATACCGTCTTCCTTTGCTCTTCTGGCCTACTTCGACGTATTTAGTTGACCACCCACAGTTGCCTACCTGAAATTGTATTTGATTGTTTCCAGAGGATGTTTTTCTCATGAGCTCCAAGGATCCGAAAAACCCTATTATCTATGCTGTATTTACAACATCCAGGTATTAAAACATCCAATTTACACCAAATTCCCATTTCCCACCAAGTATATCTGCTTATTCTGTCTTTTTATATTCAAAGCTTGATAATTGTGTATTAAGTCCCTAAAGGTGAACCTGTGACAAAACTCATAATTACTGTTTCTTGGGTTTACAGTAACATCTTTAAGGGCTCAGCGGTATGCATGTACAGTATGGCAGATATCAGGAGGGTGTTTCTGGGCCCGTATGCCCACCGAGATGGACCCAACTACCAATGGGTACCATTTTTGGGTAGAGTGCCGTACCCAAGACCTGGCACGGTAAGACAGCTAATCAGTGTGGATACCTTTGTACAATTTACTTTTCAAATGAAATTGAATTGCCTGCTTTGATTTTAACACACATTCTCCTGGATGCTGACAGTGCCCCAGCAAAACGTTTGATGGTTTTGAATCAACAAAGGACTTTCCTGACGACGTTATCACATTTGCCAGAAGCCATCCGGCCATGTACAACCCAGTGTTCCCCATCAATAACCGTCCAATCATAATCAAAACTGATGTTGACTACCAGTTCACTCAGATAGTGGTGGACAGGGTAGAGGCAGAGGACGGCCAGTATGATGTCATGTTTATCGGCACTGGTGTGTAGTTTTTTTAAATAATGTGATTTATATGATTTTTTCAGCATGTGATTTATGCAGAAGTTAATCATGTTATTTTTCTACCATAGACATGGGCACAGTTCTTAAGGTGGTTTCAATCCCTAGAGGAACATGGCATGATCTTGAGGAAGTCCTGTTGGAGGAGATGACTGTGTTCAGAGTGGGTTTATAGAGTCTTTTATACAGATTTATGTCTAATAGGTTTAGTATTAGTTTTGTTTTTCTTAGAAAACAATATACTGTACATTCTACGCTGTAGTGTTTTCCCACAAAAACACTCTAAAGCACCATTTATAGACTTTTATCAATTTTCCCCTTGTTCATACTGAGAAATATTTTGAAATAATTTGGTGATAAACAATATGAGTACATAAAAAAATAACATCTTTTTACAGGAACCAACAGCCATTACTGCCATGGAACTCTCCACAAAGCAGGTATGTATTATTAGAACTTCAAACAACTCATCCCTTAATGCAATACAGGTGGTGAAAGCAGCTCTTTATAAGTGGCGGCATTGAACATGATTCTATTAGCTAAGACTGAGCAACATAAATGGTTTGATAGGTGAAGTGCAGGGAACAGAGTGAATTTAAAATAGTTTAATAGCCTAAACAGGCCTAATACTTTATAGAACACAAGGATAGATAGATAGATAGAGAGAGAGAGAGAGAGAGAGAGAGAGAGAGAGAGAGAGAGAGAGAGAGAGAGAGAGAGAGAGAGAGAGAGAGAGAGAGAGAGATTAAATGTACAAAATGGGTGATAGATCATGATTTATGCATGAAAACCATTTACTCACATTAAGACCCAATAGGTCAGGTTACCTCCAGAGAGCAGAACTAGCTTCGCATGTGCAACATCGCATCATGACTTTTGCGTAAACATACACGCCACTTTCAAGTCAAGTGGCGTGTTATCTATACGCATTTTGAGCTATCCGCGTGTATGTCCACGGCGAAACGAACCGTCATCTTTTGTGTGTATGTCTACGCCGTTATGTCCGAGTGATTCCGCGTGTATGTACACGCCGTTGTAGACAACATCTGGGGAGCGATATTTTTTTTCCTAGGATGGTAGGGGAAGACTCATAAATGGTATTAACCCCAGTAACGGGTAGGTTTAGGGACGGGGTTGGGGTAGGTCATATATTTATATATACAGTAATGTAACGTTAAGTCAACAGCGTTTATAAACACGCTGAAAAGCGATTATGCGTGTTGATAGCACGCCAAAAATGGAAATACGAATTGGCGTGTCATACATTGACACAGTCACGCCATTTCATGAGATCAGTCTGGCATGTGACGTTTTTGAGTGAACTGATCAGCTAAGATAGCACTGGGAGTTTTGTAGGAAAATTGCCATGCCACACTGCATTTTGTTGACAGAGGTGATATAGACCAGCCAGATTTATCATGTATCAAAAAACCCCAACACAGCTTTCAGTCTAAGGCTGGGTCACACACACACACACACACACATTGCTTGGCTTCAATCTACATCACGCAGAACAGGGTCTGCTGTCACAGTCACTCACAGAACACGGCAACATGAGGTACTGCCATTAGAGGCCACACATACACACACCAGCTGTTTTTTTACACTCAGGACTGCAGCGTGAGCTCTCCTTTAGACGGTGTGAATAATCAAACAGACACTGAGAGGTTATCTGAAGCGATATATAATTAAAAACCTGCGTACAAGCCCATAGAAAGTTCCCGTATCCTCAGTGAAACAGTCTTTAACTCAGCTATCACACCAGCACAGACCATTAAAAACGTTGCCGTCATTGTTTCAGGGAAGTCTCAATCGCCCTGCTCTATCTTTACAGCAACAACTCTATCTTGGATCCACCATTGGGGTTTCTCAGATGCCTCTGCATCGCTGTGACGTGTACGGGAAGGCCTGCGCCGAGTGCTGTCTGGCACGTGATCCTTACTGTGCCTGGGACGGCTCGCAATGTTCCCGATACTTCCCAACTGCTAAGAGGTACAGTGACGAAAACAGAAACACTACAAAGTTGACCTAGTGAATTCAGTGACCTAGGAATTCAGATGCTCCTTTCCACTGAGTTTTGGGCTGTTGTTTTTTTACAATGAGCATCTGAATTCCTTTCAGATTGCTAATATACTTTATGCCAAAAGCTACTGTTTTTTGTCTCAATTTGTTTTTGTCTCAAGTTTTGTCAAGTTTTTTTTAGTTAACATTTAGTTTAAATCAATAATTTATTTATTTAAAATAAACAAATAAATAAATACTAATTTATTTATTTGAGGTTTTAATAGTTTTATGTGATTTTTGTCTTTTTCATTAGTGTTTTTATTTTTATTTCAATTAGTTGGCAAGGAAACATTTCTATTTATTCTCTTTTAATTTGAAGTTTTTCATCTAATATTTGTATTAATTTATTAAATGAATTAATTTAAAATGAATTTTTAAACGAATTAAAATTAAATAAATTAACGACAACCATTTTTTAAAACAGTTTTAGTTAAAAATAACAACACGTAGTTGACACAAAAATTAACACCAGAATGACAATTCTGTCATCATTTACTCATATCTCATTTACCCTCATTACAAATCTATATGATTGTCTTTCTTCCATGGAACACAAAATTAGATTTTTAGTAATGTCTGAGCTGCTGCATAATCTATGCTGAAAATAAAATATCCTGACTAGGGACTGGCACAAAAAAGTACATAAGAAGTACCAAAAAAGTTGTCTTTTGCACTACATTCCAAGTCTTCTTAAGCCATATATTAGGTTTGTGGAAGGAACAAACCAATACTATAGTAGTTTCTCAGCAAATACTGACTCGAATTTCTATCTGTTTCTCTCACAAAGCTATTATATGTCTTAGCACGCATGTTGCATGTACTACATTTGTGATTCTTACTGTATTTTTGATGTAGGACTTTGACAGCAGAATTATTTAATTTATATTTATATACAATTCTCTTGATACTGGTTTTCTTTTTTCTTTTTTTCCCCTTTTTTGGGTCAACTTAACATCAATTGTACCAGTATATACTTTCCAATTAACCAAATATAGAACATTAGAAGTTTTGAAAGCACTTTTCACAATACATATCACTTCACATTTGAATTCTTGAACTTTTTTGAGGTGTCCTTTAAAGCCTTATTGGACTTCCCAGCTGTCCATTGTAGAAACTCATCTCCTTTGGGCCGTCAAAAGCAAGAATTTTAATATTTTATCTTCAATTTCCAAAACAAGAACAATACGGGTCTCACATTTACGGTCCATGTCATGTTGCAGTAGCAAGTGATATGTTTGTGGACGAGGTTCTCTGAGAGGTTCTTTGTGCACTACTGGTGCTGAAAATGCCTCACAAATTGCCAGTATTACCGAGTTGCCTCAAGGGTACATTCACGAACAAGACGTCTCATGACATATATTGCATGATACCTCTTTTCATAAAGGTTAAAGACTAAACAGCACAGGGCTAAAACAGATTCCATTTCAGACACACGTATGCTCATGTAGAGCTGTGTTTGATTTACTTCGAGAGTTCGAGCATAACAAAGTGAGAGCTTTTCTGCGAGACAGATGTGTGTGGGAGTGGATATGTGAGTTTCAGTGCGCTCACACTCACCTGACCTCTCTAATTTTCTGCTGTGTGATGTATGCTTGCAGGAGAACGAGGCGTCAGGATATCAGGAACGGAGACCCTCTGACTCAGTGTTCAGATCTGCAACACCACGGTAAATAGCATGCAGCGAATATCAGATTGTGTTTATAATGTGTCCAACAACACACTGTTACTGTAGGTTAACAAATCTAAACCTATACAATCTAGAACTTTATTCTAGGTCTTTACTTGATAACTAGATTTATATACAGTACTGTTTAAAATTTGGGATTAGTATGATGTAATAATAATAATATAATAATAATAATAATAGTAATAATAATAATAATCTAGTATATATCACGGTTTCCACAAATATATTAAGCAGCATGACTGTTTTCAACATGTATAATAAGACATTTTTCTTGAACAACAATTCGTATTAGCATATAATAATGATTTCTGAAGGATCGTGTGACACTGAAGACTGGGCAAATTCAGCTTTGCCATCACAGGAATAAATTACATTTTTAAATATATTCAAATTAGAAAAAACTTTTTTTTTTTTTTATTATTATTTCAATCATATTTATTTACCAATATTATTGGTTATGTCCAATATTGGTTATCCCCAAGTTATGTCATATTTCACAGGTTAGTTCCAGTCCTTGATTCTGATTGGTCTATAGGTGTGTTTTATTCACGATAAAACACCGCTATGACGGCTTCACCCAACGGTTCTATCTATCATTACACAACACCCCAAGCTAGCAACCACTCTTAGTAACGTTAACATATGTTTGTTCTCATTGATATTGTTCATTGAAGCTTATATATAGAGTATTGTGAGAGATCGAGTAAGCGAGTGTACCTGCATTTACAGTAGACACAGCATCTTCCTTCAGGTCAGTCCTATATTCGTAATAAAAATCTGTTTGACTTTGAATGTCCTCTGCGATATATTGTCATTTAAGGGGTTTTCCGTGCCGTGCCCTAGTCATTTGAGTCTTTCTTCTCCGTGTTCACAAGTTTCACTCCTTTCAATATAAAAGTCTTCTCTACTGACTGACTCACTCATAAAGACAGTCTTTGCTGCCATCTAACGGCGAAATAATGTAACTTCTGTTGCTGTTCACTGTCAGGGACTATTTTTTTCCAGCAGAAGGAAGGCTTTTAGTGATTTTACTTCATAGCAGCACAGCCTCTCGTACATTATTCTTTTTACAGTACTTTATAACAAGCCTTGGTGAGCATAAGAAACTTCTTTCAAACACATACAAAAATTGCATAGAACCCAAACTCTTGAGTACTAGCTAGTCATTTAGCAAATTATTTAATACAAAGTGCCAAAACACTTATCCACTTGCTCAAGGTCACAATGTTGATGGCTCATGTCTCACTTCTTATGGGGCTCAAACCAACAACCTTCAGTTTGCCAGTCATGCATGACATTTCCCCCACATCATTTGTTGGTTTTGGAATAGCATTTCTATCAAACAATAGCCCTAATTATATCCTAGAAAATTCTACCCTAAAAAAAACTAAAGAAAATCTGATTGGTTGATAAGTATTGTTGGTCCAGGACAAACAAAGATGTTGATCCAAAAACATAGCCTACTACTTAACTGTATGTTAAGCATGATAACATGCGAGCTAGAAGGCAGTCAGGGCACATTAACAGGGCGTCATACTTTTAAAATAAAACTCAGGATGCATGTGCGGGGTAACGAAAATGTTGAAAAAGACAGAGGAGATAATTGTAACTGCCCTGCATACGTGCCGTGCATTCCAGGTTAGTGTTTAATTAAAGCTTTAAAATGAAACAAGGCCTAAAAAGTCAATACCACTACGTTAATGACACGTCTAACAGAGAAACGTTTCACAGCTGTTGCAAAAATACAGGCTTTAGAACATGCACTTATACACATCCACGCAGATATACGCTATAGCGTTCAAAAGTTTGGGGTCTGTACGATTTCTGAATGTTTATAATGTAAACCTTTTGTAACATTATATCTTTACTGTAACTTTTTAACAATGCACTCTTGCTGAATAAAGGTAAACTTTTGAATGGTAGTGTAGATCACAAGGCCACTGGAATCATGGAGACCACACACAGATTTCCTGTGTCGGGAGTTCTGGTCTAACACACTTCATTACAGTGACACCACTAACCCACAGCACGGCACTCTGACATTTCATAGTCCAAACTTAAAATAATGGTTGAAGGAAATTAAAGGCAGGGGAATAGATGCCACTAAAAACAACAAGTGATTTTCTCCCTCTCTCTCGGACTCGAAACACACTGAGAGATATAACGCTGTGATACAGACATGCTGGGTGTGACTTTGTTAGTGTGATATAGCATATGGCCTGAACTATCAGTTTGTATTCTCACTGCAGGATGTCCTGTCTCAGAATCAAGATTTCTCACTTCTTTTTGTGTTTCTGTGTTGTTTCCTCATCTATCTGAGCAGATGAGGCAGATGGCGAGAGAGATTTGCTGGATAGGGTGGTATATGGGGTTGAGAACAGCAGCTCTTTTCTGGAGTGCAGTCCTAAATCCCAGCGAGCCCTTATTTACTGGCAGTTTCAGAGACACGGAGAGGACCGCAAGCAAGAGGTATGTTCTGTTGTGTAAACTGTTGAGTCCACAAGTAAAAGCCAAAGTAAGAGACCACAAGGAAAAACGCTTTTATTTTCTATTATATATTTTCAGCATAACAATTTAAGTAAAAAGTTGAATTGAAAAATTCCCTGTTTTACTTATGATAGCAGCACAAGCCTGATGATCATGATCTCCAGCATGATTTGATAATAATAATAATAGCATCATGTGCTTTACTGGGAGCAAGAACATCTGATCTTGTGGAAGAGTTCACATGATTAATGTTACAGATGTGCTGGTTTGATTAGTGACCTAAAAATATAATCTTAAATATGTCTTATTCATGGTTGGTTATTTATTTATTTATTTACCAGCCAAAATATTTGACCAATATTATGCCAAAAATATATTACCAACCAAAACATATGACAAACATTTGTATGTCTGAACAAAAAAAATCACACTAAATCTGACATTTTCAATTTCCAATGTGGTAATAGATCAGACATAAATTTGAGTTTTGCAATGTAAAAAAACAGGTCATAATTCATGCAAGCTTCAATCAATCTTACTCAAAATTCCTCAAAATTGTGGAAAAAAGTAGTATACGTATATAAAATATTTGTTTATACTTTTATAACATAAATAAACAAAAGTATAAAAAGAAAATTGTATATATATATACTATATAAGTAAGTACATATAAAAAAATATGTTTCATACTTTTTTATTCTTTTAACTTTTATAATTTCATTTTTAACACATAAAAACAATGATATTAGACTAGAAAATTGAATCACTTTGGTTTATGGGGTGAATACACCCAAAAATGCTGACACTGTTGTCAATAATGTTTACAGTAGCCTACTCAGCATGTGATTTGATCCATATGTCTGTGTGTGTGTTTTAAATTTTTTTTTTTTTAGATAAAGTCCGATGAGCGGGTGTTGGGCGCAGAACAGGGTCTGTTGATCCGAACCCTCCATCAGAAGGACTCGGGTGTGTATTACTGCCACGCTGTCGAGCACGGCTTCATCCAGACCCTCCTTCGCCTCACCCTCAACGTGATTCCCTCAGAACACCTGGACGATCTCCTGCACCGAGACACGCCGGACAGCAACGATCCGGCCAACGGCAAGATGTGGTACCGCGACTTCCTCTCCCTCATCAACCCGCCGAGCCCGAACAGCGTCGACCAGCTCTGCGAACAGGTTTGGAAGAGAGAACGGAAACAGCGCAGGCAGAAAGCCAATCTGATGCACGGCAGCCAATCACACTCTAGCCAGCTCCTCCACTCCAGCCAATCACACGCCAGTAAGTGGAAGCTGCTACAGGAAAACAAGAAAGGACGCAACCGCAGGACCCACGAGATGCAGCGGGTACCCCGCAGTGTGTGACCTGGACGGCAAATAAAAAGGATGCGGAAATCCTACAGACTTCTACTGTTCCACAGACATAACGCTGAGACTGAAGACAGGAAGGGCGGAATTCCATTTCCTGTATTGTGTGTGCGAGAGAGATTTACTTGTGAACCAGAGCACATCTTCATTCACGCCTACACGTACGTATTGAGACTCAAACCCTGAGAGGATGTAATGTGATGCTAACAGATACTGAACTACCTGTAAATATGACAAAAATATACTGTGAGACAGGTTTCAGTCTGTATAAAAAACCTGTTTCATTTTATGAGGGACAAAACATGAATGCTGAAAGACCACTGTTTAACCTCCATTTAGCTGAAGCACAATCCCAGTGCATTCTGGTCAATGAACTTGTCAGTAATATTATGTGTATAGAGTGTGTTGACCTTAACATACAGTATACTGTATATCTTTGTATCAGAAATGTAGGCCCTTCTGTTTATGTACATGTACATATCTATTAACTAAGGTATTGCTTCGTTATGGTTTCTTCTTCTCTCCCCCCTGTTTTCTATCTTCCTCCGCGCATTTTCTATTTTCATCTGCTGCAAAAGCAATGCCTCAGCAAATCCATTAATGGGGCGGTGTTGTTCCTCTGAATAAGCTCTTCCTGACAAGAAAAACAACAAAAAAATCTTTTCTGCTATTTTTTTAGATTAATATTTAATTTTGTACTGTGCCAGAGTATATCTAAAATATTACATAATAGTTTTATTTTATTATTTGTTGTCCTCATTTTAAACCACTGCATTGTGAGGGTACACAAACCCTCTTCACTAACCTTTTCTTTTCAGTTAAGTTATTTGTTGACTTGATTTCATCTATGTTCACATTCACGTTTATATAAAACCATTGTGGTCGAGGATGTGAAATATCGTGGCATTTATTACGAAGTACTGCGATTAAGATCATTTTTGTCATGTTTGTTGCACATATTTTGGAAATATTGGTTTTCACTACATTTACAAAAGACAAACACAAATAATTTACGAAAGACCAATCCACACTACCGCTATGGAGAGTATATAGGATGTGTTTTCAGCTGAAGAATAATTCTTTTGATTGCATAACTGTATTATTATTTTTTATTGATGGCCTTTGTAACCGCTAAAGAAATACAGGTTCTAGTGTTTATATTTGTTCTTTTTATGTGACACTCAAGCCCATATTTGAAGTCAACATGGTCACTATGTCCGCGACCCATTTTGCTACTATAATGTCACATTTCTGAACGAAACAGCATATATTTATGAATTTTATTCCCAGGGAATTCATTGAATTATGAAAAGTAGGTGTTCCCTACTATATAATATATATATATACTGTAGTCCATAATATAGTCCAAGAAAAAATAAAACATTTGTTTTTGTAAACTCTCATCAAAACTTGACATTTATTAATCTGTCAAAAGCATAAGACTGAAACAATGGGTGGCACCATTTTTTCAATCCGCCTCACTTTAGGATTTAAATAAAAATATTGTAATGTTCAAATAAATCTCTAATAAATTATATTTTAATTTAAGTATGAATTACATATTGTGTATGTATCTATGCTTGTATATGTATATTATTAAAATATTATGTATTTATTAGACTTTATTTGAGACATATTAAATATTATATATATATATGTATGTATATGTATATATATATATATATGTGTATGTATGTATGTATGTATGTATGTATGTATATATATATATATATATATATATATATATATATATATATATATATATATATATATATATATATGCATGCCTTAGAGATGCATTTTGATGAGAGATAACACTTTTTTTTTCTTCTTTGGAACAATTTATGGACTGATTAAGATTAAGTAAACCGGAAGTAAATAGTTGATTTTGATTTTATGTTGACTTTAAATATGAAAGGGCCAGGGAGGACAAATGTACAACTGTTAAATAATATACTGTGTCTGTCCCTCAGTTGAGGAAAGGACAGCTGTGTTCCTAAAACTGCTGGGATCAAAGACAGAACACAGCATGGGACAAGGCTCCTGGACTCCTTGAGAAGTCCTACTTTCACATCTCACTGAATTAGTTTTAGCAAGACGTTTTTGTTGAGGACATGCGCACAAGCACACATGTATCTGAATGTAGCGGTGAACTTCTAGACTATGAAAAAATGGTCCAAAATATATGCCACTGTGTACAAACTGCATGTGAATTTACAGCACCACTCACTTCTATACTCGTTTACAGTGGCTGTTCTTGTTAATGAGTGATTTGTCTGGCGTTGGATTCCAGGTGGTGCTTAAAAATATTCTGCTATTCATGACAGATGGTGTTATCGACAGGCATAACTTCTGCCTGATAAACTCTCTCCCATTGTAGCTAAATATATAACCAACGGGAAACCGCTTTAAACTAAAGGATTTCAAATGCAAAACTTAAAAGTATGAACTCGATTGGTCAGCTCTGTTTGGATGGACCTTGGGCAGAAAAGGACACCGGCCTTGCTTAGACTTTCGCAGGGACTTTCTTGAACTGGAAATAAGGGACAAAGACATAAAAATGCTGCTGTAAATTATTCATTTCTGGCATGCATTCTGCTGTTGAAATAAATGTCTCTTCTAAAGAACCTGTTTTAGAGGGGTGGACAGCTGGATGAGTTTGTGTTTCTGATTGCCTTGGCAGTGCTGTTATGTTCTAGGTCCTCTGACCGCTGCACCTGGGCCCAGGGAACATTTCTCCCTGTCTTATGTTATTTGTCTTTCCTCATGCTGGAGTTCAGTGGGTTCTCAACCATGAAACTTATAATACTGCTGAGAAAAGCAAAATGCTCAGGGTGAAATTACTGACACACTAAGCGAACTAAGCGGCTGGAACTACCTGGCCACCAGGGGGCCCCCCAATCGAGTCGAAAAATCGAAAAATATATATTTTTTAGATGACTTAAACAAGTGACATAAATGAATGAATGAATGAATGAATGAATGAATGAATGAATGAATGAATGACTGAATGAATGAATGAATGAATAATTCGAGTCAAGAGTATTCTGATTACATGATCAATATACCTGCCTACAAGTTACAACTGCTGCTGTGTCTGCCAGTGTCATGCGCATAATGTAGACACCTCGCGCGTTTGTGCGCAACTACGTATAGGCCTACTAGTCACGGTAATGTTAAGCCATGTAACAAAAAAGGACGTATCCCTCTGGTGCCGAAAATAGAAAGGAGAAAAGGACCGAGAAGGAGAAAAAAAGAGCAAGATAAAACTATATTTGCATGATTATTTACGGTATGATTTGTGCCACAATTGACCCATTCCTACTACGGCAAGCCCCGAGGGAAAAAATACCTTGCATACACACACATACAACGAGCGCCAGTACATCATTACCGGTTGGCTATTATATAAACAGACTTTGTTGGATTCTGTCATGTACAATCCAACCAAGTATGTTACAATAATAATAATAAAAAAGTTACACTGTATTGAGACAGTTGAGAAATAATAGGCCTAATATTTTTTTTACAGTTTTCAACAATAATTGTCATTGTTGAACCTTTGCTCTTATGTTTCTGATTTCTCAGTTTTGTATTTATTTTAGCAAATAAATTATTTGATATGTTTTGAGACAGTTTGTTTTAAGAAGTTTCAAAGAGTTAGTAAAAGAGTAAAGTAAAAGTTAAAACTTTTTTAAGTAGGCTATCTATCTATCTATCTATCTATCTATCTATCTATCTATCTATCTATATATATATCTATCTATATATATATATATATATATTAGAGGTGGGCATAGATTAATTTTTTTAATCTAGATTAATCTAGATTAATATTGAAATTAATCTAGATTAATCTAGATTAAAATGGCTCATTTGAATTCTCCCGAAGGCATTCAGAATATGTGTGCTACCCAAATAATGACTAAAAGTAAGTCTTTGAGAATAGTTTGCCTCGCGTAGGGATGTGCATTTCTGCCAAAAATGCCATTCGACAATCGAGGAGCAAAAGTCGAATATCGTAAAAAAAAAAAACAAAAAAAAAAAACGCAATGACAGAAAGGGAGGCCAATTTCATCTTTAGCGATTTGTCATCAAACAAACTTTTTATTAATTGAACAAGTAACGTGTTTTCGTCCTTTTTTTAAACATAGTAGGCTTATTGGAAGAAGAAGAAAAAACAATACGCACGACAGTCCGTTTTTGCATCGCCAATGCTCGTTAGATCAAAAAATAATGTCATCATATGTCATAAGAATTTTATGTGAACCTGCCTTGTTACTGCAATAGCCTCATTTTTTAAACAAATTAGTTTCAATCAATGTAAACTATTCGTGTGATTATGCCACTGCGCAATACACGCGCAATACACACACAATGTATTACCTGAATGAAATGAAATCGAATGTATCGTCCTGTGGAATCATTCATTCACAGACAGCTTACGAAGATGTTCAACTAATAAAGATCTTCATCGCTGGCAAAAACATGATGCATTTGCAGATTTGCATTCACTAGACTAGACTGTAGATCGGCCACTTCATCCAACGCTCGTGATGCTCTTAAATCTTCCTGTTTCGACTCCGAGTGTGAATTGAAAGCGCTTCAGACGATTCAGTGCGCGAGGAACTGAACAGATCAACTGATTCGCGAACCGATTTAGACAGATCATCTGACAACTTGTTTGATGAAGTCTGTGAACAGAATCGACTCAAAAGACTGATTCATTTGTAAATGAGCATCGCTCATGCCCATACAAAGGACACAGCGCGCTTGGAATAAACTCATTTAACAACGTATTGCATTAAAATAAAGTAACGAGAGGAACGTCGCCCAACGTAACAAAGTAAAAGTACACCTTGTGTCCCTGACAGGAAAATACCCTACTGCGCGATCTGTGACAGTAGGCGCGGCGTCATAGCCTACTACACATTAGAATTGCGCGAAAATATAACGATATTCGAAAAAGCTATTTATGATCCCAAAACAACTTTGATTAACGGCGATATTTTTTTTATCGCCCGATAAGAGTCTCACGTTAACGCAGCACGTTAACGCCGATAACGGCCCAGCACTAATATATATATATATATATATATATATATATATATATATATCATCTATCCATCTGTCTGTCTGTCATGTCTGTCTAAATAAGATGTGTATAATATAAGTAAAATAAATGAATACATAAATATACACATAGCTTAGGCTACATATAGCTATGTTCATGTTAAGTCTAGGAGATAATTAATAATTAGGCCTAGCCTACTTGAAATAAGTTGTGGAAAGCTTATTAGAAAATGTACCTATATTTATATTTAAATGAAACCACACATAAAAAAGCGCACGAAAAAAAAGCAAAATGGGGGAAGGATTGAATGTATCCTTCCGTGTTAATAAATCATCATCAGCAATAACATTTCGTACCACCAATCATCTTTTATTACCCTGCCTGTGTTCATGGCGCACGCACGCTATAAGAGCACAGATGAAAGAGTGTTGCTCAAATATCGATGATAACCCAAAATGTTGGATTAACCCAAAATGTTGGATGACAACAAGTTAAAAATCAAATGACAGGTTGTCATAAAAGTGAGGATGGTGGTTATCTACACAGATAAGTAGAAGTTAGATGAATGGGGCCCTCCATTTGGAATGTTTGTGTTTGCAATATAGGCTATGTCGTTGCCATATGTTGAGATTGTTGTGTTTTTGATCGGAAATATTACAAGGTGTCATTCAAAACTTTTTCATCTGTTTGTGAGCGTAGTAGCACAAATATAATTAAATGTGCAATTTATTCAACGATTTCCATATTCAATTATTTCCAGGCAGGTATTATATCTATTTAAAAACATTGCTGAAACGTACATTGCCTACATAATGTATTAGGGTATAGATAGAAATGATGCATTAAGTTGTTGGGCTTTAAATTAATTACTTATTTTGTTTTATTTTACGTTGATCAATATTGTTCTACAACAGACCAGACCACCACAATTCAGTATACTGGCGAATATGTGGTAAAAAACGACGTTGCCACACCAGTTTTTGGTGTGGTAATTTATTCTGGCATTACAATTAGTTTTACCATTTAATGTTGATCATTCAGAAGCCACATCCCATCCATTACCACAACATAGCACATCAAGGTTTGCCTTAGATCCGCTTTGACACTGGTCCTTTTTTTAAATCAAGTGTGAATGCAGCAAACTGGATTTCTAAAGGCACAACCCATCTATCCTCTCACTGAACAAATTATGTTTTTGCCTGCTAAGTTAACGTTAGATATGAATGTGTAAGATCCGCTTTGACACTGGTTCAGTTTGAAATCATGTGTGAATAGGCTACAGCAAACATGATTTCCAAAATCACATGTATACTCGCCTGAATGATGATGATATTATCTATTATCGGCCCTATTATCTCTAATGATGATAATTGTCATTGGTCAAAGGATGTTTAAACCAGACTGTGTGGCAGGTTGCAAGCTAACATTTTCTCAACTTGACAGTAGCCTAGAGGGAATGCCATATTTGCAAAGACTTGCATATTTCCTTTCCTTACATATCAAAAAAAAAAAAATCTAGTGTTTATGTAGCCGACCATAAGATCTAAAACATATTTTGGAACACAGGCATTTCTAACTATGCTATCTCTATTGTAAACCATCAATGCATCATTTATGAAATGAGTCCATTTGGGAAGACTATTTGCCAGTAAGCAAGTAGCCTACCTATAAACCAGACCAAAACACCTTTGTAACCTCAAAGAAACACCCTGCTCTGTATCTGTTTTTTTGCAAAGGCATTGGCCAAGCACCACTCACATTTTCCCCAGAAAAAATGTAAAGCAGAAGTTTTTAGTTATATAAAACGACATGTCTGCCATCTAGTGGTCGACTATTATACTGCAGATTCAAGATTTTTATAATCCAGAGTTTTCCCGATTTACGACAAGGCCATCACCACTAAATGAATCTATAAACACTTTTATAGCATTCTGTAAATCCTGCTATACCCAGCTCAGCAGTAACACATGTGAGGAACAGATGAATCATTTATGTTTGTCGTTGAGATAAAAAAAAAGTGAAAGGGTGATTGAGACTGACAGTCTAGTATTCAAAGACATTGGGTCAATTGTTTTTGCTTATGAACTTTTTGAACTCCCTCACACTCAAAGGTGACGGCTGGTCATGTATAGTGTCTTGAGGTCAGAGGTCATACCGATTGCCCCACAGACTGCTCTGTGGACACAGATGTGTGTCGTAAAAGTCCATATCTATGAACGAGTGCATTAGCGGTTGTGTGATGAATGAACTGGGCAGGATTCCATGGTGCAGACCATTGACACTGGGAATAAATGCCCAGAGCTCAGTTATTTGAAGTTTTCACCTTTGGGAGTGCTTTAAACCAAATGAGCCTGTGTGTTCCATGATGTCTTGAGCCATGTGTTTTGCATGCACTGCAAAATGTCTGTGTGACACTTAATCCAGAAGGGCATATACAGAGCTTTGGACAAATGTGTAATACTATTATATAAGGGCAGGCCCAAGTGTGTTTACTTGTAGTCAACTACTCATTTGTGGTCTACGCTACAAATAAAAGCAAAACAAACTATTAAAACACAATCTTAACAATTTGTTTAGCTTTATTAAGCTCAGAAAAACAGGATGCCAACAGTTTTACCAGCTGGGTGCCCAGAATGTGGCTTAGTGTCAGGATTGTTTACACTGCTTTATCAAAGAGCATGAAAGCCTTCATGTGAGACGGCACTGTGCTTATTATTATGGTTCAGAGACAGCAGCATACTTTAATGGAAAATTCCTCCAGTGCCTATCTAACACTATAGGTCTATACTGTATCATCTATTCTCAATCTGATAGATGAATATATATATATATATATATATATATATAAATAACATACATTTATTAGGATCTATCCATTCAGTCATGTCAGATTCTCCATGCTGTCCTGTAAAGCACTGCTTCTTTCAACTCTCTAATGTTCATAATGGTGTCTGTTTTGAATGTGTAAAGTCAGCAAGTTCTTTGCTGTCCCCTTCTTCTGTATGCCCACCCCCCTCCCCTCCATATGTTATTCATACTAGCCTTTGCAGTATGGCCCAATGCGACCCTGCGCTTAATTTCAGGGGTGGATTTTCCTTTTTGATCCGAGGAAGATAAAATCCTGAACTGATTCAATTTCTTCGTCATTGATTTTAATCTTCACTTCTCTACTAGCTGCTGTCTTCATGATCTTTGTTTTTTTTTTTTTTATGTTACGGTAACATAAGGTTTGTATGATCATCCACATATTTGTGAACTGAACCTGAACTGTATCACCGCAGTGTGTTCGCACTGTTCCTGGTCGATGTGCAGACATTTAATAAACTTGATCAAATGAACTAGGTCACAGTTAAAAGCCTTGCTCTAGTCGATAAAACGCATGTACAGATTTTTCTGGTACTTGCGGGTCTTTTCAATGATAATATGATCTGATATTGGCCCTATTATCTCTAGTACATGTGTGAACTTATTTCAAATTAATGATTGTCGTTGTTATTTGATTTTCACTGTTTTATACAACACTGTTGTATTTGTTAATGTGTGTTGCCACATTATTTGTGTTATTACTTAAAGGAAATATTAGCTTGTTACTGTCCTATCCTATAACAGTGAGCCATATTAGTGTATCATAGTGCATCATATTTGTTCATTCTGATGCAGTATTGTATTAGAACTTCATGATTCTCTGCTGCCCTCTGGAGGGATTTTCAAAGTTATGATTACACTTTTAAATGTAGTCAAGCTGTACAACGAATTTGTTCATTTTAAAAGTCACATTCTAAGGCAGCAAGTTATAAAGTTGCATTAGCTTACTGTATTTAAGGTAATATTTAGTGTGACTACTATTTTCATTAATTAATGCAATTAATATAAAATTTGTGCAAGAATGCACAATTTATTGGTTCCATATCAGTTATTGGTTGATATTAGAATTTTTTTTTTTTAATTTATTGTAGGTAGGCTATAGTTGATATTGGATTTCTAAAAACAGGGGAAAACAATTCTTGCTCCAGACAATTACATTTTCAAATGGATTTTTAAATGTTTTTTTTTTTCCCCTCTCATGTATACTGTGCAGGTCTCAGCGAGGATGATGATTATGAGTGTATGACTGTTAGGGGTGGTTCACAAAACCGGTTCAGTTTGTATCACGGTTTTAGGGTCACGGTTTTCGGTTCTGTACGGTTCTTGTTGTTATTTTTCTTTTAATCTTTAACACTCCAGAAATGTATTTCAGCATATGATATATAGCTTAATTATCCACAATTTAGGATACAGTATTAAAAAAAATGTGATATCAGGCAATCATGCACAAACTGAATTTGACTTGACTTTAAGCACATTATTGGGACCCTCTCCGAGGAAAGCTAGGTGAGATTTTGATACAGCAAGAGAGAAGACATTGATGACATGCTTTTCGTTTCTTTGGCAAAAAAAAAATAAGAATCTCTACAGGAACTTATATGCATTTTTAGCACACAAAGATTGAAATTAACTTGCATTTATCAAACTGCCAAGTGTAGCTCTTACACAATTTTGTATCTTTTAAAAGAAAAAGAGAGGAACTCTTAAAACTGTCTTTTAAATAAGTCAAAATACATAAAACATAATTGAATTAGGCTATACCAATAGCAAAGGCCATAATAATAAAGTGAAACATAAGTTCAACCTCAACACAAAAACAGTATCAAAAATGCTTCTATTCCCTGAGAGTGAGGATACATTTTTTTCACTTGAAATTAAAGTGCAGTATTTGGAAACATATGACTGGAGTTCTTATCTAAACTTAAAGTGCCACTGTAGCTATATATTTAAATATCATAACATGAAATCCAAAATGTTCCTACACACCGGACTTATACGACGCTGGCGCATCCTCCAACTCCGGTTAGCCTTCCTTATCTCTCCCACTTGCCATTTCTACGCTTGACGTGAACTGCGGTGCTCCATCCATACTCCACTTTTACTGGCTTGTTCGACTTGAACCGGCGCTGCACAGAGCAATCGGTTTATGACATCAAAGTACCGCGAGAGTGATTGAAAAGCATACGAAGCCGTCGCTCTCGTGGTACTTTGATGTCATTCATCGATCACTCTGTGCAGCACCGGTTCAAGTCGAACAAGCCGGCCGGGGACACACTGGCTGCGTGGCGTGAGCGTGGCGTTTCTGTTGCGTGTCAGCTGCGTGGCGGCTGCGTCGCGTTTTCTGTGTCTTTGCACACCAGAAACGTGTCTGCGGAAACGGAGCGCGGCGCGACAGAAATATCGCACGGACAAGTGGATCCGCACCCTTAAGCCGCCTTTCCACTGCACACGACAAACGACTGCCGTTGGACCGGAAGTCATTCATTTCCAATGGAGAGTCGTACGGGAGCTGCGGGGAGTTCCGATCATATGCGTATGCGGAAAATTCGGATCCGATTTGAGCTTTGGATCCGTTGAAATATCTGAACTTCTGCGGCTAGACCGTAGCCTATGCGACCGGCCGACCGGATGTGATGTATTCTAATCAAAACTATGAGCGTGAGGCTAGAATTACCAATATTTTAACTCTTTAATGTTATTCTGTAAACGCTATTTCTGTAAAAAGTCGATTGTTAATAATTATGGCAGAAAAAAATATGTTATAATTATTGAATCAATTTTTATATTTATTAGCTCTGTAAAGTTTTTATTGTAGATGTATTTAGGGTCATTTGTTTTGTGTGGATATATTCATGCATGCATTACATTCATTAAAATCATTCATTTTACCATTGTGAATAGCCGAGGTAACGGTTGCTTCACGACCAATTTCAAAGTTCCGTGCGACTGACACTAGGGGGCGAAATGCGACAATCATATACAAATGTCGTGTGCAGTGGAAAGGCGGCTTTATGATAGAGATCCACTTTTGCGACACGACTGTCGCGTGGTGTCGTGACGCCTCCACACATTTGTACTTTGGGCGTTCCTTAAGTTTACCGCTATGGGTCTGGTTTTGAGCCAGCGGCCAGTCTAGAACAGAGGACCTGCGAGAGACTTCCCCCCCCCCCCCCCGTCTCCATATGCTCTACTTCTATTGGATAGATGCGCCGCGTTCAACGGATTCATTTGCATGAAGATGGGCATCGGCCAGCTTTTTGACACGCAGCATTTTTCCAAATGAAGCGCTGCCTTCCCGGGATGCTTTGCGGGCGCGTTATAGTCGCGTGACGTCACCCATAGGAATAAAGCGGAGCGCGGCGCGACAGAAGTATCGCACGGACAAGTGGATCCGCACCCTCAAGCGGAGCGCGGCGCGACAGAAGTATCGCACGGACAAGTGGATCCGCACCCTAACCTGTTAACATGGGAGCCGAAATAAAAACGGACACGCCACGCAGCTAGTGTGTCCCAGGCCTTATGCATGTCCACACACGTCTTATTTCGCGCGAAAATGAATCACACGTCCGAGGTCACATACGGGCACGAGGCTACATTGCGCATGCGTCGAACCGTGAGACGCACACACGCTCCGAACAAGCGAACCGAACGGTTCGGATGTTTTTTCATGTACCGTGTCACCCCTAATGACTGTATTAGGTGATGAATGTGATTATGTTTGTGTAGGCCTATATTGATTATATTGATTAGGCCTACAAGGTTTTTTTTTTTTCAAATTCCAGTGCGAGCTCATAACTTGAGAGGTTTTGGATATTTTTCATTACAAAGAGCCCAAACCACTCGTAAAAATTATTGTGTGTCACTCTGTATAAGCCTCATACTATGCGGAGTGAAATTCGGGCAACAATACAAACTAAAAACCGACCTTCCTTGAATGTAGTAAAATCATTATAGCCCAATAGTTTGCTTTATTAGGAGGTGGTCATGTAACAATTGTGCAGGATTTAGATGCTTGGTAGATTTTTTTTTCTTTGTGTGTGTGTGTGTGTGTGTGTGTTTATTAGCCTCTAGGCTCCAAATTAAGTCTAAAATATGCACATACATACCTATATTTAGTGATTTATTTTAGAATTAGATCACAGGCCAGAGATCAAGCTCTCTTGCTCTTGTCTTATCACACATGTGGAGATGTTCAATGAGGCAGATAGACAGGCGTTGATCATAGCCAGTAGAGGGGAACCAGGACCACAGTAAAACACCAGACACTGTTTGAGTGCATGTCTGTTCAACGGCAATGTGAGCCAGAGTAATGGCTTTAGTACCATGGGTGACAGGAGCTAGACACCTGCAAAAACTGAAGAAAAAAAACCACATTCTTGCTCGAATACTCTTTAAAATACGATTGTCCTTATTAGTGGCAACAAAATGCAAAAAAAAAATTTTTTTTTACTTTTATTCAGCCAGGACACATTCAATTCATCAAAATTAACAGTAATAACATTCATAATGTTACAAATGATTTCAATTTCAAATAAATGCTTTCTTTTGAACTTTTTATTCATCAAAGAAAAAATATTACAAAATATTAAGTAGCACAACTGTTTTCAACATAGATGATGATAATAAGAAATGTTTCTTGAGCAGCAAATCGAATCGGTTACCTAACGTAACCTCGGTTCTCTCTAGAAGAGGGAACGAGTATTGCGTAAGCTAGCTTACGCTACGGGAAAGATTCATCTTTGCTGAGATATTGAAGCCAAAAATTATTTCATAATTTGTATCCATACACAACGCAGTTCCTCTGCGGCAGACCTAGAGCGGGCTAGCTAGCAGCTCATTGGTTCGCTCAGAGAGAACTGCTTAAGCCTATGGGAGAGCGGGGCTGAACCCGCTTCCAATGAGAGGCGCCCGCGCGCTCATTGCGTCATGGCCCGCCAGAATGGGCGTGGCCATGGTGTATATAACAGTCTCTCCCAGGCTTATATGTTGATTTATTTCAGCGTGAAGCGAAACGCTAGTAGCGCAAGCACGGCCGGGAACGCAATACTCGTTCCCTCTTCTAGAGAGAACCGAGGTTACGTTAGGTAACCGATTCGTTCTCTTACGAGAGGTTCTCTCGTATTGCGTAAGCTAGCTTACGCTACGGGAACACCTGGTCAACGCCGTGCGCGCTATGAATCCACTCATGAATCCCAGGGATATACCGGGGGATTTTTAACGTGGAGTGAATGTATTATGAGGCCGGCAGAGCGGGCACATGAAGTGTACACATAAGCATGTATGGGGCCAGCAGAGCGGGTACATGAAGTGTATAAGCATTTAAGGAGAGCACAAGGGGCGAACCGGTTGTGAGGGACTACCAGTAATGCAGCTTCTTAGAGAGCTGGTCGTTAGACAGCTAGTAATTTTGCCTGCAAGGCGGGGACTTCCAAGTTGTATAATCTGACAAAAATGGACGGGGAGGCCCATCCCGCAGCCACACAAATGTCATGAATGGAAATTCCACAGGACCATGCCCACGATGAGGCCATGCCTCTAGTGGAGTGCGCCCTGATGCCCAGAGGGCAGGGCAGGCATTTAGATGCGTAAGCAGAGGCAATAGCGTCCACTATCCATCTAGACAGTGTCTGTTTAGAGGCGGCCAGACCTTTGGTGCGCCCCCCAAACGACACGAAAAGCTGCTCAGCGCGTCTGAACGCGGCAGCGCGCGTAGTGTACAATCTCAGAGCCCGCACCGGGCAGAGGAGATTGGCGTCGCGCTCACTATCGGATGAAGGCAGAGCCGATAGGGAAATAATCTGAGCCCTGAACGGGGTACCAATCGCTTTCGGGACATAGCCATGCCTAGGTTTGAGAATGACAACAGAATCATTCGGCCCAAACTCAAGACACGCGGCGCTGGATGAGAGCACGTGAAGATCCCCTACGCGTTTTACTGAGGACAGAGCCGTCAGGAAAACGGTTTTGAGCGAGAGGTATTTTAGGTCCACAGACTCGAGCGGTTCGAACGGGGGTGCTTTCATAGCTTCGAGGACTATAGAAAGATCCCAAATAGGAACCGACGGGGGCCGCAGAGGGTTCATCCTCTTAGCTCCCCTGAGGAAGCGGATGACTAACTCGTCTTTGCCCAGGGACCGAGCGCGTCGGGGTTCAGCGAACGCCACGATGGCTGCCACATAAACCTTGAGAGCGGAGGGGGCCCTGCCCTTGTCCAGCATCTCTTGAAGGAAAACAAGCAAAGACGGCACCTCGCACGACCGTGGGTCCAGCTGTTTGTCGGTGCACCATTTTGAGAACACAGACCATTTATACGCATAGAGCCTTCTCGTGGAAGGTGCTCTAGCCTGTATGATAGTGTTTCTTACTCCCTCTGGCAAATCGACGAATAGTCGTTGATCACCCATGCATGTAGCGCCCAGCGCCGTGGATGGGGGTGCCAGATCGTGCCGCGAGCTTGAGAGAGGAGATCTGCTCTGACTGGGATGGGCCACGGGGCTGTCTGTGACAGCTGCGTGAGCTCCGGAACCCAATTCTGACTCTCCCAACGCGGGGCTATGAGGAGCACCGAGTGGCGTGTGTCCCTGATCCTCTGAATTACCTGTGGTAACAGAGCGATCGGAGGGAATGCATAGAGCGGGCGGCGAGGCCATTCCTGGGCTAGCGCGTCCTCGCTCCTCGAAAAATATATTGGGCAGTGAGCGTTCTCTTCTGACGCGAAGAGGTCTACTTCTGCTCTGCCGAATAGCCGCCACAGTAATTGGACCGTTTGTGCGTTCAGGGACCATTCTCCTGTGGAGATGAGGTTCCTGGACAGTATGTCTGGACCGTCGTTCAGATGGCCCGGCACATGCGTCGCTCTGAGCGAGAGCAGGTGGCTCTGAGACCAAACTAGAATGCGGTGTGTCAGTAGACAGAGATTTCTGGATCTGACACCGCCCTGACGGTTGAGATAGGAGACCACAGCCATGTTGTCCGAACGGATCAGGACGTGGTGTCCCCGAATGAGCGAGAGAAAGCGGGAAAGCGCGTTCTCGACCGCAAGCATTTCCAGACAGTTTATGTGTAAAGTTTCCTGAGTCGACCAATGGCCGAAGGCCGGTGAGCCCTCGCAGACTGCACCCCAACCCCTGTTGGATGCATCTGTCGAGATGACTTTTCGGCAGGAAAAGGTCCCCATCGTGACGCCCTGTCGAAACCATTCTGCTACTGTCCATGGCTGCAGCGCCGTGAGACATGTCTGCGTAACCCTGATCAGCTGGCGGCCCGTGTTCCATGCGCGGTGGGGTACACGGCTGTTTAACCAGAGCCGAAGCGGGCGCATGTGCAGAAGGCCCAGCTGAAGTACAGCAGAGGCTGAGGCCATGTAACCCAGCATCCTCTGAAAAGTTTTCAGAGGTGTGCGGGTGTCCATCTGAAAACGAGGCGGCTAGACGCTGAACACTGCGCGCGCGCCGTGTAGACAGGCGAGCCGTCATCGTGACCGAGTTCAAATCTATTCCTAGGAAGGAAATCGATTGACTGGGAAGAAGGGAGCTCTTTGTCCAGTTGACAGAGAGGCCCAGCGTTTCCAGATGGTCGAGGAGAACTGCGCGGTGCGACAGAAGCTCCAAGCTCCGTCTGTGATTGGGCCAAAATCAGCCAGTCGTCCAGATAATTCAGAATGCGCAGCCCCTGGCTTCGCAGGGGGGCGAGCGCCGCATCCATGCACTTCGTGAATGTACGGGGCGCCAGAGATAAGCCGGACGGGAGAACGGCGTATTGATAAACAAGACCCTCGAAGGCGAAACGTAAGAATGGCCTGTGACGGGGATTTATCTGGATCTGAAAATAGGCGTCTTTCAGGTCTAGAGAGATGAACCAGTCCCCCTGGCGCACTTGCGCGAGGAGTTTCCTGGTAGTGAGCATCTTGAACGGTCTCTTCATGAGCACTTTGTTCAAAGAACTGAGATCTAAAATCGGTCTGAGGCCGCCGTCTTTCTTGGGAACCAGAAAATAACGGCCGTAAAACCCCGACTCGGTCATAGATGGCGGGACTCTCTCTATAGCGCCCCTTTTGCAACAGCGTCGCAATTTCTGAGCGGAGCGTGCCGGCGGCCAGCGGGCTGACAGTAGATTCGAGCTGCGCGCACGAGGCAGGCGGCGGCGAAACTGTAGCAGATAGCCGCCCTTTATAATGCTTAACACCCACGGGGAAATGCCTGGAATGGCTTCCCACGCTTTGGAGCATGCGGCTAACGGCCGAATGGCTATATTGCCCTGATTGCTGCACATAGCGGGCTGGACACAGTGTGTGGGCGCGCTTTGAATGTGTGTGGCAACGGGATTTGCACTCAGAGAGGAGTCTATGGGCCGTGAAACAGAGCGAGCAGAGAGGGGACACACGCACGAGCTCGTGGGCGTGTTTATATTCTCTGATATTAGAGCGGGCTGTGCCCGTTTCATGTGATGGGGCTCTGATAGAGACACGGGATATGTTATGCTTGTGTGTATGGGTGAGCACATGATTGTGGGCACATTTTCTACACAACTGGCAAATTTTCTCCTTTTTGAGATTTCTCTGGGTAGCCGCAAAAACGGCTTATTGTCGCTCGCAAGCGGGCTGGGACACCGGCTTGTTTGTGGCGGTCAACACTACAGCAGTCGGCGAAATAACGGGGACTGGCAGAGGGCGAAGCTTTGACGGCGGTCCGGCCACAGCGGGAGATTTTTCTACCCGTGAGGCTTTTATGCTCTTTTTGAGATATCTCTGGGTCGCCGTGAAAACGGTGTTTGTGCACCTGCAGTGTTTTGTGTATGAGTGAACACAGTGTTGTGGGCACATTTTCTACACAAGAGGCTTTTATGCATTTTTTTTTTTTTTTTTCTCTGGGACGCGGTGAAAACGGCGTTTGTGCACATGCAAGCGGGAAAAGAGACCGGCTTGTTGATGGCGGTGTACACTGCTGCAGTAGCCGTGTGAACGGGGACTGACAGAGGGCGAAACCTTGATGGCGGTTCAGCCATGGTGAGAAATAGCCGTCCTTTTCTCAGCTGAGGCTGGTCACGTGAGCGGCCTGCAGCGGGATATATATATAGCTTGAAATCGGCTGCACTTGTGACGCGCGTCGCGTGCAAGTGCGTGTTAGAAACGTGAGCGCTGCAAGCGGGCACGAGACTATTTTTAGCCTGCAGAGGCTGGACTTGTAAAAATTATCTGCGAGAGCCGGAATCGAACGCGGGTCTCTGGCGCGAAAAGCTTTGTGATACACCACTCACAGGGGTAATGACACAAGCACAGTAGCGCGAGCAGATAAGAGGGCGTGATAGCAGTAACAGGTTCGGCCTCAGCGGAACTAACACACTATAACCCATTTGTCCAGCTTTATGCTCGGAAATGAGAACGTTTCTCATGAGTGCGGGAGAGCGCGGCCGCTTTCTGTCACGTAAGAGAGCTGGGCGCGAGCTCAGAGCTGCATAAAGATTATCTGCGAGAGCCGGAATAGACGCTTTATGTAGCGTTATATGCAGGCGGGAGAGCGCGGCCGCTTTCTGTAACGTAAGAAAGCTAGCCGAGAGCTCAGAGCTGCATAAAAAATTATCTGCGAGAGCCGGAATCGAACACGGGTCTCTGGCGCAAGAGGCTTTGTGTTCCACCACTAAGCTAGGGGGGAGACACAGGCTCAATAGCGCGAGCAGATAAGAGGGTGTGATAGCAGTGACTAGTTCGGTCTCGACGGAACTTAACGCACTATAAACCCACTTGCCGGTGACGGCCGGGCTAGCTCTCTTGTAAAGTAAAGAAAGCTAGCCGCGGTTGGCACAGCTGTAAGCGGCTCGTCCCCCATTCAGCGCTCGTAGGCGGTGAGAGGGGGAGGCGGCGTAACGCTTCGAGTCGAGCCCGCAGGGTCAACAACAGAAGCCCAATCGCAGAGGAAACATCCGCCGTTGGCGAGAGAAAGCTCTGCGTGTCCCAGTCCCAGGCAGAGAGCGCAGAAGAAGGCGGGCTCTGGCGCTGAGAGGGACGCGGCATGAGCCGCAGGTGTGCGAGGCATCTTAAAAAAGACGCTCGCTGCTCTTTTAGATACACACACACACAATACAAGAAGATTTTTGGTAAGGATATGAATCCGTCGGATGGCGCTAGCTTGCAGGACGGCTGAAGGTGGCGAAGACGGCCGGCTTCCTCAGACTCCCAGATGCTCGCTAGAAGGTGCCTTTTCCACGACGGCGGCTTTTCTCAGGACAGCAGAAGCGTGTAGCTCGCTGAAGATGAAATGAATCAACATATAAGCCTGGGAGAGACTGTTATATACACCATGGCCACGCCCATTCTGGCGGGCCATGACGCAATGAGCGCGCGGGCGCCTCTCATTGGAAGCGGGTTCAGCCCCGCTCTCCCATAGGCTTAAGCAGTTCTCTCTGAGCGAACCAATGAGCTGCTAGCTAGCCCGCTCTAGGTCTGCCGCAGAGGAACTGCGTTGTGTATGGATACAAATTATGAAATAATTTTTGGCTTCAATATCTCAGCAAAGATGAATCTTTCCCGTAGCGTAAGCTAGCTTACGCAATACGAGAGAACCTCTCGTAAGAGAACAGCATATTAGAAGGATTTATGAAAGATCATGTGACACTGAAGACTGGAGTATGCTGAAAATTCATAGAAACACCAAAATAATATAATAACACCATAGAAACAATTTAATTTTAAAAATAAAAAAGTTCTTGTAAAGGGCTCCTATTATGGATTTTTGAAAATGACCTTTCATGTAGTGTGTAACATAGCTCTAAGTAAATGAAAACATCCTGCAAAGTTTTAAATTTGAAAGTGCATCGTATATTAAGTTATTGTCTTTCAAAAGTAAGAGTCGACTCTGAGTCAATGAAATGAATCGTTTTTCAAATGAGTCATAATCCGTTTCGTTGTGACGTCAAGACGAATTCTATATTGCCCGCCCACGTATTGCACGCGCAGACACCAGGGAAAACTTGAATCTCAAACCGGCAGCTGATTTCTGTGGATACTGAACAGCGTCATGTCGAGAAGACGGCGCTGTGCTCTATAATGTGAAGGTAAAGCCAGTTTTTTTTCACAGCCTAAGGACGAGCATGTGAAGAATCAGTGGTTAAAACCTTTACCACGATATCACAGCAGTATAATCTTAAATGTTTGCAGTGTTCCCTTTATTTTACTGACGACTGCTTCTCAAATCTCGCAGTTCAATGCAGAATTCAGGACTCAAAAACGTAGTTTTGAGTTTTATATTGTGTATGTCTCCTGCTAACTCACATAATTACTGTCTTACTGAAACTGCTGATCAGCTGTGGGCCATTATTACCTATAACTGTGTCTATTAATGCAGATTGTCTGTCGTTCTCACTACTTTGAGGAAATATTTGTTTTACCAACGTTTATGTTACATCAGATCATTCACTCTAGAGCTTGGCTAATGTACATTCCATACATGAACTGTTATTGATACAGTTTCCATGGACATGCACTTGATAATGCTGATGGTGAGGAATTACAGTTGCAACATCTCATAATGTACCCCAAACTGACTGAGTAGTATATCACTGTGAAACGTCCTGCTCAAGTCGTCCTTGCGATGGAGGTTCGGGTTAATTAACTAGCTCTTCCAGTGTTTCATCATCGGACTCGCGCTCGCATCAATATGGTCAAATCGACATCATTGTTCGTTACTGTGTTTAGTTTACAGTGTAGGAAGCCTCAGTACAAGAAGAGCTGATGTTGTTATGGCAATGGGCGTTTTTGTTTTCGACGCGCTCTACATGGTAGGCCAATCACAAAAAGACTGAGCTGTCTGGACAATCAGAGCAGAGTAGCTCGCGGAAAGGAGATAGATGTTGTAGGGTAGATGTTGTAGGAAGAAGGAGGCGGCAACCGGCGAACAATCAACAGACTTTAATAACTAAATAAAACAAATACAAAACGAAAGTAAAAGACAGCAGCCCCCCACGGACGACTGCTGTCACATATAATAAAACAAAACACAAGATCAGGCCTGTTCTTCTCTCAATCTCCACTGTCGTCGGTCCTCCTTTCTGCTTCCGCTCCTCTGTGAGAGACACGAGACCGGTGCGTCTCACAGGTGTCGCTCATCAGCAATCACGCCACCGCTCTCTCACGGCCCTCGGCCACGTCCTGGTACTCCCGAGACTGTGCTCTACTCCCCCCCCACCCCCTCCTCCGGGGGGACCTGACACGGTGGCTGCGGAACCTGAGGGTATGGACAGACGAGGCGAGAGAAAAGGAGACGGAAGCATGGGAAGCGACAGAGACAAGAGGGGAGAGAGAAAAAAAAATCTTGGTCTGGTTCTCACAACGCGCTGCTATCTGGTCCTCCATACACTGGGCAATCTTCTCCGCTTCCTGATGGTGGCGCTGGATAGCCCTCGGTGGACGGCTCAACACTCCTCCGCCGCCTGGTGGACGGCGACGGCTCCTCCGGGTTCGGGCAGACGGCAGGAGTCCCCCGTTCCCTGCTCCTCCCCCTTATGGCGGATGGCAGCAGCCTCCAGCCCACGGCGAACAGCGCCGACCCCTCCGCTCCCTCACGGACGCCATCCGCCCCTCCAGCAACCAGGCGGCCGGCAGCGAGCTCGACCGCACCCCCCGATGGCGAACAATCAACAGACTTTAATAACAAAATAAAACAAATACAAAACGAAAGTAAAAGACAGCAGCCCCTCACGGACGACTGCTGTCACATATAATAAAACAAAACTGAAGATCAGCCCTGTTCCTCTCTCAATCTCCACTGTCGTCACTCCTCCTTTATGCCTCCGCTCCTCCGTGAGAGATACGAGACCGGTGCGTCTCACAGGTGTCGCTCATCATCAATCACGCCACCGGCCTCGCGCCGCTCTCTCACGGCCCTAGGCCTCGTCCTGCTCGCCACAGAGGGATTTAGAGGGATTGATTCATTTGACGAGTCGTTTGAGAATCATTGAAAATGTGATGATGTGCAAATGTATATTATGAGGAAATTAAACAGTTTTTTTTTTTTTACCTTTGATGCATGTAAACATATTGTAGGAGACTCCACAACAACATTAGTAAACTAGCATAATAGGGACCCTTTAAATTGAAATAATATTTCACAACATTACTGTTTTTACCTTATAAATGGAGCCTTGGTGAACATAAGAGACTTTAAAAAAACATTAAAAAATCTTACTGACCCCATACTTTGAACAATAGTCTATTCTCAAATCACTTTCTTTAACTTGCGTTACAGACCCCACAACAAAATCAAACAAATCCCACAATTCTCTCTGATGATTAGCGGATCAAGTAACATATTCCCCTTCAGGATTGTTGTAAGCATTTGTAAGTGTGTAATGATGAAATGTTATTCTAGCATAATGCTTCATTTTACATTCCACTCAGATCTTTCCATTCGACCGTGTTTAAACTGGCTCGTATCTATAGAGACGGTGAAACACACCCAGGTGAGACTATTTGTTTTGAATTTGTATTGGCTTGTCTCCTGTTTCGCGCTGTGTGGATGAGCATTATTCTGTCACGGTTTCTGGGTTTGGCAGGCTGAGGGCGAGTACCAAACCCTCATCGCTGCATCAAAGCAGACCTGTGTATTTGTACAGCATCAATTACACTCACCTTCAATATTTCAGTCCACAAAACACTATACATGCAGTCCACAGTTTCCTGCTGTGGTGGTTGGCTCGGTGTTCTGTGTGACAAATTCATGGCCATAATCCTCAACAGAAAATGGTGTTAGCATGATGGAGGAGGTTTTAGACTGTTTGGTGTGTGTGCTCATGAGAGAGAGGGGGAAGATAATGTTTGCTTTGGCATTAGGACTTATTAAGTGTTTGTTTATTCAGTGAGTCAGTTTACCAACGCGTCTCTCTGCAGCTCTGGAGGCAGAATGGCTGTGAGTTTGTTTAGCAGCGCACTGCCATCACCATGCCACATCAGGTTTTGCTAACTTTCATTTCACCACCACCCTTTGCGTTACGTTTTCTTTTTATCTCTCTCTCCGTCTCACTTTTAGAGTTGTAGTTCACCAGAAAGTTCTTTCAGTGTTAACTCACACTTATGTTGCTTCAAACCTGTACTTTTTCTTTTAATAGTGTTTTTTGTCCTTTTACTCCCAAAAGGACAGAGATACTGAAGTAGCATAATCGTAATCCATATGAGGTGTGGGCTTTGTTTTTGTTTGCTAGCCACCATTTTTCTCCCGCATATAAATGCAGCTCACAGTCATCGAACTTGTCACGGATTAGTAATGTAAAACTCCAGACGAGTCTTCCATTTTTAAAGTGTCTTGACCATATATATATACACTGAACAAAATTATAAACGCAACTTTTTTGCCCCCATTTTTCATGAGATCTAAGACTTTTTCTATGTACGCAAAAGGCCTATTTCTCTCAAATATTGTTAACAAATCTGTCTAAATCTGTGTTAGTGAGCACTTCTCCTTTGCTGAGATAATCCATCCACCTCACAGGTGTGGCATATCAAGATGCTGATTAGACAGCATGATTATTGCACAGGTGTGCCTTAGGCTGGCCACAATAAAACGCCACTCTAAAATGGGGGGTTACAAAAAAACAGCAAAAAAAAGTTGTTGATTGTGGCCTGTGGAATGTTGATTCATTCCTCTTCAATGGCTGTGCGAAGTTGCTGGATATTGGCAGGACCTGGAACACACTGTCGTATACGCCGATTCAGAGCATCCCAAACACATTAATTCATGCTGACTGCAGGAATGTCCACCAGAGCTGTTGCCCGTGAATTGAATGTTCATTTCTCTACCATGAGCCGTCTCCAAAGGCGTTTCAGAGAATTTGGCAGTACATCCAACCGCAGACCACAGGTAACCACACCAGCCCAGGACCTCCACATCCAGCATATTCACCTCCAAGATCGTCTGAGACCAGCCAGTCACCCGGCCAGACCCGAGGACCCCCCCCCCCCCTTTTATTGTGGCCAGCCTAAGGCACACCTGTGCAATAATCATGCTGTCTAATCAGCATCTTGATATGCCACACCTGTGAGGTGGATGGATTATCTCGGCAAAGGATAAGTACTTACTAACACAGATTTAGACAGATTTGTGAACAATATTTGAGAGAAATAGGCCTTTTGTGTACATCTTTGAGTTCAGCTCATGAAAAATGGGGGCAAAACAAAAGTGTTGGGTTTATCATTTTGTTCAGTGTATATATATATACTCACCTAAAGGATTTTTAGGAACACCTGTTCAATTTCTCATTAATGCAATTATCTAATCAAGCAATCACATGGCAGTTGCTTCAATGCATTTAGGGGTGTGGTCCTGGTCAAGACAATCTCCTGAACTCCAAACTGAATGTCAGAATGGGAAAGAAAGGTGATTATTCAATTTTGAGCGTGGCATGGTTGTTGGTGCCAGACAGGCCGGTCTGAGTATTTCACAATCTGCTCAGTTACTGGGATTTTCACGCACAACCATTTCTAGGGTTTACAAAGAATGGTGTGAAAAGGGAAAAACATCCAGTATGCGGCAGTCCTGTGGGCGAAAATGCCTTGTTGATGCTAGAGGTCAGAGGAGAATGGGCCGACTGATTCAAGCTGATAGAAGAGCAACATTGACTGAAATATCCACTCGTTACAACCGAGGTATGCAGCAAAGCATTTGTGAACCCACAACACGCACAACCTTGAGGTGGATGGGCTACAACAGCAGAAGACCCCACCGGGTACCACTCATCTCCACTACAAATAGGAAAAAGAGGCTACAATTTGCAAGAGCTCACCAAAATTGGACAGTTGAAGACTGGTCTGATGAGTCTCGATTTCTGTTGAGACATTCAGATGGTAGAGTCAGAATTTGACGTAAACAGAATGAGAACATGGATCCATCATGCCTTGTTACCACTGTGCAGGCTAGTGGTGGTGGTGTAATGGTGTGGGTGATGATTTCTTGGCACACTTTAGGCCCCTTAGTACCAATTGGGCATCGTTTAAATCCCACGGCCTACCTGAGCATTGTTTCTGACCATGTCCATCCCTTTATGGCCACCATGTACCCATCCTCTGATGGCTACTTCCAGCAGGATAATGCACCATATCACAAAGCTCGAATCATTTCAAATTGGTTTCTTGAACATGACAATGAGTTCACTGTACTAAAATGGCCCCCACAGTCACCAGATCTCAACCCAATAGAGCATTTTTGGGATGTGTTGGAACGGGAGCTTCGTGCCTTGGATGTGCATCCAATCAATATGGGCCAACATTTCTAAAGAATGCTTTCAGCACCTTGTTGAATCAATGCCACGTAGAATTAAGGCAGTTCTGAAGGGGAAAGGGGGTCAAACACCGTATTAGTATGGTGTTCCTAATAATCCTTTAGGTGAGTGTGTGTGTATATATATATATATATATATATATATATATATATATATATATATATATATATATATATATATATATATTAGGGGTGTGCAAAGCAGCCGGTATTTGTATTTGTTGAGGGGGGAAAAGTATTTGTATTTGTATTCGAGTAAGGCCACGCCCCCTTGTCGGGTTCTGACATTTAATGACGTAAGGCTAGCTCATTGGTCGCACGTCAGAGGCACCCGCGCCATTGGATGTGATGGTGCTAGCTGTGCAGCTGAAAATGCGTTTTACATAAAAGCTTCCTTTTCCTCGATTTACTGAAAAGGAAAAACTCCTTTTCCTCCATTTACCGAAGCTTTCATGTAATACACATTTGCAGCTGCAGCTGCTGCACAGCTAGCACATTGAGTGTCTGGCTCACTCATAGTCTGTGCTGCGGCAACTGCACATCCAATGGCACGGGCGCCTCTGACATGCGAACATGGAATAATCTCTCGATCAAACTCCGCTTCCCGAAAGTTATAAACTGCCTCCAGAACCCATTTAAGGTACAAAAATCTATGCAACGAAAATAGTGATGCAGTTAAGTGTTTTTTTCGCTCAGCCGAGCCGTCTCTGTTGCTGTGTGGAGCAGCCTGTCAGTCACCTCTTCCTGAACGTCACTCACGCACTGCGGTCTCATGAGGAAACGCAGCTTTTTGATATAAAGTTTTTCTTGTTCCCGAATACAAATATTTGTAATAAGTATTTGTTCGAAATAAGTATTCGTAGAAAACACGTTATTTGTGCCTCTCCGAATACCGTATTCGAGTTCGGCTCCACCCCTAATGTATATATATATGTAGGCTATGTATGTATGTATATATATATATATATATATATATATATATATATATATATATACACACACACATAGATACCTTATTAACTTCTGTTTATGTGGGCCGCAATACACAAGCCATCAGCCATATGGAACGGTCCAAGCCGGTTCGTAAACATTGAAGAGCAAGTTTACTGCGTCTCTAACCGTAGTTGGATGCATTAATGAATATCTACAGTGTATGTGCAAAAGACTTCAGTAGATGATTTTAATATCTAACACAATACAAGAGAAAGACGTTAGCTAACATGACACAGTTACCATAGTTAACAAAGTTACCATAGTTTGAAAACCTGTAATAATGAGTTAAAGGGGTCATAACATGTTTTTTTGTTTTGTTTTATTATGTTCCCTTATGTGCAATTATAGTATTACTATAGTTTTTTGTACCAAAAAAATAAAAAAAATGTAGTGATTTATGACCTTTTCCCACCCTGTTTCTCCCCCTCTGATTCAAACAGTCTTTTTTGTAGGTGTAACACTGAACCCTTTAAGAGTTCAGTGTTAACGCCCATTGTTATGATTGGCTAACGTCAGTGCTGCTTATTTATAAATTATTAACGTTAATCATTTTGTATCACATGTACACAATGCTCCGCCACGTGAAACTTCGGTCTTCCGATCTTTTACCATCGTGATAATTCTCAATTGATTTTGATTCATATGCGCGAGGGAGAGAGAGAGAGAGGGAGAGCAAGACAGTTTGAAGGCGTGCGCGCGTCTCTCTCTCTCTCTCTCTCTCTCTCTCTCTCTCTCTCTCTCTCTCTCTCTCTCTCGTCGTTCTTTCAGTAACATGCGCCCTACATATGCTGAAAATAAACTGCATCCAACTGCTTTCCCTGACGTCTGGATTGTTCGGCAGCATTCAAACATGTTGTTTGTCCACAGCCAGGAACAGCACATCTGCGTGGCATCGCAGTCCTCTTGTAAACAGACCCCCTCGCTGCGCGTCAACGCATGCGATGATGTCAAATGAGGCGTAGTTGTCTTGCGCTGGAGGCGGTCATATGCAAACGACTTGTACGTCACTTCGTACCGTGACGTCACTAAGTTCAAAGGATCTAGAACGAGCTGTATTTAGAGCTTGATTAAATAAATGGTTCGTTTATAATGGGGAGGACGTCTTAAGCTATGAAACTTGCAGGAGGTTTTAATGGTACAAAGAACTCTTAATTACCAAAAGATCAAGGCAAATTTGGTTTCTCATGTCATGACCCCTTTAATATAAAAACACAAAACCAACACATTTAATTCTCACCTGAAAAAGGTTATCCCATTTCTTCTAGAAATTTAATCTTGGCGGTTTCACAGCCAGAAGCTTGTTGTGGCATTATTGATTCTTACTGTGAGTGACGACATGCTGACGCGGGTGCGCCGACATGTCTGTAGCGGTCGAATGTGGCATCTACATATTCATATCTATGGTCTTGACTGCCATTCAGCTTACATGAGTGACAACTGAAATCCTACAGTTTGACAGCGGGGATCATGTTCGTTCAGACTGACAAACAACAGTCGTAAAGGACTATTATAATTTGTTTAATGTGCACCCGGCTTTATTTGCCCTTGTTGATCATATGCCTGATTAATATTGTTAAATAGGCTTGTTGCTTATGTTTTTTGCATGAACTAAACTAACTTAATATCTAACTTAACTAGCATTCTCGCAAAATATTCATCACTGAGTGGTAATGGTATTTAACATAGTCTACTGTACCGGTTTCAATGTTCCTTCACCTCCGTATACATCACCACTTCTTACTCTAGAACCTCATAATTTACAATTGAAGGAGGCAGTGTAGAAGCAATGGGGGCAACGGGACAGGCTTTAGGTGTGTAGCTTGGCATGAGCAAGATATTGGAGGAGGCGTCTATAATAGCTTCCAGAAGTTCAAGACAGTAACTCTGTGTTTCTCTTACTCAGACGCACCAAGGCTTTATTACCAACAACGGCGCAGGGATTGTTTCACTGGAATGAGGTGAACGAGAGGATTGTGGTCCTGTTTCATGGCATTGTGCCCTGTCTAGTAATGTGGCTCTAATTATAGAAGCGTTGTCCCCATTGGCTACAACCTGAGGCTATCAGAAATCAGGCCAATGCGATGTGAAAGATACAACACTAAGTGGAATTCAAGGGTAATTCAATTAAGATAAAAAGTTTTAGATTAGCCTAGTAAAATGATCCACCCAGGAGATTGCTTTTGTAAACTTATCGCTAAATTTTTCTTTGTGGAAAGAATTGCTTCTAACTTCCAACTCCATGGTTATCGGTTGCATAATAAGACTGTCAATCCTAAGATACTATGTCACAGAAGAATATAAGCTTTCTTAATGTGCTGACAGAGGTGTGTCACACGCTAGTGAAATGGTGTTCGCAGTTGCAGCACTAGTGTTACATATGACTCAAATTTGGTGGCACTCAAGGTCATTCAAACACAACATGACAGAACTTTTATCTGACCTCTTGACACCTGCTAATCCTTATGTCAGCACACTTTCTTCTGGCTTTCTAGAGCCCTGGAGCAATGACAGGTCAGAGACTGACGCTGACCGCTGAGTGCAGACTTAATCCACTCTTGAACACCCTTCTCCCTGAGGTGACTATGTTTAGAATGGAATAGCAGTGTGTACTACATACTAATATTTTTTAAAATCGTATTGAAACAGTAAGCTGTATGTACTGTATGTAAAACAGTGTGATTCATTGTTCACTCATTTGTGTTTAATTCAAAAGTAGAATTGAGTTATCATTTGAGAGATTCCTGCTGTATATGGTTTTCTTTCTTCAGATAAACACAAAGATTTTCAATAAATAATCCATGTGAGTCCATATGTTTTATAATGAGCATCTGACGCTTGATAAACCACACACAGCGATTGTGACGGTAATTCATATGACCCCAGTGGATGAATCAATGTCTTCTGAAGCGAAACGATTGTGTGTACGAACAATACTCATATTTTTATCTTTCCAGTCTACTGTCATACGGATGTTGTGACATGTGAATTACTCGATTACCAAAATAATCGTTATTGACAGCCCTAGATTATAATTAAATTATAAGTAAAATGCACCTGCATTGTTTTGCATTTTGTGACTTTCATCTGAAGAAAAGACTATTTTTCCATTCATATTTTGTCAGTGAAGATTTCTTAAATAGTGTTTCTTAAAAATATCGTCTCATCTCTTCCTCATTACCCCTATCGTGTATCGTCTCATGAGCTAATTGTATCGTCACACACCCTAGAGATCAGTACTGAACTGAATTGTGACATGAGTATATTGTTATACTCCTAGTATAGCATGACATTTCATAATTTCAAACATAATCAGGGACTGAGGAACACCAAACTGAATATTTGAGACTAAGAAGGAATATGCCATGAACTATATAAAATAAAAAAACAGAAATCAGCGTAGACAAATTAATATGGAGTTTTAGAATCTGGGGTGTGTTGTTAAGTATTTCATGTCTTTATTAGCAATAGTCACATCTGAGGCTGCTCAGTACCATCTTGACATTTATTGTCCATTATACTTGTACCAGGCACTGAAGGGCACTAAAGGTTATCACTGTGTCTCTTGTTAAACAAAATCCTCTTTGCTGAACAGGAGAGGGCTGGGAAACATATGGGAAACACATAATCTTCCCGAACAGCGGCCTATCTCACATACCCACACACATTTCTGCACATTCTAGATGACATTTTCAAAATATAGTTTGTTTTCCATTGAATTATGAAAACTGTATGGATGTATAACTGAGTGTGAGTAAATGATGACGGAATTAATATTTCTGGGGAATTAATCCTTTAATTTAAGAACATCTGTTTCGGACCAAACAGATGAAATTTGGTCAGACGAAAAGAGGTTTGGTTCGTTTCGTGCAAGCATTTCTGTATGGTTCGGACTTTCAGACCTTTTACAGGAAGTTCCGGAGGTTCCCGCATAGCCAAAAAAACAGAGGATGGTAGGAAAAATGAGCCTTGGGGAGGGGAGGAGACGAGGTTTTTAATTGAAGTATGGTCTGATGACATAATAAGAAGTCAACTTGCAGTCTTCTCCTCCTTTCCTGGCGGCGACGATAAAATGTTCGCACGACGAGGACGTTCATTTGGCGAATTTGAACTAGCCTTGTGTATAGTTGGTGTTGCAGGTAATTATGCCATAAAAATAACAATATAGTTGCAACCAAATGCGTCTGTTCATTCATGTTGTCAAAGTTACCCGCCGAATTAACAACACGCTGACGTCAGACGCACGTCCATTTACAAAACCAATCAATGTCAAGATCTAGCCCACATAGATGATGACGACAGGACGCAAGTATGTCACGTAAAGTTCTTTATGGGCGCTCGGATAATTGCAGTGTGAAGCCAAACCAAAACTTTCTGAAAGTATAAAATGTATCAAAACGTGAACTTTGGTTCGGACCTTGGTGCGGACTTTCAGGTGTGAAAACGCCCTTAATCAGATGACTTTGTATAATAACATTATTTGATCATTTTACGCTGAGTAGCCTGCCTTTAATTTATCAGGCGAATTTACACGACTTTAATATGGCATAATATTTCAGTCAATTAACAGGAGATAATAAAATAGCCCCTGATCAAGGAAGATTACATTATTGTTCTGTTCTCTGATACAATGATATTACTGATAGCATTTAAATTTGTGGGTGAACTAACCCTTTAAAGTGCCTAAAGGTGCTTTAGTTTTGTGCGTGTGTGTGTGGGTGTGTGTGTTTTTTTATTTCATTTATTCTGGGATGGGAATCTAGTTTGTGCAGAGACAGCCACTGAATAAAACATTTAAAAAATAAAATAAAGCAAGACCGTATTGTACAGCTTCTGTCCTTGAGCCAAAAGTCGAGACAAGTGAAAATAAGCAGTATCACTATTAAGCAATTTCTCTTGAATACACACAGGATACAATTTCAAAGCCCAGTCTATATTGACATTTAACAGAAGCTGCATTAATATTTGAGCATTTATTTTCTGGTAAGCTTTTCAAAACACTGAGAGTAAAATCATGGACCCAAGATGCTTATTGGATTATGGAATAAGAGCAATTCAGATTTCAGGCTTAAATAGCACCAGTCATACCAGTACAAAGGAAACCCTCCAAGAGGGTTCTGCTTTAATTCTTCAGTTTCTACAAGCCAGCTGAGAAAGATCAAGTTACAGTTCGTCTCTCTCTCTTCCCCATAATCTCTTTCTTTCTGCAGATTTGTATTAAGTCCATTCATTTTATCTTGTTACACTGTGATGTGTTTCCCTAAGGTTCACATTTAGATCCAAATGCCTAGTCCATTATAAAATAATCTCTAATTTTGCACTTCCTCACAATTAATCATTTTTATCTAGTGTTTATCTTTCTCCTTTTATTGTGTGCCAGCAGAAAATATACATTTAGCAATTTAAGATTTCCAAGCATTTCTGAATCTTTTGCAAATATTGTAATTGTCACGAACTGCTCTGACACACTGGGCACTCCAGCTGGCGGATGTACCTGTAATAATCCTGTTAGATTTTTTTTCAAAATATAAAAACTGTATTTATAAATAAATAAAAATATAAATAAAACAGTAAAAATATAAAGTCTCATCTTAAAACAAATGTTTTTGTGGAGAATCTAGCTATTGCACAAAATATCTGCAAAAAAATAAAGAAGTTTTACAGTCATTGTACTTTATAGCTAGCAATTTTTTTTTTTACTTTATGTAAGTTCCTGTCATTTAGAATTTACAGAAATTGTGCAGTGCCCTGTTCTGAAACACTGCTGCCCTGCCCTTGGTTTGGCTTTCTATATTGAAAATTAGTTGACAGCTGCAGGCTTTGATTTTCTTGACATGCATACAAGTTACACAAGCACATGTCTTGTTAAGCATTGAGACATCATTGATGGATGACAGTTTCCATTCTCTGGCAAATCTGCGGCTTTTCACTTTTGATTTACCGAAAAGGTTTGGAGCAAACCGATGTATATTTTTGTTTATTGGAACAATGGGCTGCTTGTAAGTCCTGATTAAAGATATTTTTTCTGCATTATGACGTACTGTACTCTACAAAGTGTGACAGATAAATCATGCGTTGTAAATTAAGTGGTTTTAAACCAGAAAACTACTTTGAATGGACCATACCATTAATAATGGAGCTATGGTAGAAAAAAAAAAAAAACGGTAAGGAAATACTCAAGGGACAGAGTGCGAAATGGTTCAAAGTTGGTCTTAAAACAAAAACAGGACACAATTTTGACAACCGGGTAGAATGAGAGGTCATTACAGCACAATCACGCTGCTAATGAGTCTTTCAGAGACCATGTTAAGTCAAGCTGGAGAACTTCAAATAATCAAATAACTAAATGGCAGTTTTATTAAAATGGCTGACATCACAAACTATAATTTCTGAACAACCTGCTTTTGAAGCTAACTAGAGAGGGAATGTTGATTTCTATTTGGATCTCTATACTGCAGTGCACTGAATAATTATTACTCATCTTACTATTCATATAGGGTGACTGCACTGGAATGAAAATGTGAAACAATGACTAATTGGTTCCTTTTGAATACAATCTGCATGAAATCACAGCATGAGTGAGTGTGTCATATGCAGAGTTCCATCTGCCTGCTGTCCATTACCCTAACCTTTTATTATCCCCTTCTTTCACGCTTTCTTTTATAATAACAGCTACCGGACATACTGACAGTCACCCTTCAATCTCCAGCTGAATGAGAGACAAATAGAGATAAAGAGTGAAGAGTTTAGAAAGCTGCACCACTGCAAAGGAAGCCATCAGAAATAACTCAGCCTGTGCCAGTACACTTATTATACTGACACTATTGCTTTATATCTCTGCTCTCATACATTTTCTTGGAACACATGTCTTTCTCTTGGATTAGCTGAAAAAGTCAGATATCTGATCATTCTGATGCTAAACTCACTACTGCTGATTTTAAATGCTACGGCTTTCAGCTTGAGTAAACACTTCAGATGATAATTTGTAAGAGAGATATAACACCAGCCTTTTCAAGATGATGCTCTGTCCAAACAATACAATAAATATTATCTGTTAACAAAAATTGGACATATCCAGGAGGAAAATGGTATTGCTTAAGGTGACTTAATAAAGATAAAAATACATGTGATAAGACAAGGGTTTTGATGGGGTAGGCTCCATTGACAGCTATTTAATTCACACTTTCAAGGCTCAGAAAGGTAGGAAAGACATCGTTAAAATAGTCCACGTGACTACAATGGTTCAAGCTTAATTTTATGAAGCAACGAGAATAGTTTGTGTGCCAAAAAAATAAAATAACGTTTTTCAACAATTTCTTCTCTTCCGCATCAGTCTCTGAAGCGCATTTACGAGAGCACCACAACGCATGCGTGACCTCGCATGTGTCTTCCTCTGTGTGATTAATTTATACCAAATCAAAAGAGAGCTTGTATGCCTTCATCTCCGAAAACATTATTTTTGTCTCACATTTCATAATGAATTCAGACAAGCCCAGTGCAGACTAATTTTCCATCAGTTATTTTTCGTGAATTGGAATGTGTGCGAAGAATTGTGGGTGACTAAAGGGCACGAATGATAGGCTTGATGTATCCTTCAAAACAGGCCAAATGAAGAAAGCGAAATGAAGGCTGCCTTCCAAGGATCCTCGGCGACACTTGATAACGTGGCAGCTGAGATATGCAGCATTCTTAAGACACAGCCTTCTGTTTGAAAAGCAACATACCACTCTTACTTTAGTTAAACATCACATTTGTGTTTCTGCTTATTTGTATGGTTGAATTGGATAATCAAAGTTCACCAGCAAAGACATTGCTTAATAAAGTGAGATTAAATGCATTAAGTATATTTGAGTTATTTAATTATTGCAGGTTTGAGAAATATTACGAATTTACATTTCACTGTTTTGATTCATTTTTAAGAGATTCTAAATCTGTTTTTGTGCGAGATGAGTAAATGTATGCTCACATTTAGTCTATAACTACAATAACCATCATGTTTACACAGCGGCTCTGCACTTACTCCCAATTTCTCTCAACATGGGGACAGGAGAGCTGTCAGTCAATTAATGGGAAAACAATGCTTATTAAGGGACAAGTAAAAAAAAATTGTAGTAATAAACTTTATGCAACAGATGCCGTGGAGCTTAACATTTACTGAGCCCCGATTTTTCCTTTCCAAAAGTCACCTTTTGGTCTTCGTTCAATCTTGTTGCCATCCAGGAGGAACAAATGAGAAATGTCTTTTGTGATTTTTCTCTTCTATAGGCCAGACTGTGTCTCTAAGCACATAAACTTGACTTTCTCTCCATCTGTCAATCTCCTCCAAGTAACCCTGGAGAGTTACAGTAGCATTGCAGACCCCTTTTAACTCCCCTAATCCGCATCGCCTGCCAGCCCACAGTTGCTTGACATAAAAAAAGACAGTTTAAATTGGTGATAATATCAAAGATTAGTTTCATTTTGCCTTGTCTGGAACCACTGCTTTCATGATTCACACAGCAGTGAAAATATTTTCTCTCATGTAAATGCTGTGAAAACATCCCCTGCTAGCCATCCCACTGGGTTGGGAGGAGCGTGCTGTCAGGGTGGAACACGCACCCCGTCATGAAAACTCATAGAGGAGATTGCCATCTCAATAGGGGTGCGAATCAGCTAAGTCTGTGGACTGCAACAAAAGCTCTGTTCATCTATATAGTAAATGTTGCTCTGCATCTAGCTTACACAGGTGTGCATCACATGTCCTTTTAGTTGCATTCACAAAATATCATAAAACGTCATGCAAACATAAGTGATATGTAATAGCTCATATTATATCACTGTCTAATTAATTTTGCATTAGCACAGTTTTGATGAAGATTCATGCGAGTTACCCTATTATGAACAATTGAACTATGGCAACTTGGTCTGTTTCTAAGCAAGACAGTAAAAGTCAGCGTAAAGAAGTTCTGCATAATAGCATTTTAGAAAAATTGAAAAGTTTTAGGAAGATCTCACAAAGTTTGTCAAGAAATGCCGTAATTCACTAATTGTATATATAAAAATGTGCATAAACGGAATTGAAATGCCAACATTTAGGAACATTAAGATTTTCTGCATTGTGACATTATTTTCAAAACAATCAAACATATATTACACCCCAAAATCTTATTACCATAATGCATCCTGATGTTTAACTTCGACCATTTTCATTATTTTCAAACTGTCTCCGTTTTACCGTAAAGTAAAATACTTTTGTACATTTTTTTGTTTTATTAAAATAAAAAAATAAAAAATATCAATAGTTTACATTCAAATATTTTCTTAAAATTAAAGTAATGAGAATTACTACGTAATAAAAACAATAGTTTTTTTTTTTTTTCATTACAGTAATGGTAGGGCTGGGATAAACGATTATTTTTTAAACGATTAATCTAGCGATTATTTTTTCGATGCATCGATTAATCTAACGATTCAATTTTTCTGTCCGATTCGATTTCGATTCGATTCTGTTATCGATTATCACCCCATTAATTGACTAATACCAATTTATATATGTTGATTTATATATCTGAATGAAAAAACATGAATTCCTTAACATTGCAATACATGTTTATTGCTCTTAAAATTCCAAAATAAAAAAATATACAAGTGCAAAGTAATGCATTCTTAGTCAGAGGTAGCATTCAATAAAACTTTGAAGCCTTGAAAACACATAGGCCTAGCTTACTAAAAAATAGTGCATCTTGTAATTCTTCTTTCTGATGAAAATAACAACTTGATGTCTAGCATTCAATAAAAAAAAAAATTCTATAAATATTTTTGAGTCTTCATTTTCTTTTCTGACATAGCCTACTCCAGTTCTTGTTAAAACACACCAGACATGCAAATTCTGTGCATTTTGGGCACTTTTTGAGTACAATCATATTTATTTTGTCCATCAAAAGTGTGCTTTCACTTTAATTGAGAGCAGTGCTGCAAAAAAAAATACTCTGCGCCGAAACCCGCGCTTCACTGCTGCTCCTGCTCCCGGTGTGAATGCACTCATTGATTAACATGCACGCCGGAAAAAAACCCCCCGAAACGGCCGTAATTCTCGAGGTTCCCCACATGTGTGCGTTCCGTGTGCACGTGTGATGCTAATGTTGCGCGATGTTAATCATGCGGCGTCCGAGTGCATTTGACCGGCATAAAATCGGAATATGTCAGACTGACCGGCCGGTCATGGCTGATCACGTGAAAATCGGCCAATTCCGGTCACCAGCCGATCAATCGGTGCATCTCTACTTTAGAGGAACGAGTGCACTTTGCACCTTGCACTTTGAAAGTCTGAGGAGCCACTCGTGTTGCTACTACTCTCCGGCGCCGCCATCTTTGTTTTGGGTCTGACGAATCGACGCGCATATTTTGCGTCTACGTATTTTTTGCGTCGACTTAATCGATGACGTCGACGCGTTGTCCCAGCCCTAAGTAATGGGGATTGGTTGACTAAAGCAAAAATCTTAATGGTCCAAAAAAAGTTTGTTTTTTAAGTGAACTGTGACCTAAACATTTTCTTGACAAGTTTAGTGAGAATCGCCCTCTGATTGACTCAATGGACCATTCAATTATTAAACATGTGATGCACACCATGACATGCAGCTACAGCATAAAGCATCTATCGTCAGTTATTTCTCACTTTATCAAAATGGCAGTCTACATAAAAAAAATACTGATCAAAGACAACACCTCAATGCAAAGCTTTGATTCCAGCCCTTTCAATGTCTTCAATGGTGAAAATCACTTGTTTGAGAGAAGTATGGAAATTCACACATGGAGAGCCCTGAAGAAATGGATCGGCCATGACCAAGCGGGCTTTTCCCTTTAAAGTTTTGAGCGTGTATCCATCACAATGCCATGGTCGAGCAGGCAGAGCGATTTAAGACCCTCAAGAGAAAGGCCTCTCCGCTACACTTAACACAGAATGAAGTGCAACTTTCCAGCCAGTACCACAACAAAGCCTCACTCTGTAGGACTGTGGCAGAGCAGAGGATTACCGGCAAAAACCCTCTCCATAAAACCCAATTCATTTCTCAAATGTCAGCAGCTGTAGGTCCATATTCAATAGAAAGCCTGTTAAGTTGCTTCCAACACAGATGCCTGGATGATTCAAACAGTTGATCAGGTATCACTGTTTTTAATAGAACCCTCATCACTTTTTCATTAAGGAGGTGTTGTTGTTGATGTATTAATATCTACCCACCGCGGCGCTTCATGAAAGAGATAAGTTGACCATCAGAAGACACATACCTCTTTAAAAAGCACTGAGATCTTGCCAACAAAGTCTAAGTTTCTGGATCTCTGATCCACTGAACTAATCCAATAAGACAGGTTTAAAGTTGTATTTAGGTGAATGCAGAAGCCCGATAACACAATTTAGAAGTTAACAAAGTTAACGGTCTCATGCTCTGTAGGTCAATCTCAAGCTGCCTTACGGTAAGGGAAAATATTTGTTTTACTTGCATTATGCAATTTACCCATTTTCATCAAATATTAAAGTTGAAAAATAACTTATTTGATGTACAATATTGGCTAGGCCACACTTTAAGAGTGTGCTGAATTATTGGGGGAATAATTCACCAAAATGTTGTCATTATTTACTCAAGTTGTTTCAAAACCATACAGTATTCAAATCGTTTTTTTCTGCGAAACACAAAAGGAGAACTTTAAGAATATTCAAGCACAAAGCCTGCCAAGAAACCTGGTTCATATGTCACCTAAAATCATAAGAAAATTTTGAAAATTAAATTATGGTTTGTGTAAAGAAATGTAAGTACATAAGGCAATCCATCGTGACACATTTTTCAGGACAATTGGTGATATTTTACCTGCTAATTCTCATTACCATTATACATGTTTGTTTTACTTTAAATATTTCCATTGATTTAAATGATTTTTATTACTGTAACAACATTAAAAAATACAATTATTAATTAAAAGTATACTAGGGAAATTTTTTGTACAAAAAAAAATTAATACAACATCAAAAAGTGTTTTTGTCTTACACTGATTCACTATGGTAAACCTATTAATTTTTTTTTTATATTTTAGACCTGTCCTGATGGTCGGGACGGGAAGTCACACGCCCGGGCGTTTCTAGTCATATCCGTAAATAGAGAAAAGTTGCTCCGGCTGCTTTGAACGGTGTGGGAGTGGATTAGGTTAGTTTTCAATGGGCAAGAAAGGTTGACATGGAACACACTAAATCTCGAACCTCTGGGAAATCACCAGTTAAAAAAAAAAAAAAAAGAAAGAAAACGCAGAACAGATGAGGGTCTGCTTGCAAAAAAGAGAAAACAACAAAGATGGCTTTTCAGAGATGGCGAGAACTGAGGAATTTGAAATGTTGTAAAAGCAACACAGAGATGGCATTTTTATTACTTAACAGGTTAGTACTTTTTTTTTTTGTGAACTGATAAATTGCCATATGTAGCTTTCTAACAGAGTTCATTGTAAAGCATTATCTTTTGTGAAGGGTCATATTCATCCACACAGTCATGCAGAGCCGAAGCATAATGTTCTTCCACAAAATGCATGCAGTTTCTGGGGGGGTTGGGGGGGTAACCGCTAAAGGGTAAAGCTAAAGTTTTTTTTATCCATAAAGCAACACCAATTACAAGCGATGTCAAGCTCCTAATGGAACAAAGAACTAAAATTAAAATAACCTTGAAAGTGCCTCTTATGAATTGCATTATGCATACAATATTCTTACTAAAGCCATATTATAGTTATGTGCGAGTGTGACAATTAACACTTGCACTTTTTGGCGACACGCATGAACAGATCACAATTTAGGCTGTTATTTATAGAAAACCTTTCCATGCACTGCAGCTTTCTCTTATGTTAAATTGAAAAAAAAAAAATTTCTCAGAAGCTACATATTCAAAACAAAAAGAGTTACTGAGCAAGGAATGTTGTGAGAAGACTCTTTGCTTTACTTATTTGATTTGCTTTACTTCCTGCCAGACGTTCATCAGAAAAAAGGTTTTGGGACACTGGATGCGGCAGGAGCATACAGTTGTATTAGCACACACTTTCACCTGTGATCAATCTTAACATATCGCTAATTTGGCAGACATAATGTCTTTCTTTTTGAGTTAGCTAAAGCTTTTAGCTTCATTAAGTGAGGTGAGGCATCTCTTTTCTTGACACCACTTCATCTCAAAACAGATAAAAATCTAATCTAAAAAGTCTGATATCAATAATATTTTGTTACCACCCCTTGAAACCAAAAAGAATGCTATCTTAAAAGTTCCGATTATGGAGATATGACCACGTCTGCTGATAGCTTAAGTGAAACCACATGTCCATTCCTGTCTGTGTGGATGTACATAAATTAGACATAAACATTGAGTGCTATGGATGTTAAGTAATTCAAAATCAAGTTACAAGATACTTCCAGATTTATTTGTCTACGTTCCTCAATCGATGAGTTAGTGACTAAAAACACAGAATGACCTGAATGCCAGTGTTCTGAGACCTGCTATGATTTGTTTCTCTGTGTGAGACAGTGAATCCAGGTGTGTTTTCGCTGCCTCACGCATCACTGCACACACAAACATCAGGCATGACCGAGGGGAGTTTCCCTGGACCCTGAGGGGCTACAAGAATGTCTACCATACAAATACATACACGGAAAGACATGGTTGTATAAAAGAATCACCTGACCCATCCAGCGTGTGTCAGAGAGCATCTGGAGAGAAAAGAAGGGCACTATACTATTCTTTAGCCGTGTGTTATGAAAGTAACTTGCAACAGCATTAATCTGCTACTGTTCACACTTACTACTTTCTTCATTAAACATTTTATAACAAATTACTTTATATATCAACAAATGTGTAAATATCTCAATTATTTAAATATTTATATTAAAAAGATTTTTCTGTAATTAAATCACTCCAAACTTTACAATTTGTCATGTTTTATACTGTAAAGGATCATTTCACATTCATTTTCCAAATTGTTACTTGTTACTCTTTTTACTAAGAACTATGAATTAAGGCCAATATCACCAATACCAATATTAATACTAATGTCTCAAAGACAAGTATGTAGTCAGTGATAAAATAAGAACAAATAATCAAATTACAAGGAATTACTATCTGTATTACATATAGATTAATCCTTATTAAAGCTACTAAAGTGATTCGGTCAAGAATGAGTGATTTTTCCCCTTTTTTTATTCTTTGATTAACATTACTGGCAAAGTGACAGCAGCCTAATAAACCTACCGCAGTATAAGACCTGACGCAGATCTGATACACAACACAACCGATTTATTTCCAACTCCATACATTCATTTAAGACTTACCTCATTTGAGGTAAGTCTTTACAATACTCGCCGGAAATGTGACAGAAAAGTGCTGTCATTGTGACAATTCAATGCAGACTAAAATTCAATTATAGTTACAGTCCCTGTGGTTGAAATCACAATTAAACCATCGACCACTTCCAGGGATAGCTACTAACCACTTTCCCACATAAACAAAAGCTAAAGATCTTAAAGACTGGAAATCGTATGTGGTATTACTGCAAAAAGATGACTCACATGAATGAGTGGAAGTGGCTAAGAATGATTTTGCTTGATGTAATTAGAAGGGAATTTTAACTTGTGCATTATTGTTCAGGGCAAAGATTTCTGGACTTTGTCAATGCCACATACAATATTTTTTTTAATCAGTTAGTTTGTCTCGTTTCCATTAGAAATATGTAAACATTCTTAAAGCAAGACAATTTTACTTGAGAAGAAAGTAAGATTTTGTGTAAGATTAATTCACCTTTTTTTTCTCTTAAAGAGATTGTTCACCCAAAAATGAATCATTTACTCATCCTTAAGTTGTTGATGGTTGTTGATGAATGTATTTCTTCAGCTGGGACCCCATTAACTTCCATAGTATGGAGGAATAAAAATTGGATTTGGTTATCCATATTCTTCAAAATATATTCTGTGTTCAGCAGAAGAAAGAAATTCATACAGGTTTGGCTGATTACTGACAAATGGCTAAAACTAAAATAAAGAAATTAATTAATTAATTAACAAAAACATTATAAGTAAAAATCAATTGTTTTAAATGCAAAAAATAACCCATTCAGACCCTGCGTCCATTACAATGGACATCACATGTCAACCCCCTTTTTTTTTTACTTCTGGAGCATTTCACCTAGTTTAAAGCCTGCAGTCCATTAGATTGGACGCTTGCCATCCAATCAAATGGCAGTAAAGCTCTGCATGTAGTAATTATTTTAAAAAACCACTACATTGAAGAGAAGCATGTCAGCACTAATCTCCAAACACAGAAGCAAGCAACATTTCCTATGGTTTTATTTACATTTTTTGATATGTTTGCCAGTATTTCATAGTTTGTATATATAAAAGAAAGATTGAACTTATTATTTAACGTTAAAAATCTATTGTAGAATTGCAGATTTTAAATCAGGATTTTATCAAATGTGTCTGTCCATTAGAATGGACAGTGGGTTCAAAAGCCTGTTACTGAAATCACATTCCAGTAACTGAAGTCCAGTAATGCTGATTGAAATTTCTTATATAGAAAATCTACATCACAGTACCGATACATTTTTGAAACTTTTTCATATGCAGAATATATAGTTCTTGAAGTGCTTGAGCATATAGCTGATGGAAATATCTCAGATGTTGACTTTATGTGAGGTGATGAGGAAGATGGAGATGTAAGAAAAATATCAATTTTTAAAACTGTATAAAGTAAAATGACTAGCTTCTGGCCAAATGAACATACGGATTTGACCTAAATCTAAAGCGTAAACTTGAATATTCATATTTTTCTTACACAAACGCATCGCTTCGCTTCAGAAGGCCTTTATTTACCCCCCAGAGCCGCATAGAGCACTTTTATCATGGATGGATGAACTTTTATGTGCTTTCAAAACAGAAACAACCATTCACTGCCATTATAAAGCTTGGAAGCCAGGACTTTTTTTAATATAACTCCTATTGTGTTCGTCTGAAAGAAGAACGATGTCATACACACCTAGGGTGGCTTGAGGGTAAGTAAATCATGGGCTAATTTTAATTTTTGGGTGAACTATCCCTTTATCGGTATAGTACACCCAAAAATTATATTTGTCATTACTTACTCATCCTCATGTTGTTCTTAATTTGTATGAGTTTCTTTATTCTGCTGAAGACAAATGAAGATATTTTAAAGAATGTCGATAACTAGACAGTTGACAGTAGCCATTGACTTCTATAATATTTTTACCTACTATAGCCTATATATTCCTTATAACTACATATTATATTATTATGATATAATATTATCATTATTAGTAATTATTTAGAAAATTATAATAATATTTAGCATTAATGTATCAATATAGATACTACAGTACAATACCGTATAATTAATTACAGCAAAAGCGGAACAAATGACGATAACAGTAAAAATACAGTAAAGTAGGCTACTATTTGGTAGTTTACAGTACTGATCTTGTGTACTGTAAAGTGAATTACAGTACAGTTACTGGAAATCAAAATACAGTAAATTGCTGGCAACCGTGCTGCCAGTAATGTACTGTAACAATACAAGAAAATCGTTAACAAAGAAATTGTTTCAAAGACGCACACAGGAAATTACTCTAACATGAATGCATTGATTGATTCCTAGGTTTATTTTGTTATGAATAAACAAATTTGTGATCTATAAAGCAAAAACCTTACAATAAAAGTTGAAATATTGTAATGTTCAATATTGTAATGTTTTTGATCTAAAAAAAGAAAGATGTGCAAAGAAAATGACCCTAACATGACCATATTGATTGATTCTAAGATATTTAGTTTGTTACAAACAATGTGCAATCTGTAAAACAAAACCTCAAAATTAAAGTTGAAATGGTAAACTGTTGAAAAGTTTTTGACCTTGAGAAAAAGCTTTAAGAATATACTAACAATTTTTATGTTTATTATTTAATTTTATGTTGGTACATTTTTGTGAAGTACACCTGTTTTGACCTGATGTCCATTGAAATGGACAAAAAAAATTAATATTAAAGCCAAACATTTTTTTAATTTTTTTTATTTGGTCTCATTTATAGAAGCCTCATGAGCTGGGAAAATGTACTTTTATATTTTTCAGAAACTTAAAACATAATTCAGGTCTGAAGGGGATAAACAACCTTAAATACAACATTTATAAAAGTACAGTACGAAAAACGTCTATGTGTGCATTTCAATTTCAACTGATATAATGGAACATGAATAATTGTAAACTTAACTGATATCACTCCATAACCAATACGGTATATCATGCATTCCTAGGACAATAATTACTGGAACCAAAAACAAACATGATGAACTATGATTTGCTAGTTGCAAACATTTTCATTCTAAACAGCATTTAAGACCAAAATGTGTACATAGTTATCAATCATTTAGAATTTCCCGGTAGAGAAACACTAAACATTATATCTGCTAAAAGGTTAACAGAGTACACTAACATAGCTGGCCTCAAAGCTAACACACACACTGACTTCGTTACAAAACTACAATTTTGGTTTCATGGGGTATTAAAGTCCATTTATCCACCAGAAATGCAATGCTGAAATAATAAATGTGTGACAGTTCAATACAATAAAAAATTTAATTTTTGAAATTATGTGAAGTGTTGTCTTTATCTTCCATACAGGTTGCTTCGGAAAAAAGCAGTCTTTGATATTACTTCATCCAGAGAGGAAATGTCCAGTGTTTTGGCATGGATTCATGTCTGTGGGTGTGTCTGAATGCATTTGTGTGTAAAATATACATGAGAAACATGATGATGAGAACAGATGAGGCCCTGCAGATGGTCGGGCGGTTTAGAGGGACTTACATGTCTCCCACGATGTGTGTATCTGACCGTAATATCTCAAGAGTCTTGCACTTGTTATCTGCATGGAAGTTATGTAGACCGTTGAAAAACACTTAATCCACAAAGTAATATGCAGTTACTTATCCAGGCTGCCATTTTGGACTGAAAGAAATTTGGTATCACAAAACACAAAGACATCTTTAATGTATACAGTCAAACCCAAATTTATTCAGACACCTTCAACATTTCTTACATTATCACAGTTTATTCGCTATAGAAAATGGTAATTAAATATGAGAAGAACTCATATTTTGGCCAAGTTTTGGCGATCCTTCTGTTAGACTGTCTCATAAAAAAAATTGAATAGCTGTCAGCTGTTAAAGTTAAAGGAGTAGTTCACTTTCCAATGAAAATTAGCCCATGATTTACTCACCCCCAAGCCATCCCAGGTGTATATGACATTTTTCTTTCAGACGAATTACAATCAGAGTTATATTAAAAAATATCCTGGCTCTTCCAAATTTTATAATGGCAGATTGCAACCAACAGATTGAAGCTCAAAAACGTGCATCCATCCATCGTGAACGAACTCCAAACGGCTCCAGGGGGTTAATAAAGGCCTTCTGAAGCAAAACGATGAGTTTGTGTAAGAAAAGTTAAACATTTTAACACGTTAGTTACAAGGTAAAATTCTAGGTTCCGTTCAAACGGCCATACGCAGTCTACTTGCCCCTAATGCGCAACTTACGAAATTTATAAGGTCAGATGTAGCGTAGTGCATCATGGCATAGCGTACATATCAGCAGTACGTCGCAATACTCGCATATATGAAAATATGTAAATATGAATATTTTTCTTACACAAACTCATCGTTTTGCTTCGGAAGGCGTTTATTAACCCCCTGGAGTTCGTTTACGATGTGTAGTGGAATGTTCGAGAAGGGAAAGCCACCTCTACGATATAGCTGACTACACCACCCTGTTTACCAGGGAAATATAAATACTCATGAATTTAGTTCCCTTTCGAGGCGGTAACTTGAACATTACGTCAGTATATGGGAACTCCTCCCTTCTCCACTTTCGCTGAAAAAACACAACAAAAAACATGGTCAGGTCAAAGTGTCTGAATAATTTCAGACATAACTTCTGAATAAATGGTCCCACATTTTTATAAATTTTATTGGTAGTCCACTGTATGAATAATTTTGGGCTATAATATGTCACAGTTTACTTTGTTTTGCTATCTTCAATTACATAAATTAACTATAGTGTCCTGCACCCACTAGTAAAAAAATAGATCTTGTGTCTGAATAATGTCTGGTTTGACTGCATCTACCTAAAACTATTGTTACTGATCTCACAAGAGGTGGGTGGGGGGGGGGGGGGGGGGGGGGGGGGGGGGGGGGAGGTATTGGTCGAGTAGAGTATTTACAAAGCAATATATGATGTCACCCGATTCAATAAGCGTAACCAGAATGCCACATGCGAACATAGTATGAGATCATCTCAGAATTTAACAAGGATCAGCTGCCATCGGTTTACGAAATTACACGGTGCAATGCTGCTATCCAGAGGAATGGAGTGTCCTCTCTTCACTTCTCAAATGATAGGCCAATGATGGTGATAATCATCAAGCGTAGCGTCAGTTCTGGCAGCTCACATCTTGTTAGTCAAGCTCACATCAGCTGACTCGCGTCTACCTATAGGAATACGACGCCTATCACTGTTTACATATATAAGCTCCTTCAGTATTATCAGCAGCTATCGCATTTCTCAAGAGCTAATTACCCTCCTCCATCCCCAGCTCCTCCTCTCGTTAGTCAGGATTTGGCATTCTGACTAAAATTCTCTAATTATGTTGTGTATTAAAATTAATGAATCATATCTGCAATACATTCATATTGGTTCTGTTTACCCTAAGGGGGGTTAATGCTGCTCTCCCTGCTCTTATCCATGCTAGGCTGCATGGATGCCCAGGGAGTTCTTGCCCAGAACAGAACCATACCGCCAATCCTAATTGTATGCTAATTATCAATCGTATTTGACGATAGTGTCCTGACATACATTTTTTGATTGATCCAAGTGCTGGAAGTGTGCTTAAGTGCTCTTGTTACTATATACAGTCTGAACCTTAGGGATTGAGATCATCGGTCACAGGCTGGAGAAACTCAAACAGCGCAAACTAAGAGGAACGTGTAGAAGTGAGAATGACAAAGAAAATGAGCATGAACGAGAAAAATTAAGTGCAGTTTAATGTTGCTCACAAAAATAACCGTTGGTGAACACAGAGCTGCTCTAATGAATCCAGCATTGGGCTGCGTAACCACAGGCGCAGATGAGAGTGATTGTTCACAGTCCACCACAGCTCAAGAGCCACACTGTGATGTTTAGTAATGATCAGAGCATGAACGCTCCCTCTCATTTGTCATTGGTGGTTTACTTGAATGAGTGCACATCCATGCTGACTGTGTGCTTCTTTTTCTGACTTTCTAATCATTATGCCACGACTGCCCCTATGTGCACTGATGAATCATAAATACTGAAATATTCCGTTAAAATTATATATTTTTTTTCAATTTAGGCTCATCTGCCGGGTTCTTTTTCTTACATGTTGTTGCTTGCTATTAACCTTGTACAAAACATACTACAAAAAATACAGCCTAATTGTTTTCAGTTTAGCTAATAGCTTTGCAATTTTTACATTTTTTGTCTTTTTATGTCTGTACATTTATGTTTAAATAAGTATTTTTAACTAAACATTACATTTGAATAGTCTACTAATATTTAGTTATTGTCAAATTGGCAATACGTGACGTGTGTCTTTTCATAACACGTCTTTACAATGACATTCATATATTATTAATTTGGATAAAGTGTCTAACTTTTTTTGAAGCCACTGTATATTAAGTTCTAAAGTTTGAGTAACAAGACAATTTTTTCAACGAAATAATTTCTATATAATTAATATAATAATACATTTTTAATCAATGTGTAATCCAACAGGGCGCTCCAGTTAGCCCAGTGTCAGTAACTATGCCTAAAGGTGCGGTAACATTAAAAACAATTAGGAGATATTTCAGTATAGGTCCATTGTCGTTAAGCGATGAATGAAGCAATGGGCTGGTTTAATTACTTTATTACATTGTAATGCATCATCCTTATTGTCAGGAAAGGAGAAAATTACAGATAAATGTGTTAGAGAACAGCTGCTAGCACGAGCCCCGTCTGTTTGGTCGTGGCGGTGGTGCTGCAATCTAAAGAGATATTCTTAATGTTACTCAAAAAAGGACACAGGTTTAATTAATTTGTAAGGTTGTTTTTGTCTAAATGAATATATGATATTCGCTAACTGCATGATTTGTAATATCTTAATACAGTAATTTTTTTGACATATGGGGCATTACTTTGACACCTCGTATCACCTCTGATAACAAATTTCTCTAAACTGTAATATAGAAACGATATGTATTGTGAAAAGCGCTATTACTTTCATTTGGACGTGCAGAAATAAGTAAACAGTGTTCTGAAATATTCTGATTTTTTTTATAAAACAATATTTAAGAAATTAAGAAATTTGCCAGCTGTCTAATTCGCAATAAAGTGACTTATTCTGGTTATGGCAATTGCAGTTGCAATAATCAAATTCTAATATTAAGCATAATTTTCATATGCTTTTAAACATGTCCTCAGAGATGATAACAGAAGTACATCATAAATAGAGGATAGCACAAGGGCGGGACCAAGAGAGTGAGAGAGAGACAGAATGAGAGAGTGAAAGAGAAGAGGTGGGGGTGGATGGGAGTGGAGCGGAGTGTTTGGCTGTTGTCCATATGTGCGGCAGGGGACTTGAAGCAGTCGGGAGGGGAGAGAGGGCTGGCACGTGGAAGGGCAGTACTTCACAGAGCAGAGAGAGAGAGAGAGAGGCTTCTTCTCACTAGAGGAGGAGGAGGTGGAAGCTCTCCAAGATCAGCGTGCTTGATGTCTGACACACTCATACTCACACACATAGTGCTATGAGTTTGAGGAATCCATCGGCTGTGGTAAGAGTGACAGGAACAGTCAGCCAGGATTGAGTCACAGCCTTACACTCGGTTTAGACAGGTTTCTTCACACTGGAATCCACAGAAGCATCTCAAAGCCACACTCACACACCCTAAACGTCAATGAAGTGAGTTTCATCACAATTCTCTGATGACAGCTTACTAGTTTTCTTCTTTAACCGGCAATTCAGTCTGTCAGCGGATGGAGGCTGCTCGTGGTGGATCGTAAGGAGTCAGTGTGAGACTTTTAAGAGGAGTGTGTGAGGATGGCATGGGGTGTGTGGACCTTCATGCTTTGCATGACACTATGGATCAGCTCGGCAACTCAATCGGCAAAGAGTGTGTATCCAAGATTACGACTATCTCACAAAGGTAAGGCAACAGGTGTGTGCGTTAGTGTCTGTGCAATGCTTTCACATGAAGTTCACTTAAATTAAATCTGAAACTAATTATTGGTCATAATTTTAGACAAATGTTAATAGATGAACATCCCAATACAGCTCTTTTTACAGGTTAATGCATTTTGAACTTTTGAACTTTAGGCTAATTTTACCACTTTCCCCCACAGTGAAAATATACAATTGCCTTAAAGAAGTAAATGGCTACATTTATAAAAAAAAAAATATTTATATATTATAAATAAATAGTATACAATTTAGATCTATTTTACATTTTGGATAATTGGTCATGAATTTATATGATTTCCTACTAACTCGTTTGTGCAATTTCTTTCGTACAATCTTCTTTCATGGTTAGGTTAGGGGTGAACCTTCATGCTTAATTTTTCTTCTGACAATCTTGATTAAAATCTAGCAAATTCATACCAATTTGCCACCAATTCGCCAAAACGTAATATACTTAAACTTAAAATAATAAATTGTTTTCTCATGAGAACAGTTTTTATTATTTTCTCTTTTTTGATTTTATTAAGTCTAATGCACAGTGGATTATGGACATGTACTGTAGATGATTTGGATAAAGTCACTTGCACTGCCATTAATACATCTGGAGTCTATTTTATTTGTTTTTCCTCACCGTTATGGTGGTTGAACTTCTACAATGTGGTTTTCTGTCAGCTCAAGCGGTTCAGTGAAGGAATGTCAACTGTTCCTTTTACTAGCTGATCTCGAATTGGCATGTTTACAATGAAATCCAGAGATAAATGGGGGCATCCTTTTGTAGATGAACACCCTAGCCCCAAGCAAATTGCCCATGCCTCTCTCAGTCTTTCTCGTTGAGCAAAATGCTGTGGAAACTGTGTCATATAAAAATCCACACCCCAGCGTTGGTCATGGTTAAGAGTCCATGTGGAATTTTAGTTCACAGTAAATCAAACCAATACTGTCTAAGCTAACTGTAAAATCATGGAAACAACACTTTTCCTTTGACACCTTTTCCTTTGAGAAAGACACTGTGCGCTGGCCAAAGGTTTTAGACTGGGGTGCGTCTGAGGGGCTTTTCTTATCAGATTTGTCATAATATTGATTTTGACTGTCATATTCAGTGAGTTGTGTGCGTAGCTTCTGGCAAACTCAAGCAAATTGTGATTGACGTGTGGCGAAGGAACCATCAGGCTCCAGAGGAAATGTCCCCAGGCAAAGTTAAAATGTGGAATTTCTTTCCAAATCCTCTCATTGCCTCTCATTCTGCCTGTGCCTTGTTTTCTTAATTTCTTCTTCTTCTTTTTTTGTTTGTTTGATTTAAATGTTGATTCGATAGAAAAAAATTGAGAAACTGTTTAAATTATAGATATATTTCTACCTGATCTGACCTGAAATTACTTTCATTCAGGTTGATATATAGTTTAAATAAATATATTTAAAGGGATAGTTCACCCTAAAATTCTGTCATCATTTACTCAACCAAGTTGTTCTAAACCTGTATAAATTTCTTTCTTCTGCTGGACCTAAAAGAAGATATTTTGAAGAATGTCGGTGACTAAACAGTTGATGGGCCCCATTGACTTTCATAGTATGGGGAACAAAATACTATGGAAGTCAATGGGGACCATCAGCTGTTTGGTTATACTGACATTCTTCAAAATATCTTTTGATCAGAAGAAGAAATAAATTCATAAAGGTTTGGAACAACTTGAGGGTGACTAAATGATGATCGTTTTTGAGTGATCGTTTAAACTACCCTTTAAGTATATTTTAAGATTGTATTTTTTTTTACAGTAAAGTTTTGTTTTGGGATAGTAGGCAGTTTCTCTGTATGTCCATCTCTGTCTTTCAGTTTTTTTTTTCATTCTTGTGTTTTCTGTCATTATCTTGGTGTGCTCTGCGTGTCTAGACTGATAAAGTTTTTCTACTCAGCTGAAGAAGCTTTTTTTTCTTGTATCCTACCATTATGGAACGAAAAATATGTATAAACTTTCAATTTTGAATAGCACGAAGACCTCAGAGGTATTCAAGGCATTTTTTTTTTTTTACCTTGGAGGCATTCACAGGAGGTTGATTTGTGGTTAAACCCATTGGGATTCTCTTCCTAAATTTTTAAGATCTGGAATCAAAACCTGGAGTTGATTTAATTTAATCCTGGCCTAATCTGTCAGCATGTTATGTGCTAAGTGAGATCTTTTTTTTGCCAGAAACAGTGCAGATCCAACTAATCTGTCAGTTATGTGCTAAGTGAGATCTTTTTTGCCTACCAGAAACAGTGCTTGTCCAATTTATCAGATCCTTAATTTAATAATTGAATACAATTGAATCTGAGCCACCGTTTTTTAGTCCACAGAGCCTAAATAGGTAATAGCTGTTGGTAAATAACAAAAAGAGTAACAAAGTACAGCAAACTGTTTGCGCTACAAACCATACTTATAAACATGACAAAACATTAAAATAATAAGTAAGAAATACTGTACCAGTTTTGCAAATATCAAGCAACATAAGCTCTTTTCAGTCACTTTAATCTCTAATGTCAATGGTTGCTAATACCACAAAGTTACCCCAATTGTACTGTATTAATCAATAACTGTAGTATATGGATGTATTGTTACGATGGTAATTTGTTCAAAGGTAGTGTTTGTGGACTTGTGAATTTTCCTAGTCAGGAATTGCTTGTAGCAACCAGTGTTTGTGTTCTTGGGTAAACATATTTGACATGCTTATCAATATCATTAGAGAGCTTGAGTTTGTCTCCTCTTCTGAATGCTCCTTTGTTTCCGACTTGACTAGAACATGTGGTTCTGGATATTACATTTGAGTTTGATGCATTGAAAAGCTACAAAGCTGCAAAGTGCTCATTTTCTTAAATACATTTTCAGTTGTGTAGGCAGGAAAGTTTCAGTAGGATTTTCTTCAAGCTTCTTAATGTATTTTAGTAAGCATTTTAACCCTCGTTTAGGGCTTAACACTAATAAAAATGACACCATTTGAAGACTGAATTTATATTATATTCCTGTGATTTTCAGAGTTGTGTGAAGCTAACCAAGTGGAAAATACAGTCCAAATGGGAATTACAAATTCAAATTTAAGCACAGTTTTAAACTGCTGCTCGCTGGCCAGGCTTTGCTTAAAGAAATGAAAAATAGCTACAGCAAATGCTAATTACGTGTAAAGGAAGCTTATTTCAAAATAAACTTACATTCATCGCCTTGAAATGTTTTGGCTTCATTATCTAACAGCTGAATCATCAACACGTTCAACTGGTTTGTAGGTGTTTGGGTGGAATTGTGTAGGTGGGTGCACATATTTGATATTTATTTTTAAGTGGCTTTGATGGTTTAATGAGGGTAAAAACAACTAAAGTGAGAGTTAAGGGACTGCTGTTAAAATTGGCGTATTTAGTAGGAGCTGCAACTTAGCACTGTTGTTTGTTTATGAGGGAAAATTTTCAGACATGGAAATTGCCAACCGCATTTCTTAAGCAACATCCCAACTGTGCATTCTGAGCCTGACAGGCATCTTGATAATATGCAGGTATTTTTGAGAGTATCGAATAGCGAGGCTGAATTATTTAGTGGTACGACTGTACATCTTTCTCTACCGCAGGGTCCAAGGGGTAACATGCTGAGCACATGATCTGCAAGAGTTGTATATTTATTCGAGAGTGAATTCAGTTTCAATCTACTCTAAACATTATTTCAAAACACTTCCAACTGGTTCTGGAGTGTCAGACCCCAGTTTGGGGTGATGTCACGCTGTTAAGACAGAGTTTGAGTTTCGTGCATTTACTTGTATAAATAAACCTTGCTGGTTTCAGAATGGTATTACTGAACGAAAATGTCATCAAGGAGCCCCCCAAAAGCTCTCCAGAGCTTTTAGCCCTTGTCCCAGCTACTTATAAAGAGTGTCAGTTTCTTATCCTGAATCTATAGCCACTCAAACATACAAATCCTCATGGACCTCCAGTTGGTCCCAGCTATCATCACGTAAATGGATGTTCGTGAACATTTTATGAGGTTTGTTGAAACAATCCAAACATATAACATGGTTACCCCCTACAATATGAATGTGAGAAAAGAGACATATTTTGAGCCCTCTGACACTTCAGTACAGTCAAATAGGTAGCATACTTTAGTTTCACCTTGTTATATGGTCTATAATAACAAGCTATAGTAGCTTTTCCATCGTCAGTCAGTCATCAAATGACTAATCACAGTTTGAGCACTATAAATCGTTTTTTCATCACACTTCACTGGAGAACATTATCTTTAAGTTTTATTTCAGCCTTGGGATTTGTTTTACAGCGATTTTGGCTCTTAGTGAGGAAGACCAAGGTCTGTGTTAAATTTTTATATTATTTTTTTTTTTAGTGCTGGGCAATGATTAAAAATTTTAGTCGCGATTAATCACATGAATTTATTGCGATTAATCGTATTGTTACGCGCAAGAGTGAATAATGAATTCTAAAGTAGTGTATTGTGCACTTTTGATTTAAATGTACTGCTATAGGCTATACACAAAAGTGCAATAACATGTGGTTTGCCAAAACTTTAAACAAATAAGGTGCGTTATACCCGCAGTATTCCCTTTACACAGTAGCAATAAAATATTTATTGTAAATCTCAACTTAAACATTAATGTAATCAAATCAAATATTAAAACAAAGCTATGCCACTGCCAGGGCATTACCTTTTATCTAGCTTGTTAAAACGAGTCCAGTTGTATTGTTTTTTTTTCTGAACAGGTATCAACAGGTCTTTTATCAGGGAGCAGCAGAAACAGTCTATGTAGTCAGAGGTCATGACCACTACTACAGATATAAGTCGACCAACTTTATTTCTCTGATAGTAGCTTAGGTTTGGTCATGAGATGGTTTCCCACGACATGGTTTCCCACGTAGATTACATTAAACAGATGTAAAGCCCAATTTATACTTCTGCGTCGAACTCACGTTGTAGTTACGGCCCTGCTGTGTGTAGCGCGCGTACCCTGACGTGCACCTCTCCAAAAATGTAACAATGCGTCAATTCTACGCGTACCGCAAGCGCTGTGATTGCTAGAACCGCTCCCCGGGTATCACATGCATGCTCCCTCTGCATGTGTAATTGCGCGTCAAGGGGGACAACGACGCAGAAGTATAAATAAAAACCAACGTGTAGTCTATAGCATAGAGGCTCCGGCGTAGGTCCGACGCAGAATTATAAATCAGCCTAGAGTGAGGTGAAGTGGTCGAGCACAGGTGCAGCGACAAGCGGGTGCGTTCCTGTGAAACTGTTGCGGTCATGCTCGCCTCACGCACGCGCCCGCGCCCTCCCGTTGCCGAAGTTGAATTGACGACGCGCAGCACAAATCATTGGAAGAGAGACTGATCATCAGCTCGCTGTTTGTGAGTTTCCACAATCTAAATAGTTATCAGGACGTCATCAACCGAAGGGAATTCACATGGCAGCGCATCTCCACTAAACTAAACGCAGGCCTATCAGGTAAAGTTTGTATAATTTTAATTTAAGTTAAAAAGGCTACAGCTGCGTAGCGCACAGAAGCCGTTGCCATGGTTACTATCCATAGAGCGCCTGTCATTCACTCGCGGAGCGCTGTCTCCCTTTCTGTTCACCTGAGATAACCTGCTAAAGCCCCTCCACTGCTTGTTTGGGTGGGTTATTTGCTGGCTGACCAACATCCCACCCCTCCTGTGATCCATGGTTTGACTGTAGGCCTATGTGTATTCAGAGCCAGTGAGCAACTGACTTTCAAAATAAAATAAAAAACTGTGTAACGCGATAATAACGCGTTAACTTGCCCAGCCCTAATTTTTTTTAATTGTCAGTATAACAGCCCATTAGCCAGCTCATGTTGTATTTAGGATTGGGTCATAATCACTAACGTGCTGCTCGAATCTCTGCTGTAATTTTAAACTTACCTCAGTGCAGACAACAAGGCTCATCTATGTTTCAGATGACTTTAAAAGAGTTTACCAAGGGTTATCTTCTTTTCGGCGAATAGAGGAATTTCAGTCCCCAACAGACTTTTTTTTTTTTTTTTTTACATTTAGAGTAAAATATAATTTTCAAATTTAATATTTGGTGAATGGTGGTGATCCATTCACCAAATTCACCAATGGATGGTGATCCATTCTTGCCTATTAGTGCTTGGAGTTGATCACAATTTGTAGACCTCTGCTTGTCCGTTTGCGGATTTGAGGATTGACACAGGTTCTCAATAGGAATAACATACTAAAAAATGCACAGTTCATCACCAAATTGCTCCTGGATCATTGGGAGAAGTTGCTCTTGCAAAACATTTTGATACCATTCTTTATTCATGGTAGTGTTTTTGGGCAGAATTGTGAAAGAGCCCACTCCCTTGTATGAATGGAAACCCCACTAATGGATGCTTCACTGTTGGCATGTCACAGAACTCATGGTAGTGTTCACCTTTTCTTCTCTGGACAATCAATTTTCCAGATGTCTCAAACAGTTGAAAGGGGGCTTCATCAGAGAAAATAACTTTGCAGCAGTCTTTTGCTGTCCGATCTTTGTACTTCCTGCAGAATTTCAGTCTGTCCTTGATGTTTTTCTTGGAGAGATGTGGCTTCTTTGCTGCCCTTCTTGACACCAGGCTGTTGTCCAAAAGTCTTAGCCTACTCAGATTCACTCACAACCACCTGCTACCGATATTGAGCAAGCTCTGCACTAGTGCTGACACGATTCAATTGCTGACTCCTCAGAAGGAGATGGTTCTGGTGCTTGCTTGACAATCTGGAATTTCCTGAAGCCTTCTTCACTGCAGTTTATCCTCTCTCCTTGAAGTTCTTGATGATGCCATTTTGATTTAAAGCAAGGATGGCTGCAAGTCTTTCTTTGAAGTTAACCATTGTTAACACAAGAACACAATTATTGGAAGCACTTCTTCCCTTTCTATATTGTGGCGAGCAGGACAAGGCCGAGGGTCGTGAGAGAACGGTGCGAGGCAGATGGCGTGATTGATAATGAGCGACACCTGTGCGATGCACCGGTCTCGTATCTCTCACGGAGGAGCGGAAGGATAAAAGGAGGAGCGACATCAGTGAAAAGCGAGGGAGGCCAGGCCTGGATTTAATGTTGTCTTATGTGACAGCAGTCGTCCGTGAGGAGCTGCTGTCTTTACTTTCATTTTTTATTGGTTTATTTTATTATTAAAGTTGTTGAATGTTCGCCGGTTCCCGCCTCTTTCTTCCCACAACATCTAACCTCGTTACACATATTAATATATCTTTTTTTTTTTAGATGATGGAAATATAACGGTAAGTGCATATTTGCCATATTTGCATTTGAGTAAGTGTGATCTGATTTTGGTCTGGTTTAAATGCATTGGAATGAACGTGTAAATTCAATACGGCTAAAAAAAGATACTATCTGAAACTATGCAATGTGAAACATTAAATTCGAAGTGTAATGACCTTGTCATTCTAAAGACACAGTCCACAGCACATGAAAGGAGAAGGACTTGTACAAGCAAACATCCTATTGCTTCATCACAGAGTCCATGTCTCCAGATAGTGCTGCATGTGATTAGCCAGCCCGCAGGTCATTGCGTAATTAATGATGTTCTTGGGAGAGTTTGTTCCTACTTTGGTCTGTTCCTCCCTTTTCCTACCTCTCACTGTGTCTTTCTCAGTATTTCTCCTGACAGGCCCGAAAGGTCTGTTTACCCAATAAACCCATAATTTCCTTTGAAATAAGGCATCTGAAGGGTCGTCATGGAGACGGGTTCTTCAGAGACAGCAAGACGGGAAGGAAGAAATCCTGGTTTTTAATAAACTTCACAGTCAGTATAATCAGCGGAGGACAGCAGACCCACAACCGGCCCCCGAAAACAAGGGTTTCCTTGACTTACAGTGGCTTCAATGAATGCACATTGTTCTCTGGTCAATGAAAGATCTCCAAGGTCAGGTAATTCACAATGTATCCATCAATCAGCTTGTTTTCTCTACATCAAACAACCCGAACATGAGAACAGCCACTTCCAATAAAACAATAGCCTGAAATTTCATCAAAGATCCAAGCATTGAAGGATAGCGGTCTATGTGATGTCCTCTTTGATATACTTGTACTCCAGTGAAGGCAGTTGATGGTTTTCTTTTAGATGTTGTCTGTCCTTTACCTTCGGCTAATGATCTTTGCATTCATTCATTTGCTTTGTGTCCATGTGACATTCATTTTAGAGGTGACATCATGCACAGACAGTTTACACAATGAATTTGTAAAGATGGTGTAATTTTCTCTCATCTTGGTGAGGTTTCAAACTAACCATTGGGTCGATATGGTTTAATACTTCTGAATTTTGGTAGAAAATAGTTTTTTTGATACCCAGTATTTCTCTACGGACTTGTCTCTTGGGGTGTTCGTGGCAGTTCTTGTGGGAGTATGTTTGAGGAAAGTTAATCTTGTTATACTTGTAAGTGAATAATGATGTGACATTACTCTAGAGATGTAGTTATTCAGGTTTAATCTTCTCTGCCTGACAGTCCAGGAATTATGATGGATAAATGTCAAGGTTTATTGTTAGTTAAATAAGTGAGTGGTAAATTGTTCTTGCACCGTGTTTCTCTTTCATACTGTTCAAGGCTCCGTCAAGGTTAAATATGAGAAAACTGTTTTATGAACTCAAATCTTTGCATGTTTTTCTCTCTTTTTTTCCCCATGAAGTGAGTGTGCGATAGGCCTTACTGGATCTAACACTTGTGTTGTGTGTTTTGAAACTCTTTCATCTCTTAAACGTGAGCAGTTATTCCAGGTGGGAGGAAATTATAGGGATTAAAACCATGGAAATTCCCTCAGTTCGTTTTCAAAGGATACCACCTAAAATGTGTGTTTATCCCTGTACATGCCAAGACATTGAACTGAAATAATATCTTTATTCAACATTCAGATGTTTGAGGTTGAAAAGTGAAAAAGCTCATAAATAAAATATGATGAGTTGGGAGTTTCCTGTAAAATGCTGAGAGGGGTTTATCATCACAAATGAGAACCAAGGCTGAGTCACCTAGTAGATTTTCTAAATTATTATTATTTGTACGTTATTTGTTTCGATTTTTTTTTTTTTAATGTGTGTCCTAAAATTAAAACTTGTAAAAGGTAGTAATAATACAAGCATGCTCAATATTATTATTATTGAGCATGCTTGTATTACTTGTGTACTGCATGGACAGCAAATGTTCCCTGAACACAGTTGCCCTTCAAGAAATTTCCAGTTCCACAAAGTTGAGTTCATGTTTTTATATATGGCTTTTTTTTTTTTTTTTGCAAACATGCAGTAGGAGGAATTAATTTAAACTAAGAGAATGCTATTGAAATCAATCTGTCGCCACAAAATAACACATGACGAGCAATAAATCAATGCTTCTATGCGTCTCTTCTTGAACCTCAGGCTATCCTCAGCATGTTTCATCAGTAGGACCTGACCTCTGTCTCTCTAGCTCCACCTCCTGAATGATTGACATGCTTTTTGTGTTTGTATATTTGGTAATTTGCTATGTATCTACACATCATGTGTCCTAGCACGTAGCTACTGTGAAATCGGCAGTAGCATGTTGTTTCAGTCAGTGCTGATGTTTGAAATCAAAATACCTGTCTGTCTCTGTTAACTTGATTGACAGGTCAGAAAGACCTTGGCCCATGAAAGGGGGAGCAGATGGTTTGCTCATGTTTTGCCCAAGCATCACTGAGATTGTTTATGGAAATAGTCTTTATCTATGTTCTCCCATCTCATATCTTCACCCTTATCTGAGTGTTGCATCTAAATGTGGAGTCTCTTTCAAATGAATGTACCACTGTTGCTTTAAAAAAAACTGCTTGCTATAAAACACAGACAAAACACTTCTTTGCAATGTGCCGTATCTCTAAAGAACCATTGTTTCATCATAGAGATGAACTGAGACTATGGAATTATCTTGGATATTTCCCATACTATATTTAACTGCTAAAAAGTCTAGATGTATTGCTATATTTGTGAACAAATAAACATTATGTAAGAAGATGATCTAAATTTGTACTTGCAGTTTTTGGTCGATATGTTGTGGCATTGGAATGAAAAGTTATCTATAAAGTTATATATAATTGTGTGTGTGTGTGTGTGTGTGTGTGTGTGTGTAAATGTTTCAACTTAAATAGCCTGTTATCGGTTTCATTTACATTACTTACGGAGGGTGTACATGGGTTCAATTTTGATTTCATGTTGTCATTAAATATGGTTAGTGCCCATGCATTTGATCAGCCTAGTGCTTCAGTATCTGGTGGTTTGATGCTTATGAAAATGGAGTTTGAATCTGGCTTGCGTGCTTCTTCTATTTCCTTCTATTTCTTCTGTTTTCAGTCTCCTGTAGAGTTTGTTGAGGGAGGAACAGGTTGATGTTAGCCAGCTTCACTTCCTCTGTACTGGTTCATTGAAGTATGACCGCTGCAATTTAGAATAGGTTGAAAGTACAAATAACATGAGTCAGAGCAAATCATACATACATAATACACAATCCGGTCAGAACCCTCTCAATGTTATTTGAGGCCCCAGGTTGCACCACCTCTACAAGGCCACACCGAAATGTGGCCCCAGATCAGGGACATCGCCCTGCCAGCCCGCCCACAAGAAGCAAACCCCTCTGGGCTTCATATCTAAACCAAAAACCTTCACCATTCCAGATCAGAAGAGACGAATGTTTACCAAGCTGTCGAGTTTGTTCAGGGAGAAATATTTCAAGGGTGGTGTATTGGATTATGTTCTGGCTGCAGACATTTAGATTTGTATGGCTTTGTCTCAATTCAGGTCTTGTATAATATATATATTCGGTACAAATGGGGAAACACCACGGCCATTTATTTTCTCTTTTTTTCATTTTCATTTTTTTGTGTGATTATTTCTGTGATAATTAAGCACATTTCCCCCACAAGTTCTTGTTAATCTAATATGGATGTGTATAATAATTTTGAGGGGAAATGCTTAATTGTAATGAAAGAATCTATCTACATTATCATTTTTTTTTGTATTTATATTATTTTATTTTATGTGAGCTAGGGAATTTAAACTACAGTGCAACATCTATGGATTGATTGTAATAAAGGGAAGTGTTTAGATTGCTCATTGACTTTGGTTATTTATTTATTTATTTTCATTAGTACGCTATAAATATTGAATGCACTAATTCCATTATACAGAGCTGTACTTTTGAAGAATATGTAGCCTAACCCAGACATGCAGTCTGTGTGGAAGAAGGTGAAGATCATATTCCCAAATACAGGATAACCCTTACGATAATTACTAGGGTTAACAGGTTAACACAGTCAATATGCTGTGTTCGAGGACAGAGTCTCTCTTAAACAAAGTCGCTCAGTCTTCTCTGCTCAGAATCAGATCTTTTATAGTAATTACTTTTGGCTTACTGCCTCCTTTAAAGTTTTGTTGATTGAAATAAAATGGACTCCTGTTCATACAAACAAGCTTTCTTTATACTACAGTGAGAAAAATATGATTTATGAAAAGTTCATCCATCTGGAGGTCTACATAATGACCTTTCCTGTTAGACAAAAGATGGAGAACTCACAGTGACAGATGAAAGAAGGAAGCTCTTTTCCTTCCCAGGATGAAAGCACTTCCCTATCTCCGATAGCCCCTCAGCAAAGGGAGTAGACGTCCACATCCGCAATCAGCCTATCAGCTCTCTTTAAATCTGGAATCTTCAGCCCTCCAAAGTCCTCTTTAGGGAGAACTGGCACTTCCTTAGACCTGCTCACCCCGGCTGAGGTTCAGATGCCTTAGGCAGAGGAAACAGGTCTTTAGTTTAGCTTACGGGGAAATGCAGCCTGTTCAGCACATGGGGATATGGATTAGAGAGGGTTTGGGTCATTTCACTTTCAATAACCGCTTTTTCAAATTTATTAGCTGACAGGTCTGAGAATGGGATTGACAATGCAGGGTTGCCAACTTTGGGACTTTGGCTGGAGTGAGACTGTAAAATTTCAGTGCGCGTGCGGAGAAATTTTTTGGTAACCCTAATTTTAAAAATGTCAGTCCTTGTTTACCTATAAACCCTGATTTATGCAACAACAACAAAAATAGAATGTAAACGTTTTTTTTTTCTTCAAAATGTACAATTAATTTATTAATTTGACTATAACAATAAATAAAGATAGAGGTGATTAAATAACAAACATGTAAAACAACAACATCTAAACAATAAGAAATCTCAAAACAAAAGGGACACATAATAGTTACTCCACCTCCCCAGAAAACCACAACACACAAGTTTCACAAATTAGGCCTGTTATATATGCCACAGTGGCAGTTTGGCCTGCTTCACTGCCTCTGCAAGAGCTCTGTATCTGAAGCAGGGTTCGATCCGTTCATGAACAATCCGTTCATTGCGTCGGTCACGTGACAAATGAACGAAAGACTCGGAAGGTAAAGTAATTATTTGTTCCCTGTAAATTATTTTTGACTGCATTATAATGATTTCTTAATTCAGAATATGATAAAGACTGCGTAGGTGCATGTGTTCGGGGAATTTGGCTGTTAAAAGTAAGTATAACATTCAGCCCTTTCAATGAATGAAATGACTCGAAAAAAAGATTTGTTCATTTTAATGAACGAGATCGAACAAGCGAGTCAGTAAAATGATCCGAACTTCCCATCACAGTGTGCCATCAAATGACAGGCTGTGGTGTCAGTCTTGTTTAGGCCAATAACTGAAAAGATTCGCTCAGCATCCGCATTTGAGTGTGGCAGGCTCAACACAATCTGGCCAACCTTTGATAATTTGGGGAATTTTAAAATGCCACTTGGACGATTTGTTAAAACGTAATTTGTACCATGAGCCTATTTTCATTGAGCAATTAGCTAGCCCACATAACGCACGTCAGACGTTTGCAACTATAGTTGACGTCTGTACTCTCGGCACACAGACTGATAAGGCAAGGCTACGTCACTAGTGACAAGGCACACCATTTTATTATCTGCTTACCTTGATTGTCATCCAAAATTTTAAACGTGCATCAGTCGGCTCCGACTCCGAACCTATGCTCTGAACTCTCTCTGAACTTTTCACATGCAACTGACGTATCAGGTGCAAGGTTTTCAGCGAATCAACGATCAGAGAATACTGCTGTGAGAACTGTAGGCAGATGTTACAGCCGCGGGCCTTAAACTCCTCTCCTGTCATTAATACGCTGTGGTCTAGTCATCAACAGAAAATTAACGGATTGAGAGGGGAGAAAAATGGATTTTGGCGTGACATTTCTTGCGTGTGCGTGAGAGCGTGAGATTGATGCTGATAGCGTGAGTGTCACTCCGGTAGATGACATAACTACTACAGCTCGCTTTTCAAATAAACAGAATGTTATCGTGGATTGTTGTGGACACTATATAGTTAATGTTATATATTTATATTTTTATAGTTACCGTTATTGGTGTGAACAGGCCTTTAGGCCACTTGTTTTGTTTTTTTTGCTCCATCAACAAAAATAGTTCCAAACAAAGTCAAAGGTTGATCAACCATTGTGTGTCCTGAATGAACAGTTTTTGAATGAACTGGTTGCACAAATAATTCAATGACTCACTCAAAAGGACAGTCACTTGTTTTGTTCCTGAAGTATTCAGTGTTTTGAACTAATTGGTTGAGTGAAGGTTTCATACTCACTCATAAAGACAAAATCAATTGTCACCATCTACTGCCAAAACTCCAATCAAAATGTTCTGTGTAGAACCTTGATGTTTATATAAGTTAATCAGCTGGAAAAAAAATAGTTCTGAAAGTGATTCCAATGATATCGGTCTTCTGATATATCGTAATATCTGTGGTGTGGTCATCACTATTTTCATAGAATTAGAATAATCATTAAAACTCTATGGTTATTGTCTTTGGTGTGAATTGCACATAATAGGCAATATTGTGTCTAAAAGGTTACTCAGTATCATAACCACATTTGCTCATATTGAGTATATTAGGTAGCCTGACTTCGTCATACTCATATTCTAGTCAGAATTTGAGTCTGATACTGCTCCATAGGGCTTTGATTATGAGGCGTGTCTAAACCGAACCAGGAAAAAAAACCAAAAAAACTCTGCACTCAATTGGATAGACCTACAACCAATCAGAGCAACGCAGTAAGTCAGCTACATAGTTGCATAACATAGTTTCAACAGAACTCACCTGCACGCACGCTGGAATAAGTAGTAAAATAATGAGTGTTGCTTCTTTTACTTGGTCCTCCATGAGTGCGAGTGTGCGACCAAAGGAGAAACCACAACGACCGCAGGGTTTTCATTGTGTCCCATCTTCTTAGTGACCATCGGACCCAGCTGATAAAATAAACTTTTGCTAAATCCCGTAAGGACGGCAAACACATCTTTCCGATCGACAAATGCCTTGATTGCAGTTCACTGTTCGTCTTTTAAAATTAATACGCTGTCGATTTCTTTTACAACAGATGCGATAGCGAAATCTATACATCTCAATTCTCCAGCTGCAGTCACCTTTGAGAGAAACCAGTTCAACCCAAGCGCTCTTTGATAACGCGATGATTACGTAACTGCAGATCATCTGTCCATCATCGTATAAAGCCCGCCCTGGCAATTTGATTGGCCCGACTAATTTTGAACCGATCATAATTACTCCTCAATGGATCGAGTCCAGACCGAACTTCCCGCCCAAAAAATGTTGTGGGCGGGGTTCGGGCTGGCATCCAGGCTATATATTAGGAGTACATTACTCATGTTTTTAATTTATTATACCAGTTGAATATATTCTCTTTTCACCTGATTTCCTCCTCTACCCCTCCACTGAAGTGTCTAATAGTACGACCCTTGCCCGGTCAAGGGCACTGAGTTAGTAATGGTGAGGGGTTAAAATTATCATTGCCTCTGGGGGGATTCAGGATTATTATTTTTGGCCTGTGTTGGGACATTTGGTGTTTGTTCAAGATACAAGGTCTCTTTCTAAACATTATGATGCCTTATTGCTTTTCATTGTGGTCCCAACTAATAAATGCAATATATTAAATAAATATTTAAAAGAGTGGACGCACCTTCCCTGTGAAACATCACATAGAGTGGCCAGTAAATTATGATGCCGAATCCCTTTTCATTGTGGTCTCTGCTAATAAATGCAGTATATTAAATAAATATTTAAAAGAATGGACGAACCCTCCCTGTGAAACATCACTTAGAGAGCCCAGTAAAATCATCAGTTTTATTTATTTCTTTTATCTTTCTCGTTTATCTTCATGAAGAAGAGGCCAAACGCATAGATTTAGAATGAGAAAGAAGCTCACAATCAAATCGAATCAAAAAGAGGCCTAGTGGAATTGATTTCATACAATGAACATAAATAAAACAAAACGACAGGTCACATAAACATCAATAGGGCAGAGACCTTGAATTAATAAGAGTATAGGCAGTATATATACTAATGCTTCACTTTGCTGTTTTGCAGATACAATGGAGTTTAAAAGTCAGGAATTCCCTAACTGGAAATTATTCCTGACTTTTAGACCCCACTGTATCTGCAAAACCACAGGGTGAAGTATTAGATTGACTTCCAAATGAACTTGAAAACTGTGGGTGTGAGTGTTGCTTGTTTTTAAAAAAAAATTATATATATATATCCCAAGGCAGTTCTATTAACCGAAAGACTCATAAACCTAATTAAAGACACATTGAACGTCTTTCAGAAGAGCTGTTCTCAGACACTAAAATTTGATCAAAGTCTGCCACTTTAATTTGTCTAACATCTAAATGTCTGTCTCTTTCCACTTTCTTCATGTCTGTTTATTTCTCTCGCTATCATGTCAGTAATCCAGTTTTACCCCTAATCTGTCTGTCTGGTTCCTTTATCTTCTTTTCATACATACTTTTGCTTTCTAACTTTCTAAGTGGCTCTTTTAAATAATTGGTATATGCAAAATTGAGAATGGACTCCCCCTCTTCTTTCTTCTGTGGAACACAAAAGGATACATTTTGGTCTCTATTTTCCATGTAATTACAATTGGGGCTGAAGATTTTTAGCTTCTAAAACTATACAAAAAGCAGTGCATATGACTCAAACTGTATCCTCTTCTGAAGTGAAATTATAGCTTTGTGTGATGAAAACAGTAAAATTTAAATCATCATTCAATGGTGATCTCCCTTCCAGTGAGCTACAGTATTAACTACAATTTCATAATGGCTTCATGATTCTTTTATAGTGCTTTTTGGAGATGACAGCCTTAGTCCTTTAATGTTTTCAGAGATATCGCGGAAAAATACACATTTAATGAAAGAAAGAATGTTATAGGGGTTTGGAAATTACATTACAAGTAAACAAAGGTAGAATAATTTTCTGCTGAATTGTTCCTTTTAATATATTTCTCTTTAAAAAAAAAAATGTAGTTATTTATTTATGTATTTATTGTCAATGTGTCATTGTACCAGCATCCAATGGTATATGTGTGTGTGTATCCACTTATCAATGGATCTGCCTACATCTGCATGTGTGTTGGGAGGCTGCCATTTTGCAGTCTAAAGCAACCAGAGAGCGTTTAAAATGAAAAACACATTTTGTCATTGGGTGTGTATGACTGGAGGGCCAACTCACACACGCTGTATAAATCAGAAGGTCAATACCATTACGAGGGCAACTCCCTGTGGAGCAACTCAACACACACGCAAACGCACTCAGGAAATCTGTCATAAGTCATTGACACTGCATACTTTGATTAATCATATAATCCAATTTCGCTCATATCACGATTCACTGAAGCAGTGCATCTTTGTCTGATTTTGGTCATATATGTGGTCTGTTTAATCCTGTTCCAGCTGCCTGACTTCACTCTGTGGTGGAAAGAAATGCATCATAGTAGCCGAGAGATTGGAGTCATGCGCTGTAGTTCAAATTTAAGGGGCAGAATTGAGAATCATGATTTTTTTTCTTGTTTCTAATTGTTTATGTGTTTTTAGATTTATGGGAGTTGAACAGGACGTGGCTGTTCCAGGCCGGAGAGGGGCGTCTGCCGCACTACAGTATGTTACTGGATGAGACCCAGGAAAGGCTAATTGTCGGTGGAAAAGACGTCCTGTACTCTCTCAATCTGGAGCGCATCACTGCCCCTCACAAAGAGGTACATGCATTTACAATGTTCTTAGGATTTGGGCAACATGTCTGTCCAGCATTGTCATCTGTGTGTGTGTTGTGGTAAAGTTTATTTGCTCATTTGGCTCTTGAGTGTACGTTGTGCAAGTCATTTTACGTCTGTTGCTAAATAAGTTTCAGCATAACTACACACATACGTATTAAATAAATAAAATCAACAACTCATGCAAATAGAACCCAGAGATGGATTGCAACCATCTGCTCCCCTTCAATTCATGGACATTCACAAATCCTTGTGCTAGTTGTTGCACTGAAACTGTTAATTATAGTTTCATTTATTTGCACTTATTGTCGTGGATGCAGCATCACATAAAAAACAGATCAAGTTCATTGTAGGAAAACAAACACAGGTGTATGTATAAATTCATTCCAAACTGAAGTATGAATGTCGCATTTTAGCCCCTAGTAGCATTCGCATGGAACTTTCAAAATGGTTGTGAAGCAACTGTTACCTTTCATGGTAAAATTATTGAATATACTGTGTCCACACAAACCAAATGACCACTGATTTGTTTGAAAGAGAAGAAGAGTAGGTTTTCTAGGGCTAACCAACATAAATAATCATGTAAGAATTATAAAACAATCATTACGGGCGTAATTATTCATAACCGCACATTTTACAGAAATAATGTTTAAAATTATTTAGTGCAGAAATCTTGGTAAAAAATCTTCACGCTCATAGTTTTAAATAATAATAATACATCACGTCAGTCAGGCAGTCCCATACAATCTAGTCACAGAAGTTATAATATTTCAACAGTTCTGAACCACAAATCAGATCTGAAAATACATACTACTACTCCCTTACTTCTTTCAATTGCAATTGAATGACTTCCGATATGTCATTTGCCGAAGACAGTAAAGTCATGTGATCCCAGTATGGCGGCCATTATGAGGTTGGACCATATGCAATATATATATATAAACATTTTAATTATGTACATGACATGAAGACTCATAAAAATATAAGTAGACAAAGATTTAGTGGACTTGGAAAAGTCTGTTTTATAATTATTATAATAAAGCCAGGATTATAATTAGCCGGTTGTAACGAGTAATAATTCAACTGTAGTGTACTTGGAATTCACGAAATTTACGCTTTATCCAAAACGACATTTTATCAGTTGATGCATTCCCTGGGAATCAAACCCATGACCCTGGAAAGTTTAAACTTGTCTTTTTCATGCAACCACAGGTCAAACATAAATGTGACAGTATTTAGCCAAGTAGAGCAAGAGCATTTCTGTGCCAGAACATTACCACAACCAATCTGCCTGTCTCTCTGTTTTAGATTCACTGGGCGAGCTCTGAGGAGCAGGTGGGGGATTGTTTAATGCAGGGCAGAGAGAAGGTAATTCTGTTATACATCCATATATGTGACACAGTGGTATCCTGTTAAATGACTACAATGTTTGATGAAATGTGTTAAAAAAACATTCTTAAAACTTATTTTCTTCTCTTTATATTTATCTTTCTTTTTGTCCCTCTCTCTTAGCCGGAGTGTGCAAATTACATTAAGCTGGTGCAGCATTATAACAGCACCCACCTGTTAGCATGTGGAACTGGAGCCTTCAGCCCAGTGTGTGCCTATATCAGAGTGGGTCAGGGAACACAGGTAAATCTTATATACTATGGGGAAGAAAAAAAAAATCTTGTTTTCAAGTAAAAATATCTAAACATCTTGAAAAGAATATCAATTAGAAATAAGATAATAACGTCAATTTAACACATTCATTTAGTGTAATTAATTAAAACAAATTACAATAATGAATTTGAATCATCTTAAAAAATATTGAAATGTGATTAATTGGCATGTTGTGTAATTAATTAGGCATTTTTAATTAATTTACAGTCCTGAAATATTGGGATTTTTTTTGACATTGACAAGTTTTTTTTTACCCAGGAGTTTCCTCCGGGTGCTCTGGTTTCCCCCACAATCCATATACATGCAGTATAGGTGAATTGGAGACGCTAAATTGTCCTTTGGTGTGAATGCATGTGTGTGTGTCAGATATGACTGAAAATGGTTAATGAATGTTAGTAAATCTCCATAGTTTAGATATTTTTATTGGAAAACATGAAAAAAGTGACACTTTCATCATTGAAACAGTTTTTTGTTTTTCAAAGACAGAAGGTGAACAAACACAATTGGCAGGTTTTAAAACCATAATATGAGTCACAGTTGTTGACAACAAAGTTTCAGAAATGCCTCAGTGACCACAGCGTCTTTAAAGGATTTTATTGTATCGGAAGCAGACTGAGGTCGCTGAAAATGCTCCGGTGTCGCTTTGTCCTTCTGTCCACTTTCTGACTTATATTCCAGAAAACATACTTTGAGGAGTTCCTGTTTATCTTCTGAAGAATGTGTTGTAGTGACTCACAGATGAATTGTGTCCAGTGTTGTGCTGTTGTTTGTCACCAGAGACTGTTCTGGAAACTACCCTTGTAGTCTCCGACTGTCACTCTCACTGTTTTCTACACATGGTGGAGTCGTACAGAGACTCCTGGGATAATTGAACCCAGTCAGAGTGGTAACAAGTTAAAGCATTTAACATCGCAATACACTAAAACATTGGTCTTGTTTGGATCTGAAATCTTTGATTGTAAAAAGATCCAGATGCTGTGTGTCACCGTGAAGTTTAGGAGCACATTTCAGTTAGGAGGGCTGTTTGATAAAACGATGGCTGGTTTTCAGCTTGCTTGAAATTCACAGTGTGCAGCTGGAAAGAAATAAATACTTAAAAGCATATGTATCATCGTTTAAGGAATGTTAAAAATCTGGTGGTTTAGAGAGTTAGAGAATAAAGAATATGACCTACATTTTCACTGCTGTGTGTGTAACGGAGGCCAGCTAGTAAGAGCTGTGCAGGTGAACCTCACTCCCCTGATCTCAAGAGGCGCACTAGCGACTGACTCTAGAGACTGAGGTCATTAGCGTCCTTGTTACCGCCCCCGGCTTCCCAGGCTAGAGACGCCAGTTCGAGTCTTGCTCGTGGCGTGGCAAATAGGACCGAAGGGGTTATATTGGTGCCGTGACCCATATGGGAGTAAGGTTTAGGGGGTTGAGTGTTACAGAGGCCAGCTAGTGAGAGCTGTGCAAGTAAACCTCACTCCCCTGATCTCAAGAGGCGCACTAGTGACTGACGCTAGAGACTGCCGTCTTTAACGTCCTTGTTAGCGCGCCCGCCTCCTATGCTGGAGATGCCAGTTCGAGTCCCCCTCGGAGCGGGGCGAGAAGGGACCGGAGGGGTTACATGCGGAAAGTTCAAGGTTCAATGTGAAGCTTTGTTAATTTGTACTTTGTTTGTCTTTTTTAACAACATTCAGCCCCAAACTAAATTACGTGAACTCTTGGACGTGCAGTTCAACCAGAGAGGTTCATGGCTACTTGCATGCCAACAAACTGGGAACTGTTGTAAGCAACCATTATATAGCAGGTGGAAAACCAGAGGGGGCAGCAAATACTATCCCTCATTCGCAACGCAGAATGTCCACAAGAGGCGTTACCAAAGATGACGCATCCCAAACAAACAAACCACCCTCTTTTTATATTCCTAAAACGGGCACTAATAGGTTCACATATTTGCATGACACTGGCCAATCACAACGGGGGTTAAGCCTCACCCTGCTACATTCATAAATACTATAAAAGTAATACTAAAACAACACTGATCCAAAGATCCTTAATTTAATAAAATATCTTATTCACCTTTTCAACTTTAAGGCAATAAAATATTTTCAATAGCATTGTCATTTGTTTGCGGAGGTTTACTTTGTTGATGGCAGTTAAACTTTGTCATTGCGAAAAAATATTTAGTACATCTAATCTTTCTATTGGCTGTATGTAAAATCAATGCTTATTTGTATAGGCTATACACTGTTTATTTGTATATACACTACACTTTTTATATCCTATCTTTGTATGCTAAACGTTCACATTTTGACATTCTCTCTCTTCCCAACAATTTCCTGTCATTATCTCCACTATCTCTCTAATGAGGAGGCAAAATCCTATCAATACTAATGTAAAAGTGACAGAAATTAGTCCTGTCAGTGCTTTGTTTCTGAAGCGACTTTAACGCTCTTCAACAGCCTGGTCTCCAGAGAGACAGACAGAGTTTGTTTCAGTGTGTGTGATGGGGAGTTTTATCATTCTCACCAGAGCCGGCTCTCCCTATAAGCGAACTAAGCGGCTGCTTAGGGCCCCACCGCCACTAGGGGGCCCCCTAACTACAGATGGTAGTCGCCGGCGTCGCCGCGGTTTAAGCATAGACAGTAAAAGAAGGGTTTAAGGCAACAACCAACTGTCAAATCGTTGTCTACTCTGAACTTTGAAATTTGACCGAATGAACTTTGAAAAATGAAACGAGTCTATCCATCGGGTGCAGAAAAAAGGAAAAAGAAGAAGGATGATGATGAGAAGAGACAAGTGCAAGGTAAGGTAATTTTTAATAATGTAATTTAAGTTAAGGCGTGGTAACGTTACGCCAGGCGACTCAGGCCTAATATTAACGGACACGTCCTTAAACTGTTAGTTATTATTACTTTATCTTTACTCATTTAATTTGCAAGTTGATGTTTAGTCATTAATAGAGACAGAGTAACTAATGAAAAAAGTCGGTAGCTGTCCGTCAATTATGCTGAATCAACATTGCTTTAACAGTTAACGTTACATGACACTAGTTCTGGGAAAGAAAAAAACTTGTCTCAATAGATACTTATTACAATAAAAATAGTTTGATTATTAAACATTAGAGAGAAAGAAAGTAAAAAAGAAGAGAAAGGGCAATAATTTGACAGTTAAAATCAAAATGAAGTTTAAAATAAAGCGGTTAAATACAAGCTTTTTCTTCTGGTCTTTATTTCATATTTAATTAAAGATTATTAATAAACATTAATCTATATACTAATATGAAATATTTTATATATTGTTAAGCAAAAACACTCTATGTCCTCTCTGAAACATTATTGAATGATGATTGATACAAGATACTGTATCTAAAAGCAAAATTGATTTGTGGTACATTTTAGGTAAGAATGTATTACTGTATGTAATCATAAAAGGTGAAAAATGTCTCACTCCATGCTGTGAAGATTTAAAATATGAACTTATGAAATAAGAGTTAATCAACCAATAATTAAATAATATAATTTAACCTTTGATTTCTTTTAATTTACTTTTAACATTATTTTCTGCTCACAATGTAAAAAACTAAATTTCACTTTCTCAGGAGGAGCCATTCTTAAATATTTTGGTGGTCGTGGAGAAACATCTCAGGAGGCTGACACCAGAGATGACACAAGTAAATATGTCCCACTGCCTTTCTTTTGAATAGTTTTGTGTGCAACTTCAACATGGCTAATTGTCCTCTTGCCAATACAATTTTTTGTTTTAGAATCACAATTCACTATGTTGTCTTATTGTACTTCAATATTAATTTAAGATGAATGTGTTTTATCTAATCTGCATACTGTATTTATGATTATATTATAATCTCAACAGCTGGAGGAGGTGACTCTACTGCTGTTTCAGTAGAGCACAGCGAGCGGCATACCACAATGGATAATGTTGCTGGTAAGTTAGCTATATATTGTTAATGCTAAATTAATAATATTTATTTGTTTAAAACAAATTGACCTTATGTATGATGTCGATATAATGATTAATACTAACACACTTAAAAACAAAGAAAACAACTAGGCCTAATCACAATGATGTTGATGTTTTTATTTCATGTCAGGCCCATCATTATCATGCCACACTAAAGGTGATACAACATCTTCATCCCGACCGGTGTTTATCCCTGCTGGTTCCAGTGATACAGTTGGTAAGTTTAGTTTGTTCCCAGAATATGTTTCTACCTTTGATATTAACTCAAATGTTTTGTACACAAGTAGCTAAACATTTCCCATCTAATCTTCCCACAGCTCCAACTGCAACTGCTGATCTAAGCCAACCAACCTCTTCGGTTACTTGGATCCCTGCTCCACCACCAACTGATCCTGCTCAGTGGCCATCAAAACTGTCTGACCAAGTAAAGGATGACTTAGTTTACAGAGGTCCTGCAAAGGTAGACAGAGACTTTGAATTCCCCAGGTCCCATTTGCACAGAAGCTTTCACTACCATCACATGTTTCGAAACCTTGCAAATGGTGAGAAAGTTAAACGTGACTGGTTAACATACTCAAAGCAGAGTGATGCAGTCTACTGCTTTTGTTGCAAGTTGTTTTCGAGAAAGTCATCAAAGCTTGCCACAGAGGGTCAGAATGACTGGGTCAATATCAGTGCAATATTAAAGTCCCATGAAACCAGCCCAGATCATGTTAAACATTTGTTAGCATGGAAGGATTTAGAGTGTCGACTTAAAGCAGGAAAAACAATTGACCACACTGCGATAGCTCTCTTGCAAGCAGAGCAGAATCGCTGGAGAGAGGTACTCAAACGTTTGATCAGCATCATTCAATCACTGGCTGAAAGAAACCTTGCTCTCAGAGGATCAGCAGATACCATCAACAGTCCGAACAACGGCAATTTTCTGAAAGAGGTAGAACTTCTTGCAAAGTATGATCCAGTTTTAAATGCCCACGTCAGACGCATCAGCTCTGGTGAAAATCACACTACCTACTTGGGGAAAATTATTCAAAATGAACTCATTGCTTGTATTAGTGGGAAAATACTTAGCACTATGGTGGCAGAAATAAAACAGTCAAAGTATTTTGCGATAATTTTAGACTGCACCCCAGACATAAGTCACCAGGAACAAATGTCGGTTGTTGTCAGAATTGTCACCACGTCAACACCCCCAGAGATTAAAGAGCACTTTCTGGGTTTCCTACCTGCTCCAGAGTCCACTGGCCTTGGCCTATCTTCATTGATTTTGAACAAGCTGGAGGAGCTGGGCATCCGTTTTCAAGACTGCAGGGGTCAGTCATATGATAATGGCTCCAACATGAAGGGGAAAAATAAAGGAGTGCAGGCCAGGCTGCTTGAAAGAAATGCTCGTGCTCTATATGTTCCATGTGGAACACACACCCTTAATCTAATGGTTGCAGATTCAGCAAAGCAGTCAGTAGATGCCATCAGCTTCTTTGGCATAGTCCAGAAGCTTTACAACGTGTTCTCTGCTGCTCCTCAGAGGTGGGCCATTCTTAAGAAGCATGTCCAGATCACGCTGAAGTCATGGAGTGAGACAAGATGGGAGAGTAGAGTCAACAGCATTGAGCCTTTACGGTACCAAACTGACAAAGTCAGAGAGGCCTTGACTGAAGTCAGAGACCAAACAAATGATGCTGCTGCAAGAATTGAGGCCCAGTCATTGGCAGAAGAAATAGGGTCATTCAGATTTCAAATCTGTACAGTGGTCTGGTTTGATATCCTATCCAAAATCAACATTACCAGTAAACTCCTGCAATCTGCCAACATGCAGCTTGATGTTGCTGTCAATCTAATTGACAAAACAAAACAATCTCTGTTGAACTACAGGGACACCGGTTTCTCTGATGCCCTGTCAAATGCTAGAGAATCATGTGAGAACATGAATGTTGAGGCAGTGCTGGCACAGAAGAGGATTCGAAGCTCAAAAAGGCAATTTAGCTACGAGGCAACAGATGAGACTGTGAATGATGCAGTAAAAAGAATGGAGGTAACATTCTTTAATGTTGTTGTTGACACTGCCATCCAGTCACTGGAAGATCGCTTCAAGTCACTAAAGAATGTAAGAGATAAATTCAGTGTTTTGCTCAGTTTCACTGACATGGATGACGAGGCACTCAGAGAGCACTGTGAGCTACTTGGCAACACACTGACTGATGGGGAGGAGACTGACCTTGACTGGCAAGAACTGACAGCAGAAATCCAGAGTCTTCCAGTTCCAAACTTACCAAAGGCAATGACAGCATTTGAACTTCTTAATTTTCTCCACCAAAAAGGGCTGACTGGGCTTTATCCAAACCTTTGGGTTGCACTGAGAATAGCCTGCACACTACCAGTGACAGTAGCCTCTGCAGAAAGGAGTTTCTCAAAGCTGAAGCTTATAAAAACGTACCTAAGGTCCTCCATGGCACAAGAACGCCTCAGTGGTTTGTCAATCATCAGTGTCAACCACCAGGTTGGAAGCAAGATGTCCTATGATGACATTATAGAGGACTTTGCATCTCAAAAAGCAAGAAGACACACATTCTGAGAGAAAAAGTCATTAGAAGGAACAGGGAATAAAAAGCAGATGGGGTGAAGTGAAAGTTTTTTGGGGGGGGTTTAGACTTATTTTCTTCCTTTTTTTTCTTATTTATTTGATTAATTTATGTATCATTCATTGCATTTTAAACGCTGTTAATAGTTTTGTTGTTTACTGTTTTGGGGTTTGAATGTGTACTGAATGTGTGAAAAGGGTATTAGAGTTTGGTTACACTTTTACATTTAAAGG